>CM040744.1:6915717-9315717 GCA_022829145.1 Albula goreensis
CCAATCATTTTAATAGAAAAATCTGGTATTGTTGGGGTCCGATTTTTCATACTTTTTCAGGTCCGCGAGCTTATGTTTTTTTCAGTTGTGAGCTCAACTGATTCCTTGTGTTTTCTCCAATTCAATCCAATTCTGGTTCCTATTTTCTTCATGATCCAATATCAGCAAGTACTGTCCAATCATTTTAAGCAGAAAAATCAAAATTGTTGGGGTCCGATTTTCACACTTTTTTCAGGTCCGTGGCTTACTTTTTTTTCGGCTGTGAGCTCAACTCATTTTTGCGCTTTCTCCCATTTAATCCATTCCTGGTTCTATTTTCTCCGTATCCACTATCAGCAGGTACTGTCCAATCATTTTAAGTAGAAAAAATAACAAGTATTGTTAGTTCATTTTTCTGCCACTTTTTTCAGGTCCGCGGCTTACGTTTTTTTCGGCTGTGTGCACAACTGATTTTTTGCGTTTTCTTTCCCATTTAATCCATTCCTGGATCCTATTTTCTTCCCCCACTATCAGCAGGTACTGTCCTAATCATTTTAAGTAGAAAATCAAGAATTGTTGGGGGTCCGATTTTTTCATACTTTTTTCAGGTCCGCGCTTACGTTTTTTCAGTTGTGGCTCAACTCATTTTTATGCTTTTCTCCCATTTAATCCAATTCCTTTGTTCCTATTTTCTTCGTGATCCAATATCAGCAGGTACTGTCCAATCATTTTAAGCAGAAAATCAAGAATTGTTGGGGGTCCATTTTTCATTTTTTCAGGTCTGGGTTTACGTGTTTTTCGGGTTGTGAGCTCAACTCATTCTTTGCGTTTTTCCCATTTAATCCATTCCTGATCCCTATTTTCTTTATCCACTATCAGCAGGTACTGTCCAATCATTTAAGCAGAAAACTGGGCATTGTTGGGGTCCGATTTTTCATCCTTTTTTCAGGTCCGCGCTTTACGCTTTTTTCAGTTGTGGCACAATTCATTCCTTGCGTTTTCTCCCATTTAATCCATTCCTGGTTCCTATTTTCTTTGTATCCACTATCAGCAGGTACTGTCCAATCATTTTAAGTAGAAAATCAGAATTGTTGGGGGTCCGATTCAGACATTTTTCAGGTCCGCGGTTTACGCTTCTCGTTTGTGAGCTCAACTGATTCCTTGCGTTTCCTCCCATGTAATCCATTCTGGTTCCTATTTTTTCGATCCAATATCAGCAAGTTCTGTCCAATCATTTAAGCAGAAAAATCAAGAATTGTTGGGGGTCCGATTTTTATACTTTTTCAGGTCCGGGTTTACTTTTTTCAGTTGTGAGCTTTCCAACTCATTTTTTGCATTTTCTCCCATGTAATCCATTCCTTGATCCTATTTTCGGGATTCACTATCAGCAGGTACTGTCCAATCATTTTAAGCAGAAAAATCAAGTATTGTTGGGGGTCCGATTTTTCATACTTTTTTCAGGTCCGCGGGTTTACTTTTTTTTTTTCAGTTGTGAGCTCAACTCATTCCTTTTTGCGTTTTTCCCATGTAATCCATTCCTTGATCCTATTTTCTTCGTATCCACTATCAGCAGGTACTGTCCAATCATTTTAAGCAGAAAAATCAAGTATTGTTGGGGGTCCGATTTTTCATACTTTTTTCAGGTCCGTGGCTTACGTTTGTTTTTTTCAGTTGTGAGCTCAACTCATTCCTTGCGTTTTCTCCCATTTAATCCATTCCTGGTTCCTATTTTCTTCGTATCATATCAGCAGGTACTGTCCAATCATTTTAAGCAGAAAAATCAAAATTGTTGGGGTCCGATTTTTCACACTTTTTTTCAGATCCGCGGCTTACGTTTTTTTCAGTTGTGAGCTCAACTCATTTTTTGCGTTTTCTCCCATTAAATCCATTCCTGGTTCCTATTTTCTTCGTATCCACTATCAGCAGGTACTGTCCAATCATTTTAAGCAGAAAATCAAGAATTGTTGGGGGTCCGATTTTTCATACTTTTTCAGGTCCGCGGCTTATGTTTTTTTCTGTTGTGGGCTCAACTCATTTTTGCGTTTTCTCCCATTTAATCCATTCCTGGTTCCTATTTTCTTCGTATCCACTATCAGCAGGTACTGTCCAATCATTTTAAGCAGAAAATCAAGAATTGTTGGGGGTCGGATTTTTCATACTTTTTTCAGGTCCGCGGCTTACGTTTTTTTTCAGTTTTGAGCTCAACTCATTCCTTGCGTTTTCTCCCATTTAATCCATTCCTGGTTCCTATTTTGTTCGTATCCACTATCAGCAGGTACTGTCCAATCATTTTAAGCAGAAAATCAAGAATTGTTGGGGGTCCGATTTTTCATAGTTTTTTCAGGTCCGCGGCTTACGTTTTTTTTTTTTCGGTTGTGGTCACAACTCATTTTTTTGCGTTTTCTCCCATTTAATCCATTCCTGGTTCCTATTTTTTCGTATCCACTATCAGCAGGTACTGTCCAATCATTTTAAGCAGAAAATCAAGAATTGTTGGGGTCCGATTTTTCATACATTTTTCAGGTCCGCGTTTACGTTTTTTTCGGTTGTGAGCACAACTCATTCCTTTTGCGTTTTTCTCCCATGTAATCCATTCCTTGATCCTATTTTCTTCGTATCCACTATCAGCAGGTACTGTCCAATCATTTTAAGCAAAAATCAAGTATTGTTGGGGGTCCGATTTTTCATACTTTTTTCAGGTCCGCGGCTTAGGTCTTTTTTTTCAGTTGTGGGCACAACTCATTTTGCGTTTTCTCCCATTTAATCCATTCCTTGGTTCCTATTTTCTCCGTATCCACTATCAGCAAGTACTGTCCAATCATTTTAAGCAGAAAAATCAAGAATTGTTGGGGGTCCGATTTTTCATACATTTTTCAGGTCCGCGGCTTATGTTTTTTTTCAGTTGTGGGCAACTGATTCCTTTGCGTTTTTCTCCCATTTAATCCATTCCTGATCCTATTTTTCTTCGTATCCACTATCAGCAGGTACTGTCCAATCATTTTAAGTAGAAAAATCAAGAATTGTTGGGGGTCCGATTTTTCACACTTTTTCAGGTCCGCGGCTTACGTTTTTTGTTGTGAGCTCAACTCATTCCTTTGCGTTTTCTCCCATTTAATCCATTCCTGTTCCTATTTTCTTCAGATCACTATCAGCAGGTACTGTCCAATCATTTTAAGCAGAAAAATCAAAATTGTTGGGGGTCCGATTTTTCATAATTTTTTCAGGTCCGCGGCTTACGTTTTTTTCAGTTTGTGGGCACAACTCATTTTTTGCGTTTTCTCCCATTTAATCCATTCCTGGTTCCTATTTTCTTTTGTCCTCCACTGTCAGCAGGTACTGTCCAATCATTTTAAGCAGAAAATCAAGTATTGTTGGGGGTCCGATTTTTCATACTTTTTTTTCAGGTCCGCGTTTACGTTTTTTTCAGTTGTGAGCTCAACTCATTCCTTGCGTTTCCTCCCATGTAATCCAATTCCTGGTTCCTATTTTCTTCGTATCCAATATCAGCAAGTACTGTCCAATCATTTTAAGCAGAAAATCAAATATTTTGGGGGTCCGATTTTTCATACTTTTTTCAGGTCCGCGGCTTACGTTTTTTTCAGTTGTGAGCTCAACTCATTCCTTGCGTTTTCTCCCATGTAATCCATTCCTTGATCCTATTTTCTTCGTATCCACTATCAGCAGGTACTGTCCAATCATTTTAAGCAGAAAATCAAGAATTGTTGGGGGTCCGATTTTTCATACTTTTTCAGGTCCGCGGCTTACGTTTTTTTTCAGTTGTGGGCACAACTCTTTCCTTGCGTTTTCTCCCATTTAATCCATTCCTGGTTCCTATTTTTCTTCGATCCAATATCAGCAGGTACTGTCCAATCATTTTAAGCAGAAAAATCAAAATTGTTGGGGGTCCGATTTTTCATACTTTTTTCAGGTCCGCAGCTTACGTTTTTTCAGTTTGTGGGCACAACTCATTTCTTGCGTTTTCTCCCATTTAATCCATTCCTTGATCCTATTTTCTTCAGATCCAGTATCAGCAGGTACTGTCCAATCATTTTAAGCAGAAAAATCAAGAATTGTTGGGGTCCGATTTTTCATACTTTTTCAGGTCCGCGGCTTACGTTTTTTCAGTTGTG
Organism: Albula goreensis; assembly: GCA_022829145.1. NCBI lineage: Eukaryota > Metazoa > Chordata > Actinopteri > Albuliformes > Albulidae > Albula > Albula goreensis. Next base: position 6,919,827 of record CM040744.1, read on the forward strand.
GGCACAACTCATTTTTGCGTTTTCTCCCATTTAATCCATTCCTGGTTCCTATTTTTTCGTATCCACTATCAGCAGGTACTGTCCAATCATTTTAAGCAGAAAAATCAAAATTGTTGGGGGTCCGATTTTTCATACTTTTTTCAGGTCCGCGGCTTACGCTGGTTTTTCAGTTGTGAGCTCAACTCATTCCTTGCGTTTTCTCCCATGTAATCCATTCCTTGATCCTATTTTCTTCGTATCCACTATCAGCAGGTACTGTCCAATCATTTTAAGCAGAAAATCAAAGAATTGTTGGGGGTCCGATTTTTCATACTTTTTTCAGGTCCGCGGCTTACGCTTTTTTTCAGTTGTGAGCTCAACTCATTCCTTTTTGCGTTTTCTCCTATGTAATCCATTCCTTGATCCTATTTTCTTCGTATCCACTATCAGCAGGTACTGTCCAATCATTTTAAGCAGAAAATCAAGTATTGTTGGGGGTCCGATTTTTTCATACTTTTTTCAGGTCCGCGGATTCACTTACGTTTTTCAGTATTGTGAGCTCAACTCATTCCTTGCATTTTCTCCCATGTAATCCATTCCTTGATCCTATTTTCTTCAGATCCACTATCAGCAGGTACTGTCCAATCATTTTAAGTGAGAAAATCAAGAATTGTTGGGGGTCCGATTTTTCATACTTTTTTCAGGTCCGTGGTTTACGTTTTTTTCACTTGTGGGTACAACTCATTCCTTGCGTTTTCTCATTTAATCCATGTTTTCCAGTATCCAATCCATTTTTGATCCTAAAAATTGTTAGGGGTCCGATTTTTCACACTTTTTCAGGTCCGCGCGTTTACGTTTTTTTTCAGTTGTGGGTACAACTCATTCCTTTGCATTTTCTCCCATTTAATCTATTCCTGGTTCCTATTTTTTCAGATCCACTATCAGCAAGTACTGTCCAATCATTTTAAGCAGAAAATCAAAAATTGTTGGGGTCCGATTTTTTCACACTTTTTCAGGTCCGCTGGCTTACGTTTTTTTTCGGTTGTGGGCACAACTCATTTTTTTGCGTTTTCTCCCATTGTAATCCATTCCTTGATCCTATTTTCTTCGTATCCACTATCAGCAGGTACTGTCCAATCATTTTAAGCAGAAAAATGAAGTATTGTTGGGGTCCGATTTTTCATACTTTTTTCAGGTCCGCGGCTTACGTTTTTTCAGTTGTGAGCTCAACTCATTCTTTGCATTTTTCTCCCATGTAATCCATTCCTTGATCCTATTTTCTTCAGATTCACTATCAGCAGGTACTGTCCAATCATTTTAACAGAAAATCAAGAATTGTTGGGGGTCCGATTTTTTCATACTTTTTTCAGGTCCGTGGATTACGTTTTCTCCTATTTTTTTTTCACTTTGGAGCACAACTCATTCCTTTGTTTTCTCCTATTTAATCTATTCCTGGTTCCTATTTTCTTCAGATTCAATATCAGTAGGTACTGTCCAATCATTTTAAGCAGAAAATCAAAATTGTTGGGGTCCGATTTTTCAGCACTTTTTTCAGGTCCGCAGCTTACGTTTTTTTCTAGTTGTGTGAACAACTCATTCCTTTTGCGTTTCTCCCATGTAATCCAATTCTGGTTCCTATTATTTTCTTGATCCAATATCATCAGCAAGTACTGTCCAATCATTTTAAGCAGAAAAATCAAAAATTGTTGGGGTCCGATTTTCATACTTTTTTCAGGTCCGCGCTTTACGTTTTTTTTCAGTTGAGCTCAACTCATTCTTTGCGTTTTCCCATGTAATCCATTCCTTGATCCTATTTTCTTCAGTATTCACTATCAGCAGGTACTGTCCAATCATTTTAAGCAGAAAAATCAAGAATTGTTGGGGTCCGATTTTTCATACTTTTTTCAGGTCCGCGTTAATTTTTTCAGATTTGTGAGCTCAACTCATTTCTTGCGTTTTCTCCTATGTAATCCATTCCTTGATCCTATTTTCTTCAGATCCACTATCAGCAGGTACTGTCCAATCATTTTAAGCAGAAAAATCAAAAATTGTTGGGGGTCCGATTTTCATTTTTTCAGGTCCGCATCTATGTTTTTTTTCAGTTGTGAGCTCAAGTCATTTTTTTGCGTTTTCTCCAAGTAATCCATTCCTTGATCTCTATTCTTCGTATCCACTATCAGCAGGTACTGTCCAATCATTTTAAGCAGAAAATCAAGAATTGTTGGGGGTCCGATTTTTCATACTTTTTTCAGGTCCGCCTCGATTTTTTCACTTGTGTGCACAACTCATTTCTTGCGTTTTCTCCCATTTAATCCAATCCTGGTTCCTATTTTCTTGTATCCACTGTCAGCAGGTACTGTCCAATCATTTTAAGCAGAAAAATCAAGTATTGTTGGGGTCCGATTTTTCATACTTTTTTCAGGTCCGCGGCTTACGCTTTTTTTCGGTTGTGCAGAACTCATTTCTTCTGTTTCTCCCATTTAATCCATTCCTTTGGTTCCTATTTTCTTCGATCCACTATCAGCAGGTACTGTCCAATCATTTTAAGCAGAAAAACTGGCACCATTGTTGGGGTCCGATTTTTTCATACTTTTTTCAGGTCCGCGTTTACGTTTTGGAGTTGTGAGCTCAACTCATTCCTTGCGTTTTCCCATTTAATCCATTCTGATCCAATTTTCTGTATCCACTATCAGCAGGTACTGTCCAATCATTTCCAAGTAGAAAATCAAGTATTGTTGGGGGTCTGATTTTTCATACTTTTTTCAGGTCCATGACTTTTTTTTTTCTGTTGTGAGCTCAACTCATTCCTTGCGTTTTCTCCCATTTAATCCATTCCTGGTTCCTATTTTCTTCGTATCCACTATCAGCAGGTACTGTCAATCATTTTAAGCAGAAAAATCAAAAAATTGTTGGGGTCCGATTTTTCACTTTTTTTCAGGTCCGCGGTTTACGTTTTCTGTTGTGACAACTCATTCCTTGCATTTTCTCCCATTTAATCCATTCCTGGTTCTATTTTCTTCATTATCTAATATCGCAAGTACTGTCCAATCATTTTAAACAGAAAAATCAAAAAAAATTATTTGAGTGGTCCGATTTTTTCACACTTTTTTCAGGTCCGCGGCTTTACGTTTTTTTCTAGTTGTAGGCACAACTCATTTTTTGCGTTTTCTCCCATTTAATCCATTCCCTGGTTCCTATTTTCTTAGTATCCACTATCAGCAGGTACTGTCCAATTATTTTCAGCAGAAAAACTCAAGAATTGTTGCGGGTCGGATTTTTCATACTTTTTTCAGGTCCGGGGCTTACGTTTTTAGGTTGTAGTACAACTCATTCCTTGCATTTTCTCCCATTTAATCCATTCCTTGATCCTATTTTCTTCGTATCCACTATCAGCAGGTACTGTCCAATCATTTTAAGCAGAAAATACATCCATTTTCATTTTCAGCACACATGCTTCAGTTGTGGGCACAATTATATGTTTCTACGACCATTCCTGTCTCCTATCGTCAGCAGAGTATTGCGTCCAACGCGAAGCAGCAGGGTCAGCATTGTTATCCTGACATACTTTTCAGTAATTTGCGCGTTTTACGCCAGCTGTGAGCTCAACTGATTTCGCGCTCGTATCTGACTGTTCCCCACGCATTCAATATCAGCAGTTACCGTGAAGGAACAAGCATATTGCAGGGTCCGACACTTCGTTCGCATTATTGCTTTTTTCATTTGCATTTTGTGTTTTTCTTCCCATTTACCCATCTCTCGATTCCGTTTCGGCAGATTCACTGATCAGCAGGTACTCGTCCAATCATTTAGCAGAAAAATCATGATATTCGGTCCGTTTTTCACTTTTCATCGCGCCACGCTTTTCAGTTGTGGCACAACCTTATGCTTTCATTTAATCTATCTTCTGGTCTTATTTTCAGATCTCAAGACAGTATTATCCAATCATTTTTATAGAAAATAAAAATTCAATAGCCGATGCCACTACTTGAAATCATGCCTACGTTTTTCGGCCAGGGCACACCCTCCGTTCCCATGGGTTCATTTGATCTCTATTTTCGTAACCACTATCAGCAGGCTGTCCAATCATTTAAATAGTAGGTCAGCAATTGCCAGGTCCGAGCCACACTTTTTCAGTTCGCGGGCTACGCGCTGGGCCAGGGCATAACTCATTCTGCGCTTCCATGGTAATCCATTCTGATCCGGTTTTTCGCATTCACCATCAGCAGGCATGTCCAATCACGAAACAAGAAAAACAAAAATTAAAGCCAGTCCGACGCCACACTTTCAGTCAGTTTACGCTGTTGCGGCACAAATTTCATGCTTTTCCATGTACCCATTCCCGATCTCTATTTTCGCATTCACCATTGGCAGGTAATTGTCCACCATTTAAACAGAAAATCAAGAATTGTTAGGTCCGATTTCTTCATTTTTTAGACCGTCACGCCACTCTGTGGGCACAACCAGCTTCTGCCCCATGCAACCATTTTCCCTGATCCTAAAATTAGTTAGGTCCGATTTTTCACACCAGTCCACGCCAGTTGCGGTGAAATTAGTTCGCGCTTTTCCCATTTACCTATTTCCGCATTTTCTTCGTATCCAATATCGCAGTGACGTCCAACATGGCAGAAAAAGCATTGTTAACCATCATAGTTTTTCAGTCCGCCGCCAACGCTGGCCAGGCACAATCATTTCAGCGTTTTCCCGATGTAATTCATTCTGATCCTATTTCTTTTCGATTCATTCGTCATCGCACGTCCAACATGGCAGAAAAACAAGAATTGCGCCAGGTCCGATGCCATTACTTTTCAGTTCATGTTGTCGCTTTTTTTTCAGTTGTGGGCACAATCATTTTAAGTTTCCCCATTTAATTCATTTCAACGAGCGCGCCCACTGTCAGTGAGAGGTTGAACCAATCATTTTTGTTAAAAATCAGCTATTGTTAAACTGATTTTCACAGGTTCAGAGCCAATTTGTTTCGCGCTTCATGAATTGTTCTTCGTCTTCCACGCCAGATTCAATATCAAAGTTGTTGCTGTCCAATCATTTTGGCGGAGAAAAATCGCGATGTTAACCGATGCCATGAGACGCAGCCTGCCGCTTCGCTTCAGCCAGGTTCAACCGCTTCCGCGCTTCCCATAATTCACCTGGTTCCCATTTTTCTTCGATCCGCTCATCAGTGTAGTGGAGTTTTCAGCAGAACCAAGAACTGGTGCCGCGGTCGGATTTTTCATACTTTTCGTAATACCACGCGCCGGCTGGGCTAATAACTCTCATTCCTCGCGTTTTCTGATGGGATCCATTCTCGATCCTATTTTCTTTTTGCATTCACATCAGTATAGTACGTCCAATCATTTTTAAGAGAAAAACAAGTATTGTTAAAAACCGACCATACTTAGAATCAGAGCTTCGACAGTTTTTTCAGCTTGTGAGCCCACCGCTCCCGCGCTTTCCTCCTGTCCATCTCCCCGATCTCATGCTCTTCGTGACCACATCAGCAGAGACAAGTCTTGGCGAAGAGAAAAACAAGTATTACTTAGTCCGGATTTTTCATACTTTTTTGTGTGTCCGCGCTACGCTTTTTTCGTGTCAGAGCTCAACTCATTTTCTCCCATTTCATCTATTTCGGTTCTATTTTCAGATTCACTCACAGCAGGTATTTCGTTCAATCATTTTAAGCAGAAATCGCTATTCAGCCAGGTCCGATTTTTCATACTTTTCGGTCATCATGGCTTCTCTCAATGCTTTTTCAATAGGCACACTCATTTTGCGTTATCTCTCTCCGTTCCTATTTTCACCTTCTGTCAGCAGGCATCGTCCAACATAAGCAGAAATCGCAGCCAGTTGCAGTCCGATTTTCATACTTTTCAGTTCCACTGGCCACGCCAGTTGTGAGCTTCAACTCATACCTTTGCTGCTTTCCCATGTAATCCGCTTCCTGATTCATTTTCTTCGTATCCACATCAACAGGTTCGTCCAACATACAGAAAATCAAGAATTGTTAAACCGATTTTTCATAGTTTTTTTCAGTCTGCCACGCTTTCAGGTTAATACCGTTTCCCATTTGATTTGTCTGTCTCCATTCATCATCAAGTAGTAATGCTCAATATTTCAAAGAAAATTGTTAGAACCATGCCACATCTGCCAGGTCCGCTGCTTATAAAAGTGCTCAAGCCAGGCAGATAACTATTCCTCTTGTATTCCATTCATTCACATTTGAGCAGCACGTCCAATCATGCTTACAGAAATCGCGGCCTGTCAGGCCCCATTTTCGCATTCAACCATATTTACGCTTCGGTTACAGGCACAACTGCATTTCGTATTTCCCACGTAACTAATTCTGTTCTATTTTCGTATCCAATATCAGAAGTATTCGTCCAATCATTTTAGCAGAAAACTGTAAATTATTGTGGTCCGATTTCATACTTTTCACCGGCGTTTTCACGCTTTTTCAGCGAGTTCATCTCTCGTTTATTATTTGTCTTTTCAGGACCATTATCAGCAGGCACGTCCATTTTAGCAGAAAAATCGCCGACCAAACCATGCTTTTTCACGCCCACAAGCCATTTTCAGTTGTGGGCACAACTGTTTTGCGTTTTTCCCACCCATTCTCCGACTCCCGCCACCACTGTCAGCAGGTACGTCCAATCATTTGTACTGGCGCATTGCTGATCTCGATTCTTTCATAAGCTTATCCGCCGCTTTTCAGTTGTTGTTCAATTTATTTCTTCGCGCTTTTTCCGCGAATTCACTTCTGGCTCATTTTCTGACACTCATCAGCATCGCCAGAAAATCAGCGACAGCCACACATCTGGCTCGGCGGCCACGCCGTTGCGGAACACCGCGCTTTCTCCATTTGATCCTCGCCAGATTTTCAGCAGGTATCCAATCATTTTAGCGAGAAAATCGGTCCGGACATACTTGTCAGCGCTTATGCCAGTTGCAGCTCAACTGTCTCGCGCTTTCCTATTTACCCATTTCGTCCCTATTTTCAGACTCCATTGGCAGAGCTGTCCAATCACGAAAGAAAATCAAAATAAAGGTCCGATAGGTTACAGCACAATGCTGGTTGTGTGCACAACTCATTTCATGCCCTTCCTGATCCTATTGCATAGTACGTCCAATGAGCAGAAAATCAAAGTCGGCTGCCAGGGTCCGATTTTCATACTTTTTTCGCAAGTCTCAAGCGGGTCACGCTTTTTTATGTTGCGAGCTCAACTTCATTTCGAAAGCTCATTTAATTCATATCTTGATCTCATTTTCTTTATCCACTATTTAGTAGTACAACTAGTCATTTTACAGAAACCGCATATTAAACTGATTTTCATACTTTTTTCAGTTCATGCTTACGCTTGTTGTGACAATCATTTCGCGTTTTTCTCCCATTTACCATTTTCCGTCTTCTTGATTCACATCGTTGGCATTGTCCAATCATTTAGCAAAAATCGTGCCGTTAAGAAACGACACACTGGTTACGCTGGTTAGGACGCGAAGCTTCCTTATGTAATTCATTTCGATCTCTTTCAGATACTTTTCAGGTATTGTCCAATTTAGCAGAAAAATCGTAAGAGCCAGGTCCGTTATTTTCAATACATTGACGCTTTTCAGCTGCGGAGCCTCAACATTTCGCGTTTTCCATCTGATTCTCGGCTTATTTTTCAGATTCATCCATCAGCAGGCATTGTCCAATCATTTGAAGAGAAAATCACATTATGCCGGATTTTCACAATTTTTCAGGTCCGCGCGCTCGATGCTGGAGCCAGGCAGACAACCTTCTCATGCTTTTCTCATGTATTTTTTCCCAAGATTATTTCTTGCTTGATGTTTTCAGTTGTGGGCACAATCATTTGCGTTTTCCACTTGATCTGATCTTTGCCTTTTATTGTCTTCTGTCAGCAGGTATTGTCCACCGATATAGAAACAGATAGGTCCGACATTAGAACATACACGCTTTTTTTTTTTTTTTTTGTATACACCATTTATAGAAGTTTTCCCATTTACTTGTTCCTTATTTTCATATTCATCAGCAGTACTTGTCCAACGTTTTTCGCAGAAAATCGTAATCGTTAGAACCGATGCACATTTTCAGGTCGCGCCATGCCGCCGCCAGGCATACTACCTTCAGATGCCTCCCATGTGCGGTCCAATTAACTTATTTTTCGTATTCAACAGAGTATTGTCCAATCATTTTTAGCAGAAAATCAAAATTATTAGTCCGATTTTCATGTTTCTTTTTTCATGTCCTGTTTACGCTTTTATGTTGTAGAGGTCAACTGCCTCGAGCGCTTTCTCCCATTTGAATCTATTCTGATCCTGTTTTTCAGACTACTATTTGCAGACAAGTCTGTTGATTTTTATGATGTTGATTCCGATTTTCACATTGTTGCTGCTTACGCTTTTCAGTTGCGTTCAACTCATGCCGCACCATGGTCCATCTGATCCTGTTTCGCCAGACCACTATCAGCAGTAGGCCGTCCAATCAGGCGAGAAAAATCAGCAAATTGCTGTAGGTCCGATTATCCTCGATGCTTCAGTTGCAGCTCAACCTTCACTTCATGGGCTTCCTATTTACCCATCTTCGTTCCTACGCATTCACTATCAGCAAGTAGCCGTCCAACCATTTTTAGCAGAAAAAATGTACCACAGGTCCGATGCCACATCTTTTCAGGTCACACGCGGCCAGTGCACAACTCTCATTTCGCGTAAGCCTGAGGTATTCCGCCGCCAGATTCATCAGCAGGAGCCGTCGACTATTTTAAGCAGAAAATCGTCATTGTTAAATCGATTTTTCATACTTTTTTTCAAAGGCGCCGCTTTTTTTTTATGTTGTATTAACTCATTTCGCGCTTTTCTCCCATTTTAATTCATTCTTGATTCCCATTTTCTTTTCAGATTCACTATTTGTCGTCCAAATATTTAAGTAGAAAATCAGCATTGTTGTAGGTCCGATTTTCATATTTATTCCTTCATTACGCTTGTTGTGAGCTCAACTTGCCTCCTTGCGCTTTCCTCCTCATTTAACGATTCTCAATTTTACGCCAGATTCACATCAGCAAGTACGTCCAGCAAAATCAAAAGTCAGGAGGTCCGAGCCATTCACGACATGCCGGGACCCCGCCATGCTTTCCCACGTATCCATTTGATCCCATTTTCGCATCCATTGTTGCGGCCGTCCAATCATTTGCAAACAAAATTGCGGTCCGATTTTCGTTTCTTTTCAGTAAGTCCACGATGCTTTTCAGTTGTGATCAACACATTTTCGTGCTTTTCTCCTTCATTTGATCCATTTTCGTTCCTATTTTCGCATTCACTATCAGCAGCATTGTCCAATCATGTAGTAGAAAATCAAGAATAAGGTGTCGATTATTACTTCAGGCGTCACGGCCACGCTTCGTTAGGCAATAACTCTCACTTTTCGTGTTTTCTTCCATAATTATCTGACAACATTTATCCTATCAGTACGTCCACCATATTAAAGAAACGTCGATATTCAAAATTGATTTTTCATAGCGCCGCGCTATCGCTGGTTGTGGCTAATAACCGATTCGTTCACGCACCATCTTCGGTTGTCATTTTCTTCTCGTATCCATCAGAAGTACTCGTCCGAAGTAGAAAATCGCGGTTCACAAAACTGATTCACATTAATGCCGTAATACGCTTTTCAGTTGCGGAGCTCATCCACAGTGCTTTCCGACAACGAGCTCCTCCTTTTGGCCAGATTCACTATCGCTAGTACGTCCAATCATTTTTAGCAGAAAAATCAGGTCCACATTCTTTTCAGTCACGACATGCTGTTGCGCACAACCGCTTCTTTGCGCTTTCCCGATGTAACCATTCTGATCTCTATTTTCAGATTCATTATCAGCAGTATTGTCCAATCGCTTGTGTAAGAAGAAAATCATCCTGATTGCGTTTCTTTTCAAACCGCCACGCTTATAGTTGCAGCTCAATTATTTCATGCTTCATTTAATTCATCTTCCGATCCTATTTGCCGCATCCACAGCCTGCAGGCATGTCCAGTCATTTAAGTAGAAAATCAGCATAGTTAGTCCGATTTTTCACGTTCAGGTTCGCGTCACGCTTTTTTTCACAGAAGCTCATGCTTTTCCCATATCTGCTCCTATTTTTCAGACATCAGTAGGTATTGTCCAATCATTTTAAGCAAAATCAAAGGCAGGTCCGAGCTTCAATATTTCAGGTCCGGTTAAGCATGCGTTAGAATAATCGCTTTCATGCTTTTCTCCCCGTAATTCATTTTCCTGATCTCTATTTTTCAGATCCATTACAGGTATTGTTCATTTTAGCAGAAAATCGTAATTGTTATATCCGAGCATAATTTTTCAGAATTCAGGTTTTCACGTTTCGCCAGAGCTTCAACTCATAGCTTTAGCCGTTTACGTGCTGTTGCGGGCACCGACTATGCTTTTCCTTCCCCATTTAACCATTCTCCCGGTTACTATTTTCAGATTCAATATCAGGAAAGGCTGGTCCAACCATGCATAGAAAATCGTAATTATTGGGGTCCGATGCCATTCAGTCAGCGCTTTTTTCGTTGCAGCTCAATCTTTTATGCTTCATTTAATTCATTCTGGATTCCATTTTCAAACATCATTTCAAAGGTGAATTTCGTCCAATATTTTTAGCAGAGGGTCAAAATTGTTAGGTCCGATTTCACAATTTCAAACAAAACATGCTTCGCGCCGTGATACAATCATTTCGCGCTTTTCTCCATGCGGTTCACTTGATCCTATTTTCGATTCACTATCAGCAGGAAATGTTCACCATGGCAGCAGAAAATAACATGTTAGTCCATTTTCATATTTCAGTATGCTGTGAGCTAACCTCATTTCAAGTGCTTCCCATGCAACACTCCTCACAGACTACTATTTGCAGGTATTGGCCCAGTCATTTTGCTAGAAAATCAAGTATTGTTGTGAGTCTCGCTTACAGCATTCAAGATGCTTTTTTCGTCGAGCTCAATTATTTCATGGCCCATTTGACTCCGTTTCCCGGTTCTATTTTCTTCGCATTTATCAGCAGTGACAACTCCGCGGCAAATCATTGTTGGTGGTCCGATTTTTCACACTTTTCAGGTCCGCGTATTGCTTCGTTGCGGAACCCTTCATAAAGTTTTACGTAACCATTTCCGATCTTGTTTTTCGGTATTCAATTTTTATGTCCGGCTGAAGAAAATCGTGTCTTCGTGTTAATATTTTTCATAATTTCTTCAAATCGTTTACGCTTCAGCCAGACGCTCATGCTTCTCCCATGTGTATCCATTTTCCCGATCTTGTTTTTCTTCGCATTCACGCCGCAGGCCGTTCAATCGTTTTGAAGCAGAAAACGCACAGAGTCCGACATACTTTTGAGCCATAGTTTTAATGCTTTTCAGCTAAAGCATAACTATTTTACATAAAGCTTTCTCCTACTTAATTCATTCTTGTTCCTTATTTCGCTTCACTGTCATAAATGTTCAATATTTAAGTAGAAAACAAGTATTGGGATTCATTTTCATGTTTCTTTTCAACTGGCTTACGCTTTTCAGTTAGAAGCTCAACTCATTCCCCGCGGCTTTTCCCAGCGTAACTACTCGTTCTCTATTTTCTTCGCATTTCAATATCACAGTACTGTCCAATCATTTTAAGAGAAAATCAGCCATCTGTTGCAACCGATTTTGCTACTTAGTTACGTTTACGTTTTTTTCGAAATATGATTTTCATGCGCTTTCCACTAATCCATTCCTGGTTCTATTAAAGCCACTATCAGTAGAGTCCAATTTTGCTAGTAAATCAAGAATTATTAAATCCATTAGACTTGCCACGTACACGCTTCTTTTCAGCTGCGGCACACCATTTTTTGTTTTCCTTATTTAATCCATTCTCGATCCTGTTATTTCGTGATCCACCATCACAGGTACTGTCCAATCATTTTGTTAAGAAAACCGCACAGCCAGTCCTCATTCACTTTTATCCGGCGCCACGCTTTTCAGTCAGACCAACCATTTCAGCAAGCTTTCCGATTTAACTATCTCCGGTTCCCCCGAGCTTGAAACCACTACGGAGGTACTGTCCAATCATTTGGCTTAGAAAATCATGACAGTCCGATTTTCATATTTTTCAGGTCTGTTGCCACGCTTGTTGTGAGTTCAATCATTCTCTGCGGGAAGCCTCAGGACCATTCTGATCCTCTATTTTTTTCTTCGTGATTCACTATCAGTACGTCCAACCATTTTAAGGCAAAAACCGCACAGTTAGGGTCTGATTTTCATATTTTTTTTTCAGGTTCAAGGCTTACGCTTTTTTGAAGGTGAGCTCACCACGCCCTTGCATTTTCCCATGCAATCCATTCCTGATCCTATTTTCGCATTCCATTGTCCACTAGGCTAAGAGTATCAAGAATTGCCAGTCCGATTATACTTCTGAAATCAAGGGCTTGTCGCCACTTTCAGGGTACAACTTTCAGCTCTCGAGTGCTTTTTCCTCCCATTTACCCTTTTCTGTTCTTTATTTTCTTCAGATTCAGTGTCGTTCCATGCTTTTGCCAGAAAATGGGGTTGTTGGGGTCCGACGCCACACTTTTTTCAGGTCCGCGCTTACGCTTTTTCGCCAGGGTGGACAACCGCGCTTCCTCCCCATGCAATCCATCTATCTATTTTCGCATCCACATCAGCAGGTGGCGCCCAACAGCTAAGCAGCAGTAATCAGTATTGTTGGGGGTCCTTATTTTCTTCATACTTTTTCAGGTCTCGCGCTTTACGCTTTTCAGCCAGGGGCACAACTGCCTTCGTTCCTCATTTGTCTATTCTGGTTCCTATTTTCTTCGCATCCACCGTCGCAGAGTACTCCGTCCAACAGTTTAGCAGAAAATTGGCACAGTCCGATTATTAGTTTTTTCAGGTCCTGCGCTTTCACGCTTTTCAGTTGCGGGTTATTGTCCACTCCCCGCGTTCATTTAATCATTCGTTTCTGCTTCGTATCCACTCATCAGTAGTACCGTCCACCATTTCATAGAAAAACAAAATTGTTGCGGGGTCGATTTCATATTTTAGTTTCGCGCTTACGCGTTGTTGCGATTCACCATTTCCGCGCTCCATTAATCCATTCTCGGTTTTGCTTTTCTTCGTATCTCAATAAATAAGTTCTGTTCCAATTATTTTAGCTAGAAAATCAAAAATTGTTAGGCATGTATTTTTCACAGCTTTTCAGGTCATGGCTTCACGCTTTTTTTTCAGCCAGGAGGCTTCACTTCATTTCGTGCCCATGTGGTCTACTTCCTGACTTCTAGCTTCTGCCAGACTATCAGCAGATACTGTCCAATTATTTACAGAAAAAAATCAAGATTGTGCCAGTCCATTCATAGCTTTTCGTCTCATGCTTACGCTTTTCACAGGCCCAACTCATCTCCTCTTTGCATTTTTCTCCCATAATCCATTCTTTGATCTCTGCTTTTTCAGATTCACTATCAGCAGGTAGCTGTCCAATCATTTAAGGAGAAAATCAATACTTGCTGGGGTCCGGATGCCATATTTTTGTAACTAGCTTTTCATTTGCGGGCATATCCGCTTTCTCCTATTTAACTTCCTGTTCCTGTTTTCTCGCAGATTCATAGTATCGTCCAATCATTTTTAAGCAGAAAAATTTGTGTACTGTTAGTCCGATTTTTCACACTTCTTTTCGCAATCAAGCGCTCATTCGGTTGCGTGCACAACCGATTCTCGCGCTTCTTCTCCTCTACGTAATCCATTCTCGATTCTGCCAGATTCGACAAAGCAGGTGCATTGTCCAATCATTTAGCAGAAAATCAAGTATTGTTAGTCTCATACTTTAGGTTCATGCCACGCTTCAGTTGTGGCACACCATTTCGCGCTTCATTACATTCTGTCTTATTTTTCGTATTCACGTCAGCAGGTTGTCAAACATTTTTACGGCGAAAATTGCGCAGTTGTTAGTCCGACATTCGCCAGGTTCGTTTTCGATGGAACAGATTCAACTCACTCGTGTTTTCCGCCGATTCTCGGTTCTGATTTTCGCCGATTCACTATCAGCAGGTATCGTCCATAAGAGAAAATCAAGACCTTCGTTAGTCCATTTTTTGATCGTCACGCTTCACTTTCAGTTGCGGGCACAACTCTCATTTTTTTGTGTTTCTCCTACTATCTATTCTTGGTTCCTGTTTCCTTCTTCTCGGTCTTCCACTGTCAGCAGGTTTCGTCTGACCTCATGCTTTTACAGAAAATCATGCATTGCCAGATCCGATTTTTTCATATTTTTTTCAGTTCATGGCTACTTTTTTCAGCCAGAAACAACCTCATCTTGCGCTCCCATGTGTAATCCAATTAACTTATTTCAGATTCAATATCAGCATTGTCCAACATTTAAAGCAGAAAAACAATAGTCCACTACCACTTTTCAGGTCCAGGCGGGTTTCACGCTCGGCGCCGAGCTCAATCAGCTCTCATGCTTTCTTCCTGATAATAATCCATTCCCGATTCTATTTCCTTTTTTCTTTTCGTAATTCATATCAGCAGGTATTGTCCAATCATTTATAGAAATCACATTGTTATCCGATTTTTCATACCACAAAACAGGTTTTGATGCCTTTTTTCTTCAGTTGAGCTCACAACCGAAAACGTGTCGCGGACCTGAAAGTATGAAAAATCGATCCCATTGGCCATTTGATTTTTCTGCTTAAAATGATTACAGCACTATGACAGAGACGGGCGAAATAGAGGGGAACCAGGTGGAATGGATTGGGCCGATAGGCACCATAAAATGAGGCAGGTCAATAACTGGAAAAAACGTAGTTATGGATCGCGCAGCGGCGAAAATCGACTCCCAATAATACTTGATTTTTCTACTTAAATGATTGGACAGTACCTGCTGATAGTGGATACGAAGAAAATAGGATCAAGGAATGGATTACATGGAGAAAACGCAAGGAAATGAGTTGAGCTCACAACCGAAAACGTAAGCCACGGACCTGAAAAAGTGTGAAAAATCGGACCCCCAACAATTCTTGATTTTTCTGCTTAAAATGATTGGACAGTACTTGCTGATATTGGATACGAAGAAAATAGGAACCAGAATTGGATTACATGGGAGAAAACGCAAGGAATGAGTTGAGCTCACAACTGAAAAAAGTAAGCCGCGGACCTGAAAAAAGTATGAAAAATCGGATCCCCAACAATACTTGATTTTTCTGCTTAAAATGATTGGACAGTACCTGCTGACAGTGGAGACGAAGAAAATAGGAACCAGGAATGGATTAAATGGGAGAAAACGCAAAATGAGTTGTGCCACAACTGAAAAAACGTAAGTCATGGCGGACGTGAAAAAGTATGAAAAATCGACCCCCAACAATTCTTGATTTTTCTGCTTAAAATGATTGGACAGTACCTGCTGACAGAGGAGATCTGAAGAAAATAGGAACCAGGAATGGATTAAATGGAGAAAACACAAGGAATGAGTTGAGCTCACAACTGAAAAAACGTAAGCCGCTGGACTCTGAAAAAGTATGAAAAATCGACCCCAACAATACTTGATTTTTCTGCTTAAAATGATTGGACAGTACCTGCTGACAGTGGATACGAAGAAAATAGGAACCAGGAATGGATTAAATGAGAGAAAACGCAAGGAATGAGTTGTGCCCACAACTGAAAAACGTAAGCGCGGACCTGAAAAAAAGTATGAAAAATAGGACCCCAACAATACTTTGATTTTTCTGCTTAAAATGATTGGACAGTACCTGCTGATAGTGGATAATAGAAGAAAATAGGATCAAGGGAATGGATTAAATGGGAGAAAACGCAAGGAATCAGTTGAGCACACAACCGAAAAAACGTAAGTCATGGACCTGAAAAAAGTGTGAAAAATCGACCCAACAATTTCGATTTTTCTGCTTAAAATGATTGGACAGTACCTGCTGATATTGGATACGAAGAAAATAGGAACCAGGAAAAGATTAAATGGGAGAAAACGCAAGGAATGAGTTGAGCCCACAAGTGAAAAAACGTAAGTCGCGGACCTGAAAAAGTATGAAAATCGGACCCAACAATACTTGATTTTTCTCCTTAAAATGATTGGACAGTACCTGCTGATAGTGGATACGAAGAAAATAGGATCAAGGAATGGATTACATGGGAGAAAATAAAAGGAATGAGTTGAGCCCACAACTGAAAAAAACGTAAACCATGTGGACCTGAAAAAAAGTATGAAAATCGGACCCCCAGCAATACTTTGATTTTTCTGCTTAAATGGTTGGACAGTATCTGCTGATAGTGGATACGAAGAAAATAGGATCAAGGAATGGATTAATGGGAGAAAACGCAAGGAATGAGTTGAGCTCACAACCGAAAAAAACGTAAGCCGCGGACCTGAAAAAGTATGAAAAATCGTCCCCAACAATTTTTGATTTTTCTGCTTAAAATGATTGGACAGAACTTGCTGATATTGGATACGAAGAAAATAGGAACCAGGAATGGATTAAATGGGAGAAAACGCATGGAATGAATTGAGCCACAACAGAAAAAACGAAGTCAGCGGACTGAAAAAAGTATGAAAAATCCGACCGCCAACAATTTTTGATTTTTCTGCTAAAGATGATTGGACAGTACTTGCTGATAGTGGATACTTAAGAAAATAGGAACCAGAATGGATTAAATGAGAGAAAACGCAAGGAATGAGTTTGTAACACAAACTGAAAAACGTAAGCTGCGGACCTGAAAAAAGTATGAAAAATCGGACCCCCAACAACACTTGATTTTTCTGCTTAAAATGATTGGACAGTACCTGCTGACAGTGGATATGAAGAAAATAGGAACCAGGAATGATTAAATGAGAAAACGCAAGGAATGAGTTGTGCCCACAACTGAAAAAAACGTAAGCCATGGGACCTGAAAAAGTATGAAAAATAGGACCCCCAACAATACTTGATTTTTCTGCTTAAAATGATTGGACAGTACCTGCTGATAGTGGATACGAAGAAAATAGGATCAAGGAATGGATTACATGGGAGAAAACGCAAGGAATGAGTTGTCCACACAACCGAAAAAAACGTAAGCGCGGACCTGAAAAAGTGTGAAAAATCGGACCCCAACAATTTTCGATTTTTCTGCTTAAAATGATTGGACAGTACTTGCTGATATTGGATAATGAAGAAGAAAATAGGAACCAGGAAAAAGATTAAATGGGAGAAAACGCAAGGAATGAGTTGTGCCCACAAGTGAAAAAAAACGTAAGCCGCGGACCTGAAAAAGTATGAAAAATCGGACCCCAACAATTCTTGATTTTTCTGCTTAAAATGATTGGACAGTACCTGCTGATAGTGGATACGAAGAAAAAGGATCAGGAATGGATTACATGGGAGAAAATGCAAGGAATGAGTTGAGCTCACAACTGAAAAAACGTAAGCAGCGGACCTGAAAAAGTATGAAAAATCGGACCCCAGCAATACTTGATTTTTCTGCTTAAAATGGTTGACAGTACCTGCTGATAGTGGAGACGAAGAAAATAGGATCAAGGAATGGATTACATGGGAGAAAAAAAAAAAAACGCAGGAATGAGTTGAGCTCACAACAGAAAAAAACGTACGCGGACCTGAAAAAGTATGAAAAATCGGACCCCAACAATACTTGATTTTTCTACTTAAAATGATTGGACAGTACCTACTGATAGTGGATACTGAAGAAAAATAGGAACCAGGAATGGATTAAATGGGAGAAAAAACGCAAGGAATGAATTGAGCTCACAACTGAAAAAACGTAAGTCGCGGACCTGAAAAAGTATGAAAAATCGGACCCCCAACAATACTTGATTTTTTCTGCTTAAAATGATTGGACAGTACCTGCTGATAGTGGATACGAAGAAAATAGGATCAAGGAATGGATTAAATGGGGAGAAAACGCAAAAAATGAGTTGTGCCCACAACTGAAAAAACGTAAGCCGGGACGTGAAAAAAAGTCTGAAAAATCGACCCCAACAATTTTTGATTTTCTGCTTAAAATGATTGGACAGTACCTGCTGATAGTGGATCTGAAGAAAATAGGAACCAGGAATGGATTAATTGGGAGAAAACGCAGTAAGGAATGAGTTGAGCTCACAACTGAAAAAAAAAACGTAAGCCGCGGACCTGAAAAAAGTATGAAAAATTCGGACCCCAACAATTCTTGATTTTTCTGCTTAAAATGATTGGACAGTACTTGCTGATATTGATACGAAGAAAATAGGAACCAGAATTGGATTACATGGGAAAAAACGCAAAAGGAATGAGTTGAGCTCACAACTGAAAAAACGTAAGCCCCGGACCTGAAAAAAGTATGAAAATGGATCCCCAACAATACTTGATTTTTCTGCTTAAAAATGATTGGACAGTACCTGCTGACAGTGGAGACGAAGAAAATAGGAACCAGGAATGGATTAAATGGGAGAAAACGCAAAATGAGTTGTGCCCACAACTGAAAAAACGTAAGCCGCGGACCTGAAAAAAGTATGAAAAATCGGACCCCAACAATACTTGATTTTTCTGCTTAAAATGATTGGACAGTACCTGCTGATAGTGGATACGAAGAAAATAGGATCAAGGAATGGATTAAATGGGGAGAAAACGCAAGGAATGAGTTGAGCTCACAACTGAAAAAACGTAAGCCACGGACCTGAAAAAGTATGAAAAATCGACCACCAACAATTTTTGATTTTTCTGCTAAAAATGATTGGACAGTACCTGCTGAAAAAGTGGATACTAAGAAAATAGGATCAAAGAATGGATTACATGGGAGAAAACGCAAGGAAGGAGTTGTTCCCACAACCAAAAAAACGTAACCAGCGACCTGAAAAAGTGTGAAAAATCGGACCACCAACAACTTTTGATTTTTTGCTTAAAATGATTGGACAGTACTTGCTGATATTAGATACTAAGAAAATAGGAACCAGGAATGGATTAAATGGGAGAAAACGCAAGGAATGAGTTGAGCTCACAACAGAAAAAACGTAAGCCGCGGACCTGAAAAAGTATGAAAAATCGACCCCAACAATTTGATTTTTCTACTTGAAAATGACTGGACAGTACCTGCAAATAGTGGATATGAAGAAAATAGGATCAAGGAATGGATTACATGGGAGAAAACGCGAAGGAATGAGTTGAGCTCACAAATAAAAAAACGTAAGCCATGGACCTGAAAAAAGTATGAAAAATCGGACCCCCAACAATATTTGATTTTTCTGCTTAAAATGATTGGACAGTACCTGCTGATAGTGGATACGAAGAAAATAGGATCAAGGAATGGATTACATGGGAGAAAACGCAAGGAATGAGTTGTGCACACAACCGAAAAAAACGTAAGCCGCTGACCTGAAAAAAGTGTGAAAAATCGGACCCCCAACAATTTTTGATTTTTCTGCTAAAAATGATTGGACAGTACTTGCTGATAGTGGATACGAAGAAAATAGGAACCAGGAATGGATTAAATAGGAGAAAACGCAAGGAATGAGTTGAGCTCACAACTGAAAAAACGTAAGCCGCTGGACCTGAAAAAGTATGAAAATCGGACCCCCAATAATTTTTGATTTTTCTGCTTAAAATGATTGGACAGTACTTCCTGATATTGGATACGAAGAAAATAGTAACCAGGAATGGATTAAATGGGAGAAAACGCAAGGAATCAGTTGTGCCCACAACCGAAAAAACGTAAGCCGCGGACTTGAAAAAACTATGAGTTGAGCTCACAACTGAAAAAACGTAAGCCACGGACCTGAAAAAAGTATGAAAAATCGGACCACCAACAATTTTTGATTTTTCTGCTAAAAATGATTGGACAGTACCTGCTGAAAGTGGATACGAAGAAAATAGGATCAAAGAATGGATTACATGGGAGAAAACGCAAGGAAGGAGTTGTTCCCACAACCGAAAAAAACGTAACCCGCGGACCTGAAAAAAGTGTGAAAAATCGGACCACCAACAACTTTTGATTTTTTTGCTTAAAATGATTGGACAGTACTTGCTGATATTAGATACGAAGAAAATAGGAACCAGGAATGGATTAAATGGGAGAAAACGCAAGGAATGAGTTGAGCTCACAACAGAAAAAAACGTAAGCCGCGGACCTGAAAAAAGTATGAAAAATCGGACCCCCAACAATACTTGATTTTTCTACTTAAAATGACTGGACAGTACCTGCAAATAGTGGATACGAAGAAAATAGGATCAAGGAATGGATTAAATGGGAGAAAACGCAAGGAATGAGTTGAGCTCACAACATAAAAACGTAAGTCAAAGGACCTGAAAAAAAGTATGAAAAATCGGACCTCAACAATATTTGATTTTTCTGCTTAAAATGATTGGACAGTACCTGCTGATAGTGGATACGAAGAAAATAGGATCAAGGAATGGATTACATGGGAGAAAACGCAAGGAATGAGTTGTGCACACAACCGAAAAAACGTAAGACCGCTGACCTGAAAAAGTGTGAAAAATCGACCCCAACAATTTTTGATTTTTCTGCTAAAAATGATTGGACAGTACTTGCTGATAGTGGATACGAAGAAAATAGAACCAGGAATGGATTAAATAGGAGAAAACGCAAGGAATGAGTTGAGCTCACAACTGAAAAAACGAAGTCCGCGGACCTGAAAAAAGTATGAAAAATCGGACCCCCAATAATTTTTGATTTTTCTGCTTAAAATGATTGGACAGTACTTCCTGATATTGGATACGAAGAAAATAGTAACCAGGAATGGATTAAATGGGAGAAAACGCAAGGAATCAGTTGTGCCCACAACCGAAAAAAACGTAAGCCGCGGACTTGAAAAAACTATGAAAAATCAGACCCCCAAATATATTTGATTTCGCTGCTTAAAATGATTGGACAGTACCTGCTGATAGTGGATACGAAGAAAATAGTATCAAAGAATGGATTACATGGAAGAAAACGCAAGGAATGAGTTGTGCACACAACCGAAAAAAACGTAAGCCGCGGACCTGAAAAAAGTATGAAAAATCCGACACCCAACAATTCTTGATTTTTCTGCTAAAAATGATTGGACAGTACTTGCTGATAGTGGATACGAAGAAAATAGGAACCAGGAATGGATTAAATAGGAGAAAACGCAAGGAATGTGTTGAGCTCACAACTGAAAAAAACGTAAGCCACGGACCTGAAAAAAGTATGAAAAATCGGACCACCAACAATTTTTGATTTTTCTGCTAAAAATGATTGGACAGTACCTGCTGAAAGTGGATACGAAGAAAATAGGATCAAAGAATGGATTACATGGGAGAAAACGCAAGGAAGGAGTTGTTCCCACAACCGAAAAAAACGTAACCCGCGGACCTGAAAAAAGTGTGAAAAATCGGACCACCAACAACTTTTGATTTTTTTGCTTAAAATGATTGGACAGTACTTGCTGATATTAGATACGAAGAAAATAGGAACCAGGAATGGATTAAATGGGAGAAAACGCAAGGAATGAGTTGAGCTCACAACAGAAAAAAACGTAAGTCATGGACCTGAAAAAGTATGAAAATCGACCCCAACAATACTTGATTTTTCTACTTAAATGACTGGACAGTACCTGCAAATAGTGGATACTAAGAAAATAGGATCAAGGAATGGATTAAATGGGAGAAAACGCAAGGAATGAGTTGAGCTCACAACATAAAAAAACGTGAAGTCATGGGACCTGAAAAAGTATGAAAATCGGACCCCAACAATATTTGATTTTTCTGCTTAAATGATTGGACAGTACCTGCTGATAGTGGATACGAAGAAAATAGGATCAAGGAATGGATTACATGGGAGAAAAACGCAAGGAATGAGTTGTGCACACAACCGAAAAAACGTATGCCGCTGGACCTGAAAAAAGTGTGAAAATCGGACCCCAACAATTTTTGATTTTTCTGCTAAAAATGATTGGACAGTACTTGCTGATAGTGGATACGAAGAAAATAGGAACCAGGAATGGATTAAATAGGAGAAAACGCATGAAGGAATGAGTTGAGCTCACAACTGAAAAAACGTAAGTCAGCGGACCTGAAAAAAGTATGAAAAATCGGACCCCCAACAATTCTTGATTTTTCTGCTTAAAATGATTGGACAGTACCTGCTGATAGTGGATACGAAGAAAATAGGATCAAGGAATGGATTACATGGGAGAAAATGCACGGAATGAGTTGAGCTCACAACTGAAAAAACGTAAGTCAAACGGACCTGAAAAAAGTATGAAAAATCGGACCCCCAACAATACTTTGATTTTTCTACTTAAAATGACTGGACAGTACCTGCAAATAGTGGATACGAAGAAAATAGGATCAAGGAATGGATTAAATGGAGAAAACGCAAGGAATGAGTTGAGCTCACAACATAAAAAAACGTAAGCCGCGGACCTGAAAAAAGTATGAAAAATCGGACCCCCAATAATTTTTGATTTTTCTGCTTAAAATGATTGGACAGTACTTCCTGATATTGGATACGAAGAAAATAGGAACCAGAATTGGATTACATGGGAGAAAATGCAAGGAATGAGTTGTGCACACAACCGAAAAAAACGTAAGCCGCGGACCTGAAAAAAGTGTGAAAAATCGGACCCCTAACAATTTTTGATTTTTCTGCTGAAAATGATTGGACAGTACTTGCTGATATTGGATATGAAGAAAATAGGAACCAGGAATAGATTAAATGGGAGAAAACGCAAGGAATGAGTTGTGCCCACAAGTGAAAAAACGTGAAGCCGCGGACCTAAAAAGTATGAAAATCGACCCCCAACAATACTTGATTTTTCTGCTTAAAATGATTGGACAGTACCTGCTGACAGAGGAGACGAAGAAAATAGGAACCAGGAATGGATTAAATTGGAGAAAACGCAAAAATGAGTTGTGCCCACAACTGAAAAAAACGTAAGCCTGAAAGAAGTATGAAAATCCTACTTGGGAGAAAAAATACATGGGAGAAAACGCAAGGAATGAGTGTGCACACAACCAAAAAAACGTAAGCCGGACCTGAAAAAGTATGAAAATCCGACACCCAACAATTCTTGATTTTTCTGCTAAAAATGATTGGACAGTACTTGCTGATAGTGGATACGAAGAAAATAGGAACCAGGAATGGATTAAATAGAGAAAACGCAAGGAATGTGTTGAGCTCACAACTGAAAAAACGTAAGCCACGGACCTGAAAAAGTATGAAAAATCGGACCACCAACAATTTTTGATTTTTCTGCTAAAAATGATTGGACAGTACCTGCTGAAAGTGGATTAAGAAAATAGGATCAAAGAATGGATTACATGGGAGAAAACGCAAGGAAGGAGTTGTTCCCACAAATCAAAAAAACGTAACCCGCGGACCTGAAAAAGTGTGAAAATCGACCACCAACAACTTTTGATTTTTTTGCTTAAAATGATTGGACAGTACTTGCTGATATTAGATACGAAGAAAATAGGAACCAGGAATGGATTAAATGGGAGAAAACGCAAGGAATGAGTTGAGCTCACAACAGAAAAAACGTAAGCCGCTGGACCTGAAAAAAGTATGAAAAATCGGACCCCAACAATACTTGATTTTTCTACTTAAAATGACTGGACAGTACCTGCAAATAGTGGATACGAAGAAAATAGGATCAAGGAATGGATTAAATGGGAGAAAACGCAAGGAATGAGTTGAGCTCACAACATAAAAAAACGTAAGCCGCGGACCTGAAAAAGTATGAAAATCGGACCCCCAACAATATTTGATTTTTCTGCTTAAAATGATTGGACAGTACCTGCTGATAGTGGATACGAAGAAAATAGGATCAAGGAATGGATTACATGGGAGAAAACGCAAGGAATGAGTTGTGCACACAACCGAAAAAACGATGCCGCTGGACCTGAAAAAAGTGTGAAAAAATCGGACCCCAACAATTTTTGATTTTTCTGCTAAAAATGATTGGACAGTACTTGCTGATAGTGGATACGAAGAAAATAGGAACCAGGAATGGATTAAATAGGAGAAAACGCAAGGAATGAGTTGAGCTCACAACTGAAAAAACGTAGCCGCGGACCTGAAAAAGTATGAAAAATCGACCACCAACAAATTTTGATTTTTCTGCTAAAAATGATTGGACAGTACCTGCTGAAAGTGGATACGAAGAAAATAGGATCAAAGAATGGATTAAATGGGAGAAAACGCAAGGAAGGAGTTGTTCCCACAACCGAAAAAACGTAAGCCATGGACCTGAAAAAGTGTGAAAATCGACCCCAACAATACTTGATTTTTCTGCTTAAAATGATTGGACAGTACCTGCTGATAGTGGATACGAAGAAAATAGGAACCAGAATTGGATTACTTGGGAGAAAACGCAAGGAATGAGTTGAGCTAACAACTGAAAAAAAACCCCGGACCTGAAAAAACTATGAAAAATCGGATCCCCAACAATACTTGATTTTTCTGCTTAAAATGATTGGACAGTACCTGCTGACAGTGGAGAGAAGAAAATAGGAACCAGGAATGGATTAAATGGGAGAAAACGCAAAACTGAGTTGTGCCCACAACTGAAAAAAATGTAAGCCACGGACCTGAAAAAGCATGAAAAATCGGACCCCCAACAATTCTTTTTTTTTTCTGCTTAAATGATTGGACAGTACCTGCTGATAGTGGATACGAAGAAAATAGGAACCAGGAATGGATTAAATGGGAGAAAACGCAAGGAATGAGTTGAGCTCACAACTGAAAAAACGTAAGCCGCGGACCTGAAAAAAGTATGAAAAATCGGACCCCCAATAATTTTTGATTTTTCTGCTTAAAATGATTGGACAGTACTTCCTGATATTGGATACGAAGAAAATAGGAACCAGAATTGGATTACATGGGAGAAAATGCAAGGAATGAGTTGTGCACACAACCGAAAAAAACGTAAGCCACGGACCTGAAAAAAGTATGAAAAATCGGACCCCAACAATTTTTGATTTTTCTGCTTAAAATGATTGACAGTACTTGCTGATATTGGATACGAAGAAAATAGGAACCAGAATTGGATTACATGGGAGAAAATGCAAGGAATGAGTTGTGCACAACAAAAAAAAAAATGGACCTGAAAAAAGTGTGAAAAATCGGACCTAACAATTTTTGATTTTTCTGCTGAAAATGATTGGACAGTACTTGCTGATATTGGATATGAAGAAAATAGGAACCAGGAATAGATTAAATGGGAGAAAACGGAAGGAATGAGTTGTGCCCACAAGTGAAAAAAACGTAAGCCACGGACCTGAAAAAGTATGAAAAATCGGACCCCCAACAATACTTGATTTTTCTGCTTAAAATGATTGGACAGTACCTGTTAATAGTGGATACGAAGAAAATAGGATCAAGGAATGGATTACATGGGAGAAAACGCAAGGAATGAGTTGAGCTCACAACTGAAAAAAAACGAAGTCGCGGACCTGAAAAAGTATGAAAAAATCGGACCCCAACAATACTTGATTTTTCTGCTTAAAATGATTGGACAGTACCTGCTGACAGAGGAGACGAAGAAAATAGGAACCAGGAATGGATTAAATGGGAGAAAACGCAAAAATGAGTTGTGCCCACAACTGAAAAAACGTAAGCCGCGGACCAAAAAAGTATGAAAAAATCGGACCCCAACAATTTTGATTTTTCTGCTTAAAATGATTGGACAGTACCTGCTGATAGTGGATACGAAGAAAATAGGAACCAGGAATGGATTAAATGGGAGAAAACGCAAGGAATGAGTTGAGCCCACAACCGAAAAAACGTAAGTCGCGGACCTGAAAAAAGTATGAAAAATCGGACCCCGAACAATACTTGATTTTTCTGCTTAAAATGATTGGACAGTACCTGCTGATAGTGGATACGAAGAACATAGGATCAAGGAATGGATTAAATGGGAGAAAACGCAAGGAATGAGTTGAGCTCACAACTGAAAAAAACGTAAGTCGGACCTGAAAAAAGTATGAAAAATCGGACCCCAACAATACTTGATTTTTCTGCTTAAAATGATTGGACAGTACCTGCTGATAGTGGATACGAAGAAAATAGGATCAAGGAATGGATTACATGGGAGAAAACGCAAGGAATGAGTTGTGCCCACAACCGAAAAAAACGTAAGCCCCGGACCTGAAAAAAGTATGAAAAATCCGCCCGCAACAATTCTTGAGTTTTCTGCTGAAAATAATTGGACAGTACCTGCTGATAGTGGATACGAAGAAAATAGGAACCAGGAATGGATTACATGGGAGAAAACGCAAGGAATGAGTTGAGCTCACAACTGAAAAAAACGAAAGCCGCGGACCTGAAAAAAGTATGAAAAATCGGACCCCCAACAATACTTGATTTTTCTCCTTAAAATGATTGGACAGTAACTGCTGATATTGGATACGAAGAAAATAGGAACCAGAATTGGATTACATGGGAGAAAACGCAAGGAATGAGTTGAGCTCACAGACCTGAAAAAAAGTATGAAAATCGGACCCCCAACAATACTTGATTTTTCTGCTTAAAATGATTGGACAGTACCTGCTGACAGTGGAGACGAAGAAAATAGGAACAAGGAATGGATTAAATGGGAGAAAACGCAAAAATGAGTTGTGCCACAACTGAAAAAAAAACGTAAGTCGCTGGACCTGAAAAAAGTATGAAAATCGGACCCCCAACAATTCTTGATTTTTCTGCTTAAAATGATTGGACAGTACTTGTTGACAGTGGATACGAAGAAAATAGGATCAAGGAATGGATTACATGGGAGAAAACGCAAGAAATGAGTTGTGCACACAACCGAAAAAAACGTTAACAGCGGACCTGAAAAAAGTATGAGAAATCGGACCCCCAACAATTCTTGATTTTTCTGCTTAAAATGATTGGACAGTACTTGCTGATATTGATACAAAGAAAATAGGAACCAGGAATAGATTAAATGGGAGAAAACGCAAGGAATGAGTTTTGCCCACAACTGAAAAAAACGTAAGCCGCGGACCTGAAAAAGTGTGAAAAATCGGACCCCTAACAATTTTTAGGATCAAGGAATGGATTACATGGGAGAAAACGCAAGAAATGAGTTGTGCCCACAAGTGAAAAAAACGTAAGCCACGGACCTGAAAAAAGTATGAAAAATCGGACCCCCAACAATTCTTGATTTTTCTGTTTAAAATGATTGGACAGTACCTGCTGATAGTGGATACGAAGAAAATAGGATCAAGGAATGGATTACATGGGAGAAAACGCAAGGAATGAGTTGTGCCCACAACCGAAAAAAACGTAAGCCGCGGACCTGAAAAAAGTGTGAAAAATCGGACCCCCAACAATTTTTGATTTTTCTGTTTAAAATGATTGGACAGTACCTGCTGATAGTGGATACGAAGAAAATAGGATCAAGGAATGGATTACATGGGAGAAAACGCAAGGAATGAGTTGTGCCCACAACCGAAAAAAACGTAAGCCGCGGACCTGAAAAAGTGTGAAAATCGGACCCCAACAATTCTTGATTTTTCTGTTTAAATGATTGGACAGTACCTGCTGATAGTGGATACGAAGAAAATAGGATCAAGGAATGGATTACATGGGAGAAAACGCAAGGAATGAGTTGTGCCCACAACCGAAAAAAACGTAAGCCGCGGACCTGAAAAAAGTGTGAAAAATCGGACCCCCAACAATTTTTGATTTTTCTGCTTAAAATGATTGGACAGTACTTGCTGATATTGGATACGAAGAAAATAGGAACCAGGAATAGATTAAATGGGAGAAAACGCAAGGAATGAGTTGTGCCCACAACTGAAAAAAACGTAAGCCGCGGACCTGAAAAAAGTATGAAAAATCGGACCCCGAACAATACTTGATTTTTCTGCTTAAAATGATTGGACAGTACCTGCTGATAGTGGATACGAAGAACATAGGATCAAGGAATGGATTAAATGGGAGAAAACGCAAGGAATGAATTGAGCTCACAAGTGAAAAAAACGTAAGCCGCGAACCTGAAAAAAGTATGAAAATCGGACCCCAACAATACTTGATTTTTCTCCTTAAAATGATTGGACAGTAACTGCTGATATTGGATACGAAGAAAATAGGAACCAGAATTGGATTACATGGGAGAAAACGCAAGGAATCAGTTGAGCTCACAACTGAAAAAAACGTAAGCCGCGGACCTGAAAAAAGTATGAAAAATCGGACCCCCAACAATACTTGATTTTTCTGCTTAAAACGATTGGACAGTACCTGCTGACAGTGGAGACGAAGAAAATAGGAACAAGGAATGGATTAAATGGGAGAAAACGCAAAAATGAGTTGTGCCCACAACTGAAAAAACGTAAGTCATGCGGACCTGAAAAATGTATGAAAATCGGACCCCCAACAATTCTTGATTTTTCTGCTTAAAATGATTGGACAGTACCTGCTGATAGTGGATACGAAGAAAATAGGATCAAGGAATGGATTAAATGGGAGAAAACACAAGAATGAGTTGTGCCCACAACCGAAAAAACGTAAGCCCCGGACCTGAAAAAGTATGAAAAATCCGACCCGCAACAATTCTTGAGTTTTCTGCTGAAAATAATTTGACAGTACCTGCTGATAGTGGATACGAAGAAAATAGGAACCAGGAATGGATTAAATGGGAGAAAACGCAAAAATGAGTTGTGCCCACAACTGAAAAAACGTAAGAAGCTGGACCTGAAAAAGTGTGAAAATCGACCACCAACAATTTTTGATTTTTCTGCTTAAAATGATTGGACAGTACTTGCTGATATTAGATACGAAGAAAATAGGAACCAGGAATGGATTAAATGGGAGAAAATGCAAGGAATGAGTTGAGCTCACAACAGAAAAAACGTAAACCGCGGACCTGAAAAAAGTGTGAAAAATCGGACCCCCAACAATACTTGATTTTTCTGCTTAAAATGATTGGACAGTACCTGCTGATAGTGGATACGAAGAAAATAGGAACCAGGAATGGATTAAATGGGAGAAAACGCAAGGAATGAGTTGAGCTCACAACAGAAAAAAACGTAAGCCGCGGACCTGAAAAAAGTATGAAAAATCAGACCCCCAACAATACTTGATTTTTCTACTTAAAATGATTGGACAGTACCTGCTGATAGTGGAGACGAAGAAAATTGGATCAAGGAATGGATTAAATGGGAGAAAACGCAAGGAATGAGTTGAGCTCACAACCCAAAAAAACGTAAGCCGCGGACCTGAAAAAAGTATGAAAAATCGGACCCCCAACAATACTTGATTTTTCTGCTTAAAATGATTGGACAGTACCTGCTGATAGTGGATACGAAGAAAATAGGAACCAGGAATGGATTAAATGGGAGAAAACAGAAGAAATGAGTTCTGCACACAACCGAAAAAAACGTAAGCCGCGGACCTGAAAAAAGTATGAAAAATCGGACACCCAACAATACTTGATTTTTCTACTTAAAATGATTGTACAGTACCTGCTGACAGTGGATACGAAGAAAATAGGAACCAGGATTGGATTAAATGGGAGAAAACGCAAGAAATGAGTTGTGCACACAAGTGAAAAAAAAAACGAGGCCGCGGACCTGAAAAAAGTATGAAAATCGGACCCCCAACAATTCTTGATTTTTCTGCTTAAAATGATTGGACAGTACCTGCTGATAGTGGATACGAAGAAAATAGGATCAAGGAATGGATTACTTGGGAGAAAACGCAAAAAATGACTTGAGCTCACAACTGAAAAAAAACGTAAGCCGCGGACCTGAAAAAAGAATGAAAAATCGACCCCAACAATACTTGATTTTTCTGCTTAAAATGATTGGACAGTACCTGCTGATAGTGGATACGAAGAAAATAGGAATCAAGGAATGGATTACATGGGAGAAAACGCAAGAAATGAGTTGTGCACACAACTGAAAAAAAACGTAACCGCGGACCTGAAAAAGTATGAGAAATCGGACCCCAACAATTCTTGATTTTTCTGCTTAAAATGATTGGACAGTACCTGCTGATAGTGGATACGAAGAAAATAGGATCAAGGAATGGATTACATGGGAGAAAACGCAAGGAATGAGTTGAGCTCACAACTGAAAAAACGTAAGCCGCGGACCTGAAAAAGTGTGAAAATCGGACCCCCAACAATTTTTGATTTTTCTGCTTAAAATGATTGGACAGTACTTGCTGATATTGATACGAAGAAAATAGGAACCAGAATTGGATTAAATGGGAGAAAACGCAAAAGGAATGAGTTGTTCACACAACCGAAAAAACGTAAGCCGCGGACCTGAAAAAAAGTGAAAAATCGGACCCTAACAATTTTTGATTTTTCTGCTTAAAATGATTGGACAGTACTT
The DNA here is from genome assembly GCA_022829145.1 of Albula goreensis. Lineage (NCBI taxonomy): Eukaryota > Metazoa > Chordata > Actinopteri > Albuliformes > Albulidae > Albula > Albula goreensis. Next base: position 6,950,094 of record CM040744.1, read on the forward strand.
GCTGATATTGGATACGAAGAAAATAGGAACCAGGAATAGATTAAATAGGAGAAAACGCAAGGAATGAGTTGTGCCCACAAGTGAAAAAAACGTAATCCACGGACCTGAAAAAAGTATGAAAAATCGGACCCCCAACAATTCTTGATTTTTCTGTTTAAAATGATTGGACAGTACCTGCTGATAGTGGATACGAAGAAAATAGGATCAAGGAATGGATTACATGGGAGAAAATGCAAGGAATGAGTTGAGCTCACAACTGAAAAAACGTAAGTCGCGGACCTGAAAAAAGTATGAAAAATCGGACCCCCAACAATACTTGATTTTTCTGCTTAAAATGATTGGACAGTACCTGCTGATAGTGGATACGAAGAAAATAGGATCAAGGAATGGATTACATGGGAGAAAACGCAAGGAATGAGTTGTGCACACAACCGAAAAAAACGTAAGCCGCGGACCTGAAAAAAGTGTGAAAAATCGGACCCCCAACAATTTTGATTTTTCTGCTTAAAATGATTGGACAGTACTTGCTGATATTGGATACGAAGAAAATAGGAACCAGGAATAGATTAAATGGGAGAAAACGCAAGGAATGAGTTGTGCCCACAACCGAAAAAAACGTAAGCCGCGGACCTGAAAAAAGTGTGAAAAATCGGACCCTAACAATTTTTAGGCTTAAGGAATGGATTACATGGGAGAAAATAGGATCAAGGAATGAGTTGTGCCCACAAGTGCACACAAAAAAACGTAAGCCACGGACCTGAAAAAAAGTATGAAAATCGGACCCCAACAATTCTTGATTTTTCTGTTTAAAATGATTGGACAGTACCTGCTGATAGTGGATACGAAGAAAATAGGATCAAGGAATGGATTACATGGGAGAAAATGCAAGGAATGAGTTGAGCTCACAACTGAAAAAAACGTAAGCCGCGGACCTGAAAAAGTATGAAAAATCGGACCCCAACAATACTTGATTTTTCTGCTTAAAATGATTGGACAGTACCTGCTGATAGTGGATACGAAGAAAATAGGATCAAGGAATGGATTACATGGGAGAAAACGCAAGAAATGAGTTGAGCTCACAACTGAAAAAACGTAACCGCGGACCTGAAAAAGTATGAAAAATCGACCCCCAGCAATATTTGATTTTTCTGCTTAAAATGATTGGACAGTACCTGCTGATAGTGGATACGAAGAAAATAGGATCAAGGAATGGATTACATGGGAGAAAACGCAAGGAATGAGTTGAGCTCACAACCGAAAAACACGAAAGCCGCGGACATGAAAAAAGTGTGAAAAATCGGACCCCCAACAATTTTTGATTTTTCTGCTTAAAATGATTGGACAGTACTTGCTGATATTGGATACGAAGAAAATAGGAACCAGGAATAGATTAAATGGGAGAAAACGCAAGGAATGAGTTGTGCCCACAAGTGAAAAAACGAGGCCGCGGACCTGAAAAAAAGTATGAAAAATCGGACCCCAACAATTCTTGATTTTTCTGCTTAAAATGATTGGACAGTACCTGCTGATACTGGATACGAAGAAAATAGGATCAAGGAATGGATTACATGGGAGAAAACGCAAGAAATGAGTTGTGCACACAACCGAAAAAAAACGTAAGCCGCGGACCTGAAAAAAGTGTGAAAAATCGGACCCCCAACAATTTTTGATTTTTCTGCTTAAAATGATTGGACAGTACTTGCTGATATTGGATACGAAGAAAATAGGAACCAGGAATAGATTAAATGGGAGAAAACGCAAGGAAAGAGTTGTGCCCACAAGTGAAAAAAACGAGACGCGGACCTGAAAAAGTATGAAAAATCGGACCCCCAACAATTCTTGATTTTTCTGCTTAAAATGATTGGACAGTACCTGCTGATAGTGGATACGAAGAAAATAGGATCAAGGAATGGATTACATGGGAGAAAACGCAAGGAATGAGTTGAGCTCACAACTGAAAAAAACGTAAGCCGCGGACCTGAAAAAAGTATGAAAAATCCGACCCCCAGAAATATTTGATTTTTCTGCTTAAAATGATTGGACAGTACTTGCTGATATTGGATACGAAGAAAATAGGAACCAGAATTGGATTACATGGGAGGAAAACGCAAGGAATGAGTTGAGCTCACAACTGAAAAAAACGTAAGCCGCGGACCTGAAAAAAGTATGAAAAATCGGACCCCCAACAATACTTGATTTTTCTGCTTAAAATGATTGGACAGTACCTGCTGACAGTGGAGACGAAGAAAATAGGAACCAGGAATGGATTAAATGGGAGAAAACGCAAAAAATGAGTTGTGCCCACAACTGAAAAAAACGTAAGCCGCAGACCTGAAAAAATTGTGAAAAATCGGACCCCCAACAATTTTTGATTTTTCTGCTAAAAATGATTGGACAGTACTTGCTGATATTAGATACGAAGAAAATAGGAACCAGGAATGGATTAAATGGGAGAAAACGCAAGGAATGAGTTGAGGTCACAACCGAAAAAAACGTAAGGCGCGGACCTGAAAAAAGTGTGAAAAATCGGACCCCCAACAATTCTTGATTTTTCTACTTAAAATGATTGGACAGTACCTGCTGATAGTGGAGACGAAGAAAATTGGATCAAGGAATGGATTAAATGGGAGAAAACGCAAGGAATCAGTTGTGCCCACAACCGAAAAAACATAAGCCGCGGACCTGAAAAATGTCTGAACAATCCGACCCCCAACAATTCTTGATTTTTCTGCTTAAAATGATTGGACAGTACTTGCTGATAGTGGATACGGAGAAAATAGGAACCAGGAATGGATTAAATGGGAGAAAACGCAAAAAATGAGTTGTGCCCACAACTGAAAAAAAACCTAAGCCGCGGACCTGAAAAAAGTATGAAAAATCGGACCCCCAACAATACTTGATTTTTTGCTTAAAATGATTGGACAGTACCTGCTGATAGTGGATACGAAGAAAATAGGATCAAGGAATGGATTACATGGGAGAAAACGCAAGGAATGAGTTGTGCCCACAACCGAAAAAAACATAAGCCGCGGACCTGAAAAATGTCTGTAAAATCCGACCCCCAACAATTCTTGATTTTTCTGCTTAAAATGATTGGACAGTAGTTGCTGATAGTGGATACTGAAGAAAATAGGAACCAGGAATGGATTAGATGGGAGAAAACGCAAGGAATGAGTTGTGACCACAACCGAAAAAAACGTAAGCCGTGGACCAGAAAAAACTATGAAAAATCGGACCCCCAACAATTCTTGATTTTTCTGCTTAAAATGATTGTACAGTACCTGCTGACAGTGGATACGAAGAAAATAGGAACCAGGAATGGATTAAATGGGAGAAAACGCAAGGAATGAGTTGAGCTCAAAACTGAAAAAAAACGTAAGCCGCGGACCTGAAAAAAGTATGAAAAATCCGACCCCAAACAATTCTTGATTTTTCTGCTTAAAATGATTGTACAGTACCTGCTGACAGTTGATACGGAGAAAATAGGAACCAGGAATGGATTAAATGGGAGAAAACGCAAAAAATGAGTTGTGCCCACAACAGAAAAAAACATAAGCCTCGGACCTGAAAAAAGTATGAAAAATCGGACCCCCAACAATTCTTGATTTTTCTGCTTAAAATGATTGGACAGTACTTGCTGATAGTGGATACGAAGAAAATAGGAACCAGGAATGTATTTAATGGGAGAAAACGCAAGGAATGAGTTGAGCTCACAACCGAAAAAAACGTAAGCCGCGGATCTGAAAAAAGTGTGAAAAATCGGACCCCTTACAATTTTTGATTTTTCTGCTTAAAATGATTGGACAGTACTTGCTGATATTGCATACGAAGAAAATAGGAACCAGGAATAGATTAAATAGGAGAAAACGCAAGGAATGAGTTGAGCTCATAACTGAAAAACACGTAAGCCGCGGACCTGAAAAAAGTATGAAAAATCGGACCCCCACCAATACTTGATTTTTCTGCTTAAAATGATTGGACAGTACCTGCTGATAGTGGATACGAAGAAAATAGGATCAAGGAATGGATTACATGGGAGAAAACGCAAGGAATGAGTTGAGCTCACAACTGAAAAAACGTAAGCCGCGGACCTGAAAAAGTGTGAAAAATCGGACCCCCAGCAATACTTGATTTTTCTGCTTAAAATGATTGGACAGTACTTGCTGATAGTGGATACGAAGAAAATAGGATCAAGGAATGGATTACATGGGAGAAAACGCAAGGAATGAGTTGTGCACACAACCGAAAAAATGTAAGCCGCGGACCTGAAAAAAGTCTGAAAAATCGGACCCCCAACAATTCTTGATATTTCTGCTTAAAATGATTGGACAGTACTTGCTGATATTGGATACGAAGAAAATAGGAACCAAGAATGGATTAAATGGGAGAGAAAACAGAAGGAATCAGTTGAGCCCACAAACGAAAAAAAACGTAAGCCGCGGACCTGAAAAATGTCTGAAAAATCCGACCCCCAACAATTCTTGATTTTTCTGCTTAAAATGATTGGACAGTACCTGCTGACAGTGGATACAAAGAAAATGGGAACCAGGAATGGATTAAATGGGAGAAAACGCAAGGAATGAGTTGTGCCCACAACTGAAAAAAACGTAAGCCGCGGACCTGAAAAAAGGATGAAAAATCGGACCCCCAACAATTTTTGATTTTTCTGCTTAAAATGATTGGACAGTACTTGCTGATATTGGATACGAAGAAAATAGGAACCAGGAATGGATTAAATGGGAGAAAACGCAAGGAATGAGTTGAGCTCATAACTGAAAAACACGTAAGCCGCGGACCTGAAAAAAGTATGAAAAATCGGACCCCCAACAATACTTGATTTTTCTGCTTAAAATGATTGGACAGTACCTGCTGACAGTGGATACGAAGAAAATAGGAACAAGGAATGGATTAAATGGGAGAAAACGCAAAAAATGAGTTGTGCCCACAACTGAAAAAAACGTAAGCCGCGGACCTGAAAAAAGTATGAAAAATCGGACCCCCAACAATTCTTGATTTTTCTACTTAAAATGATTGGACAGTACCTGCTGATAGTGGAGACGAAGAAAATTGGATCAAGGAATGGATTAAATGGGAGAAAACGCAAGGAATCAGTTGTGCACACAACCGAAAAAAACGTAAGCCGCGGACCTGAAAAAAAAGTGTGAAAAATCGGAACCCCAACAATACTTGATTATTTTTCTGCTTAAAATGATTGGACAGTACTTGCTGATAGTGGATACGGAGAAAATAGGAACCAGGAATGGATTAAATGGGAGAAAACGCAAAAAATGAGTTGTGCCCACAACTGAAAAAAACGTAAGCCGCGGACCTGAAAAAAGTGTGAAAAATCGGACCCCCAACAATTTTTGATTTTTCTGCTTAAAATGATTGGACAGTACTTGCTGATATTGGATACGAAGAAAATAGGAACCAGAATTGGATTGAATGGAGAAAACGCAAGGAATCAGTTGAGCTCACAACAGAAAAAAACATAAGCTGCGGACCTGAAAAAAGTATGAAAAATCGGACCCCCAACAATACTTGATTTTTCTACTTAAAATGATTGGACAGTACTTGCTGACTGTGGATAAGAAGAAAATAGGAACCAGGAATGGATTAAATGGGAGAAAACGCAAGGAATGAGTTGTGCCCACAACTGAAAAAAACCTAAGTTGCGCACTTGAAAAAAGTATGAAAAATCGGACCCCCAACAATACTTGATGATTTTTCTGCTTAAAATGATTGGACAGTACCTGCTGATAGTGGATACGAAGAAAATAGGATCAAGGAATGGATTACATGGGAGAAAACGCAAGGAATGAGTTGTGCACACAACCGAAAAAAACGTCAGCCGCGGACCTGAAAAAAAGTGTGAAAAATCGGAACCCCAACAATACTTGATGATTTTTCTGCTTAAAATGATTGGACAGTACCTGCTGATATTGGATACAAAGAAAATAGTAACCAGGAATGGATTAAATGGGAGAAAACAGAAGGAATGAGTTGTGCCCACAACCGAAAAAAACGTAAGGCGCGGACCTGAAAAAAGTCTGAAAAATCGGACCCCCAACAATTCTTGATATTTCTGCTTAAAATGATTGGACAGTACTTGCTGATATTGGATACGAAGAAAATAGGAACCAAGAATGGATTAAATGGGAGAAAACAGAAGGAATCAGTTGAGCCCACAACCGAAAAAAACGTAAGCCTCGGACCTGAAAAATGTCTGAAAAATCGGACCCCCAACAATACTTGATTTTTCTGCTTAAAATGATTGGACAGTACCTGCTGACAGTGGATACGAAGAAAATAGGAACCAGGAATGGATTAAATAGGAGAAAACGCAAAAAATGAGTTGTGCCCACAACTGAAAAAAAACGTAAGCCGCGGACCTGAAAAAAGTCTGAAAAATCGGACCCCCAACAATTCTTGATTTTTCTACTTAAAATGATTGGACAGTACCTGCTGATAGTGGAGACGAAGAAAATTGGATCAAGGAATGGATTAAATGGGAGAAAACGCAAGGAATCAGTTGTGCCCACAACCGAAAAAAACATAAGCCGCGGACCTGAAAAAAGTCTGAAAAATCGGACCCCCAACAATTCTTGATATTTCTGCTTAAAATGATTGGACAGTACTTGCTGATATTGGATACGAAGAAAATAGGAACCAGGAATGGATTAAATGGGAGAAAACGCAAGGAATGAGTTGAGCTCACAACTGAAAAAAACGTAAGCCGCGGACCTGAAAAAAGTGAAAAAAACTGGACCCCCAACAATTCTTGATTTTTCTGCTTAAAATGGCTGCAAATAACCTGCAGATACTGGATACAAAAGAATAAGTAAACAGGAATGCATTAAATGGTAGAAAATGTGAGGAGTCAGATGAGCCCACAACAGAAAAAAACGTAAGCCGCCGACCTGAAAAAAGTAAAAAAAAAACTGGACCCCCAAAAATTCTTGGTTTTTCTGCTTGAAATGGCTGCAAATAATCTGCAGATAGTAGACCCTGAAAAAAGAGCCAACAGGAATTAATTTAATGGTAGAAAACACGAGGAGTCAACCGAGTCCGAATCTGAAAAAAATGTAAGCCATCAAAAATATTTGGGGGTCCGGTTTTTTCCCCTTTTTTCAGGACCGCAGCTTACTTTTTTTTTTTCCCAGATTTGGGCTCAACTGACTTGGGTTCAACTGACTCCCTGCATTTTGTACCATTTCAGGAGAATGAACCTTCAGACAAAATGAATGTGTTTGGAAGTTTATTATGATGTAGCAAGTTGTATATTGGTTGGAACATTGATCTTGGGCTTGGAGTCAAGGAGGCAGTGTCATGCCTCACAAATTTGATGGTGATGTGAACTCCCCCTGAAGACAAAAAGGGGAAAAAAATGAAGAAAGGGAAGCAGACTTGAAGGTGGAGATGGGGAGAGGGAGGGATGCTGGAAACAGAGAGTGTGATGGGAGAGAAGGTACGTGGCAAATTAATACCTGCATATACGACCGGATTGGATGGATGCTGGTGTTTGAGTGAAGGATTGTCCAAAGGTTGCCTCTCCCAAAATTTTTTATTTACAAACAGCAATTCAGGAGAATGAACCTTCAGACAACATGAATGCGTTTGGGAGGAGTTTATTATGATGTTGTGAGTTGTATATTGGTAGGAACATTGATCTTGGGCTTGGAGTCCAGGGGGCAGTGTCATGCCTCACAATTTTTTTAGGATGATGTGAACCCCCAAAGACTGCCAGCCAAGAAAGAGAGGCTGAATCTCATACCATGGGGAAAACCACAGTTTGTTATTCCCCCCAAAAGATGAAAGGAGGCAAGGAGGATTAGGTGATGCTGTGTGAGGGAGGGCAGGAGGATTGTAGGCGAATACATTTTTTGGAAAGGAGGGTTAACTGAGGGAAGATGGGGTGCTGAGTCTACGGGAGCATGTAATGGCAGGGCAATGGCCAGCAACGTGTTGCCGCCAAGACAACAGCAGCCGAAAGGGAGGTTACTCTGGCCAGTCTCTGGGAGCGTGCAATAGCGGGTCAGCTGACGCACTGACTCCAGCTGGAATGGTGACAGAGGGGAGGGGCAGCACTGAGTCCACGAGAGCATGCCAGAGCAGAACAACAGCCGACGATGCGGGTGCCGGGGGAAGTCCGCCTGCTCTACCTAGGACAGCGGCAGGGGTGGGGGTGGGGGATGGGGGATGGGGCGGTGCCCGGTCCGTGGGAGTGTGCCGGGGTAGGACATCAGGCTGTACGGAAGCCTGAAGGAGCCCACCGACTCCAGCTTGGACATGGCAGCTGGGAGAGGGGGAGGGGGTTGGGGGGGCTGGACTGAAGCCTAAGGAGCGTGCAATAGTGAAGGCAGGACAGGAGGCTGTGAGTGAGCAAAGATGAGGTTGGTGACAGAATGGCCACCATGTGACATTGTGTCATGTTGTGTCTTGTTACATATAACTGTGTGGTAGAACCCAGGCCTGAGACCCAAAGAGCAACAATGTATTACTAATCCCTGACAATGCGTTGCAGAAGTGACAGTGGGTGTCAATAAACACGAACCTTCGTGAAATCAGTGTATGAACAAAGTAGTACGCACATGTGAAAGCATCTTTGGAAAACAAACGTTGGAAACAAGCTGATTCAGTATGTAGTTGAAAATGAATGACGCTGGGGGAAAATGACAGGAAAACGTAATGCGTCAATAGCAGTCATGACGGAACAGCATGAATATGAACTACGAGGCAACCAGGATGGCGGCGATCAAATAGCAGATCGTATCATGTAGCTACTTTAGTCATGAAACCGGACGAACTGAGCCTGATGCTTACTGGAGAATAATGACGGTCCAACACGTGATTGTGAAAGTTAAGACTTGACTACGAATTGCTTTAACAATACTAAGAAAATTTACCATCAACACTCGTTGTTAAAGCAAGGAAGTTGAGTTCCAAATTATAATACGCCATACAGATGTTGTAGGGGCAGTATACTTTAAAGCGTGACAGAATACGGAACAAACACGTTAAAACCCAGACAAAAATCACAGCTAAACAGAACAGCAGTGGTTCAATCGTTGCAGTGATTCAACAAGCGGCACGAAAAGGTAGCTCAGCTAAAAGTACCAAGAAAAGAAAAGAAAAACAGTAAACAGTACCAAGAAAAGTATCGATAACGAACGCTTGAACGAGAAGCTGAGCCGCTCCAATAACTAAAATGCTTTACAGATCCCGTAGAAACTAGGGTAGAAACTATACACTTTAAAAACTTGAGAGAATACATAACAAACCTGTTAGAACCTAAAACAACAATCACGGCTGAACGGGACGGCAATAGTACAATAAGTTGCAGTGGTTTGACGAGTAGCACAACAGGGCAGCCAAGCTAGAACTACTCATTGCATCAGCTTAAGAAGTAGCGAGAAGATTATCTATGACAGTAACACACGAAAGCTGAGCCGTTCCGATTTATAATACGCTTTACAAACCTTGCAGATAGGGATAAAAACTGTATGTTCACGATGTGTGGCAGAAAACGTAACAAACGGTTTAAAACTGGGACAACTCTTTCAGCTGAATGTAACCGCAGCAGTTCAACAGGCAGCACAGAAAGGCAGCTAAAATAGACTGACAGAAAACGTAACCAACCGGTAAAAACCCGGAAAACAATCCCAGCTGAATAGAACTAAATTAATGCGACAAGCAGCATTCTGTCAACTCACCGAGCTCCAGGCTTGTTTGTGTTGTGAGGGAGGGCGGACAAACCCAGTTACAGAGTGTGGACATGAAGGTGGAGGATGTAGTCGGGAGGGCGTGTGTAAGCGATGGAAAAAGGGACAGAAGAAGGCAGCAGAGATTCAGCGGAGAGAGAGATAGTTGGGGGCCGGGACCGTGAAGTTAACAGGCAGTGAAAGCGGTACAGGAGTAGACGGAGAAGTACGCAGCAGAGGCAGCTCCACAAGCGGCGGAGGTAGGCAGAGGGCGATACAGTCGCAGCGGTGATGTCATCAGGTGCTTGACTGTAGATGCGAGATGTAATCCCATTTTAATCAACCGGGAAGCCTCCAGTAGTCCAGCAACGCGCCACATTAGTCCATAAACAGCAGCAGTTCGAAAACAATGTCCATTAGGGAAATGTTCCTGAGATGTAGTAAAAACAGAACAGGACATTTGCATGGCGCTAGCCGCATAAAACAAAACCGGAGAGTTCGTATCAGTGTAGTAGAAGATAACAGTCCAGTTCGTAGGTTTGGGGGAAAAAAAAGAAAACCGAAGAACTTAGTCCATTGCATGAAAGTTGTCCTGCATGAGTTGGAATTCTAACGACAGAAGGGTAGAGGAGTTTATCTGTGGCACAGCGAAGAACAGTAACGACAGACGAAGCAGAAAATGGAGAACTATGCCGGAAACAGAGAGCGTGATGGGAGAGAAGGTACGTGGTAAATTAATACCTGCGTATACGACCGGATTGGACGGATGCTGGTGTTTGAGTGAAGGGTTGTCCGAAGGTTGCCTCTCCCGAAATTTGTTATTAACAAACACCAATTAATCCATTCCTGTTTACTTTTTCTTTCGTATCTTCTATCTTCAGGTTAGTTGCAGCAATTCTAAGCAGAAAAATCAAGAATTTTTTGGGGTCCGGTTTTTTCACTTTTTTCAGGTCCCTGGTTTAGGTTTTTTTTTCAGATATGGGCTCAACTGACTCGTTTTCTACCATTTTATCCATCCCTTTTGACTTTTTCTTTCGTATGTACTATCTACAGGTGATTTGCAGCCATTGTAAGCAGGAAAATCAAGAATTTTTGGGGGTCCGGTTTTTTTAACTTTTTTCACATCCACGGCTTACGTTTTTTTCAGATTTGGGCTCAACGGACTCCTTGCATTTTCTACCTTTTAATCCATTTTCTACCATTTAATGTAGGGGTGTCAAACTCCAGTCCTGGAGGGCCGCAGTGTCTGCGGGTTTTTGTTCTTTCCTTTCGATTGGCAGCCATTTTAGGCCTTGGAAACCAGGTGTGTGGACTCTTTAGCCAACCAGTGATTTTAATTAATCAATTAAGTGCTAAAACACACCAAAAACCAGCTACCACTGTGGCCCTCCAGGACTGCAGTTTGACACCCCTGATTTAATGTATTCCTTTTGACTTTTTCTTTCGTATCTACTATGTGCAGGTGATTTCCAGCCATTGAGGAGGAAAAATCAAGAATTTTTTGGGGTCATATTTTTCTCACTTCTTCATGTCCGCGGCTCACGTTTTTTTCTCCAAATTTGGGCTCAACTGTATGTAGCTTAATTTACAGGATAATACTGATTATCTGATGTATTTATGTTACATGTAACTCTCATTACGTACAATGATGCTTCAAACTGCCTGTATTTCAGACTCTGATGATTATTAGAAACACTTAGAGTTTTGAAATTATTATCTTGGCACACTTTAGATTTGCATACCTTCCCAGCAACACCTGCTTTTACCAGTTCATATACAGTATCTTCAATAAGAAAATTCAGAAACAAGCCATTTTAATTGGCAAACCTTTTTACTTAGCATTGTTGTTACAGGAAAACACAAATAATAATAGTATATAACATCAAAAACATCATGCACCCCATATGAAAATGTACATAAAAAAGATATATACACACACACACACACACACACACACACACACACACACACACACATTAAACCTGAGTACGGTTTTGGCCCTATTACAACAAACAATATGTTAAGAATCAACAGTGGATACACATGTTTTTGGGGTTACATATCATTGAACATGACACAAGCACAAACCATAGCACAAACCATTGCACATTATATATTGTAAAAATAATGGCTACAATAATACATTGCCACTGTCCTTGCTGGATACTCAAATACAAGAGTTACCTAGGCTAACCACGATGTACTAAGGACTGAGTACCATGTTACAGTGTATGAAAGCACAGCTGATCCACTTGTGTAGCTGAAAAAACAGCACCAATATTGCTGGACATGGAACAAAATATGTTCTGCCTCATACTACTTGAGTCTGATTTAACAAATTGCAGTGCATGTAACAAATCAGTACTTAGGATTTATACAACAGCTTGTTAAAACACGTCTTCTTTGAAAAGAAGTACTGTTAAAACACATTTTGAGTAGTTTTTTATTAAGTAATTTGCGTTACTTTTATTTCAAATATATATACAAATAAGTATATGAAACTTATCATCAGATTGCTTAACCTTTGTGTCACCTTTCTCATTGAAACACCAAAATTGATTTATTAGCTCATGCTATAATTCTACATATCAATGGGCATAAATCTCTGCAATTCAACATAAGTCCAATATCCTGTCAAGTGCCACAGGCCACAAGCATTGGATCAGCTGGTTTAAAACTCTTACACTGCTGAACCTCAGAGATACATGCACAAGGTTTTGGAAATCTGAAATATCCTGAAAGAGAGTCATTTTGCATAATTCATTGGATCTTTACTTATGCATGTTTACCAACAATCAAACCAGGATCTCTTGTCAACTAACATGTCATGTAAGTTCATGTGTACCAGTAGTTGAAAGTTGCAAAAAATAAAAGTCATGGAGTGCTGAAAATGAAGACATTGCAAAAGCTAAGTTGAAAATTCAAAATGTAATGTGCGTAATTAACTGCTTCTATTGCTGTTAGTGAATAAATGCATTTTTTATTGTGTTTATGGAATTTCTTTCAGTTTAATGCTTACCCTTTAGCATCAATAATAATGAAAAGCAAGGTATTATTTTTTTGTACCCTGAATTTTCCCCTTTTTTCCCCCACCGGAATGTTCAACCAAACTTGTTGACCTCACTGCAGCATTCACCCTGACACCTGTGGGAGGAGAAGTTGAGCATGTGACTCCTCCGATTCATGTGATGACACTCTCGCTTCTTTTCATGTTGCAGCTGCACCACCAACTGCATGCTGCCTATGACGTCGGAGGAAGACATAGTCAGTGTACAGTCGGTTTGTGCTGCAGCAGGCGCCCAAGCACAACAAGGAGAGTGCTATTGTGATGAGAGGCCAACCTACCCTGTCTTGCCAATGGGACCTCTGGCCATGGCGAATGGCGAAGCTGGGAATTGAACCCCTGACCTCAGGACCCGTAGGCAGCAATTTATCCAACGAGCTACTCAGAGGCCCCCCAGAAAGATATTTTTAATTGTCACCTGTTGCATTGGGTAGTAATTTGTCAGCCACTTTGTCTGTGAGAGATAGCGTTTTGGTTTAACATTCACCATTTAGCATCGGATTCTGAAACGGATGTTGCCACTTTTTGGCCTCTAGCCCTAGAGTGTAAACTTTACTGACACTGAACTCTACTTTCTTATTTAAATGAAGCGTTGCGCTGTACTATGCTGGGTGGTTTGGTTGCAATAGGGCCACATCATCTTTGTTGCTTCATGGACCCATTACTAAAACTGATACTTGACACATGGATATAAAAACAACAAACACTTGAGAATGACATAATGCTAAAGTAACTTATTTCAATCGCTACAGCCTACCATCGTGAAAAAGTGAAAGAATTTTGCTTGAAAAGTCGGGCTATTAATCCAGCTTAGTCACCTACTCATGAAACGTCTCTTGTGTTTACAATACCTTAAAAATCCTGACTACATTTGATGTATTTAGTGATATGCCTGGTAAGTTTTATCACCAAGGAAATGTAAAGCAAAGTTCAATGAAATGCTAACTTCTTAAATACACTGGCATATATGGAAACAAAAATTAATAACTTTCTCATCTCCAACTTAATCTGCTAAGCTTGTCAAACTTCTTTTATTATTGACCATCTTTAGAATTGCAAAGTGGGGCAGAAGGGCACTTCAGGCTCAATGATAGAGATAGTTACATTATTAACCCTAAAAAAAACTTCCATGTGTTTCAAATGAGCAGTCCTTCTAAATCCAAACTTGGATCAATTTGTACAGTACTCTTGTCTGAAAGTGTTTGATAACAATTCTTTGTATTCTTTTACCTTACTGACCTAACTTGCAACTATATTTAGATAAGCCTATGTACATCACGGACTACACACTGTTTAGAACTATTATATTGAAAATAGGCATCAGCTAATGTGTATCATCACTTGTTTTCAGTGACAAAAATGACAACGAAAAGAAAAAAGTACAGCACCTGTCCAAAAATCATACAGACATTTCACCTTTACCATGAGGACACAATTCATTCTACCTTTGTGGGAGAATGTTGAAGAAGGAAAATGTGCTCAAGGCCTCCACAGGGTTTAGTCCATGCTAACCCTTCTGGCACCCGAGACTTTTACCCCCTCCAGCACTTTAACACCTTCGTCCCGAAAAATGCACTTTGGGTTGTAAGTCGCTCTGGATAAGAATGACTGCTAAATCCCTATAATGTAATATAATGTAAAAGGTGTTGTTCATCCATTGCCAGGCTAACCCACAAAACAAACTAAAAGCAATTAAATCAGCTAACTACTACAAGTATTGCATGAGCTGTTTTGCATTAAATATGTTTTTGAGGGTTATTGGTGCAGGTGGTGGAAGAGAGAGAGCCAACAAATATTACTAAAGGGAGATGGGGTGTTTTTTTTTTCATTTTTTAACATTTAACATTTTTCAGAATAAATATACTGCTTAATTCTTTGAAAACAATATTTTTTATATTTTGTCAATAAATCATGATGTGGGCTTATATTAAACACACACAGGCTTAAATGGTACCACAGTACCAAGTAAACCCATGCCAGACTTTTGACTTATTTCTACAGTTATCTTTATTTTACATTCTAAAATGTACATGAACTAATGAATACACTTTCAAATGAGAGATTAATCTTGCATTTTCCCAACACATCTTATAAATCAGGTCAATATTTATTGAAAAATACCAGAAAACATATTTTGGTGGGCTTAATGGGTACACTTACCCTATTATTAAGCTTTTTTGTATCATATCATACAATTTATAAATGTTTTTTTTGTGTTACTCAATTCCCTTCTGCAATGTTTTCATCCTGCCCTCACACAGTAAGTACTTTTGGATCTGTGACTTTTTTGTATATGAGGTTTTCTATTTTTCTGTGCACAATAAGGATGGAGTCCAGCAGAGGGCAGTGTAACAAGTCCTTTCAAAAATACAGCTGAAGAAGAGTTGAGTACATGAAGTCTCCAGGAACTGAGGTTCTGTGCAAAAACACTGAATCACCCTCTGTTTCTGCAACAGCTTGCATTATTTCACAATGGTTTTGTTTTCTTCAAGGTCGGTGATACAGATGGGAAGTAGAAGAGAAGGTTTTGAGACTGAACTCTAGAAACAGAGTTCTAGACTTTAGAATATTTAAAATATTTTGGTAGATGAGGCAGAAGGTAGATGTCTCCCCTGTGCTTGAGCATTCTAAGCCTCATTCTAACTCCACCATTCATTTCATGAAACAACCTGGAAAGTGTACCTCTAGCACCCATTGATGTGGCACTTTATAGTATGCATTTGTTTTTTACAGTATGTGTGTAGGTGCTTGTCTATGTTAAAATTTTATATTTTTGCTCATTTACTATTATAAGGATAAGGAAGCTGTTGTCTGCATTCTTGTACTTGATTTGTAGCATGGCAAAAGTCACTCTTCTTGGTTGTTTAGAATTTCATTAACATTTACCATGCCCCAGTAACATTAGTGGACCACTCTGGCAGCTTTTCACTGTCACAGGAGTACAAGTGCATTGGAAAAATACTTTTTATATTATATAACTTAAGTTCAGAATCAATGGGTTCACATATTTGCACATAAATGTGTATTTTCCAGGTTGAAATGAATGGATTAGGAATTAGGATAAGGACTGAATGGACCAGCTCAAGATTCAGGTTGTTTAGAGCACAGGGAAACCAGAAAATCATTTTTTTTGTTCATGAAGATTTACAGGAGGTAAGGAAATATAGGGCTTAAGAAAAATTAAATGCGGCATTAAATAAAAGCTATTCATTTTTATGAGGAACTGCTACTCCTCTTCAGCTGCTATTCCTTCAGTATTCCTGTTTTAAATTGCACTACTGAAGCTCCAAACATTCAAGAAAATGTTTTTAATCATTAAAATTATACTGTCTTTCCTGCAAAATATCCAATAATCTACATAGTTGCTAGCTGTTGTTTGGGTGATCTAGCAGGAAATGAGTTGCAGTACTTACATAAATATTTGTTCTGGCACTGAATAGACTGCAATATCACTGTCTCGGGCACTTCTAGAATTCACATGGTCACAAAAGGAATTTAAATTACAGTGGCATCGCTGTTGTGGTGATGTACCCTGTAGCCTCAGGTGCAGTGACAATGTATGCCTTGGTGTCAGGTGCCGTGGCGATGTACCCTGTGGCCTCAGGTGCCATGGCGATGTACTCCTTGGTGTCAGATGCAGTGGTGATGTACCCTGTGACCTCAGATGCCGTGGCGATGTAATCTTTGATGGCAGGTGTCGTGGCGATGTACTCCTTGGTGTCAGGTGCCGTGGTGATGTTCCCCCTGCTGTTGAATGCTGTATTGATGTACCACTTAGTCTTGTGTGCTATGGTGATATTACTCTTTGTGTTGGGTGCCGTGGTGATGTTCCCTTTGGTATCAGGTGCTGTGGCAATGCAAACTGGGGTGCCTGTATTGGGGTTATCGGACACATCCTTGTGGCCCTCTTGAATGAAGGTTTCACAGAGATTCGTGTAAGAGCCTGTATGCTTGACCAAGCAGTACATTGGGTTGTTTAAATTCATCATCCTCTCATTTTCAGGGTCCTGGTTGGGGAATGTAAGGTCCTGAGACCAGCAATCGCCATGCTTTGAGCCGCAGCTCTCTGAGTCCAGCAGGAGCTTCAACTCTGGCATGAGTCTTACCTCCAGCACCTCAATTTCACAGCAGCTACACTCCTCTACCTTCAGGGCCTTAATCTTCTCACTGGTCTGAAAGGGAATACATTCACAACAGTTTAACTTCAGTTCAGCATGAACATTGCAATTTACCATAATTATGAATATATCAAGCTCCCAAAGCCCACCCAAACTTACCTTTGTTTACTTTGCTTACCATTATACATTCACAATCGCAATTAGAAATATGATTCACACTACATCATAGCACATAACTCAATACATCCTATAAAAACAATATCTTTTGAAAACTCCTTAGCACCTGTCTACACCTCTTAAAATTGCTATGCATCTGTTGCTGAAAGTAAAAAAAAAGTGTTGTTTGGTTCGGAGAAAATGCTTCATTTCACCACACCACATAAATAAAATTCACATTTCTGTTCCATTAAAATCCAAAGTAAAAATCCAGAAACACTTTGTGTTTGACTGTGTTTAACATACACGTGTTTATGACCTTGATGATCGTACCTCATACAGAGAGCTGTCAAGCTCCAATGCTTTGATCTTCTTCGCCACAGGATCTTTCACAGCCTCCAGAACATCCCCTATAACCCTGACCAGACAACAGAGATACATTTTTATTTTCCCCCATTGTCCCCCGCCCTGAACTCAGCTGCGGTTGTAAGACTCTCATAGCAATCCACTCCCACCAGTTTGGGGGTGAAGCAGCCAGGAGCATGACGTTCTGATTCACACGATGACTAGCCCTCGTCTCTATGAGCTCTACAGATACACCATCAATTACAAGCTACCTACATCATTGAAGGATGCATTTAATTTTCCAAACTTTTAACCACAAATATTTTGTATTATTACGAATTATATACAATGTCAAGCGGAGTTCAGCAATGTGAGCATGTTAATGAAATAGGTAGTGAGGTAAATGGATGTCCATCAATAATGGGGGAGACACAGTGGTATAGGATTGTTCTGTACCAATAAACCAAACATAACAGAGCAATACAAGTGGAGGACTTGTATACAAACCAACTGTGACCAGTTCTGAGCAGAGAACATATTGTCAAAATTTTGCCTTTCTCTCCATGATCAAGCTTGATCACAAAGGAAGTCACTGGCGCAAGTTGGGTTTTTATTCAGCAATAACAATCACTCATTAACATTGTTATCAATGACTCCACATTTTCTTGCCAGCAATTTGGCAGTATCATTATGTGGTCCAATGCTCTACCTCCAGGATCCAAAGGGAGGAGATTTGTGTGTTGGGCAAGGTATGTGACTGTACCTGATACACCATCTGGAAGGCCTCTTAATCTAGTTTTTCACATTTCTACTTTATTTGCCAACAAAAACAGCAAAATACTGGCATTTATGACTTTGCAAGTCTTAGCTGTGACCACTAGCATTCACACATATTTTCAACTGTGTAGGGAAGTGACTGTGGAAAATGTGTAAACCTTTATATTGCCTATAAAAAAGGGAAATGAAGAAACCTATGAGCTGTGCTGGCATTTTGCAAGTATAACTCAGCCATCATAGCCTCATCATTATGTGAATATAACTGTTCTGTAATTTAACCATGCAAATAATATCTCATATAAATCATAGCATGTGAGACTATTAGAAGGGACTTAAAGGGACTTGGTTCTTCAGTAGGTTAAGTAAAATACACAGGTCTTTTTCACTAATGTTTCATAGGGACTGAGCAGCAAATGAATTCACCTTCTGCGGTGAGGCCATAGGAGGAATCCCAACCCAAGTACCAGCAGAATGGGAATCAGAACCTTCACCATGACATGCGAGTCTGAGAGGGAATAGAGAGGCAAGGAAGGTTACTGTTATAGTGTTCAACTCAACATTTGCTAATTCATGTCAGTTTGCCTTACCACTCAGACTTTAAGCTTTAAGGCTCTATCATATTGCTTTCCATACCTATGAGAAATAGAGAAAAGAAACTCCTACTTCTAGTTGAACATAAGCAAAAAAAGACTACAATTCTGGGCCTTTGTGCCATTGTAAACCTAAACTCTTTCCCATATCCAGACTCACAGTTGGGAGGAGTCCTCACAGTGCAGCTGGAAAGAGGCCCGACCCCAGCCACTGTGCGTGCTCCCACATAGAAGGTGTATTCCCTGTCTTCATGTAAATCGCTAACAGTGAGAGTCTTCTTGCACGGATCATCCATAGAGAGATTGTAGGAACCTGTAACAAGTCACACCTTTGTAGATTTCTTGCTTAAGTATTCCATACATTATCGTGGCAACAAAAAACAAATATAATTGATGCCTATAACTGACTGATAGATTGACTGACTGATTGACCGATTAAATGATTGTCTGATTAATTCACCAAACTGTGAAGCATTAGAATAAATGCAATGACCAGATACTCAAGAAAAAAAAAAAAAAAAAACTGGTATATTATAATCACAGAAATATTTTCTTGGTGTTTTGTAGTGTTAATGCATCAGCAAGTGCACTAGACCCTACCAGAGAAGCACTGACACTCACTTGTGTGATAGCTGTGGGGGTCACTGCTTTGGGCCTTTTCCTGGACGGTGACAAGGTACCCAGTGATGAAGCCAGTATGTGTGGGATCTTCTTCATTGAAAGTCCACTCCAGTATGACCGAGGAGGGTGTGGTTCTCAAAGTGTCCAGCAACCGAGGTGATGTTGTGGGTTCTGGAAACAAGGAGAGGGTGGCATTAGACATGATCAACTGAACATGATCAAATGATCATTTTGATCCTCGATTTTACAACCACACATTTTTTTTGCTTCATTTTTGATACTGACAAAACAAGGGCCCAGAATTATTCAAACTGGCTTGGTCCTTTCACCTTTGAGAGTAATTGACGGAGTTGGATTCTTACATCATTTCTCATAATTATTCTTCACACAGTTGACTTGACTGTAACAACTTAAATCACTGTGTGATTAAGTATTCAAAGTACAATTGCAGCTAAATTCAGTTTAGTCATAAACATTTCCATAAACAGGTAGCATGTCAAATTTCACACCATTCACTAATCAAATGACAGTTTCCCCCAAGCTATCTCCTCTTAACCATTTTCTCCTCCTCAGATGTAGAACAGTCAACTTGAGCAATGGCTTCCTTAACCTCAGGGATTCTATATTTGGGTGGTTGATGTAGTAATAGGAAGGGCTTGTTTGGGTCTCTTCCTCTACACTGTACTCACTCTGCTCCTCTGTGTAGCCCGTCTGTACCTCCAGTAGCTTATGTCCGTCTGGTACACAGCCGTATATGTTGAAGGTATACCTGAAGCCCACCCTAAAGTCTCCTGGGTAGGCAAGCATGTGTAGGTGCAATGATCAGTTAGTACAAACTGCTTGTTTGACATGTGCTGCACCTGGACAGACTCTTAGTATAGGGACGGCTGTGTATGTGTTGTGCTGATTTCATTTGAGCGTTGTGAACCCCTCCACACTACACTTTTCAAGAAAAGACACCATGTTTTCTCTGCCTTATTCATACATGCATATTATAGAATCATTATTAAATAATTTCAGATTAAAAACCACTCATTTATAATTACGAGTTCATTACAGTTCATTATAAACTCAAGTTCCAGCACAAAGTATCTGGTTTTATTGTGGTGACTAAAAGACTGAAAATGCATATGCAGCTTATTGAAACATGAGATAGAAGATATGTTGAAATGGCACAGCAACAGTTCCAACAGAATTAAGTAAAACTATCTTCGCTGGGAATTACTCATGTGTGACTCATACATTTCACATATTTCTGATAACAGCGATTTTCGTGCATGGTACCTGCAGGGAGGTGGACCAAGGTAAACTCCTTTGGCACTTTTTTCCACTGTAGATTGCAGGCTGGCACAGTCCCACACCCACACCACTCCACAACATACCCACATGTGATGAAGGGAGACATGGCCCATGACAGCTGGAACCCTTCTCTAACACTTCCTTTCACCCTTCTGATCTTTAGGAGGTGCTCTGTCCAAAAAAATAAAAAATAAAAATATTGGCATTGAAATATACTTACATTTCTTTAGCAAGTTTTTATACAGGGTCAGTTTAAACTTAGACCGATGCTTTTTGCTAAATATGAACTGTATCTGATGGCTGCTTCAACAAAAACTTGTCTTCAAAAGATTAGTTTCATAGATATGCTATGTATAACTTTACTCAGTTTGTAAAAGTAAAAACTAAAAGTGAACATTTGTCAAAGTCACCTCTGTTTTCTGCTTGGTGGATGGTGATGGATGATGGAACGGAAGGCCCGCATGGACAGATGGCTGTTACGGAGATGTTGGACGCATTGAAACCAATGGAGAGCTCGGCTTCCATCTCACGACTCCCCCTTACCCACACCACCCCCTGCTGGTCCACCTGCTCCCACTGAATCTTGTATTCCTGGATGCTGACATTTGGACTCCTGCCATTGCAGTGCTGAAGAAACATTAGGAAATCTACCATTATGTATCTTCAGATTTTTGACTTTCCAGCAGCCATTTATGCTTAAGTATCACCCTCGCCGTATGTGTTACCTATCACATCTATCTCGATCTCAACAGCAGTTAACAAGCACAATCAAAACATAATATCAGTATCAACACATAATCAATAACAATTTGAATGGTCATTTAATTACTGCACTTATGCAACCTCTACGCTAATGACTAGCACTGTTTTTGTTCCAACAATATATGACTCTAAGTTACAATCTGATGATTGTAACTCACAAATGGTAAACTATATGGCTTGAAGGAGCCAAATGTAAGTGTTTGGAATTCTTTGCTTGTTGGAGATGAGAACTTACCGTCCTCCACATCACAGTAACATTACGACCTTGAATGTGTTGCTTGACTTGCCCCCAGATGTCTAGTTCAACACAGGAGACTGAGCAAGACATGAAAAAAGTTAAAAAAAGAACCACACACAATAAGACATCTACAGTACTGCTATGATTAGGACATAAAGCCTATCATAACCAGTTAACTGTAACATAGCAGTATATTACAACTTGTGACAAAAGTAACATTAATGCAAGTGCAAATGTTTTAATGCAAGTAAATACTTTTACAAAACAGATAAATAATTATTTCTAAAACATTACCATGTTATACTATTTATTATATTGTATTGTACCTGTAATACTGGTAATGTATCTATAATGATTACCTTATGCCATATAGCTCAAATAATTAGTCACCAAAAGTTTTTTTTATTTGGCATAAGGAGTAAAACATTCGCATGACAAAAAATTATAGAGAACCCTATGCTTAAATCTACAGTTTACTAATCACAGTGAAAAGTTCACTTTAATATACTGTTTATCATATATGATTCATTATTCTTGGACTGTCTTAACTGTCGTGAGAAAGGAATGAGGATCAAATGACAGTGATGGAAAAAAGGTTTTGTGTACAAATAATGTGTATGTTTTTGGAAACTCATCATGTATTTTCTTCTTTGCTCTTCTATTCAACCACCACAAAAAGAAACCAATCCCAGTTTTGGTTAGAGAACCTCTGGGAGGGAGGAAGTCTAAGGCCTTCATTTAGCTTCTCTGCAATGCCTCCAAACCTTCTGTGCAGTAAGCAGTATCAATTGCATGCATGTGTAATAAAAAATGTGCCATCAGAATGGTAGAAACTGTAGAGGTTTATGGGCTAAACAAGTGGTAGTTACATGTACAGCGTAGTGTTGAAAACTCACTGGTGTAGAAGCTGAAGTCTGCCCATGGTCCCCATCTCCAGCCCTTCCCTGCAAGGGAACAACGCACTGTGGTGGTGTAGTGCTTGCAGGGGTCGAGCCCCTGCACTCTACTCCCATACCGCCCATCCAATTGGCCCTGCAGCTGTACATCCTGCAACCCAAGAGAGAACATATGTACACTGATTAATTTATGGCAGGTGAACTCCCCACATAAACAAGAAGGAAAAAAGAATGAAAGAAACAAGGAAAGGAAAGAACGGAAGAAAGAAAGAACTCACCATTACAGCATCAGATGGGTTGATTCCGATCTGACAAAGAAGTCCTAACCCAGAAAAGTTTCCCGCCACAGTCCAAGACAAATCAGCATGTGTCTCCCCAGGTTTCACTTCCAGCTGTGTTGGCACTGGAAACACTGTAAAGAGAACGTCACTTTTTTCACTAATATGTGGCAATTCTTATGCATAATTAAACTCAACCCCAAGACGAGTGCTGCTTATAAAAAGCAAAATATTAAGTAGGTAGTCTATTAAATTAATTTTCATTCAGATGAAAAAAGACAATCAAGTGTACAGAAAATAGTTTTAAAATTCATACCATACCAACTTTTTGCTTCACTTTTGGCTTCAACAAGCCCTCATTAATGATGTGACTTATATGGGAATACCTACTGCAGAGTTCCAGATAAATGTAATACGAAATCAGTCTGGTATCCATCAAATAGACATTAAGGTTGACAGTGATAAAATTCTGATATCAGTATCTCTTTTTTCACTTTTTCCCTTAATAGCATGATGCACTTTACACGAAAATGCCATTTCTGTGAGTTACGATATGGGTTTTTACAATGTGTCAACCCTGCTCTGCTTTAATATAGACTTTAATGAAGCCTCAGAAAGGAGACAGTGACTGAAAAAAAATCATCTTAATTCAAACTTGGAACAGAATCAATTTTTTTCTTTTTCATCAACTTCATTTGAAGCTCATGCTTTATCATATGGTGTGCACTCAACACATGCTCTGGAGTCATAGTTTCCTGTGCCTTGTATTGCTGGTGAATATTTGAAATCCCTCCCCAGCTACCAATGTGATGGCCTCTCACCTCTTTCAGTGACGTTGAAACTGATGCTCTCCGTCACAACGCCCAGGTTGTTTGCCACCTTAACTGTGATTCTGTATACCTGTTGCCCAGGTATGGCATTGAAGCTACATGAGGACAGATGATCTCTACAGCTGACTGGTGTGTTTGAGTTCCTGTTAAAAAAAAGCAGAGAAACAGGCCTTTTCCTCCGGTGTAAAGCATGTCAGGAAAAATATCCTCCCCTAAAAGAATGTACATTAGATTTGCTTGGGAGGCATGATTTCACATACAGTAAGTGTGAAGCAGTGAGGCACTTTCCTGCCTATCATAAATAGACCTTCAATTAAAAGAGACCTTCAATCAGGTATTGAATCAAAGGATTTCAACCTGAGTTTATACGAAATTGATGAAATCTCCCGAAATAAGCAAAAATGAAAAAGCATGCACTGAAGGGAATTCACCAGCAAGTACCATAGAATATGGGTTACTGCTACAAGTAAAAAACTGGTTAATTAGCTGGCTAACACCTTAATCCTACCTAAATATCCTCAAGTTTGTCAATTTTCCTCAATAGTACTCTTTAGCAATACTCCTAAAATGTCTCAATTGACTGTTTTCAGATAACAGCCCCAGATACCCATTTAATTACTGCTTTAAATTCCTTATCACAACTTACTGTATGAACATGGTGTAGTTGCGCTTATATGACTTCCGCAGGTTGGACGGCCTGCCAGGATTCCAAGAGCAGTTCACAGTCCTAAGGTCGTGTGTCTGACAGCTGAGGTTTTGGGGCCTCTGTGGGGGAACTGTATTCCGAGAGACTTAATTACATCTACTCATCTGTTCTACTAGATACCAGGTCAGCATGCTGCTGGAACACAATGCTGGATCTTTGACAAAAATCTGGCATTTCAAATACAAATGGTCTTTATTCAACAAACAGTCAGCGTTTGTCCAAACGTTATGTTTTTTTCTTCATAAATGTTGCTTGGCAATCTCATTTTGATGATCACTGATCATGTCAAACTCTGAAAATATGTCTGAATTATATTAACGATATTTATTTTCACCAAACTAACACTCAGTTAAACAAGAAGGTTTGAATCCAGGCCTTTGAATGAGTGATTCATTTCCAGTTCTAGAATGTGAAACAGCAGAAAAAAACAGATATAGTATAGTTGTACCATGGATTTGCAAAACCAAGAAGAAGTACTCACAGGTTACATAATTTAAACAAAGGTGGTCATCGCCTTTAGAGTCCCGACAGCCAAACCTAACGCCAAACCGAGGGGTGGCATTGAGATTCTCCACTACAAAGGCTTTGACTCTGTCACCGATGTCAATCATGGATGGAGACGTTGAGCTGAAAATCATACTTGTGATGTTTGCCCCTTTTCGTGGTATGCAGCAGAAATAGGCAGGTGATCCTTCTTTTAAAACTTGTTGGTATGGAAACATCTTGGTTTGGTCATCAGCTTCCTGTTCACCTACAGGAGGGAGGTACGACACATTGAGACTGGATTCCCCTAAACCCAGCTCTAATGGTCTGATTTGACTCACAATCACATTACGAACCTTCATGATAATGGATGTTTGTGGAGCCACTGCTAAAGACAATGTAACAGAATGTAATACTAAAAAAAACATCCAGAGTTAAATGACCTCATTTGAATTACAAAGTGTTATTAACATATGTAGATAATGCTTCACTAAACGGGAGCATAATCTCTCCATTACATTCATAAATCAAAGAAAAATATATTACAAAGACTCTTGAGTGGCTCAATAGGTAACGCCACTCACCATGGTTGTTCACGAGGCCCTGTAGTCATTATTCATTTCAGGTTCAAGCCTTGGCTATTCCATTTACTTAGTAATGCTGGGTATCCATAGTGACAGGACATAATTGACCATGTCCAATGAGATATAAGGGTCACTCAGATTATTACTATGTTAACTCTTCATAACACCAAGCTGGGTGTCCATAGGCTACCAGTTGTCATACACCTCTCCTTGGACTTGTGCTTGCTCTACTATAGTACTGTGTGACCCACATTACAAATATTTATCTTGTGAGGATGATAAAAAAGTAGCATTGGATGAGCATATATGCTTCTCGAGTGGGAGTACAGCAGCACACTGGTAACTTGAGAAGCAAAATAACAATCAATTACACACAAATCGATTAATTACATGAAGAAAAAACTGTGAAAAAGTTGAAATCACAATTTAACAATGGTTAAATTACAAGTATAAATGCTATTGAATATGTTATTACCTATGAAACTATTGTGGCCAGGTTGAGAAATATCTGAGGAAAAATTACCATATGTGCAGAAAAAGTGGATATTATGCGTCATCCTGTAATTACTCGATTTGACAACCTTGTCTTCCTCCTCAATGTCATATTCACTAAAAGGTATTAAAGCTCAATCAAAAATGCATGCATGTTGAAGGATTCGTTGGTCTGTTATAAATGTCATATTAATGTTTCCAATATATTAATGTCATATGATGTATTTCTCTGGGCCCTTAGTGATTGAGACCGCAGCTCACAAAGTGAAAAGAGCCTGGTTCCCATCAGCTCCCATCACATACCATAATCTTCACTTTCAAACGGTTTCCATAAATTCAGTTTCAATGGAAAAGTTGGTCCTTAACTGGAAAAGCTGTAGTTTTCTTTACACGTGATAGTCTTTACTATGTATTTTTGAATGTAACAAAACCTGCAACATTATTGCAGGTTTGCCCATAATGTAACTACTTTGCCTGCCAAGAGTTGCCCACAGTTTCCATAAGTGAGAGCAAAACCAGGGAATGTTTCAATGCAACAAGAAAGCCCGCCATGCCAGATAGATAAATGAAACCACCAATGCTTAAAAGCAGAAGTGCCACGAGAAACTGTGCAACTCCAGTGTTGCATAAATGTATGTGAGAAAGTATGGTTTGATCGCCTCTTAGATAAGGATGTGGAAGGAAAAGACATGCTTAACAATCTTTTGAAAAAAAAAAAAAAATCTTTAAACCATCAAAAGTTTGTCGAGTGTCTACTGTTCAGATATGAAAGCATAAGACAGTGAAAATTTTAAAAATTCAAGGGGTGGTAAAAAATGTTGTGCAATCACAACGGAAAAAATCTATTTGTGTCAATAATAAATGAATAATCTTGGACAAATCTTAGCAAGGATGTCAGTGTTAAAATTCTGTTTTATATTGACTAAACAAGTATACTTTTGACTGTGGCCTTCACTATATATTTTATTAAAACAATTATACATAGTTTCACATTTAATTCATCAGTTTTAAGAGAAACAGTGTGAAATTGCACTTTCAAATTCAGTTAAAATTGTTTTTAAGTTTGGATAATATTTTTAATACTTGTTATAATACTTAAAAAATATTGGCAATCGGATTTAGAAGAATTTTAATGGGATCTGATTTAACTGTAGTTAATTTTTGTGATATGTCAAACACATAACATAGTAAAATACATACCGAAATTAGTTTTCCATGGACTCCAGCCACTTGCGAATGAATCGTTGAAAACGCGTCTTATTCTTATTGAGTGATCGGTGCATTGCAAGGGTAATTCCGAGACCCATTTCCAAGACAACAGTGTGTCGTCAGGTGGAGGTATCCCTGTTACATTAGTCTGTAACAAAGGCACACGTTACAGATCTCAGAAGTATCATTATGATGGACACTTGCCAAGGCAATTGTAATAATTACTTACTTTTTGGACAATATGGAAATGTTCTGTGCGCCCAACATGAATCTCAAAAGTCAAATTGCTTTCCTCATAGCCGTTGCTTCCTCTCCACTTAACTACTAAACTCTGCTCGCGGGTATTAGGATTCAGTTCGGTTATATTTGGTGGTTTGCCTGTAATGAGACCAAGAACGGGACAATTCGAAAGTTGGTAGTCACATGTAAAAACTTGTAGACCACCCTAAAGTGGTAATTCTGTTGACTGTACAATGAATTTTAAAAGGAGTAAAGAGTTTGTTGGTTTTACCTTGTTCAAAGCATCCTCCGTTTTCATATCCCAAACATACAACAAGAAGCAACACATGTACAATCCAGGACATTCTGATTAACATCCCTGTGTTCCTTTTCGTTCATCAAAACTGGACAACTGTATGCTTGAAAGAAATATTTACCTATATTCTGCTTCCCACTTTACCTCTAGCTTGAAGACCAGCACCCCAAACGTACTGGCATCGTCATCTTACTAAGTGTCAAACCTTCAAGACCACACGTTTTATCTTAAACCATCAAGAAACATGGCAACCACTAGGGGGCGAGGTTCCCTAACAATTTAAAAATAAGAACGACATGCCTGGCAGCGTGGTATTACTGTCTCATGATAACAGCTAAACAGGCTAACTACTATTCTTCCATAGCTCAGTGTAATTTTCTTCTTTTTCAATGTATATATGTAATACCTTCATTTCCGCCTCACTCAAATGGAAGAAAACCTACACTATAGGCTATTGTGCATCAGGACAAAGGCAAGATACATTTCCAGCAGTAATCCCTCTCTTCTATGTGATGTTAGGGTATGTTAATGCCAAATTCAATTAAGTGGGTTGCCCTTGTGGAAGTAAATAACTAGAAAATATAATCATAATAGCCTAGTACCGCACTTAAGAACTGAGTCATAAACAATATGCATTTGCGTTTGCTTTCAGTAGATTCGCAGGATCATTGTAATAGCCTATTTATTCCGCGAATGCGGAAATGCCATAATTTCAACACCCATAAGCTATAATACAATTTGTTATTGTACTGAGCCGTTCCTATATGTATATTTTAATGTAGTGAAAAATAAAAGTGAACAATATTATTATCTGTTATTTACACTTCATAAGCAATGTGTCAGTTATTATTAACAGACAAAATGTCAGCAAAAGGTCTACTTTTTTCAATTGATCTCAAAGATAACTTGTTGAATGTCAGCGGTAATAAAAATGTATGAACATGGACATTTTTTTTTCTCAAAGTAAACTGTTTAGAGTTAAAATCCAAATGTGGGATCACAGTGTATATATACTGTTACTTTGTGTAATGCCATGACAGTCCTTAATTATGTTAGCACAATTGTTGAATTCAGTTTATTGCTTCTGTTTAGTGTACTTTAAGGGAGCACTTAGCTTTGTACTCCAATTAAATTTCCCATTAAAAAAAAAAAAAACATTGGTTTTCTGTTTCAGCTTTAGGGATGTGTGATACTAATGTATGTAGCAAAATTATCTTTTCTCTACTGTTTTATTCCCACCATGTCTGATTCCACCATAAAGCAGAATTAGGCAGTCCCTTACATTGTCAGATTATGCCCCAAATCTCCCACTGCCAAGCCTGCCCCTACTATTATCATCACAGTACTGATGCCAAGATTTCTTTCCAAGCCGACTTAATAATTTTCTTGCAGCTGCCAATTTCCTCTTGTAATCAAACTAGTCTTCATAGACACTGTCCCATTATTGACAAAGCCCAATTCTTCTTAGTCGCTTCTGCTGCACTGATTAACATCCTGCAAGATCCTCCTCCATGCTGCTCCCACATTGTCTTCAACAGTAGCCTGAATTTAATATAATTCTAGGATTAATTCGTACGCTCATCAAGGGTATATTTAATACGCCTCATAAACTGTTCAGGGAATTATTCCAGTCTGCCGAATGGAAAAAAAAGTATTTTTGGTTGGGGTGTGGGGTCCATCATAAGGATCCACTGCGTTATCGCAGAGATTCCTAACCATTGCCAGACACCCTGGTCAATATTATATCACAATATCGGGTTTTCCAAGTACTTTACGTATTCAATTAATTAATGGCTACAGTGTACCATCTGGTTTCTTGTTAAAACTTGTTTTTTTAGCTTTCAGTTTATTTTTTAATTATCTGCTTTGCCATTTTATTGTCCCTCACAACTAGTATTTTATTCATTTTAAACTAATTTTGGACAAATAAAAGGCAATTTAATATTATTGTTCCATGTTAATAAACTTTAAAACTTTGATTTGGACATTCGTCATCGCAAACCAGACAGAATTCAACGAATAGCCTACGCCCCCGCGGGTTACTGTCTGAAGCAAAATATGGTGGATTAATCAGGCCATGTAATTCTTCTCTCCAAGGGGAAGCATTTGGAGGCCAGAATGACTGATCCAATTTGGTAACAATGAACATCATTTTAATGTAGCCTGCCTGTTATACAGATTTTTCTGGTATATGGGTGATTCCCATTCTTGTATTTATTTAACTTCCAAACAGACAGCTTGTCTCAAGCATGAACATTCACAGTGGCACAGAAACTTTTGGTACAGCCATCTGCAGCCTTTTCTCAGAAATCCCCATCTTTCCTGCCCTGTCCCGATTTGGAAGTACAGAATGTTACTTCCGGTGACGAGAGGATCCTCCCACGCTGTTTCCCTAACTCCCTGTTTTGCCAGGATTACTCGTGAACAGTGGGGCCGTTGTACTAATGTGAATGGTTATAGAGGGTGAATAGTCGATTTTTGAAATACGCTGTTCGTTTTTTTTGACCAGGACCAGCCTTTTTTTCAATTTAAGTCGTTCAGGAATCCGAAGGTACTTTAAAGATCAAGAGATTTCAGGTATGTTGAATGATATTGCTTAGCTTAATGACGTAGCAAGGGTAGCTAGCGAGCCGTCTCGCACTACTGTGGTCCGTAATGTAGATATAGATGGTGCTTGTGTTACGTAAATGTGAATATTGAAATCGGATTGCGTGCACAGTTAACCTTTGCTTAATAAATCAGTTTAATCTGTTCAACGTGTTCCATTGATTCCAGTCTAATGGCCACAATTGTTGTGATTTACAGCTTTGGTTGTTTGTGACAGTTTACGTAAAACCCAGCTAACGTAGCGACACTATTGACTAGAGCTTTTGCTTCATGACCACTAGAGCAGGTCAAGAGGACCATAGTTTGAAATCCAATCAAGGTGTCTAAAGCAAGACCAAAATCCCAAAGCACACCCTTTTCGTGCGGTGCTCTGACCGCTTGCATCAAAACACAGCTATAAGTTGCTACTTAGCGATAGCTAACGGTACGTGTAAACAATCGCCAGCTAATAGGGCACGCAGGCACAGTGGAAATCATCTTGACACATGAAAACAGAAGGAGAATGCTTAAGCAGTCATATGTTAGCCAAGGTACACGTTGATCGCTGTAGGGAATGCCTGTTTAAATCTATCGATATTAACATTCTTGTGCGGATCTACTAAGCCACCGTCACCGAGCTTTGTGACTTTTATCTTGTCTGTTACTTAATCCAATTAAATTGTTGCGAATATTATAATTCTAAGGAGATAGTTAATAAGCCATTGCACTGTTGAAATGCACAGTGTTTTGAAGGTCACCGTATAGTTTAATTAATCAAATTGCCACTCATCTATAATTTATTCATATAGTGTGTGATCCGCGGTTGTTATATGCAGCTCATGTTAACAAGCTTGTCTTAAATGCTGTGCAGGTTTAGTCGTCCGTTTTGCCCCATTTTCATAGCTCGGAGGCCCGGCAAATAGCTTGAAGCAGGTGACTCAAAACTGAAGAACCGTTGTAAAACAATTATCTTATTTAAGTTAGTTACAATGAACGAGTCATGCGAAGTCAAAACTGGTTGATGGCCAATATCTGAGTAGATGTTTGGTTCTATTTCACTTCTCACATTTTGATGAAAATATGTGGGTATCCAGAACGCCTACAGTATTCTCTTGTAATAAGATAATCCGTATAAATATGACCATATATACATTAGGTTTCATTATAAACTAACTACATTTCTGTTATTGAATCCTCAGTTTATTGCCAATTTAAGAAAATGGTGGTAGCGGATGTTTTCTTTTATTTTTTAAGTTGTTCTTTTATGCTTTAAGTTCATCAGCATCTGTTCAAAGAGAATCGTTTTGTTTTCAGAACTTAAATTAGGTTGTCAGGAGATGGGAGGGTGAACAGCATAAGTAGAGGGTCTCGGGATGTTAGTGACTAGAATGATAAATTGATAGATGGGTGTTCCCTACTGGTAAAATTCGTTCTTTTGAGATTTTTGTTGTTGTTGTGTGTCATAGTATTTTAAGAAATATGGAAAATTACTTAAACTGTTAGGACTGCCACCCATTCAGGGATGTTAGGTTTATTCTCACTGTGTTAGAGTTGTTTTTCTGAAAACTCTGACCAGTTCTAACTTTTGAGTATAATACAAGTAGGAAAACAGCCACAATATCCTCACTTAAGGCTGGGTTTGTTTTAATGAGACCACTGTCTTTGAATGGAAAAGAGATTGCTGTTTAGAGAAAAAATGCACTCAAATACTGCTTCTAGCTCATCAATCTTGAGCTATTCATATCACATATTCAGAGTACACATTGTTCCTAAGTGAGTGTTTGCTGCAACTCTAGGTTGCTGATTACTGGCTGTGCTCAAGCATATTGAGATAATCTGCAGAAATGTGCAGATTGTTTGCTGCATTTAGACTACTATCCATTAACAATTTGCAAAATAAATGATTTTTTATGACATTTCTTATGCAGAATTAAAATACTTAGGAAGATTTATGAAGCTATACATTGTAAGGTTGCTTTGGACTAAAATTTAGAGTGGGAACAAGTTGACATCCATTTTCTCTCTTGTTTTTCTGTCTAAACCAGAATTGTTTAAATGTTTATGGAGCACAAGGACATTTCGGTAAACAGACAGTAAATATACCCCAAACTAAGAATTTGGAATATAAAACATAATTTCATGAAGTCAATCTTAGTTTATTGTTAAATATCTGCTCAGGATACTGCACCTACAGGGAAGTAGATGTTCAAAGTCAGATTAATATTTTGCCAGTTAGGAAGAGTAGAGCCACATAGTTATTTAATTTGCATACCATATTCCAGGGTGAAAACATGAATACAAATTGTTGCAGAATGTCACTGCTCAATGCCAGATACAGGCACAACCAAAAATATTTAGTGATCCCCTAACTGTAGTTTAAATATGTGTGAAATAAAGAACAAGCATAATGCTAATTGATAAAAGAATATGTATGTCACACAGTGCAAACAATATTGTAAAAATATCGTATTTCAAATGGCTATATCCTTAACAATTTGCATGGAAAATGGAGGCTCATACGTCACCATTAACAGAGATAGATTCAACTGTCAGAGGAAAAAGAAAGGCTGGTTCCATCCTAGAAATTAGTGTCTGAACATAAACAGCAATGTTTCCAGGAAAGATCACAGCTGGTCAATCAATACATGCCATCTCCTCTTTCACCAACTGAATTGGTCTTTATTTGCAGCCCTAGACCACATCCCATTAAAATGTAGCATTTCTTGTTCTCCGTTTTGGGGAGTTCTTGGAAAAAAATATTCATTTTTACATTTCTTTCTTAGTTTGCTCATTATAAGGACAGCAAAATGCTTTTTCATAGTGTTAAATACAAAAATTAAACACATGACGGTGCAATAAGTGTTCGTAGTAGAAGGCTGACTTCCAACACCCATTCATACTTAAGCACTTAAACAAGTGTGCATAAATTTTAAGAAGTGCATTCAGTTTACACTGCAGATAAACTTTAATAAACAATACACAAGCTGTTGTAAGTCAATGAGAGCAACAATAGTTATTCAAGTTTACAAAGGATTATTTCTGTCCTAAAACAGTACATAAATTTATGAATATGACAGCCATATTCAGCCACCACACATGAATAATGTAGCTAGGCTATAGTCATTTCCTGTAGGCCAGTCAGTCAAGGCCAGGCAATAAACACTGATGAATGTGATCTCCACATCCAGCCATCCTTCTGCTCAAAAGATTATGAAGTCCACAAACAGAACCCTTTTTCCAGTCGCTGAATGTTCTTATGTAGAAATTATATGGTTGAAGGTTTAGTTTTCCAGTGTTGTCTATTTTACATTGATCATAGGATAATAGTGCAGGATGTTTAAAAAGAATTAGATTTTTTCAGTAGTACTTTTTCAGAGAATAGGTGGTG
This sequence comes from Albula goreensis, assembly GCA_022829145.1. Taxonomy (NCBI): domain Eukaryota; kingdom Metazoa; phylum Chordata; class Actinopteri; order Albuliformes; family Albulidae; genus Albula; species Albula goreensis. The sequence continues at coordinate 6,983,752 of CM040744.1, forward strand.
TGATTTTGAATGATCTGATATTTCACATTGCCATGCTCCTGCTTTTAAAGTGAGATACAAACCATACAGTTACTCTTAATGTCAGTGAATGCCAGTATTGCATGGTTTTACAGAAAATGCTGATAGAATACATTTTGTAACTTGTTTTGGCACAGTCTGTCCTGCTTAAGAGGTTGCTCTTGAATGTCTGTGGGAGCAGCCTACTCTTAATTTAATGAATTCATGTGGAGGCTGGGGGGGAGGGTACAGTTTGTGAACAGTTTGAAACAAGATACGCATACACATCTCTGAAAAAACCGTAGATAAAATATCCAAAATGAAAAGGAGAGGATAGATAAAACTCTGTTGTGGTAGATGTTGTAAACTGTGCTGTCCCTGGCTCGGCATTCATCGGCCTGTTCTTCTTTGACCTTTTGAGTGCCTGGCCTGCAATTTTGGTATATTGAATAAGGCTCTTTGAAGTTTGGGTCACTCAGTTTTTTGTGTTTAAATATGTATAAGAGACGACTAGGACTGCACTCCATTTTGACTAGGTATAAATGAAAAGTTTGTTGAGTGGTTCTTGCGCAGTGAATAAGGGGTCAAGCCAGTTATCCTCAAAGTAGAAAAATCCCCATTACATATACAGACATAACAAACACATATCAGCTCACTTGGCAGGTGCTCAGAAACATAAAGTAGTCAAGTTTTTTATGTAGTGTCTTGACTAAATATTTTTGAAATGACAAACATTCATGCACATGTTTTGGCTCATAGAATGTAGAATGCATAGTATCGCCTCACTTTTGAAAACAGATTCATTTTCTGAGATTTAGCAGATATAATTATGATAAGGTACTTAATCGTTATCAGTAAAATGACGTTGGATAGCGGGCAAATATTTGACTATCTAAGTGGACAAATGAGTTAGGTGTGGAGCATCTTACTATTCAGTTGTTCTGTCCTACAGTATTCTTTACCTTCACAGGCCAAAGAGATGATTCCCACATGTATAAGTATAAGAAGTGTATACTATTTTTTATGATGTAATTTTATAATTTTTATTTTGGAATTTTTTTCAAAATAATACAGATGCCATGTGTGACTGCTTGATTTGATCTTTTTTTTTTTTGCTAGTGTTAAGTTTTAATTCATCAGGGTACTGTATGCCAATATCAAAATATTAAAGAACAGATCCATGTCCAAAAAAAGAGCCCCAGTCTGTTTGGTGGCCACTTAAAAAAGTGAAAACTGCTATGTGGATCGTCTCATTGCCCCGAGATTTTTTTGGCACAGAAGGAGGAATAGCCTTTACATGTACAGCTTTGAACTTCAGTTGAACATAGACTGGAACTGTCAATGGAAATCCGTTACCATCTGTATATGGCCCGTCTGAAAGGTCTTGAGTTGAACTTGATCACACCTGCTAATCCACCATTCCACAGCCAACCACGCACTTAAAGGGGAATGCTATCTTTGACTCAGTTGTTTTAGAAGGAAAAAGAAACTTTGGCTTGGTCCACAGCAGTATAGTAATTTGAAAGGTTGACGAAACACTGGTGCTGTAGGATTTGGTCCTTTGTTAGTCACACTCAGCGCACTTATTTAGCACTGTTTTGGTATTCACAGACAGGGGTACATTGTGTGAAAAGAGAAACACGACACTCTTGACATGTGCATTTCCTTTTGTCCGCGCTGTATTAGGGACAGATCGCAGTGTGCTTACAGAAAAACAGTTGGTGATGCAGCTATTTGGTATTTCCTTTTAATTGTAACTCCAAGTAATGTTTGTTTGAACTGAGTTTTGTATATGCACATGGTCTCAAAAACATCCAGTTTATTTCATGTTTTGTTTATATTTGCAATTTTATTTAAATAGTCTATAATTAGGTCATGTAGTGACATTGATGTGTTTTCAGATGTGTTAAACATGTCCTACACAGCAAAAACATTGTGAGTTACTTGAATGTTTTGCAATTAATGGCCAGTTCACAACAATGTGTATATCTATTCTCTGCACTCATTGTAGTTATTCTAAATACAATTATTGACAAATTATTGAAATGTAAATATAGTTTCTCCCTAATAATGATAATCTCATAATCTTAAACTTTACAATTTACAAGAAAGAGCACAGAACAGTTGAAAATGCCATTTCTCTTGATTTTTGTGAGATCATAATCTACCCATTGCAGTTTACATTTTTCTGATATGGTTGGGAAAAGCAAAGCCTGTGTTTGCCTACAGTGCTGTATTGAAGGGGCAGCCAGTCATAATTGCAGTTTTCCTGTTGATTTTTTCCTCTATGGTTTGCTAATTTAGTGTTACTCAGTTACCCAGCCTTCATATTATAACCATACCCAGAAATAGGCTACTCCAAGCTGAAAGCAATTTTGAAAAGACAATGGAATTTGGATCCCTGCCAAGGCTGTCTGTAAATTAACCTAGTTGAATGGAAATAACAGGGTGCAAAGCTGACTCATGACACCGGATTCACACGCTTCCTGTAGGACGGTTGAGTGCCTGCGAGGATCAGGATATGCTGGGCTTTCACTGTGCTGATCCTCGCACTTCATACAGAACATTGTGATCCTAAGCAGGCTATAGTTCCCCTGGTCACAGGTTAGGCTAATGATCAATAATATTGATTTTGTGCTGCATGCAGAGGCTTCAAGGCCTTATGTGATTGCTGACCCGAGTAAAGGCCTGGATCAGGGTTATCTGCAAACCCCATAGAGGTTGTCACATGGAAGAAAAGTTTTATTTTCGCGATCTGCTCAGATTTTTGGAATATTCTATATTCTGGTGGTCTAATGATATTCTTTCATTTTTGTGCTGAGCCAGGTTCTAATTACTTTAATTTAAAATGTATGATTTATTCACATGTAGCTCAAGCCTTTAAGAATTTCCCATCTCAGATTGAATTTTCGGACCCATAAAATTCATGGGTGTCAAATGCTTGTGAGTATCGATCCAAAGTAATGAAATTTGGTAAACACCAAACAGTGGATATCCTTACCATATCGTGCAGGTGATGTCAACATCATCTGACATGCTTCATCTTTCTGAATACATTTTCATTTTCAGAATAGACTCCGAGGTATAGTCCTCTTTAAAGGGTTGCCATTAACATTTACTCAAGTAACCATATCCCAACTAGGATCTTAGCTTTACATGACATGTTGCTATTTTGAAATAAGAATTACTTCACTATCATATCTGCTTCACCTGCCAAGGGACTACAAATGGACATTAGCTCCTGAGCTAAACCTTGCGCCCATGCAGTAATATGACAACTGGTATGATGATTGCTGTGCACTGTCCCTCTTAACTGAATAGCTTAAATAAGTTCTTTTGAAAACTATGTCAGAGCTAAAACACATTTTTGAGGTTCTCATCATCCTGTAATGGGATAGAAAGACCTCAACCACCCCTGACCACTGTTGAATTGCACCCCCAGATTTAGCTGGCCATACACACACACACACACACCCACATCTTGACTGCTTCTTAGAGTTCCAGGATGTAAACTGACTCTCAGTTTGCTCTCATTAGTTTTTCCAATGAGTTTCTCTTGATCAGTTATCTGGTTTGCTAGGTCCCTCTGGAAAGTTGTAGTCTGTTCTGACATGAATACGCTAATATTTTTGCATGACAACACAGTGTAAAAAATGTGGTATCGCAAGGAGCTTTTAATTACACTCTAGCCTGGAGTTCATCAACCCCAGTGCATGACCCTTGGTGTAAGTCACCATTTCGAGCCGAGAAGCATTAGATATTGTGTAGTGTAATTGGGCTTGTGAATTAGAGACTACATATTAAATGACAAAAAGTAATCAGTCCAAATCAGTAAAATATTTACTTATATAAATTGGATGAATACAAAGTTCTGCTAAATGCATAAGTGTAATGAAATGAAGCGCAGCTAGGTGAAGGCAGCGTTATTGCAGATACTGTTGATGAACCAGATGGTCCACTCTTTACTCTTAAGCTTGAAAGACCTCTGTGCCATTAAAACCAAAACATTAACATTAACAGCACAATTTTTCTTTCTGTGCTAGAGTGTTGTCAGGGATAATACAAGGCACACCTTTTTATGAACATTCGTAGACTAAGTAGACATTGAAGTAATTAGATAAGCAAATCTCTGAATCAACTGATTTAATTGATACATTTATGTTCCACCCCGTTCCACAGTAACAAAGTAGAGATGATGAAGGATCACTGGAGCTGGCTGGAATAGAACATCTGTGCATGTGTCTGTGGTGATGTCAGAAGTGCATAAAAGCAGAATTTAACATGCTTTCTGCAGACAAAATTGAAATATGTTATTGATGCACACTGAAAATGTGGACTTGTTATATGAGGAGACCTTCTCCTGTGATGCTGAATTTCTAGCATTTCTTTGAAAACAATTTGACTAGGAATAATATGAACTGAATAGGAAACTGTGCCATTAAATTATGAGTAGGATAATATGAGTACCTGAGTACCAACATTTTACCACTACGGTTATTTAAGCTTTACAGCTTTATGAAATGTATTAATGATAATGTCCATTTTTAATTGATACAGCTAGCTTTTTAACAAAGTTATTGTCTCGGCTTGTATTAGCTTACTGCATATACTTTTGTAAGTGGCTCTTGATAAGATAGTCTGCTAAAAATCCAAATATGAATGGAAGTGATATCTGTGAATTGGCATGTGTTGGTGCTATTGGCAGTATTGTGCATTATGCTCTCTGATGAACCATAGCTTGTGACTTAATATGAAAAGCTGTGTTTTGGTATGCCTACTAAATGTGAGTTTGTTTAAAACACAGGATTTTCATGGCCTCCATTTCTCCAATTTGAGAATGCAGATCTCTGAAAGCTAGTACTACCACTGAGTGTACAGTAGTGTTTTGCAGGAAGAGCAGGCTATTCTTGTCGTGACAGCGTTATTCCAGAAAAGCTATAGTAGGCAAGAGAACAGCTGGAGTCTGCCTAGCACCACAGGTACCTTACGTTGTTAGCTTTATGGTTTTTTTCTTCCTTGTATATTTTTGTATTATTTTTGGGATATTGCAGCATGCATTGTTTGGTTTTATGGGTTGTTTAGATTAGCTGGTGGTCGTTTGACCATCTGTGTCTCATGATAGCGCTGTGCACAGCCATTTCCACAGCTTTCAGTAGAGAATTCCCCCACAAATATTTACTTTCAGTTTATATTCCTGAACATTTGACAGAAGCTGTTCCAAAACTTACATAAACCACTCCTGCTCTCGTACTAGTCCCCAACTAGGACTATCCGATACAATCTACTGCATGCAGTGTACTGCTGTTGTTGCATTAGTTTATATCCACATTTGTAACAGATTGGTCAATGCCAAAAACCACAAATTTGCTTATAAAGACATGGGGTCTACACCCATTTCCATTTGTTGTGCAAAATACAAGACTACAATTAAACTACAACAGCAGCACATTAGTATTTTGGTATTGATACATAGAAGCGATTTCAGTATTGTTTCACTCTTCAGTATTTTGGAAGTATCTATTGCGGTCTTTCAACAAAGCTTAGCCTTGGTTACTTATTATGAGAGCCATAGTTCGTGTTGTAGTCTAAGGCTATTTTCTTGAGCCTTGTTGTATCCAAAGATACCTTCTGTTGTTTCTTAGAAGCCTCAGTACATTCCATTGGTTAGATAAGACCCATACATTTGTTGAATATTCTGCAAACAGACCCCAGCTGTTTCATTACTCATGATCAAATTAACTCTGAAAATGTTTTAGCCCCCTCAGATACTACTGAATCTCTTCCCAAGCATGAAATTATTTTATTATCATATGACCACAGCTTTAATGTCTGTAGCCGAGCAGATGTCCAACTTATAAACCACAGTGGTGGGATATCAGTAGAAATCGTAAATCACATATGATCTGGTCTGTTCACAGTCCTTCACACCCTTTTTGGCTGCCACCAACTTGCTTATTAGCCATTGCATGGGTAAAGGGAAAACAGTGATGCTACTGTCCTCCACTATAGCCTCAGTAGCCTATATGTCAGGCTGTATTGTATTACAGTATATAAACAATTGAATCTCAATATTATACAGTATATAACATTTGTAAGCGTTCCATAGTATATAACGTTATTTAATGTATGACATTTTATGAAGTATGACATTTAAATTGTGTGAATTCTCCAGAAATAATTATTTCTATGCAGCCTATACTCTGCTTTCTAACGTATTTATGTACAATCTTTGTAAAGTCGCCCTCGCCCTCATATTCAGGAAGTGGAATTATAATTGATAGTCACAGCACAGTTAAAATTGAAATGAATATGGCTGTCAGCAGTAGCATTTTCCAGTGATTTATTACCATTTGTAATAATCAACACTGATTATTAAACCATCAAGCCTGCATTACCTCATCGTCATGTATAAATATGAATATTGTTGATGTTATTAATTCTGCTTATCTGGAATAATTCACTGTTATTTTCCTTGTCATGCCACATGTATATTATACCATAATGTTTTAGATAGTATCTTCATTTTTATGGTGAATGAGAACACCGGCTAAATTAAAGTTTTAAAAGACATGCAAATGTATTTACATCAGATCATGTGATGGCCATTTTCTGTTGACTATAGAAGAAACGGACAAATTGTTTTAATGCACAGGCTTCAGTGGAATCTTAATGGTTGTATATTCTTCGAAACCAATGGCACTTCGATACTAATTATGTCCAAAGCCCATCTCGGGATGTTCAGCGATGGCTTCAAGTAAATGGGGATTATAATGCCACATTGAATTTAAGGCATTCTCTGCCACAGTAATTCCCCATGTTGGCTCGAACACAGTTACACAATACATTAGCAGAGCTGCATTATTCTTCTGCTCAACAAAGGCATAGGAAATTGAGTAATATAAACATGAGTGGCAATATAGACAGCCTGATGAGTGGAGTCACACCCAGTTTGTACATTTTGTTCTTGCTGAGGATAGTAATAATTTATGTTGGCAACCTGTCAACATTATGACAAAAACAACTGTTGGGGACAGCTGGACTTTGTGTCTTTGAATGTGAGTTGCTGCGTCCACACATGTTTTTTGAGATGGCAGTGGAGATGCAATCATAGAACCGACTTGTGTGCCAAAGCACATCAAGTCTGGAGGCTGATGCTTTCCAGAGAAATTCAGGAAATAACGGGGGAGGCAGAGGGGGTGAGTTTTTGGACAGGGTAAGCAGGGAAAGTGTGAATGGACATGTGGCCACAGTCACTGAATGCTGTTATATAAACAATTGAAGATCTCAGCCCTATCATTTTCTCTGTCAAAGCTGTTCTTTTTGGTGCATCCATGCGCCATGCGAACTGAGTCAGATCTTAACCCACCCCACTGTGCCTGTGTTTAGCGGTCAATGGATGATATTCACCACAGTGTGACCCTGAATAGGGTCTTACTACAGTTGTCGTAGTTGTATGTACTACATAGTAGAGCAGGGCTATAAGAGCACCCTCTGAACTTCCTGTGAGAAAAATTGTAATGGTATAACATCTACACAAGTGCATATGGTTTTCTAATGAAGTGACTTTGTCAGAGGTATGACTGCATTGCCCTACTAGGTAGTTTAAACTGCAGCTTTTTCTTCGCTGTATCTCTGGTCCCCTGTATATGATATAGGAAATGCATCCAGATTGTCAGTGTACCATGTGTGTTCTGGCACTGCTGGTAAACTCTTTACTTTCTTTAGAATCTTTTCATTGCTGACAACTTTTTCAGTTATTTACTTCATTTTATTGCTTTTACACCAAAAAAAAAATATTTCAGGTACGAAGTAGTAGGTAGAATGAAGGTAGTGTTCACTTTTTCCTTTTCTTTTTTGTTTCAATTTATTTGGTTCATCTTAACAACATTATGAAAACAGATCAGTATCATTAGCTAGGATATTCTCTTTTTAACAGTAGCCTGAGAAGCTGAGAGATGTGGAATCCAATTTGAAGAAAGTGGTGTAACATTTATAGTTACGCTACATGACTACTACCTTACGATTGCTAGGTTGAACTTTTCTTAACTTCCATTGTGATTCATTTCAGATTGTAATTTGAAGATCATTTGAAACCCTGGCTATTGTTACTTCGAACACTCCTGGCTAATCGCTGCAGGAAGTTGGCAAACACTTTGGAACAATGACCTACCTCTCTGTTTAATGTATGCAAGTGCACTTGAACAGGTATTTTGTTCAGTTCACAAGATTAGGTTGAAATACCCAGTGAATTTAGCAAGATTGCCATTTCTACAAGTATTTGCTGGGTGACAAATTGAGATTATTGGACTGAATTTTTGTACACTGCTCTTACCATGCCACCATCAGCTTTGACCATTGTCCTCACCACTCTGCCTTTAATGATTTTGTGTTGCAGTCCAGCCTACAGTATACATTGAGAGATGCATATAATCTCTTTGTATACTTCATTTGTAAATTGTCCTCTGTCTTTAATTAGTGAGCCAGTTTTCTTCAATTGCTTAATATGATGAATCTCATCATTGTTTTTATATCACATAATGGAAATGGGTATGATTAGAGGGTACAGGTTAAAGACAAAGGAAATCCGGAAAGAAAACAATGGACGGAACTGCCCCCTACAACCTCTCCCAAACCTCCATCCCTCGCACACACATTCTGTAAATCCAGGCATGACTCTGTCTACCCCAACCCACCTATTCACTCACACTGGAATAAGGTCATCATATTCTGCCACAGCAGTGCTCCCAGTGATATAATAATTTGTAAGCAGATGATCAACATTTAAATCAGTGGTTTGCTGGTGCTGGTGCAGTGTTTGGGTGTGGTATGTCAGTCGCAGAAAAAATGTTCCTCACTTAAAACCATCCAGAATCATATGAATTTGATATAATTTTACACGTAAGTTAGATTTCAGGTTTGCATGCATGTATTTAAATGTGAATACAAATACAAAATTTAAATATAAAATCCCCTAAATAGAAATGCATGTATTCAAATTATAACTGGGCTTATGCATTCTGATTAGTTTCAGTGATTGAGTACTGTATGGAAATTGTACACTCTTTTTATAACTGACATTGAAAATATACACAGAATATTGAAATGCTTTTCCCACATGCTTGTACAGGATACCCTAATTTTACTGTATGTTCAATAGTTTTTCATAAATCATCCCATTTTCTAATTAAAACACGCAGCGGTAAAAGCAAAACAAAATTATATCTCAACATAGAACAAAACCTTTGAAAAAGAGGGCATTTTGCAGAATGAAACAGAAGACTATTTTTCTGTTTTGAAAAGTTCATATGCATTTGTGCATTTTGTTGCCTTTATGCTAACCACAAATTCCAGTGAAAAAAAGTTATATTTTAATAAAACAACTCTCTGGTTTATATATTGTTTAATTAATGTCATTAAACATAGTAAATATTGTGATAACACAAATGATAGAACTATGCGCATTCCTGCTTAATCTGCACATTTTGTACGCATCTTCATGATGGCTGAATCATGTGAGTGCTGCTTTGAGTACTCTTATACATCATTAATTGGAGTGAGTAGATTTGAGATGTTTTGACATTTTTAATGTATCGTGAAGCAACCAAAAACAGCATAAGCATGACTCAGCATACAATACACTGATCTTTTGGCTCTTATAAACTTTGTTGTCTATCTTGCTATTGCAAGTGAAGAGTTAAAAAAAAAATCTCTCTTCTGTTTTGTTCCAAGCAGTCTCTCACTGCCAGTTTCCAGGAAGACCTCCCCATTCACCGCACAGTAGGGCAGAGAGTAGAGGACACTGTAGCTCCGTCTCAACTTGTCTCGGCCACGGCAACAACAAACAATTTGGCGTTCCCTCGTTGCAACTCTCACCCCACACCCTGTGTCATTTTGAAACAATAAAGAATCCCAGTTTTGGGTTTAATTGTCTATGTCTTTTTTTGGTGTGCCATTCGAGACTCATGTCCTTTATTGAATTCAAGTAAAGAATATGCTCCTCGTACAATCCTCACAGGTCAGAAACGTAGAACTCTGAGGAATAGCCTTGTGTGGCATCGTCCTTAGGACCTTAAGCTTGTTGGTTTGTATGGGGGGTAGAGCAGTGCTATTTCACTGTTATGTGCCGCCAACATGCAGTGCAGTTGTTATTGCTGGTTGCTGTCCAGCGAACACTGGGAAAACCCCAGCCCTGCACCTTTTCAAGATGACGGGAAGAAATCCTTTTTGCTTTCTCATCTCCTGTCTACATTCGCATGATTTGGGCTCAAAGATAACAGTCCACTTCTTTTCCAGTGAAACAAAACAGCAGCTTTTCTGCTTTCAGTGAAGGCAGCTGTTTTCTTCCACTTAAATGCAAGCAAATATTTTTCACTTCACACATACATTGGAGAAGGGGTGACCCCTCTTCGCCCCCAGAAGTGTGTGGGAGCAGGCAGTACTGTGAATCGTTGACCTTTCAGTTTATTTTCCCGTAAAATTAGCTGAAAATCCTTTCAGGAAGCATTTCTCCCCTCCCCTTCCTCTCCCATGTTTCCGATAAATCAGTGAAGTTAATGGCTCGGGGAATAGTCTCGTTTGATCAGTTGGTTTTATTCTGATGAATATTATATAACTGTTGGTTCCTTAAAATGTATACCAACCACTAAATGCTAACAAACCACAATTGCGGTTATTCCAGTAGGTAGTTCTATGAACGTACTGCTATTATTTTGTTATATACCCTGTACTGTGGGGGTGGACAAAGTAACAGAAATACCCCATGAGAAGAGGCTTTTACTTTGAAATGACTAAATTACAATTACAAAGCAGGTGCCACAGATAGCACTGTTCGTTCATTACGTCCTCATGCTCCAACACCCCCACCACACTAAACAATGCGAAACAATTTTAATGTGATTTCATGAACACCAGTATGACATCATACACCCTCCATAGCCTCCACAATCGCAAAAGCTAAACGTCATTGAACATATATGAAAGATGTTGGAGGGCAGAGAGCAAAGTAGGTTTCCACCTGATTCGTCCCTCAAAAAATTAGCTTCATCCTTTCCATATGAAGAATAGTTCACATCACTGAAACCCAGTGTTTCAACAGGACAATTTGTTTGATGACCAAGTAGACAGTCTTTGAAAGCTATGTGAGTTGCATCAGTGAAAGGTAATGCTGGCTGCAAAGCACATAAATAATGTAAGATATTGGTTTCCCGGGACCCTGCCTGTTGCTCGTGTTAACAGCCAGATGGTCCTACTTGGCTGTGAACCATCTCGCAACAGCACGACACTTGATGGAACATTCTGACTAATTAAGCCAGAAATTTAAGGCTGGTCTTAAATTCTCACTTACTGAAATGGAGATTTCTGAAATGGCACGTTTTTAGTTTAGTTCAAAATAGGTTCAACAATTTAAACAATAATTTGGACTAAATTGGATAAATAGGTTTTTAGCCACATTGACATTTCATCTTTTTTCTGACAAATCATATTTTTTATGAATTGGAGTTTTCAAAGCACCAGTGAAAGTTTGATCAGATAAACAAAACAATTGCTAAAGTATTTTCATTACTTGTAACTGTACATCATTATGTAACTGTATCCTTTCTGCTAACATCACAAATTCAAAACATAACCTAGTACACACCCATTTTATTCTGATTAAAATGGCGCTCTTGTCGGTCAATCGGTCTTGTTTTGCACACATGCTGTAATATACTCTTGCAGTTCTGTGGGGCTGGTAGTAGGTTAGTGGCTGAAAAATAATTTGCTTTTTGTGACCAACAATGTTGTGGTGAGCTTTGCCGCCTAATTGGAGACAGACCATGCAGAATGTTTTAAAATGGCTTCAGGGAGGCTGACTCATAAGATGACACTCAGTGTGATGGTGAGGTAGGAACACTAATTCATATGGAATGGTAGAACTACTTTAAATCATTATTGTTTAAATAATCAAATCATTGTATTATTTTTGTGTGAACACTCTTAAGATGAGTGTTTGGATGATTATTTCCCTTGCTGCATTGTAGTATGTTCTGGGTGTATACTATGGAACCATGCCAGTTGGCTGGATTGACAGTGACTCTGGCCTGTAATTTCCATGGTAACAGTATACATCCTCCCCCAACCTGCTTATCCACAGAACAGGGAGTTAAACTCCCACTGCTTGCAGGAAAAGACTTTGTATGTGTGTGTGTGTGTATGTGTGTGTGTGAGTGTGTGAGTTTGCATGCATGCATGTGTGCTGTTGTGTGTATGGTTAGGCTCTGTGGTTGGTTGCTGCTTTTTGTGTGTTTTTCCTGTCCATGAAGTGCAGGATGGGACATGTACGCCTTGGGAATGTGAAGCAGATTGGGTAGGTTGCCAAGAGAGTAGCCTTTCTGAGATAAAGTTCCTGTTTTTCAGCTGGAAAACGAAAGTCAGGAATTAAGGCTCCACTTTCGACTGTGGTAATGGCTTTCATGTTGATGAATAACCGGACTTGATGTTTGTAGTAAAAGACAGGCAAGTTGAATTACACAGCTGGCTATGGGAACACAAGTACGGTGCAAGATGTTCAACGGAGGCATAGAGCGATTCACATTTGTACAGGATGTACATTTGCATATGATGGCCATCAACCTCTATTCTCTCTGAAGGGTACACCTTCACTCCCTACTGCACGTGCAATTTCTGAACATTCTTGGTGAATTCTCAGACCCAAGTGCTGTGCCTCTACCATAGTTTTGGCTAGTAACTCTTCAGTCAATTTAAAAGCAACAACAATAATAATGATTTCATAATAATACTGTCATTATTTATATAATGAACTTTCATATTTTAAGCAAGCTCTTTATGTATATATGTAAGTAAGTATGTAAGTATGAAATATGTCCACTCAGAGTAATGCTATCATGTGAGACTGAGCCAGTTACTGTTTAAAGGCGTGACGTATTTTGATCGAGGAATGTGGCATGTATTGGCATGCTAGATGTGTAGCTGTTCATACCATGTTCACAAGTGATGTAAGTTAATGTGATCTTGCCTTCATAATTGCATAATATTTGGTGTTTGTGTATTCTCCTGAGAGCTGTGTTAGGATGAAGTTTTACAAATTCAGGAGAATTGTCTGTCCAAAAGGGGCTGTCTGGTTTTAAGGATTCCTCAATCATAACTCTGGTTAACAGCCTAATAGCCTCTATTGAACAACATTATTTTTTCCATGTTGAATTCATGTTATGTTTGAGTTAAGCAGTGCCATTGCATAAGGCCCCCACCCACACCCCATTTCAGGGACACTGCTGGTTTTTGGTGACACCAGGGCCTTTTTATAGCTCCAGTCTGCTCTTGATAGTTTGTTGATGGAACAACAGGAGCCAAAGTCAAAAATAGCTGGTCACTTAAACTGACTGCTTAGTCCATATTCACATGCCATAATTAGCAACTTCAGCTCCGTAATGGCAGATCCTTAATGGCAGAATTTTGGCAAAATTGTATTAATATGTGGAATGATAGAGTATATCCAGATTCACAAAGCATCGGTTAAATTTCTGCAAACTGCTTAGAATAGAGAGGGCCTGATTTTGAATAAAGGCAGACTAGTGAGTACATGGGAATGTCACTTTCACATGACATAGTTATATAAAGATCATGCTTCGTTGAATAAAGTAAATCCTTGTTTTCTAATGAAATTTAAAGTGTTAGATTTTGTTTATGTATGTACTACCTGCTTGTTCAACTCAGTACTGAGTAATTTGTTGTGTTCTCACTGTGTGCCTTTCAGAAACAGCAGCCCAAGCAATGTCCGAGTTGCTTTCTCCATAAACTGAATTTGCACCACAGTGCCCCCTGCAGGATTTCAGGAGAAATGGACAGCTTTCTCCTCTGGGCCCTGCTCTTATCCATGCAGGTTGGAGTAAGCCTGAGCCAAAATGGTAAGTCTTGAATCAGCAATGAGCCAACTGTCAAACTGATCCATTGACACATTTCATACACACAACTCCTACAGCTGAATAATAAGTGCATGTAAAAATATTTGAACATCATTTATTGTTGGTAGTTACGTATAGCTTCGGTGGATGGCTGGGATTAAAATGTAGAGCCTTCTGTATGTACAAAATTATGAAAACAGCAGGACTGGAACCACAGGAACATATTTTGCTTAGAGTTTTAAATTGTAGTCCCAATGACAAATGGTTCATTTTAACTGCATTCTGGGATACATAGATGTACCTTGGTTTGTCTGCAGGGTTCCAGCCTCCAGTACCACAGGGAGTGCATGTGAAGCCAGATTTTGCATCACAGGTACTGTCAGTCACATGGGAAAAGGACTCCTCTTCGCCAACTCTGTCTTACGACATTCAAGTCCTGCATACTGAACTGATGGAAATAGTTTATCATGTAAGTGTCTCTTTTTACACCTTGTCAGTTTGCTCATTCCTCTGATTGTATATGTATTAGAGAAGACATTTTGAAATGTATGCTTAAATATCTACATTTACAGCTCATTTACAGTTGGCAATAGTTATAACCACATGTGTGGGTCACATTGATGTATACTGACATATTCGGTGGGTGATTTGTTTCTTTAGGACACAGTAGATGTGAAGCCGGACTCATCTGGAAAGGTTTACCACTGGAACTGGACCTCTCCACTACCCCTGGAGTGCACGTCCCATTCCGTGAGGATCCGATCCCGACAGCAGAGCCTTACCAGTGACTGGAGTCCGCTAGAGACCATTCCAGGTTAGTGTCATTCCTGGTCACACTGGTGTTTTAATACCAAGGAAACTATTACATATCACACACAGAACATCTAGTACATCATACACATAGAACACCATCCCAGAAGCACATACTGCAGAGGGCTCTTGGTTTTGGTCTTGTTTGTCATGGAACCTTTCGTGTCACATTGTCTGATGCTCTCCAGGGTAATTGAATGCATAATAGGGAGCCTTTGAAAATATTTCCTTCTGGGGTTTGAGTTCACTGCTTAAAATCATTGCCTGGCAGGCCTCCTTGAAGAGTGCAGTCCTAGTTTCCAGACCACAACAGTTTGGAAGGTTCTAGATTCTTAAAGTCTTTTGATGTTTCCAGTAAAAAAATTTTGCCTTTCTCTCTCCAGGGATGGACATACCAGTCGAAACAGCTGCAAAAATGTACCCTCAGGACAAAGTTGTTGCTGTGGGCAGCAACATAACAGTCTGCTGTATCGTGAAGGAAGGGAACTTCAGCCGGACGAAGTTCCTCTACAGTACAGCTTCGTTGAATGGCACCCAGCTAAGCAGGCGGAGCTATGCACTTACTTTGACCAATCAGCCACCATCCATATCTTCAGGGACAAATGTCATCTGTTTAGAAAACAATGGCATAGTCGGTACTGTTGTCTTTGTTGGCTGTAAGTGCATATCCCAGCATTTCCATCTGTCACATTGAGCTAGTAAAGACATGAAAATGTTTATACACCCAGAGTGGGTTATGCCCACACATTTCTCTGTGAAATATGTTTTCTCTCTTTTGAAGTCAGAAGTGTTATATCAATAGATATAATAAGAAAAATTTAAATTGATCTTAGAAACGGTCACTGAACAGTTGTACAGTTAAGGTTAAAATCTGTACTTCATGGGAGGTGCAACATGAAAAATGATTTTATTAATTATGTTTTAAAATGTTTTTACCATTACACATAGCTGTGGCTGTTAAGATATCTTGAAAAAAGATTAAGCCAAAGCTAAAGCATAAGATATGTGTTCCAGAAATGGCTTAAACAAACACTAAAACCATATGCAAGTACCCTTGCCAGTTTAGTAAACTTGATTATGCAAAGCTGTTTTGGTGATTGTTGCAACCTGATTTTCACTGGTAAACTGTATAAACGTTATTGGAACTCTCTTTAAAACATGGTTTTTAGATTTGTTTCAGTAGTAGAGATAAGTTTTTGTCATGTTACCCTCCTCAGACCCCCCTGGTGACAAAGACCTGGTATGTGAGACCAGAGACCTGGTTTCAGTGGAGTGCCAGTGGAGCAAGGGGCAAGACACACACTTGCTAGGCACCCGCATGACTTATTATACTTTAAATGGAAGGTATGTTACCCACAACCCTCAACCCAACACCACTATCAAAAACCTGTGATCCACCCTGCAGGTTACCAGGAGTGTCCATTTGAGTAATGAAGTCAATGACTTTGATTTGACAGAAGTTTAGTTTAAAGTAGTGATCAAGCCTGTCAGATCAACTGTAATGGCTAGAAATGGCATAGGAGCAGGAGATCCACCATGGAAATTCTATTGTATTGCAGAATGAGCTTCCCTTCCACAGCTCTCCATGGTTGAGTTCCTTCATCTGGCAAGAAAGTTCTTTATGTCATAGAAAATGCCCACCATATTGGTGTCAACAATAGGTCTCAGCAAAATTGTTTAACTGTAGTCTTGTCTCAGTCTTACCATTGCTGTTATAGTACTATCTATAGTCGTGGCCTAAATATCTTTCTGTGCCTACTTTTTAGGGACTGCCCCCTTTCTAAAAAGGAACTCTCGCATGGTGAGAGCTTGTATTGCAACTCGGTATGTGATAAGTTGACATGTCAACTCAAAGCAACTATGGTCAAGGGGGAAAGCACATGGACCCTAGAAGCCAGAAACCCACTGGGCATGGTTCAGCTGACAGATACAGCAGACCTCAGTCGCAGAGGTGAGTGCACCTGGTCCCACTCACAGATAAGCTCTTTCAACATGTTACACAATGATACCTATGGGTGACTTGGGTAGCACTTGCTTTTTTGCATTGCGTATGCTCTTCAGTACATTACATTATATTACATTAATTTAGCTGATGTTTTTATCCAAAGTGATTTACAGTTGATTAGGCTAACCAAGGGCCAATCCCCCCAGGGAGGAATGTGGGGTTAAGGGCCTTGCTCAAGGGCCCAACAGCAATGGTGTTCTTGCTGTGGCTGGACTGGGGCTTTAACTGCCAACCTCAGGGGTCCCAGTCATGTACCTTAGCCACTTGACTAGACTGTAGTTTTCAGATTATAGAAGATGTATCATTAAAAAATGGCAATCATTCCATCTGATGTCCACAGATTTTTAATATTTTGTCTTCTCTGATCTCTTCCTGCTGTTTGCATAAAAAGTGTGGCCATATGCTCCTGTGGAATTGACTGCAATGGAGATACATAGCAGGTATGCCAGACTGCACTGGCAATGGAAAACGGAGGGGTACAAGACGCTGGACCTTGAGTGCCAAGTGCAAGTGAACAACAGTGGACACACACACACAGTGAGTAAGACATTCATTAGATGAGAATGTGACTGAAATGGTGCAGGATGTCTTCAAAATTGATTTGAGATGGAGACTGGAGGTTCTCCATCCTGTTCTTATGGAATCAAAGGAAAGTTAATAAAGGAGATGGTAACAGCTGAGTGCATAGATTAACAGGTAATTTGTGAGGAAAGCATTCATTTTCTCTTGTGGTAACACAGTTGTTCAGTCTGTATTCATCCCAGCCACAAAAAGGTATGAAGTGGTATGAGGTAGAGGTTAGTAATGACTTGCTTGCTCTGCTTGTTACCGCCTTAATATACATCATTTTATGATTCAACTGCTTCATTTCATTTAAAAATGAGTTCTAAATATTTGATCTTTTCATTGTCTTCCTGTATTTTATTCAATTGAAGAGTGTAGTGTAAATTAAATTATATGGAACATTGAATGGCAAGTGCCACACATATCTCTGAATGGGTGATAAAACAAAATAAGGGCCAGAGATCCAATCAGACTCCAGGAATAAAATTACCCTTTGGAGAGGTTCTGATTGAAAACAGCTTTCATGTGCTACAGGACAGAAAGATTCATTATTGATCTGTATGTTTTGTATTACTGTACTGTAAATCTTTGAAAGTGGCCACATGGTACATTGTCTCAGCCTTCATCTTCTGTTCTTCTTCCCTAGTTTGAGTCCACCGGTCAAGGGCAGTTGGAGGCAGAGCTGAATGACCTGCAGCCATATGAGACATACCGCGTTCGAGTCCGCTGCAGGTTGCAAACAAAAACCTGGAAGTGGGGCGACTGGAGCTCGGTTTATGGTTTTCAGACCAAAGAGGAGTGTAAGTACCTCCTTAGCCAACGTCTACAGGAAAGGTCTATTTGTCAACAAATGAAAGCATTTTCATTTTGCACTTGGGCTGAAACATTATTGACAGTGTCAACAATAGAAAATAGTCGACAGATACATTAGTTGTCGAATAGTTGTTTCTCCTAACGATACCCATCATAACATCATTTTTCACTCAAACGATGCATGTTTCATTTTAATCAAAATGAGGCTGGCAAAGAGCTTAATGCAGCAGGGCAGGAAGTAGAAGATGCAGTGCGCAGCTTACATTTACATTTATACATCCATTTACATTTTACATTTATACATACATTGGCGTTTCATACACCCAGAGCGACTTACAAAAGTGCATGCAATGAGCTAGAACAGCTGAGGTAGTAAAGAAGTCATTTTAGCCATAACCGATTATGCTCTGCTCTTCATTTAGAGTTGAATGGAATGCTCCTGATTTACTTCTAACTAAATTTTGTAATTGAAAAAACCTACCTGTAATTTACCTTTTATTCAGTAAGGTCAATAAAGGGTATTTTCAAAAGATGGTTTCATTATCTTGTCTGTGTTGTTAGTTAGCACATGCCTAGTGCAGGGCAACTTTAATTTTGAATGAACTATATCGCAATTACAAAGGTAGCTACACAGTTCAGTTATAAACTCAAACACCAGTTTGCATTAGTTGCCAGCTGTAAAACTGGTCTGACAATCATCACTTTGACATCATATACAGAATTAACATTGATACACAGTTCTCATTTTTTTACTTTAAGACATTATGGTAATGTTTAATGATTGTTTTTTTTTTTAAATCTTTCTCCAGCCCCTGATGCTCTGGACATATGGGTATGGATGGACAGTAACCAAACAGGCTATGTCAAGTGGAAGGTGAGTGTCTGCAGATGTTTTTCCAGCTTTGGAGGTAGCGTGTTGAGATCAGAGTCAAAGTCTACCTTTAAATGGGGCTAGGCCTCTGCCTTAATGCTTGACCCCAGTGATGGGAGAAGGACGTTTCATGACACAACAGATGGGTGGAGTTACCATATGCCCCTATTCTCTGACAAAATTGAACCAGTCAGAGAGAAAGAATTTTTGATAAAAGAACTGGGTGACTGACAGCTCAGTTTATTTCCACCCTTTGTGTAGTTCATGAAAACTTATTCTACCATCACTCTTTGACTCTCCAGTATTTCCTTACTGTACTTTATTTTTGTAGTCGTGTTCTCATTATATCACACATTTATTTTCCTGTTTGTTTTCTTGGCTGTTCACCATCTTTGTGATTCCATGGGTTGAACCACATTCTTACAGCTGCAAACAAATGGAACAAAGTCTGTCCTTCTTGCCTTTTATCCCCCCGCCCAACAGCCCCTAACGAAAAGCCAGAGTCGTGGCAAGATATTGGGTTATGAGGTGACCCATGGGAACCCAGAAGATGGGAACTCGGTGAAACTTTCGCAGAACAACTACAGTCTTCCCCTCACCTTTGGAGACAGCGATGAACATGTCGTCATGGTTACGACCTGGAACTCAGCGGGAGTCTCCCCTGTGGCCAGTATCACCTTCCCAAGATTCTTTGCAGGTGAGACAGAGAGAAAGGGCATTGAGATTGTAGTGATAATGGTGGGCAGGTGGTCTTCAGATATTCTTATGGTCAACATTTCTCCTTGTTTACCATGACACCAAAGACGACAAATGGATTTAGCTCATTTAACAGATTCAGCACATTAGGAAAGTAATATCACCTCTCTGGTACAGTACTGTAGTTTTTCCTGAAATGCTCATCTCTGTTGTAACAGGTGAAATGCCGACTTACAAGGTGTCTGGCATTGATCGTGGTTTTAACCTGTCTTGGGCTGCTGGCGCCAATGCCAGTTGTGGTTATGTGGTGGAGTGGTGCCCCACTGGCAAATGGGATTGTGACGTTCAATGGGAAAAGGTACCTGCTGGAAACACAAGTGCCAGGATTGAGTCAAGTAAGTCTGAGATACCGTTACAGAAAGAGGGAAGGGTCCTACTAATGAACTGTGCCTGTAGCTCAAAGAACCATTTAATTTGAATGCTTGTGTTTTGGTTGCGTAAAGTTTTTGAAAACTAGCTTTTTACGGCATGCCATGCTGTCAGGATGTTTCTCATGATTGCAAGAAGGCTAGTTTGCTATTTATTTCCTCAGTGTACTAAGAATATGTGCCTGTGTTTTTGTTTTTAAGTGTTTCTGAGCAGTGTGATTTTGTCATTCACAGAGGTCTTTGAAGCTGGCGTGAGGTACAACATCTCTGTCTATGGCTGTACCTCTGGAGCTCCAGAGCTGTTGGAGAGGAGTCAGGGATATGTGGAGGAGCTTGGTGAGGATTTTAGACTGTGACTAGGCTTTCAATGACAGTACTTGTCCTCTGTTCCTGCATGTGCTGTGTCTTAATCTTAAATGTTCTGACTGTTCTTTTTAGCTGCATGGCCCAGTACTTCTCTCTAGTCCTGTACTGACTTATTACTTGCAACATACAGACTCTTCTCCATTACAGTTTACTGACTCTTCTTTCTCACTGTATGCTGATCTTTTCTATTGTGATGTACTGACTTCATCTGTCCCACCAGGTTTCTTTTGTACTTTTCTCTCTCCCCTCGGTGTACTGACTCTTTTCTCTCCTTTTGTGCTGACTCCTCTCTCTCAGTGTGCACTGACTCTTCTGTTTCCCTTTGTACTGACTCTTCTCTCTCCCTTTGTGTAGCCCCTTCTCAGCCCGTTCCTGGAATAAAAGCTCATCAGTCCATCTCCGACATTGTTCTTAGCTGGGATGAGATTCCCATGGAGTACCAGAGGGGCTTCATCAGTGGTTATACCGTGTACATCAACAACAACTCCCTCCTCATACCAATAGGTAACATCTAAAATTCTTTCCTAAATTCTCTCCGTGAATAGGCAAACACTTCTTTGCCATAAGAATCCCAGTAGTTGTCACCTAATTGAAATTGTAGCCGCGAATATGGACAGGAGCCCAGTAGTATTGGGGAGGATGGTTATGTAATATTTACAGTTTCTCAGTCTAATGACTCTCCCTCATTGTCTTATTTAATTTCACCCATATTTCTTTCTGTAATTATGATGTTTTTCCAGTGAACATCACAGATCCTGATATCAGGAACTATACAATGAGGCACCCGTCGCCTGGCTCTTACAAGTTCACAGTGAAGGCTCACACATCCGGTGGAGAAGACGTAGGGGTCACAGTGGACTTCAAACTGAATCCATCCAGTGAGTTACCCCGCACCTGGCCAGCAAGAGTCCCTTTACCAAAACAAATGCAGATGGTTCCATGTCACATTTTGCTATGTTTTACAGAGAGACAACTAAAGTAGGTCACTTTTACACAATTTAACACAAAATTAAATTAATTTCAATTAATGAACATGAACA
Source organism: Albula goreensis (assembly GCA_022829145.1). Classification (NCBI taxonomy): domain Eukaryota; kingdom Metazoa; phylum Chordata; class Actinopteri; order Albuliformes; family Albulidae; genus Albula; species Albula goreensis. The sequence goes on from CM040744.1 coordinate 7,005,243, forward strand.
CACAAAACCATCTTGTGAATATGTTTTGGATTTTTTTTTAGTATTTTATGTTTTTTTTTTTTATAGTTTTTAATGTTGTGAATCCTGGCTAGTTTTAAATGCAGTTCATTTCTGTTCTGGAAAGGAATCATTTTATAGGTGCAAAGAAGATTTGTATTTGATGTCATTGGCATTTAAGTTATACAGTGATGTTACTATATTAGGTATTATATCAGTACTATATAGTAGTATCTTTTTAGGGGTCCAAGCAGCGAAGCTGCTGAAACACTATTGTTTTTGTCAAGAGTTTTTTAAAACAATTTCTGGCCTAAAAGTGTTTGCACAGCCAAAACTATAGAAGCTAGAGCTACCAAACTTGGCAGAAAGGTCCCAATGTCCACCCACTACTTAGGTTAAAAAAATGCCCCGATTGGCCAGATGTTGGTGCTTTAGAGAGCCACAACACATTTTGGGCTATAACTCTTGAACCGTTTCGGCTAGAATCAAAATTCTTTTTTCCTCTGATTCCAAAAACAACTAAGCCTCTTGGCCCAAAATTATGCAGGCCACAGGCCAAATTTTGTCCAATCTTCCCCAAAATTGGCACAGATGATCTTCAGACCAAGACTCACGAAAGTTATCAGATGGATTTTTTATTTTCAAAATCGTTTGTCCGTTACAGCAAATCAAAATTGGGGGCGAAGCGGCCAAACAGGAAGTGGGGTAATATTTTGGCAACTCTTTGATTCATTGGCACCAAACGTTGTATATGGACTCAGAACACTATTGTAAAGACGTCATAAAAGATTTGGTGTCATCTGAGCACTGGGGGGCGCTGCAATAAGCAGCCTTTCAACTTCATATCAGTGCTTACAACCACGCTTTTAACATGATCAGATCAATATCAGATATGTATGGCCCTTGTCTTTGTCTTTATTACATTTCTACCATAATTTATTTCTGCTTTCAGTCGATATGCTGGTTGCGGAGATCCTCATCGCTTTGGGTGCGATGACTGGCATCTTATTTATCATTACTATCCTCTGTTACAAGAAGAGGCAATGGTAGGACCTGGATGTATTTTCTGTTTTTAATTATTTTTAGAGACTGCATTTGTGCCATTTGGGAAAGAAAAGAGTGCAGACTCTCAGTCATTTTCCTTATTCCTTTTGACAGGGTGAAGAAGACATTCTACCCTGACATTCCAGAGCCCAAAGTCCCAGAGGAATGGTCTACCCCGCCTGTAAGAGGACAAGGTTTAGCTTATGCTACAAGCTTCCCTAAAAACCACACACCAGTGATTTTGGTTTCCTGAAAATCTGACAGTAACCTGTTCTGCAGGTGTTCCAAAAAACCTGTGATTCAGGGTCCAAAAAAACTGACAAACCCTTGGTGCAGATGTCAATGTGTCTCCAGAAATACACATTAACTGTCACAGTTTCACTCTTTACATCTTTCACCTCATAGGTGCAATATTTACATAGTCATATTTAATACATCGGCCTGTAAAGCAGTGTGGTCATCTGAGTGCTGAGAACCTCTTATGACCCGTAATATTTTTTCTCTGTCAAGCACACAATATGAACATCATCAGCTATGAGATTATTTGCTACATCCTTTCAGTGAAGGAGAAATTATTGTGATAAAGAATGTGTGTATTGTATTTGAAGGAGAACTGAAATGTGTCTCTCTTGTTCTCAGAAGATGCTAGCTGTGGAGCCATGTTCTCCCAACACAGTCCACATTGTGGAGAAGCCAGAGATTTGCCAAACGGTGGTGCTGGAGGATGAAGAAGGAGGCGACAGGACAGAGGAGGCCCCAGCTGACACAGACTCCTCCGATGCCGTGCATCTCCAATACTACAACCAGGTGGTGGATCATGGCTCTCAGGGGTCCCGATCGACGGACTCCTCCGCCTCCTCCTCCACCTCCATGGCCTCCACCCGCACGGAGGTAACTTACACGGGCATCCAGAGCTCCGCCTCTTCCTCGGGCGGGTCGATCCAGCCCGAAGCTCCACTCCCGGCCGGCTACAGACCACAAATGGCCCCCGCACCCATAGAAATCCAGGCTGAACCGGCCGACATTCCCCTCTTGGGCGAGTTCAGTGGCTACCAGCCCCAGAGCACCTGGAAGGCTGACTCCCCAGAGTCGACCAGCCTCAACAGCTCCCTCGGCAGTCCCACCTCTGTCAGCTCGTCCCAGTTTCTGCTCCCCGATCCTGCCTCAGAGGAGGGCGCGGATCGTGCACCCTCTACAACCTGGTTTCACAACCTGCTTTCAGGCAAACCCTGAAACTGCCTTGCTGCCCTTGCCTTGCAGTCTCTCTTTTCGGGACACGGGTTTATTTCTAGAGTGCTCAGCATACACCCAAACACATTCTGAGAAAAATGCTCATCTTCATCATTAGCACTGCATTAGCAATTTTGCGCCTGAGTTTAGAAGCAGGTGTATGAGAATTGAGGTAGTACTATGTGGGGAGAAAAATAAAATCCCAGTTAAAGGGAGCGTGAGAAGTTAGCATGCCGAAGGGTAATGCTAACACCCATTTTAATTTACCCTTCCTCAGATCTTTGTTTTTTCTAGTTTCCCGCCAAAACAGTATTCTATTTTTTCAGCACTTAAAGGAAGTTTCTTTGATTAATCAAGGGAATCCAATTCCTATTGGCGTATTCCGCGTGTCTGTTGGTTAGACCACCACTCCCTGTCACCATCACAATGAATATATTGCACCACAATAAGCTAATTAGTCTGCAAAACTGCCAAAAATTGCCACAGACGCACACTTTCTGGTAGTCTAAGTAGTGAACTCACTTCATGTGGAATACACATTACCCTGTCTGTTTTCTTTGCAGTTTTTGTTAAGGAATTAGAAATTCAGACAGCATGTTTTTTATTGTGAGGTGTGCTTATTTCTGTGTTTACAGCAAGTTTAACTGTCGAGGCATTATTACAAACTTTGAACTACTTTTTGACTATACCACCTTCATTCTGTGAGTTTAAACATTTTTTGCCTTTAACTGTTGTGCTTCCTTACAATATCATGTAATTTTTCTTCATAGTGAAATCACTGAAATGAGTTTGTAATTTGAAAATAGTTTGTTTGATTGCTGGTATGTGTCTGTTTAATCTAGGACCTCCAAGTGATGTTGATTGAACTGAGATTCAGGGGCAAGTGGAAGCAGTGTCACTCACAGATCATGAACATACATCAAAGAGTTCATGAAGCATGCTATTAACACTAATATGTGAAAGAAGCATTATTCATACATGTACATATATATATGATGTATATTCACTGTATGTGTTAAACTATGACAACTGTGAATGTGTTATTCCCACACTAAATGTAAACAGTGCTCGATGTATCTCAGTTTTAAAAGGCACCTGGGGTGGTTCTATTCGAAAATAAGACCCAAGGAAAGTGTTTCCTAGTAAACAATAATTTATAATTTGCACTTGTAAGAGCTATAGACTTGCCATTGACCTGGTCTATTTGGAACAAGAAGTTTAGCACTTTCCTTGGGATTGAAACACCTGTTGACTTACTTTACCCCCCAGAGAACACAAATATAATGTTGGCTTTAATGAAATTTTCATGGTAATGAGATGTTTATGGTTAGTGACAGTGATAAGGTAAACTACTGATCATTTCTCAGAGAACAACCCTAAGTGCCCTTTTAAAAGCTGCTGTTCCACTCTTGCAGATTCACTACTCAGACGTTTACAGTACTCTTTGGGAGTGTGTGCGTGCATGTGCGCACGTGTGTGTGTGTGCATGCGTGCGTATGTGTGTATGTATGTATGTATGTGTGTGTGTGTGTGTATGCATGTTGCTGACTGTGCTTCCTCTGCAGAAGTCTTTTCCAGGTGTTTATAGAGATGCAGGGTCATCGAGGACTTAATTCACTTGGACGCAGTCCTTGTGATTTAATACATTGGCTGACCTGGTGACATCATTCAGGACTGGTGCTGCTTGCTGCAGCTGTGAGAAACTGGATACCAAGGGCAGAGATACAGGACACAACCCACTTGGTTGGGGGAAAAAGGAGTGGACATGAGTTTTGATGGACTCCCAGGATTTCTGTACATTATTGTGCATCTGAGCCTTAAATTACTAAGCTTTAAATACTACTGTGACATGGCATCCCAGGGGTTGGAACTGACTAAATGCAGAATGTCTTCTTTCTTGATTTGAGGGATCAGTCCGTGGTTTGGAATGGATGACGAGGCTTTGTAGAGAGAGAGCTAAGTACTGAATTATTCCAGGAAAAGGCCAGAATTTTCTCTGTAAGTGGTAGCATTGAGCAATACTTAGCCACAATGCCTCACTGTACTATTCTCACAGCTTCTAAAGTCATATAGACTGTCACCATGTGTATGTGTTTATTTGTGCTGTGGTTTATAGTCTTGCTCGTAGGCTGACCCATGGAGTCTAACTGGAACCAGGAAATTGCTTTGAGTTATGTTTATCTCAGATGGTGCACCTCAAGGTCACCTTGGAGACCTGCAAAATGAGCTGAGTTGTCATTGAGCTCTGAGGTTCTGAGGGTCACCATCTAGCCTTATAAATTATATCAAATAGGAAAGAAAAGCATTTTTAAGATACTGGTTGCACTGGAGCTTTCAGCAGGTGGATTTTTATGGCAGGCAGAGTATTTTTGGGTGAATTTAAATTTGGGTGAGTTAATTACTCCATCCAGTATATTGATAGGCACTACCAAAGCAATCTGGTTACAGTTTCATGGTCTTTCACTGGTTCTAATTGCTTTATATTTTCATATGTGCATGCTGAAGAACTTGTTCTTGTATAATAATTGTACCTAAAGATATAATGTTATGTATGCCTATATAAACTACATAATGTAAACACTAATATTCTAACTGATGTGCAAAAGTGCATGACACTAACCTGGATTAAAAAGGCTTCCAAAATTATGCAAGTAAGATGATTGTTCATTAGACTTGGAAAATTTTTAGTTTTTTCTTTTTAGAAATTATGTGCAACATAACTAGCTATAATACAGACTGTATCAAGAGGCTCGTTGTTGATAGTAATTTTTTCAGGACGGTGCTTTGTGAGCAGTGAAAAATATGCTTACTCTCTGTATACACATCATTTCAACTCCATTTGCATCAGCTGAATAAAACAGCCAGGTAACATCATAAATAAAGCAAAAATACAAATATGTCTATTGTAGTCTCTTAATTACTCAACCTCAGATATGCTTGATGATGGTTGTTCACCTGGGTGTGCACTTGAGGAAGACTTGTGGGGAAGAAATATTAATACACTAGCTTATCCATACCATTTAACAGTTGAGACAATGTTAAGTGGGTTTGCTTTTCTCCAAATATAGACCTGTCTATAGGTATAGGTAAGACCATAACACCATATTACTAACACCATATTACTGTCTTGCATTGCTCAGAAATCAAATATCATTTATGTAAAGGTCACAACACAGTTTTGTTGACTAGGTAACTGACGTGTAGGTTCAGATATGTGGTCATTTACTGTTCCTCAGTTTTTCTTTCATCAAGATTATTGATGCTGCTCCCATTTACACATAAAATGAATTGTTCAGTCATTTCTGTGATTTGTGCACCTGCTATTCAGGCACAACCCATTTCAACCTCTTTCAAAACCTACATATAACCAAATTAAAATAAAATGTATGTTCATAAATTTCACAGACACCTCTCACGTCACTTCAGAAACCCACAAGTTTAAGTGTTTAACATGTCATAGCAGAATATTCTTTATTAGATTTTCCATTATTGTTATACATGTCATGAAGAAAAAGTTCCTATATTCACATTGTGTTTATATTTTGAATTTGCAAATACACAGAAAGAGTAAGTTTTTATACCTGATCAAATTATAGACTGGGGTGAATCAATACATTCCTTAAGACACTGAATACATGATTAAGCTCCTGATTTTTTCCTTATGCTTAGTATCACAATGCAGGTTTGGCTCATTATAATTTGCTTTGTATCTGAATTCTTCATTATTTACCAAATGGATAGATTTAGTGGTCATAGGTCCAGAATTACCCCGGTCCTAAAATGAGTTAAAACATTTTACTTGTCTTTATGCAATTTCCTGCGATATGGCACAATGTGAATATAGGAGCTTTTTCTTCTTATGACGTGCAAAGCTATAATGGTAAATTGTCTCTCTAATCATGACAAGCTTGAACAATTATGAACATTATATAAACATTATAAACAGCTTGTTAAGATTCTTCGGTTGCAGTGGTTGGAATAAAGAACCAGCATACACAGTGGGGCCCCAGGACCGACGTTGGAAACCACTGGTTAAAGGCATATGGATAAATTACATTTGAATGTGTATTACGGTATTAGATTCACAGTTGTATATGGACTTCAGTGGCCTACCTGTATTTAAAAAGTTAAAAGTTCAATAGCCTTTATACATTAAAAAATAGGATACTAGAGAAAGATAATGAGGTTCAAAAGAAGCCGGGAATTAATTAAAAAAGGAATAATTTGTGTTTTTGGCAAACATGCATTCAATATGTATTATCCGTTTTGCATTGAATTCGCAAGGCTCGGGCATATGGCTGCGTAACTGGACTCAGTGTGTGATATCATAGGCTACCGCCTCTCCTTAATCTATTGAAGGTTCAAAAATCACACGCTTTTGTCGACGGCTATCATAACATACACAAAGCGAAATTACTTTACATTATACAATGTTCTTATTCAAAACAATAAGCAACGATCCCATTAACGAAGACAGGATCTGCCTCAGAAATCAACATGCTTGGTTTTGTTGATGTAGTCTGCCTTGTCTCTGATTGGCGAGGAGAAGATTGGCTGGCTTTGCTCCTCCAGTCACGTTTCAGATCAGTGGCAAGTGTGCTGAGTGAGTTGACAAGTTGCTAAGGCAACGAGACGCCCTGTGGTCCTTACGCCTTTGTACCGTTCTAAGAGGTGGTTTCTTGTGTTTATTAATGGGGTAATGCTGTTTACCTTAACTTGATGTTTCAGATAAAATTTGTAATACACTAAAGCAGAATGTCTGATATTTTGTGTCAGTGGGTTAACTCGGAGCTCCATTTACCAAAACCCGTTGGTAAGTTTTTAGGTCTTCAGTATGAAAATATGAATCAGCCAAATTGAGCTCGTAGTTCACCATCGACCGAACGTTAGCCTGTCTTATTTATGTCCGACATTAGTGTTGGATAATATTAGCGTCAGTTACTTAACCGTATCTTTTTGTTTGCAGATCCGAGTTCTTTTGCAAAAGATTTTTCCAGTGGGTATCTGATCGGAAAAGTCCTACACAAATATGAACTTCAAGATGATTTCGACAAATTTTCGAAGAGCAGGTAGGTTACGGTAGCCATGAAGGTGAAAAGACAAAGCTTTTACATAGATAGAGTACCTTTCTCAAGTCGTACCCAGCCATCTCATGTTTCAATTTCTAGTAAGACAATGAGAAACGGTTATTTGTAACCCGTATCTCATTTACCTTAAACTGTAAACATAAAGTAATTCCACCAAGAAAAATTTACTAAAGGCTGTGACACTACCTCAGTTTGGTTAAGAACATTTTGAAAGAAGTCCACAGGAGGAAATAATTGTATTGGATAAATCTGGCGTGTTATTTTAGTTCAATAAATAAACTGCAATCACGTGTATTTGAATAACTAGTATTAATTATTCACCTGGGCATTTCAGACTTATCATAAGGCAGTTACTACCTTTTCCTGTCTTTCCTCATACAGCTTGAGTTTATCTTGGAAATGACTCTGTTGTCATTTTCAGTTTACCAATTCATGAAAGTACAAATTTCATTGCATGCAGCTGATATACTTTGATGGATATTATCTGACTTAATCCATCTGTCAAAACTTGGTCTCCCTCCAGTGCAGCAAACTCTAAGCTGAACAACTTTTCACGACTCGAGCCCACGCTGCAGCTGCTTGGGGTGCCCTTTGACCTAAGCATGGCCAAGGCAGTGATTCAAGAAAGGCATGGAGCAGCTACAAGGCTGCTCTATCAGCTATACATCGTGCTGCAGAAAAAGAGGAAGTTAGGACTGACAGGCACTGCCATGGAGACCCTGCAGCCTGCAGCCACCGCTCGCCTACACCGCGTAGAGTACGATATCTACACTGAGGTAAGCACGGCCGAATTTCATAATGCTGTCTTCTTAGGTTTACTTCGCTTCATGCAGTAAAGCATACAGGTGTAAAGCAGTTTTGTGGATATGTTCTGATGTGAAACCGTTCTGATTCTCCGTAGCGTCTGAGGACTGTGGTCAGGCGGGAGGCAGACATTAAGCTTCAGAGAATCTCCCAGAAGTTTGAGGTGCAGGGCCGAGAGATCCGTGAAAGGGCAGGAGCGGTGCAGCAGGGGGAACAGCAGAAACAGCAGAAAATGCAGGAAACCATGCGCATCCAGGACATTGAGAAGGTAGTGAAATGTGTCTGTGTATCATACAGCTGACTGCGCCATCATTATGTCATCACACTGTTATAAACTCACCAATTTTGTCTCACTTTTGATTCTATGTAATAACTTGTTTTATGTTAATTGCTTGCTGCGTTATTTGTTTTGCTCTATTTGTTATTTGGTTTTCATCTTTAAATTTTGTCTTTTGTACTCTGACTGTGAAGCACTTTGAGTGGACATTATATGATAAATGTCATATAACTTGTAACTCTGAGTACAGTGTCTTTGAGGTTATGCTATATGTAATACACAGATTAATGAGAATGTGGATAATATCTCCTTGTGTGTTGCAGCACCGTCTTGCACGTAGGAAGCAGCAAGAGATTATGACCCGCATAAAAGGAGCGATTGTCCAAATACCCAAGCCCCCACCAAACCGTACTATGAAGGCTCTGGAGCGCCAGCGCCAAATCCGGAAGCAGCGGGAGGTTCAGGTGGATTCAATGCTTTGTCATATTGCCCTGTAACTTTCTTAGTTGACAGGCGGTGAAAGTTATTCAATTGATGATTCAGACCGATGCCTACTTCTATGGCAGTAGCAGTGTGGGGAAGCCATAAGGATTACTCATAAAAAATGTGAACTTTTAGCATGGAATCATGGTCTGTTGTGGTTTTGAACAAGGTAATAAACTCAAGATGTTCTGTAACATTGGGGATTAATAGAATAAAATGAATGACCTCTTCAAATACATCAAAACATGTAACACATTTGAGGCCTCTGAGTGACTCATAGGGCAGAGTGTTCGCCTTGCAACATTTGGCCCACGGCAACAACTGGCCTAGCCTCGCCAGGGAAGGTAGATTTGTAGGCCAGTTGATAATTTATCACTCTCTAGCAACCCAGTTAATGGTTCATAAGTTCTCTTCTCTCTAGCGACCCCTCCTGGTCAGCCAGGGGCCTGCCAGTACACAAACCAATCATACAGTGACGTGTGATTGGTGGTGTGCCTGCAGTGTGAAAAAAAGCTAATCATGACATGAGTTTGAGGAATCACAATGGCTTCATCCTCCTAAGTCAGCAACCTGCAGTGGGCTAAATAGTATAACTGTGTTCAGGGTGAAAAAAAGGGGAAAAAATCTTATACATCATTTATTTTTTCTCTCTCCAGATTTTTGCAAGGTTAGTCATAAAAGTGCAGTATTAAACTTGTCAAAATGCAAAATGCAGGGACTGTTTTAGGAGTCGCAATGGCAAACAACATTGAAAATGGATTGTATTTGGCCATAATGCTTGAATTGGATGTATCTTCTCTGTGTTATTATGTGACTGTAGGCTGTCTACAAGGAGATTGCAGAGTTTGAGAAGAACAAAAAGAAACTGTCACCTACAGGCTTTGTCACTTCATCTTTCAGGTCAGGCAGCTGAGCTGTGCTTATGCCTTCCTATGTTACAGACACCACCCATATTTAACACTAAACTCTCTTAAGGTCCGCAGTTTCCATCAGTCTGTGATCAGAATCAGATTGATTGGTCTTACCCGAGGTCTTTTTTCAAGGTAGCGCATCATGTCTTTAAACCCTGGACATGGAATTACAATAAATTAAATTAAAATAAAGGAACAACTCTGACCAGTAAAAAAAGTGTTGATATACTTTCATTTACATGTCTTTTCATGTTCACAGCTGAATTACTTGACAGAAAAGTACTTAGTTGCATATTGTTATTATGACAAAATAACTCATATAGAAATAACTCTCAGGACTACCTACTGCTTACCACTGCTCAATAACCCTACAAAAATCTTGAGTCAAACTGGCTCAGATATTTTAATGATTTTAAAAAGAAAGCCTGGAAAAAAAAAAACCTCAACACTTTCTACCCACAGTGCCATGCAAGAATCGTCCCAAAGCGAAGCTCTCCACATCCGACGCAACAAGGCCTTAGGGCTTGATGATGCAGAAGCCCGGGAACAGAGAGCAAAGCGACGGCGGCGTTTCCTAGTTGATCAGATGAAAGCCCATGAGGACCAGCAGGTGCCCTGCCTGATATCGACCGGGGTGTCCGCAGAACTGCCAGAACTCTAAAGCACTTTAATGAAATGAATTTTCCATAACTATACATTGTCCATGTGACAAGCACTCAGAAAGTACTGTGAATTAACTGTTATCTGTTTTTCCAGGCAGTTTCCATTTTAAACTTTTTACAGGTTTTCTGTACCAAAAAGGTATTGTTACCTTGTAATGTGTGTCCTGACAGGTCTTGCACTGTAGATACCCTGCACAGATTGCAGTCATGTAGAGCATAACAGAGTAGAGCTGGCTGAGATACTAGCCCACAGATTCAAAGATCCACAATGAAGCAGTGTACTTTTTGCAGTACTGTTGCAGTGTTAGCAATGAGGATTTTTCAGCCCCATCACCCCACAGGAGCGGATCCTGGAGGAGCAGCTGGTGGAGCGCCTGACCCGGCAGACGCAGCAGGAGAAGCGGCTGGTGGTGCAGCTCATGCAGATCCGTCAGCAGAAGGAGGTGATCCGGCAGAACCGGATCTTCCAGGAGAGGCAGTTCCAGGAGCAGCGGCAGCGGGACTTTGAGGAGGCGCTGGACAGGGAGGCGGTGAGCTAATCAGCTCTAGGGTACAGGGTCATGCCAATCAGCCTCTGGTTTGTACTACTAATACTTTAGCTTAATTGGACCATTGAAGGCCACTCAAGTTTTCTTACTGCTATTACAATTGGTCACTTACATTATAAGGGAGGAGTAACGCATTGAGTATTTGTATATATTTTTGTTGACACACACAGCTGTATTCACAGCATAAAAGAGCTCATGATAGTCATATAAGTGGCATATAATAAGACAGTATATGCTGAAAACTCCCCATTAAGAACTCAATTGAAACTCTGTGTTTTAGGGGATCGACTTCCTGATGGAGTGGCATAATAAAATAAAACCACACTGTAAAAATAAAGAATATACATTTCCATGCATTTATCTGACAGATTAAGCAGACTAAATTGAGTTAGATAGAAAGTGCGTACTCATTGGCTGGCCACTAGTCTTGTTTCCAGGGTTTGACATTCCATGTATTGGAGCATACAACACATTTTTTTGTGATTGTCAAGTACAGATTGTCCTTCTGGTGCATGTCTGTTAGATGCATCATGCTTCGTTTTCAGTTTATGAGCATCACAGTAAAATGGGAGACAGCTCCACGAGCATGGAGTGTCCCAGCCTGCAATTTTTCAGGGGTTTCAAGTTACTGAGGGAGAGGTTCACACACATATGAGTATGTAAAGAAGAGTCTGTACCATACATAGCCTTTAGCACATGCAGGCTTAAGTAACCAGTTCTTCTGTATGTTAATACTGTTTAATCATTCATGGCCCTGTGTCCCAGGCCCTAGCACAGCAGGCCCGTTGGGAGCATGCGGAAGAAAACCGCAGGGAGATGGAGCTGTATGACCAGATTGCAGCGGAGCGTGCTCAGGCACGATACCGGAAGCACTTTGACTTCTGCCGAGAGGTCCTGGAGCAAATTGTGGACCTGGCCACCAAGGCTGGAGAGTACCGTCTACTCACTGGAAAGTATGTACCTTACGGTGTGCACACATACACCTCGATCAGGCCTGCAGGGTCAGGTTTATGATGAGTGCATCTGTGCCTGTGTTTCTGCAGTCTGATCCCTGGGAAGTTGATGCGGGAGTGGAAGGAGCTTTTGTTCAGTGGTAAGCCCCTCTATGAGAGAGCCGAGGTGCCCACTTCTGCTGACCCACCCCAGAGCAGCTCGTAGAGATGGAGAAGATGGAGATCCTCAACAACCAGGACTACGATGAATATAGTGTGAGTGACAGTACATTCGTTGTGATTCATAGGCATTACCTTCCATTACATTTGCAGGATGTTTTATGCTTTTCCCACAGTTAAATCCTAGTATTACTGGATTTGCAAAAGTGTAGCTTTAGGCGTTTGGTGCATGACCCATGTGTGAGTCAGTGAGATGATGTCAGGACTTTAATGTTGTGTCCTAGAGCATGACGGGTGAGTGGGCGTGGCCAGAGGACGGTGAGATGAAACATCCCCCATCCAATAACAATATTCTGGGTCATGTGGTGCACCGGCTGAGGGGCATTGCAAATCCGTGCAAACCCGAACCTCCTCCACCAGACTTTCCCAGTTTCACCTTGAAGGCCTGTGTTCTGGGGAAGCTGTACTCAGGAAAGACCACCTGCTTGAACAGGATTGCCAAAAGTATGTCCAATAATAATAATAATACTGAAAAAAATAATGCAGCAATAGTAATCACCATTACTATTGGAAACACGCCTGAATGAGTTAACAGACATACAGACTTTATATCATTATACATCAGAAAACATTCATCATATAAATACCTATCAGCTTACATAAGCAACCCTGTCAAAAAAGGGTTTACGTTAGACGGATGTAACTTTAATAATAGAAAGCTGTCAATACAAGGAAGCAAGGTAAATAAAGAAGTAAGCTGCTGTCAGGGCAGTTTGTACAGACTATGTTCTTCAACCACAGTCTGAAGAAGAAAGATTTGAGCTGTAGTTTGTCCGTGTATTGAGTCCAGTGTGTCTTCCTCCACATTTACCCCTTCAGTCCATGGTGTGCACATCCTATCAGCCAGTGCTCTGATCCAGGAGGCCGTGCAAGCCTCCCAGGCTGGAGAGATGGCTGTGGATGATGCTGGGAAAGAGAACAAGGTCAGTAATCCAGGGTTAAATGACTTATTCTCATAATGTTCTGTGTTACTTCCTTCACTGTGATTTAGTTTACCTCTGTTAACCCGTTTAGGAAGCATTCGCTTGCATACAATTGAATCAATACTCATTTTTTATGTAAGACCCCAGAGAGTTGCGGTTCTCCCTGCAATGACACTGACAGGGTGGAAAACGACCATGACAAGGAGGAGGAATCATCCCGATCACCTGAATCAGGTTTGATATGTTTTATTGATCCGATGACGACTGTGGTTAGCGTGGCTCTTGAATTGTGGACGCACGTCTTGCATTACATGAAAAGTATGAATTAACCAGACGCCCTTGACTTGTGGCAGACTGTGCTGAGTATTTAGAGTGTACATATTCTCTGGTACACAGCTGAAACAAAATGTTACAGTATAAACATTCATCGATGAAGAAATTAAATTGTAATGAAGAAGTGTAATATTGAACTACAACAAACTCAAGGGGTCAATTTGCTGAAGGTTTGCATGTCAAAAATCACATACAAAACTTTCATGATGTACAAAATCCTCTTAGCTGGTCATCAGAAGAAGTAGAGTGGTCTGCATATCTTGAAATTGAAAGATACGTGAATGGTTCATTTTTTTGTGGGTTAGCTTGAATAATTATGCTAATTTAGCATACCCACGTTAGTTTGTGAAATAGTGGGAGAAGGTCAGGCAAATAGATTACTTTATAAAATTTGATATGGTTTACTAAGCCTGAAAGCAATTTTGGAAAAAGTATGTGTGGATTTTAGTGCAAATAAGAATTAGGTATAACCAGACATGCAGTCGAAAAGATGACTGTCGAGAGGGAGACATCATAACATTCAAAGTATACATCGTAGGGAACGGGTATATTCCGCTCGTAAATATTACATAATAAGTAATAATTCATATTAGCAATGCCTTCTTCCAACCTTAGGGTGAAATAGGAGTTATTTATAAATAGTGGCTATCAATCTGTCCAGGGTGTCTCTCTGCATTTCACTTAAATATTGTGACAGGCTTCAGTCCTCTTGCGATGTTTAGGTACAGACAATGGATGAATTGATATTAGCTGCTGGAGTCATGACTCTTTGTAAGTTACCCCCAAGGAGTGAATTGGTAACATATGCAAATTGACATCCCTTATTTGGGATCTTGGTAAATAAACCCCCAAGTGTTACTGGTATGCAGACTGTCTGTGGTTCAATACATTATTAAAGATCTGGGATGGCTTTGGGAATGCAGGCAGATGGTAGATGTTTTAGACAGCGCATCTGGATCTGTCATTACTGGCCACTGTCAGGTCTGTGGAATATGACAGCAAATGAAAGACTGTTTTGTGTTTTCCAGGACTCATTTTCCAGGATTCTCAGAGTCAAGTGTCAATGAAAAGTGACATAAAATCAAAGGTAACCATCAAGAAAAAAAACTATGTGCAGCCAAAGATTGAATGAGCTGTCTGTCAAAATATCATTGTAATTCCAACAATTGTTTTTTTTTTTTTGATTAACAAATATTCAGGTAATTCGACACTTACTCCTTGATGATTTTGACAACTCACACTTTGGGAATTGGCTCCCAATTGATTGTGATTTATTGGAGAGTGAGTTCCGCGTAGGAGTGACTTAACTAACGTATAATTATCTGTACCTGTAGCTGACCAAAATCCATCTTGTGCTCCACAAAATGAAAACATAGCAAATTGATACGTTTTATGTATGTCTCCATTTCACAGAAATGGTTCATGTAAGGCATGATTTATGAGCTGTCAATGAAAAACACTGCATGGTTGAACACGACTTTGTATGAAATGTCAAAATTTGCATGCAGCATGGCTGTAGGCAGTGACCATGGTTACCCACACTTATTATGAGATTACCTCTTCCTAAGCTATCCCTGAGAGCCCAGCATGGGGCTGCAGTGGAAAGGATTCTTCAGAAAGGCCGAGCCATTCCAGATGACCTTCAAGTGGAAATCATTGTTGAGGCAATCAGGTGATCTATACCTGTATTTCATTTGCCATTTAGGTCCATCATTGTTCATACATGCAGAAACTTCCTTAGATCCTTGTTTAAGGAACTTTACTTTTCATTTGTTCACATTGGTAATTCAGGGGATAAGGGCATTATCACTTCATGGTCAAAAAATCTATTTTTTTTTACAAAATCACACTCAATCTGTTTATGTTTTCAGTTGGAATGTTACAAGAACACTGACCTATGTACTTATATGTTAAAATGCAGATTTCAGATACATTAGGCATTGCTGTATTTAAAAAGCTACTTTCATTGTATGCTATTACATGTGTTGTGTATGTTATTATAACTATATTGCAGTATGATGGCTAGGGAACTTGGCTAGCAACTTAGAAGCTGGGTTTGAAGCAGTGCCAATGCTATCCTCTGCTAAATCCACAAAATGTGATGAAGACATAAAATGCAATAGTCCCTATTCATCATGAAGTGCAAAGAGCCTCTATGACCTGATATACACCCCTGTCACGCTATCCCCCTGCTGCAGACAAGTTCCATCACAGGCAGGCTGGATTTTGGATGGGTTCCCGGTGAATCTTGTGCAAGCCAAACTGCTGGAGAAAGCACTGCGAGGGTCGGACCCAGACAAGGCTGACAGGAAGAAGGGGAGCAGGAAGTCCAGCTTGGCTGTAGATCCCAGTGCCCCTAAAGAACCATTGCCTCCTTCATCGGTTCTTGACCTGGTCTTGTTGCTGGATGTGTCAGACAATGTGGCTCTGCACCGAGCCAGCAAGCATGCCTGTGAGTTTTATCACAGAACTCTGTTGTGTTACTAATGCACTCCTCAGATACCAGGTTTACTTTGTGTGGTTGTATTTTTCATAGAATAATCACTGCAGATAGAAGTTATTCTGTGGCAGTAATGATGTCCGTCCATTCTGTCTCATAATGCTGAATACAAGGTCTGTAACTCACTCATGTCAGAAATATTTCTCCTATAAGACAATGGTCCAGTCCCAGCTCTTATATTTATGCTGTACCACCTGTCTTCTTACTAAGTAACCATATACAGTACAATGTACACACCACTGATTTCCAAGAAAACCCAAAGTGTAATGTACAATAAAATGTGTAATTATACATTACAGAATATTTTCCTCAGCAGTTTCGTACAAGAGACATAAACGTAACTTTATGCACTTGTGCATGGAGATGGTAGATGAATTTATTGACAATATCTGTATCAGTAATCTTGAAGCTGAATCTTTCGTTATGGTCTGATGGTCTGACAAGCCTACAGTAAATATATCATTGAAGTTGGCAGTTGTCTTGTTTTGATATGCATAAATAATCAAGCATTTGGCAAGGTTGTCAGGCCTAGGCCTGTTTTATGAGACGGGCTTGCCTGGAGAGTCTTAGATTCTGCTTTGTTTGGTTTAGGACACATTCCTTTCCTATGAAAATCCAAACAAAAAAAATGACAATCGTAACCTCACATCTCAATCCATAAGCACGCCAAGTTTCCTGGAAATATATCGATATTAGGCCTTCAATACTGGAAAAATTTGAGTTCTGTTTGCAACAGTTCTCTTACCAGCAACATTTTTCAAGCCAGATATAGACTTAGAAACTTAACAAAACATAAATTTATTAGTTGCTCATCCTGTTACAGATGTTTAAACAGAGTTTGTAGTTGCTCTTGGCAGTGGTGTGACCGAGCTGTCCTCTGCAGGTAAGGAGGAGACATGCCCACCTGCTGGGGAGGAAGCGTCCACAGGACAGGATGTCCAAGACCAGGCTCCCTCAGCACAAGACAAAAGCCTGGAGAAAAAACAGATTCAGCACAGGTTGTAGCTGGGGTGGAGGGGTCACCAGGCAGTTTGGCAGTTTCCAGTAATACTAATATTATGACCACTTAAACACCAGGTTGTTATAATGTATATGTGCCTATCTAAATCCTTATATTAAAACTATATTCATTATAGTATGAAAAAAAACAAAAAAATAGGTATTAGGTATTAGCATCCCTATATTAAGTACTTGGCACTGTTTGTTTGGTCATCGAGTTTAAGTCCAGAGTCTGCGATGGCCATTCCAAAATGTTTACTCTGTGTTCAGCCACAAGAGGTATGAGGTTCTCTTCTGTGTGTGCATCCCTGTCTAACACCAAAGGTACTCATGGTCTACTTGGCCAGAATGTTACATTGTAATCTCATTAATTTCAATTGAGGTACGATGGTGTTTTGGCAAACTTGTGGCACTTCTGTTTCTTTGTTGCTCTCAGGGCACCTGCATCCAATTCTTACTGTTGTAGTTACTGTTAATCTCCCTAATGGTAGTGATTGGTACAGTTAACTTTTTGTACCTATTGCCTGATTTATGAGGGTCAATAACATGGTGATGTTATTAACTTATTTTTGCACACTAAGTTAAACAGGGTCTTATGGAAGGCCACAATACTGCTCTTTGTGTAACCCTCCGGAGGCTTGAAGCTGATTCACGTTTGTCTCCTCCATCAGTGTGCAGTGACACTGATACACCTTATGTCTGCCACCATTCCCAGAATCACAGCATTCCATGACACCTGGCCCAAGCTGGAGAAGTGGTTCTCTGGGAAGCAGGACATCCTGGTGCGGGTGAATGCAGAGGAAGATGAATATGCACTCTTCAAAAAAGTCGAGTCAACCATATACCATACCATGGCGCGCCAGGTGGAGAAAGGTGCAGAAAATGACTGCCAGGCCTCTTGTTTCTGCTTTCATTCACATAAAGCTTGCCTTTTATAGAGCAACCGAGCAGCCATATTTTTGTGGGGGATCCTTTTTTTACACCATTTATGGAGTCACAGCCCACACCTTGATCACCACTTGGTGATTTTGTGGTTTCAGGTGAAGAAATAGAGAGAGACAGACGGAAGACTGTGTGTTCCACCCCGCTTGCACCTGTCGCCCCATCTCCTGTCTCGGTCTCGCCCCCTGCACCCACTAAATCCACACCCACAATCGCCCAGGAGGTGCCAGCTGTGAGGCGCTCAAGGTCCAAGTCCAGCTCCCGCTCCCCCAAAGGTGTAGATCCTCATTATCCTCATAGATGCCATAGTCACTGCATATTCTTGCTCCTCCACAGCTGTGGTTAGCATTTCTGGAAGCTAATAACACAGATTCAAATGAAAGGAATATGTGCTGTTTGTGGTCTTTAGGGTCACGAAGCCGTATTGATTCAGCCAAGGAAGCTAAAGGGAAAAAGGCAGAGACGCCAGAGGGGAAAGAAGTCCCGCCCAAGCGGTCCAAGCCCGGATCGGCACACTCTGGTACGAAAGCAACATGACTAAGACACTAATCGCACAGTGTCAGTGACAATAGTATGTTGTTGAACTGTCCTTTTCAGGCTGCCGTCTTAAAGATTATTCTTATGTCATCTATATTATCCAGTGAGAGGATTAAAGCTATATAGAAAGATGCAGCTCTGCATTTTTCCAAAAATTCCTGCAATGGTTTTGTAGCACTTGGTCATGCTGTAGGTATCTGTTGAGATGTGATCAAACCATTATCCCCTGTATTATTACAGAAAATTGTAAAGGTACATGGGATTGAAGTAAAATTAGTGAATTATCATATTTAATAAATAGTTAAATGTTACGGTTCGCCAAAACAATAATGTTGCTGTTTCCTCCAGAGCTCCTAAATGGACTTTGAACATTTAATTGGCGTGTAATGAGGCATGTCTTGGGATTCCCAGGTGGTTTGCAGACTCGTTCCAGAAGGCTGTCAACATCATCTTCCTTTGAAGGCCCTCAAGGGGAGAACACCACTCCTGAAACTCTCATTCCCAGTCCTGGTTCAGAGCACTGGGTGTATGTGGATGAGCCCCTGCCTAAGGTACTTTCAGACATACCAAAGTGCTTCTGACTCACTGGTTTTCTGAATTACTATATTAGAAACAGGGGTGACGCATCATTTTATGAGTTACCTGGAAGCAGCTCTGAATAATACAGCTGGTGCACTATAGTACTACAAATAGGAATATAGTACTCTAGAAATACAGTAGTGATTTGCCATTGTTGGAAGTATTTTAAAATATATGTTCTCATATTTAACAATACATATTTTGCTGGAGACCCTTTGGGCTGTATTGTGATAAAACAACTATCAAATGTAACTGATAGATAAACATTTAGTAATATTATGGAAATAGTCAGCACGAAGTGCTTATGAGGCACAATAGTGATGTCTGAATATTAAAAATGACATCTATATGACATCTATAGTCATCATAACTCCCATACATGTACACATACATTATGATGGTGTCATAATAACATGCTCATCAAAGTACAAAGTTGTTGGATTTTCTTTATGAAAATATAAAATTTCTTATACGTACCTTTTTCATTTGTTTTACAGATTTAAATATGTTTCTCATAATTTCTTTTGAAAATGAACGTTTATAAACAAACACATAATCTTTCTACCACATAGCCAGTTAAAAATCAGAGGAAAGGGTGAGGATAAATTTGTTGACCACCAAATAATTGCCACTCCCAAATCAGATGCAGCAGGTCTGGTTAATGCAGCTGCTGGTTAAGCTGACCTGATTAGGGCTAGTTATTGGTCAGTACCAATGTGCTTGCTTATCCTTTTGGACTAAGAGTACCATTAGTTGTTTACCTAGCCATTGCACTTCAATGTCTGGTTTGCTACAGCTGTACCTGTCAAGCAAATTGTGATCAGGAACCAGCATCAGGGGAACAGTGGAAGTTTAATAATATATATATTATTTTAAGTCAGTGATGTGATCTTTCCTCAGAAATGTGGCGGGGAGGTAGGGGTATTGAGCCACTGGAAATGAGTCCTTCAGTATGGAACATTGACGAGGACAGGGGCCGTGCCAGTGCATACCTGGACTCATGCTAAAGCCATAGGAACAGACCAGTACAGCAGATAGGGCAGGAAAGCACAGAGATGGTAAAAGGGAAAAAATGGGATAGAACTGATTCATTGATCCTTTTAATAATAACTTATAAACTGGGTCAGATGTGTAACCCTACAACTGTGGGGTTGTCTTTTGATGCTTCATTGCTCTTAATAGAAATGTATTTAAAAATCTCATATGATTTTCTGTAACCCTTATACAAGTTACACTATCAAGTACAATAACAAATGGCATTGAGATGTTATTGTCAAATTTACTTATCATTCTACTCATTTTATCATATGTAAAAATATATTTGCTTTGTGTCATTTGTGGCCCTTTAGAATACACTCATCTCTTTAACCTAGATTTGTAGTTCATAAAGTCCAGACCAACTACTATAGCTGATGGTGATTTATACCGTGATAAACCAAAAAGTGGCACTGTGTTGTCAGTTCATTGATGGAAACCAGTAGTCATCACTGCAGAAATTATCGAATTATGTAATAAAAATTACAATTAACTATATATTCACATGTATCTGCTTGGTGGTGGTTGTTCAGGAAATCCCAGAATACCTTGCTCCATATTGGGAGAATGTGTGCAGCTCCTATGTGGCCAACATCAAAACAGTGATGCAGAACCTCCGCAGTGAACGCGACCTGATCATTACTCACCTGTACAACATCAGGTGAGAAACACATTCATTCCTCTGCCATCACTTGTACAAAATCAAGTCAGAAACACAACAGAGTGATTAAAATGTATGTTCTTTGGTCATCATATTTTATGAGTCACGTAACACTTCTGTAATACTGATTGTGTTGCATTGACTGGCACCACTTTTTCAAGGCTGTAGCGTTATTCTGAGTACGGACAACACAATTCAGTTTTGTTTTGCATTGTCTGACTAAATTTCCACACAAGTAACTAATTACTGTATTGTGATGTTTACCGAAAAAATACATTTTATCTGTTATAAAGCCTGATATCACTGGTTAAGATGCAGAGAAAATAAACTGCCGATCATAAGCTACCACTATCAGGTCGAAAACACCTCTCATCATCGCTGTATACCCCTGCTTCAGCTAACAAAAGGCATCACTGTGCTCTATTGACTCCCATCTTTGACTCACCTGTAACTGGGAAATATGGGAATTTAAGCATGTACTGATGCAGTGCCTCTTTAATGGTCACAGAGAGGATTTTAAGCAATACCTGAAGAGACCTGACCACAAGCAGGAGTTTGTGTCCCAGTGGCAGGATGACTACAACACCATCCCCGAGGACATGCGGAATGACGACGAGACCAAGGCAGAGTTGCACCAGCGGCTGGATGTGAGGGAAATATACACATGCAAAAACATACTCATATTTACATACATTTACATGCGTATACACTCATGTGGGTTTGTGTATTTCTTTGTGTATGTTTAGGCACGCAGACAGGTGCACACACAAAAAAAAACATATCTGTCTTCCTTTGTTTGATAATTTCCCTGCACCATTTAACAGCTGGAATGTTTAGGTGTTGCGCCATATTGAGAAAGCTGAGTGGGCTGACCTGATTAATTGAGTCTGATTTAAAGCAGAGCTGTGTTGTTCAAAAAAACATGTTTTGGAGTTCATAAATACACCTTTTCAGCACTAGCCAAGGTACCTAATCTGTTCCCACACACTGGGTGTGTGTTTGTGTGCAGGAATTGACAGCAGACAGCCGTTGCCACTGTAATATTTCCAGTTTTATTTGTAGCTATAAGGCTTCAAGTATGTAATTCAGACCTGCAGTGACTTGTTGCTTTTCCAAATATAAACCTAAGTTACAGTAAGTGACTCATTTCTGAAGCTAAATGAAAACCAGTACTCCCATGGGCCTGGAGGGTTTAACATGGCCTGCGTTTGCTCTTCCGCCCACTTCTCCTGCGCTGGCTCCCGGCCACAGGACCTTCGGGAGCGCCTCTGGGACATTAGCGACAAACGCAAGGAGGATGCGGAGCAGGAATGCTCGGGAATTATGGGGGATGGCTGGTTGGAAGACCACACCACTGTGCTCGTCAACCACTTTGCCACACTCATGCAGGTAGTACGTGTGAAACATACACAATTAAAGTGCATGCTGGCACGAAACCAAAATCAAAAGTCCCCACAAACCACTGCCAATTGTTACCGTTTTGGTTCCAGTAAATAACTACACAACACACATGATCTATTGATATTGCCTGTGTACCTTATATTGCTGATATTATCATTATATAGTGTAAGAGCCTAATTTATATGATCTCTGTTCATTATTGCATGTGTTATATTTTCCATATTACCTGCAACATGTGCTTCCCAGGTGGAGGTGGACAGGTTCCAAGATTCGTTGTATGTTCTTCGAGATTATTATCATGGAATGTCCAGCAAGGGACTTGTAGCATCTAGCACTGAGTTCATTCGCATTCCACTAGTGGACATCACTGAGGAAGAAGATGGAAACCAGGCTGACGAGAACAAGAGGTAAGAGCAAAATATCATGACTTACTCTTTTTTGAAAAATCACAAAAGAATAGGCCACTCCTTGACAGCATGTCTCAGATGGTATTTTTAGTATTAAGAAAACACTACTGCTAGCCATCAAACCCTGATTTAGTTTGTACAATGTTTTGAGATTGCTAAAATGTGTCTCAGCAGATATTTCTTTAATTATGAAAATTATGTTTTGCATGTTTTTAGAAGGTTTCGTAAAAAAGTTTGATGCTTCCAGCTTGTATTTTGGTGGAGGAGTACAGAAGGTCTCACACAGCTCTGTACTGCCTATTCCAGTCAGTTCAGTTTGCCAAACAGAGTCTTTTTTCACTCTTGAGTGATCCTCTTCCTCCCAGTCCCACTGGCTCGGCCCATTCTGAGAGAATGGACAGCAGCTCTGAGAAAAGGGATGTCGAAGAAGAGTATGGAAAGAAGACTAAAATGTGAGTTGTAAACAAAAGCACGCTCTCATGAGTAATCTCCCCAGCCAATTATCAGCTTCCTCGTTGCTGGCTCACCTCCTTGGGCGGTAACACAATGGGTTTATCCTGTGTTCCAGCCTGCCCCTGATCCCCAGGAGACCGCCTTCTGCTGAGGCAATGTCCAAAGGCAGCCCAACTGAGCTCACCCCAGATGAGAGACTGCTGTACAACATCTGGCAGACAGCCATGACTGCCATAAATAACATGGTAAGCTGTGGAAGCAGGAAACATTGCCTGTGTCTACCTGTGCCATTACTTATGAATATGATGCAAATACATATGGTCGTGGTCTGGGATCACAGTGCGAGCAGTGAAATTCTAGCGGAACCTAGTCAAATGTAAGGTCAGTGAGTCATAGTTGTATTTTAATATATAGTACATAAATACACTCCCTAAATTCATAAACGGAGTGGACACGCCATGTAAGTTGCATGGCGTCACAATTAAAGACACATTCAGTACAACAGAATCACTGTAATACCCATTGCCACACCATACCACTGTCACTACCAGAGATAATTGCTCCCACTGAAATTTCTTATGACATCACCAAAAGCAGCAGCTTTTGAATTCAGTGACCAGTGTTCTGATTTTTCAAGCGCTTAGATCCATTTGTGTTTTGGTAAAACAGAACCACCTGCTGGTGGGACCCAGTCTTACTGACCCATGATTCAGAATCACCACTGAATGCACATCTAATATGAAAGCACATGAGGTGTGTGTTTGTGTGCAACTGCACATGCTAATAATTCTTCACATTCATAAAAGCATGGATTCATGTCAGCATATGTTTGTCTATGTCATACACCTAGTTTGCACATGTTTCTTTGTGCATATTTGTGTTTGCATGTGTTTGTGGGTCACCTGTGTTAAGTCCTGCTCTCTTTGAGCAGGTGTCGGTGGAGACACAGCGGCGGGAGGAGGAGGTGAATGAGGAACAGCTGATAGAGAGGGAACGCATGCAGAGGGTCTCCCAGGGTTCTGCCACAGCCAACTCCGCCAAGGACAAGAAGAAAGCTGGCAAAAAGAAAGGTGTGAAGCGCCTGCTCGCCATTGCTGCAGAGCCACTGTCACTAACACCTATCCAGCGCTGCCTAAACTCTCCTTCTGACTGCGCTGCTGTACCGTACCCCCTAGACACAAGAGTTGCTTATATAAATCAATTTATTTTTCATTTATGTGAACATGCTTTTTTGTATTCTTTTAAAATTTTGCATACACCATGGGTATGCAAGATTATGATGCAAGAGGGAAGAGGTTTTTTATGAATTATTTTGTGAGTTTTATGATGTGTGTCTTTTAATATAGATACACCTAATAACCAACACCAGCCTGTGACCTGGTGAGTGTCTGCTGTGTGTGTTCTGGGCACAGTTGCAGTTTTTCTGTCCCTAGCAGGTGGTCCCTCCCCGGTACAGGAGCCCAGCCCCCCACCCCCAGTGGAAGATGATGAGGAGGAGCTTCAGAGGAAGGCAGTCAGGGCCAAGATCAGACAGGAGCATGCTGCAGCGCTTGATCATGAAGGTAGCCTAGTCTACAGCATCACCTGTTGCTTTCCGATATATGTGTTTGATGACATTTGGGCAGCAGTACAAGACAGAATTATTCAGATGTATATGAGTACATTTAGTTTAATTTTGTGGATATTGTAGTCTGTCTTCACCTCCTATAGTTTAAACCACCAGACCATATTGTGGCCTTGGAATTCATGTTTACATTTACAGCTACAGTTGTTCTGCCTTTCCTTTAGTAGTTGATGTAAGCTGCTACTGTTTTTATTGTAATATTGATTTATACTAAGTGTCATGTCCAGAAATTGTTTTAATCTGATCATCTTTGCCCTGAATAGTTGCATTTTCTGCAGTCGCATTATCTGCTCTACTCTGGTGCTTGTAGTTAACCTGATTATTTCCTGCTGGTGTTGTTTGCCATAATGGCCTTAAAAGGTCGCTTTGGACAAAAGTGCCTTCCAGCTGAATATCTGTAAATTTAAATGGTGCTACCATGACAATCCTTGTCATCACTTTTTCATGGCTAGAGCAATTATGCCGTGCAGAGAATGCGGAAGCACCTGCAGAGATAATGAGATTGTTGTCTTATGAGACGATAAATCTAAGGAAAAGTGATTGTGTTGTGATGGATAATACCAAGAAACCATAAATCAGATGCATAAAAGCCATTGTCTGGCTTGGTTTTGTCCGTGCTTGTCGTGACCTGTGTCTCTTGTCCCGTCAGTCCATTGTGTGAGTCTGCGCCTGGAGCTCATAAAGGTTCGGGCTCTGTCAGTGGTGCAGAGTCTTCAGTGGCGGGCGAGCCAGGCCTACGGGGAAATGGAGGGGTGGCTAGGAGCACGCTTCCTGACTGAAATGACCAGGTGAAAGGAACAGGATTACAGGAAACAAGCAAGTTCACAGAATGCACTTTTTGTGCAATTAATTCAACTGAGTGATTCTGATACTGCTGTGTATAGGGAAAATATAATCAAACTAAGGCTGTATAGTTCTGTTCAATGATAGATTCAATTATTAAATTAATTAAACTGGATAAACCTGTATTATTTTGGATATTATGATTATTATTAGGGGTTCAAGAGCGAAGCTGCTGATCATAGATTTTCCGCCATTTTGAATTATTTGTAAAACCTTTAAAATGTATCTCCTCCTAGACGGTTTGTCCAATTTGCACAAAACTTGGTAAATACCATCTACAGACCAAGATCTATAGGTATTGTATAAAGAAAGTTGCTATGTTAATATACGTTGCAGCAGTAAGCCAATGAATTTCACGGGCATGGCCTCTATTGATATAATAAGCTATAACTCCTGAATGCAATGTCCAATTGTCACCAAATTTGACATCCCTCATCTGCACAGCAATAGACTCCAGCCTACCAAATTTCGTGTAAATTCGTCAATAAGTGACGCTATGGCAAACAAATGGTCAAAACTCCTGAATCAACGGTTTGATTATGATAAGATTTTGTAAACTTTGTCTTGGTAAAAGATCCAACTAAATCATAGAAGGACAACATAAAAGTTGAAACAGCATGGCCCACCTCACCCATTCAAATATCAGCTGAGCTGGTTGAACCCCGTAATCACCGCTTGCGGCTATATTTATTATTATTATTATTATTATTATTAGTAGTAGTAGTAGTAGTAGTGGTACTGGTGGTAGTAGTGGTTGTATTCCTAGAAGGGAGGATGTCTGTCAACACTGTATGGCCTACTGCAGAATTTCCCATTTATTCAGCTTCAGACGACATTTCCTGAAGCAAGTGCTTGGCGAATAATGAAGTGCTTTCCTTAATAATACAGCAGCAGTAACTTTGTTAGCCACAACCCCCTGCTCATTTACACTCAACTCCACTGCAATGTCTCACAGCATTGACCAGCTGACGGAGGTGGCTAGGCATCACATCGAGCTGGCTGCCAAAATCCAGCAGGGGCTGGTGCTGGATGGCACAGATTTCTTCCTGAATGGGGACATTCGAGTGCTGCCCAATCCCATCCCACCGCCTCGCCCACCCCCCTGGGAGCTCCCAGTAGGCAGCTCTCTCACCATTGTGCAGCTGGAGGCTTTTTACGCTCAGTTTTGCAAGGTCGCCCCCACAGGTCAGACATGCCCAACTACACACTCCGCTAAAATGGCAGTACTCTAAAAGACTAAAAGAAGTTACAATGGGATATTAAATGTAATCTTTCATTCTATGAAAAGAATGTAAAATTCTGGGTAATTGAGTAGGAAGAAAAATTCCCCAGACAAGTTTGCATCGTGCCCTTCAACAGAAAGTGACCGATTTTTAATATGAGACCCAGTTGTTAATTTTCCATTAGTCTCATAGCTAAAGGTATGACCTCATAACCCACAATGTTTTGGTCTATCAACACAGTAATGGCATGAAATAAAGTTACCACATAGCACTTAGCAAGAACAACAATCCCGTGGCAATAAGGCCAGTAACCTCTGACTGTGATATCACTGATCCTCACTTTGCCAGAGTTCAGATTTATACTGTACATGGACCTGACTGAAAGTAGATAATTGTAGTATTAACTCCACACAGCAAGAATGTATGTTCCATTTTCTGTTTCTTCAGGTGTGCTCTCTAGTCAAAAGCTTGCAGAGATCTTGAAGCAGATCATCTCTCTTAGCGTGGGCAGTGACGCCTTACCTGACCTTTGGATGCATCTCTCCCAAGCACAGGTGCATATCAGTTACATAGCTCCCTGTCAATAAGCTTAGAAGTGTTAAACAAAGCAGGTAGTTCAGGAGGATATATCAAGTTCAAGCACAACCTATGTCTGACAAGATGTTCAAACGAATGTTTTTGGTTAGCACTAGCAGTGTTTGAACCATCCCATGAATCCTGCAAAACAAACGTGGCTGGAGTTACTTGTGTGCATTTATTCCAGACATGTCCTGCTGGTTTCTCATGTTTTGTGATATTTGGATTTGTAAGCAAGACTTTTTTGAACAAATGAATTGAATTCAATCAGATTGCAGTCATTCAACAAATTACATAAGAGTGTATGCAAGCGATATACAAGCATTTATGCATCATACAACTGTGCGTTGATGTTTCTCCATTTACATCTGTGGCAGTTTGTTGTTGTCAAGTGCAGTAGAAATTTCCTAGCTCATGTTCACCAGAATAAGTAGCTCCCAGATTAAACTTGGTGATCTCCTTATTTCTGTGCAGATCCTAGAGTTGGTATCGGCAGTGACAGAAGGTCTAGAGATCGTGGACTGGCGCCACTTCCTGTTGGCTGCTGCTTTGCCCTGGCCAATCCCCTCTCAGCGCCAGTTGCTGCAGGTCCTGGACCAGTTCAAAGTGGCAGACCCTGGAGATACCGGCTTTGTCACAGAGGAGCAGTACCTTCAGGTGTTTCTCCATATATCTCTCTAGCCTCTGGCATTTAGAGAAGTGCAACAGGCTTAACATAATGCAACAGTACTGCATTACCAACCATCTCATTAAAAGTGCAAACAGTATGACATATATGTGTTAATGGATGTTGCATGTGATGTTTTTACTTGTTTTAAGTAGAACCAAAATCACATGTATATCTCAATGATAAAAACATTTAAAAAATGTAGTTGACACTATTTGGAAACATTTTCAAACCACAAATAAAAATCAAATTTACATTTAGCAGTTTGATTTTGAGTTTCTCTTTTAAGAGCAGTCAGGCTGATGTTTTTACTTGTTCAGTGTCCCCGTCCTAATCTTGTATCTTACGACCAGATGGAACTGTGGTTCCCCCGTGAGATGAGCCATCCCATTCCAGATGACCCATCGGAACCCTTGCCTTACGACCGTTTCAGCAACCTGAGGAAGGTATGGCACTAGCACAATCACAGTATAATGTTGTACAAGATCTATATTACCATGTACCATGTGTATTCTTTTAAAGTACAATGTATTCTGTACCCTTAAGGAAGTGTAATTAGTTGTAATGAAATGAGTAATACTAAATCCATAGCATAGGGAATACATCACATAATGTATATTTTGGTATCTCTTATCAACACTTTAGTAGAGATGATTTTATGCATATTGTAATGAATGCTGTTAAAAATGCACTTTTAATCAATGGATCTTGTAAAAATTGGCATATATTTTTTTTTTTTACAAATTAAAAATAGATTAGATTTTGTGTGATGGATTTAATTTTTCTTAAGAGTATGCCCTGCTATATCTCTTGTGTCTGGTCTCTCTAGTTCTTCTTTACTTTGTTTGCGGATTGCGAAACCCCTGGACCCCGGCTTGATTATCTGAGCATGCTGCTGTATTTCGCCTCGCACCCAGACCCTATTCAGGGCTTCGTTCGTGCCCTCAGCGTCATCACTGGACAATCTCTTAAGCACCGGCCCAGAAGTTCCCAGCTCCTAAAGGTGACACCCCACATTGAGGCACCATGGCAATGTAACAACACAGACCTCTGGGGTGTTCTCTTTATTTTCAATTTCAGTTTCAATATTAGTCACTTTATAAAAGTCTAACCATATGTCCAACCTTGTACTCCTTATTTTTTGTTCCAGTCAGTGTTGGGTTTTCATAAAATGCCTCACATAAAATTACAGATCCATACCCAAGTCCACAATCTAAAGAAGGTCATTAATTGAGTCTCATTTCACTATCATATGCAGTCTGTACCGTGCATTGAGGAATCAGCAGTGTTGACTGAGACAGCTGGGGAGCCAGACACTGCAGCAGAGGAGGAAGTGGATGTGGAAGGGGAGGGGGAGGAGGAGGGGGTGTCCATTCCTGCCCTCCTAAAAGTAATCTGTCATGGGGGGACCAAGACAGCGAGCTACAACCGTTTTCACCCTGGTTGGAAGAGCACAGAGGAGTATGAGGAGGTATGCAATACACTTGAGTTCACAGCAACCCTGAATACCCATAAAGTGGTACCAAATAACCATTAGAGATTTGAATCATGTCATATTTACACCCAAAGCTGACTGTCTTACTGGTATGCCAATCCAACAACATGGTTTTTCTGCATACAGATGAAACACAATGATGCATGGGGTTTGTTGAGAAGGGTGTGTGGGCTCCAAACCACACCTATTTGTTAGCTAAGTCAGCTAATCACACAGCTAATGAGAGAGATGCTCAGTTAATTTAGTGCTTTGTGAAAACTGCATAGTGGAAAGATACTATAACTGGATAATGGGGTAACTGAAAACAACCAAATTACTTGTGGATTTAAGAATTCGCAAGGACTAAATAATAAATATGGACTGGATAACCATCAGTGGATACAGTAATGAGTTCTCAAGGCGATTAAATCATATCTTGCTCATGCAGCTGTGTCATCTAATGAAAACTACTGAGGTTGTCTCTGGTGGCCATTATGTCTTTGAAGGACTTCAAGAAGATGTACAGAGACCTGGGATTTAAAGATGAGGAGAAAGTTCCCTTCAGGATCCTGTCACAACATCCAGTGTTCCAGGAACTCATGGACTCCACCCTGCAGTACCGGCTTACTGTGAGTAGTGTGGCTGACATAAGACATCCTGTTGTCCAAGCTTAGAAAAAAGCACACGCCGCCTTCCCCCCTACTGGATATCTGCATTTCATGTTTCATGTACTGGTTATGGATCATTCCTTCTTACTACTCTGACATATTTGGAAGTGCAACCCTCAAAAAGGGATGTTAGGGTCTTTGAATATAAATGGTGTGAAATATAAAGGGTGTAGATATCCTGGGGATCTATAGAGAACCACAGACACAATGCGACCTTTAACCTTTCCAAAATGACGAATCCCTGTAGAGAACACATCAGTCCTGAGAAACCATAGCCGACCTCTGTGTAAATTGACCAATCTGTACATTTTATGTACCATTTTGCAGCTTTGTTTACAATCTACAACCTTCACAGGGTTTCTCTCTTTAGTATCTCTTCAGTTAATGTTAGTATCTCTTCAGGTCCTGGACAACCGAGGCAGTGTCTTACTGTAAGTGAATCATGTACAACACAAAATGATTAGCTGTTGGTGATAAATATATACATAAAAAACCAAGCCAACGCACAAAATTTCAGTGAACCTAATCTAGTAAGTAAGCTTGGTAAGTAAGTCATAACAGCAAATGACACATTGCCAGGTGCCAGAAACCTTCTCTTTGATGCTTATTGAAGTGGCCGTCTGATAGACGCTTTGTGCCCCTTAGTCACAAAATCCTTGCCGACTGGGAGGCATGCCTGAATCTGTGAAACTGCTCATTTCCAAGCATCCACAGTTGAGTCTAGAGGAAAACACTGTGTTCCCCGTCTTTACAATTGCAGAGTTAATTCGGGAAGTTTCCCACCAGCCCTGCCTATGAACCGTGAACACAGAAATTATAGAACAGTGTTGCTAAACAGGTCAGAACATGTAGCAGCAGACGCTTGGCGAAAGCTTTGCTGTCAGAACAATCAAGCTGGCAGAGCCCGGTGTTTCTATCAGCTATCGCATCAGGGGACCCAAAACCCACTCTAATGAGAAGGGGCTTAGCTGTCTTATAGCCAGTGTTCATCCCTTAATGAAGTGTACAGGCTTGCATTAGCTTTGGTTAAGAATCTCTGATTTGTCTCACATTGCCTTTTTTCCTGTTGGGAGCAGTCAAATGGATTATTCATTCACACATTTGAAACTATCTGTTTCAGCACTTAAACGATGCTTCTCTTGGCATTCTTAAATATTCTCTTCACCACTGACCTAAGATTCCAGAGAGGCAGATGTGATTTCAGTTTTGATTTGGGTCATTCCCTCTGCTTTTACAGGATATTCATGGACTTCTGCAGGCCCAGCTGAGTGAGGGGAAGTTCACTGCATCTTAGTGCACACACTCACCTCCTAAGACATCTCCTCCTGCCCTGCTAAGATAGATAAAGTGAAAGTAGTTGTAATTAAATAATAGTCTGTTTTATTGAGATGAACTTATTTGTAGAATGTCTTTTTTGTCAGAAAATTAGATGTTTAGTGAAGGTTTACCTAAAAAAACCTCTCGCTGAACGGATGGACAAACAGGTACTGCATCTTCAATAAATAATAATCCAGCTTTGACATATGAAGAACAAAAAAGTTCTTTTTTAATATTGGGTGTTTAGAATGTAATGTGTCTTCATGCTGCAGGAAGATAATGCCCTCTGATCTGTGTCACTTAACAGCTTTTCACGCAGCCACAAGTAGCTTGTCATGTTTGAAGGGAATTATGCTCTTATATATAATATATATTTTTTTCATTATGTGCTGAGAGTGCAATGTCGAGAAATAATGTTTTGCAGCTGGAACAAGTTTGCAGCTAAAATCTTACCAGGACCTTAAAAAGTGTTGGAACACTTTTATCCCTCTAAAATCTTACCAGCATGTAATTTTTTTAGTGTTTCTTTGCCATGTTTTAAATTGGATTTTCTTTTTTTTTTTTCCACCAGTCACAAATTCTTTAGTGATGATGTACATGACTATGTTTGATAGAAGAGGCTACAGTGACCCCTTATGGCATCCTGTTGTAACTGCATATATATATAAAAAACTTGAGACTATGTCATGTCATTGCCAGCCAAGAAGCCATACTGGGAAATTAAACCATAGTAATACATCTTAACATAAAATGGAGAACAATCACAATAAATTATTGGTATTTTCCCAAAAGTGTACCATCTTTTTCAATTGTCTTTATGGAACACATATTTTTAAAATGCATTAAAAGTAATTGTACATAGTCACTGTATAATAATTGTCTTTTCAACAACCTTAATTTTCATCATCAGAATCAAGTATAGATGTCTTTAGGTACTCAATAATAGTTTTAAAATTTTGCAGAAATGAGAGAGCACAGCAAAGAAATCAGTGTGATTTGATGGTTAATAAAAAAACAAAAACAATTTCTTTCTTTTTCCATTAGACTCCATCAGTCTCACACACATTTTATGCCTGTAAATGCTTGGATATCCAAGCAGATTTACTCATTTCAATAGCATGACGAATTGACATTATTAGAATATGTTAAACACCATGCAAATCTTATCAATTGTAAGCATACAGACAAAAGCATAGACACAAAACCAAGCAAAAAAAGTGCAAATCCAGTACCAAAAGTTTTACATGATGATCCTGTTTGCTTTGCTGATTTTAACACTCTAAACGACTCAACTGGCATTTTCTGTGCTTGGACACCACATTGAAAACTAGTTTGTCGTAGATGCTTATAGTTGACTATTTACTATTAACAGATTTTCAGATGGTGGCGCCGTATTGCTAATTGCTTTAGTTTAACCTGTTTTACCTCCTACAATAGACAAAGTGAGTACAACAAAGAGAAATTCAAATGTGACTCCTGTCTTTTTTGTGAGACATGTTGGAACTTGAATTTATGGAACAAAGTCCTTCATCCATTATGGTATTTGAAATGGTTCTTGGCATTGTGTCCCCTCTTCAGGTCTTTAATGGTGTTTATCCCATCGCCTGTCTTATCCAGCTTTATCACTGTATTATGATGGCATATGAAATGTTAAGGGTTTCATTTTTACCACTGTGAGGTAATATTGTGCTGCTGTAAGGACTGATGATGATGATGATGATGGGACTCCTTAGTGTGCACAATACACAGACGAAAATCTAAGGAACCAATTCCTCAACCACTAAGGTCTCGAAGGAGACAGATTAGAGGGAACAAATCCCTAAAACAAGAACTACACTCATGTGGGATAATCCCAACTCTAAGATAAATAAAAACAAACTAAGACTTCAGGAGTGATAGAACTAACAGCTCTTAATATAGAAAGAGCAAACTGCGAAGTACCACGCAGATACTTAAACACCAAAGTTCTTCGGCGGGTACAAACGGATCAACCCCGCAAGAAAAAGAAAATAAAGAACTTCGTAAAAGATTCCTACATTTATACCTACATTCAAGGCTTTACTGAGCCGAAAACCAGCGGACAAAATCTCGACCTAAGCCGGCGAAGTGTATAGACGACACTAACGCAAAGAAATGCTGAAGCCCTGGGTAATATAAAGACCTCACACACCTGAAACCAATTACTAATCGGCCACACCTAGCAGTCAACCGATAACAAAAAAAGATAGGGAAAGATAGCCGATTAGCCAAAAGAACGTCGTTAGCCTCCCAACGATAGTACAAACGAAAAAGCACGAAACAAACAAATAATAAAACCAAAGATAACACCTGCAATCATGACAGTTGCACTTTTATCCCTGAGGCTGAGCTGTGCTGTGTCACAAGCAGTACCCATCAATCAGGCATACGTAATGGGGTAGACCCAGGAAATCTACCTGGCTCACCTGCCCATCCCCTTGATTAACGCTAATCCTCATGCCCGGTACTGCAGTCTACTCTACTGTCTCTCTGCACGGTCAGAGCATTCTCTCAGCTGCTTCATGGCACTCTAAGCCATTTGCTGAGTGTTCCCATCTACCGCCACTATAATCTGCTCTTACCCAGCCACTCCGAAATGGACAGGGCTAGAAAATGTTTGTAATCCTTTATTTATCATTTATAATCATTTCATTTGCACATGCTTTTATCCGAAATGACTTGCAAAACAAGAATGCATTACAGCACTCTAATAGACTAATAATAGCAGCAGTATGAGAGGAAAGGATAATTAATACTCTAGGCCAGTAAATCATAGTAATGCTGTTAGCACAGTAATTATCCCAAAGAATATATTTAAATAGCTGAAAAACATATACATTTATCTTAAAGCTAATACTTAAGGTAGTTTGTCGTTAAAGGTGGTTAAACATCTAGATTAAATATATATAAATATATAGAGGAAGGGAATGACAAACCAGCTCTTAGCTAAATGTCTGTGTACTTTGAAATACTTTGAATTCAAGTTGCAACATTTCTAAGATGCCTAGCTGGTATCATGTGTACTATGTATGCAGCAGTGGCTGAAAGTATATGATGCCCATAATAGACAAGTTGGTTGGACCCAGCATGTCAGTTTCCTGGCATGCTGAAGTTATTTGATAACAGATCTGTCAAAGTCTGTTAATGTCTAAACACCTGCTGACTGAAATCCACTTGTCAAGAGTTCCACTTCTGCTCCATGTATTAAAGCTTCCCAAACTGCAATCCTCTTTTGAGTAAAGATGTACGGAGTGCTTCTGCTGAAGAACCTCTGAGAAATACGCATGAGCCTGCATAAACAGCATCGTCATATTGCTGAACTAGAAACGGCGGCTTGGCTGGTACACACACTGGCACACAGTAAAAAAGCCTCTCTGCATCCTAATGATTGCAGTAACATGGCCAAAGATCTCTGACACGGCACAATGATGTCTTTGTCCAGCAAGATGGTGAGGCAAGCATGACTTATCACAAACAGCCAATCTTGTAATCAAAGCCATTACTCGACACTGTATTTGTCTGAGTGATCCAAAGTTTACATGGCTGTAAACAGGATAATGAGACATGAACACAATGATTTCCACATGTTAACAACATTTTAAGGTTAAATGCAACAGTTTTAACTTTGTTTCTTTGCATATCACACCTGATGAAGAGAATACAGTGTTTTATTTGAATTGTGTAGCATGGTTAGTGTAAATATAATGTGTATTGGCCTTGTCAAAAACTACATATTTACCATCAGTGTCATCAAAACCAAGCTTTTGACATCTTCCATGGCCTCACCAATCACAAGATGTAAACATCATTTAAGGCTTATGGGAAGTTGTGGAACATACTGAGTAAAATAGAATTCCACCACATTTATTTCTCTAAGAATGTGGGAGCTTTTCTCCTTGGGCAATGATGCAGTATCCCACCAGAAGTTACATATTAACTCATGCTCCAAGAGGATTAAATATTTTTAAAGGCAAAGTGCAGTTGGAATCCTTATTTGTTACAAAATATTTGCATATTGTTTGGTCGTTCTGTTTTTCTACCACATATTTTTGTATATACACAAACAACAAGGTGTGCAACATGCATATGCTGTCCTATTCTGAATCCAATGCCTTCTATCATTGTTGCAAATTAGCTGGTGGCAGATCTCTGCTCCAAATCGTCATTTGGACACATCCCGTCAATGGTTGATTGGATTGAGATCTGGTAACTATGAAGGCCCTTGCAGTAGTTGCAACTGGTTTAATTCACTTTCATATTTTCAGAACCATTACTGGACAACCTTAGCCTCATGGCATGGAACATTATCTTGCTGAAACAGCCTGCAAAAGAATAGTCTGCTGCCATGAAGGAAGGAATTTTATTGCCAACAATCATGAGATGTCCTGTTGCTGTACTGTTGTGAAGAAACCAAATGTGTGCTACAAAAACATTGTGCCAATATTACACTGCCAAAACTACACTCTTACAAGAAAAGGCTCTTTCTAGCACCTTAAAGGTCCTTCATTTGTCCAGCTGGGGGTTTTTCTTAATGTCAATATCTTTAAGTGGTTCTTTATATAACCCTCATAAGTCGGTTCTACAGAAAACCCTTGAGCAATATTCATATCAAAGAAGAACCTTTAAGGGTTCCCTCAGCAGGTCAAGCAAAGAACCCTTAAGGAACCTAAGAGTATATAGGCTGCATTGTTGATGCGGAATGGATCCATGATTTCATACAGTTTCACAATATTCTGATCTTCCCAATAGTGAGAAACAGCAGAAACCAGGATTCGTCAGGTAATGTTTTTCATTGTTCAGAGTGTGTGTCTGTTTTACCAGTTTTTACCACAGTCTCTTGTTTTTCTGCTAGGAGTGGAACTTGGTTAGGTCGTTGGCATACTTTAACCCTGTCTGTCTTTACTCTCTGAATTGCACACAATACATACATGCTGACCAACTTGCTGTAGTGAGGAAAGGGGGTGGAATCGCCAAAGAATGCAGAAAAATATAGCTTCTAAAAAGAAGCAGCAAAGATAAAGCCAGCTATCCGCTTGACCAGTAGGGTGAACTTTGGGGGTGGTGTGACCAAGGGCAAAATATCCCGCATCCATGAGTGGTGGCAGATTCTTTAAGATCT
This sequence comes from Albula goreensis, assembly GCA_022829145.1. NCBI lineage: Eukaryota > Metazoa > Chordata > Actinopteri > Albuliformes > Albulidae > Albula > Albula goreensis. The sequence continues at coordinate 7,041,757 of CM040744.1, forward strand.
AATTTGTGCTTGAGACTAAAGTGTACAAATTTAATTTCCTAAGATGACCTGGACATCTTCAAAACATGGTACCACAGTTGGACTTTTTTGTCTCTGAGATTATACAAAAAAGTAAAATACAAATATGTTTGAGTACATTTCTTCATCTAATTCCTGCATTGTGAATCCAAATATCAAAATTTTATGTAGCAACAGGGACATTAAACTTGCTCAGTATTTTAAGAACGTTTACATTTTTGTGGTTCTTATCATGCAAGGAAAATGTGAAAACTTTCACGCTTGGATTCCATCAGCTTTGACAATCTCAACTTCCAAGGGCCCTGTTTCGAAAATAACCCGGCAACAATGATTAACTTGCCAGATGGAGGGACAATGATAATTGTGTGTGTCACTCCAGGACTGGGTCTATTGTGGGTGGCTCTTAATGGGGACAACAAATCACTGGCATCAAATTACAACTGATCTACGTCCCAGTTTATATGAGTGTTTACAACGCAACTCATTATTGAATTGTTCTTGAATTATAGTACTGATTTGATTATCATATCCAAACAAACAGATTTTAATAGCCTCAGCTCGAAGAGATAAAAAGCAGTGACAAACAAGACTTTTACGGTTCATTTTAGCTTATGCTGAAGATGTTGCACCACCCATTTAAACAGTGATTATATGATATAGCAAGTCCCTCAACCCCAATTTCCTCATGAAATGTGGGGGAAATGAAGAAAAATGTGTTGCTAAGTCAATCTTTTTCCTTCTTAGGACTGCCTGCAACCTTAGATCAGATTTTCACTTCATTAGGATTATTTAAATGGTAGATTATGAATTTAAGATTAAGGGTACTCTGACCCATATAAATCCCCTATATAAATGTTTGTCAATAACCAGGTAACCATCTGACGCACACTCTAATGAGCCTGATCATTGCTGTACAAAGCCAAAAACCCCAGTCATATCAAGGTGTGGGTGAAGGGTATGCTGTCCCTGATTGCCCTTGATGAAACAGTGCCCACCCAGATGGCCTCCCCTCCCTCTTGGCTCAGTGTTCCACCATTCCCGAAAAAGAGGAGACCACTGCGCCTCCCATTCCTCCCTCCCATCTTGCCATTTTCCCATCACATCCAGCTACATGTCTGCAAAAGCGGTCACTATCCACAGAGGCAGCGGTTGGCCTTGGCCCCACAGACTGAAGCACCTGGACGCTCGGCACACACGTCTGTCAGGACTTTGCCGACCCAGAAACCGGGACCAATGTCCACAGTGTGCTTTTTTTCAGCAGTTTTGGATTTTAATGACTACACGTGGTAAGAAAACAAGATCCTATCAGTAAGATGAAGGCTTGTTCAACCTGCAGAATTTATGATCACGTAAAATAATTTGTCTGGCCATGCAGTCTAAGATGGTGACATCTGGAGCATTATGGTGGAGTAAATGGAAGGATCGTCTCAAGAGTATCTGTGCATCAAGGTTAGTAGAACCAATGTGACCTGTCTTTTTCTTCTGGCTGAACGTTTCATAAAGGGCATTATATTCTCATTGTCTATGCATTTTCAGAAAACTACTTAAAATCACAGTAAATTGGATTGTTTTATTTGCCCACATTTGTAGTGGTACTGTGCTAGCATGCTGTGAAAATCCAGACAATTGAAAAAACTGTGAGCTAGCTGGCTCTAGTAAATTATATATCATAAAAATGTCTTTTGTAGCTTGGCTTGAATAACATCAAAGTATTAAACTACACTATAACTAGGAGTTATTTCCCAGTTTTAAGATACTGTTACCAATTTTCCTTACTTCTTTTGTTTTTATATTTTGTATCTTTCATCAACGTATGTAGTTGTCCCTCCCTCTGTTTCTTTTCATTGTTGTTTATAGGAAATGAGTAGGGGAAGGGGCTTGAACGGTTACTTCTCAGTCTCTCTTTCTTTCTCTCTCTCTCCCTCCCTCCCTCCCTCCCTGGCTCACTCTACTGCCCTCTCACACATACTTCCCGCATGTTTCAAAAGTTCTCAGTCCTGCCAAAACAGGCGATCCCCAGATACAGAGCCAAGCGTAGTGAGCTCACACTCTCTCGCAGACACACACGCGCGTGCACACTCGCACACAATCCACCTCACACACTGAGCAAGGAGCTTTGACATGAGCCGCTTGACGCTGGTGCTTCTGTTCCTCCTGGAATACCCTATGCTGCAGGAGTCTGCCAAGGTCCTGACAGTCTGCCTGATTGGTGAGTCGCATAGACAGGGAAATCTTTCTTTCAGAGAGGGACTTTTTTGGAAGACGTGTGAGTCAGAATTCTGAGCTTTTATCTAAAATAATCTGGTAAAACATGACCATGTATGATCAAAAAATGCATGTATGTTGTTCTAAAGGTGCATATTGTATTCAAAATGAAATCTGAAATTTGCAGTGCTTAGTATTTTCTTGACCAATACTCTTTCTGGTTTTGGTCAGAATCACTCTCTTATGTGAGGGAGTTTTTTGCAAGAAGAGCTTTTTTGAAAAAAAAAAAAAAAAAAAAAATCCCAGGGTTTAGCCAACTTTAAAAAAAATCTCTTCTGAGGAGAACACTCCCACACAGTATTTTCTTAAGCTGAACTTCTTTCCAACTTCTTTCCGGATGTAGTTTACGCATTTATCTTTTCCTATGGAAGATCTGAAAGTGCAGTTGGAATGTGCAAAATGTCTATTTTACTTCTGTCAAAAAAATGTCATCATAGCTCACTTGATACAATCCATTAACACACTTCTACAATTACAAATTACACTGATTTGTCAATAAATATATTAATTTAACCCTAATTAGGATCTCTCTAGAATGTATGAGTAGTGTCCAATACATTGGATGCCATTCATACTCTTGCAATGCCTTATGGTCAAGTGGTGTCCAGTTGTCGAAGTCAGCCAAAGTAAATGCAAAGACAGATATCTGTTCAGTGACGTAGCGCTGTGCTGATGGGTTTGCAGGAGGGAGTCACTACATGCTTATGGATGAGATCTCACACACATTCTACAAGAGCGGCCATGAGGTGCGGATGCTCCTGCAGATGGGAAACCCTGTTATCCGAGGTGAGTAAGACAAACAAATGCATAACTGCATCTATTTAATAGATGAAATTCAATAGAAAAGGAAAAGTCACTTTACAGAGTCAATAAAAATAAAGCAAGAAGAATCAACTGTTGTGTTGTAGCATTATCAATTCTAGTTATGGAAATATTAATTTAGAATCTCCCTTCTGCTATACTGTTGGTCAGCACCAAAAAAACTGTAGAAATGCAATCCCTCGATGGAATAAAACATTACCATGCATGAGTCACATTCCAGAACAAATGGTTTTAAGGTACTAAATTCCATTCTAAAAACTAGAGAGAATAAAGAGATAGATTTGTTCAGGGCTGAATATGAGACTTTGTTGAGTAGTTGATCTGACTTCATAAAATTACATTCAATAACTCAGCTTTTTAATGAAAAGTATTGCGTGTGGGGTTCCCAAGTGGGTATGGAACTTAGAGTAGTAATGCACGATACAGTCTGGACAAAATCCTGATTTTTCCATTAGCCTGTGGCTAGAGGTCGCGTGGAGTAATGCATAATTAGCTGTAGCATTGCCCGGAAAAGCTGTGTTTTTGGCAGGCATGGAAATTCCCTGTTTCACCACTTGAAAACTACTCCCCTTGCGTGCCTGCATTCTACCTGGACTATTTGAGCAGTCCTCTGGCACAGTAACTACAAGCTGAGCTGATGGATTACAGATTTAACAGAAAAATTGGCTGCTCTTCTTACTATACATTTTGAGAGACCAAGGTTGTAGACTATATTAGTCTTTTCTTTACAGAACTGACAACTGATGTTGCATTGTTCAGACAGGCCTACAATTACAAAAAATGTTAAAATTTTTTACTGGTAAAATGTTGGACTGTCTTTCTTCAGGAGGAATGCCAAGTCTGAACATCTCAATTAACTCTATAAATATATTTTTTATCAGCAGTGAAATGCAGCTTTGGTGCATAATAGTATACACCTGAGAAGTTAGGACAATAAAATACATTCAGTTTGTGTGAAATAAATGTATTTATGAGGTTTTTCCTCCTCTCTGTTCTATTTTATAAACTTTAGGCCTGGACTATGTGGGACGGCCCAACAGCTATCAAATCACCTCGTGGTCTGCAGGCGAGATGTACATCAAAGAGTACAATGCATGGTTCCTTGAGCAGCAGAAGGAGTTCCTCCGGGGCAGGTGTGGTTGAATCTGTTATTTACTGTCCTGCTTGTTACTTTGATCATGTTATTTAATTCAAACATTGGGACTTATCCTGAGACAGCATTACTTTAATGTATTGGAGAGTGGATTGTTATTTGTAGGGCAATGATTATCCTGTAACAGCCCACTTGATTAACTTTTCCATATGTTTCAGGAATATGTATATGACGCCATTTGTAGTCTGTGTTGTGTTGTTGTGTTTACACCCCATTATCCTCCATCTCTCACTGGCAGGGATGATTTCAACAACTTTCTAAACTTCATGGGGCACTTGGCCTACCAGTGTGACCTGATCCTAAGTGACTCTGACTTGATTGACGGGCTGCGGAATGAATCTTTTGACTTGGCCATCCTGGACGCCTTCAATCCCTGCTCCTTCTTGCTAGCCCACTTCCTGGGTTTGCGTTATGTGGCCTTCTATCCCGGCACCCTCAACGGGCTACCATCCATTGGCCTGCCCAGCCCTTTCTCCTATGTTCCCGTCTTCAACTCCCAGCTGTCAGACCACATGGGCTTCTGGGGCCGGGTGAAGAATGTGGTGTGGGGTCTCCTTTCCCCTGTGGCGGAGAGGTTGATTCATGCTCAGTTCAAGCATGTGGGAGAGCGTCACTTCTCTACTCCCCCTTTCCTCCCCCACCTGTATGGTCAGGCTGAGCTGTGGGCCTTCAACACTGACTTCTCTCTGGAGTTTCCCCAGCCACTCATGCCCTACACTGTGTGCGTTGGGGGGCTGCTCTCCAAACCAGCTGTCCCAGTGTCTCAGGTATGCCCTTCACACACCTGGACCACTATTCCATGCATAAATAATTGAACAATATCAGTGAAGCATAAAAAGAGAACATACAATTTTGACAGAATATTCCTTACCTAAGGTACACATTGACCAATGGGCATTGACCTTGGACACTCAATATTCTATCTCTGTGGATCCTCACATGTTTGGTTATCACTTGCGAGTGTTCATGGAGCTCAAGAGAAATATTTGCAGCTTGCTCAGAGGCCTGTGCAAACGTGTATGCAATCTCCAGTTGAAGATTTTCTCTTGCAGGAACTGGAAGACTTTATCTCAGGGTATGGTGAAGAGGGGTTTGTGGTGGTGACCCTGGGATCCATGCTGTCTTCTGTGCCCCTGGAGCCCATCCTCCGGGAGATGAACGCAGGTTTTGCAGCGGTCCCTTATGGTGTGATCTGGAGGTACCACCCCTTGCGCTGGCCACCTCATCTGCAACCTGCACCCAATGTCAAGCTCGTGGAGTGGCTGCCACAGAACGACCTGCTGGGTGAGACTGACTCAAAGTCTGTAAATTTCTTGTCCTATTTTTACAGTCTTGCATACAGTTAAGGCTAGTAATGAAATGGAAGTCAGGTCCTTAGCTCATCTGTTTCATTGCATGTATAAACCCTTTTACCCGGCAGGTCACTCAAAGGCTCGTCTGCTGGTTACCCATGGGGGTCAGAACAGCCTCCTGCAGGCAGTGTACCATGGAGTCCCTGTCCTGGGGGTTCCCCTCTTTGGGGACCAGTTTGACAACCTGGTACGTGTGGAGGCAAAGGGCATGGGCCTGGTCCTGAAGCCCACCGAACTCCAGAGAGAGGTTTTCAGCTCCACCATGAAGAGACTCATAGAGGACAGGAGGTAGGGAAGCCTGTCTTTTCTGAGTCATTTTTCTGTGCTGGGGAAAGTAGCACAGTATGTTTCTTCTTTGTGATACCCTGTGACAGAACGAACACTCTATCACCAGCCATTAGTAGCACTCGCCAATTCCTCTCTCTGTGCAAACTCACACATTGACACACTCGGTTCTTTGACTCGTAATATACATTAACCCTTAATGGAAGTTACACTATCTAACAGAGGCAGCCAGCTCCAACTGTGGCAAGCTACAGGGTGTGCTGCTTGTTGTTGTCATTCAACACTTCATAAATTAGTACAGTCTGACACACATCACATACCCTGGTTTCTTTGGTCTTAATTGGTTGCTAATTTGAAGGTGAAATCAAAAACCAGCTCATTCTGTTGATTGTCTAGACCAGGGTTGGCAAACCCTGCTGTAGTGACTTTGTTTACTGAAAGAGCTATTCATCTCTAGCATAACACACATCTATGACCCAGAAAATGAAATCAGTCCACCATCTATGGGAACGAGACTTTGCTCATGTATTGGGAGGACAAACCTGCGTAATATGAGGATCTCATCACCTGTGAAGCTATTAACATGCCCCTTTCTCCCCCTTGCAGATTCAAGGCTTCAGCTATGGGTCTCAGTAGAATCCACCAGTCCCAGCCTCTGACCCCAGGGGCACACCTGGTGCGCTGGGTAGAGCATATCCTCCACAGCGGTGGGGGGTCCCACCTGCGGCCCCGGTCACTCCAGCAGCCATGGTACCAGCGATGGCTGCTGGATGTGGGGATTTTCCTGGGTCTAGTGCTTATCAGCGTCCTGTGGTTGGGGGTGTCCATTTTACGGAGCATAAGGCACATTCCAAAACTCAAAATCAACTGAGCGTCAGGTGTATGAGTGTATTTGTGGATGTAGAATGGATGTGTGTGTGTCAGTATTTATGTAAAGAGCATTATCTCCTGTTTTACTTGTGAGATTATTTCAGTCCTTGCACCCAAAAACAATATGAAGTCTAGATATAAGGGAAATGGCTGTCTCTTGTATGTCTGTATATTTGCTATGTACTTGTATTTCACTATTTTTATGAGAGCACATGAATTTTTATATCTGGCAGAGGAGGTAATAAACACATTCGTCTGTTAAGTCTTAGCGTTATTATTTTTTTTTTTAAAGAAATATTTTTGTTAACTGATGACTGGGTAAAAACGCATCATCACTTTTCTTCAAATGACCAGGCATGAGGGGTGAATTATCAATTATCAATCAGTGATGACCTTGCTCAGTTACTGCTCTTTTTTTAAAGTTATTTACATTCTCACATTCAAAATTAGCATATTGTTTTGCCCGAAGTCATTCCAATTGACAAAACGCAGCAACGACCTTGGTCTGGATTTGTGATGAATCAGTTTTCAACACAGTCCAGTGCCCTGCTATGTAGCGGTAGGTTTAGGTAAGACCCAGCTGGAGAACCCAGTTCTCACGCAAGCCCCAGCTTTCCCATAATTCCAATCTCAGTATTGCTTTATTCTGTGACAGAGCATGGCCCATTTCGAATCTTGTCACGCACAAAACAGTCTTCAGTGGATGAGGAACACGGGAGCATAGGTTGCAGCAGAACAGGGTGTCCCATTCAGGGTGGCTGCAACCCCTGTGACCCTTCCTACTGCCTACCACCCCAGTGCAGGCGGTTTAGAGGGGCTCTGAGGAGGGGATTTCTTGACTGATGTGTCAGCGACGCGGGGATGCCCTGATTGCTTCTGGCACTTGGCTCTCTGGGTCTCTGATTCGCAGTGCGGCAAACAGCGGCGCTTTGTGCGGCTTTGTACCGGCAACAGGCAGCCTGACCCAGCACTGCCACAAATGAGGCCCTCGCCGTCACGCCTCACTGCCAGTGTCTCCCCGTCTCTCTACCCCCACCCCAAAACCACCCCCAAACGACCGGCCTGGAGCCAGCCCCATTGAGGATGGACCCACTGTGTCCTAGCTTTAATTAACCGGGCTGAGGAGGGTGGGAGGTGGTCTGCTGGTGGTGGCCTTTATTTGGTGACCACCACCTGTGGAACCAACTGCCCCCAACGCCCCCCCCCCCAACACACAATCAGAAACATACAAAGGCGTCCCCCGTTCTTGTTGTGGTCTCTCTCAGAGCAGCTGTACCGTGAAAAAATGAATGGGCAATGCACCCTTCCTCCCCCCCCCCCCCAAATACTACATCTGTGTTTGGAGCAGATGTAGTAGTAGGAAAATTAAGATCAGAAGGGGACTCAGTCGGTCACAGGACATAGTGAGTTGCTTCTGGGGAACTCACAGACACACTGAAGGCTATTGCATGGTTAAACATGGCACCACGTTAGTAACATATTTAAATACTTCCAAAGTAAAGTAAGTGCTGGATTAAAACTCAGAACTCAACCAAAATGTAGTCATTCATTTTTTTTTTAACTCAGTGCTTAGCCAGACAAGGCATTTTAAATAGAACTCACTTTTATTTTGGTATCCACAACAGTGCTGTGCATGATTTAACTCCATTGTATCTGTGTTCAAAACCAAGTCAAAACTGGCAAATTAATGTATTAAAACATCAGAACATACCAAATTCCCCAAAAGAAAATGGTACACAAATGTTCAGAATTTGCTTTGGGCGACAAAGGGATTGTCGAACTTGTCGATCTTATGGGAAAACGACCATATTAAGCTTCACACTAGTAGGCTTTGCACATTAAGCTTCACAGTTCAGGGGAATTTAGAGGATTACTGTAGAGTTGTAACATAAAAAAGAGAAAACAGTGATCTCAAAATTTGTTCAAAATCGGAACATTTTTATACGTTCTATATCTTGCTAAACCAGGGAAATGAAGAAATGACTGGTGAAAGATTGGGTAAAAACTGCTTTTGTTTTTCAGAAGTTGTTTGGTCTGTAAACAAATATCACATTTATGGTTAACTACACAATGGTCAAACAGACGCTTTGTGTTATAGACTGAAATATTTTGTACAGGACTTGTGAGCAAAGGAAGACAGACTGAATATTAATTACCACATCTTGACTACTTAAGACAAGACACTTCTACTGGTGAGCTACTTACTTTCAACCCAGAAAGCATTTTCCTTAGAGCATTTCAAATATCAAATGTACTATCTATTCTACAGAGACCTATAATAAAACAGTAATAGATAATTTAAAACAAAGTGGGTGTGCCCTGGAATTCACCATATTAATAGTGTGGTAATGATTTGGACTTTGCACACAATCTTTTGCATACCTAATGTGCAGATGACTTGCATGTAATTCAGTATGTGTAACCCCCATCCAAAAACATAACTGTACCGCCATTTACCATTATTTATTTTTAAAGCCATGGGAGGAGAAACTTCAAGACATCAGGACTTCTACCAATGTATTACAGACCCATCTCCATGAGGAAAAACAGACATGGACCAATTGCATATGCTACTGAAATTATTGTAATAAAAATCACACACAAAGAAATTGAAAAAATATATAAAAAAAGGTTACACTCTAGTTCAGAAGTACAGTACATGAAAACACATGACCTGTACATGGCATAAGTAGCACTGTTGTAATGAAAAGTGAGATTTTAATCAGAAATTAATACAGTAAGGTCAATGGACTCAAATGTTGACACCTGTAACTTTGAGAAATGTTAATTACACCCCATGTTCCAGTATGATAAAACAAAGCCACACATTAGTTATGGCGAAATTCAGACCAGCCCTTGAGTGAATTTTCCACCTAACCCATCATTGTGAGAAATGCATGAAAAATACACTTAAGCGCAGGCCTGAATTTGAATAATTAATGAGCAAGTACAGCATTTTAAAAATCTGCTGGAAAATATTTAAAATCTAACATGAAATCATGTACGACAACACTTTGACCATGAAGAATAACCAAACCTACAGTAGGTATGTTTTGAAACACCTAAGAGGTAGTGCTACCCTCACTACAGAAAACAAATCTGCTTTGCAGAGTAGGCTTTACACATTTACTGAAACACCAAGAAAATCTGAAAACACATAGGATATTCCAGAAAATGACATTCTGAAATTGTAGGTTTCTCAAGTTCATACAGAGCATTTTCATCCCATACCGCAGCATGTTATGGATTATATGAGTTAAGTCTAGTCTTAAGCGGAGGTTGTGGTCCACAACACAAAAAAATCCTTCCTAGAAAACCAAAGCTTGAAAGCAAGCCACAATTTTCTCAGAAAAACTGGGTTAAACGCCAGACATACTGTTCCCAAAAAGATTCCTCAACCAGCCCATACATTATTCAAAGGCCCATAGGTTTGGAAAAAAAAAACTAAACAATAACCCTGTATAGGCTTGACAGGAGGTAAGTGATATGTATTTTAAGAAGCATCTTTGTTACATTTACAAAATCTTCATGTGAATCAGAAACTTGTGTGAAACAAACTGAGGTTTTGCATCATATTTTCAAATTTATTTCAGTATCTCACACATTCCGGATAGATGATTTGCAGACCTGCCCTACGGGAATCTGAAAATAAAATCTGCATGCAAGTATCAGTCACTTTAACTCTTAATTTCCCCCTTCAATTTTGTGTTTGTTTAATAAATAAGGCTTAAATAACTGCTCATCACATTTACAAAGTAGTCAGCACAATTCAAGTTAATTGACTATCATAAAATTCATAGCTACTTAAAACACACAACAATAATCAACAGACGTTAATTAAATAAAAAATCACTCGGACAATGATGACAAAAAAGCTAAAAAATTATGAATGTGCCACCCTTGATCAAGTTAGCCTCAAATTGTTTAACATCAAGGCCCCTCCAAAAATCCAGAGAGAATCTAGATGTACTGAGTAGTAAAAGAATTTACTAGCGGAAGACTTATTGAACTGTGTAATGTCACAAGACACATGCCATCTTTAGGGTGAACTAAGGTGAAAACTGTCAGTTATTGAGCCTAACCATTAACAACAAAAGAGAGGGTATACAACCCAAAACAAAATGAGGGGGAAGAAAAGGGAAAAAAAAACATGATTCAAAAGGTCAGGTCAGATCGTGGCTTTTTTGCTATGGAGTGAAGGGTGTTTGACTTGGTTGGGTTGCAGAGCAACAGGGGGTGTTTGTAGTGGTGGTTCATTTTCTCAACAACAAAGCAACAGCTTCTAACCAGCGGGGGGGGGGGGGTTGGGGACTCCCAGAGCAAATATGGTGGCTTCAAGCTACTGCTGATGAATTATGCCAAACCAAACACAGACTGAGGAAGTCTGGCTAGCAATAACAGTAAAAAAGAAACAACATTTCCACATGTATATATATTTACAAAAGTAGAGTCATCTTCAATACGATTGTTTGATAATCTATACAGTACCCACATCATTTGCAAATAAGATGATTTCCAAAATTAATACAAGTACTGACAGAACTGCCCTTTTTGACGAATGCAAGAGAAACTAAAGGACATGCATGTTGTTCGACCTGAACCCGATAAAGTGGCCAATTTTGCGATACTCAACGCTCCCCAAGGAAATGTGTTTCAGATCAAGTCCAGTAGATGACGGTGCATGCCAACAGTGTACGGGAGAGGTAATGTGCTACATTCACAGGAGGTCAGAGAGCGCCGCTCTTCTGGCCAGAGTCTTCCCTGCAGGCTTGATGAGGAGAGTGGCAGAGAGTAAACAGATTTCTCTTGTTTCTCTCTGCCTTTCCTTGTCCTTGTCCAGTCCAACTCAGACATCATCAAATATTCGGCTCTGGGAGGAGGACATGGACAGATACCGCCCCCCTGAGTGCCTATAGAATGAGGTAAGCAGAAGATTAGGCTGATTTAGCAATAGTCTACACTTCTGACCCTCTATTGACTTGAGAGTGCTTGCATTTTTCTTCAGTCACTCAACCTATTTCACAAGGACAGAAAAAGATCACATCTAAATTTTACTGTTTTCAGCTAATTTTGCCCTTCAGCCAAAACATGAATAAAAAATAGTGATCCAGTGATACAGTTAACAAATACAGCAATACTCAGACATAATCTGAAAGTGAGTTAAAGTTCACCAATTTAAAGATCATTAATCTTTATTGACTGGAATAATTAGAAACACAACTATTGAGATGCTCATTTTGTCACTAAACTTCTCTTTAAATGAACAAATCATAAAAACAGAACCTGGACCTCCTGTCAACTAGTGTAGGCACACACCAGAAGTGGATATGTGTATATCTAGTTGACATTACAACATTATCTGGTTTTAAATCAAATGAATTACTGCAATTTATTTCTGCTGCACAAAAAACTAAACTCTGTACACCGGGCAGTAGTTTTGGTGAAATTATTGAACCCTTAGTATGTACCAGCAGTCCCTCTCTCCCTCTCTGTTTTGTGGGCTGTGCTAGACCATTGACGTCATTGATTCTCTTCTTTCCCTGGGCCTTCTTACCTGAAACAGTCACAATCCTAAGATCATCCCAGAACCACTGACTCTTAATAATTCTGAGATTGTCTTTGCGGTCAGAGGATTTCAGGGAATGTGCCCTGGTCCATAAGCATATTGTTTTTTTACTCACGAAGCGTAAATTTAAATAAGCAGTCTCGTCATGGAAACGTATGAATTAAACATGTAAGTTAATGCATTAAAATGAGACTAAACTTTCCTGTGATATTTTTGAACATTTCTTTGTAAATTCCAGTTGCATGTGCAGGAGCAAAAGGAAGCAGAAGTGTGTGTGGCAGCTCCTTTTAAAAGGCTGGCTTGTGATTGGGTTAATTTGTTTTAGTAAGGTTAGTTGAGGGTTTGAACTGAAGACAGTAAAGACAGCTCTCTTAAAATGAAAATGTTATTAGATGGAATTGAAAAAATAAAGAACATACATATGTATATGTATATATGTCAAAGCACTGAGGAGAACACTGTCCACTCAGTTGTATATTTTATACTCTGTACTCTTGCAGGTTCCCGGCTGGCCAGGATTGTCCGCTGGCAGATTTAAAATTTTACTTTTTTTGAGCTACAAATCAAATAAAATCAAATAAGCTTGACTATAAGGTGTGAGAATCACAAGAGCACACAAATAACAATATTACAGAAAACAGAAATTAAGTTATCAATATAAGATAATGCACTATACCAGTCTATTGGTGACACTGTTAGAAAGCGGAGTTTCTCCTCTCTTTAACAGTAGGTGAAAGTCAATATGTGACCTGGAGTCATAGTGATTGATAATGATAGAGTGAGTTACAATTATGATCAAAATTCAAATAGAAAACCTCTAAAGTGTAAACAACATTGTCTTGTTGTCTGTTATTATAACTATGAAGGTAAAAGTAATATTCTTGTTTTGTGCACCAGTGTGATGCTGGTTACTTGTCTCAGACTGTCCCTTTGTTAAACTGAATTTTTAGCCTTCTGCTGTCTTTTTCAATCTGTGTTATCTGATCATGAGTATCAGGGTTCCCCTACAAATATGAGTACAGTGACAAGTGTAGCCAGGTTGGCGCACCCCTAATTGCTACAGCTTAACTGCACTGAAATTTTAAAAGTTATGTTTGTAAAATGTTTGATGGTGTCACTTTGCACTGCACTTCTACTGTTTGAAGTGCTTCAAATGTAAATGTAAACCATGATAATGTTTTTCCTTGCAGAGCATACCACAATCTGAGGGAAGACCATTACTCTTATGGTATTTATACAGGGTGGCTGGTTAGTATAATGGTTAGGGTGATTATCTAGTAATTCAAAAGCTGCAGGTTTGATTCCCACCTAAAGCAACACAGTTGTACCCTTGAGCAAGGTACACTTGCATTGCTTCAATAAACAGCCAGCCATATCAATTGTTAGCATTTAATATGTAAACTGTAAGTCTAAATGTAATATAATAGTATTTATTATGTGTATAATCTTTGGTTGTACATACCCTTCATATGTATCTACCAAACGAATCTTTCGTGGTACATCTTTTAAAGGAATGGGAGAGAGAAAGACTGGATAAATATGGAATGAGAGAGGGACCCAATGAAATGGGAGGGCACACAAGGGAAGAAAAACAGATTTAAAAATGGGAAAATATTTATATATTCTTTAGCGGGGGGTATGGATATTAACATACCTCCCAGTTTCTGACTCCATGGGGTCATCGAGGATCGTATCTCCGTTGAAGTCCAAAGGCTCGACATCCTGAAGGAGTTCCTGTCGATCTCTCTCTGGCCGAGTGCTGGACCAAGAATACTTTCCTTCTGTCACAAAGAGAATCAGCCAAAAACAAACAATGAACATCTTAACTCATATTTCCACGTTCTGCCAGCAGACATGGCGAGCACCATGAAACCCAATCTCTTTTAAAAATGTGTTCCAACCCTGCACCTAAAATTCCACTGTGAATTTAGCAAGGACAGATCTGGACACACTCTGAATGTGCTAAGTGCAATGCGCCATGTGTTAAGACTGTTAAAGGAGCGTTTCAATGCTGATTACCTCTACATAGGTTACGGCTATTTGTGTTTCTTTGTGTTCTAAATATCCAACAAACAAACAGAGTTTCATCACATGTAGTGAGAAAAAAAAATAAAGGAAGGGCTTGAAACCATCCACCTGCTCAGTGCAGTTTTAAAAACACCATGTGACTACTCCTAAAAATGTCAGTAATTTTTATTTTCATTTCTGAAATACAGCACACACTGAATGAAAAGCAGTTTTCACATCTTATCACCTGTCCTGTGATGAAAACATCAAAGAGATAGATCAGTGATCAAAAATCACTAAGTGTCCCTTTAAAACAGGGCCCAGTGTGTTTAAACTGCACTGTTTGTCTCCCACAAGATTCATGTCTACTCCTCTAAGTGGTTTTGCATGGGAACAAATCAGAAACAGGCTAAAAACTGTGTTAGTCCTTCCCTTTGTTTCACTAAGCCCGTAGTTCACTCACGTCTGTTTGTGCTGGCTGCATCAGGGTTGCTGGACTCCTTTAACTCTGAGTAGGTGTTCCTGTTCCGGGCAGGATAGTCTTCTCGGTGATTCCCGTATCGCTCACGCCACTCCTGAAACATAGCCATTGCACAGACAAAAAAAAAAACGTTCACAATTCATGGTATTCAGTCTCTATCACTCAGATCCATCAACTGTTCTCAATAGTCTCCAAAAGAGAAATTGAATTTTTTTTTAATAAAAGCCTCCTTTAATTTAGGCCATTCTGTAAAATTGAACCATGATGCTTTAGTTTCAATAGAATGCCTGGCGCCACAGTCCAAAGTTCCAAAGGTTAATTGGCCATAATATGTGTTAAACGACCTCATTTGAATAACTGGGACAAAGGCACAGAAATAAGCAATGACAAATGTGGATTATAAACAAGGGACTTACTCTTCTTCGATTCTCTCCATCTTCCACTCTCTGCCGTTTTCTCTTCTCTGAAAAAAAAACACAAAAGAGTAGACTTAACATCAATTTCCCTCTCCTATGACTTTAATCTATGTGCAAGTCCCAAAAGGGATTTAGATAATTGGATCACAGATATCATCAACTCATTAAAGTAAGTCCTGTGAGTGAGGGGTAAGTTATACAATTAGACTTGATATCCAGCATAAGTACCTTTACAAACCTTTGTAAGATACCTGTAAGACTACCAATTTCCACCACAAATACAGCATGTATTACAACTGTACTACAAAAATTGTGATGAATTACTGTAATGTAGAAATGTCTAGACAGTGCTCTCCACAAATATTGACACCCCTGATAAACAAGAGCAAAACGGTCTGTAAAAAAAACATTATTTATTATTTATCCTCTTGATCTTTCATTCAAAATAATAACAAAAATCTAACCTTTATTTGAAGTAAAATACTTGAAATATTTTTTCTCTAAAACATGTATGCCACAATTGTGTGGCACCTTAGGAAATTCTACATTCCCCATACCCATTCATATTGTATGTTTTAGAGTTCACCTGAGTGATTAGGAACACTTAAATGGTCAGCCATGACTTCCTGTTTCACTGGGGTTTAAAATGAGGAGACACACAGGCCAAATTCCCTTAGTCATCACTACCAGAAAGACCAGAGAATACAGCAATGATCTGCAACAAAAGGTTGTTGAGCTGCACAAATCAGGAAATGGCTATAACAAAATAGCTAATCAGTTGAAAACGCCCATTTCTACAATCAGGGCAATAATTAATGAAGTTTAAAGCAACTGGAGACGTTAAAAATCTGCTTGGAAGAGGACATATGTCTATATTGACCTCGCACACAGTGAAGAGAATGGTTTGAGTGGTCAAAGAATCTCCAAGGATCCCAGCCGGGGAATTGCAGACATTAGTTAGGTCTTGGGGTCAGAAAGTCTCTCAAACTACAATCAGGCACAACCTACATAACTACAAATTGTTTGGGAGGGTTACCAGAAAAAAGGCTCTGCTGTCATCAACAGTGCCTACGGTCCGCCAAACATCGCTGAAGGAATCATAAGTTACATAGGCCATTAATCTACATGTTCTGGATATCAAGAAATATTGTTGTAAGTGCATTCAGATATAGGGAAGAGAATATCAGTAAAACAATACCACATTTTATTGAGAGAAAATACGCACCAGAGTCTCTCAGTCCTGAGCAAAGTTCTTAAATCAACCTAATCCGTGGTCAAGCCCTAATCAGTTATTTGATGCTTGGATATGTCCTTAGTATCACAGATACAATTATTAACAAAATAAAGTACATGCATAACAGTCCTGCCTTAATATAGAAGATACTGGAAAAGTTGTGACCTCTACGCTCATGAGGTATCTCAGAGTTGGACTGCTGATCTAGCGTAAGGTTTCCAGTGTTCTATCCCACCCTTCTCTATTATGAATTCAATAAGCCAAACTGATCCTAGATTAGAACCCCTCCTCTGCGACAGTTTATGAACACTGGCCTTGGAACTCCCTCTTTTGATCCTATTATATTGAGACAACTGCCACAGAAGGAAACAATTTCTAAGGTCTTTACAATATGTTGCATTTTTTGTTTACTCGTTCACCAGACAAAACACATCAGACATTCAATCTTTTGTTATGTCTGACCACGTCTAAACAGAACATCTTGCATATTCACTAAGTAAGCAAAAGGAATACATGGAAATCTGGGGTTTCGTCCTCTCATACATTTTCTAGAAGCTATATGCAGACATAACAAGTCACTGACTGGAAGTCTGCTCATGTGGCAGATTTGTTTACTCATTCATAGCAGCTTTAAGGTTGGATTTTGTGAGAAGATACCTCTTCGGATCAGCTCCTTGCCCTCGTCAATCAGGTCAGACGTCATGTCATTGTCGCCCACAAACTGCTGAAATCCCAGAAGGTTGAGACAGCGGGTTCCAAGGCTGTGGACAGAATGGGGTTTGGGAGTCAGGGTCAAAGACAGAGAGCTGAGCCTCACACCGACGCTGACACAAAAATCAGGGCTGCAACGGCTTCAGCTGGACTTCAGTACCAAACAGCTACACTCTCTTGTAGAGAAAGCTGTTGAGGTAAACAGTGGCTCACCTGAAGTATGTGGCGATGCACAGCAGGACAATCAGCATGGGATAGTATATGTAGAAGCCATCAGCGATGAAAGACAGAACCCTCATGGATCCCATGATCTGGTGAGCAGACCAGCACAGTCATGGCTGAGATAAGATCCACTGCCGCTCAATTGTATATTCCTTTAAATACCTTGACATTATAAACAACAGAGCACCTTAAAAGCTGTGATAGTTATTTCAGTTCTTTAGCTGAACAAGAGGTGAACACAGACTACAACATATCCCTGTTTAATAGTCAATGATTCATAACTCAGTGCAGACACAGCTTACTTTTCAGGAAGTATGATTTGGATACAGAGACATCTGGTGGTCAAAGAATGACTGTGAAAGACCCACTTTAATCATGGCAATACTCTGTACTGCTATGTTAAATACTGTAATAGTGTTAATATTGCTTTTTTCAGGTCCCCAATTAACTTTTTACTACAGTCAGTGGGTCCTGGTCGGTTAATCATGTGTGGTGCTGCTGTAAATTCTGTGTACTGTTACAGAAGAGGTACAGACAGAGAAAGAGGAGATTAAGTTTTTTTTAGCACAGTTGCCTTGTAAACACTGAAAAGTGTTAAGGCCCTTGAGGGCCACCTTGCAGACTCACAGAGGTGTACGCAGTCTGCTCCTTATCCTGGTGCGAAATGGCCGAATCCATGTGAATGAGGCCCAGGAAATTCAGGCAGAGGGGTGGGGTCAGGCGGCAAAACAACCTGTAGGTCAAGAACATGGCATGAGACCCACAGATAGGCTCCACATCATGTCCAGCCCCCCAAAAAAGAACCCAGGATCAGTTTACCCACCACTAATCCTGACAGAGACCATTGACACAGGCTGAAACAAAATTAAAACCTACAGAGTCTATCGACACACAGTGGAGATGCTGACACATAAACGGCACACAAAGGTATAACACATGGCAGACATTGAATCGTCAATCCTCAGACAGTGAATGTGTCCCATGTTACATACATGCCACTAAACTGTAGGCTGTAGGCGTCAGTCTGATGATGGGAAGCCAGGTAATAGTAGTTGAAGACTCGAATACGGAAGACAGTGGAGTACACGCATGTACACAGGAAGAAGATGGTGATGAAGCAGGCCATCTAATGGAAAAAACAAATAAGTGTCAAATCTATTTGGGGTCCCCCATCCCCCCTTCACCTTTGTGAACACATTGGTGGCCTCTAAACTCTGTTCCTAAGCTCTGCGTTATCTCCTATCTTACTTTCACAAATACTGCCTCACACCTGCTCTGCATTTACAGCGTAGTTTCATTTTTTTATTACAGGCACTGTTCAGTGCCTGCTATCTCACTTCTACAAGATATTATTCAGCACAGTCTCACTTCTCACTTCTTTATGTCGGCATTGTCTTATGTTTTGTCTGTAATCACGGGCGTTTCTGCATACAGTGCATGGAACCATATATTGCAACACCTTCTCAAAACAATCTTACTTCTTTTTCCAGTTATGTAGGTAGACTTGACTTCATTCTGTATATTACTATCAATCTTTATAGCCATGTATGAGTTATTCATGCACATATTGACTGCCATCATTTCTGAGTGAACATATAGGCTCACTTTATGTAGGTGTTCATCCTCACCTCTATGTACAGGTAATTGTAGTCCCTCTCTGCCAGCTGAATGAACACAGCGAAGAGGGAGAGGACTGGCTGTGTGCTGAAGAATGTGCATTCGGACCAGACCACTGCCACGGAGAACAGAGACAGAACCACTGCCAGCACCCGGTAGAACCACTGCCTTAAGAGGCACTCCCAGTACCACTCTGTGGAGAGAGTCAGACCGTTTACTCGCACGTACCAGTGCATACGACAGCTCCACCTACGGACAGAGGTTGGCAGCTAAATGGTTAAAGGCCCCATAGACACACAGTCCCAACACTGAACAAAGGTAGATACAGAAACAGACAGGAATGCTAACTTGGGGAGAGACAGAAATGAACACACACACACTCAAACACAGCTCAAAAGAATGTGCAATCTATTATCAGAGGTTTGTCTTTAAGGTCATTTTTCAAACTTTATCTGCTTTGTACTCCTCCCTCTGTTTAAACTGCTGTTCAGAGTTGTGTAACACCAACAGGCAGAGCCAGCAGAACTGAAAAAGGTTTGGTCCACTAGAAATCAACAAAGAAGTTTAGTATTTTAAAATAAATCAACCCCACACTTCCTGAAACTGTACAGTGTCTATTCATTCAATCAAATAAGAATTATATTCACCATTAATTTTAATGAATGTTTATTTTTAAAATTTTTAAATGGTGAGTTTTATTATCACAATATTCACAAATTGGACTTCTTTTGAGAAATGCACGAGAAAATATTTTTTTAAACAAATTATTTAAAGAATCTGCATAGATGCACACTTGCAGATGCTCATATGAGTGAATTCTTTCCAGCCCAACACATTTTGTTTTGAAAAATAAAAGTGAAGAAGACTTTTTTCATTATAAATATCATTTATCTAAAAAAAACAAGTCAAAAAACAGTTTGAGACATAATCAAATATCAAGAACAGATCATATTTTAATAACACATTTTTGTAAAGTTTTTTTTTTGCAATTCTGGGTTCAGACCAGAAATAAATCAGAAACTAAACCAGAGAAAGCCTCCAAAAAAAAGAAATCATTGATAATCTTTTATTAACGGTAACAGTATTATTACAATATAATAATACTGTGTTATGGTTCATGGTCACAGTATTATTACAATATAATAATACTGTGACCATGAAGAGATCGTCACAGTTTGAGATTTGGTATTAGGTATTAAGCTTAAATACATGGATGAATTTAGTTTCAGGCACCTACTCAGGTACCGTTCCAGTATAAAAATACTGCTCCTTTGTAAACACACTGGCATCGGTTTATAGCTGTCTCGGATGCGTCAACAGAGTAATAAAACAAAACAAAGCTTCATTCAATGGCATCAGTGAACAGAAGCAGGAGGACTGAAATCCCTGAAACAACAGCGCTGCAAAATGTACTCCCCTGACAGGTCGTTATGACCCATGTAATATATTTGAGCCAGTCGTCATATTTGTTCTGTCTGAACAGAGAAGCAATACACGCATATTGGGATATCTGCCCTTCTTCATACCTTTGCTCAGTGATGTACTCACCTACGGTTGGGGTGTAGAGGATTTTGCTGACCCAACTACGCTGCTCGGGTGAGGGGAAACTGCGGACAAACGTTCGGGAGGTGCTGGTCTCGTTTTTGGACACATCCTCCAAGTGGAAGGCCTGTTCTAGCAGGTTCCGCCACTGGACCTGGGTCCGATTGTGTCGCTGCACTGCATAGATCACCTGATCAACACACCCACAAAGGCAGACGGCAAACATGTTACTCGCTTTTCTATTTTTGAGGCGCCAATCATATTGGCACGGAAAGCTTATGCTTACATTTTTTGGTGATTACGAACAAAATTCATAGAAGGTACAACTGCTTCATTGTAAACCAAGGTTCAGATGCTGTTTCTTTAATCACTAATAAGGTGTGCTATATCTATTACTTAATGAACGACTAAAGCATTTTTTCATGGAATCGAGTGTTTCAGCAATACCACATATGTCTATGACAGAAGAAACATGGAGCTTCTTCACCCATCAGACCTGCTTATGCAGCTTCGCAAGGTTTTTCTCGCTGGGATAGGTGTTCCGCTTATCGTCATAATCCTCATAATCATCCATGTTCCTCCCCATCTTCTCCTGGTAGTCCGCAGGACACTGGGAAAGAAGATCAGAGGTTTTAATCAAGCAACCATCTCTGCAATTAATCTCACGGTTAAGCTTCTACGATGATGTACATAAGCCAACTTATGGTTCTATATGTGATACTGTATGAGTCACTGATTTAAGGAAGGTCAGAAATGATTTTTACTTTCCATTCAGCCCTGTAATTACAATTATAATTAATGTTTATAAAAATGTGTGGCATAAATGCACAACATATTGATATATACTTAATGAAGTAACTATACATTCTCACTGTTCCATTGTAAATGGCTACATTTTTACACAAACCATATATACAGCTCCTTTGGAAGAAACCTGAATTGATCGAGTGGAACATTCTGGTGATATCCTTGCTAATAGCTGAATATTATTCAACAGCATTCTTCAAATGAGTAAAAACATTTTTTCAAATTAAAAAAAATCTTGGAAGTCTACATCTAAAAGAACTTCATAGATACTCACTGGGCTGTAAGCAGGAATCAACTATGTGTTTGTTGTTTGAAATGTACAGCCGCACTCATTAATTAATCATGATTTCAACTGTACATAGCAAATAATCACATAATTATTAAGTATGGTGTTAATTAGGATGTATAAAATCCTGAGTTATTGCACACTTTTATGAATTGTATTTCTGACTGGTGACTGATGGACTAAGAATACTATGAAAATATACTCCTCCATATCACGCAACAAGCAATAAAAAGTCACTCATCTTCTTTTGTGTGAAGTGCTATCAAATGTGCTATCGCACCAAATTTGGTATTTTATGTGAAACCTTTCAGTACAACAGCAGTTTTGATATTGGTTTTAGTTTTGTTTTTGCTAATATTACCTTTCTCAAAATGGTGTCAATGTACTTCCTCAGTGGGTGGTTGTACTTGATGGATTCACTGACTTTTCTAACTTCCTGTCAAAAGAGAGAATCGGATGAATAAAACAGATTGCTGGAGTACTTCAATCAGATTAAAGATGAGTCCACCCAAAATGTTAAGTGCAAATGCTGTGAATATACATTTTTTTAAATCTTAAATTATTTTTATGATCCATATCCCAAACAAATTTTAACAGAACTTTATGGTCATAAATCGAAAATGCTGCACTACACAGTGGACAAGTAAGCACAATATGACAATTAAATAAATTATAATATTGACAAAGTATTTCCAAAGATCAAACAACAAATCGCAATCACTCTGTGTGCACTTGCACCCCCATTAAGAGAATGGGGAGCTCAGTGTTTAGACTGGGACATGCCGAGTAATGAAAACATGAGCTAATACAAGCTGGAAACCAAAAAATATTGCTAATGTTTTCTATTCATTGTTATATTAAATTGATTTAAACTGAACTGTAGCATATTTATGACCAAATACTTCCATTATATTTGCCTGATAATGTCTCACAGATCTTGCAGGAACTGAAAATTTGTAGATATGAATAAAATCTGTAGAACAAATGTATAGATATTGATAGCATTTGAAGTAAATGGACAATTGTGTATTTTTAATTTCTGAGTGCAGCAACTCTTTAAGGTTTAAAATCATGCATCCAAGCCCCAGCCCTTGGCCTGACTCCCAAACTCCTCCCCTCCCCCACAACCTCCATGACGTCCTCCAGGTTCTCCTCTGCATCTGCCTTCTCAGTCATCAGTTTGGCCGCCTTGAAATAGGTCTTGTCCAGTAGGTAACCGCGACGGGCGGCGTTCCAGTATGAGCGCGGGATCTCCACTAGCCCGTAGCCTAGCAACAGCACCAGCAAGAACAGCCCCCAGGTGTTGGCCGCAGTGATGCCTATTGTCTGCAGCTCGTACCTGATGAGAACAAAGGGAGGACGAGGGGGAGGAGTCAATGTAGACAAAAATCTAGTCTTGCAGGGTTGGAGTGCATGAATGACATGAGGAGAATATCCAGATAAAAGTCAAGGTAAGGCAGTCAGAGAACAAGAGGAAGAGGGCTGTTCAGAAGTGCAGAGGATTGAGCCCTGCAACCCAAGAGGGAACAAACAAATTTACAACAGTGTAGCATTCAAAAGGGAGAAGTTATAGAAATCCAGTCCAATCTGGAATTTATTTCCCATACTTCACCATTTATTTATTTTTTTTTATAATGCATCACTTTATAAAATATGAATGCACTTTTGAGGTGTGTCACAGGGCAGGGGGGTTGGGAGGAGGGATGCAAGGATGGTATAGGAAGGTATAGGCATTCACCAAGACAGGCGCAACTTTGGGTGCACAGCCACATAGATGAGCAGAGAGCCAAAGATGAGCAGGTAGGTGCCGTAGTAGATGGCATTTTCGATGAGGGCTGTCTTGATCTTCCCTGTCATGGAAAATCCCCCGGAGCGTGCGTACGACTGCATGAAGGGGAGCAGAAGCCTACTCACACAAAGGGAGAGAGAGTTCAGAGGACTCCAACAACACCATTCATTATTAACTAGTTTAGGCATATCCGCATTCAGAGGCACAGTACACAGTGCTCTCTCCCTGTCCACACAAACATTAATTATATGTTTGTATTCATTAATATTTTTTCCACTTTTTCCCTGCCTGATCACAACCATATGATCAACCCTAATCATTGATTTTTTTCCACAAACAAAGGATGGAGTGGCTTGTAGTGCAGGTGCATGGCAAGAACTACAGTACATTTTCTAGCACAAATATGTATGCACATGTGGGACAGAATAAAGAACACGATGCAGAAAGCGACATACTACACTATGATACACTACGTTTATCATGACATCACAGGTCTGTTCAATAACTGCTTACTAATAACTAACCTGACCAGTGAATTTCTTTCCTGTGAAAGGCCAAATTAATTTCTCCAGTTATCTCATGAAAGTGAAAAAAACATAAATGTAGTTATTCAAGTGCTGGAGTTGTCAGATGGAATGTGCCTAAGGTGATGAGGTAAAGGTGTAACATACCAGGTTAGACATTGCGAGGTCCAATATACAACCCTCCAAAATACAGGCATTATTCCATCTGGAATGTAGCTCCACGGCTTGTGACACACCGTCGGCACACTGCAGAGGAGGAAACAAAATGGGAAATGACTTGATATGGATCTATGCTTATAAAATGAGGAGCAAGCAGAATCTCGAGTACATTATGCTAAAGGAATTGTTTAGTGAATCAAGAATTTATAAACCGGCCTTTTAATGACTATTTATTTGTGTTCTAGCTATATCCAATTAAACCATTTTAAGGTGTGCAGCTTTGGAAACTTGCAAAATAGGAAAACTTTAACAAACAATAAATATAATCAGTAGTTATTTCTGACTTGATGGATAGCAGAGATGAGAGACTACAACTGAAAGTTGCTTGATATTTCAGAAACAACTGTCATGTTAGTTCCATTCTGTCCATTTTTAAAACTACACCGTTCAGGTTGCATCTGGTTATCAGAGTCTTTAATATGCTAATTTCATAACTGGTCTGTAAAGTACCACAAAGTATACTTCTAATTTAATGCATAATTATGTTTATTACACTAGAATACTACATAAGAATATTATTTATGTAATAGGTTATATTGTTTACTGTAAATTAAATCCCTATTCAATGGCTACATTTTGCTCACACATTATTTCACATACAGTGTGATAAACATTACACATATCCTTTATTTAAAAAAATCCTGTTTATAATGCTCTGTTTTTTTTCCACAGAGCATGTGCTCTTTGGAAGGGAAGTATCCATGGTCTGTTATAAAGAAAGTAGCTCTAAGGATACAGCACTAACCCATAACCCTTTATGCTATTAATTGAAAGAGGAAATGATACTGAAGAGAAAACAGGGAGAACAATATGCCAAGTTTGGAATATGACCAAGGACCACAACTTTATGTTGATTAGATTAAATAGACTGTGCTTTATTGCTCTTGAGACATAAATGTTTGTTTGTTGGCAGAGACTGCACGAGTCAAAACAGCAGATTGTCACGGGATGGAAAAATATACACATAGTTTAACAAAGTAAGTTCAAATATAAATTCTCTGTTTAACACAACGCATTTTTAGAGTTTTAAGTCACTTATTCTACAAAGAATTTTATTTATAATAAGCAACTGTGTGAGTAACACCATTCATTTAATTGATCAAATGAAGTAAAACTCAAGCTAAATTTCACTGAAACCCAATTCCTGATCAACAGGGGTGACATCCTACTTGCCCCATAATAAATATTTAAAATCAGGGGACAGTAAGAGTACCCAAAAACCAAAGCAGTATACCTTTTTGTTGGAGGGATGGAGGAGTTTGGAGATGTCTGATTTGACACAGCCTCATGTTCCCCATGATCGATCTTGCACTGCTTGTAAATTGTCTGGAACAGGACAGAAAAGAAACACACACATCATTCTAACACTGAAAACAGCTGTATTGGTCTCTTCAGGTGTATATGTTGATCCTGGGCGCGAGGGAGGGCCTGCTCCTACCGTGGTGACGTCCAGTGGGAGGATGAAGACGATGAGGAAGCACAGGTACCAGGCCAGGAGTGTGCCGAAGAGAACCATTCGCTGCTGCCTGCGGAAATCGCCATAGCGATGCAGGAGGAACAACGCCAGAAAGAACACCACCACTATCTCGATGCCCAGGGCTGCACCACTCATCCTGGCCGCCTGCTCAATGCTCCGTCATCAACCAGATGAAAACGTCGACAGTGGCTCCCACACTCATCGGGACATAGTGAGCTGCAGAGGGATAGAGAAAGAGAAAATAAACCGATTGTTACATTTTAGTACTCCTGATCCAGGATGAACTCTTGCTGATCCCTTATCCATGAACACAGCGTTGTTAAACAGGAACTAAAGACTACAATCAGAGCCATATACTGATATCCCACTGCAGTAATCATTTAACAAAATATTAACTGGGTTTCTGTCTAATTTCTCTTAAACTTGTATTTTCCACAGATATTCCAAATGTATGAGGACCTTAATAATTTTTTGTTAATTTTCAATTTTTCTGGCTACAATCAAGACGAGAAAGGCCACAATCTGTTTAAACATTGCCAAATTAGAGGCCTACAACAGGGAGAACTTTGAAAGTAAGATGAAAACAACCTCCCATCCATTAATCAGGTATTTGGAAAACGTTTAGAAAGCTGAAGCTGAATAAAATGTCAGACTTTGAAAAGGGACATTGCGATGTATGTATATTCGCTACTATTTTGACAGCAAGAGGAGAACGAGACCAGCATCTTGTATCTAAATAGAGGTTAATGTCTGGACTGACGTTTAGGACAGCAGTAGGTGGGATGAATTATTTATATAATAGCTTAAATCGTTCAAATAATAATATAGGAATTAGAGGTAAATTAGCTGTCGGTCAGTAAAGCAAATCACAACACCTTAATCCAGGGATCTCTGGTCAAGAACACACAGAAATTGAATTAAGAAATCTGCTGTGGTCTGACGGACAACATTTTACCGAACTTAGCTAGCAAGTTAGTTAACGTCAGCTATGTATCAAGCTAACAAAAAAATAAAAAAATAAACCGACATGGCAAAAGTTCGCTAGCTTTGGCAGTAATACGCAGACAAAAATTAAACAACGTAATATGCAGTATCGATGCAGCTACAATAAAAGGCACATGACTCCCCGCAGCCAGCACACCTATGTAATTAAACTTTACATATGGCAATATGAAGAGGCATTCAGTTTGCTAATTTAGCGAACTAAGCCAGTGATGACAACTGACATGTCTGCCAACCATGTAGCCAACTTCTACCAAGGACGGTACGAAAACTAAAACCTTAGCTGACAGCTTGTTTCTCCTTGATCATCGCTTTTTTAAAAAAATCAACCAAGGAGCACGAGTTCAAGAAATCATTTAACCAACAAGCAAGAAAACCATTGAGCTGTATATAATATCAGCTGTCAGAATTCCACACATTTGTCCTCTTACCTCTTTGACGCAAGATAGCTCGCACATGACAATACGAAATCCTGCCAACCGGTAACGCTATGACTATGCTTCCGAAAAAAAGAATTTGTACATGTGTGCATATGTGCTCCTGACAGTCGGTCGGTGCCGTGGAAGCTTTGACGTACAACTGTTATGCAATTCTACTTCCTGTATAGAGATGCAGACCTCCAGTTTGAACCAGACTGCGCAGATCCACTAATCCTAATTTAATATGGATAGCCTTGGTTTCATCATCGGTATAAGTATACACTATTCCTTTTGGCATACGTTTCACAGGATCCCAGCAGCGACTCTGTGAATCAGCAGAGTCGAACCGAAAGGTGACGTCACTTTGCCGCCGCCATTTTTATTCATGCAGTTCAGTTAGTACAGGCAGGGCTATTCTTCAAAAAAAGACTGACGTTGTTGGGAATCGTTAATTCGGTTTTAAGTTTTATGGGCTGTAAGAAAAAACACAGTTTATCCAATCCAGAGACTGCATGCCTGAACATCTTTCGCGATGTCATAAAATAAGAAAAAATGTGCCGCTGTGCCTCACTGGAATGTAATATGACCGTAGCAGAAAATGCATGTAAATTGAAATATGTATCCATATTTTAAGCCTGTTACTCATTTGTACAAATAGTTTTACGAATCACATCCCCTCACTACCATCTATTTTTTCCACAGTTTATTCTGTAAACTTGTAACATTATGCCTGGAAAGCAAGGGTTTGTCCTCGAAGTGGTTACTCGTTTTGTGGGTCTGAATTAGGAAATGTGGAACAGGTAGCCTTGTTGGGTACCTGCGCAAGTATGGAGGTGTGGTGTGGAGCCCCTAGAGACAAACTAATGAGACTGCAGGTCACAGAGTGATGCCTGGGTGGTTGAAATTCATATCAGTCTCTGTGAATCTGTTCAGAAGACTCAAAACCATTTGTTCGAGCCATACAAAAACGACTCAATGAGATCCATGCTTGCATAGTGCATGGCAGGAATGTTGTTTGACAACTATGAATGAAAAGAAGGAACGCAAGTAGGATTTTTTAAAGTAGTTCAGCATGTGGTAGTACTCTCCTTTAGGCAAAAACCTCTCAGTCATCTTCAGTTATTTCACTTGAAGACAGCATGTACATTTACTGTTGTAAAACAAAACAAAATTAGTGAACACACAAACTCATGAATAAGATGCACAATTATCTTTATTATGTTTTAGCCTGTTTTGTTTTACATACTGAGCAGTATGTAGTTTTCCTGTTAAAACAATTATGATTGTAATCCATGCCTTGGGCACAAGTGTAGAAACAATGATTTATTCCTACTTATGAAGTCAACCTACAAGAGAGAGACATTGCTATTCAGTCACGTGTAAGGTAAATCCACACTAGACAATCTGCTTCCTGGTTTTTTGTAGTACAGTCTATTCATAATCACCTGTGACCACATTACCGTTTCCCCATTTTATATTAATTTAAAAATGTGGACTAGATTTACATTCACATGCTTTCATTTTTGGAAATTGGAAAACTAGAAAAACAGCAATTTAGTCACACACAAGTAATCCCCTGAAAGCCTTCTGGTGGGTGGCGGACTCTTCTCTTGCTCTTGCAAAGATAAGGAAAGGCAAATAGGATCCCCAGGATCTGCAGGAGATCATCAGTTTAAAAAGAGCCAGATGTATGGGTGATCAAAATGGAGTGATCCAAACAAATTCAAACACACATCCTGGTGTTCCAGAAGAAAATCCATGTTCACAAACAGATCCCAGCACAGATATTCAAAGAGATTCAAACAAAGAGTCCAGTCTTCACAAACAGAATCCAAACCCCAGAATGGATTCAGTCGAAGAGATCCAAGGAGATCCAAAGACTGCGTCCAGTCTCCCAACAGCAATTCCATCCTTACAGTAGTACAACCATAGATGCATTGAAAACTCACATCACATCAGTGTTTTCATGCACTCTGCACTGTGTCTGGAGAATTTTCCTTATCATAAGTACCTGAGAGCCATTTCTCGGCTGTTGTAGCAACTGTTTTAGGGAAGCAGTCCACCTGTTGCCTGATCTTAAATCCTATACACGAGAACATATTGGACAGCAAAGCAGCACTACTGCTTGGGATTATTCTTTAAATAGCACAGCACTTCCCCTGTTACTGCATGGATTACATGTGCGTAGAGTGGGCATCGCTAGCCACCAGTGTCCAAGACTGCGTGCATGAGTTTGCAAGCCTTGGCTGCTGAGCGGTATAATCTGTGTCAAGTTCCTCTTAACTTTCCTTTTCCCAAAGTCTCCTTGAAGAATAGTTATTGCACGTAGTGTCTAGAAAGGTATGTGACCATCCAACATAGCCACAGGAGTTGGAAAAGAGGAGTCGGCAGAGACCCGCACATTACAATGAGATCATCCCTGAAGGCTTGTTTCTATACCGTATTGTATGTGTGTACACATATTTGAAAATATGAGATTAAAAACAATTTTGTTCTGCATGCAATTATTTTTTATTCATATAAGGAATTGTTTTGTATAAATTTACAAAATGGTTCATGTTGATAGTTTATTTTTAATCATGTTTTTGGCATTTGTATTGCAATAATTAATTTGGGTTATGAATTATGCTGATCATATTATTTTTAACACAATGAGAGTTTTTGGTTTCTTTAAATAATGTTTTTTATGTTAGTCAATGAAATCCAAGTGGACGGGATTGATAAAACCTGACTATAAAAACAAAATGCGAATCCAATAAACGCCACAGGGTGGCACTATTAACTTATTGGGGATTTCTTCTGACAGTTTCTTGCAACTCAATGAATGCTGCTTGTGGCCTTGTGCTGGTTATTTTCACATCCAACTCCTGGTCTTCCAGTATTATCGATTAAATGTGATTAAGTTCTTAAATATGAATCCTTTAGACATATGCATCATATCTCAAGGCGACAGATATCCATAAATTGTGTTGAATAAACAACTCCTTTAGAACTATACCATGAATGCATCTTGATCATGACTTATTCCGTTGCTAAGCTAATAAATCTCATCTCCTGCATTTTCATGATTCTTTGTATTTATTCTTATGACTGAAACATATATTTTACAAAAATTGGTTATTGTGCTGGCCAACTTTCTCAAATTAATTTCCTTTTTGCAGTTTTGTGTATTTGTAGGCCAAAGTGCAGCAGTGTAATTCTGAGGTTTAGCCTGGAAATAAATCAAATTCAGTAAAAAGCTAAATCGGTTTATGAATTTCACATGGACTGTAAAATACCACACAATGAAACACATCTGAGTTCTTACAATTGTACACTTTTGAACAGGAATAGATTAACATTATAGAAAAGGTGTATTCCAAAGAAAGTTGTTGACAGTTTTACGAATACAGAAGCAGTTATGGTGAAAAAACTCTGACCTTGAGGCAGTCAAGCAAACAAAGTCAGTGAATGCTACATCCTAGTAGCAGTAATGATCTGGAAAAACAGGCTTACACAGTAGGTGTTACTAAGTTAACCTTAAGCTACAGAGTAGGTTTGACATTGTACCCAAAGCTGATCATGCATTTTGTATCCCCTTTTTAATGTGATTCATATTTTTAAGGATATCCATGAAGATATCAACTAAAAACATTTTTCATAGCTATTTCATCATAATGTCTGATAAGCAAAAGATTAATTTCATATCCACTGAGAATGTAATTTGAGCAAACACAATGGTGTAGAAATAAACACAAAACAGCATTATAAAAACAGCTTATGGATACAGCTTTAACACAGAAATTTTGACATCAGTGGTAAATACAGTTTAGATCAAGAACATCTTATATGCTTATATGCAAGACATGCAACCTTGTGGCTGAATTAAAGCTGGTGTATCTTAGTATCAACCTTGTGGAAGTGATTGATTTTAACACCAACTACTTTTGCCTTTGGTCACAACACGAACAAGTCTGAACTTCATGTTACATGTGATGATAAATTTGAGGAAATGCATGCAAATTAGTGAGAGGAGATGTTTACAAATGAGGATGTATGAGGCATGCAATTCCCTGGTCCTCTATTAACCCAGGGCAGAGACCTCTAAGGACTTTTCTCATTTGCATGTGTCTGCTAGCAACAAAATTTTTATTCTTCCCTTCATAATACCATATTTCTCCAGTTGCGACTTCATTTGAATATGTCACCGCATAAATGCTAATTAATATGTTTTTCTGAAATCAAAAAGTTTCTCAAGCAACATGAGAATGACAAGTTGGCAATGAAAAAGAGATGGTCAAA
Organism: Albula goreensis; assembly: GCA_022829145.1. NCBI lineage: Eukaryota > Metazoa > Chordata > Actinopteri > Albuliformes > Albulidae > Albula > Albula goreensis. Next base: position 7,073,122 of record CM040744.1, read on the forward strand.
TAACCTCCTTATTGATATTGATTTTTCATATCAATAGGATAAGTATTGTAATGAAGTGAGGAAGTGGTGCTGTGAGCTGTGGCAGTGGGAGGTCGTGTTTGAAAAAGTGAAATATGGAGTCCAACAAGGTTCTGTTCTTGGGCCTGTGCTTTCTGACAATACATGATCCTTTTGAAAGGTTATCTTGATACATAGTGTCACATTCCATTGGTGTGCAGATGATGTGTGGCTATATGTCTCAAAGGAACCAGATGAAGCTTTGCCAGGAGAATAGTATACAGCAATTTTGTGTCAGTAACAAAAGAAACTAAATGACACTTAATATATTGTTACTCAATTCTAGCACAAAAGAGATTATGGCAGACTTTAACATTCTTCCATTCCTTTTTGTAATGAGGTTAGATGAATGGGCCTTAATGTGAATGGTTTGTTTTTAATTCTGAAATCGGAGATCCCTCTGTAATATGAGATCCTGACCTCTTCCTTTGAGGGTCATGTAAACAACATAACCACAAACTGAACCTTTGGGGAGCAGTGCCAAATGAAAAATATTTCCTATGATTTGAAGATACATAAAAATACACTAATGCCTTTGCCACCTCAAGCCTCGATTATTCTACAGCCTCATGCCCTGACAATCCACACTGCTTTCGGTGAGCTGTCCACGTAGCCTAAAATGTTACAATGCATTGATATAGGAAGATTCACCCAAGGAGCTGCAGAGAATGAGAGGAGCCATCAACTCACAATGCTAAGATGTGCACATGGACACAATGTTGAAATTTAATTTAAATTTAAAATTTCACAATGGTGCAATTTAAATGATATATGAAAATAATTTAGAATACACCTCACACATACTTCCTCTGAGTGCATACTATCTCCCCCTCACATTGGAAATACTATTTGTTATCGTGACCCTGTCAACTGTCAAGAGATGAGCTGAAACAGACAGTGGCCTTGGAAATTTTCCGGTGCCTACAACAGCTGTTTGCTACTTATATCAAACAGTTCCCCATTTGAATATGGATAAATATAACTCATATGTTAGACTACCGGCAACAAATGCATATGAACAAAAACCAACATCTCTGTATGCAATGATCTGTAACTCAGGACTCAGGACAACCCAATCTGTTTTGACAGACTATAGCATTCTAATCTAACATTTCTAATTCTAATGTTTATTGGCTCTATTCAGTACATCACTAGACACTTAAAAATGAAAGATATATCAAATACTTACATGGATGCATTCTTTATTCCTGTGAAGAGTATCTATTTGCCTGTTTAAGAGAATGATTTATTCTTTAGAAGTTGGAACTGAGCATAAGTCTTTTCAGAGCAAAAGTGATTATACATTAATTTCATGAATTTTCCAACCTTTTAGACTTTTTCTCACTACTAACATCAATATAAACATACTTTTTGTTTGGTTAGTTTACTTCGATAAAAAGGAAAGATGCAAGCATGATTTTTTGTGCTTATTGATTTGAGAGCAGAAGAACAGAAATATGTGGTGAGATAGTGGAGTTGCAGCTGTAAATGAAAGGCATGAATGTTGGTGTGTGCTCACAGGCTGGGGTCCTCACTGGCCGACCCCAACCCTCATACTCTAGACCTGATTGGGTTTGGATTTATTTTTATTTAATACTCCAAAAGAACCAAAATGCCTAAATACTCTCTGTCCTAGTCATTCTGCTCTGTGTCTCTGATCTAGTTAACTGCTATACTTTTTGTGCTTATTTCACATTTATCACACTCATTGTGCACACTCCCTTGCACCCCAGAAGAGCAAGCTGGTGTTTTACATTATTGTTGGAAAATGACTCACAGCTTTATAACCAAACTCAGATTTGACAAACAAGACTACATCTCTTCAGCCTGTCTGAACAAAATGTGTTCTTTCAACTGCTGTGTAAGCACTAAATAAGAAATGTCCACTTTTAACAGAGAACAGCTTGTATGTCCAATTAGTATGCATTAAAGCAATTATTTAAAGTTGCAGTGTGATTCATGTAGTTATAAAGTGTTGTGACCTGGCCAGGTACACATTGATGAAGCAAGAACTAGCTCAGTCTTCCCGGGGAAAGATCGGGGTTAAACCAATTAAATGTCATAAATCTATTTGCTCACTAATGACCACACCTGACTGGTGAGGCACTTCTGACTGCAGTTGAATATATATTAACTTCATGTTCCTCTAAAATTGTAAGCAGTATGTAACTGGTGATGTATCTGCATTGTGGAAAGAAGTGAGGGTTAGTTGATGCCAGTGGAAGTCAATCAGAGAGGGTCACTTTGGTGGGGTAAGTTAGCTTCAGTTGACTGTATGTTAAGTTGATACCTACCTATCACATCTCATGTTAGTTTTTGTTTCTTCCTTTCTACTCATAATTTGGAATCGTATCAAATAATTGTACAATAATTGCATTCAGTAACAGGTTGTTAACAATTGAATGTTTTGATGTATTGGAATCAACCTTAAAATGTTCTGTGGGAACAATATTTGCACAGTAATACTGTCACACCTTCCTGCTTAGCAGGCAGCTAACAATACGGCCTATTTTCCCAAAAGTTGAAATAGTTGGCTGGGGTTTTTCCTATAGGCCTCCTAAATCAAGATATGACTCATTTCATCATCATTTGCTGGAAACTGAGGCTCTGTACAGAATGTAGAAAAACTTCTTGGCACTTCTTGCTGAAATAGTTTACAGTTCAGAATACTCCACTTCCATAGAGTACATGTGGGATGAATGAAATGATATTAAATGATACTAAATCTGTATCAAAGAGGCCTGTGTTATCAGTCCTGCACAGGGGCCTATAAGCTCTTTCTATGTTTTTCTTCACTATAATTTCTGTATTCCATTAGAATAAGATATCACCACCAACACCAATCAGTACAGAGGATCTGGTGTACTACAGCTCGGTGCAAGGAAACATTAGCACCCATTGGCTTGTGCAGGGTACAGAAAAATTAGCCACCCTGATATCAAATCTTACATTTTATTTTGATTGATGAATTAAGGTGCCAGACAGATTCTCGTGTTTTTTTCTTAGTCAGTGAGTCTTGGCTTCAGCGGTACTGCTGTACATATCCACTGATTGACGTCCAGAGCCACTGAATTGAATCCACTGTGTCCATTGTGTGGAAATCATATCACTGGTCAGATCGCCACCAGCAGCTAATTCACAGCTGTTGGGACAGATGTCACCGTGCCAGTGCCATCTCGGTTTCCCCGGGTCCCCTGGTCGGCCCCCTCCCTCTGGCCCAGCGCCACTCCAGCGACACAATCAGGTCGTGCCCATTCAGGTGTGAGAACAGCCAGCTCTCCTTGTTTCCCAGTGCGCCACCACAACAACAGGCTGGGGTTCGAGGAGATCTTTGTTTGAAGTTTGATCCATGGGAAACCCTGGGCACAATGACTCAGGGGGACAATACGGGCACAGTGCTGTTGGTCCCTGGGGTGGCACAGCAGACCAGAGATCCCGTAACCTACCCCTGATTCACGGTCCCTCCCTGGGGGGGGACCACTCCCCAGGCCTACCTTTGCTGGGAGCTGAGGATGCTGACACAATAGGGTGGATAGATTGACTTACATTAATTGAGGGCAGCACAGGGCACTGTTGCGTACAAGAGGGAGCTCGGGAGGCTTTGCAGCTGTCTGCTGTACAGGGACAGTGAGCGGATATTCACTGACATCATCAAGTTGTGAGACGTGGAAGGCTACATTAATAGGAACAGATTTCAACTTATCAAAATGGTTTTGATTTTTATGTTCATTTTTTTTATCAAATGCAAGTTGATGCATTTTAACAGCTTCATGCTGAAGATAAACCCAGCACTTTGTTTTTCACATGAAATAGAAACAGTTTTATGTTGTGAGCATTTTCATAGTGTAACTGATAAAGATGCAATGCATTTGGTGATGTGAATGGACAAGGCTTAGACTTAGACTTAGGTTTCTTTACAAGGCTACATGAAGGAAATATTTACAAGATGCAAAACATTGCTGCTAAGTGTTATCTTGCTTTGTTATTTTCTTTGCGTCACTTTAATGGAGTAGCACATCATGTTTTTAGGATACATTTTTAATTATCCTCCAACAAAGCACAAAAATACCCCTTCTTTTTCATGTTTTATACACACATTTTTTCTGAGCTTATGCTTACGCCTTCTGCCCTAAAATATCCTAATTTTATTTTATTCACATTAACTTGAATTAGTGTCAACTCTGCCTGGGTTTATGGAGCCATCTACATGTAATCAGTATAATTGATGCAAATCCCCTGTTCTGTATATATACAAAGTGAGAGATTTTTCTCAAGCCAATAGCCATTGTGATGTGAAACATAAACAACGCAGCCAACCATGGCTGGCATTCCCCTCCATGCTTTAGGGCAAGTTTGCCTTAGTTACATATTAACACAGAGTGGTGCAATAGCAAGGCTTCCAAAGCAGCACCCCCTTTAGAACAAGAAATTGACTGTTTTGCTGGCAAACCACTAAATAACAGCTGATATTTTCTTACCTCTTGATTGGCAGTGTCTCCACCCACAGTCATGTGGAAGTTGGTAGAAATATTGCTCTTCTTTAACAGCTAGCTTTTTGTAATTCAGTTCACAGCCTTTAAGAAATACAAAAATCACACGTGAACATGCAAATTTGGGTTTTGAACATGTGTTGAACATTTTAGTATGATAGTATGATACGATATGATTTTAGTATGACTTTTAGATGTTAAGCATTGTGTTATGTCAATGAGCCACTCATAGTAATTCATACAACCCTTTAGATCTTGTGATTTCTTGTAAAATGATAAAAAAAAAAGATATGAGTAGCAGTCAGGGCATTTCATGTCTTTAGAGTTACCATGGAGCTTAGGCTCTGAAAAGAATTCCTGTTGGCTCAATGAAATTGATTGTTTGGTGTGACCAATCAATCATATATGGAGAAATCTGTGTCATACATATAGCAAGAAGCTCTGGAAAAATACTTTCTATGGTATTTCACACAGGATAAATAAAGCACTCTTCCATTCTTCTCACCTGGGCTCAGATAATACAGTTCTGTACTATCATATCATATCTGTGATCAGTTAACATATTGTTGGCTGGGCTCAGTTTACCATAGAAATTTGACTGGCTCACCTCAGGTGTCACTGACCTACAATTACGGCAGATCAGTGGGAATATGTCATGCTGTTTACCTTTTCAGACACGCACAGGTACTGCGGTGTCCCCAGTGGAATTATTTCCCATAGTTCTATGCAGAGGTACACATTTTTCATTTCCACTGTCTTTGTGGGGCACTTCTTAGCAATACACACAGCTTATAACTATATTGCTTATAACCATCTATGGATTTTGGGAAGAATCTACTGCCTTTTTTACAAGTGTTGCGCAGCGGAGGTCTGATGAAAAGCTTCTTAAAATGATGGAAAATGAACGCTGGTGCGTCGGGGAGAACTCCTCCGCTATTTTAGGGGGCTTCAAACGTTGAAATAAAACATTGTAAAGAGGATTACCCCTTTCTAACAGCTCCACTGAAGAGTGCTGCTTCACTGCCTATCCATCTTAATGCTTCTGCCAGGACTTCCCAGGTGTCCTGCATGCTAATGACACAAGACTGAGGCCCGGCCTTCTCTACTTTGCATTTTAAGAGTGCAGAGGCATTCATCGAATTTAATTTATCTACAGGAATAAGAGAGGAAGAAAACTCCCTGAAAGAAATAAGCCCCATTTTCATTCCACAAATGCACTGAAGATTGTTGGTCTGGAGCTGTGGGGGCGATTAAGATCCCCTCATTGGTAGACCCCTAACCGAGTGCCGAAAAAAAAATGGTGTGTTTGTTTAGTAAAGTCGACAGGCCTGGCATGAAACTCCAAAGCCACAAACATTCTTACACAATATTCCTGGGAAAAGACTGTTATTTTTTAAATGAAAATTAAATAGGCTAGTAGTTGAACTAGTTCATTCCAAAATATTAATTTTGCTCTTGAAAACAATGGAAGATTTTGTCTCAATGAGACATAATTCATGACTAGTCTAATGCAGTTTACACATTTAAACATATTTAGACAAATGATAATTGAGGTTAGTGTGTGTGTGTGTGTGTGTTTGTACATGTGGACATTTTTATTTACTTTATGCAGTAGGCACACCATGTCCATTTGTGCAAAAAGGCGTCAATCAAATTGGTAGTTTCAAAAGTTTGAGCTAAAATGTGGCATAGGATAGGACAGGACCATTGTGTCAGTTCACAACAAAGCGTATTTATTGAAACAGATGGCTTGAAGAAATGCGTAGAATGAGGAGGAAGGAGGTTGATGTATTGGGGTTAGCTCTCGTGAAGGAGCAGGAGGAGGGGGGAGAATGAGGGGGAGAGGGGTGTGACAAAGTAAAAGGAGGGACATGAATCAGAGTGACAGAGAAAAAGAGAGGGAGAGAAGATGGAGAAAAAAGTTAGGAAGAGATATACAAACTGGGATACTGGTGTGTGTGCGTGTGTGTGTGTGTGAGAGAGAGAGACAGTGCTATCAATCAGAAGAAATCTGACCCTGTCACATGACAGCAAACTTGGCAGCATTTCACTGCTGTAACAGTAGCCCTTTGTCAGGCTGGAGATCGAACCAAAATGTATAAAAACACCAATGAAATTTCTCATTTACATAACCATCTCTGTTTTATTCCCGTGTCTTAAACTGGTTGAAGACCCACTGCCTCCAGAGAGTGAGACAATCCCCCGGACCATCCCAGCTCAAGAATTTAACTGAACTTTGACTCGTGACATCCAGGAGAATGGAGCCAAGCTATTCTGAACACGGAAAAAGCCATCAAAAGAGCAGAACTCCCAGGAGGTGATGGGGTTTCCTTCCATCATTCACAATTCAACACTGAAATTACAGTAATGAGTAATGAGTAATGGATATGAGCAATACAAATCTGACATTTCTAGCATAAAAAGATCCAATTTTCCAGGTGGTGCTCAGGGAAATTCTGTGTCATCATAGTGATGTTGTTGTGCGTGTTGAATTGTTAGCACAAACATATTTGTAAAAGAGTTATTGGTCCATGCTTATTAATTTCAGTGATCAGTCTTCATGTTGTTGTGTTTTCAGGGACATAAGCATAAATATAAAGCTTCGGTAGAAGATACAAAATGATAACAATTAAATCAATTAAACTGTGTGTAATGGTGACGTTATACATACAGTACACATAAGCAATAAACAATGCTTTTGTTGTTCAAAGAGTGCATGGTCCTCCTTATACACGTATACCCTACTCAAGACATTCTTTCCTTTCTGTCTGGGAACAACACCTACTGTTTCTGTGATTGCAGTAATCCAAAATCCATCCCAGCATATTAGAAAATATTGGTTAAATCCTGAAAAGTGGGCATGTTTATCACTTTGAACTACACTGGTTTTTACAGGCTCTTTTACAGAAGAGATGTAAGCCTAGCACAGGAGGCTAAAGCACCACAAATGTCCCGGGGTGCGGTGAAATCTGTGTCTTGCCCTGCTGACACAGGGCGCTCCAAACAGACACAGAGCCAGAGATAGTTGCTTTCTACCCTTCAAATATCACAATTTCTATCAGACACAACCTAAAATTTCTTCCTCCAAAAAAAACTTAAGAGAGAGAAAGATGGAAGAGTATATAGTCTTGCAAGAATGCTAATGACTGTAGCATAGGAATCACAGCAAACCACACACTAAAGCATATATGGAATGGGTCAATATGCTGTGATATATACCTGAGGGGACCCATGAAACAGAAGTCTTACTTCCAGTAAGTACATGATTTTAAAATGTCCCAAAGAGACAAGCAATGGCTGCACTTCCTCCAGCCCCAACATCAGAGTTTTAAGGTTTGTAGCGCCTGGTTCTGGTGCACATGAATAGTACAAAAAGATAACCCCCAGAGGGGTAAATTCCCAAGTGCCAAAGGTGACCAAATAGATCAGGTACCCATTTGCTAGAATCCCTAAAATCTGTCAGTTGAAAAACAAAATACATGTGACAATTAGTGGTGTACATGCAGAGGTTAACTCTTTAAAGCTGAGCTGCCTTCTTCAGTGGCCCTACAGGGCTTGCTGGAGAGCCAAGATGGATAACATAGGGAGGCTGGAAATTCATCAGTGCACTTCAGTGACTCTTTCACCTGGCCAGAGTTTTTATCAACATTCTTATCCCTCGAACTGAGCTCAGGAACTCATTTGGTTGTGGACTTTTTTGTCTGAACACTGTCCTACTCTTACTGAGATTATGCATTTTCCCATGTTTGGTGATATTTTAGCAGTGCACTCTCAGGTAATACACCTCTTTTGATGGGGCTAAAAATCCCCGGTCATTATTCTACGTCCCCTAGCAAATGAATACCTTTAAGCTAGCCAATGCTGATTATGTAGTTTGTGTACTTTCAGACTGATTTCTTTGTAAACACAATAGTACGCCTGGCTTTACACGCAGTACTCTTTGAGCTCTGTTTGTTTACAGGGGCAGATGATCTCATGCATAATCTCATGACAGGAAAAAGGAAGAAACTGCCCCAAAGCTTACTAGAATGGTAGGGGGACTGGGCTACCTTAGGAATTCTAAAAACCTGCAAATGAGAAGGATGAGACAGCATGCTCCAAGACAACTGGACCTCTCAGGGCTCTCTGTCTGAAGTCAGCCATCAGCCGCAGCTGGTATAGCTGCAACACTCTCATAGTGTTAGATGCATGGACACCCTGAACTGCTAGTGTCTTCTCTCTCTCAGGCATTGTCTGTGAGTCCAGAATTTTACTTCATTTATTTATTTTCAGAAAGGGACCTCTGACTACCTGAGAAGCTCCCCCATGCTGAGAATCGGGCAAAAGCTTTATGAGAATATCCATCACAAGTGACCAGAGAGAGCATAGGGCTGTTTCACTTACTAATTGTAATATTGGCACCCTGTAGAACACAAGCACACCCCACACTGTGAAAAAAAGCAGGGACTGTGTGATCTGTCTCTTTTGATCCCTCATCTCTTGCAGATCTAGGTGTCACATCCTCGCCCTCGGCAACAGCCCAGTATATTCATCACAAATTGGTCAAATAAACTCCAAACATTTTGACTCAGATCAGGAATGAGAAAAATTAGATTTTATTTCCCTGTAGATCTATTGTCACTCAAATCAAACCATTCCACCATCAGTACAGGACAGGGCTTGGCTAATTTGGCAAAATTTTGGCATTAAGTCATTCCAGGATCTACACATGGAAAATTTGCCTCATTCCACCTTGTAATAAGTCTGGGACTTCTAATTGCTATTTTTTTCAATGCTTACCGGCCCTTCATGTCATGTCCTCAGGGCCGATATTTGACCTAATCCAAGACCCTCCCTTTGATCTCAAAGGGTAATGTGAATCATTTGTTTTGTACTTACCCTCTCTCTCCGTCATTAATCCAGGAGCTGGGAGGAGAGATGACCGGTGGGGCGTAGGGGACCATGTTAACGTGAGTTCATTCTTCATCGGTTTGGGTGAGGCATGTTGTGATGCAGTTCGAAATCTTTCCTCACATACATTTGATAAAACAGATTATAAAAGAGGTTTCCCAAAATGTACAGGGGCTTTAACTGTTGCAGAAAATTTCAGCTACAGAGAGTTCCCACTGATAATTGCCTCCTGGTTGCACTTTTTGTTGTATGCCCCAGTAATCATGTAATAAAGTCTATTTCCACACTCATATTTGATGCGAGGTATGTTTTTCTGTGCATGTTACTGCCTGAGTAAAGAAGTGTGTTTGTGTATGTGTGAGTGTTTGTGTGGGTAGTGAATAGGTATGAATGTGTATGTATGCATATACAACTATTTCAGTATTCTTATTCTTATTATTACATTTTTCCTTTTAATAGAATTAGTATTATTAACAGCTGAATTGTTTGTGCTTTGAAATGATTGTTTTTATCTTTTTATTGTCAGCACATTGCACATTGTGTTGTTTTTTTAAGTTTCAACAGATAAATAGGTATGGGAGCCTCTCTCGGGAATCACAATTTTGTATGAACACTGCATGGAGAAGAACCAGGACAAGTGCACTGCAAACTCGAAAATTGACAGTAAATACTGTATAATTATTAGTATTGCTGGCCTGGGCAATAGCTTAGTATCCTCAGAGAGGGTGAAAACTAAGAAAATATTGTAAAAAAATATTGTAGTTAATATTGTATATATTGCAGTTAAATATTTTGTTTTCTCCAGTTTCAGTCTGAATTATGGAACAATGTATTTTCTCAGTAGACCACTAGTGAATTCACTGGGTTGTTTCTCCTTAATGGCAGTTGCACCACACATTATTGCTGACATAATCTGCCAGTGATGCGTCTCTGTTGCTCTGTTTTTGAATAGTCTGATGATAGTCCAACAAAATCTGTAAACACTGTACTCTTGGCTATGTTACAAGTGCTACAGACCATCAATAAAGCAATGTTAGATGTTATTACTCAATTTTACGGTAGATACATGGGAATGGTCCAGGGTCAGCTTCTTGAATCCCAATCAAAACACCACATTTCAAGCTTTTTGCGTAGAATGTGAACTCTGATCCAGGAAAAGTGTCAGAGGGCACTACTTACATACAAAATCAATCTATAAAAATTCTAGGAATTTGAAGCTGTAGTGGACACTTGACTTAGTTGAGGTGTATACTCACTTAAGCAGTGTATCAAATTCAAAGTAATTCATTCAGAAAAATAGAAACAAAAGCCCTCACAATATAGTATCCATGATTAGTGTTGTGCTATCATTGAAAACTTTCTTCTTGTGAACTGCCAAATCAAATTCTCTGAAATTAGGCAACGGAAATTCTTTGAGTGGCTGTTTTTCATTGCATTGCCTTAATATCAAATCACAAAAAAACAAGAGCCAACACGCTGAGGATTTCAAATCCTGTAGATCACTAAGGATACAAGCATAATGTGTCCAACCTGCTGAAATTGTAGGATGAATTGCTCTGTTTCCAGCACTGCTATTTTGCATGTATCTCCAGCACTCAACAAGTTCTCATACTCTACCAATGCATGAAACAGCAACAAATGGTTTGGCAGCTAAATGCAAGCATTCACACATAATATTTGCTCCAGTGTTACTCAATCCCAGGTCATGTGCTCAGCTGAAGTGTATTCCAGCTGTAGAGTGCACAGACACATTTAAAACATTGCAACATTTCTTAATATTGTGCACACTTGTGACCTCAACAACCAACAGAAATGTAAGACCATTTTGAATATCATATTTTTTATTGAGAGAAATGAAAAAAGTAATAAAAAGCAGACTGACGAACCTGATGAAATTTGGCATGCGTAGTGCATTGGCTGTCCTTACGACCACTCTCAACCAATGAAATTGCAGTATTGCTTAAACGCCCTAAATGCTACTTTATTGTGCAACAGTTGGCAAAACTGTTGAACATTTATATCGGTGAATCTTGTATTAACATGTTGCTCCTTAGCAACTAATACAATCTACAACCTGGTTTATTTTATGTAAATCTTTCAATAATTACAGTATACCCACTTTTTATTAATCTTCCTCACTAGCTATATGCCTTCTAAACACTGAATTTTAGGCAACAGAAATAAATTTGTACATGACCTGAAAAAGTTTTGAGATCTTTTGTTGTATTGATTTTTTTTGTGAAGATTGAGTGATCTGAGTGGAATTAACCTTACTTTAGAGTTTATATCCATCCATTACAAGCTGTACATCTATAAATATCTTTATATATTAATATGGAAATAATAAGTGTATATCTGTGTGATACCTTGATCATGAAAATCTCCCGTATCCAGATCCATTTAGGATAAGAGTTGTGAATTCATGTCCTTTTTCTTCCTACCGAAGCATATGGCCATTTGTCATTCAGCCTAAAATCAGTTATATGTGGCTCTATCTTTATGGCCACAGGAAGTATTCTTTGGTTAATTTGGTTCCCAGAACCATCTCTCTGACCATAATACCACAATAGTTCTTTCAAAGTCTTTGTTCCTCTGATTTCCCCTGCCCTGTGAGACTGAAAAGAAGTGGCTGGAGAAAGGTCATCTTAATTTGGTAATTGCACGCAGTGTGCAAGGTCAATAGAATGACTGTTCTGTGAAATACAGACCAAAGGGGATCTGTAGTGTGATATATGTGCATAGCCAATTTCTCAATGTTTTTTTTTATTTTGAAAGACTCTTGATGCCTACAATTTCCACCTTTGAAGTTGTATACCTTTTCTCACACATTTTCTTTTACATACATATATTCTTGATTAACACACCCTCTCAAACTGTGCCACAAGTTTTAGTCTTTTTTTTTTTTTTTTAAATAAGAGCTGGACAACTGTGCAAATATTGGTCCTTTGGTAGCTTGTCCAAAACAAAACCACTGATGAAAAGCCATTCATATATAGAGTAGTTACCCACAGAGGCAGAAAACTCTGGCTTCAGAAAGTGAAGTTTTGCTTGTGCACTCAAACAGGTAATTTCACGACTTAGTGTATCTACTTGGCTGAAGAGCTGTGCTAATTAGAATGAGCTGGTTTAGTGCATGGATGGAACAAATACTTTGTGACACTGGAATTGCTTGACCTTAAACATACAGAAAATGTCTCACAGACATGAGTGGAAGCGACAGACTCAAACATGATTGTGATTAGTTGTTATTGAGAGGAGAAGCACAGATGAAACACGATGCCAACTGAAAAGTTGCTGTGTCTGGACACCTATGACATGAGTTGTCTAAGGAAAACCTGGAGTACATGTAAGGACTGATGATGATGATGGGACTCCTTAGTGTGCACAATACTGGGACGAAAAGCTAAGGAACTAATTCCTCAACCACTAAGGTCTCGAAGGAGACAGATTAGAGGGAAAAAATCCCTACAATAACGCAACTAAAAATACACTCCTGTGGGAGAATCCCAACACTAAGATAAATAAAAAGAAACTAAGGCTTCACGAGTGATATAACTAACAGCTCTTAATATAGAAGGAGCAAACTGCGAAGTACCACGCAGATACTTCAACACCAGAGTTCTTCGGCGGGTACAAACGGATCAGCCCCGCAAGAAAAAGAAAATAAAGCACGTATTCGTAAAAGATAAGACTGCTGCTTCCTACATTCAAGGCTTTACTGAGCCGAAAACCAGCGGACAAAATTTCTGCCTAAGCTGGCGAAGTGAACAGACGACACTAACGCAAAGAGATGCTGAAGCCCTGGGTAATATAAAGACCTCACACACCTGAAACCAATTACTAATCGGCCACACCTAGCAGTCAACCGATAAGAAAAAAAGATAGGGAAAGATAGCCGATTAGCCAAAAGAACGTCGTTAGCCTCCCAACGATAGTACAAACGAAAAAGCACGAAACAAACAAATAATAAAACCAAAGATAACACCTGCAATCATGACAGTATAGGCATATGTGCACTAAGTGCTTGAGACATGACATGTCATGCCACTTCAGAATCTGGATTAACTTTTCCCTTGAGTAAATCCTTTCATACATATCATGACTCTCATGTAAATACGTGTGCTGTGTTTGAAGCCAAACCAAATTATGAATGGACTGCTTCAATAACGGGGGAGCAGGTGCCATTTAAAATCAATGAATTCAACTGTGTCATCGCAACTTGCCAACCATTTTATCCTGGCAAATGTACCACTGGTCATGACCTAGGAAGCTCCGTTATGGTTTTTATCCTGTTGAAAGCAGGAAAGTCAGAATATAACTAAAACTACATCATAGTATTTTCCAGTATTTAATATGGAGTCTGTGTGCAGTTTTTCTTTAATTAATTCAATGAGAAAAAAGTATTTATCCATTAATGTATTCACCAAAGGGTTATTGAGCACAAAATCCGTAATTCTATATTTTTTCATATAAAGTATTGATGGTAACAGCTCTATTAATCAGTAATGTATGTCTGAGTTACAATTTTTGAATAGCAACCAGGCCTATATATTTCCTTAAGTGGGATATAGAAGTCACCAAAGATAAACACCATTTATTCCACAGCATTTAGCCTCATCTTTATCATTCTTGACCATTTCCAGCACAACGCTTCCAGATGACATATCGTATAACATCACCCATGGCAGGGAAAGAGTGCACGGAGAAAGTGAGCTGTCAGTGAGCACGGTGAAATCCTGTGCACGGCCCTGTATTCAGCAACCTGGTGAGAAATTCCCCTCACGACACCGGCCCATTCGCAGCTGGCAAGGTTGGCATGCCCTTCCCTTTATCCAAGGAATGGTGGAGTCCACTTTTTCTCCTTTAGAAATCACTGCTTTCAAACGAGCTCCCCTGCCAGGCTTGGGACCTGGAGAACTCTGTTAATTGGAGAGGGGGAGGAAGGGGGTTACCGTGTGAAGTCAGTTAACATCATCAATATGTGTGGAGCTTTTAAGTTCTTTCTTCCTGTTCAGCAGAGGGCTAATGGCGACGGTTTCATAGACACTGATGACTCATGTGACCTAAAATAACACATATGAAACAATATTACTGTAAAGTCACCTCTAGGATAAGAAGGTGCCAGAGAAGAGGATTTGGGCAATAATAATCACTGGACATGTGGTGCAGTGTCTAATTATGCATGCTTTGACAAATAAAGGGAATAGCTGTAACCTCTGAAGGCTGATATTTTCTCTAGCCTGGTCTAAATAATTCCCCCAGGACCTGTTTTTCTCCACATGGATTTCTTTGTCTAAGATCCCTTCCTGGCTTCAGGTATTTGCATATGCAGTTTGCAAATATTATAGGAATAGCAGAACACCAGTCATATTTGTTTGCGCCCTTGTTTTCCATAGCTCCTCTGAGATGCGGTAAATGTCTAAAGACTTTGCAGTCTTTTCCTAATATACGTTTTAGGTAATCATGGTCTGGATGTTTCTGTAGACTGTAAGACTTTATTTTGGCAGTTTATTATGTTCTTGGCCTTCCATGAGCCCAATCTGTGGTTGTCAGTGGACTGGTTTGAAAATTCATAAATCATAAAATGGCCTTGACATTATGTAAGCTTTTTCACTATTTAAATAAGCATTCTCTTGAAGCTATACAATGCTTGATTTCAATCTGAGGCAAAGCTGTGGTTGAAATTGGACTAGTTCGGAGATCCAGTTACTGTCAATGACCACGCCATTATGTTTTTATGTTCCAATGCAGTGTGTCCATGACATGAAGAGGAATTCTCCTCAAGTTTCACAATGCTGACTTACAGGATTGCATTTGTTCATAACTATTCCCTCACCTCAGTGTTCCTCTTCTCTAGGCATAGACTCTGGTGTTTCCAGACCTTCCAAGCTACTTGTGGAAAACTGTGGATGTAGCGATACGACTTCACCTGTGACTTCACCCTTAAATGTAGAAATTAAATAGTTCAAATCAAAGCTGTTTACTATGTCAATTAACATTGTTCCAGGGGTAGGCCAGAATGAAGTTGGCCAGGGTTTCACTGGTTACACCACTAACCATGTCTGTGTAGCAAAAATAATACCAATCTAGGCGACTATAAAAAGGGAAACGCTACACAGTGACAGTGTATTGTTGACATGAATAAATAAATAAGGAGGCGTTGTGAATGATTCAGAAGAACACATTACATTGCATTTTGGTGTCACCCCTCTTGCTTTCAGGGTAGACCTAAGATTGGGGAATCCAGGAATAGCTTGGATAGATTAGTCTTCCGAGAAAACCTGAAGGGGGTACAGCTTTGACGGCTAGAATTAAACCTTTTGTTAATGGTTTCAAACAGAGTTCCCGTGTTTTTTCCAGAATCCAGCCAGCTAAATCTTTCTCAAGTTTGACAGCCCTCTGTGAGTGTTGTTACCAACAGGATGACCTCATTTTTAAAGAACAGTATTCTCTATTATTATACTCCGTGTATCATCAGAGAATAAAGTTTTCCGTACAGTTGGATGACTAATTAGAGCACATGTTGAACTTTTTTCAATTATAATTCTTTATTCTTCTGTGCCAGTTATTGGGCTGATCCAGTTACAAGCACAAAAAGGTCAAATGTAGACCGAAGCAAGTAGACTCATTTTAGTCTGTCAAACTCAATACGCTGATATTGTCTTCTTTATATTTTTGATGTAAAAACAATAAATCCAAAGAACAAGACTGCTTATCTTAAGTTAGTTCATATACATAAAAATATGAAGAAAAACTGCATTTTGTATCTTATGTGCCGATGAGATATTACGTGATGATATTTCAAATTTGACCTTGGGTGCGTTGCGTGGGTGTTTCCCTGGAGATCTTCAAGATCTCTGGATTTCCTAGAACACTTAGTCTGCTAAATCAAAGCAATCCATGAAATCCACCTCTGACAATTTCCATTCATAAACACTGTCGCCACTAACAGCAGGCATTCCAAACCGCTATTTCTTCTGTCAGAATTGATTTACTTATTTTTCATCTTTTTGTACAGTTGTTTCATGTTCTACGGCAAGAATCTTGAGAGTCTTGTCTTGACATGAATTGTCAAGTGACAAGGCAGACCATAACGGTAGCATGTTTAACATACACAGTAGTTACAGTACCATTCAGCACAGGGACTATAGTTTCTGTTTACTAACCCCAAAATAACATGCAAACTATGGTACCATTGGAAAACACCATTGGATATTTTTGCAAGGGAAGATGTAGGATTCAAATTGGCTATCCATTGAAGGCTGCAGACGCCTCCCTGGTCCCCACTTAATTATTGGCTTCCGTCTTAGCTTTTAAACAATAATAGTTTGTGGTTGTCCCAGAGTAGCCTTTCCGCACTGGCTTGTGCTGTCATCTCAACCCTCTGTAGCCCATTGCACACTGGGATAGCTGCCCCCCAATGCCACGGGTCGCTTCAGAGAGAGTGAGGAATAAAGCCTCCAGCTCATGCATTCCAAATGGCCCTGACAGGGACAGGAAAAAGGCTGAGTGATTCATTCCCCAGTCTCATTGAGAGGGAGTGTTCTGCTTTGGGGGTGAGATGTCTCTTTGTCCTGGGTGAGATCCAGGATTTGGCCCAAGCTCTTCTCTCGGTCAAATCTGGAGCATGAATGTATCAAAACCTTGCGGCTGAACCACAAGTGTAGAACATTAGGTTCTCTGAGGCTTGCTTGGCCCATTAACGTAGTGTAAAAGGTCCACCAGGTGGCTGTGTGATAAGCAGTACCTGTGCATTTTGGTCCACATGAAACTCATCCTATGCAGGACGAGAGCTTTAAAATGACTTACCATACAACCCAGAGGAGCAAATTTCCAGAGTTTAGATTTCCAGGAATCTTAAAGATAAACCTCGAGCGCAATCATATGACCATATCATAAAAAAGAGAATGATTGCAGTAAAGTTTTTGTTCGATACTATTTTGTTATCTTTCACCCTCGTGGCAGAAGGGTCTGAAAAAGATCTAGCTGCCCATAGAGCCAAACAATGACAGTACTGATGCACTCTGAAGCCACAAGTTCTTCCTTTGAGATGAAGGACTACTTAAATGCACAGTTAAGAAACCTTGAAGACTTTGCTGATATTCTAAGCCTCCATCTCTAGCCCCTCCTCTTAGCCCACTGTGCCAATTGCACACCCCATCCTTCTGCCTGGATATCGTTGTCAGGTGCCCATTCCTTTTTGCAATGAGAAAAAAGACTATCTTTATGTGAAATGCAGTGTCCCTGTTGGGACAGTGAATGGATGGTGAATGTCCAACATCGCAGCTAATGGGCTGAGTGGTTGCTGGGAGACGTGCCATTGATGTGGCCAGACACACAGCGTTTACCTCACTGGGTCGCCTAAACGGCACAGAGGCCCCCGAAAGTCCCCCGAATCATCAAGGCCCAGTGGCATGATCTGATTTAACTGTGCTCTGGAAGAAATCCTCAGCTAACTATAAAAAAGACACTGGTTAACTAATTCCACAAACACACAAAAGGGAGAGGAAGCAATTTAATCCTGGGGTCTGGAGAGAGAGGGAAGGCCAAAAGGAATGGATGTGAGACATCCATACTATTGCTGATTAAAGACAAGTGAGAACACAGCAACTGCCATCCATTTTGAGAGTCAATTAATGAACACTTTCCGACTTAAGACGATCATACATAAGAACCAGTTGGTCTCGCTCAAAAAGAACACTAAATTTGGAGGAGCCAGACAAAGGTAACAGTCTTAGTTAAGGTCTCATAGTAGACACATGCTACTACAAACCACTGCTTAAATGTGTGCATGTCAAATGTCTATATATCTTATGTTACTGCAGTGGGCCATATTAAAGTTTAACGGTTAGGACATACCCCACCCCTTGTTTTGCATGAAATATGCATCCTTTTCAGAATGACTGTAGAGCACATTTGCTCAGTGCGTTCGACTAGTACAGTAGCAATTCTCTCTTCTTATCTCCTTGGCAACACCAATACTAACCAAAGCGTTGCTAAGTGTGAGCCTTTCTCTGGCAAACACCAGTCGTCAAGGGTTCTCGTATTACAATTTCTTTTCCAAGCAAAAACTGTTTTCCCTTCCCCTCCAGCGTATGTTAGTGAATAGAACCATGCCACAATTCATTTTAAGCCAAATGCTACTTTGCATATCAATCTTTTCTACTCTGACCTCTCACTCAAACATTCAAGTGGAAGGCCCTTTAAAACCCACCACAGAGGTTCTGCTTGTGATTGCGCAGGACTGGTTGTGTTTTGGAATTTGGTCATGGACTCCTCCCAGCAGCCATGTTGCGCAGTGTTTGTGTGTCCCAGGAAGATACTCCAAGTGCTGGGTATTATTCACGGCCACATGATTCCTTTGTCTGACGGTCACATCAGCTGGAGGTCCTCCGGCCTGTTGAAAAGGCGGCTGGTCATTTGCCAGATGAATCCTGTCAGCATGCGAAGCCTCTCCGCTCCTCACGCAGGCATCCTCAAAAGGCCACCCCGCGACACAAAACGTCTGATCCTCAGGGGGCTCCCAGCACTAACGCAAGTACGCTCCTTTAGAGAAGTCAACTGTATTGACTCAGATCAGATGAATTCTTTCATCCATCATCCTTCCTCAGGCTATTCAGAGGCTTCGCCTTTTTGCTACTGACGACTGGGCTCTGGTAGGTGAGGTAAAGCGTATCTCTTAAGTGACTGCGTTTTGACACCCGCTAACCTGCTAGCTCACACTCACTTTTTTGAGTGGCAGCATCTTCTTCAATGGGGGCCCTCATCCATGACACCACCGGGCCAAATGAACAAATCTTCAGACTGGATATTGAATGGATCCTGTTCCTAGTTAGATGACACATCATTTCAATTAAACAGGTTTTCTTTTTGACCCAGTTCAGGGAGCACTGTTAATTTTATATTTGGAAAAATATACAGTCAGAATGTTAGAACCGTCTCTGCTGAGGATATACATTTTGTTACAGACAGCACATTTTTGTTCAGTGAATCACAGAATCTATAAAATGCAGTTTGATCAATCACTACTATGGTCTACTTGAATTGCATTTTTTCTCCGCAACACTTGAGTCATTGTTTCTCCTCCTTTTCCCGTAAAGATAAAGGTTTTTTTTAATCCCTCCTCTCTCGAGGGTCTGCCTCTTTCCTAACATCCGCTGCCTAACGAGGTGGTTGGTGCTGAATAGGTGCTGAAAGTAACCCACACTTTCTCAGGCTTAAAGGGGAGGGGTGGGACGGTGGCGCAGTGGGATCTTCTCACAACAATGCAGCACTCAGGAGCTGTTTGTCCGCTGCAAATGATCTTTTGCCCACATGTACTGTACCCCTCCTGCCCCACCCCCAACCCCCAAAAAAGCTTAAAGAACCTTTTGTACCGTGCATCCACGGTGTTCAGTGTACAGGGGCACAAGAGTAGACGAGGCAAGAGGGGAAACCAAGGGAGAATTCAATGGAACAAATTAGACATTCAAGGCTGGCAATGTTTATGATTTCTCTTGGAGAGGAAACAAAACCAGGAACATTCCATGGGTCTCAGTGAATGGGGCCCAATAGTGAACACACAAAGGAAGGCATCAGGAGAGACTCCCCCTACCTAGCACAAGTTCTCATGAAGTTCTCTAGTGTTTGCTGCTCTCCTGAAACCCCTGTAGATGCAGCAGTGCTGGCGTCTGTGTTACAGCAGACATTTGGGATGTTGCACGCTGAAATGTTCACTTGAATGCTTAGACCTGAAAGAGTTTACTTATTATTGCTGTCTTATACACGTGCCCCTACAAATGTTTATGCAATAACAGTTGTTAGGTGCTCCATTGTGTTTTTGGATGTAGACAATTCATTGTAAATTTAATCACATTTTCATGTATAAGCAGTTTTATACTTTGAATACCCTTTTATTTGAGATTATTTTCTCTCTGCTCTCCTAACTGGGACTGGGAAGTTCGTATTTATTTAAAGTAAATGTGGAGCAGAAAAGTGTCCTCCAGTGAACATATCTGGTAGTGTTCAGAAATGCATAATAAGTAAACATACCCACGACCTACAGATTTATCACACATGAAACTGATCAGTTCACAGGACCTACACTTTTTTGACTGCATATGTAGTGCAGAGAGATACTTTGGAGTGTCTATTGCACAGCAATTGATTCATTTATAACTTGTGGCTTGTATAATCGGCTGGCTTGTTTTGATTTACATGATCCTACTCTTGAGAACGGATTTTTGTGTTACAAACTAATAATGGGAGTATAATCTTACCCAGAAAATGGAAATCATGTTGAATGAAAGTGGAAACAACGATTGAGATGTGGTTAGCCTGATGATAATTGCAGACATCATGATTCAGGATGGAGTGGACTACTGGCTCAGCTTCACTGTGCAGAAAAGGTCCTGTTGCAGCATAGTGCTGCCAATAGCTGTACTGCTGATGACAGAGGTTCACAGAAGTGACCGTAGGGTAGACTAAAATGAGGCAAAAAGCCCCTAAATAATACATGAATCTCCCACAGGCTATGAGCTCACTAGACCCTTATCTGGTCTTAGCATTCTTGCTACATTTGAATAGCTTGAGAAACTAGGGAGGAGGGGATAGACCGGGAACCGTGAACAGGAAAAATGACTAACTCTGACTTATTTTGAACCTTATTAGGGCAGGGGCAAGGTGTAGCAAGCTATTCAAATAAATTGGCCACTTATTTAGATAATTGTGTGGGTCTCGTTTTACATCATGTTTCTGTTTTTGATCATTTTTGGATTCACAATTTAATTACAAAACACCACTTACATTAAAAAAAGATACATTTAAGTTAATTAAATGTAGGTATTGCTCAGAAGGTAATCCACAGCTGGGAGGACTCAACAACAGTGGAACCCCTTATTGCACTCTCCTTCACCTTGCACACTATACATTTTCTACTGATTTATGAATCCTTCCATCTACACAGATCACAGGTGACTTCTGTATCATAGGGCACAGTACTGAAGGTGATGAAAATGAGACAGAAATAACATTGTTTTTATTGCCATGTGAGTGTAACTTTCTGTAAGTAAATACTAACACACATGAATTAGTGGTTCAGCTCTAGTGACTCAGATCTAGTAACTGCAGTCAGTATCCAGGGTGCTGAGAAAGCCAGAGAAAGCTTAACCTTGCATAGCCACCAAATGATTACGCTGGGAGACACTGCAGGAATGAGCAGCAAATGCTATTCTACCTCAGGAAATTAAGGTCATTCAACATGTGAGAGAAATTATGGACATGTTCTATCAGAATAGTGGCCAGTGATTGATTTCTGTGCCTTTTTTTTTTTTTTTTTTCAAAAATTTATTATAAAAAAGTGCTGTACTGAAAGATTAAGCATTAAGAATGAGTGGTCATTTCTTCATGGAGGTCTATTTTTTCTGATTCATGGTAGGGATCATATTCATGTCTTTGACGGTATTTCAAGACTGTAAACAGTCAAAACATTATTACTAATAGATATACATATTTACACTAGATATACATACTTTTATTTATTTATTTTTTTATCTGTTATTCTGGTTATGGTGAAAAACCAGTTCCCTTTGAGGTTTAGAACAAGAATCTATCCATTAATCATCTTTATCATCAATAGTGCTGAGGAAAAAGAAAGGCTTTCTCTGTAAACAAATGTCTGACCAGGAAATGTCTATTTTATATAGGTTTCCAGGTTACCGTTACCCAAACAAATTGGGGGAAACCAATAAAACCAGTCAGTCGTGGGAAAATTGTGTGAAGACATAATTAAGATAATGAGCCATGACAAACTATGACTGATCAATCTGACATGTCACAGTGTTAAAACAGTCTGAATCAATCACCCATTGTCTGTAGAGAAATCCCACAAACCTCTACCTCAGAATAATAAAGACAGCCACAGGCTAGCTATAGAAATAATGTATATTATAGTTTCCTTTTGTCCTGCTGCATATACATTGTGAGGTAGAATGAATATATTTCATAGATGCAAAAAGAGAAGTCAGTGGTAACCCAATCTTTATCAGGGCATTTGACTTTTTTCTTTGTTCATCTTTACATGGATGAACAATAAACTTTCATTTACATTTTTTTAGTTTAAAACCATATGTTTATATTTTAAAAGTCTGAAGTTTTTGCAGTAAAACTGGTTTGTCCTTTGATCTTCTGAGCTGATCTGCCACTCTAATCAACCTGCAGCTATGTAAAACTATAATGTGGGGAGTTGAACTTGTAAAACTGTTAATATGTTGTAAAACTTTATAAAGATATTGTAGGAAACTCTGTCTTTATAGAAAGAGGAACCACTTGGGCTTGCTTGATGTGATTGCTTTTGTCCTGAATGAAAGTGACAGCTAAAGAGAAGATTCAGGTTCATGAGCTAATCATCGGTGTGGTTGAAAAGATATAGGACATATTTTATACTTAATATATCATGATTAAATATGTCAGATAGTTACAGCCAAACTCAAAAGTTTGGTAGTGACTCCACTTGTTAGCCTTTCCTGTTTGTCATTACCCTCAATGATGTGTCCATAATGTCATTGATATGTCCAGATAGATTGGGTTCTGAAGACAATAACTGGACTTCAACAGATAGACAGTAGGGTCCACAGTCTGAGACCACATTTCCATTCACTCTCAATAAGTCACATCTTCACATGATCAAACTATACCATTTAAAGAAGGCAGACAGATAGCTCCGCTCCTCACATTGGACTGCAGTCAGTCTTCTTTTTCCCTCCCTCTGCTGGAGGAGCCAACAGGAATTTGAAAAGCAGTGGCGGTCTCTCAAGCAGGTAGGCTCACCTGTTGAGGATCTGTAATCAGCCCAAGTGTAAGCCATTGCTTTCTTTTTGCCCTCAATAAAAGCCTGTTGAGTGTTCACAATGTAGGCAGGTAATGATGTTGTAATGGGTTGGTGTGTGTTTTGTGGTTCACACGGGGTGCCTCGATATAAGCATAGCATTGTTTGAGTGCAACAGCATTCCTGAGTATCATTAATGATCAGGCGCATCCCTTCATGGCCGCAGTGTATCCATCTGTGACAGGCTTTCTTCTGCAAGATAATGCTCCACACCAAAAAATGAGGATAGTCCAGGAATGGTGTCAGGGACAGTGATTAATTAATTAGCTTACTACAGTGGCCCCTCCAGTCACAGGATCTTAGTCCAATTGAGCATCTGGCCGATCAGATGGAATGAGCTGTTTGGTGTAGGGATCCACCATTACCTAATTTGGAGAACTCTGGGAAGCACAAGGGTCAATGTGGGCCAGCATCCCTGTTCTGCACTTCTGACACTGTGCTCTGAAGAATGCAGGCTGTGTCGAGGGCAAATAAAGCTGCTGTAAGAATCAGCCCGCTACATCATCAGACTTGCTAGTTGATGCTCCCTCTCAAGAGACTTTTAAAAGCTCAGATGCCACCTTTTGCTTTTGAAGGTATCTCTATCTCATTCTTAAATGTTAGTGAATTATTGGTATATACTGAGACAAAATGCTTGTGCGATATTGACATAGTGGTCTTTATGTACTCAGGCAAAACATTAGCTACATGATTAAATTAGTGGAAAGTACTGAGCCTCTGAAAAAGCAAAGTAGCCTGTAAGTGTCACCCTATTGCCACTGTACATCATGACAGATCTGGGGGCACACTGAAGTAAGATTTCTTATGACTACTTCGCTACTCGCTGTAATAAGACTTTAGCAAAGCAGAGTCCCACTCCAAAGTACCCCTACATTTATGGTAATGCACAGTGGCAGCAGCAGTGATGGTTTCAGGCTGCTCAGCTGCTTGAGTTCAGCACATTTTTGAAAATACAAATGGTGATTTAGCAAATGTTAGACAAATGTTTTCTAAGAAAGATGGTTACCTGCGATATTTGTTATGAAACCCCTTTTAAAATGCATTTTCAAAAGAAGAGAAAATGTTACAGTATAGTTACAGTAAAGTATACAGCTCCTTCTACTAACTCAGAGTCAGTGTAACACATTGATACCATTTTCTCTCTCTGTCTACAGATTAATATACAATCCATGAAGCTATCAATACTGTTATGATAGCAGTGCTTTTTAGTTGGAGAAATTTTTATTTTGTGGGAAAAAAATGGGATTTAAATTTGGCTGTACTTTCTTCAGTTTTTGATGTGACTGGTGTTAATTATCAGCTTATGCCACTTATCACATTCTCACCTACCCCAGTTCATTTATAGACCACCGTAGGGCTGATTTGTGAAGCACTTGTAAACTAGCAGCTATTTTGGATCAGGGGCTGCCACTAGAGGCACTACATGCTGACAGTATAAGGCTTTATTCATTGATACTTAGTACCTTCATTTACAAGATTTTACATAGCCTACTAGTAGAATATCTTCTAGTTTTTGCTTATCTTCATGAAAACTCAGTGGTTGACTTTAAAAAGGCTCAAAACTGACTGATTAAATAGGCTTGGTAAAAACAATAATTTATTTGAAACCCACACAAGCAGGCATTTGTGACTCACCTTCCCAATCTCTTGCTCAAGTGAAATGTCACTTTTATAAACAGAGCCACAAACACCAGGTTTAAATTAACAATGACTGCCATGGACCATGGTTAATTGATACCAATTATCACAGTCCCAAGTAATTAACAATGCTTCGACAGGTTAGGGCCACTCCTTCACATTGACACATAGGTTTTATTTATATAATAAAGTGTTGAATCTTTGCATCAGAGCTATCAGAGCTTTTTCCTTGATCCAAGAATATTCAGGAATGAAATTAAGGTAAATAAACTATAAAATTAGGGTTTTGACATTTACTTTATTATAAAGTTGACTTGCAATGTCACAGAACTTAATGAATGACCGAACAAATATTTTTTTGTAATTTAAGATGGGATGTATTTCAGCTTAATAAAATTGGCAATATCCGTTTGCACTTGTTGCAGTTGTACCAATGACAAAACCACAGGTCGTTAAAGAGTTGAAAGTCATTGAAGTAGCACTGTTTTTATCTGGTAATACTTAGCTACATCAATCTGTCCTATAAGTAAACTACATTTTTAAAACAGAAAAACATCTCTGTATGGCAGGACTATTACACTTACAGCACACATGGTTGGACTTACAGACGCTACATTCAAGCATTCAGGAAGGAATCATTTCTCAGTCATTAAGCCGAGTTCAGTACATATATCAGATTATAATTTTATTGAATTGGCGGTTGTGATGTGAGTACAGAAAGTGGATCTACCAAAGAAAAAAAATCTAGAAAAGTATATAAATTTGTATGCTGAAATGATGTAGTGGGTAATGCTATCTTGAGCAGTATCTTAAGGTGGATTTTTAAGAGGTGAATACTGATTTATCCCATATGCTTTCTGTGGGAAGATGTCCTCCATAATTACAACAATGAGCTGTTGTCTCTACCAATGTACATTTTTCTGTAACTGTTGTCTGGTTATTAGGTTAGATAAAATTAGATAGATTCATTGTGCATTTTGCCACCCACTACTTCATCGAGTGGAACATACAGTGTTTAAGAAAGTGATTTTTCAAAGAGTACTTTTACATATTTTTTGCAATTTTACCTTTAGTAAACATCATGTTCCTCAAAGTCTCATTGCATATTTGTCTCATTGCATATTTTCATAGTTTTTCTCCACCTTAGATTAGGGGGAAAATTGTTGTCATTTTTATTGATGATGAACTCTCAGTTAAGTTTGGGTTGGGTACCTCTTATGTCAGATGTAGAGTAGGTGTTTGGCGGGGCGTTAGCCTTAATTGTCCTCTGAGATCTTTGTTTGCATCATGATTCAATTAAATTTCATATCCAGGACAGCACAAAAGGGTGGTTTTGATTGTTTGGTGACGCTTTGACCTGCTTGCTGCATTGCACACTGCATGACGCTGTGGCGCCCTCTGACCTCGATACTCCCACTACCACAAATTCCCCACAAAACAGAGGAAACTTGTCATTGACATCTTTTGTCCTGGTAATACAATGGATGAAATATTTCACCCTTTTGTTTCTTCTATTTTTTTTTACCCTACTTGCTTGCATAACGTTCAGATCTACTAATTGGAGACTTGTGATGTACCCTGAACAGTTGTATGTTATCTCAGCTTGTTTACTCTCTCTCTCTCTGTTTTACATGGTCTAATGTTTTCCCCATACAAAGAATATCAGAGCACAGAACTCAAACGTGTTCTTAAAATCTGGAATATCTCTCTGTCTCACGTCAGCATTATTACTTTCAGAATCAGAGTGCTTAAAAACATTTGCTTCTCAAAAACATCTGGCCGCTTAATTATTAAAACCTATTGAACTTCAGAGCTTCGAGGCGCTCAACCAATGAAAACATTTACTGATAAAATGGAACTCACAAGACCTCAGACATGCTCTGCAGGAAGTATTACAGTGTCATGTTTGACCTTAGCGCCAAATATGGTGAGGACTTTTATGACCTATATCCAAATAAACAGGCAGCAAACAGGCAGGATATGCCTTAAGAATGCTAGCTTTATGTATCCGAGTGCTCAAAGAAGCATCAGATGAGCAAACCCAGCCTCAGTGCAGCTGAGTTATGGTCTCAGCATATATTGCTGCTCCAGGGAGTGCTTGTTCTTATAAGACAGTTGTTATGAAAGGCAAGTCATTGGGGCAAAGCCCTATTTATTTCCTCTGGGTTTAGACAAAAGCCCTTTCATTACTGTATTTGTTTGTAGGGATATGTACAAGCTTGGGAAGGAATCCACCACCAGACCAAACACCTCCAGGGCACCTGTAGCCACTTGTTAAACATCACGTAAATCAGAGGTGTCAAATTTGAGCCCTGGATGACCTCTCTGCAGGTTTCTGTGGCTTCATTCCATGGACAGTTTAGTGCTTGGAAATAAGGTGTATGGACTCTTCAGCCAACTCATGACCTAAATTAATTGCTCAATTACACCAAATACACATTCAAAACCAGCAGATACTAGCAGAACACACAGCAGTTCTAAATCTAAAATTATCTGAAATGGAACTCCGACATAATCTCATAGTGAAGGCCATGGATTTCATCGTAGGTTTGTTTGGGTACTTGGGGAAATCAAAAATATACAGCATCAGTGACTTGGAGGTTTTAACATTTATTTTGTTATCCTTTTAATTTAATTAGAAATTTTGATATACATCAGAGGTAGGTACCCTTCTTATACAACACTAGTTCAACATTTGCTTGCTCCCTATTTCTGTTTTTTGAAAATGTACTCACCTGACTCAAGCATGAATTATAGGCAGTTGCCATCATCAAGTAAAAGATCCAAGTTACCCCTACCTGCTTAAAATAATACACGTATGTTTCTACACTCTTGAAGCACATTTCATCCCTTGTCCTATGCACACTAGGAATCAGTTTTGCATTTCTAATGAGTTCAAACTGTCAAAGCATGAAAGCATTTTGAAAGAAAATGGGAAGAAAACAGGCTAGCCTTTTTCTCTGCCCTGGAAGCTCATTATTCCTCCAGCCCCTCCATCCGAAAGGGAGGGTTTTTTCACTTCTCTCTCTCTCTCTCTCCCTCTCCCTCTCCCCAGAGTTGAGTTGGCAATCCCCTCCCTCTTCCGCAAGCCTGGAGTGTGAGAGACTGTCTCTTTCTCTCTCTCTCTCTCAGAGCACACACCACCTCCCCTCCTCTCTAAACCGTTCTCTCACTGGCTCTTTCATTCCTCTGCTGCCTTGTTCCCTCCTCTACGCCCCTGGTCTCCCTAGTTCATGCTTCTGACCGCTGCTCAATCTGAGCTTTCCTCTTGCTGAGAATATTCAAAAAAACTGGTGGAAAAGAACAAAAAGAAGTCAAGGAAACTCACTGGCCGTACTAAAGGTCTGTATGCGACTATCCATTAACCTCCCATGAGTGTTATTCAGCTGGAGTACATGCGTGACCGCTGGCTTTAAACTTCTGTCAGGTCTGTCTGGCTCTACCATGTGCTTGCGTGGAACAGCATGTGTGGACTGTAGTGCTGCTTTGGTTTTGGCACTCACTTGAGTTGCAATTTGTTGGGTTGTTTGTAGTGGATAGCAGGATAATTATGCTGTATGCATAAGTGTTACATTTCATTTTGGAGATGTCCTGAAAGCAGCTTTTGAGAAAACAGATTTTGGTTATAGTTAAAAATACAAAACTCTTGGGAAAGGGGGCGTCCACAAAAAAACATCTGTTATGATATGATGTGTTTTTCTTTTATCCATTACACCTTTTTCATATGCAGACTATATCATTTTAACAAGAGTTTATAATATTATTATGACACCAACAAATGTTTGCAGGATATTGTATGTTATAATTATGCCATACCAGTTACTATGAAATTGTAAGGCATGGGAAATTATTATGGAAATTGGTAAACAGGATGTATCATGATTGATTATAGGAAGAACGCAAATTATATCAGGATAGTGAAATTAAATGGATACAGTGAGATACTTTGTACCAAGCAGTGTATAAATGGAGCTGTGTGCTGTTCATTGAGTTTATTATTATTTTTTGTACAAAGATTACATGGCTTTTTGGCCCAAGTATTTATATTCATTTTCATGCATAAGCCAACATAGTGAACGACAGCAGTGAGTGAACAAACCTGTTGTTGAAGAGCTGACCTCTAGACTACATATGGACTGTGACTTGATTAGATGCATTGGGGTTTAAGAAACACTCAGCCTGGGATGATGTCTGCTGCCTGAACTCTGGATTTCCAGTCTACATTGGAAGATGCCACTTCATTTATCTAACACTTTATGGAATGTATTAACCAACAGTCGTTCTTTTAGAACATACAAGCAGTTTAATATGAATGTATTATATAAATGTAGCTATATTTGATTGGAATTTTAGGTTAATTTGATAAATCTTTGAAAATTTGAAAAGTATCGAAGACAGAGAACCTCAGACAGGGTTTGGATGTGCCCATCATATGCACTCATAAATTACATGTGATAGTATCAGGATTTTCTTTTAAGACAATGCAGATATTTTGTTTGTGGAATGTGGAAGTTTTCTTTAACATCTGTTTTGATGTTACCCAGCAAGGAGCCATTTGCATTCTCAGAGAGATGATTAAGAATTGTAGTGTTGGACTCCTCCATATGACATCTCCAGTTAGGTCTCTTTTTGTGCTACCAAATGACTAGTATTGCCTCTTCATCCGACTGGATGGATCCAGTTTAGTAAATCATTCACAGAGATCATCTTGTTGGCCATGCAGTTGATGGTCTCACTGCTATTCAGTTCATTATTACTAGATGTGCTACAGAGATAAAATTCACTCAGTGCGTCTTGTTTCTCCCCCAGAAACATTGCCCTCTGCAAGGCTGGTATCAGTCTGGTGGCTGGTATCCGACAGTCGGTTCTGAGCAGTTCAGTGGACTGAGTGGTACCAGCAAGCACAGACCATGACCCAGAGCAACGGGGAAAACCCGAGGTCTCGGAACCGGGTCCAACTGATCCGGGAGGGTATCCAGCTGCGTACCATGAGGGCCAGGAAGAAGGTGGAGAACATCAGCAAGGATGACGTCAAGAGCTTCTTGCGGAGGAATGCCTTTGTCATATTCACTGTTGGCGCCGTCGTCGTTGGTAAGCGTTGTTTTATGGGTATCCCCTTGGGTTCCCATGCTATTTATGCCAGCTCAGTGAGGGTGGTGGTTGGTGATGGTTGAGCTCTTCTTGTAGGTCTTTTTGGAAACCTGTTGAATGAGGGCCATTATCTGCATGGAAGGTTATGTAATGTTGGAACAACCGCCCCCCACCGCCCCACCCCCTGTTAGCCATGGTGTGTGGTGTGCGCATGCGTGTGCACACAAAACACACACCACACACACCTCCTCTAAGACCCATCCCCTCAGAGGCACTGGAAAGCAGTGTAATTCATAAGGAGCAGTCTGTTGAGTCCATTGAGCCAGCATTTGATTTAAGATTTGGCATTGCCTACAGCTACTTGAATGGGATTCTTTAGGGTTCCTAGCACCTTTGAAATAGGAAGCAATCACAGTGCTATGGCAGCAATGTGAGCACTCCTGGCAATGCCTAATTGGATATACAATATACAAATACACACACACACACACACACACACACACATATGTAATGAAATCTTTATTTACTGGGTTCATCTCAGGATACAACAGTGAACAAGTATAAAAGGTCAAAAATAACCTCAGAGATTACAAATATTTGCACACTAACACTCTTTGTTTATTAGGGCATAGGTTTCACTTTGGTGTACTCCAGTAATTTTCCCTAAACCTCAAATTAAAATGGAGGCGAGTTAAATGTGTTAATTACTTTATTAAGCTTAGTTTCTGCCAGTGAACTACAAAAGAAAAAAAACCTTATACTAATTGTGCAATAACTAAAAGTGCAATGTTGAACCTTTAACCTTAAATACACTACCTGAGTTGAAAGACAGTGTCTGCATGAAGGAAGCACAGGCCACAGGTTGACAGAGACAAAAATTCTACAATGGCTTGGTTGTGTTGAGTCTCTGAAATCAGGTTTATCATTGCATGGCATTGACAGAATCAGGTCTCTGTTTGTACTCCATATGAAATGTCCAGGTAGGATGTGAAAGATCACTGCAGGTCACTGGGTGAATGAACGATTCAGCGATTGCGGGCTTACATCACGAGACCCTCCAAATTCCTCTGCCTCACCCCAGGAGCTCAGGCATGTCCTCTCTTCCCTCAGGGAAGAAGTGTTCAAACGCTCTGCCAGCTGTGCCTGTTTCGACCCCAATTCCTGACCACTTACCCCTGCCTGTCACCCTGTAGGTCATTACACTCAGTTCTGGAGTTCAGAGGGTTTCATTCAGAAAATGAGACTAGGTTTTCTAGTGTTTAATCATTGCCGTTCCTTTAAAAATTGATGATCATGTGGGTCACTGCCACACAGATGCTTTATGGTTCACCAGTGAAACAGAAGAACCAGGATCAGTTTAGCCACTACTAATCCAGCTGTGCTCACTTTCAGCAAAATTGGAATACTGATCTAGAATCAGCACAAAGGCTCTTCCTCTCCATTTCCTTTACTCTGCCTATCTTGATGTGGTCAGAGAAAAATTTGATAATTGCTGCATATGTCGAGGATGGAAACCGACAATTCTCATAGCTGTAAATGGGAAAACTGTAAAATTGTCTCATGTGGTAAAAAATGTCTCATGTGGTCTCCAAAAAGTTCCAGTGTTTTATAGGAACTTGAAAGCAAAAGCTTTGGACAACCTCACTGAAATTTCCTGTCCTGTGGCTTCATGGTCACATTGCCTTTAAATTAATTGCAGGCTTTAAATTTTCAGATCTGAACTACGTACTTAAATGAGTACAACATCTATTCCAAACAACACACTGGGTTACGCACTTATGTAAACTCTCATATATACAGTACAATACAGTTCTCCCTTTACAATTGAGTTGGTCTGCACTAAACTTGGATCTGAGAGTAGTTGAATATTTGAATTGGATCTGAATTGGTTAAATATGTCAGGATGTTGGAGCACTACCATCTATCTAATGATAAAAACAGATCTTCCACATAGCTTCCTGCTCAAAGTTTGAAACCGCCCCTTTTTCATCCAACTTTGTAAGGGTTTCTTCTCTCCTGCAGGTGTTTCAACACAATTACAGGACTTAAATTCAACCAAAATGCAATTAACACTATTATAAATATTCAAGTAATAGTAGAGTAGAGTTAAAGTAGAGTTCACATAAGCTCTTTGTAAGTCATGAGTTATTATCTTCATAACAGTTGCTTCACAGTAATGCTTTAAAGGTATTCTCAATGAGAAATATTTCATTGTTTAGTAATGTTTTCATGTTAAAATAGCTTTTTCTGATAAAACAATGACACAACAATAGCCTTAAGACAAGCTACTGTATACACAAAACAGACAACATTGCATTAATAAGTATATACCAATGACCCAAAACATTTTGACCACCTGCTAAATATGCTGTTGACCCTCCATGTGCTGCCGAAGCAACTCTGACCCGTTGAGGCATGGACTCTACAAGACGTCTGAAGGTGCCCTGTGGTATCTGGCACCAGGACATTAGCAGCAGGTCCTTTAAGTCCTGTAAGTTGCGAGGTCGGGCCTCCATGGAATCGGACTTGTTGTTCCAGCACATCCCACGGATGCTCTATTGGATTGAGTTCTGGGGAATTTGGAGGACTGGACAACATCTTGAATTCTTTGTTTTGGTCCTCAAACAATTCCCTAATTCCCTGCCCCCTTGTGCAGTGTGGCAGGATGCATTATCCTGCCGAAAGAAGCCACTGCCATTGGGGGGAATCCATCGCCATGAAAGGGTGTACCTGGTCCGCAAAGTGGTTTCAGTAGGAAGCAAGTATCAATTTGAGGCCCACATGAATGCCTGGACCAGGGGTTTCCCAGCAGAACGTTGCCCAGAGTGTCACACTCACGCCACCGGCTTATCCTCTTCCCTCAGTGCATCCTGGTGCCATTACTTAAAACAGGGTGCACATACCTGGCCATCCATGTGATGTAAAAGAAAATGGGACTCATCGGACAAGGCAACCTTCTTCCAATGCGCCCAGGTTCAGTTCCAACACTCCTGTGCCCATTGTAGACACAGGGGTTAGCATGGGCACTCTGAGCATTCTGCGGCTACGCAGTCCCATGCGCAGCAGGGTGGGATGCACAGTGTGTTGTGACACATTCCTCCCGTAACTATAATGAAACATTTTGGCAACTTGTGCCACAGCAGCTCTTCTGTCTGTTTGGACCAGATGGGATAGCCTTTGTTGCCCTCACGCAACGCCACTGTAAGTAGATACTCACCACTGCTGACCAGGAGCACCCCACAAGATTGCAATTGCGATTTCTGAGATGCTCTGACTCAGTAGTCTGGCCATAACGATTTGCCTCGTGTCAAAGTCGCTCAGTCTTTATGCCGGGTCGTTTCTCCTACATCCAACATGTCCTACATCTGACCGTTCGCTTATCGTCTAATGTACCCTTGACATTGACATGCGACATTGTTATGAGATAATCAATGTTATTGTTTCATCTGTGAGTGAGTTGAATTTTGAGTCAATGTATTTAGCTTTTAAGTTCCCTCAGCATTTCTGAGAAATCCAGCCCTGTGGACTAAAAACCATGCTGTGTCAAGCACCATCCACTAGAGCAGTTAATTACATTACATCTTTAGCATGTTTCCCTATCATGTTTCAGCCTGATTTGTTTGCACAGTGCAGTGTTGAACCTGTGTGAATGAAGGACATTCCCTTGGCGATAGCCGGTATCAGCCATTGTTGTTAGCCACGGTTTGTTTTTTTCCTCCAGGCATATTGTTGGGATTTGCCTTGCGGCCTTACAAGATGTCGTACCGTGAGGTGAAGTACTTCTCTTTTCCTGGGGAGCTGCTGATGCGCATGCTGCAGATGTTGGTCCTGCCCCTGCTGGTCTCCAGTCTCATTACAGGTACGGACCTCTGGCTGCCGCCACACTCTGCTGTATGGGGGCTCTGTGTATGTATGTATGGCCCATTTGGGAGAGTTCCAACACGTCAAACAGCACAAAATCTTATTTATGTGAGTGCCACCATTTACCATGGGAAAATAGCCACAAGCCAGGACTGTCTTGAACACCACCCTCTTACAAAAAATGAAATAGAATGCTGATATTAGGTTTAAAATATAACTGATAACATCATACCCTATTTTTATTTGTAATCTGTCATATGATTTCTATGAAATTAAGATTTTTTCCCACAAACATCTCTGATATCACATCCTGTCTGAAACCACTTTCTGGTTTTTCATTTAATTTAGTACTCTATATTTATGGTACCTCAGTTTGTATCCATAAATTGAAATGAATTACGTTTTGAAACAGGTGTTGTAGTACTCTTGGCTAGGTTTTGAAATGGAGGATATAATCCAATGGTCTGTGCTTGTCTGTTTTGGATTGGAGGAATTTTGTTGTGGTTGTTCATTTTCAATTTGATTTTCAGTACATTGTCAGAGTACCTTCATTTGTTTTTTTTCTTGGGATATTTTGGCTTGTAACTCTACAAGCAACAAAGAGTTTCTATTTCCACAGCTTTCACTGTTTATTATTTTACATTTCTTTTGTAATGTGAGACAGTGAGATGACCCCTTTGGTGTGTCACATGTCGACAGCGGAGGGTTTCACTTTGAGATGATTTTGGGCTTTCTCTCAAACTCAAAACATTATTAACATCCCTGAACTATTAAAAAATCTGAGCATGCTATTTATACACTGAAATTCCACACCTGAATGTTGTCTGAGGATTTTTTTTTCCCACTGTTTATTTATCGAAGGAAGAGGTTGTTTTTGAGACCTTTGAGTCTGGAGCATTCATGAAGGCAGCTCTTTGTAAGGGCTCGCTTTGTGCGGGGGATCACGTTATTAACATCCCAAGAAGAATTAGTCCTTTGATAAAGGCAAGTGAGAAGCACAATGTTTCTATCTCTAAGGATTAAATATCTGTGCTAATCCAATGATTTAGATAATTGAATGCCCTTGGTGGCTGTAAAAAATAAAATGGAATACTGATAGATATATGATTCTGAGTAAAATCATTATTTGCTCAGTTGAGAGCCAGAAATCTGTGAAACACTATTCTATTAGGGCTAATTCGGTTCATTTCCCTGTTCCCCTCCCATTGATTTGAAAGTCTCCAAATTGATCTTGCAAATCTTTTGCAAAGCCTCAGAGCTAAAGCTGTGTGCAAAGTTTGTGTGCTGGGCGGATCTTTTCCAGGAGGCTGAAGGCCTCAAATAGTAGGAGAGCAGGATTTCTCACAGAGATCAGAGAGTTCAAATTCTTCATCCTAGTTATCTGTGTGTTCAAGGCATTGGTGTTACATTCCACATCAAGGCAATAATACTTCAGGACAAAAATGTGGTGTAATATTTTCTTAATATATAGTTGTTCAGGTGTGTGGCAAAGAGGTCTATTAGTAAAGACTGGGGCCATAGGCACTTCTGGTTGCCTTTTCACAACCGTTTGTTACCCATGTTATTTCTTGGCCTGACTTTAATATGGTAATGTCATTAGGCAACGTGGATCACATATGGCAACCAAATGGGTTGTTTTTCGACAGGAATAATTGCTCAGAATAGAGTTTACTCTTTTAAGGAGCCAAGGGACAATTTTTCAGCTTTTCCCTTCTCAATTTGACCTCATCCGTTTGCACAGTAACAAGGTTATTTTGAGACGCAGTACACAAGATGATAGCTGATTGACTGAATTTTTTTACTTGTATTACATTTATCATTTAGATGTGCTCTCTGGACTCTTTCTTTATTTAATATTTTTTCCCTTGTCGTTTTTAATCTTTGAGGCTTGATGTATGCTATTTAGTTACCACATTGGCTACAAAGAATATTTTACTTGATATAGAAATATTTACTGGATGACATCTGAGCATTCTGGATATGCGGAGGAAGGTAAAGATTGAAAATATTTTCTCTATTGGCAGTTGCTGCCACCTTTTTGCTGTTTTCTTGTGGTCAGGGCTAATTTCATTAGACAAAGTGACATAAAAATTGTTCCAGGGATGAATGATCGGAAGAGTAACCCAGAACTTAGGGCTGTAGAGTTTTCTGAGCTCTGGGCTTTCCCCCTTATGAAACCACATGTAAAATGTTTTGCGATGCCTTGCTTGTTGAAACCACAATAATACTGAACAGTGATAGCAAATTTCCTTGTGTGAAGGATAATATCATTATTTTTAACCCTCAGTATGGTTTGTAGGCCTATTTCAATGAACCATCTGTTGTTGGGTCATAAATGGTACTTAAATATCTACTCTGCATACATCATTGCAAGTACAAGGTGGAAAACAGACGAATGGAAACAACAAACAACAATTGATTGCTAATTATTAACTCGTAATCATTGCCATTATAACACTTCCAGTACTTTTTAGAATGCTAGTATATAAGGTTTGAACAGTCTGAAGTTCAAAATATTGGGCCCTTTTTCCAAAAGGAAAGCCTGCAGTTGTTTGAGAGATGAAGGGGATAGAAATTTACTCCACGCTTTTTGTTCCAGAACATTCCATAAAGATTGAACGATGTTTATATCTGGTGATTGGGGAGGCCATGAGAAGGTGTTTGACCTCATCATGGGGTTCATTACACCATGCTTGAATCCATTTAGCAATGCGTATGAGGTGATATCATCTTGGAAAATGGGCTCGTACTGAGAGAAGAATGTTTGCAGCATAGAATACGCTTGGTAGCTTAAAATGGCTTCTTCTTGCAATTCTACTGTGCAGAGCAATAACTGGATCCAGTGAGTCGCAATAGATGGCCACCCATACCATTACAGATCCATGTTTAAGTGTTGAGAACAGGCAATGTGGGTTGATGGCTATCTTTGGCTTTCTCCAAGCATAAACTCATCTAGATGTAGGTGGAAGAGTAAAGCACAACTCTTTAGACAATATTACTTGCCGTGTTCAGAAGTCAAGGTCATTAGCTGATTACACAGGGCTGAGCATTGTTAGGTACTGGCCCTGGTTATAAGCAGTTTCCAAATTGCAGCTCCATGTTTACTTTGTTCTCATGATGTAGTTTTTGAGATTTTGTCACATGGGATTAGTTTTAATTACATATCTTTTTTTGAGGCCATTGTTCTGTGGTTCTTCGCAACTATCCTAATGAGTGTCTGCCTTGTTGGTTCAGTGGTATCTATCAGCCATGAGACAAACTCACTCCATCTAGTTTCCATAAGTTTCTGTAAATATCTCCTTGGCATCTTCTCTCTGGTCATATAACTGAGCATACACTCCTGAAGGGTTCTTCGCTTGTCCTGCGGAGTGAACCATTAAACGTTCTTCTTTGATATGGATTTCACTCACAGGTTCTCTGTAGAACCTTATTCTGAGGGTTATATAAAGAACCCCTTAAAGATATCTGCATCTAAGATAAGTTCAGGCTCTGTTTCACACTTTGATTATTTCTCATTATGTTGGCAGACCAGCTGAGCAACCCCCGCCCACCCCACCCCCTTTTTAGTACTATTTCTCTTTGGTGTTGAAAGGGAAAGACCTTAGATGTAAGATGGAAGAGAGAGGAATTGACCAAGCACCATATGGGAGGGCAGGGAGATGAAAGGGGCATGCCACCGTGGGTTTGGACAGATAGGGGGGAGATGAGGTAATTTGTGGGGCTGGAGACCTGACCTAAGCAGGGGTGGGGAGAGGCTATGCTGCCCCTGTGTGGTCAGCACCTTGTAGGATCTTCAAGGCAGAGTAGGGGTCAAAGGTTACAGTGGCTGCGCTGAGATACGGCTGGAGAAAATAAAGAGCCCATTCAACATATTCATGAAAAGGAGGTCGTCTAATGAATCCATTTGATCTCTGTCTCACCAATAGCATTTCACAGGGATTAGATTCACAGTTTTTATTTTGGTTACAAATTGAATGGATTATTTTAATGGTTTTGTTTTTCTCATGAAGTTTACAGTTTGTAGTACTGTGCAAAGATATGGCTTATTTAGTATTTGCACTGAAATCATTTACACGGGTTACAAAAGTTGAAAACAAAAGTCAAATATATTAACAAATTAAGCAAAGTCACAATGAACAATATGTTTTCAAGAGTATGTATTTTCCTCACAAGATTGAAAAAATAATGCTAGAAGCATGAACTTTTCTCCCATGTATTCCCCCCTTAATTGATTCCCAAATTACAAATTACCAAGACAATTTTCCATATGATCTATCATATTGCCTCCCAATTAGTGTGTATATTTAGGGGAAGGATCCCTCATTCTGGCAACCCTGGAACTTTTCGAGGTCAGTACATGGAAGTTGTCTGTGTAAGTGGGAACATTTTTGGAAACCTCTTGTTTTAATCCACAAAGAAAAATTGCATCTAATTTTTACTAAATATGCCTCATCAATGTGCATTGTGTGTAAAATATATTTCTATACATGTTCATGACGAATCAAGTGCTCACATTAATAAAATTCCTATCGATCGTCTTTGACCTAAAACAGGTAGTTCAACCAATGTTATTGCTTGAGATTTTTCAGTAATTTTCAGAATTAGCATGTTTTTTTAGCTCATGGAATTATAATAAGAATTCTATGTCCACCACCCCACCAACCATTAGCAAGTTTAGACACAATAGTGTGAAATACCTTTTTCAGATAATTGTTTTCAGTATATGTTGAGCTCAGTCATCGGAGGCATTCATAAAAATTGTATAAAAGATCATTAGAAGTCATTTTGGTTCAGTGTGGCTATTGCTTCTTTTCAGCTAAACAAAGCACTGTAATTAGTTTGATTTATTTATTTCTATTATTTATTGACAGATATACGTTAATTTCAATGGCATTGTTTAAGCCACTCACAATAACAATGAGTAACTATCTGTAAGTCTGTAAGCAAGCTATACGGCAATGACAACGAATTGAAGTTCCCTTAAAATGACATCATGTACCTAATGGCTGCAAGCATTTAGGATCTTAATAGCCCTAACCGAAACTTTAGGGCTTCTTGTTTTGAGAAGAAGACTTGTACAAGCACCATATTGCCCACCTATAGGGCTCTTGTGTGTAAAGGGGGTGATGTCATCCTTACTAGTTCCATTGCAGTTACAATGGAACCCTGTTACACGCTGACACAATGCACTCCAGAATCATTAGACCATGGCTTCATCTGAGATGTTACTACCTGTGTACTTGGAAATACAAAAAAAAAAAAAAAGCAGAAGAACAACTGTGGCTCGTAACACTTTACCTGGGGAGGGAGAAGGTAAGAGACTAAATCCATCAAATGATGTTTGAAAAAAAAAACAGACAGATTTAATTTAAACCACACAGGTAGCAAGAGGATGGTGGGGCAGGAGGCGACACGAGGAAGATGCTGTTGTCATGTGAAATGTTTTGCTGCTATTTTTCAGTGTCCCTTGGTTTCCATTTTCTGGCATGGGGACAGTGACTCCTTTGTACTGCTTTGTTATTAAAATGCAGTAACTGTAGAGGGGGGAGGAAGAGAGGGAGGAGAGAGAGAGAGAGAGAGAGAAAGAGAGAGAGAGAGAGAGAGAGAGGGATTGTACAGCGCAGGAGCCCACCACAGAGCGCAGTGCTGGTCTGGGACACTCAGCTGCTTCTAATCAGTGCGGTACGGCTTGTGATGTGTCCTCTCTTGCCTCTCCTTCCTGCACGGCTTAACACACATAAAGGACAGAATCTGGCCTCCACCTCTTTCCTGAAAACCATATTGTTTTGTGGCATTTCATTACCATATACAATAAGCTGGTAAAGTGTGATGTTGCGCTCCCTAGCAACATCGCCCTTGTATCCAAACCAAGTGCTTAATGTGACAGATGGTACGAACAGATTAAACCTGTTCAAAATGATCAGTCATCCTTTGTAGAGTTTCTAGACCTTTAAACTTAAATGTTATTAGATGCCATTAAACATTTTCCTTTGTTATTTGATGCCTCAAAAAATGATAAAAAATGTGAGAACACTGTAGCATGTTTATTCTTATCTAACATATATTCACAAATCAAAATAATAAAAAAAAAATTTAACTTCACATCTGTGCTAAACGTTATGTTTGGTCTCATGTCACTCCACATATCACGGTGAGAGCCCAAGCAATCCGATCGGTGAAAGCAGTGGGTGTTTGGAGAGACAGACCTCACCACAAATTTGTCAGTTTGATTTAATTTAGGTTCACCCATGACCGATGTTGTTGCTTCTGTTCTGAAGGATTGCAATGCAGTGTTTGTGGTTTGTTAGCACTTCAAGAGGCCGCTGTCAAGCATGATGCCATGCAAGTGATGAAAACTCTTTACTTGTAGTTATGCATTATCAGACAGGAGAGTTGTTTAGATTGAGGGACTGGGGAATTGATTTGGTTGAGTGTAAGGGTTACCCTGTCTGTTTCTCGGTCTTGGCACACAGCTGAGTGACGTCTGGATGAAGAGCATTGCATCACCAATGCTTGTGTTCCTGACACAGAAAATGTTGTACCGTTGAGCTGTTCATATTTGTGTTCCAACTGGCACACTGGATGTGCTTGTTCTTGTCTTTAACTTTGCTTAATTTAACGTTAACCTTTAATTTTCTTTGATAATGGTTTTTGAACCATGTGTACTATAACATCCTCTTCCCTGGAGTCATGACCCATGTTCCCGGAACTTTGCGAAGAGCACTGCTTTTGCATACTTGTCTCTAGTTCAACATTCCTTCCGCAAAACCATGAGCAAAATATGCTGGATCTCTGGAGACATGAGGAGGAGAAGAGTGGGAGTTGAATAGCTTTGGCGTTTTGCTAAAACCCCAAACTGTACACCATGAGCATTCAGGGTGCTGTGAACAGACTAACCTTTACCTGCACTAACCAGTAAAAATGTACAAAAGCATGTATTCAAATGTTTTTTTTCTCTTTACCATAAAACATAAATCATTATTAATTATACCAGAGATTATTTTGGGGTAAGGATGTTTTTGTGGAAAAGAATAACCCAATGAGTGTTGTGCAGCTGCAGGCCCATAGACAGGGTGCAGAAGTATGTTCACAGTGTGTTTTGGAGCTGCTTGCTCAACTTGAAATTTGGTAATGGTAGGCATTTGTGAGACGTAGCATGGTAACATGTAGAGTGTAGAGTGTTCTCAGAGTAATCTTCATTCCTCTCACTTTGCTGTACTCAACTTTGTGACCAAATGTGCTCTTTGACTCACGAAATAGAGTGCTAACATACTTACTACTTATCTCTGATTATGTAATTGATGTTCACAGAGAAAAAAGGAAGAACTTTGTAAAACAAATACAAGTTAAATTACATTACTGATTGCAGAAAGATGATGTAACTTTCCCCTCTAGTCTAGTGTTACATTTTGCATTCCAGAATTACGATTACTTTTTTGACAACTGGAAAATCACTTATTTGGCTCTTGAGTTCATTATAAGGTTGTTATACCTCCATAATTGACACAAGTGTTATCTCACTCGCAATGTGCCATCTTGAATTGACTTGACATCTCTGAAACTGTAGCTTTTTCATGTGTGCATTTACTGTGAATCTTGAAGGTAACACTCTTTGAATCTGGAATTTAAAATTTCATGAAAGGTAATCCTTGTGTTAGGAAATGATGGGATACTGATAGAATAGAATAGAATAGTTACTTGTTACCAGGTTGAGTGCTCCTAGAGTGCTGTAGGTGACAATTTGGTAACATGACTGCTGGTTCAAAATCAGGGAGAAAATGGAAAAATGGAAAACCTGAACTACATTAAAAATTTAGAGGTCTCTGAGGGCATGTATTTCATTATGAAGTGCAGGTCTTATATACAGTATGTGGAACTACTCCAGAATGAATGAAATTCTATGTCTAAGATCTTTGAGGAGGGTGTATGGCTCGCAGCGTTGCTTCTTCAGGTAATTGTTGCGGAGGTGTTTGAGGCTTTCAAGTGCCTGCGTGTATGTTAATACGACAGACCAGAGAGCTGAAGTATCTCTGTACTGGTGCGGCTTTTTGAATGGAATCGTTTGAAGACTGGAACGCAAAGAGGCTCCTCCTTTCTCCACATCCCCTGCTTCGGTCCTCCAGCAGGCACAGTCGTATTGTCTGTCCTTCTTTCATCTGATAAACATTGGTGTAAATGCGGCCCTTTGACCCGGACCCTCTACAGCAGTACAAGTTACAGCTTTACTCTGGGCAGAGTGTGCAGTGAAACTGTTTTTTTTTCCGCCGCAAATCAGGGCGCAATAAAAAAAGAAGAAGTGGAGAAGTAGAGAAGTGAGGATGGGGGTGGGCACTTGTTTCATCTTCTGTATTTGTCCTTGCTTTTTTCTAAAGAGTTTTCTCTTTTATGAGAGAAAGTCATTTCTTTAGTTCTTTGGGCAAAATTGTGGAGGCTAGGTTGGCTGTTGCCAGGACGATGCAGGGAAACAATTGTAGCTGTGCGAGTCAACAAGTTTCCCAGGGTTGTCAGGGAGGGCAGGGGGAGATGGTAGAGGAGCGGGTCGGGGCACGGGGGCCCGGACCGTGAGATCAGTTAGGCGAAGGGGAGCGAAGGAGAATCGGGGTGTGGGAGAGGGGGAGAAGGGGGAGCGGAGGAAAGGAAGAGGAGGGGGAATAGTAGGGAGGAGGGGGCACGCTGTACCGGGTGAAAAGAACACATACATCTCGCACCCCACAAAGGGTGCCTTTGCCTGCACTGCTCTGAATGAGAACAATTGCGCATAATGGCCGGTGACACTTTGAAAACACACAGCTAACTTTATTGCTTCTCAATCCAGTTCATTGTTCGGGTGAGGTCTTTCCTCGCAATGGCCGTTCTTTCTCTTTTCTCCCAGCCACTTTTAACAATTTCTTTAGTCACTTTTCCTTTTTGTTGCTTCAACCCAGGGGGTCAGATCCGCGAATAGTGACCACCCTTTCTGTACGCAGCTTTAGCATATGCTGCGCAGTGATTCTACAGACGTCTTCAATGCTTGGCCATGCAATCGCAGCGTTTGCAACAGAGTATAATATCCAACTCGAGTGGCCAGTAGCTGCTTGTCTCAATATGTCATCGTATGCACCCAGCAAATGTCTAGAATACAAGATTTTCATCAGCAACTCTGAGGTCTTACAGAGTCACTGATGGCCTTTCATTCAACGATGGCATTGTTTGATTTCTGAGGGAAACGAAGGAAGAGAAGAGAAGAGCTGACAGGCCGGGTGGCCTGTTAGGGTGAAGGTAGGCAGGGGTCGTCCAACATGTCCATCCCTCTCTGTGACTGCCCAAAGCTGCCTCTCCCGGAGACCCCGGCGTCCATCCGCTGACATGGGGTGATGGGAAGTATAAACACTGGGGGGTTATAAAGTCTCGCCAGATGGTCACTGGTTTACTGGCTAGCTGAAGAATATAGCATTTGTGTTTGAGGAATTGCTGCCAGCTTTCAAAAGATACAATGTTCAGCCCTTTCGCATGTTGATGCAGCTGCATAATAATAATATTGCTTTTATTTTTTATCAGTCATTGGTTTTATCATTTTTCAACCACAGTTCCAAGTCATTGTTCTGAAAGGACAACGGTAGGATGTCCACAGCTCTTGGTGTGTTTTCATAGATAATATGTCGATGTACAGTATGGTCCAATACACATCATTATAAATACAGATATGCATATGAGAAAAGAAATGAATTTTTGATAAACAACATCTCTGTTATTAAAATAAGGATGGGTTTTATTTCTAATGTCAACAGACATACATATGATGATGAATCACAATCATAGTTTCCGTGGCAGGTCCATTTTTTTTTTACAAACTCTGCCTGAAAAGAAAAGCATGTAATGTTTTTGATGAAAGAATATTCTGATAATGTTCAGGCTATACATTTTAAAGAAGGCAGTGTATGCAGGAGCTTCTCTATGTTAATTAATATGTCCTTAGCCTTAATTAGAAAGTATCTGTGGAAGGGCTTGACTGGTCATTTTTTGTAGTACAGTAGATGACTGTCTTCCATGACATACTGCATACAACTGAAAAGCTGACCTACATTACAGTGATATTTTGCTCTAAAACAGGTAATGCTTTCATTTTAAGAAATTAATAATGAGCAGCATTTGTGACGTTTGTCTGCTTTACAATTAAATTTCATTTAAGTATCTTTGGATTAAACTAGTCTCAAAAGGGCTTTCTGCTTTTTTATATCCCTGTTGCACTCAACACAGAATTCTGGAAACTAAAAAAATTGTGTGCAAGTGCTATGTTACATGCAGAAGTAAAAAAATGATGTAAGGTTTATTAGCACATGGCTTGTGTAATTGCATTGATGTTGACTGTTGAATTTGACTTGCAGTTAGCTTCAGAACATCTACCATCATGTGGTTACTCACAAGCTGAAAGAAGCCTCGGCTTTAACTTCAGTCATAAGTGAATTCCTGTTGCATAGTTCTGATTTGGGCCTGCCAAGTGTCTTTCCCCTACCCTGACCGCTTGGCGCCCTGTCTCCA
The DNA here is from genome assembly GCA_022829145.1 of Albula goreensis. NCBI lineage: Eukaryota > Metazoa > Chordata > Actinopteri > Albuliformes > Albulidae > Albula > Albula goreensis. Next base: position 7,117,531 of record CM040744.1, read on the forward strand.
CAGGCATGGCGGCGCTGGACAGCCGGGCGTCGGGAAAGATGGGCATGCGGGCGGTGGTGTACTACATGACAACGACCGTCATCGCCGTCTTTATCGGCATCATCATGGTGCTGATCATCCATCCAGGGAAGGGCTCCAAAGAAGAGTTCACCAAGCAGCAGAAGATCGAACAAGTCAGCCCCGCCGATGCCTTCCTCGACCTCATCAGGTACAAGGGACGAGGAGTGGATGATGAAGTGCTACTTACCGCATAGATTGGGCCCAACACAACTCTAAAACTAGGTTGTCATTAGCTGGCTATTACACGGAGTTCACAGCAGTGGAACATGATTGGTCTGCTTCCTCAAGGGCTATGATTATTTGGGGTACCACTGAATTAGTTCCTGTAATCTTTGCACTAGATACTCATAGGCTTCTTGTATTCATCAGTGAATGACTCCCCGCTCCCCGCTGAAATATAGTCACATTTGCTCTGTATATAATGTTACCAAACTGAAAACAAACTGAAATATTGGTTAAAGATTCTTATTTATTTTTTTTTACTTAGTTATAAGTACCATAAATTGTACATTGATATTCAATGTTTTTTTCTTCTTCACAGGAACATGTTCCCTCCAAATCTGGTACAAGCCTGCACGCAACAGGTACAGTTGTATGTTACTGTAGTCCCTCTTTTTTCATGTATATGTTCCTCTAATTATTTCCATTCCTCTCCATGGACATATTTGGGAGTGGGGGGAGGGGAAGGGGTTTGGGGTGGAGCCTTTGGGTTCCGGTTTTGTCCAGATGCCAGATGGCTTTCATTGGAAATGGACCAATAGAATGTTGAGTTGTGCGAAGCCATGTGGTGCAGGGAAGTTGTTTTCCCCAACATCCTGTGAGACTATAATGGATAACAGTGGGTGCCCTCAGTGCACTCTCCTGACCAAGAAACATCAATTGTGCTATAGGAGGGACTTTAATCGGATGCAAAATACAGAAATGTAAAACGGCCTGCATTTTACACAGGATGTTAGCAGCATTGTATCGCATTAAATATTTTGTCCGTTTTTTTTTTCTTAATTGTTCTTTTATATCACAGAAGTTGAATGCTTATTCTCTATGCTGAAGGACACCTTTTTGCCTTGCCACTTGAAACTTAAGCTTTTTATTGAAAAGCTTTTTCTGCAAAAGAAACATGCTTGTAGATTATGCTACCTAATACAAACCACCTATAACATTAAGGATATCACTACCCTTTGTGAACAGGGTACTTTTTGTAGAAGGGACAGGATATTCAGACAAGAGAGGGTATCAATAACAAACAACAATAACAAAGAGACTTTAACCTACTAACAAAAGGGAGAATAAAGAGATGACGAAAGTAAAGCAGACAGAGAAAAACCCTCTGGCTGACCTTATAAGAAATAATGAATTACAAAATATTACACATAAAATGTATACTATCTATACATGTATATTATAATTAATAAATATTAAATATTTAGTATATATTTTATGTGTACATTCACACAATACACTGGAATATTTGGCTATTGTACGTTTTCTCACATAATTGTGTACATTCACTGAATTTTATGTGATAACATGTAAACACTGGTGAATGCATAATGGTGAATACACTTTAAAGCAGAAATAATGAATCCTGTAATCTGAAACAGTGTAATAAAGATGGGCAGGGAAGGAGAGAAGGACGAAACAAAGGAGCAGGGCTCGCTGGGGCAGGACAATAAAGGGCAGTGGTACAAGACAGACCCCATAGGGAGTTCAGCAAAAGCACTGGGTTCCGCATGCCAACCTCAGAGGTAGACAGTTCACAAACACAAAACAGAGCCACCATTTTCATGCAGTTATCGAATTGGGGTAGACTAATTGAACAGAATTTCAATTTCTACCTCAATGCATTCCTTTCAAAGAAAAAGACAAGTGGTAATGCTTCTCCCACAGCAATTGCATTTAAGTCCTATTTCTCTGCAGTCTTGCTAGTTATACCTATAAATCCAATCAAAGAGTCAGAAACAAACATTTCATTTTATTTCGACATAAATTAGCAAAACATATCTGAATGCAACAGCAGGTCCAACCAGTGATCCAGTAGTAAAATTCTGTCTCTTTTAAAACCATTTTGCACTCACACCCCACTTCCTCCCCTCAAACTCAAAAATAAGGAGGACCCACCCTTGTTCACTTCTTTGACCATCCTTTCTCCACCTCTCTTCCTCTAGTTCAAGACGCAGTATGGCAAGAGGGTGGTGCACGTGACAGTGACGGTGAACGACACCATCTTCAACCTGACCAATGCCACTCAGGAGATAACGCGCGAGGAGGTGATACCCATCCCCGGCACGGTCAACGGAGTCAATGCCCTGGGCCTGGTGGTCTTCTCCATGTGCTTTGGTCTCATCATCGGGAACATGAAGGAGCAGGGCCAGGCCCTCAGGGACTTCTTTGATTGTCTCAACGAGGCTATTATGAGGCTGGTGGCCATAATCATGTGGTGAGTACTCTGTGGATGGGTCACATGACCATAGATGGACTTCTTTATTTACGCCTGTTATTTTCATTTTTGCCAGTTTCGCAATGCCCAATCACAGCTGTGAGCCCACGCCATGACTACACATCACCATTTTCACGAGCATGCAGGATAGCATGTGCGACCTGCCAGGCAAGTGTGGCTGGTTGTCACTTATTTTTATCTGCTGGCTGAGCTGTGCAGCCATCAAGCAGAGGAAAACACATCTGGTGCAGCTAGTGCAGGTATCCAATCAACCAGAGGAGCTGTTCATGGTGACTGAACCTCTCTCACCCTGGTCCATGTCATTGCCAATAGTGCACAACCATGCTGAAATGGACCTCATTTTCGTTGTGGACATACCATCAATATGTGTTGTCAGGCACTTCAGTGGTGTTCCACGTTGATTAACATTAGTGAGGTTGTAAATTCATGCCCTTCCCATCTTAAATTCAGAAGTAGTCTTACTAAATAAATCTTAATATATGCCAGGACCATTGATACTTCTTTAAAGCAAACTCGTGCATGTGGTTGAGGTAACTTTGTTTTGTTGAAAATACTTCACTGTGCTATTGCATGCAGGAAAGAAATAACCTTAATGACACTGACAATGGTTTTTGTATCTGATCTAATCTTATCTAATCGAATCAAACACTTTCCCTTGGAGAGAAAGATGACAGCTTTCCTTGAGAGTACAAGTAAAGTTATCAAATGATACCCTAAGCTGCACTTTCACAGCATTTACAAGACCACAGATTACATCAAAGAAATTGTTCCAATGAGTTTTTAATTGCTTAAACTAAATTATTTGATCATGGTGGAACTGCAGTACTAATTGTTCTCTAATATCATAGCTGTTAAGCAAATAAAACTGAAAAACGGAAGTGAAATGGTGAGATTGTGAAACAAGACCCACTTATCCATTGATCTCTCTTTAGGTATGCCCCCATTGGTATCCTGTTCCTGATAGCAGGGAAGATTGTGGAGATGGATGACATCACAGAAATGGGCGGTCAGCTGGGCATGTACACCATCACGGTCATCATCGGCCTGCTCATCCACGCCATCTTTGTGCTGCCCACGCTCTACTTCGTCATCACAAGGAAGAACCCCTTCATCTTCATCGCTGGGCTGATACAGGCTCTTGTCACTGCCCTGGGAACCTCATCCAGGTGGGCAAACGATTCACAGTTGTGTCCAAAATATTATATAACATGTTTAAGGGTGTAACTGCCAAGAGTCTAGCCACTGAAATAGGTATTTGCTGTTGCCTATATAATGAGTGAGAAAGGCTATTGCTATTAACCTAGAAGGTTATACACAGTCCTTAAAATGATCCTTAAAGAACAAGTTACTTCATTATCATTCTATAACTGTGCTTAAAACATTAGACAAATTCAACCTAACATCACTCTACATTCATAAAGAACCCAACAACAAACTATTACAATTATAATCTAACATCTTATGAACGTCTCAACCAGTGGCTTTTGTGTTGGTGTTGGAATATGGTGTGTAATTAGATTGCCCTGATGGCTGCAGATAGTTAATTCCATGGCTGGTGGATCAATAAGAAAAAGAGGCAAGTTTGGGAATCATGGCCTTAGCTGGGGAGACTTGCTAGATAACCAGAGATGGACATTTCAAGAGTTCATGGAGCTGTGAAGGGCGTGATGATGGACTTAAAGTCTCGACAGGCTGTAGCCTTGGCTGCCTTGGAGACGATCACCAGGGATTCCAATTTGATGCAAGCTGGAATTGGTTGGCAGTAGAGGGAGACGACCACAAGCAAAGCTTGGGCATATTTGGGGAAGTTGAACGTCGGCCAAGTGGTCGTGTTCTGAATGAGCCGGAGCAGTCTGGCGGCACAGGCAAAGAGGCCAGCCAGCAGGGACTGCGGGAGTCCAGACAGGACAGTACAAAAGCCTGAACCAGCAGCTACATTGAGCGGGCAGCACAGAAGAACTGGACTTCTTCTTTTGTTTATGATAAAGGACAAGCCGGACTGGGTCACGGGGATGGTGCGTGCTACGAAAGTGTGAACGTCATTTAGGGTGACACTAAGGCTTTTGGCTGAGTGGGAAGAAGACAGGGTGCAGAGAAGCCTTAAAAGGGAAGGGTCACCGGAAGAACAGATCTTTCTTGGAAACTGAGCTTCCAGTGATGGATTTTGACTAATTTTGAGGACTAGTACGAGGTCATCTGTGAGAATCAGAGGATTGACAGATTGTTGGTTGTCATCAAGAACCACGGGCTGTAAAAGCAGCGATAACCACGGGCTGTAAAAAAACAAATTGAGATAAGATGCACTTGTGCCCCTCTCCCTTTTGTCCACCCTGTCCCCATGGGGCCATGGGTACCTGTATTCACCTTTATTGTTTTGGGAGTGCCACGATGTGCTGATTTTGTGGTCACAGGTCTCCTCCTCTTTATCAAAAATTCTCATTAAACAAATGCGATCTGCAGACACAGTGACAATTCTGGTCTTCAACTTTCACAGCATCAAAAATGAATCTGGTTGGCTGGGCTCACAGCTGAAGGAGGCTTGTTCCTGGTTGGTTTGGTTGGTGGGTTGTTCACTGGTTTCTCCCCCCTAAAAGGAGTAAATAAAAAGGCCTTAGGTCAATGTTTGTTGAAACTTTTGTCTGTTTTCCCTTCCACTCACCACCTGGCTCAGTGGCCACACCACATATTGCATATGTGTTACTCACATATGCAATACTCATAGGAGCCTGTTGATATCTGGCTAAGACTTAAGAAAAAACAATAAGATCTCTTCGCTCTCTTTCCCTCTCTCAGCTCAGCCACCTTGCCCATCACCTTTAAGTGTCTGGAGGAGAACAACAACGTAGACAAGCGCGTGACACGTTTTGTGCTACCCGTGGGCGCCACCATCAACATGGACGGCACTGCGCTGTACGAGGCTCTGGCTGCCATCTTCATCGCTCAGGTCAACAACATGGACATGAACTTTGGCCAGATCATCACCATTAGGTAAGTGTTGTGATTCTACACACCCTAAACTCATTTCCACCCCAACTCTCACCACTGTGCTCATGAGCTCAGCTATTAATGATAGCGAGAGAGTGTGTGTATTTGTGTGTGTGTTGAGTGTGTTCATAAATATGTAAGGGAATATGAGGATGGTGTCAGCATTTTGATAATATATGCCACTATGGGTGAGAAAATTTTAATAAAGAATGAATGGGTGTTAAGACCTTTCTCAGCCTTACTGCCAAACAGCCAGGTCTGCAAAGTTGCTAGCCCATTCATTGGATGTATATTCTGTGTTGTGGGACAGTATCACAGCCACTGCTGCCAGTATTGGTGCTGCCGGGATACCACAGGCTGGGCTGGTCACCATGGTGATTGTGCTAACCTCTGTCGGACTGCCCACCGATGACATCACCCTCATCATTGCAGTGGATTGGTTCCTGTGAGTATTCTTTTCCTCTCCAATACAGTTATTGTTAAACTTCATTGTTAAAATCTCTAGAATCTGAAATATTATTCCATAAGCAAAGCTCCGGATATGTTAGTAATTTTTATGTAATTTTATGTGGATGAATATGCGTATTTTACAACATTCATCGTCATGACTTTGGGAAGGGAATAGAGCGATCAATTCAATTTCTCCTCAGCAGAAAATGATTCCCTTTTGTACTTGACAGCAAGAATATAGTTAAATTTGCACTTAACTGTTTAGCTGCTAGCTTACAGGCTATTCTCAAATACAGTTTTCATCATAGAGATTTTCACAGAATATCAATGACACACTTTACCATTAGCCCACCAGAGTCTTGTTCCATATTCCCTTTCTTTCAATTGTGCATTTTTTTGCAATTGGTGTTAACACAGAAACATAATTAGCTGGCCCAAATTTGTCACTTCAATTAGAAATCCCCTTCCCCACATATTACAGGGCTAATTAGGAAAATAAAAGGAAAAAAGGTTACTCTTCTAAACTAGGATGTAACCCTACATTTTCATAGAAGGTGGAGAGAGAAGGCTGTCAAGTTTAGCATTTGCAAAAAGCAGGATATTTTTCCATATTGCATAATTCATTATCCAGACTACTGTAATTCAAATTGCCATTACTGGTTTCATAGCTGAGGTGTGATACATTCTATATGGGCTGGCTGTTTCTCCTGAACTTATCTTCACATGACATGGATGCTGCAGGCAAAGGTTTTTGCTGATATGGCATGGTTTTTAAATGTGATCCACGCAGTAATCCATAGCCTTATTTCACCCCCGGTGTTAAGTATAGCAGTGGAGCAGTTTAAGCCACACCCTGCTGTTACACATAGGGTTTCCCTTCCCTCCCCTCCTTCTTGGCCTATTCACTCTGAATGCATAGTGGGTATAGGGTTCCTTTCCTTAGGGAGATTCTTCAAAATGGTGCACAAAAGGGGCCTTGTATGGCCAAGTGGGAACCCCCAGCTTTGCAGGTGAGCGGGAGGGGTTTAGGTTTGGGTTTGGGTTGGAAAAGGGGGTGGAGGCCCTCCACAGCCCCAGGGTAAGGAAAGCCACACAACTCGCTTGCATGGATAGGAAGGAGGGAGTCATGCTTAGGATGGAGGGATATATGCTATGGGAATTAGATATTCATACTTCTGTAGCCTAGTTCCTACTATGAAGAACATCTTCACCGCATGAATTTGAATTTTCGAGGGGTTTGGGAAAGATTGCTTCATGCAACCTGCTACTTTGTAGTGTCTATTGTGTGATCAGTGTACTTCAGGATTAGTTCCTACTACATTTATGCCATTGCGGGAAACAAAAGCTGTTTCAGGTTATCTCATATACCTCAATCTATTTTCCACATGTGTGGGAACACTTGCAGCACAAGCTAATCAGACAAACACATCCAGTCTCCACTACCTCTTTATTGAGAGCATTTACCCAATACCACTCCTTGCATTAAACTTTCTCGTTGATAGTACTCTCAGCTCAAAACCCAGCCAGATAAACCTATATTGATCATACTCTCGGTGACACAGAATATTGTCTTTTGTCTTCAATTCACTTCTACCCCCTGCTTTTCCCTCCTTTCTTGGTTGACTGTTTTCCATCACCACATTTTGTTACCATCCCCTTACCTCCTCTTCCTCAATTTTCTACTCCTGGTCACAATCCTTTCTTTCATTCCCTCACTTCCACTTAAACCTCTCTACCCTCTCTCCATGCTCCCTGACCCCCCTCCACCCTCCCCTCCCCCATTCTTTGCTTACCTACTCCTTAACCAACCCAACCCCCACTCTCTCCTTTTCTGTGCTCCACATTTTCTTTGGCCACCCTGCCTCCAAACAAACCTCACCACCCCCCACCCCTCCATCCTCCTGGCCTTTAGGGACCGCCTGCGCACCACCACTAACGTTCTGGGAGATTCGATCGGGGCGGGCATCGTGGAGTACCTGTCCCGGCATGAGCTGCAGACCAAGGATGCTGAGATGGGCAACTCGGTGGTGGAGGAGAAGGAGATGAAGAAGCCCTATCAGCTTATCTCCCAAGAGAACGAGTACGAAAACGAGAAACCTCCAGACAGCGAAACCAAGATGTAGAGCCAACCCCTGCCCCGCCACCCCCCCACGCTGCATGTCCCGTCGGGTCTTATTTCTTTAAGGGGGAAACTTTTTGGGAAAATGGGAATTTCTTTTGTAATTGTTTTGATTTTTTTATTTTTTTTTGCTTTGCTGTTTTTAAGGGTTACTGTACAGGTTTTAGAATCTGTTGTTCATTTTATGGTTTTTACATGTTCCTTAACATTAATTGTACTTCTGGAGAGCTTAGCTGAGGAGAAGTGGTTCACACAAATCAAGAGGGAAACAAACCTTAACCTTATCCTGTGTTGACTGGAAGATGGCATTGAGAATGGGTCTTAATGTTCCTCCCCAGCCAACACAAAATGTGAATTGTCACATTCTCTCTGTCGGTGTTAACATAGACCATGGATGGGTTTGTACTGTCAGGTTTCCTTTTTCTATAGGTTACCAGATTTACCAAGACCTCTAAATGCTTAATACTTGGGATTAGCTGATTAGAACTTTTGGGAGTAAGACTGGGTTAGTAAGCATTCTCATTGGCAGGGGAGACTCTAATTAAGGCTTTTGTTTTGTTTCATTATATTTTACATTCACCGGCTGTGTGATGAATTGTCATCTCTGAAGTAGCTTTTTTCAGGGGTCGGATAATTCAAATGGTGTTGTGTTGTGTTCAAGGCAAATGCTGTCAATCACAGTCAATACAAATGAGGGGTATGTGAATGGTTCCACCCACCTGAGAATGACAAAATCATTCTTATTGGGGTTTATACATATGGATGACTTGATCTTAGTGTGTTAGGAATTATGAAACTAAAGTTAATGCTGGAATATGTAATGCTCCTTTGAGTTTTTGAAAGAATAGCATGGGAGAATTTGAGTGAGCATAGGCTAAATAGATGGTCATGGAGATAGAGAATAGAGAAAGGAGTAGAGTGGGCGGGATGCAGATTTTTTACATGGATAACAGAAAGAAGAATTGTATGTTTCCCATGGGAGAGTGAGAATTTTGAACACATAAGACTTGGTATATGTCAAACTAAATGTGGCCTCACCTTTAGATTTTGCTAAATCACATGCTTTGATTTCCTGTTACGGTTTTCAGTTGGGTAAAATCCTTTGTGTCAGGGACATGGAGTTGATTGCCACTGTTAAGACGGAGCTGACTTTAACCAGCCCATTCCCATGTGATGGGTCATTGTTGATTATGTTCTCCTGTCTTATTTGGCTTGAGCTACAGACTGACAGATTTGCACAGCGCAGGCAAAAACTTGTGTGAATATTCATTGTAGCGGTATGCCAGACCCTTCCATGTTTTTAGCTTTGCGTCTGTGAACCGCATTTTTTTTTTTACCCATGTTACCTTGAAAATAGCATCATATTTCAGCAGTGTCCCAGCCCGTCACTGAGCAAGATCCTTTTATCTGAGTAAGCTTTACAAGATAAAGAATGGTTTTGAAACCTTTGTATGGTTTCGAAAGAGGTTCATTTGAATTCTTGTTTCTTCGGATTGGTTTGAGACATAAATGTTTTTTTTTTGTTTTGTTATTTTTCTTTTTTCTACATTTTTTTGACGCTGTTGTTGTTGCTGCTGCTCGTGAAGGGCATTTAGCCACATCATTTCAACCATTTTTTAACACGAGTAACATAATGCTAAGGTCTATGCTTAGATTGGATCAGGACTGAGTTACTTTTCTTTTTCTTTCATCATTTGTCAGTAAACTGAGCCTTCAAACACGTGCGACATAAAATTTGAAGATCTGAATAGATACTCTTTTATTTTTTTTATCATTTTGCTAACAGATAATGCAGTGTATAGTACAATGTGTTGACAATGTTTATATAGAGAATTTGTAGATACATGTGTAAATTAACTGTAGAGTATATGACATATGGTTTACTTGAGTAAGTCTGCTGTAAGTTTGCTGCAAATAGATGTTAATCTTACTTGAGAACTGGACAAACTGCCCATCCTAAGCATCGGTTGACAAGAACAAACATTAGCACAACATTTTATGATTGTATAAGAACTAACTCTAATGGAAACTGTGATTTGTTCCCTTTGTTAATTGTTTTTACTGTGTTTGCGTGATCCTGACTATGGTCAGTATGTAAAGGCAGCACACAATGTTTGATATACAAATAAATAAATAAAAAAACACACAAAAACAAATAGATAATAGATAATAGAGGTAGTTTTGTCTCTGGTAAATATAGTTTTAAATAAAAAATCAAAATGAAAAATAAAAGCCGTGTTTTTTTCTAATCATTTCACGTTACTTATGTTCTTGGGTTACAACTGACATTGTTGGTTATTGTGTGTTATTCCAAAACAGACATTTTAAAAATTTGATGCCAGTGTCTTCACAAACAAAATGTAGTAAGACATACGATACTCCTGTGCAAGCAGATATGCGTAATGTGAGCTGGGCTGAACATTAGAGATTATACAACAGACCCATGTGACCTTTCCTAAGAGAAACGCTCCGGCTATGTATGAAATTACAATACTGACAACTATTGCATTGAATCACATAGAGAGTGTCTGAGTTATGCTGCATGTGAAAGGGTACAGATGAATGTGCCAATCATTATTGAATGTGACTGTCTTTTACTGACAAAATAATTCTGAATAGGTGCACCTTAATTCATTTACTGTATTCACTTTCAATACTATTGGCATTTTGAAGTGAAAACTTGCATCTGAAAGCCTTTTTTGGGGCAACTGTTAAATGTGCAAGACATGCCATTCATTCGAATTTGATCAGGCCCCATGCTGAGGTGAAATATATGTATGGAAACCTCAAACCCTGGTATTTAGAGGAAACACTAAGGTTGCCTTCATTTATATATAAAGGGTGCTAAGTGTCTAACAGCTGCTGACCTTATCGGTGTTAGTTTGGGACATCAACCACCAACCATCCTGGTCCCAGTCAAACACCTTAGCCGCTGGCTATGTCTCTTTTTTAAATTCACAGTGTGATCTGTTTGACTAGTTTCTATTATAGAGTAGCCCTTAATGCTCAAATCCGGAATGTTTTTCAAATCCATTCTTTTTGTCTGCACAATGCTTTACAAGTGATCAGACAGGATTCATCTGCTCAGATGAGATACTGGCTTGTGATTACGTGCTGAAATTGCTCAGCTGGATGCTGTTGGTTTTGGCACGTAATGATGATGTAAGCCAGTGCTGCCTCATGTGGGGATGACAGAAGATCACCTGAGGCCAAAAAACCTGGTTTGATAGCGCAGGCACAAGTCATATGGGCAGAGATTAGATTTGATTTTACTATGTAATGTTTAGTCCTCAAGGATTATATACGATACATGTTGGATATGGAAAAATCTAATTTGAGTCACTTCAGGCTGTCTAAATGTAGCTTTGCTTGAGTCTTACTTCACCCATTCACTTGTGTCAAAATATGACTATATATAAACAATATAAAATCATTAATAGTCCTGTTATTACTCCTATAGATAATTGCATGGTGAAGATCTTAATTGGGACTTGCTAATTGAAAAGCTGCAGTGACACCTGGTGTACACTCAATAGAATGCACTTGCAGAAAGAAGGTGTAAAAGAAGAATTATGACTACGGGTAGTGTGTGAAAGTTTCCCAAAGCTAATTACTTTCTCTGCTTGTCAGTGGCTCTCAATCAAAACTGACTTTCATCTAAAGAGTGCTATGTTCTTAGCTGACAAAACTGGAGTCATGATGTATCATTTTTTGCAGAACATTTACTATTATTTCTGATGGTCATCTTAGTTGTTACTGAATTCATTGTACAGATGGTGTTTTGAAAGGGAAAATATTAGTTGCATTACATAAAGTTGATGAAAAACTGTCTTGTCAAATAGTACTGTATCTAGAATTTATCCTTTCTGTTGGTTTTTAGTATTATATGTTACCTGGGATACTCAACAGGTGAACTATCATATGTATATGTATCATATGTGTCATTGACTTACTGATCCAATCATTGTTTTATGTTAGCTGCAACCTTTTCTTTGGTTGAAACAAATCAGTAATTGAGAACAAGTTGTGCCTTGATACCTTATTCAGCCATAGCCAGATTATAACATTCCGTTGGCACATCTGTATGACTGTCCAGCATGGCATCACAGCCCACTTACTGGGGCTTTATACATTCTTATGAAATGATAATAATTTGACGAATTATATGACAACTCAATTTGTCTGTTTCATTACATCACCCTCTCTATTGTTCCAGTGTGTCACTTTAATCTCGCTCTCACACTCACACTGTCTTTCTCTGTCTGTTTCTCACACTCGATGCATAGGATGAAATAGCATCACAAGGTTAGATCTCAAGAAGACATTCTTCACTGGTGACATCATCTCAGAAGGCGGACATCAAAAAAGCTTCTAACAAGCTGCTGAACTAATCACAGGATATCTGCTCACTCAGTCTCTGACACCATAAACCCTTCAAGATGGAAACATTTTGGCGCATTTCAGTTTAACTAGATGCACTTCTAATAACTTCTAATAATGCAAAGTAGAACAATAAAAATAATATTTATTCAAGATAAATGCGAAACTGTTACTTTAATGAAGCTGACATCCTGGGTCTTCCAGTATAGTGATTACAGACTTCTCATAAGCAATCTTATTTCCTTGAAACTCTAGTTGGACAAAATATAAATAAAAAATAAAATAAACAAAAAAATAGATTGGAAATAGATTTGTTATTTCTATTATTTAATAATATTATTTAAAATAGTTATTTTATATGAATATATAATATATAATGGTATATATGAATGGATACACATGTATAAAGTTTTAAACACTTCATGAATAGAAAGGAACATAACTGGTCAGTTCCTGTAACTGAAGTGCTTATTAAATTAATGACAATTTTGTTTTTTATAATGGAAGAAATACATTATTATATTTTAATAATACCAGAGTTTTAATTCGCTGGCTTTGATGGTTGCCTGGAGAAAGCCTGAAGCGCCACGTAGACAATACCGTTGATTTCTATAGGATGATATGGGTGCTTAACATTGGACACCAGCCAAACTTCCTTCCACCATAAAACATTGGCTTTTGCTGCCATCTTGTGGAGAGTTATATTACCTCTTATTGACATCATTCCACGTTTGTTCAAACAGCGCTAACTGTAATGTAAGCACTTTTATGGAGCAACTCGTAACTATACAGAAAATTAAAATAAATTGATAAAAATAAGTAAACTGATCAAGTAAACACCGTACACATTTTCTTAAAATCCCTTACTGTTTTTATGTAAGAAGTGTGTTTATAAAAGCAAATAATAAGAGGTGGACAATTGCAGTTTCTAAAAGCACCACCTTGAATGTGTTCTATCCATGCACTTGACCAGCTGATTCTAATTAGCACAGCTCTTCAGTGAGGTAGATGAGCTGGCTAATGAATTAGCTAATTAGTGAATTTGGAAATGGGTGGAACAAACACATGCTAAAACTGTTACTTTCTGAAGTGAGAGTCACCCACCTCTGCAAACAATTCTTTATGCATTTCCATTGGCCTACATTTGTCTGTTTTTCCATAAGAAGTGGTTGCAAACAATAGGACTTGTATGCTTGTATACCAAGTATGCTTTTTTGTACCCTGAAAAAATAGCACACATATCTATCAGCACATATTAAATCAGTAAAATATTAATGTAAAATTTAATGACAAGTACTTTAATAATGTCAGGTGCCACACGTGAGGTGTGATGAATCAGTTAAACACTGATCTTTAAAAATTGACTACTCAGGAGGTATTATAAAGGTAAAATATTCATGTTTCATTTTTATGTACTTTCACATGAACACATGCACAATCCCACTGTCATGCAGTAATATGATTTTTTTTTTTAGATCTTTTTAAAGTTCTTAACTGACCCTATGTACGGTAAATATGTTAATACAACAACTACAGAAGCTGCTTGACAAACCTTTGTGACAAAAGCATAGTTCTGTTTTAAACTGAGGAAAGAAGTAGATTGTTCTTTCTATGAATGAAAAGAGGTCTTTGCATCTGTTAATTGATAGTAACATACAGTATATTAATTGTGGCTGGAGGGACATATTTTATCCTGTTATTCTTCGCAAATTTTATTTTGGTATTAATTAAAACAGTCCAACATTATTGTCTCAGAGACATCATATGAAATTAAACTGCAGATCTTTTCAAGGGCATCTGAATTTTATTTGTACCATTGACCTCCATTTAACTCCAAAAAATAAAGGTTAATATTATGGTAAAAATGCAACACAACACAACAACACAATATCACAATGACACAATCTGAACATGTCCGAGAGTGTACAATAGATAGGTGTGCCAAAAACAAAGGTCCATCAGGTCAGAAATTTAGCGGTATCAGAATTATAAAGTAAATGGATACTGACTCTTGAGAGATCACAATCCAAAGTAATCCAGCTAATCCAGCCATCTTTGCAGTGTGGCAGAGCAGACAGACTCATGAAATAGTAATGGCAAAGCCAGTCACATTACTATTTCTCCCATTATAATATATATATAATAATTTATATAATAGTATATTTATATGTATATGTGCGCACACACATCTGATTTGTTCAGCTAGTAATGATGGATATTACCTTACAGTCATTTAACTGACCCTTTTTTATCTAAAGCGACTTACAGTTGACTAGGCCAACCAAGGGCCAATCCCCCCTGAGAGCAATGTGGGGTTAAGGGCCTTGCTGAAGGGCCCAACAGCAATGGTGTTCTTGATGTGGCTGGACTGGGGCTTGAGCCATCAACCTCAGGGGTTCCAGTCATGTACCTGGCTATTACTGTATTGGTGACAATCACTGACACTGGTTTTGACAAAGAATGTAAAAATCATACTGAAGAGGCTACACACCAAATGGCTCTGAAAGGTACTTACTGTGTTTAAACTAGCTCTGTCTGAGCTGTAGAATTACAAATGGCTTTGCTCAAAAGAGTTGCAATTGACCAAATGGTTTTTTTTAATTATAGAAATTGAAGCTTGGAAGATAAAAAAAGACATAGAGCAACAAGAGTCACGGAGTGAGATGCACTGAATAACATATCTATCTGACATATCTATATCTGACATAAATTTTCATGAAAATTTGGAATTACCTTTCAAATAATATTAACACAATATGTGGTTTAAATATTGAGCCCACTACCCTCCAAATAATTACAAGATGGGTTAACAAGAATAAAAACGGCCCTTAAATGGGACGTTCTCATTATTGCATCATTATCTCGTTCAGGC
This sequence comes from Albula goreensis, assembly GCA_022829145.1. Classification (NCBI taxonomy): domain Eukaryota; kingdom Metazoa; phylum Chordata; class Actinopteri; order Albuliformes; family Albulidae; genus Albula; species Albula goreensis. The sequence continues at coordinate 7,132,855 of CM040744.1, forward strand.
TTTGGTTTTTTCTCACTGTGAATAATTCCATTGATTTTTTTTTTTTTTTTTTTTTTTTTGCGGTCATATCATTTGCCCTCTCCTTAATCTCACTCAATGTGCCTTCTATTTTTTATCAGTGGCTACTAACCACATGACCTTGTGTGAGAGCTTCTCAAAGTGTCTTGAATTATTCACTCAAGTTAGTGGCAGCGTGCGCTGCGGTTAAACTGAAGCCAGGCTTCGTGTCCCTTCAGGTCATGAAGAATTATGCTGTCCAGGCTCTGACTTGTTTCTTCCTTGCTTCTCTCAAATGACATCACAGCTCAGCTCCCATAATTGGCTTTCTGTTTCTTCTCATGTTCACACCGTGCTTGATCACTGCTTCAGTGACCGCAACTGCTTCATCAGTCTATTATATTTTTCTACTTTCCCTCCATTCTACTGAGATCACCTTCTTCTGGCCGTCTATCACTTTCATCTTTTTGTTCCAGTCTCTGAATCTCAATTGTTCTCCTTCTCCTGTCCTCCAGTGGTGGAAACCAGCTTCCCCGCAGCCCAATAACTCAGAGCCTTCTCTCGTCTCTTATGGGCCCATCTCCATAAACAGTACCCTCTCCTTTTCCCTGCTTTCTGATGATTTCACAATTTTCATTGTTTTCCCAATATTTTCATGATTTCTGTGTTGTTATGCCTTTTGTTCACTGTTACTGATAACTGAGCATTTACCTCATTACCACTTAAAGATCGACAAAAGTTTTTAATGATTTGGGTTTAGACGGGTCTTAACTCTCTTTTTAATTAAACTAGTATTTCAACTCTTGGCAACAAATTTCGCCTGACGTTGCATCTTAATGGCGTTTTGGTCATCCTGTGCAGGCAGTGAGGCCCCATAAGTAAGGAAATGGAGCAAATCATGTAGATCACTGTGATAACAAACATGGTGTCTGGTTGCATGCTTACAATCTAGTTTCCTGGCTGCGTGGCTGCCATTTAGACTGTTTAAACTATCAATGATGCTTAAAGCCACAAAAGATTAATTGTAATAGATTTACAGACCTTTTCATTATGTTTTACATTGTGTGACCTGCATTTATGCTTAAATTTTCTCTGAGACAGGGACACAATAAAACAGTGTAAGAGCTCTGTCCTGGGATATATACAGCTGTCGTGTTAAATACAACATCTTCGAAAAGTATGCATTATTACATAAACAAAACAGTCTTTTCATGTGTATGAAACAACAAAATGTGGCATAATCAGGAGAAAAGGTATCACACATAATGTAATCATTTGTGCACGTTTTTTCTCACCGTTCCTTCAATCTTGCATTACTGCTCCCTCTAGTGGTGTTGAATGAAATGCAGTTGTTCGAATGCAGGGTTCCCCCAAGAGGGACTGGTACGGCAGCATACTTTTGTTCAAGCCCAGTTCTACAATACCTATTTTAACTAATCAACTGGTTAACCATACCTAAACCACCCCTTCTCAGATAAGATCAACAACCTCTGTTATTGAGCCTTAGAAAAGTAAATAACACACTAGATGCAATGCAGTATGCCAAATAGTTTAGTATGGCCCAAGAGAGGCTAATTTTAAAAAAAGAGCATAGATACTTCTATGATGCTTGTAGCAGAGGCCACTGAAGAAATGAGAGGAAACTCTATGGGACTGATCTCCAATTTTGGCTCTGAGAACCACAGAGTTCAGAGTGTCCATTCCTTTCAGAACTGAAGTAAATGCCGATTCAAAACTTACAAAGTGTCAGCCAAAATAATATGAACTAAGAAGCAGTATTATAATTACATCTTATCAAAATGCTACATTCCATAACCTTTACAGCATAGAGGTCCACAGATAAAGAATGAGTTTTCCGGTTAAGTAATCAGTGAACTAAAACAGCAGTACATACTCTTACACAAGAAAAGAGCAGCAGTTGTACAGCTGGATAGGCAGAAACTGGCTGCTCAATGGTCTATTGACACTCCCCTCTCAAGGTTCTTTCATAAATTTCAATGTCTTTTGTGGCACCACACGAACCAGAGTTCTGAAAAACCCACATAACTTTCAAGATTTCATGCTAAGAGAGTTCACAGTTTATCGACTTTTTCATTTCTTGTTTTACAGTGGAGTTGTTGCATGAAACAGTCTGAATTCTTCTGTGTGTTGGTCTGTGATTTCATAACGACAAAATCTGTATTAAAATGTTAGTGCCTTCCGATCGGGCATGCGGTTCGATATGGTTACCTGTACTGTTGTAAAAACAAAAGGATAATTTGGCTTTACAACAGGATAAAACTATACATTACGCGATGCTACCACAAGGTGGCGCCTTTTTCTACAAATCTGTCCACGAGGACCATAGAGGCTCAGAATTATGAACCCCAAACAATATCTTTGCTTGTCTTGTCAATTATCGAATGACTTCAGTAGCTAAACAGTAAGACATTAATATGAGCGAAATATATATTCTTAGGAAAAAGGTAAGGGTTTACATTAATTTGCAGTCAAATAAATAGTTATCTGCCTGGAAAGCCGTCTTAGAAAAGCCACTTAGGCATCACATGAATGTATCATAACACTAATAAATGTAGTTGTATTCAAACGAAGGTAAAAAAATTAATACTAATGTTAGTCTAAGAAGTAAAAATCGCCATTAGATATATCTTAGAGTAAGATACTTGTAATGGCAAACTCAGTTTAATGCGATTTTAAAGTCTTGTGTTATGTAGTGTCTAAAAAAAATATATGTGTATGGTGTAAAAATAACCAAGCCACGGCATTAAAATGTCAGGCGAAGACTCCTGGTCTTAGAATACCCTCCCTTCTGTAAAACTATTACTGCGATTTGACAAATATGTCTCCCTCAAAACTGGCATGGAACCAAAAAAAAATCAAACAGATTTAAAATAGTTTGATGTTTTGCTCATTATTTAAGCTTTGTCGAAATTATTAGATCACAATTTACTCTGGCTTCCAATGTGAAGTTGATGGCTTTTCAGTACGAACACGTAGCAAGCTAAACGGTTGGCAAGCCACTCCTAACGGATTCAGCTCGTGGTCCTGATCAGAGTAAGTGAAATTGTTGACTGTAGGCCTCTCTACGAACGACGTCTTCCCAACTGGTTCTTCATTTTACTTTGTTTTTTTTTTTTATTTTATTTTTGTACATTTTACATACATTTAACTATAAATACGTGGATTAGCCCGTGCATGTCTATTGTCTCTGAACCACACAAACGTCAGTATGAAAGACCCATTTGGCTCAAAACAGATTTTGGGGCCAATTTTAAAGTAAGAAAGGCCACCACTGCATTAGTGGTACTTTCAAATGTGCACTAAGCATCACCTGTAGGTCTATGTGTGCCATTAGTGCCTTAGAGTTAGATTAGCGAGGATGAGAAACTTTATACAAAGGCTACTTCATGCTGTAAGACGTTTAATTTTAGGTACAAAACCACTAACGTTAATGTTAATGTGTCAGTCGAGTTAAGGCTTACACTACGTTAACTGAATTCTGTGAGAGGATGTATTGACCAGAACCAAATAAATCGACTTCTAGCTGGCTAGTTCGATTGAGCGAACAGTTAGCTAGCTGACTGTATTATTTTTAAATGCCATACATATAAAACAACCAGGTTTGCGTCAGTTGATATCATGGGGGCCTTAACTTAAAGGCCAATGATACTTGTTCTTTTGTCAGTTTGACAAAATGGCATACATAAACTGAAATAAATGTTGCTGCTTCAAAAACATGCCAACTACAAATCAGTGAGGCTAAACTAATGATTTCCTTCATCTCCAGGTCACGGTTTATTTTGCATTTTGACAGAATCCTGATTTGCTCGTAGGCCTCATTTTGATATGTAGGTTGTGCACTCAATGGTAGTGCATCGTTTCTGCTTGAACCCCTTTATTACTTCTTTGTGTTTGATTTTTCAGAACATTTGGAAATGTTTATTTCAGCATGAATTTGAAGTATATCGGATGTAAACAAAAGGTGAGTCACAGTTATTTTTATGAATCTTGCTAACTCTACATTTATGGTAATATCAATTTGATATTATTTTAAATTAATTAAATATCAAAAAAGAATACACTCTTTAGATCTTGAAATTTGACCAGGAGGGGTCCAAACTAATGTTCTGTGCTTGGCAGGAGAATAGGCTGGGCTCTCACTGGTGCAGTTTTAATTTCAGACCAATCTATGTCATTAGCTGACTATAACCAGTAGTTTGCAATGGTGTGAAACATTTAGCCATCAAAGGGAAGAAGAACAGCATTTGGCCAGGATTCCTTGGTTATCCACTGCCTCGTCAGGACACACCAAATGCTATTGATTTCATGAGTGAGAGATATAGGCCTCTCCTCTCATCAGTGTTATTTCTCCAGTGGTACAGCATGCATTTTAGTATGTAATCTTGCCAGATGCATGATTTCCACTGTTAACATAGCAGAGGCTCAATGTCAACACCCAAATTGGAAAGAAGAAAACACTGGAAAAATAGAACCATTAAGAAAGTGTATGACATTTTCAGCAGCAGCATGGACTTGGACTCACATGCATATTTTTAAGAGTTAGGGAGGGATTTAATTAAGCAATTATATGCATGCTGTTTTCCCTCTGTTCCTGGCTCTCTGATTGCGTGGGACCTGGTGACACATAACAAAACTCCACAGACAATATTTAGGGCTTGGATACAATGGCATTGCAACTAAAACTGGCAATGTAAATTGGTTTAATTTTATATTCGGTTTGGAAGTCATGTTTGAGAATGTCCCTGCATGGCAGATAATATTGGCATACAGTTGGCCACAGGGCCACCCAGAAAGGGAGGGCTGTAGTGGGTAGGGTTCTCAGGAGGGTATGTGTTTGTGTAGCACTCACCCAAACTAATGGAGCAGACAGCAATGTAACAGACCTAAGTATACAACTGGCATGCCAAATTGGGAGAAAACAAACCAGTTAGGTAAAAATTAGTACTAATAATCAAATGCTCTCTAGGTCTATATTATTAATGATACCATTGACTGTGCAGCACAATAAAAAAGATTCCTGTGCAAAAACTATGCCACCATCCCAAAATAACACACTTAGGTTTACGAAATGGAAAAACATGGTATGTAACTGGCCAAACCCTCTGGGAAAATATCAATGTGTCCAAGATAGAATGACTGCTGTAACACCTCTGTGGTAATGTAGGTTAGCATAAATATTGTCAGGACTATGTAACACTTGTAAAATGTCCACTACACTTCTTGTAAAGTATTATATGATTTGTTGGAAGAAACAAATTAATTAGTCATGTAAATGCCCAGTCAGGTGTTGTTTTAGCTGCAAATAATACAACATAAACTAGGCTGTGCTGTCCTTGTTGAAGGAAGAAATCAAGCACTTTGATATTGGTGATTTTGTATCTGAAACTTTGATATAGTCCATGCATCTGAGCAGTCATATGTTCTCAAGTGTTATCTGCAGTATTATTTTACGTCTAAAGAATACATGTTTCTTCATTTGCAATTGATTTGTAAAAAAAAAAAAAAAAGAAAGAAAAGAAAAAAGAGGCAAAATAACTGGCTGCACTTAATGTCTTTTCATGTATTCAAATATGAAATATTCCAAGTTCTGAAAGTACCAGTTACTGTAAAAAATTTATGGGCTGCAATAGTTTATTTTGGTTGTCGAGAAAATCCTAGTTTAGTGGTCTCTAACCTTCATCTCAGTTGTTGTACAGAGATTCGTAATTATGAGACTCCAGATAATGGTACATCATATTTGGTAGAAATATGTCTCCTTTACACTTCAGATTATGAGCAATTTCAGTGAAATTGTTCCCAACAATGTCTGCACCACAGACATGCAGTCAACAGAACACTAAAATAAGTAGCAACAGGCTGTTTTTGTCCAAACCAGTGTTTTGTTTATTGTTATCAATGCAAAATACTCATATCTTAGACTCAACATGTAACTTAAATAAATTTGATCAGATCAATGTTTTCACAAGGCACCACTTCAACCCAGACTGGCTGGCAAAATCAGGCCAGTAAGAAACTCAATTCAAGACCACCCTAAGCCAGTGTTTGTTCATGGAAAATGGTCTCGAACAACCTCATAACAGACACTTAGAAACACTCACTCACCTCATTCTCCTATCTTTCTATTTACCACTTTTAAGAGAAACTAACTTTCAGTTTCTCTTACATAGCATGTACACACACTTGTATCATGCCAGTATAGAATGACCTTCAATTGGAACATTGCTGTGTCTCCATTTGTTTATTCTTTAACTGTGTATTAAGAAAAATACCATTTTGTCTGAGAATGTCTTGGGAGTACCATGCAAAAGAATATGATTGCATCTCCAAAGAGATTCTAAATCCTCTTCTGAAAGGTTGGCATGTCCAGGTGCGAGACGTTTTTGTCGGTATAAATGTAGATTAAATTGTCACATCTTGTAAAATCCATGACACTAAATTTAAACTCATTAGTTAGTATCGCACTGCATGTGGCTCATAATATAACGATGAATTGTTCATCCGCTTGCCTGTCCGATGGTCTTTCGGACCCTTTTTGTTTTGTTGGTAGTACTGCCTGCTTCATTAAGACATTTTTTACAGTAAATTAGAAATGAGCATGTGTGGTATTCTTTTAAACAAATGCACCAAATACAAATTGATTTTTGATTTGGAATAAATACACATAAGACCAGTCAGCAACTGAATTGCAATTGCTGTGTGCTGGATTGGTTCACACGAACGTCCCCGGACTAAACGTACGTACAGACTCAACACCGAGCTCTCTAGCTCCCTCACTTGGTTCAACTGGGACATGTTTTCATAACGAACCACAACAGAAAAATAAGTGTTTAGAAGTTTTACTCTTTATTTTTGCGTCATCCATATTTCCCATCGACCTAGTCTTGTCGTACTTCTGTTTTGGCAGCGGAACGAAAACACTTCTGAGGGAAAGTCTGTACATAGCTGTTCGAAAAGAACAGTGTACGCGGGATCTCTAAGCATCGGAAGTGAGTGAGTCGCTGCTTGTTGGTTTGGCGCCGGTGGAGGGAGTCATTCCTGCAGCTGCACTTCCGGTCGGCATTTTGTTCTGCGAGAGAGGGAGAGAGAGTCTGAGTGGACCCTTTTGATCCCCGCGTCAGTCGTCATAATTTTCCAAAATCGGGCGAAATATACAAACATTTTGCGTTGGTGTCGGTGTAAAACCGGCGAAAAGACCGGTCGATCGAATGTTTCCCCAGTTACACCCGTTCAAGCCTACATGTTTGCAGTGAGACGGAAGAAGAACGAACCTCCCCGACCCGGATTATTGTTGTTAGCTAGCTAGCCAGCTAGCTAACCAGCTATCTACATTATTTCTACGGAGGAGCTGTGAGAAAGAGAGGGGGAGCCAGAGATACAAACCCGGACCGTTTTACAAGCTTTTTTATTTTCCTTTTTTAAACAAACAAACTCGAGGTAAACGTCTTATTGTATTTTAATATGTTGTTATTTATTTGTTCGCAATATATGTCACTTGACTCAATCTTAATTTGCGTAGTGTAGTGTTGAACTTATGAGGAATCCATTGGCGAATCGGCTGTTTTTTTCCCTTGATGGCTGTGTGTTAGCTGCGTCTTGCCCAATGAGAGGCGTGGGCCGCGGGTCTGTCTCGTACGTTCAGTCCGTGGATTCAGTATTTTTTAGAGGCCGAATCAGGCCGCTGGGAAACAATAAAAACAACCATTCACATGATCGGGTAACTTAAGCAAAATATGCTTTTGGCGCTGCAGTAATGTATGACAAATTAAATGGAATTCATTTAAATGCGGTAATTATTAACTTGTTTGATTATGGTGTATTTATTGATGGACGGAAAATGACTTTCACAAGGGATTCAAATATCTGAACTAACTAGTTACAAAGAGGGGTTACAAATAGGCTAACTCATTTGATAGCTGCATTTACTTAAGCATAAGAAATTCAGTTTTAAGTAACACCATACAGTGCTAATGTATTTTTGCAGCTAATTGGGTAGTTACCCTTAGCCCCCAGCTAGCAAAAGAGATCGCTGGCCGACGCGCAAGCTAACTTGGTATCTAACTAGCTAGCCAGCTACGTGTTTTGTTGATATATAAGGGACCACGTCGGTAGCAAGCTAGTTGCTAGCCAATCAGAATTAAAAATTACAAATTCATATAATTTTTTTTTCCTGCAACTGGATTGCTAACTGCAGCTGCTTATTGATATAGATGTATCTGTTAGGTGAACGTTTAGCTATCTTGCGTGCTAACCTTATAGGAGCCTGACTGGAATAGTGAGTTGAATTATTTAGCTAGGGGTCGATAGTCATGGTTTCATTATATAGCTCGTTAGCTAGCCTGGTCATTCAACATTCAAATGATAGAATTTATTTGAAAGTAACGTCAAGCAAACGGTAATGCAGCAGCTGAATGAAAAATAAGTAACTTCAAAGTAGACCGAGGTAATGAATGTTCCAAATATTAACATTAGCGTTATAGTAAAGATTAGCGAGCTAACGTTAGCAGATTTAGCTAAATCGAATCTGAAGAACAGTGTTTAGTTTGTTGATCGAATGGTGACACATTTTTGGTAACCCTCTTACTAACTGGCCACGTTAACTTGATGTAGGTGTATGGCTAACTTGTCAAAGGACGGTGTGTGTGAATACCAAATGATAGGAAAAAAAGTACCCATGTACTAGCTAGCTTGTTTGTCAGTGTTACACTTATCCAAGTAGCGTCAGCTATAATGTACATCAACTAGTCGTTTTTTTCCACGGGATTGATCGATGTATCTGCTATCGATAGCTTGTTAACGAAAATAAACTGATATAGCATAAGTCACATTAGCAATCAGACAGCCCAGTTAGGAAATTCGCTCTAAGATAAGGTTAGAAACAGAACTGGAAAAAAAATGTTTGGCCAAGGTAGCAGGCTAGCTGAGAATGAATATTCTTGTGTGGTGGTTGTGGTTGGTATTCCTTTTCAACACGGATATGTGAATACGGTACCTTTGCGTGATCAGAGTTGGTGTCATATCATCAGCGGCAACGTTACCAGCGCTCTTTGGTTGCAATACCCATGTGCGGTGAACGTTATTAGTTACGCAGTTGTCATTGTTGAAGGCGACGTTCTTTCTTTTCTTGGTGTGCTTAGATTGCCAGTGAGCGAACTAGTTTATATTGAACTAGTGAACGTTGTACTAAAATTGACCAAAGGGCCGTGGTTTGTTTTAATCGACCCTGCAAGCTAAAGTCATCTGGTCGCACTGTGCAGAAATAATAGAATGCATGACTTGCTTACCCTAACGTTGCAGCCCATGTATGTAGCTAGCTGTAATGTTAGTTTGGATACACATTTTCGATCAGTTGTTAGCAAATTGTAATCACCCGTTAATGTTGCTATGTTTCTAGCGAGCAACTTGGCCATTTCCTCATATATTACAAATGTTGTTTTGCCGGTTATGTCGCTCTGCATTTTAAAGATGTCTGAATTAACTTTGCTACCATAATCATTTAACGTTAGCCACGGTTAGCTAACCGGCTAGTTGTTCATTGTGCATGAGGGAGGACTGGAAAATGATGGCTTAGTAGCTAACTAGCGTGTCGCTTTGCTATAAATAGCTAGCTATCGCTATCTCGCCACGGATTTTGGAAAGCTGAGTGTTTACAAGTACGGAGCTAACATTAGCTAGTTAGTTGATGTTCTCTTGCTGGTACGTTTTACATTTCCACACGCGTAGCTTGCATTAGCTAGCTAACTGGCTACGTTGTCATGGCTTTGTTGAAGTTATTTCATACACTTTATGAACAAAACGACGTTGCTGTATACCATTTGTCTCTAACGTTTCTAAATCGGGAATTTGTTCTGGAATGGGTTGTTGATGGTAAGTAGAACTTGGGATAAAGAAAGTGCTGATTGGTAGTGGAAGGGTCTAATCGATGGGCCAAGTGAGCTATTAGCGAAAAGGGGGTCGAGCGGTTTGAATTTTAAACAGCCAGTGGATCCCGCTGCGCCCCCGAGCAGGCCTCCCTCTCCGTAATCTCAGATTCCTGTCTTTGTGCTGCCTGCCCGCTCCGATCTGACCAGCCAGGCGGCGATCAGGACGATTCCGGGCCCAGATGGGAGCGCCAGATTTAACATGAGTCCTGCTTTTCCATCGATTATAGCAGGTAGTCGGTTATTTGCATGCCGAACGGTACACACACGCAGCCATATGATTTTTTTTTTGTGAAATGCAAATGGTTTAACTTTAGGTTGCAGATATTCATTTGTTTTATATGCATACACGAATGGGTTTCTCCTGGTCGCTAGCTAGCCCCTGAACAGAATTGTTTTCAGACTGGCTAAACAACGCCCCAGTGTGCTAGTGTGAGACTGAACGCGGTGTAACATTTGCAATTAAAATACGACATACAAGCTGATATGTTGCCTCATGGGTTTCTTTTCCTGCAACCGTGCTCGAGCATTGGTGACCATGCATGTTTGATTACGATTATATCCGAATGAAATGAAATTAAAGACGTCTGTAAGTTTGACAACACATTGCTAGCCAGTTAGCTAAAGCCATAGCTTTTCATACATTACAGGCTCGAGGCCTGTTCCAGGCGTATTGTTTTTTTCAGTATCCAGTCAGATAGTAAAGTTGGCTTACGTTACTTATCAAAACATTACGGTCCAGTAACGAAGTGATACACTGTGTGATCTTTCATATGTGCCTTTAACTGGCTAGGGTTGATTCCCTAGCTTGTTTATTTGGTTGGCCACCGTACTATCTAGGCTTAAGGTAGTTTATGTGGGTGTTTATACCAGAGTACTCTGTGGTCCCTTATTGGCTACTTAGGCACAGAAACTTGACGCGCTTTACGGTAATGTAAAAGACCAAGCGTTAGGAAGTCCTGAATCGCGACAGATTTGTTCTTCTGCTCTGAACTTTACAATAAATAGTCAGTCCAAGCCAGTGTAAATGTCTGAGTTAAGAGAGCGTTGTTCATTCGAAAGGGGAGCTGAAGTTTCCTCAGCTTCTCTGTAAAACAGTCAGCCACAATAGTTAATAGAAGTGCACACGGATGAGCAGCTCTCGGCCTGTGGGGCAGGAGAGGTTGAACCTATCCGCCTTATTTTCATCCGACAGTAGAAGAGAAAAATAACTCCTCAGGTTGCATAGATATAATTGCATTACCACAATGAGGGTTGCTGCAACATTTACTTCTTATTCTTCCCTGGCCATGCCAGGCAAATGAAGTCCGAATTTTCTGTAGCAATAGGTGTAATTTTCCCTCTTTTGCCCTATCATTTCCGTATTTGGTTAATGTTTTTAAGGACTGTTTTTGGTCATTGGATTTTGGGCCCTGCAGCTCATTATTCAAGAGACTGATTTGTGAAAATAGGCAAAGCTATTTTTTTTTGTTCTCAGTTACCAGCTAGCTGAACTCATATTGCATGACTTGATGTGTGACATGAACATAGACATGTTCACTAAAAACAAACAAGCACAATCTTCCCAAACATTTCATACAGTTCATTGTATTTAGATGGCTAACTATTTGGAAAGGAATTTGTCAGTGGAAGAGGGTAAGTGAAAGGTACTCATACTTAATTGTTGCTATAGAAGGAACATGATATATCTCTAGAATTGCAATTTTTAGGAGAAATTGAATGGTTTGCCTCTTTATATAAGCAATGTCAACCTAATAAATCCACACAAAATGACTGTATGGTGATACAAATGCGTGTGCATATGCTGTAGTGAAAGAGAATGGGGGGGGTCTTCTTTTTCATGTATTACAGTTGTGACTGGCTATGGATGTTAAATAAGAATCAGTATGAATTAAGTATTTGGTAGTATTTAATATGTATATTCTTAAAATTGATAATTTATCTCATCTGTTATATTTTAACAGCAAAACCTAAACAAATTATGTAGTCAACAAAGACACACTGGCTGTTTTGCTTGCCATAGCCTTGAGTTATCTTTTTAAGTTTAATTATGAAATTAAAACTTTGTGCTCACTTGTACAATATTCCTTGACATGGGACCCTTTGAACCCTCTTTAACTTGCCAGTACTACGATTCATAGTTTGTAAAGAGTGATACTAAAACTGCATAAGATACGAAAGTAAGACATAAGATTTGTTTGTCTCGCATACCTCCAATTTTTAAAAAATCACAAGAAAAAAAGTTGTTCTGAGGCTCAAAGTTTATGCAACTGTAAAAAAAAAAAAAAAAAAAAAAACTGTGACGTTTTATGGTCAATAAAACCATAGACCATGTTAAATTGAAGGAACGTGCCAGTTGACTGAGTGCTATGTTGTTATTTGAACTTGCCAATGTGGCAGTAAGCAGTGCACGAATGTGTAACAAAGGCAACTTTGACCGTTTACCACAGATACAAAATGAGCCAATGCAAAATAGTTTTGCTGGATTTTTGTACCATGCACCACCATTTGGTTTTGTTGGATATACTTGGTTATAAGGTTGGTAATGGAGAGTGAGGTGGGTATTCACCCCTCCCACTCATCACATTAAGTTATGTTGTACCAAAAACAGCAGTTTCAAGTTCAGATGAGGTTAATAGCCGGTGGGGGGGCTAGAACCCAAAATATTTGGCAGCATCTGGAAGACTAAATCCCAGAAGTGTTTCCCATTGTATGTACAGTTGAGGAACTTAACTTCATAGTATAAAGGGTGGAGTCTGATTGAAACCAGTTACTTGCCATTCATCTGGCATGCACCTCACAGTTAGGCATTTAGTGATGTCTGTTGTTTGTCATTTACTTACCGTTCAGAAAGCAAAGCAGTATAGTTTTTGTTAGAGTGATGATGCTGGAATTTATCATTTCCAGAAAATGATATAGATGTACTGAGTGAACAGTTCACTTGACTTGAAATTGCCAAGCAGGGCACGTGGCCATATCATTTACTAGCTTGTCATCTTTCTCTGTTCATCCTTTGCAACAGGGTTTCCAACATGCTAAAGAAAGAACTAAGTGTTTATACTTGTAACATTACAAGTATTGTAAATATTTCACAGGTTGCATCAGAGTAGGTACATGTTGTAAAATGTATTTGTAGTAGCAGATTGTAACACCTACAATAATGCAATACCCATAACGGACATTCCTCCTGTTGAATTATGATAGAAATGAATGGTAAAGCTGTTGTACTGCCTCTAGATCCTTTTCACACATGAAATTTGAAGTTTGAATATAGGAAAACATAATCGCATGTTTTTGGATAAAGTTCATTTTTTTTCCATCATTTTTTACCTGTTAGTCTCAAAGGAGGAAGTAGGAAGAGAAACAGCTATCAATTCTCTTATGTTAATGTCAGGGTAAACCGTTTTATAGATGGAATAACTTGTATAAGCAACATTTAAAGACCCAACCCCTTTGAGTGCGTATTAAGTTCACATTTCAGTAGTATGCATTTCATATGTATGCCTGCATTCCTGTTTCAGGGATTGGTTGGTTTTGTGACTAAAAAGTCAGCTGACTCCAACTGTCATTTTCCTCGACTTGTTTGGCTAGATGTAACTCAGAGTATACCTGTCTTTGGCTTTCTGTACTGTTTGAATCACCAGTTAAATTCGGTTAGTCCCAGTCAAAAAGCTAAAGACGAATGCACTCCTGAACAGCGCAACCAATCTTGTCACTACTTCCGCTCACGGTCGTGTTGTTCAGGAGTACAAATCGTCTTTAGCTTTTTGACTCGGCTTAAGGGGGAGGGGACACTGTGACGGGGCTTAGGTTGTCTCATTAGCCGGGCGGGTTGGAGGGCCATCCCCACTGAGAGGCCTCTGTCACTGTGGTTCTCTTCACAGATGTGCTCTGCCTTCCTTTCTGAAACCTCAGCAGCAGTGCTAAGATTTTGGAGTGTTTTACCTGTATAGGCTGTTGACTGGAAGATGGTTGTAGGAGAAAGGGAAGAGCAGTGAAATTTGTCTGTGACTGATTGTCTTTTGCACATCGGCATAGATTCTTTCACTTGATTTGTTTAAAGTCTAGATGCAGAATTGCATATTATAAAGTATTTGTACAACAACACTATTTTTGTGTATTTTATTACTAGCTCACTGGTGCTATTTTTGACTCCTGACAGAATCATAAATAACTTGTGTTCTGTGTATTTTCCCCACCCCTCTTTAAAATAACTTTTTAGTCTCAAATTGATAAAATATGATTCTCTCTTTGAGGGAATTGTGGATTCACTGTGAGCTACATTTGATATTTAATGTGTTATCATTACCTAGGCTTTTGTGTTGCACTGTTGCCCCATTACTGGCAAGGTAGAAGGTCTGGTTTTCTGTGCACTAATAAGCTTCCTGCTGGTCTGTGCTGTATTCATCCTCTGGAGTTTGGAGGACGTCAGTGTCCCCTGCAATTATGTAAGTCAAGAAATAGCAGCGTTCCATCTGACAAATCAACAGTTTACAGTTACTGCCTTTTGTACCAAAGACCATTGGCCTTTGAGCATTTGATCATTTTTTAACTGCAGTATATAGCACGAGTGGGAATTACAAAGTTTTGTGCTGTCATTTTCAACATGGTACTGCTATGTTTGAAGTTTTGGCAAGTGGAACAGTTTTCCGTTAAATTGAACTGTGTTGACACCTATGTAAAATATTTAAGAACAGTGGTGGAAGCTTAAGGATGTATGTGCTGATAGATTACAACAAATGTAGTGCTGTCTGCTTAATCAAAGATGAGTGATCTTCACTTATTTGTGGGAGGAGGTTTTAGAGACCGTTGATTTAGATAGTATGATAAAATAAAGGCTACAGGTGTTTGCTGTAGGAAGTGAATTGCAGGTGTTTTTGCTGCTGTTTGTCTCATTCTGTGAACCTCACTAGCCACAATAGTATAACCACTATCTAGGAAGTGTCACTGTGCAGCTGTTTTCAGTTTTAAGCACACTATTATTTTGAAATTTGCTCTTTGCTTAAGTGTTGCTACAGAGGTTTTTCTTCTTGCATGCATTCTTGTAGGAGATTTTATTTCTCTTTTCTCAAATTTTTACCTAGCCTTACATTGCAAGAAAAAATACAGTCAGCTTAAAAGTAGAACTACCTGTAAGTCGTCAGAGGTTAATGGCTTAATTCTCAAGGCAGCTCTGCAAATACTTTTCCAGATATTTTAATGTCATATGGGATTTGTTTTTTCTTTTTAAAATTTCCGTATGAACAAGTTGCATAGGTGTACTGTTTTCTGAGAGCGAGTGAGTGAATGATGATTCAGACTGGGTAGCTGGGCTTTCTCTAGAAGTGCCACCAGAAGTTTTTGAAGGATTAAAAAAAAAAAATGGCAAAATCCAGTTCAAGTTGGTAATGTTTTCCACACTACCTCCACCGGCCCTAGTACTTGTCTCCTTGCTGCTTTGTCACTCACTGTGGTTTGGATTTCAGGATTACAGTTTCAAGCCTAAATGCATCGATCATTGTAGAACAACCTGCAGATCTAACCAAAATGGCTTGCTTTTATGAAGAGCAAAATGCATTGATCCGGGCTCATACGAACACATTGGATCAGGGGAACTTTGTGTTTGAATTCATGCAATATTGATGCATAAACTCTTCAATTTAACCTACACACAGTTATATTCCCGTTTTTCAGTTGGGGGATGATGAAGCAAAAGCTTTTTGATTGATCACGGGCATTTTAATTGCTGCACTAGTCAGACAGAATGCTCTAAGCAATTAGTAAGTTGCACTGATATGTGTTCAAGTGTGTGTGAATAGTACAAAGTACAATGAATAGTACAAAGGTTTTAAGCTCTGCTCAGGTCTTTTACCAAATCGCTGGAAGGGTAATTCTGCCTTCTGGGCTTGGCACGTTTATAAACTTTTACTTTGTTTCCTGTAAAAAAAAAAGTTGCCCCTTGTCTGAAAACTAGTCAAAAAAAAACATAATTTGTCATAAATGTCCTTATCTCAAAATAGCTTGGATGCTTTTGCTTGTGTTTTTAATTGATAGTGGTACTTTAGGGTGGAAAAAAGAATGTCAAAAAGGGACAAGTTCCCCAGTTTCACCAAAGGTGGACTCAGTGAACCACAGTCCTAGTCATGACTAAGCAGCTCATCTCATTAATTTACTGTGCACTGTGCAAACATTGCCCTTCAGAATATTTAATTCCAGATTGCTATTTTTGTAATGTTTAGTCTAAGTCCAGGTTGAATTTATCCATAAAGAAATGAAGAATTTAACTTGGACTTAGAAGTCACCCCTGCCACAACCCCACCCACCTTTTTTTTTTTTTTTTTTCTTTTTAATTTTCCCAAGAAAAGGAGCAAGGTCCACACGTCCAGCTCAACCTTTTTGGCTTTTTTAAGAGTTCTGTATCATACTATTCAATGAATGGTGAATAGCGAATTACAAGAAGACGTGTTTTAATGAAGCAACTCGGCCTGTACAAGTTTTTCATATCTCTCGAATTGCATCAAACCCCTTTTGCCAATAGACGTCCACTTATTACTATTTTTGTATTTAAATAAATTGATACATTTATGGCAAATGTTCTCCCATATTCTTAGTTTACCAAGACCAAAATGTTGAAATTACTTCCTCTTTATCTATGCACGTTATGTGCGGTAGTTCTCTATTGAGTTCTCTGCAGATTGAGATACAAGAAACGGTTTGTTTACATTTTGGTCCTTGCATGCAAGCAGCATCGATACAACCAACAGTGGTGATGAGAGATTACCACTCATTTCATACCGTGCAGCGGAGATGTCGGGCTCAGCTCCTGGCAGGTGATGCATGCTTTACTCTAACCTCTGTTCTCAACTACGCATCAGCCCAAACATGTATTCAGTTTAAGTAAAATAATGGTCAAAGCGGTTAAATTTGTGCCCCACATGCACTGCTGTGCATTTAGGGAGATAGCGTGTTCATGTGTCAGTTTTGGCTTATTGTCTGAAAAATTGTATCAGTTCAGCAGATCAAAGAATTATTAAAGCACTACACTCACCCCCTGCTTGATAGACAGTGTTGACAGTGAGGAATTGCTATTTAAAAAGAAACCCATGGGGTGCTGCTTTACAAAGTTATGTTTTACATAATGGTGTACTGAGGTTTTGTGCTGCATGATTAATTTAGCATTTCATAGTTGTCTTGCATCTGATGGTGTCTTAAAGTGTGGTACAGTAATTTGTAGATCTCATTTACAGATGTGATGTTTTTAATGATGCACTGGGGTGTGGTGTATTGTCCTTAATGTTTGTGATGTGTGTCATATTGCGCAGCAGTGTCCAGTTCAAAAGTTAAGTGTGGTGTAGAGTACTATGCGGGACAGTTATGTATCGTAGTTTACCAAAGTATGATGTCATGCAACTTGTTGTTGAGCACAGTTAGTAATGCATAATAGGGTACACAGTCTGGAATTGAGTGTTGTGTTAAGCAGACTGTGTATACGATGTTTTATTCAAGTGCTTAGAAGTGTAATTTGTGTCTCACAGCTCTTTAAAGTGCATGCTGTAGAAGCGTGCAGTAGTGTATTTTGTGCTGGTCTGCAATGTGTGTGTATGTGTGTATTATATAATGGTATGCTTAAAGGGAGGAGTAGTGTAAATTGTGTTGTTGCACAGTTGTGTTATTTGTACAATGGTGTGCTGAAGTGCAGTGTAGTGTAATGGAGTGTACTGCACTACTGTGCATCTGTTCCTTTGTGTTGCTGGGCAGGGCTGTCTGTCTCCCAGCTGTCACTATGGTGGGTGCAGCTCTCCTTCACGGGCAGTCGGGGGCGGAGCCTGTGCCTGAGCTGGGGGATGGGCATGCGAACGTGCGTGTGTCACTGGCTGGCGGTTGCAGTCTGGGAGGCGCCCGTCCGCCTGCTTGCGTATGTGCGCGGACTGTGTGGTGAGAATCTGTCAGGGCTCACTCGCTCACAACGGCGAGCGTGCGTGCGCATGCATTCGGAAAGGGCGGCAGGGATGAATGTGGACGTGTATCTGAGCAGCGGCAGCTGGGCGGTCAGCTTCATTGTTCACGTCCAGCCTGTCAGTCAGCACCGCTGGAGATCAGCGCTGCAACAAGCCAAGCTCTTGTGTGCAGCAGTGCCAGAAGCACCTTATTTCACTCCTACCCTTTTTGAATTTTAATTAATTACCATGCATTTCTCTCCCTTTTTCCCCATGGGGCTTTCTTGATGGGGTTGTGTTACCAAGCAAACATTTCAATTTAGATGGAAACGTGAATTACATTGAAGGCGCTGTCCTGTAATTGAGATTTGTTTGTTCCCTACTTTTAAAACAACAGTGTGTCTAAAACAGTGTGTCTTTTATGTCTAATTCTAGACTGAAAGGCTTGTAGGCTGAAAGCTTGTGTATAGTTCCTAACCCTCTATAGTAATATGATTAAGGCATATTGATTTTTTGTTTGTGAACAATATGTCCAAACAGGCATTGCTTTGATGGATGCTATGATTTTACTCCGAACTTTACTGTAGTAAGCTCTGAATCAATCCCTGTACGGTTTTATTAGTGTATTAGTTTGTCATTATGGTCCTTAAACATTTCTTTTAGAGCTGCATTCTGCTTTTTATTTCCCTTGGGGTTTGGGACTTGTGTTATCTGGTTGTGACTGTACTACAGCCCATTTTAGGAAAAGTGCATTGTAGGTTGCCGTTGCTAAAATTGAAAGTACTTTAAAGGTAGCAAGCTCTGTATTCGCCAAACCATCTTCCCCCAAGCAGTCTTCATGTAATATGCATCTTGCCTTCCATCTTTAATCTTTGTGACCCTGTTTGAGTTTGTGCCAACTACATGTACATTGATCTTCTTTCCTCACTCTTCTGTGCTCAACAGCGCCCCCCTGATGGATTGTTTATGTACTATGTGGTTAGGAATGGACTTGCAAGTCAGAAACGTTGCTTAAACATGAGTCTGGAAATTGAGAGAAGAGACATGACAGAAAAGAAGTATCTTATTTTATTCATAGTAGAACACAGTAGATAAACTCTTCATAGTACAGCAATGATGGACAAAATGGAAATGTAAGAAAAGATACATTATAAAATGTAAATTATATATTCTAAACACTAATCAGTAATTAAAAAAAAAAAAAAAAAAAAAAAGTGATTTGGGTTTAGGGTCAGAAAATGTTTCTTTGGTTCATTCAGGTCATGATTTTTAGAAGTGTATTTTAATAGTTATTGCTGTGTGCTTTAAAGAAGTGTCAGTAAAAATTACTTTTGTTCTCAGTCAGACCCTAAAATATAGCCCTGACCAGGAAATATGAGAAAGACAGTCGCCCTCAGCACTGCGCCCCCTGCTAAATTTCTGTGGGAATGAGACACAATTCACCATTCAACTAGTTTCTTACTGGAACTACTAGCAAGTTTACAAAACGAAGCTTGTGACAGACATAATTTCATAACAAATTCCAGGTATATTCAGCAGCATAACCTAAGATCTTGAGAACTTAAGCCTTAAAACAAGGATGTAGTATCATCTAATCTCAAGTTATCTTGCATAAGGCCCTAGCTGTATTTTTGGCAGGTACCACTTTACACAAAACCATGCATTGGACACATTTTTTCTTTTAAAAATCTTTCAGTGGTTAGATGCAAGACTTTTGGTAAATACACAGTAACTTCACATAGGAAAATTATGTGTTTTGGAAAATCGAGTAAGTGCTGTTTACATACTAGATAGAATGTACCCAGATGCACATCTCTGTTTTGTTTTCTGTCTTTTGGCCTTTTGCAGAATTGAATCCTCCTTCCCTTTGTCTGCATTTTAATGGTAATGACACAATTGTTTATCCAGGGAAAGTGATGCCGTTTAGCTGTCTCACACCTCAGAACTATGGATTATTGTTTTTAATGGTGTATGGAGAGAGCTTGTTTTGGAAATATTTGTTTGTCTTTGGAATTTAAATGGCAAAGTCCCCTTGCATCTTATTATCAGGCACCTAGGAATGTTCTGTTGTTTGCAGTTCACCTTGTAGTTATCATTTAACATTTAACTTGCTTCTAATTGAAAATACATTTGATAGTTCCAAGGAAAGTTTACCTACTTTTTTGTGCTTGATTTCTAGTGCTTCTTCATTAGCTTGCGTGTTTTTTTCCCCCCCAAAAAAAAAACACATTATTCCAGTAAACCATAACTAGGTTTTTATAGATGGCAAGGTTTTTTTTTTTTAAAGTTCTGGCATTGTTTCTGATGTGCTTGAAACCTTGAAAATGCAGTCAAAGCCTATGTTGCTTTAAATAATTTGATTCATTTTTAAACATACCATCTGAGGTTTGGTTGGTTAAGAGTTTTCATGCCTTACAGTTTGAAATGCACATCTGAAGTACCTTGATTACATTAAGGTATTTGGAAAGCAGTGTTTTATCATTCAGGTGTGTCATTCATGCTTGCATACCTTATATCGTGATTGCACATTCCCTAAATGGAGGCAGTGATCGAGTCATAGAAACCGCTATTGGGTTTCACTTCGCGCGTCTCATTAGGTACCTCTCTGTATGCCTTTCCCTAGTGCGCTGCGTTTGAGAAATCACAGACCGCATGAGAAAAGCCTGAATCAGCTCCGTTTCTCAGCCCTGCATCTGGGATGCCTACGTGTGTGGGAGTCCGCATGACTCAGAGCAAATTGCGTCAGGGCTTTAGGTTAACGCCGGAGACTGACCTGCAGCGGCTCATTCCCGGAGTGACCTTGTCAGTAGCCAAAGTGTGTATCAGAAGACTGGTGATATTAGCGCTAATGTGCTGCATTAATTTCTGTGCCTATTTCATTTTGCCATTGAAAACTTGACATTTTTAATTCCCGCCAGGAAATGTCGAGTGTCTCTCAGGGAGTGCGCACAAGTTATTGAGCCTGTTGTCTTGCCTTAGTGTTGGCAGATTTATGATTTAGATTGAATTATCAAGAGGAGCACATACAGATGTCTTGACATGGCACTTAAAATAAATTTAAGCATGTGAATTTAATCATGGACACTTTATTCATTCTCTTGATCATGGATCCAAAGTTTTGTCAGAGTAGCTGAGCCATTTTTAGCCATGAATATACAATTGTGTAATGTGTGAGAAATCATTCTGAATGCTGTCAAACTGTGGGGGGAAAAAAATGACAGCCTGATGATCCATGTTTAACCAGCAAACATTTTCCAGTAGAGGACAGCCTTCTGCTCTGTGAGACAGAGAGGTGGAAACTGGCTCAGTGGATCCCCGGCCTTAAATAGCTGCACTCACATACTACACATCAGTTGCCTTTTATTTACTGCCAGAAAGGGCCTCTACTTATAGGTGACATTTATCAGCTTGTCAACAATGGCCAGTTTTCTCTGCCTGGCAAAGCTGAGAGAAAATTGTTTGAAGGGCATCATGGTCTGCTCTGGCTATTCAGTGGCAGCTATTGGACTTGCATCGCATTGGGGTGTAGAATATTTGTTTTGGGATATATGATGTATTTTCAGAACATTGACAATCAGAACCTCCACCCCACCCCTCAGCACCTCCCTCAAGAAGAGAATTACTTCAAATGGTCCGGCAAATTGTCTTTGAAAATGAACTCCAGGCGTTTAGTTTGGTGTACCAAGCACACAGTTTTTAGGCAGATTTAGACATGCTTGATACATCTGACCAATCGCTGTCATTGTCTCGCAGGACCACCCTAGCTGCTTGCTCAGCATGCCTGACGCTGCTCTAGCACTGTGCAAACTTGCATTGGAATCAAGTGCGACAGAGAGTACAGTCTGCAAGATGAGCTAATTTGCTTTATTTTGTTGATGTCATGTCATGCCAGTTGTAGGGCATTGTATGAAGTATAAAAACACACTAATGGGTAGTCACTGACAAGACTTCAGGAGCTTCAAATTAAGTCGATCAATCCTGCTAGAAGTCAATTGATGCTTTGATAAAATCAGGTTGTCTTGGTACTATTGCAGGTTTAATTGGTCCTTGTGGTACAGTGGCTGCGTGTGGTGGTTTGACCCATGGCCCTTTTACTGTGAAGGAAAGCATTTCCTTTTCATTAGCAATTTCCTTTAGGAAGTATTGTAATATTTAAGTTCTGGAAGTTTTCTTCGTCAGTGGTGCATTTAACGAAGTCACATATACATGTCTGTCATAATGAGTTGAAAAGCTTCAGTTTTGTTTTGTGCAATGTTTTATAAAAATGTAAAAATAATAATAATCCAATTACCTACCTGGGGAACCAACCCTCAGATAAATTCAATGTGTGTGTCTGTCATGACATCTAGTGTAGCATTGCACACCAGATTCATGCTTCTTCAATATAGGCTTTTCAAAAACAGTGCAATTCAGACAAATGTACCATGTCATGTATACATATTCCATGCTATCTGGGTTGATTGCACAGGGTGAGCAGTGTGGATTTAAATTGTGGGAGGCTTTTCATTTTATACAAGGCATATTAACATGCATTACCACTATTCAGCATGGTGTAGAGTGATGCTGGAGTGGCCTCTATCCAACTCCTTTGCATGCCTCTTCAGTTGCAAAGATCGTTGCTGCTCTTTTTAGAGAGTGGCTGAATGAACTCAGTGACTGCACACTACTTATTGACGTATAGCCTTACTTTATGAAAGATAAACAATTTGACATTTTCAGTCAAATTTGCATCAGACGTGCATCAGCCACAGTCACTCCTAATGGATTGCCAGCTGTGAAAATGAGAGCTTCAGAGAAAAGGGTTTCAAAGTGGAACAGCACTGGACTTAGTCTTGGAACCAAGATGGTTAGGTTTTGAGATCTCAAGATTGTTTGGGAACAGGACTTAATTTAGCCCAGTTACCATGCCAGGGACGTGGCAGCCTGTACATAAGTCACACTCTCAGTGGGAGGTTTGCAGAAGTTTTTGTTGTTGTTTGTAAAAAATCTGTGAATGTGAAACTTAAGTGAGGGCCACACCTCTGTGGTTGAAGACAATTGTTCTAAGTGTTGGTTTGAAAAAGAATAATAAAATAAAATACAGCCAGAATGGGGGTAGGTATATTGGTTTGATATGCACTTTGAAATGCACAAAAATTACATTGAAGAAGCATAAATCTGGTGTGCAATGCTACACTGAATGTCATAACAAATACACACATTGAATTTATTTGAAGGTTGGTTCCCCAGAAGTGTTAGTACTGCACCAGAAATGAAATTCTGAATTGATTTTTGATTTGCATACTCTGAATGGAAATTTCTAGTCATTTCCATATCTAACAATAAAAAAAGCAGAGAGGGTATCTAATTATTGGTTAGATACCTACATGTTAACATCTCACTATAAAGGTTTTAAATGTTAAAAAAAAATATTATGAACAATAAAAATAGATTTTCCTAAGAGCTTGCAAGCTAGTTATCACTCATACACTTGGCTAGGAGAAGTGCTAGCTAATTTCCACCTAGCCAGATAAATGCTAACATCTTAGCCAGACTGCATACATGAATCACACTCTCCTAGACTCTCCTAAAAGCTAGCATAGATGTGGGCTAGATACATTTACACTAATATTTATATCTAAAATTCTTCCAGATGTACACCTATTTTAGCAGAATGGGTGGTAGTTCATATCTACCATTCTACCTTTGCTTAGCCAGCATAAATGCAAGCAAATACCTTCCAAGCTGCAGCTAAGTGCTAAGGTTCAAGAGGAAAAACAAAAAATCACAAAATCATTTTTACATAGTAATAACTTCCCTAAAATGAATTGTGCAGTGCGTATTGCATGGTGGTCACAACTTCATGTCCTTGAAACCAGAAAAATGTTTGGTAATAAACATTTAGTTGGATATCTTAATTCTGCAACAAAAATGGTTAAATAGGTGCAGCAATCGCACACAACTGATGTGTTTGCTCCTAACACGATGGCCTTGGAGTATGTCGACTGGCAGTAAAATACGGTGAAAAGGCAGGCAAACTGGAAGCGCGAATAAAATGTTTAATGTATGTTAAAAATAAACATAGGCTTCAATGCATCAACTTCAAAAGAAACAGTTCCTTAGTGCTGTCATGTTTTAAGCAAGCTGTTACTGTACCTGAGATCTCTCTAATTTTACATGATGCATCTTCCAAACTCACAAAATCATGCTGGTTTTCCTCTCGTGTGAGAAACCCAGATAATAACAGTATGCAAAATGAAATAAAATGTATTAGTTGTTCATGCAGTTTGTGTTTTTTTTTGTTTTTGTTTAGTTGAGATCGTTATTGGGTTTTCACAATTCATCGTAATTTCAGTTATGGCTCGTTTAGCCATGAGAGGCTGCAGTTATATTCTGGTGAAAGCACTCTTGGTAAGCAAGGCTGGAATCCAGTCATGTCCTGTTGATTATCTGTGGTTTTCAGGTGATACTGCAGTGGTTGTTTAACCTTGAATTCTTGATCAATAAATGTATAAATGATAGCAAGTGAACAAACATTCTTATATTGGTTCAGAGCTGTTCTGAAGTTATTTGAGAAAAGTGATCGCCTTAACATGCTATCTATACTTAGTTGTCACTTACTACTTATTGAAACCTGTCATACATTTCGTGCTCTGAATTTTGTGGTTAGTAATCTCAGTACTGAGCAAAGTAATCACAATGACCATTTTCATGTGTAATCATGCACTTGTAGTATGTATCCACAACCACATGACTCCACCTGTATTGATCCCAAATATGATCCTATTTTATCAGAACCAGAAAAAGCTACATGTAATTTTTTTTATTTAAAAGAAATATTGACATAGAACATAAAACATAGAACAGTGGTCTGTAATCTTTTGAGAGCCTTGGTGCTCTGTGCTCCCCAGGATTGGTTCAAGTGATATCAGAGTATAATTTAATGAATTTTAATCCTCAGGTTGGAAGTAGTGGATAATTGTCACCTTTTCAGTTTTGTAGCTATCAACGATCAAAGCAACTATCTGTCAATACACATAGGATAGGTACATGTTTAAATATGCATTATACAAATCCAGATAAATAACTGTAAAACCGTAAATAGTAGGCCTACTATTTGTCTTTTCCCCTCAAAAATGGAAATATTTCAAATCATAACTGGAAAAAGGAAAAACATACATGTTTCAGGAAAACAAAAAGGTGTTATTTAAAAACGCTGGATATATTTGTGAGTGTATGTAGGTACCACTGTTATAAATGTAGAATATGATTAATTTGTGTTTTATGTTAGCCTTTTTGCCTTGATTGTAATAAAGATTACAAGAAGATAGATGCTTGTAGTTCATAGCGAGCTAACATCATTTACCCTTGTTTTTAACTATATCTTGCATCCCAGCTGGCTGGACAGTCATCTGCCTCATGCAGTAGTTTTTTACAACTAGTATTTAGGGGTGCTAGCTTTTGGCATCCATCTGTTAATTTTCCTAATTGTGCCAAAATGTGCCTTTTCATCCTGTTTTAATTGTTTTTTGGATTTTTTAATCAAATTAAAATATGGCATTGTTTCTGTTTAATGCTCAGCCTTTGTATCACTGTTTGAAATTGGGGCATAACAAGACTTCTGCTTCCACATGTATACCTATTCAGATTACTGGTCTGTGGACTTCCACATTTGAGTGAGGTTCTTCTGTACTTTCAGTTACAGACAGTGATTACACATTTAACTGTGGGTTTCCAGGTCCAGGGTATCAGACTCCTCACTATTCCGCTGAGCATTCTGAGGTTATGAATTTACTTCTTCTCTATTCAGAGGTACCGTACAGAAGCTGATACTTGCTATGGGCTTCGTTTCCTACCATTGGGTATTCTGTAGGACATTTCTACAGAGTTGATAGAGAAGGTGGATCCAGTGTTAATTTTTTTGTTTTATGACACATCTGTTGAATTTGTTGAACGGTTTATTGCTGTTAAACATGCTTTAGAAGTACATTCCATAAAATATTGTCCAAGTACAAGCCTAAATGGTTGTGCTTTTGAATCTGTCATGATGCTGAATGTCAGGCTATCCCATAACACAGCAACTACCAGTCGAACAGACACATGAGCATGTTATTGAGATAGATACAGGGTATGTGCCCTAATTCTGAAAGAGCTATCATAGTAATCTATGCGAAGTATAAAAATGTATATGAATAGATTTCATGGGCTGTAGCACCAGTTCTTCAATTAATCATTTTGTTTGATATAAACTTTAAAGAAAATGATTTTCAGGTTTAACCTGGATAGATTTAGGTGTTCATCTCAGGCTGCATTTTCACTGAAGAATTCAAATGCCTCCGTACAGTAGCAGTCATTCATTATGAATCTCAGGAAATCAAAGGGGAGACCAGAAGTCATCCATTGATTGGACTGTTAAATCTTTTTTTCTTTCTAGGGCAATCCTACTTAAGCTGTTAATTTATCCCCCACCCGCCCACCTGTGATAGTGTATTTGACCCGTGAAGCATGGAGGTAAATGTTCTGAATGATTGGCCCAATCATGTTAATGTTCTATACAGTTTTATCATTTTCTATTTTAGGCAGCATGGGTGACTGTAAACCTGTTGACAAATGATGAATACTTGAATGAATAGCTTTATTGTTTATATTAATAGAAATGAGTCCGACGGTCAAGGATTTGTGCATTTGAATTTACACATTCTCAGTTCCAGTTATTGCTGGAATAGCTGTCATCTTGAATGCACAGCCATTTCCTGCAGAGTTTTCCTGTTAAGGATTTTAAGTTATAAAATATAAGCAAATTTCTCATTTTTTCATGCTGCATGTTATATGGTATGTTTTATAGGAATTCAAGGTACAAAAGGGCCTTTTTTCCAAGGAATGTAAGTGTATGTAGAAATTAAACCTGGTTTTTATCAGGTAGGGACCTGTCCTTCTGCACCCTCTTCCAACCCTAAGTAAGTCAAAGTGGCACTGCAGTGCTGTGTACTCCTCCGGCTCTCCCTGGGCTTGGATTGGTTGCTGGGCTGCCCTTGCAGTGCTTGCCCTTTTGTTGACTTATGCAAATGAGGGTTCCATTCATGTGCTGCTTGGCTCAGACCGTCCAACCACTGGAGGGTGCACATGCGCTCAGATCGGCCCTGGCAGTTGAAGAGAAACCGATCCCTGGGGACGGGGGTGGTGGTGGTGGTGGTGGTGGTGGTGGTGGTGGTGGTGGTGGAGAGGTGGGATGGGAACTTTCTTTGTATGCAGTCTCTGCTACAGTGGCAAAGCCATTGAGGATACTCCCCCACAAAAAAAAACAGACAGTCATTAAATGTAGATTGTTCTGTTATTGGTGAATTAATCTGAAACAGGAGGGCAGATTCCACGGCAGGACGGCACGTCGTCCACAGAGCGGTTCAGGATGTGGAGCGGCGCCCTGGGGAGCTCCTCGGTCTCCGCACGTCTCTGTGCGGCCGCTAAGCCTCAGAACCGTTCCCCAAACAATCTGCCACATGCCATTTGTGCCACGGCTTCGAGGGCCGCCGTCTGTGGTGCAGCCACATCGGCTCAGCATCTGAAGCGTCCCTTACTTTCAGCGCCTGCAAATACCAAAGCTTTGTTCACAGCTTTCCAAGCCTGCCAATGTCACCAAACATGTTAATGCCCGTGCAGGTTGTTGTCGTTTTATTTTCATGTTTTAGAAATATGCGATATCTGCTATGAAGCTGAACCATTCTCGTGATTGTGCCCTACATTGATATGTACTGGCAATTTGTGCCAAATAGTGGAGCATGCAAGAAATGCCATATGTCCTCAGAGTTTCATTACAAAGCAGATGTGACAAGCGCCAAATTGCATTGATAATGACACAATACTTCTCAATGTGTGTCACATTCAACTTCCATTTCATCCTATACAAGTGCAGAGACATTTCACTAAAAGATGTAGGTGTTAAAATATCAATGTTATTAACTAAATTCAAGTGCAGGAAGGCAATAATTATAGTTCCTGTAAAAGGCACTGTAATTGTGTGTCCTGTCTGCAATGCACAACAGCCAAGTTGTAAAAATAGCAAGTGATTTTTCAGCCTATTTTACAGGCAGAAGTGCCAAGAAACCAGTGACCAGAGAGGCAGGCACGGTTCTGTCAATCTTATGTCTAAATTAGAATGTGTAATGCTTCATTGATTAGAGCTAGAAGTGGTACTATGTGATACCAAATAGTAATAGTAGCTTTGCAGCGGTATTATGATCCCACTTCTGTTTCCCTGCCCAGCTAAAATAAATCTCAGAAGACTGTGTTGTGTTAACATTATTGAGGTGATTTTAAAAATTGTTTGTGTTTAGTGAACATGTTTCACTGTAAGTGAAAGTGTAGACTTGTGTTGTATTTTTACATTTGGCTCGTGCTTAAATGACACAGGCATCATGACTCCCTTGTGGACACAGTATTCCGTTGCGTCCCAAATGCGGCTGTATATGGAAAACGGAGGTATCAGGGGAGACACAGTTATATTTTTATCCAGGCTGAACATCTGCCCACTCGGGAAAAGGAACCCTGTTGTAGTTCTGCCAGAGAGAGCTTCTGTTGTAGCCAGTTTAGTTGTTATAAGCAAATACGATGTTTGATTACTGGTCTTTGGCTGTCTCTGAACTAATCCATCTATACTTTATCAAGAGGTGTGACCATCTGTTGACTGTTTGTCAAATTGTATATCCATGTTGCTCTGTATGAGGATATGATGAACTGCAAATTGTTCAATAGACCTTTGTATTGTTACCCTTGTCTGAACTGTGTGAAACTGGAGTCTGTTTTAGTATCTCTACTGTTGACTCGTCCAGCTATCACAATGTAGATCACAGCCATTTGTATAGCTTTCGATCTGTCAAATACTCGCTGATGGAATCACTGTGGGTGGTGGGCAGGGGATTGGGGATGTTGGTTCCTTAATTTGAAAATTCAGCTTTCAAGATCATTGCATTTGTATTGCCTAAATGCGGGTGAAGGCTTTCTCCATTGCACCTCACCTTAAGTGCCCCTGAGAAAACTAAAATGCTGTTGGTGATATTTGGAGACAGTGAAATCTGTATTTGTGTTTATTATTCATTTTTGAATGGATCTCTGCCTCATACAACTGACCAAAAAAGCTTAGGCACTAACCAGTTTTCTGTCCTCACACACACACATACATGCACGCATGCACACACACATGCGCACACACACAGATGCATGTGCACATATGCAGAGCTGCAGTGACTACAGACAGATTCATTTCTATTCCCAGAGGGATTTGACTGACGCATTTCGTCTCTTGTTCTTTTTTCTTGCAGCATTAAGGAGATGTGAAGTACGGTCAGACAGCGGCGACACTGAGCAACCTGTGCATCGACACAACCTCCCGCCCCCACCTTCAGCATGAATGGGGATATGCCTCATGTTCCCATCACCACTCTCGCTGGGATCGCTAGCCTCACCGACTGTAAGTGCAGCTGACACACGCAAGCAGATTACCAGCCTCCATCTCTGTCTTACAAAGTGGACGCATATTGGGCATTGCGCTTGCGGGTTTGGATTACCCACCCTGAGTCCTGTCACGTATTTCAATTTAAAAAATAAATAAATAAAGGCAAATGAATCGGCGAAAGGCCGTTCCCTTATTTCCTCTTTCAGACGTTAAGGAGCTAAAATCTTATTCCATTTCCCTTCTGGTTCAGTGGTTCACGACGAGGTCCGTAAATATCAGTAATCAGCACGGCCGCCTCCAGAATACGGGGGACAGCCAAAAACCTTTCAGCCACCTCTCCCAGCATGAATTCAACGAATATGACAATGATTAAGGCTATGATGCAATATATACAATCAGAGCAGCAGCAGCAGCATCAAAAAATAATATTCAGCAAAAATCACTGCTACTATGAAGGTACGTTTGAGAGCAGCAAAGATGCCCTGGACGCTGCCTTTGTGGAAATGCGTCAATGAAATATTACAGGGAATTTGATCACCCAGTTCTCATTAGCCAACTGCTTTCCCTCGGGCAGCCACAGTTCATCTTGGTTGTGTCTTAAATTTTTTAAACTATCTCCACCCTTAGCTGGTGCTGGTGTAGCGCGTGTATCAAAGAGTTATGTGTTTTATTCTTGCTTTTGACTGTCTCCCGCTGTGAGCGCCTAGGTAACTGAGGTGCAGGAGTAGGAACTCTTGGTAACCCAGGGCAAACAAATATGTGCTTAGGTACCTTTAAAGTCTTGAATTGAGAGGACATTGATATGTATTCACTTTATGTACCTAGCTGAGGTGTATTCTTTTTTGTTTGATTGGAAGAATGGCATGCCATACTACTTGTCTCGGTGCTGCAAGAATGCTGTCAAGAGACTGAGGGGTGAACCTAAATTTCTACTGCAACTGTGTCTGGGAAAATGAGCAATCAAATTTAATGCAGTTGTTTAATGGGAAAGACCGTTTGTAGGGAATGCCATGCTGTATGGTGGAAAAGTACTCAAAATGTTAACTGTTCAAGTTGGGAGCCTATTGGTACAAGTTTCACACAGGCTAAACTAAATGGTTGCTAGAGCTGAGAACTGCCTGTCAGTCTTTTGGCAGTTTAAGCATGCTTTTTACAGCTCTCATGCAATGGTTTCTGCCGAAACCAGATTGAGAATTGAGTTGAAAATATGTTGCTGCAGTGCTCTGTGACAGGCACAAATGAGCAAGCACATTCACTTGAATAGCCTGAGATTCACCTCCTGGCAATCGAACATTTTTAATGAATGAAAAGGAAAATTCATTTATCAGTCAATATGATTGTTGACTCAGAGTGGTTGCCATACTTCCGTGTGCATGGCCACAGTTTGAGCAAGTGCCAGTTTGCTCCATGATAGGGCTTAGTCATTTGTCTTCCATTGAACTTGAAATAAAAACACCATACGCACACACACACACACACACACACACACACTTTATCCTTGGTTTGAATTGGTGAGCCTTCGAACAGTGTACAAGCACAAGCAGTAGAGCTGTTCTATAATTCTCATCTGAGAACTGAGGAGAGAAGTCTCTGAGAAAGGAGTGGATGTAGCCATGGTCGTAATGTAGGGAAATCCCAGTTGGCCCGATAAATAGCTTGAATTACGGGCTTTCAGGTACTTTCTTCCCAGCATATTGATATGTTTCCACAAAAAGCAATTCATTTGTACAATTTGTTTTTTCTGTTTTTCCTGGAAACTAAATGATTTCAAAGATTATGCCTGCTAGTAAAGTTGCTACTACTGGTATTTGGTTGCTAAGAGATATTTGACTTGCGCTTACTTATTTTCTGTCGCTTGAGTAAATTATATGTCACTGGTGAGTGTTTGTGCGTTTTGAGCAGAATTGCAGACAGATCATGCATACCCTGAGATGCTTGAGGATGAGTAACCCAGTGAGCCACAAGTGCTTGTGTGGGAATTGCCATATGTGTTGGTTCACTGATGGAAAGAAAGAGGGAATGGAAAGCATTTTTCATTTTTAAATTACCAACAATTCAGTTTTGCTGTATGCCATCACACAATATTTATGCCACAGCTGTTGAAATATAGGCTAAATATGGCAAATCGCGGACAGTCAGTAAAATAATGTTTACTTGTTAGTTCCAAGTATTAAGATTCAGGTTCATTGAAACGTCAAATCTGATTTATATTTATTAAAATGTGTAGGATATTCATAAACTTGACCTTTGCTTCGGATGCAGCGTTCAAGTTTGATTAATGATTGCAAGCCATGGCATCACTTTCTTGAATGTTGAACTTGAGAATTTCATGAATGCATATACATGGTATGTGTATGGGCCTTGCTGCTAAATGGGAGCAACAATTAAAACTTAAGTCAGATAAATGAATTCTGTTTCAGTGTACGTGTTTATGTTAAAGTTACTTTACACATTAGCATTGTCATGTACGTCTTGGTAGAGTATACTTTCAGAGGAAGCAAAAAAAAAATACATAAGTGACCAAAATAACGTTTTTGAAAACTTGAAAATAGCACATGGCAGGTAAAAGAAAGCAGAGGTATCATTTTCTGCATAGGTGATTATCTTAATATGCAGGAATTTAGTCTGAGTTTAGGCTTAACATATAGACAATACTGGCCACATCTGCTGTGAGGTTAATCAGTCTATGCTTGAGTTGTGAATTATCTTTTCTTTTAGTGCAGTGTGATCCCACCTCTGCCCTCCCCATACACTGTGGTCTAACATCTCTCTCTAGTGTATGTGTGTCTTGCTGTGGGTACAGTGTGGGCTCATGTCAGTCTCTCTTCTGCTAAATACAGTATGGTCTCACATCTCTCTCTGTCTCTCTCTGCAGTGTTAAACCAGCTGCCCCTGCCCTCCCCTCTCCCTGCCACCACCACTAAGAGTCTGCTGTACAATGGGAGGATCACAGAGGAGGTCAACTGTCTGCTGGGCTGCAGGGACGAGACCCTGGTGTCCCAGCTGGCCCACAGTCTCAACCAGGTCTCCACTGAGCACATGTGAGTAACTCTCCAGTCGCCCCTCCTCACCCACACATACCCGCCCCTGCCCGCGGACACTTGTGTGACATCACTCTGTCTGCTTACAGAGAGCTGAAGGACAACCTGGGCAGCGATGAGCCCGAGGGCGACGTGCCGGTGCTGCTGCAGATGGTGCTGTCCAGGAACCCCAACGTCTTCAGGGAGAAAAGTACGCCCGCCCGATACAGGGTTCAGGGCGGTAAGGAGGAGACATGGAAACATTGCTGCTTAGACCTCGCAGTGGTGCACAGCCCACGCCGGTCTGACGGCCCTCTGCTGCAGACCGCGTCAGTCAGAGCAATCCTTAAGACAGTTCACTGGGTCAGAAACCGGGTTTGGTTACCACCAGGCAAATTAGATACTACAGTTCAATACTTTGTCCTTGTTGGTAGTGTAAATGGTAACAGGTGCTGCATTATTGCTAAATGTTAATTGTGGAATTTAGATACACATTGTGTAGCAGGAGGTATTTCTGCAATGATTTTGTGAAACTTGTTATTGATTTGGTTTGAATAAACCTGGAGTTTGGAAGTAAACCAGATGGTTTTCTTTGAAGTATGTTTTACTGATATAAATGGCAGAGGAATAGAACTTGAAGAGAGGTCAGGGATTTTTCTGTTAGTTGTCTTTGCAATCGTTAGCTTTGCAACAAGAAATTGTTTTGTGTCTCGAAGAAAGGAAATAATCGCATACTTGTGAAACGGACTTCTGAAAGCAAATTAACTTTCATGTTTTAACTTGTGTAAAGCTTGTTAAATATACGAGATAGTTATTCAGTTGGTGATTTTGTGAGAAAGAGAAGATGTTTTTGTATTGATTTATATGTTTCTCTTAGTGGATAAATGTCAGGCTTTTCAGTAACTGGCATTGTAGTAAACATTAATCAGGCTGTTGATGCGGATAAATGCAGAAGGCTTCAATTTTACTGCCCTTCCTCAGGAAGAGAACCAACTGACAAATCGGTGTCACTAGTGCTACCTCAGCTACATGCAGTGAGAGAGTGAGAGAAATTAAACCCTGTGTCTCTGAGTGGTGCTGGTCCCAGGGGGAACTTGCTGACAAACTGCTATGTTTGCATGTTCAGCGCGCTGACTTACGGTGCCTGAAGAGAGGGCCAGATGTATATAATAATGGTCAAAGGGAGACAGTCGAGTATCAGAGTAGCTCGTTTATCTATGGTTGTAAGAAATCTTGAGTGGTTCTTTCTGTTTGTACCGTTTTCTTTGTGTTTGCTTGCCCGTGTCAGTGTGAGTCAGTTTAGCACATTGTAGCTCACGCCTTCCATTACAGCTGTCAGAGACTGACCCATGTTTTTTCTGACCCAGTGCAACGATTAACTAAAAACTGCCAGATTTGTAGCGCACACACCTGTGCATCGCTGCGCACCTGCTGCTGTTTGTTGTTGCATTCAACAATGAATAAAAAAAAAGCAATGTGTAAAATGTAGTAATTCTGTGAAATCACAAATTGCAGACTGCAGGTATGGTCAAAATATAGCAAATGGTGAAATACAGACCAAATCTGTGGTTAAAACTGAAGCAATGTGATCACATAAAAATTATTTTTAAAAAAAGAACACTTACATTTTGCTCCATCAACCTCCTATATACCTCTGAACTCTACATAGTAGTGTCTGTAGAATATAAATGTCTCAAGAATTTCCATAAATTCAATTAAATGTAGCTGCTGCTAGTTGATTACTTTGATTGGTCATTCCTTCATGGCAATAGAACAAGTTTTTATCAGTAAAATGGAAACGGTTATTGCTGAGAAGGGCTCAGTTTAATTTAAAATGACTGTATTATTCCATTGAACTGTTTACATTTATTTGTACATCATGATGTAATTTGTTGCAAAGGGTTATGGGCATGATGCCATGAAAGTTGCCAGAGCAGAAGAACTGCGGTTACTGACATGAAACAAATGCCTGAATGAATGAATGGCGTCTGTGATGCCAGTAATAACAGTTTTCTAAAAACTCAAATCACAAGGAACAGCTTTTTATTCAGAGGTCCTTGCTTGTATATACAAATGGACCAGTCTCCTCTTGTTTTTGCTTACTTTTAAAAACTATGGGCTTCCAGAGAAATTGGTATTGGTTTAGGAACTGGGAATGTTTCATTTAGTTGCTGAAAAAAAACAGGAATGCTGTGATATCCCTCAGCACCTGAAGCTCTCATATACCTGACCTGGTCTTTCAGATGGTCTGGTCTCTTGCCGCCTCTTTTCTTGTCTGCATCACCACAAGCTGGCTGGAACTTGTGTGGTGTTATGAACAGTATGACTGTTATCTATGCAGTTAATGCCTGAAGCTTAGAAAATACTGTTGTGTGAAGATAATTCAGGAAATGATTAAAATGGAACAAATTGCCTTATCCTTCTTGACCATATAAACTGTAATCATTTCTGAAGTTAAATTTGTTCAAAATGCAAATGCCAGTAATTTACTGGATGTCATTCCCATATAGTAATCTTACAGTGCAAATTTGAAAATTCAGTAGTAGTAGGTTCATGAAACAATCGTACATGGTGAAATTGCTGTTTTTTCCTCAGACGATGAACCCTGGATGCCATTGTGAAAATGAAAGTATAAACAACCGATTAGTCTGATCTGGTTAGCAGTAAGACACTGTTTATGGAGTTACATATCAGTACTCTTGTAAAATACTTATAATCGGGGCAGCAGTATAACCTCTTTGGGGAAAGCTTACAGTGCTCTCTGTCATTGGTTAAAATCACCCTGTGGCTCTCTGATTGGTTCAAGGTGAGCGCAGCCAATTAGAATGTTCAGTGCGTTTCCCAATCTTGAGCTGTACACAACAAATTATTTTCAGCAATCTTAGCATGCAGCTCAGTCAGAGCTCTCAGATATTTAAAGCGCCCACCATGAACTGTACCCATTCTGTCTTTCCTTAATTTCCTCGCTGCTCTGGCACACTCCAGTTCTGAATCATCTTCAGCCGCATGGAGAGATTTCAGTGAAAATTCAATGGCCGCATATGTAACTGGAGCAGCCCACCAAATACAAGGGTTGGGATTAGGACTATACATGTGTCCGATGCATCTTCCAGTTCCATTATGATTCTGCTCGACTGACGGGTGCAGACTAATGTGTGCTGACCCCACTGAAGCCACTGGCCAGACCAGGAGAATGCATGAATGCGACATGCCACTGTGTATGTGCTGAGATGCTCAGTGATTTAGCCATAGCACAGCCAGGGAAAGGCATTTCAAAATCGCAGAATCAGCAGTAAAGGGTGATTCGGAGTCTAGGACAAGGGATGTGGTTTTCAGCATATGTGGAAGTGCTGAGGAGAAATTGCTTCCACCTTTTTTCGATCTGAAGAAGCCATATCATTCATTTTTACTGTTAGTGCGCTGGCTAAAAATAAAAGGCTTCTCCATTGTGAATTTTTTGGTCTAATGCCAGGACTTTTATTGGTTTAGCACTAGTACTGAAAAATGATATGCAAATGTAGTTCAGCACTGAAATGTGTTGCAGTGCTTTTTGTACAGCAGTGTGCCTCTGAAATGGAAAGCTTTTAGGACCACCCTGAAAGATGGACTTGTCTGTGTTTGTTAGCACTAAAGTCATGCGCTGACTTCTCTTTACAGTTCCCCATTGCATAAGGCACAGGTTATTTCACCCTTTCACTGCAGATTTATTCATATATTCTGTCTTTTCATTTTGCCATTTCACTCCCTCCTTTTGTTTTGCAGGTATAATGCAGCAACCAATGATGCCACAGTACAAAATTACCCAGAATTCCATACATGGCAGCCCGGCATCAACAAATTACCAGCAAGCCACCATCTCACACAGCCCTTCCAGGTAAGGGTGCAGCATGCTGTGCCTTAACACTTCATAGGTATTTGGTCCAATCCTGATTTTGTGATCTCCGCTGATTGTCAAACGGTTTGTATAAAGTAACATGTTTGTTCCTAGTTGTTGCTTTTTGTAATGTGTTACATAAAAGTTCATACTGAAAAAGTTGCTGTGCCTCAATGTTGGTCATAATTGATTAATGGATTCACATCATTTTCTTCATATTTGTAAAATGCAGACAGCACATTTTAAATTGCTTGTTTAAGTATATTCAGTCAGATCATGTAAAATATTCACTACCGGTATCACCTTGAAAGAATGTTAAATATGTGTTGAAAAAACAGGTTATTGTCATGATTTTCTCCGTTATACCTCTGATCTGAGAAATTATAGATAATCACTAGGGAAAACAAATGTTACATTGTATGCATTTCCTATGGTTTAGTCAAGTGCTATTGTATCTTAGCCTGAACAGTCTGCATTGGTGATTTTTTTCCATTCCTTTTCTAAAAAATAATAACATTTTTAAAGTTACTTTAGAGTGTCAAATATAAAGTGTTTGTATGGGGTTCATATGTTTACTAAAAGAGTAGTATTTCCCCAAGACTTATAATTTGTCGTGTATATTGTTGTTGTGAACACTATTGTATCTGGCTGAATATGCTGCATTAAACATGTCCGTCACACCAGCAGTTTTCAGTAAGATAGTGTTGCTAAGCAGTTGATCAATGATTACATTATATCTTCAATTCTTTATGCTTGGTAGACATCCAGCAGTAAGGTAGAATATCCTTAAGGCTGCATCTTTGGCAGTATCTAGGAAGCTGAATCTTGTTAGTTGTACACAAAAAATACGCTGCTGACATAGAGTCCAAAACGGCATCTTTATGTGGATGCACTCTCAATTAAAATGTCTACTGAAGTGGTGTTACCCTTAGCCTTTATCTACTGAATACTCTATCTTTTAGTATATTCCCATTTTATATTATGTGAAGCCCACTTGAGGAGGAAAGATTCATCTCCCTTTTAAATTATGTTTTGTGAAAGGGGGCTGTGCTGTGTTTTCCTAGCTACCGTGTATATGTCATAGTCTGTAGTGCTGCATTGGAAATCACTTATCTTGCTGCAATGCTCATGGGGTATTTCAAATTGACCACTTCTTACACGATGGTTGGTGAGATGTTGAGGTAAATTAAGCACTTGAATCTGCTATACTGGTGTGGCGGTATTGTTTGCCTTCAGCCTTAATCCCTTTTTTAATTTTTTTTTTTTTTTTTTTAAACTTCTGCTCCCCACCCTGTGCCTCTTAGCTGTGTAGACCAGCAAGCCTAGGGTCTTACTACCCCATGTGGGGATACTGGAGAGCTCGTAACAGTATAGGTTGGTTGAGGCTGAAATTTAATTTGTGGAAGCCGTTGATCTGGTGAGCCGCATTCTCATTGTAGTGGCAGTGCACTCAGACACCTGCACCTTGTGTTATGAGGGATCGCCGTGTGTCTTATGCTCTCTCTGTCTCTCTCCTCCAGTCGCTTTGCTCCACCACAGACGAGTTCGGGCAACAGGTTCATGCCCCAGCAGAACAGCCCAGTGCCCAGTCCCTATGCTCCCCAGAGCCCTGCAGGCTACATGCAGTACCCTCACCCGCCCAGCTACACTCAGCACCAACAGATCCAGCAAGGTGAGGATCAAACGGAGCCGTGACACACATTCTGCAACCCAGTGTGCTAACCAGTACTTTCTCCTAAAATATGTTTACAAGTAGCACTCTGCATGCCATGACCTCTAAACCCTTTTTTAATTACTACTATTTTTTATTTTGACCCCTCTTGAGTCCCCTTCCTCCCCTCTCCCAGCTCCCTCTTCTTCTCCCCCCTCCCCCACCCCTTAACGTCATAGGGATGTCACTGGACATGGGGACAAATTTACTAAAGGTTTTAATGCACGGGAAAAAAAGGTTGCGCACACAAACCACTTTCTTAACCAATGAATTTAATATAAGTATTAGTTTTGCTGGAAACCTTTAGTAAAGATGGCCTGTGGACCTGTTGGGGTTTTTTAGACAAAGCACATACATGAGTGTTTTGTTGTCTGGCACAGTATGATCACGGCCTGCGTACACAGTGGCACGGCCTCTCGTTCGGCACTTCTTGATCCTCCTCTGCATCTCTCCTGTGGTTATAGAGCTTCACGGCTCCCCACTTGTTTCGGCACCGACTTATTCAGGAAGCCCCCAGAGGCCGGTGCAGCCCTGCTTGGTAGGGCAGACCCAGCCCTCCCCCCAGCAGAACCCTTCCACCCCAACGTTAGGTAGGGGGCGCATTCCAGGAGCCAGACCATTAGATATTTCATTCATTTTTTTTTCTCCAGTATCCCTCCCGCCTCCCCCACCCCAGCTCCTCCCAAAAGCATACCTTTTTTGTCCCCATCGGTCATTCCTCCCCCCACTTACACGAATCCATAACATTGTCTTTATGCATCCTGTATAACACCGTGTGTGGGCTGTGGTATTGGGAAGCATTTTGTTTGTCGAGGGGACCCATGACTTCCCAGGATGTTTGTGTTATTATTGTTTGTCTGTTTGAAGTCATCCGTGTCCAAAAAGCCTGACAAAGTTGTTCTGTTACTTGTCGTCATCAGCCTGTCACCGCAGTAGAACGTTGATAGCAACCGGCTTGTTTATGTGTGTTTTTTTGTGTTTGCTTTGCCTGCATGGTTGTCTAAAACGCTACCATTTGGGACTGTCAAAAGGTGGAATGGGCTTCCCATGCGCGCAGCTGTTTGAACGGACAGTGAACATTGCGTTTTGAACATTTCATTTTTTGCCGTCCCTGTTTCAGTGTCAGTAGCTAGTCCCATGGTGCCTGGTGGCATGAGGAACATCCATGAAAACAAGGTCTCCGGGCAGATGTCGAGTAACTCGGCCAACCACCACGCAGATAGGCATGGCTCCAACGAAGAATACATGAACATTGTTCACAGACTAGGAAATGAGGTAAGGGAGAAAAGGGTTACAAAGCAAATCAAGTGTTCTTTGAGAAATAATGGGGGCAAGTGAGATTAGCGACCTGAGAACTTTAGAAGCCTTAAGAGGAAATACAATCCTTTAAAATGCGGCTGTTGCATGAGAATTGTCATCAGGAAAGAAAGACAGAATTGCTTGTGTGAATTTTTTTTATATGCACTTGCATTAGGATAATGCAAGTGCATTAAATATTTCAGTGCGAAATGGTATGTACCCTGATAGTGATCAAGGGATTGTGGCACAGGCTCTATTTTAAGTTTTTCCCTGAAGAGAAGCACTCTAATGAAAAACTCTAATCCCTCAGTTTATTCCCCTCCTTATGTTTACTGGCATTCAGTAGTACACCTGCCCCTTCCACCGACTCATTAATTCCAAGCCACCCACCAATGTGTTGGTGAAAACTTAATTCCAGCAAGTTTTATGGCCTGTTATTACTCATGCAGTACGCACAAAAACGGTCAATTGTAGGCTTAAAAAAGCCTGCAGTTGGTTGGAGTAAAAGAGGGGATTTGAGAGAGTTTGGGAATCAAACCTTTCTGAAACCAGAGCCGCGAGTCTGTGACATTTTCCCTTCAGGAAGTACATTTCCCTTCAGGAAATGACCTTAAAAATCCTAAAATGATACTGCCATTGATTGCTTACTCCGTGTGTGTCTTTGTGTATTAAGGAGAGCGACCCCACCATGAGAAATGCCTCATTCCCTCTGCGGTCCCCTCAGTCTGTGTGCTCCCCTGCTGGCAGTGACGGGACCCCTAAAGGTAGGCCAGAGCCAGGCCGAGACGCCACGCTTTGTGCCGCATATGCCAACGGCCGCGTTTTCAGTGTGGCATCACAAGGCTCGATGCAGCTTGGAGCCTACTGCGCTGAAATATGTCCACAGTGTTGAATTATTTGTGCAAAGGTTTGGAGGAGTGTCAACATCAGCAGTGAGGCTTCTGTTTCAGTGTTGTGGTGGTACAGGAATGTTTTTAAGTGGCAGTGTGTTGGAGTTTTATTATTTAATTGTTTTGATGAAATAACATGGCAGTAGTAATTTTTCAGAGATTTCCAGCACTTCATTTTTTGTTAGATGATTTGGAGGAAAATGCCTCATGGATAGCAGCATGTCAGTGGTGAACAGGATTTGGATATGTCAAACATTTTTTTAATAATGATTTGATCTGCAGATTCCAATTGCACATCTGAGATATTGTCTTGTTTTTAGCAGGGTCCCGCCCTCCGCTCATCCTCCAGTCTCCGCCCCCATACACCTCGCCCCGCGATGGGCCCCCAGACCTCCTCCTCGACTCCCCCGACCACAAGAAGAAGCAGAAGAAGATGAAGGTGGGAAAGGACGAAAAGGAGGCGGGAGACAAGGCCATGTACGATATCGTCAGCTCCCCCTCCAAGGACTCCACCAAACTGACGCTGCGGCTGTCACGGGTAAAGTCCTCGGAGACGGACCCATCGGGCGAACTGCTGCCGGGCGCTGACACCGGCTCGGATCCAGAAGGCGGTGAGCTGCCCTACAACAGCTTGCAGTACCCTGGGGGCCAGCAGCCGCCCCGGACACCCCAGGACCACGCCCTCCGGCCCGCCCAGTGCCTGGTCCCGGGCGAGCAGCAGGCAGGGTACCTTCAGTCCCAGCAGGTCCCGTGCTCCAGAACACCGGGGTCCCCGGTGCTGTCAAGCAGCCCCCTTGGGGAGCCTCGCTCTCAGCCAGCACCACGCCGTATGACGAGGTAGAGATGGATGCTTTGGCCGAGATCGAGAGGATAGAGCGCGAGTCGGCTATCGAGAGGGAGCGGTGCTCCAAGGAGGTCCAGGACAAAGGTGTGCAAGATGCCTGTGTTCCCAAAATTATGTGTTTACTATGTGTTAATTTGCATGTGATTTGTGCTGTTGTTTTTCTATGATCTGCTCTTTATTCCTTGCAAGGATGGTGAATCCTGGTTGGATTATTCACATTGATTCCCTTTAGCATTTGACTCATCTTCATTTGCCCTCAGATCCAGCCATTCATGTCTACTTGTTGTTCACCTCATCTGCCACTCGTGTTTAAAATGAATAAAACATGAGTTTCAGGTTCTGTGATTACCCCTACCGAGTATTTTCTACCAAGTGGCTTTCCTGTCACAGTTACTCTATCTGCAAGGTGTACTGAATGACTGTTGTTGTCTGGATTTACAATTTTTCGGAAAACTTCACATTCATACACAATCATTCAGTTTTCTTTGGTGTTTTCACTCCTTCAGGTCAGGTGGTCAACAGTAGGAATTATGAGGTTTGCATTTTTTCGATTTGTAACATTTTCCTTCCCCCCCTTTGCAGACAAGCCACTGAAGAAGCGTAAGCAGGACTCTTACCCGCAGGAGCCGGGAGCCGGAGGTGCGGCGGGGTCCAGCGGCGGCCCAGGCGGTGGTGGCAATGCTGGGAACCGGGTGGCGCCACAGGAAGCCAGCTCAGCGGGCAATGGCGCCAGCCGGCCAGCCCTAATGGTGAGCATCGACCTGCAGCATGCCGGCAGAGTAGAGGGCCAGCTGGACCCCTGCATGGCGGCACCCATGCCAGCCCTGGAAGCCCAGCGCTGGCCCGAGGAGCCACGGGAGGGCCCAGCCACCGAGGGCTCCGACACGGCCGGTGTGCTCCGACTCAAGCCCGAGCAGGACGCCTCCCGGAGGAGGGCGGATGGGGAGGTGCAGAGGTCGGCTGACCGGAGGCCTGAAGTCATCAAGCAGCGGCCAGACACACCCAAGAAGGGTGGGCCTGAGACACCCCGGCAGAAGGGCCCGGATGGACACAAGCACGAGCATCGGAGGGACCCCTCTGGAAAGCCTCCTGGCAGCGGCGAGAGGCGTAGCGACCCTTCCAAACACAGGCACGATGGCAAGCCGGAGTCTGGCAAGCCCCGCCCAGATGGGAGGGGCCAGGATGGACGCCCCTCCTCCTCTTCCTCCCGACGGGATGGGCATGAGGGCCACAGGGACGACAGGCACAGGGGGAGCAGTGGGGGTGACCCGTCACGCCTTCGGCGGCCTGAGACTCCCAAGTCCTCCAGGGGAGAGCATGATCCCAGACATGGGCGTGACAGGGACCGGGACAGAGACCGAGACCGTGACCGCGACCGGGACCGCGACAGGGAGAGGAAGCACCGGTCCCCAGAGGAGCGCTCGCGGCCAGACAGCCCACGGGTGAAGCAGGAGGGCCGAGGCACGGACCCGAGCGGACGCCCGCGTTCTGACCGGCCTGGCTTCAAACCAACCAGCGGAGACGGGAGCCGGAACCGTGCTGAGGGGCACAAACAGGCAGACGGAAAGGCAGGAGAGTTCCCCTCATACCTGCTTGGGGGTAAGTCTGGGGCACTGAGGAACTTCGTCATCCCCAAGATCAAGCGGGACAAGGATGCCAACGCGTCGGCAGACCTGCGGGGGCTGGCGGAAGGCTGGAGCGAACCACGGGTGAAGCTGGAGCGGATTGGACTGGTGGAGGACCTCAACAAGGGCGCCAAGCCTGTGGTAGTGCTGCAGAAACTCACCTTGGACGAGGTGCAGAAGTTTATCAGGGATAAGGAAGACAGGAATGCACGCAGCTCCAAGTCGGGGAAGAACAGGCTGTCCTCAGGGAAGATGGGAAAAGGTAAGAAACCAACCCTGATGAAGCAGCAAGCTCATACCGGTTTTCTCATGATGTTTTGGGTCAGCAACATAACAAAGTTTGGGTTGGGTTCTGGAATGGGTCGGCTTTGAATGATTATCGTTTGAAGTCAGGCTGTGCCACACATGCCTAGATTGTAAGGCTTAAAATGATCCTTGTTGTGGAAGCACCAGATTTATCTACTACCAGTCACATATCTATCTGTTTTTGTAGAGGTGTTGTAACTCAAAGGAATAAACCAAAAACACCAACAAATTACAATGCGATTTTTAGATGACACTACATCAATAATCAGATTCGGGCTGCATGATATATCACATTTTTTTTAAATAATGAATTTATTGTGATAAGCATATGGCAGTGCGTTGCGATTTTTAAATAGTTTTAATTTAGTAAGCTGACAACTGTATGGAAATGTAGAGAGCAGAGAATAGTCGCGCGCACAGTTGGCTCTTGATGGAGATGCCTGCACACCGATGACATCATGCACAAAACAAATAGGGAGCAGTGAATCTCGTGTGAAGCAAAGAACCTCTTGGCTTGTCATCAAAATGTGGGTCATAGCAAGGCGGTCGGCCTGAGGGTCATAGCGAGGCAGCACCTCGTCTCTGGCAGTATTTTGATTTTACACGTGACGACCACACTCAATCTGAAGTGATACGCAGTGCGGATCTACTGGTCACTAAGTTGGGAGTGTTGTTTCTTTGCCCAGGAAGAACAGGAAACATGCAATGTCTTTATTTCAGGTTTTAAATATAGCTAAAAATAATTTAAACTGATTTAATATGAATGATCTTTGGTTTACCGCATCGCATATCGCCATCATGATAATCCATTAATTAATCACATATCGCATTCCATATCGCGCAGCCCTAAATCAGATTATTGTTTGTACATTTGCAGTAATGCTTATCTTAAAATATTAACACAATGCATGGAATTTTGTTTTCAGTTCAGAGGTACTGCACACAATATTGATATTGAGTAACAAATGTGTGTTATCTTTGCACCCCCTTTGGATTGAGTGCAGTAATAAATAAACCTAAATATAGTGCTCCAGCTGGTGAAGGTTGTTCCTCTGCAGTTATTGCTCAGGGAATTACTGCCCACCGAGGTGCATGTCTTCAAAAACATTGTGTAACCAACAGCGCTCTAACCATTGTACATTCAAATAGTGAAACATACAACAGAGCATGGCACCGTTGAGCTGTAGGAGGGAACCTCTGTGTACACCTCAGACCGAACATCCCAACAGTTTGGACGTTGTGCTGTCAACTGCTCTGCTGGACTGTCTGCCTTGCAGCTGCACGCAAGTCATTCATCTGCAGTCAAACACTCTGGCCGGCTTGTCACTTGCCCGTAGGGCATTCTTACA
Source organism: Albula goreensis (assembly GCA_022829145.1). NCBI lineage: Eukaryota > Metazoa > Chordata > Actinopteri > Albuliformes > Albulidae > Albula > Albula goreensis. Next base: position 7,177,052 of record CM040744.1, read on the forward strand.
GACCTTTTAGTCTTTTAGTGTGCCTGAAACTTGATCCTCCCTCCCGTTTTCCCCCCTCAGGTGGGATTGACCAGTCGGTACTGAAGGAGCTTCCGCCAGAGCTGCTGGCCGAGATCGAGTCCACCATGCCCCTTTGCGAGCGGGTGAAAATGAACAAGCGCAAGCGCAGCACAGTCAACGAGAGGCCCAAGTACGCCGAGGTTAGCTCTGATGAGGAAAGCGACACCACGACAGAGTGTGAGTACTCAGCACCCCTCCAGCTGTATTACACCTGCTGACCACTGCCCCCTTCATTAGGTTACCATCTCGACCAGGGGTCACAAACTCCAGAAAACCCTGTGCAGAAAAAGAAACAACAGACTCAGTACCCTCAAAGTACTTGTTTTGGGAACATCTGCTTTAGACTCACAAGTGTTTTTTTTTTTTTTTTCTTTTTTCTGTTGTACAACCTGTATGGGCTTCTACAGGTGCTGCATGCTAGTGAAGCGTGCTCTATGCTGTAAGCATCATTCTTATTGATGCATCATCGTAAGAGCTAAAAGACTGTATGGGGGGGGGGAAAAATATCACAAAGTCATTTTTTTCACACATGCTCAAAATGTAAGAAAGCAGCATGTTCAGTGTTTCAACTATCTTTAGTGTATATTTAAAGGAGGTCATACAGGTACACGTGGAGAAATCAGTCTGCTTATGTGTCACCTTGGGTAGACAGAGAAAATTGATTCTAATGGCTCGTAATTAAGAAGACTGCTGTACCTGAGGCATATAGTTAATTGAGTATCTTTTTTAAGTCATTCTTGCTATCTGTTTGAATATGCTGGATTTGCTTTAGTCTGATGCTTCTGTGAAATCTCCTTTGGGCTGTGTCACAAAGGCATGTCATTTGCTCTGATTAGCCAAAGTACCATCATCCAAATTAGTGTATAGTCACCAAAGAAATCTTTTCATCAATACGCTTCTGAAACGTGTATCAAAGCAGCGCGACCCAGAAGCGGCGTTTGTCAGGTGTAAGAACTTGGAGGCCACTTTAAAACACCGCAGAGAGCTTCAGAGGCTGTGTCTTGTGGGTTGTGTGTAACATAATGTCATTTTAACCCTCTCTCCCCCGCCCCCCACAGCTGCCCGGAAACGGCACAAGAAGGACCGTGACAAGGCATGGGAGTATGAGGAGCGGGAGCGCCGGGGCTCTGGGGAGCACCGAAAAAGCGGGTTCCAGGAGGGGCGCAGGGGCTCCGGGAGCCGCTACCGGGAACGCAGCCCGGAGTACTCGGACGAGGAATCACCCCCACCCAGCCTGAGTGACAGTGAGTGTCCTCGCTTTGTATTAGCGTGCATCTGTGTGTAACGTGTTAGAGAATCAACCAATGCACCCAGTCTGAGCGACAGTGAGTGTCATTACTTTTCATACGCATGCATCTTGGTGTAATGTATGTACCCATATGTGTGATAAAGAATAAGCCATTGCACCCTTTTTTAGTTACATTGGGTGTGTGTATGTATGTCTAAGTGAAATGTAAGGACCTCTGCATGTTAGATTCTCCCCCTTCAAGTTTGCGTGACAGTGGGTTTTTTCCGCTTAAAATATATTCACATTTGTATTTACCACATTTGTTTGTATGTTGAAGAATCCTCCTCAGCCAACACGTAGCAGTAGCAGTTCCTTCCCTCAGTTTGTGTATAAATATATGTAGGTGTGTTCTTTTTGTGTGCCTTCATTCTGTTCAAATGTGTTTTTAGAGAGGTGATCACTTAAGTTAATCCTGTAATAGCAGAGACCTAGTGACAGTACTGTTGCACAGGAAAACCACAACACCAGTTCTAACATAATTGGCCATTCAAAATGGCAGTTTCAGTTTGGCAGTTTCAAAATGAGTTCTGTTAGTAAAATGTGTGCCTGTATTTGTATGACTGCTGGGGTTGTCTTTAGTCATAATGGCCGTATTGCAGTGTTCATAAACACTGCAGCTTTTAAGGGGTAAAGCGTTTCCTGCTGTTAGCTGTTTAAGAGAACCTCTTGGTTGTCACACCCGGCTTGGAGATGGACCAGCACAGGTCTGACTTTATCCTGGATATCAGGTGACCATGCAGTTGGCCACGAGTTTTGACAGCACAGTGGGGAGAACCAAAGCTGTCAGTGCAAAGTGCTGTCTCTCCCTGTGATAGTGGATAGACTTATATTCTGTGGTGCAAGTGAAACCTGTTTTTGGTTTTATGCAGCACATCAGCAGATGTCTGTGTGTTTGTGTCAGCATGTGTGTTGTTTGTCTGTGTACCTGTGTCTGTGTGTATGGAAGGGTTATGTTTTTCATGGGTTTCTGTAGCTGAGCGAATGTTCTCTGTGCCCCTTCTAGTTGCCAGGAAGATGAAGAAAAAGGAAAAACAGAAGAAAAGGAAAGCATATGAGCCGAAGCTCACCCCTGAAGGTAATTTTGGTCCCTGCCCAACAGTGCAATTCTTCTTTGTGTTGCTAGCATTGTTTGTTAGTAACAGCCTTCATCTTGAATTGTCTGGCTCAACAGAAATGATGGATTCCTCAACATTTAAGAGGTTCTCGGCCAGTGTGGACAACATTCTGGAGAACTTAGAAGACATGGACTTCACTGCTTTGGGTACTAAACTTTGTGATGTATATCTCACTCATCCTAAAACCTGATGGCTTTTTTATGGGTTGTTTGGCATACAGTCTCAATAGTGGGTCATATAACTAATTTTTTTTTTTGCCCTGCACTGTTTGTCCTAGAAAAATGAAATGACTGTTGTGGTGATTATTTGGGAAGTCAGCTTAAATGCGACACCATGTTGATGATGAGTGTAAGTGTTGTATTTTGACTGAACCCCTCTCTCTCTCTCCCCTATACAGCTGATGATGATGAGATCCCTCAGGAGCTGTTACTGGGGAAACACCAGCTGAGTGAGCTTGGCAGCGAGTCGGCCAAGATCAAGGCCATGGGCATCACCTGCAGAGTACGTAACACCTGGGCAATGACAGGGAGGGGCTAGGACTGGCTCAACTCAGGGCTGCGGCCATGGCCGGTCCTAGGAGGAAATGGGTGGAATACTGTAGGCATGGTCTGTTAAGCAATGAACATCCATGGGCGACTCCGGTAGGCCGTAAGCAAGGGACAGGACATCTGATGATTTGCGAAAATGGGGTAGAATTAGGACCAAATTTAAGGCCATGGATTGCATCAAATAAATAGTGGAGTACATCGGGCCCCCGGGCAGACTCAGGAAAACTGACTTGCCATGGCTGTGGATATCACTTTCAGAGAGGGGAGGTGGATGGATGTGAGATCATAAACTTAATCAGTTTATCCTCTGCTTGGGAAGTTGGTATTAATACAACTGATGTGTTTGATTAACAGCTTCCATCTGATAAGCTGGTGAAGGTGTTGAATATCCTGGAGAAGAACATTCAAGACGGGTCAAAGCTATCAACACTCATAAACCATGTGAGTTTTTCAAAACCGCTAACACTATGTCGGGCATGTCTCTGTATACTGATGTGAAAGGTTTCCAGTATTGAGGGCACCCTCTAATGTGAAAGGTCCGCCCTGTCTCTTTGCCTTCAGGACAACGACACAGAGGACGAGGAGCGGCTCTGGCGTGACCTCATCATGGAGCGGGTGACCAAGTCCGCTGACGCCTGCCTGACCGCGCTCAACATCATGACGTCCGTCCACATGCCCAAAGCAGTGTACATTGAGGATGTGATCGAGAGGGTGCTGCAGTATACCAAATTCCACCTGCAGAACACCCTGTACCCGCAGTATGACCCCGTCTACAGGGTGGACCCCCATGGAGGTCAGAAGCCTTTTCACCCCAATATTGGTGCCCTTCAACCGCCCCAATCCCTTCTCCAAATTTGCCAGATTTTTAGTCCTTTGTCATTGCACGGCCACCCTTCAGTGTGTTGGTCTCACCCTCTCCCTGCCATCTGTTTGTATTTGGCAGAATTGCCTCTCTTTGTAAACAAGCAAAGATGCTGTGTAAAAGTAAGATGGCCATCTCCCTATATTTTACAATTAAATATTAAACTGAATTACTGAGACCAGTAATAAGATAAAGTTTCATAAGCTGAACCTCCCCCTTCAGTTATCCAAATTGTGATCAAATTCCTTCACCTAAATAGAATGTGGAGAGTATGGGCTGCATACTGACAATCTCTCTCTTGTAATACTAAGTGTCCCTGCTCACTGTTGCCATTATTATTCACCGTTTCCCATTCACAAAGAGCTGAGGGGGGCATGCTGAGCTGCTAATTGAGTGCTAATGTGGAACGTGACCTCGTGACAGACACAGGTCAAGGGACACATGGAAGCAGGTTATAAGTTTAAAGTGTATTCTGTCTGGGCCAGCAAACCCTCAATGATCATGGATGTGATTGGTGCATTTTCAGCATCATGCTGTCATTCACCATGCCAGTCCATACTCTAAAATTTAGTTTACATATTTTGTGTGTTAACTGTGTTTCGACATATTTCAAATGGGCTTATAAAACATGTTATTCAAAATGTTTGCTGGGAACAAACCTCATCCTGGACAAAGCTGAATTGGTACAGTACAGAATCAGCAGATATCCCTGTTCAGTGGGATGTTCAGGTTTTTTGCCAAATGTAGTGGGGATTTTTTTTGTGTTTCCGTGATTGTCAATCATCACCTACCCATCTGTGCGATAGGTATTATCATAAATGCTATGAGTTAGTACTCCCTTGCAAACAGTGGCCTGATATCTCCACATCTCTCCTCCTGTTCTATTTAAGGGGGCGTATTGAGCTCCAAGGCTAAGCGAGCCAAGTGCTCCACCAACAAGCAGAGGGTCATTGTCATGCTGTACAACAAGGTGTGCGACATTGTCAGCAACATCTCTGAGCTCCTAGAGATCCAGCTGTTGACTGACACTACTATCCTACAGGTAAGTGAGAGCTCTGTTAAAATTTTCCTCACATGAAAACATTTAATATTAAAATGCAAATGTGGGTCTCTTGCACATTTTAATTATATTTGCACTGAAGTTGGAAAAAAACTGTTTTGATTAACATTTTTTTCATATAAGCATAGTAACTACAAATCTGAAGCTCCAGGAAAGTCAGGAAGTTTCTCTTGAAAATGTAGATAAATTATATTGGAATAAATGATCTCACAGCCACCCCTGGGAATGCCAACTCTCTCCCTCTGTAGGTATCCTCCATGGGCATCACGCCCTTCTTTGTGGAGAACGTCAGCGAGCTGCAGCTGTGTGCCATCAAGCTGGTGACCGCAGTAAGTTCATTTAGACGTGCTTCACCATACCACCATATCCTCTCAGAACCACTTTAACCACACTACCCCATAGAGACACTCCACACAATCATAACTTCTGCTGCCAAACGACTCGTGCATAGAACACAAGGCCTTCCGTGTCTTAAAGACTTGGTGGAAGATTTATGTAAAGAAAGAATGTGAATGAAAACACAGCACTCTGGGAGCAAATAAAATTGATCCTCGTACTGTTTGCTGTCTGGAAGTGTTTTTGAGTCAGAATAAACATAGGCAAATAACAAACAGCCTAAAAGTTGAAATGAAATTTAAGTGTTTTTCTGTTTTTCTACATTCTCTGGTAGCATTGTGGTCCTGGCAATCAAGTTACAATTTAGCGAAGAACACTTTATGAAGCTGACACTGACTGCCTTAAGTCTGTCAAAAAACAAAAATCGATTGCCATGCATTTGCAAGGTAGTTCCAACTGTTACCAATAGCAGAAAAATGTGACCTATCATTAGGCTGAGCTTTGTAATTACAGTGCAATTCAAAAGGCAGAGGCATTTAACAGCAAGCATAATCAGGGGTGTAGTCGGTAGTGTATATCTGAGATTTCGATTTGTTTTTGGAAGGTTCCATCTCCTTCATCTCCTTTGTGTATTACTCTGTGGCAATTGGGATGCAGCGTCGATCCCTTTTCCTGACAATGTCTCTCATGGGCTGTGTGTCTCAGGTGTTCTCACGGTACGAGAAGCACAGGCAGCTGATCCTTGAAGAGATCTTCACCTCTCTGGCCAGGCTGCCCACCAGCAAGCGCAGCCTCAGGAATTTCAGGTATGAATTTCATGAGAATAAAGAATGTACCTCTGAAAGCAGCTTTAGTTGTTAAATTCTAAAGTTAGACGTATTGTAAATGTAACCCTGCTGCTCTCTTTGTTCTCCAGGCTGAACAGCAGCGATGTGGACGGAGAGCCCATGTACATTCAGATGGTGACCGCTCTGGTGCTGCAGCTCATCCAGTGTGTGGTCCACCTTCCCTCTGACAAGGACAACACCTCCGAGGACCAGTACGACAACAAGGTACAGTCATGATGAATGCAGCCCCTCTCATATTACCAACCAGTGGAAGAACTGAATCAAACATCACAATTCCTACTGGCTTTGTTTGACATGGAAGAACATTTCAGGAAGCCTTCCAGATTTACAAAAAACGAACTACGTTCCACTTCAGTGCAGAATGTGTACTTGTCTTGCTTCTAGATATGTCTCAAGACTTAATGGCTGGGAAATTAATCGACAAGCTTGTTTTAGCTTTGGCTGATTTAATTTTACTGTTAGTGACTCACTTGGTTTAATAGCGCATTGAGGATGTCTGAGAGTCTGACCCTTTTGTGTTTTTTTTTTTTTTTTTTTTTGTGTATGCAGGTGGATCAAGATGTTCTAATCACAAACTCCTATGAGACTGCTATGAGAACAGCTCAGAACTTCCTTTCCGTGTTCCTCAAGAAGTAAGATCCATTTATTACTGGTCGGCTGCCTCTGCAGAGTTGTCACGGAAACGGTGTACCAGGATAGCGCTGTTTTTCCTCTTTGCTAAATGTTTTCCTTCCCTGTGTCTTGTCAGGTGTGGCAGTAAGCAAGGGGAGGAGGACTACCGGCCGCTGTTTGAGAACTTTGTCCAGGACCTGCTGTCCACGGTTAACAAGCCAGAGTGGCCAGCTGCTGAACTGCTGCTGAGCCTGCTGGGAAGACTTCTGGTGAGTCTCTGCCTGTCATCTTTCAGCAGTGACCTGTAATGGTGCAGTGTCCCGTGTTCAGAGAAGTTAAATAATCCCTCATTCAATATTACTACTGTGTTCATGCGACTTCACCATGGCTACACACCAGAATCCCTTCACTGTCTCTTGTCTTCCCCAACTCCTGGGCAGCACCCCTCAGTCCCCCACCCCACCAACTGTTTGTGTTCTCGACCATTGACGCGGCCCTTTTCCCTGCTCCTCCCTCCAGGTGCACCAGTTCAGTAACAAACAGACCGAAATGGCGCTGAGGGTGGCGTCACTGGACTACCTGGGCACTGTGGCAGCCCGACTCCGCAAGGACGCCGTCACCAGCAAGATGGACCAGCGCTCTATCGACCGGATCCTCAAAGAGGTACAGAGCCGCTTAAGCACACAGACACACAGTGCATTTGGTTTATTCATCTTTTTAAGGGCAAAGCCATTTTATGGTCTGTGTACTATTTGTTTGCTCTCTTTCCTTGATCCAGACCTCTGGCACCGATGAGACACAACAGTTGCAGAAGACTCTGCTGGACTACATGGAGGAGAATGCGGAGACCGATCCATCGCTTGTTGTGAGTGTACCTGCTGCAAACTGCTGAGCAAATAGTATCATGCGATTAGATGTGGGGTAAAATCATTTGAAATTGGCTGTTTTGCTGGATTTGAAATGCCCAAAGTTTTTCAAACTTAAGAAATTTTACAGCCACAAACTTGTTTTGGTTTTGTACTGAAACCCTTTTTATACAGTTTCTTTAAGCGTATTGTGCAGGTGTACTCAGTAGTTTTATGGCATCCAGAGTTGAATTGAAAGTGACCTTTCTGTGTTGTTGGTCCTCTCAACAGTTTGCGCGAAAGTTCTACATCGCACAGTGGTTCAGGGACACTACCACTGAGACCGAGAAAGCCATGAAGTCGCAGAACCAGAAAGACGAGGACTCGTCAGATGGGCCGCACCACGCCAAGGACATCGAGACCACCGGCGAGATCATGCAGAAGGCCGAAGCACGGAAGAAGTTCTTGCGCTCCATCATTAAGACTACGCCCGCACAGTTCAGCACCCTGAGGTATTTTTCTGACCGCAGAAGCACACCATCCTCTTGAACATGGCTGCGCTACTGTTGTCTAACACCGCTGTCTCCCTGTCCCCAGAATGAACACGGACACTGTGGACTACGACGACTCCTGCCTGATTGTCCGTTATTTGGCCTCTATGAGGCCGTTTGCACAGAGCTTTGATATTTATTTAACACAGGTAAGGACTTCTGTCGCCCTCCTGACACCTTAAGAAAAGTGCCTCTTTCCCCCAGTCGATTCCCTGCAGCACATAGCTGATATTAGATGAGTGTGACGTGTCCAGCTGTGCCGTGTATGTAACTAACCTTAACTTTGCATCTCGTCCCTGCGCAGATCCTGAGGGTCCTGGGGGAGAGCGCCATCGCCGTCAGAACTAAAGCCATGAAGTGTCTCTCTGAGGTGGTGGCTGTGGACCCCAGCATCCTGGCACGGGTCAGTTTACCCAGTCCAGCGGCCTGTGCTGCAGTGCATAATTAAATAATGAGGAATAGGTGTTCTTAACAATTAGCAGCTTGTCCCTGTGTTGGTTTAAATATGCTTGAATGGTTTGTCTCTTGGTAAGGGAAAAGTGAAGTGCGCCGTCACATTTTGTTCGATTAGTATGGGTCTTTTCACATGCTCAATAATGCAGTAGTATGGGGTAGGAGAGGGATTAGTTTGGGTTGGGTCAGTTAGTGGGTTCCCTGTGTCCTGTATATCTGTTTAAGTGTGTTTTTGCAAGTTCATACCGTACATGCTAAGTAGCAGATATGCTTGTCTGTGCATATGTATTCCACTTGCTAAGCTGTGTTTGTTTACATGCAGTATGTATGCTAACAAGAAGAATAAGTTACTGTGTTTGTATACATGTACCATGTGCTAGCCTATGGGGCCTGGTAGTATGTGTGTGTGAGTGCATGAATAGTCTGTGTTCTAATTAGCAAACTCTCACTTTCCCCTCCTCACAGTTGGACATGCAACGCGGGGTGCACGGACGTCTGATGGACAACTCCACCAGCGTGCGGGAGGCCGCCGTGGAGCTGCTGGGCCGCTTTGTGCTGAGCCGGCCCCAGCTCACCGAGCAGTACTATGACATGCTCATCGAGAGGATACTGGTACGTCGTACGTCACGAGCCTGAGAGTCAGCACCCCCCCACGAGCGGGCAGGTTTAGAAACCTGAGACAAGGCGTCCAAAGCTGTACGCATCGCACAGGTCACACAGCAACCAACACCAGGCCCAGTTTTTATCATCTTACTGCAGCAGGAGGGTGAGGTCCATGGTGGACAGACCCATTCAGGTGGTGAAACATGGTCATGACTTCTCAAACACCCCTACTTTCTAGTGGGTGTCTCCTTGCACTTGAGTAGGAACAGTTCACCATAAAGCATAAATACTTTATATTACCTTGATATACATCTTTTAGTTTTTTGTATGGTAAAGATGTACAGTAAAAAAGATGTTAAGGTATGCACATTCACTTAGAAATGGAGAAAGAGCAGAAAACACCGTGCACTTAATGTGAGTTGGGAATTATTCCAGTTTTCAGGGCCTGTGTGTTTTCTGGGCCACTGCTTTAGGAATTTACATGCAGAGCAGGAAGGAGAGGCTGTTCTGTAGGGTGTCTGTTTAGCCGAATACCAGCCGGACAGCAAGAGTGCCGGCTGGACCAACGACTCCTAGTCTATCTCCATGTGAAAGTTCATTCTCAGTATGAAAGTTCACCTCAGGTAAAGACTGTTGCTCCACACTGCCACCTAGGGGTGTGGACGAGGCAGAGCAGTAGGGCTTTCCTGTAGCATAGTTAAAAAAAAAAAAAAAAAAATGTGTCCTTCAGAGGAGTTGATGGCTCATGTTTTGTACCTTGTTATTAAAGAGTGGCATTTCATTAGCAGTGTTTTTAAATGTATTCTTTTAGAAATGCTCAAGGTTCTGTTTGTAATTTTCTCTGAATTGCTTGTTTTTGCAATTCCGCCCTCATTACTAGGACACGGGAATCAGTGTCAGGAAGAGGGTGATCAAGATCCTGAGAGACATCTGCCTGGAGCAGCCCACCTTCCACAAGATCACCGAGATGTGCGTGAAGATGATCCGCAGGGTCAACGATGAAGAGGGCATTAAGGTCGGTACTTCTCATGCTGTGCGCTGTCTGTGATGACTAATGGTGGGGCTGGGGTTCCCATAACACCAATTCAAGCAGACCACTAAAGAAGGCATGCAGTCAGAAGCATGACCAATAGCAGATACAACCACAGTCATGTAGATTGCCTTGCAGAAATGGAGCTCGTGTGTAAATTGTGATGCCATTTATTTTATACAGGATCCAAGTTGGCAGTGTTTTCAAAACCACTTCTGGCTGAGAACAATCTGGAATTGTGCAGGGCCTGATGAAGTGAAGATGTGTTACAGTGTTGTCCTCATTCCTCACTCATGACTGTTTTTGTGTCTCCCACAGAAACTGGTGAATGAAACATTCCAGAAGCTGTGGTTCACCCCGACCCCCAATCACGACAAGGAAGCTATGACCCGGAAGATTCTCAACATCACGGATGTGGTAAGCGTAGACAGTTTCTCAAGTGCACACATACACTCAGTGGTACAAGCTCGGTCCATTTACCACATACGTTTCTTGTTCCTCACACTGATCAGTACATGGTCAGAGCTCATACTCAGTTCCATATTCATGTGACTCCTACAGCAGGCATCGTTATCTCAAGCCTTTTGTTGCCATTCATGTCTTGATCTCAATCATATTACATTGTCATTTTTCAGCTTTGATGCACCTTTATTTACAGCGTGCAACAATTTCTCAGACTAGAGGGAAAGCAAAATCAGAATGAACCCAAACCTGAAACAAAGCTGTTTTGTCTATCAAAGCATTCACAATAGGGTTGCAGAATTTTTAGCACATCTTCACATCAACCTGAAAAACTGTAATGTCCCTCAAGCACTCCTTAACTGAACTGTTTGCTTTAATTGCATGTCGTTGTGTGTGCAGTTTTGTCTTGAGCTTAATTTTTGAACACACAAGGTGCTTGTGTGGGTAAATAGTAAGCATTCACTGATTAAACCGCAAATAAGTATAGTCTTTATTCTCAAATCACATACAACCTGCAGAATTTGTTTTTAAGGTATTCATATCTGCTATCAATATGCAGAGTGACATTAGGGCAGCATGTTTTATGAGTCTGAATTTTGAATGAGGCACAATGTGGCAGAATTACAATTTGACACTTACCCAACCCACCAACCATATGCATGTGTAAGCTGCTTAACACATCAATACAAGATGACGGCTAATACAATCAGTGCTGTATTTAAAAAGAGACTTTTCTTTCAGGTGGCTGCTTGCCGAGATACCGGTTACGATTGGTTCGAACAACTGCTTCAAAATGTAAGTGCTTTTTCCTTAAATGTGGTTTAAAATGTTTAGGCATCCAGCCACCTCTGTTTTTGATGTACATCACTTCCTTATGTAGGGGTTTTCATTAGTGAGTGCAAACACAGCTGCAGATTTCCATCATCATTGGAAGTGTAGATGTCTCCTGAGTTACGTCTCTGTGAACTGCCTTCTCTCCACGCACAGCTGCTCAAGTCGGAGGAGGATGCCTCCTACAAACCGGCCAAGAAGGCCTGCGTGCAGCTCGTGGACAATCTGGTGGAGCACATCCTCAAATACGAAGAGTCTCTCTCAGGTACAGATAACTACCATTGGCTGCTGCATGGGAGCAACCATTGCTAATCCACTGTACCTGTCTGCAGAGTGTTCAGTCAGACTGAATCATCCTTGTGTTTTATCCTTGTATGTTAGACATTGATGTGATGTCACTGTGCCAAAGCTAACCTTTGTGTACCCGACCTTGCACACACTTAAGTGAGGCTTTGTAAACTCTGTTATGCTCACAGATGCCATATGTTGTCGTTCATTGTTCTACAGACTAATGAAGAGACTTATTCTGTTCTGAGTCGATCGAATAAGCATTTGGCTTATCATTCACTGACTGTATCTGTTACGGGACCTGCAAGCCCTCCTCAGTCACAGTCATTTTTCTGCTTTTGAGGTGCTGGTTGGCTCACACACGTTACAGCTATCTTGTTTAGCAGTGGTTTTGCTGCCACCATAAAGACAACAGCTGTTCAAGTCCGTTCTGCGCAGGAAATATGTATCTGAAGGGAAAATCTGTGTGTGGCTTGTGTTGTTTTTCACCTGTATTTGTTTTTATGTTTAACTTGCAGACACTGAGCACAAAGGCGTGAACTCAACCCGCCTGGTGGCCTGCATCACCACGCTGTACCTGTTCAGTAAGATCCGAGCCCAGCTGATGGTGAAGCACGCCATGACCATGCAGCCATACCTGACCACCAAATGCAACGTAAGGGTCCTCTCCCTCGCTCTTTCAGGCTGCTTTTTACCTCTCTGTCAAACTCAGGTCATAAAATGCATGAGCTGCACATACATGATGTGAGAAATCTGCAAATATTTAAACCAAAGGAAAAATATGTTGAGTTTTGAGGCCACCTTGTGGTTAGTCTGTGGAGGTGCAGGATGAAAAAAAAAAGTGAGTTCTACCAAAGAAAGTTTGTTGAGCAAGACAGCGCGCTCCAGGAATTCCATTAAATAAATGGATACAAGATTAAACTTGAAAGGTGCCATACACTCAGGGTTCATGAGGACACATATTAATGGTCTGTTAAAGTGTTCCATGACACTGTGCAAACTGTGATGAGGTGGCATACCCCTGAGATGTTTGTTAGCTTCAGCTGCAGACTGTTGTGCCTTTTTGTGCAAACTGTGTTTATTCATTGCTCTCTTTTCTATATATACAGTATTTATATATTGATAATTTCACATAACACAACCTGACATTCATTTGTACTGGAGAGGCTACTTATGCTCAAGCCTCAATTGAAAACATGCACAGAATTTGAAGAAAGCTGTGGATGGAAATGTAGGCAAATGTGTCTCAAGTTTCTTGGTTGTAGCCTAATAATTAACATATAGTAATTATTTCACATATCACTTTTTCACTATCAGCAGATGTTTTGTTTGCACATTATGCAATGAATCTTGAATCATGGTTGTGGGATTCAATTTTTCAGTGAACATGAAAAGATGTGCACTATATATATTGTTTAGATGTATAGCATATATTGCAGTGGTTTTCAATAATGTACAGCCATCTCATATTGTAAGTTCTGTGGAGACCATGGTAATTGGTACTATGTAACGAAGGATTCAGCGAAGTGCAGCACTGTGCTTAATATCCCCGTGTGCATTCCTTCCAGTCCTACATGCTAATGCTGTGTGTTTCTCTCACAGACCCAGAGTGACTTCATGGTGATCTGTAATGTGGCAAAGATCCTGGAGCTGGTGGTGCCACTGATGGAGCACCCAAGCGAGACTTTCCTCACGACCATAGAGGAGGACCTGATGAAACTCATCATCAAATACGGCATGACGGTGTGTGCGCGCCTTCAGAGACAGCCGAGAGTACAGATTCACAAGCAAAACGAGAGTTCACTTCTTTAAGGGCTATTTGTCAGGAACTGAAGGCTCAAAAAACACCTTCAGAAATGTTGAGTTTGACTGAAATACTTCGGTTCTGAAACATATGGGGGCTGAATGTCGCAGTGAATTCTGGGAGATGGTGAAGGTGAACTGGTGCTGCATGTGTCATTTTATACAGCACCACTCTCTTACTGTGAATCACATCAGTAAGACTGAGATTGACCCCTTGCTGTCATTTGTCTCAGGTTGTCCAACACTGTGTGAGCTGTCTTGGGGCAGTGGTCAACAAGGTTACTCACAACTACAAGTTTGTTTGGGCCTGTTTCAACCGCTACTACGGTAAGTATTCAAAAGCCAGAGATGGGTAAGAGGATGAGTGGGAATTTGTATAATTTGTGATGCCATCTAAATTGCACCAGTTCATCGGGGAGTTTTCATGCAAAGCCATTTCATGACGTACCATATAATTTTTGTCCAAATTACAAATCTAACCACTTTTCCATCAGTATTTGGTTTAGCATTACATGTGCGCTATGAATTCTCTGCTCGTCAGGCAGCTAGTATGAGCATGTGTGTGCGGGACTTTGCCTTACTGACTGTGTGGCTTTGTGTTTTGCAGGTGCTTTGACCAAGCTGAAGACTCAACATCAGGAAGACCCAAACAGCACGGTTCTGGCTGCCAACAAGCCGGCGCTGCTCCGCTCCCTCTTCACCGTGGGGGCACTGTGCCGCCATTTTGACTTCGACCTGGAGGAGTTCAAGGGCAGCAACAAGGTAATGCGTAAAATCCTGGATGTGTTTTCCAACCCACGCTTCTTTGAATTATGGTTGACTTGCTGCAGAACACGCCTAACCCAAGCTATCGCTCCCTATGCTCTTACCTGACACACAATCTCTGCCCCTCCTCCAGGTTATTATCAAAGACAAGGTGCTGGAACTGCTACTGTACTTCACGAGACACGAGGACGAGGAAGTGCAGACCAAGGCCATCATCGGCTTAGGTAAGACGCTCAGTTCACACGCAGTGCGTTTTCAGTACTCATACAATCTTATCTTTCATCTTCCTGAATGAAAATGCAGAAGAAGTTGAGCAATTCAAGTCTTTCTGTTTATACAACGAGGTTTCACATATTGTTGAACGTTGCTCAGCTGATTTTTGTGTGACTTTTTGTTGATCTGCCATGTATTGAACTGAAGTTTTTCCCATATGGAAAGACCTAAAGATTTGCATCAAGAGTTTTTGTAACAAGTATCCTCATTGTCATTTTGCAAAACAGCGCCTACAGCTTTTCTGAATGTTGTGAAAATAAAACAGTTATAAAAGCAGTGCTGTGCTTTTGGACATTTTTTTTTAGCTTTAGGTTTCAGAACTCTGCCATCTGTGCACAGAACTCTCTTATTGTATACTGTGGAGGCGTAAAACGAGATGGCTGTTTTTGCAGGTTAAGAATGGTGTTTTCCAGATTTATGTTACCAGCTATTCATACTAATATGATTCCCCTCCCTCCCTCGCTCCCCACCTCAGGCTTCCTGTTCATCCAGCACCCAAGCCTGATGTTTGTCCAGGATGTGAAGGGCCTGTACAACGGCATCCTCTCGGACCGACGCAGCTCGGTCAACCTGAAGATCCAGGTGCTCAAGAACCTGCAGACGTACCTGCAGGAGGAGGACACGCGCATGCAGGAGGCAGACCGCGAATGTGAGTGACTCTCTCTCACATGCGCACACACACACACACACACACACACACACACACACACACACACACACGTCCTCTGCAGCCAAGCTTTTGTAGAGTTTTTCCCCAGCCCTTAACTCAAATGTTCATGAAAACACTGAGAGTATGATTGGCAATCTTTGACGAGTTTTTCCATATCCTAATTTCATTATGAGTTAAAAGTTCAAGCAAATCCTAGATTGGCACTCATACTCAGACTGTGTGAACATGGGTCCTGCACACCATGTATGTATCCTAGTGTTTAAACCACTCTGATTCAAAGCAGCTTGATTGGGTTTTAACAAGTAAAGAGCAGTTGAGCTCATCTCTCTGGTTTGAATTTTCCATCCAAGTTCCTCCCTGTAAGTCTGTGGCAGAATGCAGTGCAGAAATAATTCTAATGACAAGACAATTAACTATTTACTCAATAGAGGCAAATCGGGCCCCTCAAATTTGTAATATAGATCAGCATTCACTTCAGGCTGAGTTTGTTTTTCAGTTTATTAATCACTGCAGGGCCAGTTGAACGACTAATTACACTTAATTGAGGCAGCTGCCTGGAATTTGCATGAGGGGGTAGGCCTAGAGATCAGCATGCAGGGAGCAGCTCAATCACATCTAATTAATTAAGCAGTCACATTGATAAAGCCCAGCATGTTCACCGAGTCCACACGACTGGGATTCTGAATGACTGTCATGCGATCGTGCTACATTTGAGACAGCAGGATACCAAAGCCCATTGGAGAAGCCCCAGCAGCCTAATGTCACTTGAGTGGAGTGTTTTATTTTTAATATTTTAACAGTTTATTAATTATACCACACTTCAGATGAAGGTACTGCAATTTTGTCTTGGGTCATTTATTCTGCTTCTTCACTCAGATTTTTATCACAATTTTATTTTGGGGAAACGGTTTTCAGAACCAGTAGGGAAGTGGCTGTATGAATGATTATAATGTTTTGTATATGTGATTATAGTGATTATTGTTTGTAACGCTATCGCTTTTTTGATGCCCTCAGGGAAGAAGCTGTCTAAGCAGGAAGACCTGAAGGAGATGGGCGACATCTCGTCTGGTATGAGCAGCTCCATCATGCAGCTATACCTGAAGCAGGTGCTGGAGGCCTTCTTCCACACCCAGTCCAACGTGCGCCACTTCGCCCTCAATGTCATCGCCCTGACCCTCAACCAGGGCCTCATTCACCCTGTGCAGGTGGGCATCCACTACAGCTCCTCCACAATGCAGTCTCACTCTTGGGGCCATTTTGTTGTTTATATGCTTTGCGTGATCAATTCACATCCATTCCTCTTTTCTCAAATTCTTATCTAAAATTTCCTAACGCTGACATTTTTTTTTACCTCGCCCCCCACCCAGTGCGTGCCATACCTGATCGCCATGGGAACTGACCCCGAGCCCAGCATGAGGAACAAAGCTGATCAGCAGCTGGTGGAGATTGACAAGAAATACACTGGCTTCATTCATGTAAGTGTGCTACGTTATTTTTTATTGAGGTATACCAGCCTCCTGCTTGAATGTTGGGTTATTCCTTATTTAAAAGCACAGTGCGCAGATATATTCCTGATCAAAGTATAAATATATATTCCCCCATTATTTATGCACAGTGTAAATCATTGTAATTCATGTCCTTGTGTGCATGGTGTATTAAAGTAAACATATGTTCCTTATGTGAAACCTGCATTGTATTGCAAGACCAGCTCACTGCATGATGCATTGCTGTGTGTGTAATAATACGTATGGGCATGTTTGCTGCAGATGAAGGCCGTGGCCGGGATGAAGATGTCCTACCAGGTGCAGCAGGCCATCTGGGCCTCCCAGGACACCATCATCAGGGGCTTCCGTCACAAGGACGAGACGCACTCCGCCCTCTGCTCCCACCTCTTCACCATGGTGCGCGGCAACCGGCAGCACCGACGCGCCTTCCTCATCGCGCTGCTCAACCTGTTCGACGACAGTGCCGTGAGTACCCTGCTCCCCTTTCTCTCCCACAGACTCAATCAGTAGTCAGTGAGTAATGCCAGTCCCAGGGCAAGGCGCAAAGACAAGGCTGTTTGGAGTCTGGAAGGTTGTATGAGTTCTTCCCATCGAGGTGGGCAGACGCATCTGCTTTGAGACGGCTGTTGACCGTTCTTTCCTCTCTTCCCCCGCAGAAGACGGAGGTTAACATGCTGCTGTACATCGCGGACAATCTGGCCTGCTTCCCCTACCAGACCCAGGAGGAGCCCCTTTTCATAATGCACCACATCGACATCACGCTGTCCGTGTCCGGCAGCAACCTGCTGCAGTCCTTCAAGGAGGTGAGACAGGAACCGCCATGTGTGTTGCTTAAACTCTCACAGACCTGCTCCAAGACAAACACAGACAGTGTGGCCCCTCCAGCACACACACACTAAAAACTTCCTCATATTCACAGACATGTGCTGACGTACCCACACACACACACACACACACACACAAAGTGACGCTTCCTTTCCTCTCCCCCCCAAGTCCCTGATGAAGCCAACCAGGCAACGGGAGAAGAAGGTGCGAGAGAGGAGGTATGACTCTGAGGAGGAGGAGAAGGAGGAGGAGGTGAGCAGCAGGGACAGCAGCGAGGAGGATGATGAGGTGGTGCACCGCCCTAAGAAGCCCAAGCGAGCAGCAGCGCCAGTGAGCTCCGAGTCGGACTCTGACTCCGACCTGGAGGTTGAGGATGTGGAGAAGGTCATGCAGCGTCTGCCGGAAAATCCCACGCCGCTGCTGGACTTTGCCAACGCCTCCCAGGGCATCCTGCTCCTTTTGGTGCTTAAACAGCACCTCAAGAACCTCTATGGCTTTTCAGACAGGTAAGTAAAGAGAAGTACCACACAGTCATGTAATACTGCCTGATCAATCAAGAAATACAGATTGTCACTCTGTGATTGTGTATGTCTGAGGCAGTATTTAGCTTTATTGCTGAACACTTTGTCCTGCAGAAAGCTGTCAGAAAGTCTAAAATCTCCTGGTGTGTGTGCTTATGTCACCCAAGTCCAACCAAAATGCTTTTAGTTGGGTTTAGGATCTTAAAATCTGTACTATTTGGTTAACTTGAAAAAATCTTGTCTGTTTAAATTCCTGGCAATGGAGTATATTATCACAATGCTGCCCTCTTGAGGCAGCAGGAGAGCATTACATGTATAGTTTAAGGTATGTTTCTCTTCTTCAGTTTTTCATGTTTGAAATAAAGCAGTTAGGGTTCCAATCTCCCAATTAAAAAAGGTAAAAAAAAAAAAATCTTACCTATACCTTCTCTGCTTGCAGTAAAATCCAGAAATACTCTCCGACGGAGTCAGCCAAGGTGTACGACAAGGCAGTGAACAGGAAGAACAACGTGCACTTCAGCCCACGCCAGACGATAGACTTCCTGTCCAATGATGTGGCCAATGCAGCCCTCACCTATGAAATCAAGAGGAAGATCGTGAAACAGTACCTGGATGTAAGCAATCCTTTTAAAAGCATTCCAGTCCAGGATTTTTTTGATTTGATTAGACTTCAGACAATGTTTTGAACATGACTTTCTGCCCGCCAAGTAAAGTAATTTGAGTACTGTTGTTTCCAGAAAGCTAGTCTATGTGAGATTGACCTCTATTTCCACCTCTTAGTTTAAGATACTGATGGAGCACTTGGACCCCGACGAGGAAGACGAGGAAGGGGAGGCGTCAGCCAGTGCTAACGCCCGAAACAAAGCCATCTCCGCACTGCTGGGGGGCTCCAGCCCCAAGAACAACGCGCCTGACACAGAGGATGATGAGAGTGACGGCGATGAGAAAACTCCAGGGGTTAGAGTTTGTGCCCAAACGCTTCTTACAAAAACAACCTCTTACTTGAGAGTGTAGGCAAGCGTATTTCACATCAGGGTCGTGTGACATGGCCTTCTAAATAAAGGTTATGCAATCTACATTTCAGCAAGCAAAGGAGACTGAGGGAGCAGTTAATGATGATCTCTAATTGTAGAGAAGAAAAGTTTTGTTTTAATATTGTGTGTGATTGTCTCTGCTTGGGTCATGTATTGCTTTCTCTGTAACTGTGCTCAGATGTAACATTTATTGGATTTGAGCATGGAGTTTTGCCTTTGGGGCAAGGTGAATGCTTTGCAAGTAGACGTTTATTATCAGATAAATTTAATTTGATAGAGTAGAACAGGTCTCGCTGGAGGCCAGCCATTCATTCTTAACCTGCTGGTTGCAAAAGCTTCACTAAAACCCTGCTCTAAATCAATACTATTTATTGATATCGGTGTTTACCCAAGATTTTCAGATGGTGTATTATGTAAATATTTAGCATTTGATCTTTGCAGCCGTTCAGTAGCAAGTAGTTAGAAATCCCAAGCCCCTCTGCAGAATTCTCAAGTGATTTTACTTGTGCGTGTATCACCCCCATAATGTGGAGTTGGGTACAGCGGAGTGTGACGCTCTTCTCTCTCCTCTCCTGCAGTCGTCACGGCGGGCCCGGAAGGGCGGGGACTCGGCAGAGGCGTCGGGCCACATGAACGAGACGGTGGAGGCCATGGACGTCATCGCCATCTGCTGCCCCAAGTATAAGGACCGGCCGCAGATCGCGCGCGTCATCCAGAAGACCAACACCGGCTACAGCGTACACTGGATGGCCGGCTCCTATTCCGGACCCTGGGCCGAGGCCAAGAAGCGCGACGGACGCAAACTGGTGCCTTGGGTGGACACTATCAAGGAGTCGGACATCATTTACAAGAAAATCGCCTTGACCAGTGGCCACAAGCTGACCAACAAAGTGGTGCAGACTTTACGATCGCTGTACGCAGCCAAGGATGGAACTTCCAGCTAATGAACTCTGCAGTTTCTACGATTCAACCCCTTGACAGCCAAACTTCACTGGGATCCAACCTTTTTTAAAAAAAACCAACACAGGCAAGAGGCAAGAATATTAAGACACTACAAAAAAAGAAACCTTGAGATGCAGCATTCTGGCAAAAAGAAGAGCATAAAATGGATTGTGAATACCGGTCAGTCATACGGATCCAGGACACATTTAAGTAAAGGCGAAAAACAGAGTCACGTAAGCGAGAACACAAAAACCAGAAGGAAATGTTTGGAAAACATTGTGTGGGAGCTCCTTCGCTGTTGTGCAGCAGACCCCGGTCGTTTTGATTTCTACTCCCACTGTATCATAGTTTAACACAAAAAACTAAAATGTTTATATCTCGGAAAAAAAGAAAAAAAAATTCTGTTTAAAAAATAAAACTTAAAGTGAATGTTGGAAATTAGTCTGTTGATGTTCTTAATAAAGTGTTCTTGGAGTTTAACCTAGCACCGGATGACTTTCTTTAGCTTAGCTCATTTTTCCTGGGAAGCGATTTTTATTTTTGTTTACTTTTGTTTGTCCATGCTGTACAATGGCAGAGTCTCCTGGATATAATTTATTCTGTTTTAAAGGAAGCATGCAGTATCTGTGGCCTACTTGCAGGAGGATTTTTTTTGTAAATGTAGATTTTGATGTATTAGGTCACCCCACTAATAAGAGGAAAGGGATCCCCAGCACTTCTGGCGGAACAAATACTGCAATAAATTTTCTACTTCTCTTTGTTACTTGTCTTGTTTGCATTTGACTTTTTGTTTTGCTCCTGTGGTTGATGTTACCTCCCTGAACATCCTCAGGCAGAGTAAGAAAACGTCAACTAGCATTATGTATCGATCTGTCTCTTTTTTATTATTATTATTATTATTATTATTATTTTGTTTTGTTTTTTTGGCTTGCTTTGTTTTATATAGAGGTGACCATTAAAAAGCAAGCCCTTAAACAAAGCCCTGATTATTTGTTTTTAACGTAGAGATCCATGTTTGCGGTGTCTATATGAGTATGTTTGATTTGAGGGAAATGTATTTGTCTTTCTCGGTTTTTTTAAATCCTTGCCGGTCTTATGGCTGCACTTCCAGAAGCACTCCTCAGTGGGACCTGCAGCAGGACCAGTTCTGTGCATTTATGAATGCAAACATAAGCTCACCGCATTGTTTTCTGTCCTCTGGCCTCTAATTCTCTTCCTCCTCTTGGCCAATTGCATATACATCACTATGGACCACTGGCTGCTCATTACATGTGTTTTCCAAGACCAATAAGGTTTTGCCAAAATGGCAGACCCTTAGAGAGCAGGAGGTGTTGATGCAATCTCTTGGTGTAAATTAAGCTCCTTATGTTGAGGGTCGACCCGGCCGAGTTCACTTCCTTCAAAGTGACTTGCTAAAAAAATAGCCTAAATACATGAAATATACACATACACACACTTCTGACCACAGCATAATTTTGTACACCCAAATTTTACATGAAATAATTGTTTTCCTGTCTGATCCATGTTCATCTCCTGTGTACTAATTAAGGGTTTAGCCAGGCTCTGTGAATATGTTCTGCACCATATAAGTGTATAGCAGGTGGTCACTTGTTTTTGTCTGCTAATGCATAGTAGCATATTAGGTGGAGTGAGACAAAGTACAGGGCTCGGAAATTATCAGGGCTAACCTGTGAATTTAAGAAGTCAAAGGTGGTGAAAACTACATGGGGGGTATTTGAAAATACTTTTTAAAATATATAGTGATGAAAATGCCTCAAATCCCTGAAAAAGTGCTATGTATTCAGCTTCAATGTTGTCAATGTTGCTCTGAATTCAGTAGCTTTTAATGGGGGATAAATTATTGGCTAGAGAAGGCAACTTGCCTTGATTTAGAAATCTTTGCCTCCCCTGCCTTTTCCTGAACAGGACAATATTACCAGCCTCCTTCTTCTGTTTTGAAAATTTGTAAATAAATTTACATCATTTTTAAGAAGCAGACTCGTGGGTCATATGAGCGTATTGGATGTACAGGGTCTCTTGTAATGGGTTCTGTTGCATGCTGATTGGTAAGCCTTGTGCAGTTTGACAACACTGCAGATTGTATGGAATGGAGTGTTTCACTTGTACAGGCTACATCCTACGAGTATGCTGGGCATATTGTTTGAAGTGATGGTTCCACATGCATGTCAATGATCCAGTTATTTTTTTGAGGAAATCTGACAGACTTGCCCATTTACAGATCTTCTGTGTCTAGGGTTAGCCATGTTTATTTTAGCTATATCCCCAAATATGTCTGCATAAAAATGGGTTCAAAAGCTTGCAGCCGCAATTACGTTTTGGGCCAAGCTTCTCATTCACAAATCTAATCACTCTCGTCCCTTTGGTTGGAAACCATTTGATTTATATCTGGGAAAAACAAGCTTAATCAGTGAAAGCTGTACAATATGGAGTGTGACAAAACATGAATTTCTATTTTCTTAAAAAAAAAATGGGGAGTGAAATAAGTGTAACATTTTTGTCGGACAATTCAAAGAAGTAAAATCTAGACATACCCAACGAAGTACAAATAAATGATGGGACTACAGCAAACAAATGCATGTTGTCCTCTGTGGAAGGAAGGACAAGCATCTTTGCACTTGCATCTTGGAATGAGCAAGCAGGTAATCCACTTAGATTATAGACCATCATCCCCTAGAAGAACATAAGAATATTACCTTTTCAGAATTTTATCTTGTGAACAGTTGTGGCCCATGGTACTTACACAAGTATTCGATGAGTTTGAACATTTGCATTGTTATCAGAAAGATTGTGAGTAATGGCACCAGGCAAACATGTAGCAGCAGCATAAAATGCAAGACCTTGAGAGAGTTGTTTTCCTCATCTAATGTGATGTTTTTGACATCATATACAACTCCATTTGTCCATCTGTAGGTATATGTAGTTCTCTGGAGAGTCT
Source organism: Albula goreensis (assembly GCA_022829145.1). NCBI lineage: Eukaryota > Metazoa > Chordata > Actinopteri > Albuliformes > Albulidae > Albula > Albula goreensis. The sequence goes on from CM040744.1 coordinate 7,200,138, forward strand.
TGGAGACGTACTAACAAGGGCAAGTAGAGGGTAGAGGAAATAATTTGTGATTATGAAGACAAGATTCTGTCAACCCTAACATTCTACCTTTACTTTTAAAGTATGCATTTTGTCCTGGCGTATGTCTTAGCACAAAGAATGAGTTAACATAAATCTGGGAGAAAAACCCACAGTCTCCAAAATGAAAATGATTGAAGAGGGGAATTATCTTCAGGCTAAATAAAAAGAATTAAAAACACAAATGTCATTTTTGGAAGAATAAATGCAATATGTTAAAAATACAATACACTAGATATTCTCTAGGAAGATAAATGCAAAGAAGAATAAATTCAGTTACGAGGAACTGAACGGGAATGTAAAAAATGGAAATATGTTAGGCTGTTCTATTGGAATTGTGTTCTCCTGGTATGCCGGGTCCTGCAGCATGGTGTACCAACTTTCTGCAGGCCAAATATTAAAGCAAAGACTGGCAAACATTTCTGTCCATGTATTAATCACCCTTCTGTCTGTTTACTTCTCATTCCAGTTGTAGAGCCATCTGCAGATGTATTTAACATGTTGGTGTATCCATCAGTCCATAAACCTTGGGAATCTTGGTCAGAGTATATTGTGGTCACGGTAACAACTAAAAGGCTTGATCATTAAGAGTGCCCCCCCGACACCTCCAAGATGGCCTGACACCTGATGGCCAGGATCCGCTGATAATTCAGCAACACTTACATATCTATGCTATCTATGTTCAGATCGACCGAGCTGAGTCCTCCCACTTTCCCACAATCCCTTGCCCTTGCCCACTTTATTACCTTCCATCATGCCCCACCCCCAGCCTCCTCATCTTCTCCCATCCCTCCTTCTGTCTATGGTCACTAATTCAGTAAAGAGGATATATCGGATTAAGCTCCAGAAATCTCACGCAGGCCTGGCTCGCTGGAGGACAGTCACAGGGTGTCATTATGCAGACTCTTTCCCATCCTCCAATACGGACTACTCAAAACTCAAAAAGACTCCTCCCCTAACTCCTCCTGGTCTTCCTCTAAACAGTCTTATCCTAGGCTTACTGTGCATGCATTCCCAAGATGTTCCAGTCAACTACAGGTAAACCAATCAGATGCATTTGAGGCTCTTCCTGCTGTTAATTGGTTCACCTTCTTTGCTGTGGGTTGCAAGATACAGTTTACCAAATGAGGGCTTGATGTAAAGTTGTATGTTTTTAGTGCACTCACCCCTATTTACATAGGCAATTAGGATGGAATGCTGTGGGCAGAATGTGTCCTGAAGGCAACACTGCTGTGTGTTTCTGTGTTCCCCCAGCTGGTGAGCTGTCATTGCCGATTACTGCCATTCTGCCTCCTGACACATTTGTAAACTTGAGGTTCCCCGGGGAACGTGACTCCCCAGGGAAAATGTGGACAGTGGTCATGGGGGTAAGAGAGATTCTTCCCAAATAAAGAGATGGTTGCTTTTAGCTTTTCATGCCAGAATGTTTTTGGCTTTGTGTCCGCTATATTTACGTTTCTTCTTTACTCCTGTTTTTCTGTCTTGCTTTTCCGTCTTCCTCTTCTTTTTTCCACATTTGCAACAATTGTTGACCATATTGTACAGAATAATTTTTGTTGCTTTATATGGATTCTGAGTTCACTATTTTTCACCTTTTAAAAACTTCATGTTTTTTCTGTGGAATTCTGTATTAATGTACTGCTGGTCTTCGGTCAAATTCCCTTGATCATGAGCAGCCATGCCTAATATGGCTATAAAACATTGTTAAATGCTTCTCATAGCATTGTGCTACTGCACTCTAATTGCAATTGCAGCATGTTAGTGCTCTCCACAGTATTTTCGTTTATTGCTCATAGTGCAACACAGATGTAAGCCTCCAGTGTTTCCAACAAGCTTTTTATGTGCCATTTCAGTGATAGTACCTTTTCTTTTTGGATAACATATATCCATAATTATAACACATAACCAAACAAATCTCTCTTTCCTTCAGTATGGGGCAGGCCGTAATTTCATCAGTGTCAGTGATCTGGAGAATGAAGATTTTCTACATGGCCTGTCTTCCCTTGGGTCACATGATGAGCAAAACCTATCCCCTCCGTCTGCCCACTCAGCATTGAGTCACTTACTTTCAGCCTCTGCCTCGGATTCACCCTCCCAAAATCTCCCTGATGCGGTCTCCTTAAATGAGACTCTTCCCAGTACTCCTGCAGGTATGTCTCTGCAACGTCCCATGCCACAATAGCTGGGCTATGGATGTGCTTAACCAGGCTGTCCTGTTCCAAATCCTCAGAGAATGCAGCATGATTTCTTTAGGTTTTAGTGAGGGTTTTAGTTTGAGATTGCTTGGACCTCCTTCATGAGACCAGCATTGCTTTGCCACCCTGAGTAAGGTTTTCTTTGCATCTGCTTGGTGTGATTCATTATGGCATAATTTCGTCCTGTTTGAAACCTGATACAGTGACTGTTCCCTCTCTCTTTGAGCATCAGCAGTGACATCACCACCCCCTGCAGTCTTGCAGGCGATACAGACATTGCTGGAGTCTCAGGCACCTATTTTGACCCGGAGGGAAGGAAGAGAACCGAGACACCAGGGGGCGCTGTCCAGAAGCCAAGTCAGTGCTCGTCTGCTGGAGATGGACACCCAGCTGACTACTCTACAGAGAATTGCTGACCAGATGGAGAGAGAGCTCGCAGAGACAAAGATGGTAAAACCGACATTTGCATCTATCTCCTTCAGACCGTGCTCTTTATGTATCGTCTCTTCCTCCTCCATGTCTTTAATTTCTGATTTATTTTGTTGTTTTTAGTTTCACCCCAATAGATTCCATGAACATTTCTCTTCAAAAGAAATCTGTATATGAACCAGAAAGTATCAATAATTGTTTTATCTTTGTGTATCTTTTGAGTATTTTCCACAGTATCTATGCTTCTTTGTGTGTCCTCATGGCATAAGATGTGTATTAAAATTTGTGATGGTTGTGTTGGAATGCCCTCAGCTAGTGACTACTATTGAGACACTAGACCCTTCAGTGGACCTCAGTCCTGAACATTTGAGTCATTAATGCACACAAAGGAAGGTGAGAATTAATATGTTCTTTCAATGCATATTTTATTACGAGGCAATACCTAATACAAGCATTTGAAAAGCATTGTCTTCCCCCTGCAAAAATGAGCATGCACTGTTCCATGTATGTACATGTTACTGTACCCTAAAAAAGAAACTCAAAATGAAAATGAAAGTGTCAGAGGAGTAAAACTAGGAAGTTGAAATCCTGTTCTTAATAATGTCAACAAAATGTTCTTTAAATTGTCAGCTTGTTGATTTGTAAATTACGGATATGCTTATTGGCAGTTATCCTTCATCCAACACTGATCAGGCCTTAAAATTATTGATGAAAGGGTACAGTTATAATGTCATGGGATTGGTGAAAATCCATAATGTCCTTATTTACTTTTCCATTCCCAAGTGATCTCAAGCAGAAAATACAGCAGATGAATGCACAATTTGCACTGGATCTGCACAAACATGGCCAAAGATGGCCTCTTTTTGGGAGAGGAGAATTTTGTTGAATGCGTAGACCCTTGTTAAGGAGGCTTTCTTTGCTATTCTTCTGCTGTTTTCAGCTCTGCCTGTGACCATGGTGAATCGAGGCAGCCCACATCTCAGTGTGGACAAGCCAAATGGACACTTCTTCCTGGTGCTGACCGTCTCACTGTTCGAGCACCATGTTTTGCTCCAATTCAGCTATGTCAGGGCCCGGAACGTGTACCGGACCTCTCCCCCTCCGCATATTTCCGTCAGCACACATTACACACAGGAGCTGTGAATGCGCAGGTGCGCTGCTAACACTGATGAACAGGTGGTCTTCTCTCTCTTCTCTTGCATCAGATATCTTTCTTTTCCTATTCAGAATCTGCCTCATGCTGTTTCTCACGGAATGTGGCGTTTTTCCTGCACATAGCTAAGGACCGCTGCTGCATTCTGCTCTGGGACTGGACCTGAACCACTGGGTTATCAAGAATGTACCCAGTTTTTCTGGTAGACTTCATCCATCCTTTGTATAAGAAGTTTGGACCCTCTGCTCAAGCTGTTTCTTATCAGGAACCTCTGTTCAGGAAGAATAAAGGTCCTTTGACCTTATGCTCTACCTCTGTTTATTTATATAGAGAAATAACTTTCTAGCACACTATTTAAAAAATAGTTCTAGATATAAACCTCATCTGTTGGATTAATGAAGGGGCCAACATTATGAGCTGTGGTATGGAACAGTGTACATTGTCATATTGTGTTTATATTGTTGGTATAATCCTTCTTGTGTTTGTCTTTGGTCTCTGGCCAGCAACCCCACATGAGCAATGAATTCCTGTTTTTGATCAAGTAAGGGTTGAGGTAAAGGTTAGGGATTAGTTAGCTGAGCCTGGATATGTAGTTTGGACAGAGAATATTTTTTTAATGTCTGCACTAGATGACAAAAGAAACAACGGGGTCTTTGTGGTCTACATTCTGGGTTGGAGAGGTTTTCTGGGAGCAAGCACCACTGTCTCTGTGAAGTTAGTTTTGTGTTTATTGAGTGTTTTCTGAAACCAAATGGCCATGTTTTGACTGAAAGACTCTGGAAAGTAAGATATTCTCCTCAGTATAAATTCCATGATTTAAACAGTCCTTAGTGCTAGAAGTGTGGAGAAAAACAATAAACAAAACCATATGGATTGATATGAAGCTGTCATACATCCATCTGTAATGTTAACATATGACCACTAGGGGTCAGTGTGGTAGTCAAATTCACCACCTGGCAACTTTAACTTCCAGGAAATATCTGGCCAGAGTCCCACAGGTTCTAAACTTGCATGAGGTGTCAACTCGTTAATTGACAAAGAATTGTTCAAGCCCTGGATTTTATTAGTACAACTGCTCAGCAGGCAAGCTGGTATTACAGTTCGGCTCACCCACAAAGCACACACATTTTAAAAACAGAACACAACAAATTTCCCACATTTCACGCAAGGGGTTTTTCAAACAGCAGTACTGGTCTTTATAGCAGTCAACAGCTCTTCAACAATTAAATCTATCTACAACTGGTTTAACGTCATAGCTTTATTGAGACATTCTTATGTTTAAAAAAAAATAAAACAAATAAAAAACAAAAATTGCATAACTGGAGTTGCATCATTGTTGAGTAAAAGCACATGTTTGTGATGCGACTCTATGCCCTGTGGTCTGGATGTTGGAGTTCCAGCCATGTTTTTACCAGCCAGGCCAGATCATCCGTACTGGCAAGGCAATGTTTGGCTTAGTTTCATTAGGGAAAAATGGGTTAAACCAGTTGAAATCCGCCATCCCATCAGTCTCCAGTGATATTTCCTGACTCGATGGCGGCTTGCACGTTTGTGAACACATTTTGGCTTTGTGTTTCTCTGATAGGAGCAACATTTGATTGCCAAGTCATTTGCAGTGTGGCAAAGAATTTTAAAGACAAATGACTTTATCATGATGTTGCAATGTCTGCCACAAGGGGGCACCATAGTCTGAAAAAGTATCTGACGTGGAAAACACTTTCCATTAAAATGCCACCTCAAAGAGATATTACTCCCATACACTGTAGCATTCAGTTAATTTTGGAACAAAACTTATGTTCAGCACAAAGCATGCATTTTTATTTTGTGGTCACCCAGACAACATAAGCATGACTCATCTTTGTTGCAAAAGAAATTGAAAGCTCAGTTTTGAGAGAGGTCCTCAGGGGATGCCTAATCCAGTAATCAGTTGTTTTGGAACAAATTAAATATCTTCTTCAAAGTGTTTCTTTAGGCTAAGAGACATTTTGTTTTGTGTATGTGTCTGATTTGTGGCAGTGGCAATTATGATGTACAGGTATGAAGTATTGACCTACAAATAGGAGAGAGCTCATTCTTCTGTGACTGTTTTTATTTGTTTTGCATAATTATCAGCAAGCTGAGTTAAATAAGAATAACACATAAGCAGCTGAGCCCATGGGCATGTTTGGCCATATCCTCAAATTCATGCTTCTTTTTTCAGTCCGGAGTTACGCAATCTGTCTCTCTCTCTCTCTCTCTCTCTCTCTCTCTCTCCCTTTCTTTGGTATCTCTCTCTCTCTCTCTCTCTCCCTTTCTTTGGTATCTCTCTTTCTCTCTCTCTCTCTCTCCCTTTCTTTGGTCTCTCTCTTTCTCAGCTGTGTGCAGCACAGACTGTGTGAAAAGCTTTCCTCGTAGCTGTAAATGTCTCCGTTTCCTCCGTGTTACGACTGACAGAGTCCAGGCGCCTCCATTTCCCAGGGTCCCCAGTGCTGGAGGACCGCACTGGGGGTTTTGTGATGGATGACAGGTCTTCCCCCGCACCCCATGATGTCACTACTTCCAGAACAGGAGGCTTCTGGTTGGGCCAGGTGTGCCGGACGCAGCAGCCACACAGATGTCATACGGGTGTACTATCAGGACTGATTATGCCGATAAATCATGCAGAGACTTGCGGAATGAAGACTGGGGAATGAAATTAAGGTTGATTTGGCTGCAGGACAGAGGGTATCCCCGTGTTTTTGTGATGCCAGAGGAATTCTGATTTTCTCTGGTCTGAAATGCAGACACCCCGGAACAGTCCATGGTGTGTGTTTTGCACAAGCGTGACTGTATGCAGGTCACTGTTATTTACCAGGAGGCCAGAGGGGTCTCTTCTCACATTCACACGTGTGTTTCTCCCAGCCTGCTCTCATAACACTACCCATCAGGGGGAAGGTGCCTAGTGATGTGTTGAGCCCAAGTCTTTTCTAACTCTGTTCTTCCTCTCTCTCTCCCTCTCACACCCCCCACCCCTTCCTCCTCATTTTCCACACCTCCTTTTCTCTTTCACCAACCCCCTTTCCCTCCCTCCCTCTCTCTCTTTCTCCCTCCGTCCCTCCCTCTGTCTCTCCCCTTCCCTCCTTCAGAGTTGAGTGCAGAAGATCCAGGGGCCTCATGAGAGAGTGCACTCTGCAGTGCGGCGCTTGGATTTTGAGTCCAGTGTCCCTCCCAGATATACTGTTGCGTCGCTTGCTGGACACAGACCAGTGTTCTGGGGAGCTGTAGGAACCATGGCCCATAGTGATGTTCCCGAAGCCCCAGGCCGCACATGCTTTCAAGTGGTCTGGTGCGTTCATTCGCATTTTATCTTTTTCAGTTGTTTTACTTCAACTTTATCCCAAATAGCAGCTGTAATTACAACATGAGACAGACACTGGGCAACTGTTTAAAATTAGGGTTGGATTAGCATTGAGGTCCAAATGTTTATTTAGCAGCTGGTCATGTTCCCGCTGTTTTTCCCTCTGTGCAGCTAATGTGATGTTATAACTGATGTTAAAACTTTTATTTTGCAATTCAGAAGGTCCAGAGGGAGACATCATGTCTGTCAGTTTGTAAGATTGTGTGAATAGATTTGTGCATTCATGTCTGTGTTTTTAAAGGTGGGGGATATGTGTATGTGAATGTGTGGCTTTCTTGAGTGTGTGTGAAGAGCGGTGCTTTCGGAGGTTTTATGCGTATGTTTGTGAGTGCGTGTGTCTGCACGGCAGCCCCTTGCCAGCTCCAAACGTGGAACCAATCAGAACACGTCGCATCTTGAGGCATTGGGTGCTAATTGACTGTGCCCAGTCAGCAGGTTGGGACCCTGAGAAAATGTTATGTTTGAGCCGCAGCGGTCTGGAAGCCATTGGAGAGGGAAATGGTGCGCTCTTTGTTTGCCTCCACCAATCACACTTACAGCAGGATGGGACGGGTTTCTCTACTTAGGGACCAGGATGTCCTTGTGTACATGAGTTCAGGGCTAAAAGAAGCAAAAGGGTTTGCACGCACTCGACTTGCTCTGCCAATACAGTGTTGGTTTGCCCTCTGGGCCGTTCTAATATTTGGAACATAAATTCCCAATCCTGCAACCATACAAAGTGTCAATCCTTTGCTAGCACCTCCAACACATGTGAAGACAACAATACAAACTTAACATTTATTTTTGGTATAAATGAGCTTTAACACCTTGACAGATAAGAAATGACAATGAAGATGTATCAGATTCATATTACATTACATTTACATTACATTATAGGCATTTGGCAGACGCTCTTATCCAGAGCGACTTACAACACAAAGTGCATTTCTTAGGGAACAAGATTTTATAAAGTGCTAGGGGAGGGTACATGTCTCAAGTGCCAGTAGGGTTAGACGGGCTGAACCCTAATGATGACCTGTTGAGGGAAAAAGAAAAACATAAGCAATAATTAATAAACAATAGCACTGGTACAACAATTGAATAATGTAATGATACATATACATGTATCATTACATTTAGGTATGCAGAGCAGTGACTTTGTGACCTTGTGGTCTTGAGTGTCTCTCTTTACATTAGTGGATCATGTTTCAGGCTAAACTCAAAGACTATAAAATCGTATATATCATACTCAAGATGTAAAAAAAAACACCTTCTACCACTTTGCCTGACGTTTAGCTCTAAAGAAGATGTTTTTCCTCCTTTGGGAAGGCTACTTCCCTGCCAATATTTTTCTGGCAACAAAAATAGTCCCAGAAAGTTTGGGTTAATATTCCCAAACTGTAAAATAGTCCGTTTTTTGGATGTGACTAGCTTCATTTTACTCTACAATGTAATTGTAATATTCCGTCATTTCAGAAATTCTCTCACAGTGTTATTTCTTTTTGTTTCTGGAGTTTTACAGACATTTTAAATGTTGCCCATTTGTTTTGCCTCCAGGAGCCGAAGGACATCTCTGCAGCACCTGAGACATGCAGTTCCTGATGAAGTCATCTGAGGTATAGTGCTGAACATGCACACACACTCTCACACGCAACTGTGTACACACAGTATTCATGTTAGCTGCACCTGTCAAGTTAGCAGTGTTGATGTATTCTGGTCACTCCTTCATTACTTACAACATTCTTAAAGGCCGACTTCACTCGGTCTGACATTTTGTACAATACATCCTGAAGTTCGGAAAGGCTTTTGGACACTGATGCAAGTCTAAAAATTGACATGCCAGTGAAAATATGAGTAATTGAACAGTAAGAATCCATTTTTGGACTTTTCCTAAAACTTTTTCTCACATGTGTGTTCATAAAAACAGATGTCGTGCTATCCTGTTTGCAAAGTTACTGAGCAGGTGATAGTGCATTTGAAACCAGTAAGGTGAATTAATGTGTCACTACTCTCCACTGCTGTTTGATGTTTATTTCTTCCGGTGAAATCAGGAATTATGCAAATTTGGTCGCCAGAAAGATTGAAAGTAACATGCCTGGACCACATTTTACTGAGAGTTTGACAGAGCGTGTTCGGAATAATAAATACATTCCAAAACATGTTCGGGGAAAACGTGTTCCCATTGTTGCTCGATCTCACGATCAAATTGGAATGTGACTGAAATGTCCTGTGGTGTTCGTGAAACATCTCCGTTTAGCTGGCTCCCCTCCACAGCGATGGGATGTAATCATGGGACGTAATCCCATGACTAGGAAGTATATGACCGTATAACAGAGCCATAAAAGCATTAGCTTCACCTCAGTTACAGGTCTTTTGAGACAGTGATGCAGGTGTGGTGGCTTTGCACAGCCTGGATGGTTTACATGAGTGTTCAGAGGAGAGTGTAATCATGTTCTGTGGTGTTTGGTGAGGTTTCAATGAAAGGCTCAATAAACGCCCAACTTAGCTCTATTTACCCTGAGAGAGTTGGGGTGGGGGGTGGGGGGTTGATGGGGGTTCCCAAAATCCTTGCTTTCCCCACTTTCAATGGGCCGGGGCCCGGGCCTGGGCTTGGCATGCTACTCTACGGCTGGACTGTTTTGCAGGAAGGTTGAATTTAGATTGAGAATTAAGTCTGGAAATGGTCCGGCGACGATAAGCCAGTACTAATGTGCCGTGCCCTCATGCTATTTTATCCAGCTATTCAGGCAGGTCACAGGCTGGACTTTCTAAGAAAAGAGGGATGTTTCCCCCTTGTTTCTGTTCGTAATTCATTACCTTCTGTGATGAGGGGATGGCGTCATATCTATCGACGCCTTTGTTTTCATTCCCTCTATGTCAATTCACAATTACATGTACTTACTGGCAATTTACTCTCCATTAGTGCTTTAATAGCAGATTAGTGTCTACAGCTATAGCTGTAGTCTATAGCTATGTCTCTAATTATAGCTTTGCAGTTTATAGTGAAGGGCTATCACAGTGGCTGCTTGTTTATTTTGTAGTTGTTTGTATCTAGAAGCAAGCAGTGAGACGGTCGAGTTGAGATCTTACAAACCCATCAGAGGAAGCTTCTTATTGGCATGACAGCATTTTGCAGTCATTTTATTGGCTGTCTTTGTTTTTTTTTTTTTTTTTTAAAAGTTAAAGGATCCGGATATACAAACTGAAACGTATGTCCTAAAAATGTTACAAACCCCGTTTTTTTTGGCATTCTTAACATTTGCGTCCGCCTTGGTGTTTGGCCAGCTGGCGGGGCCCAGGTTCAGTAATTCTACTCGCTTTTCAATGTGTCCCATCAATTTCTTTTTGTTCACTCATTTCTAGTAGAAATCCATATTTCTTTGATTTTCTCTTGATGATCTCTAATACCTATAGCAGTTTATTGTCCACTCGTTTCCAAGTTCCATGTCTGTGTATAGATCATTGTTTGATAAATGTTATTTTTGGTACAGATTTTTTATATTTACCTGTTTTAAGTTTGTGTAAGTCTATCCAAGTTTCCCTGGGTTTTCATGAACCATTATGACCTTATCTCATAATTCCTTGAACAGATTTCCACTATAAAAATATTGAAAATGTCTGTGTAAAATACAGGAAATTCCTATTTTTTCCCATGTGCAAAATAAAACCCTAATGTGCTTTATCTCAAAGCAGATCCAAATGTTGTTACATTCTCTGTTTGTCATCTAAACATTTAAGCAAAACAGGTAGTTTCTGAATGAGAAATAAAAGAGTTAGGGTAAAAAGTAAGAACAATCCAAGACAACATGTGCAACTGTCTGAAAGTTTTCACTTGAATTCAATCATTTTTTTACAAGTTAGTGTCATACTGTGTCAAAATGCAAATCGACAGGTATCAACGTAGGACACTTGCACCCTCCAAATGGTGACAATATGGACAAATAAACAAAAACAGTGTTTTGCCCCACCAGTGTGTGTCTGTTTGTGCATTTTATTTCAGGGTCAGTAGCAGTGTTTTTAGGTGTTTTTAGTCTTGCCTGGATGAACCAAGCTTTGAAAGTATGTGGATTGGCTGAGGTAGTGTGTTTAGTGAATGGTAAGAGCCATCCAGATGATATAAAGATAAGGGGATCTGTGCAGCATCTGCAAAGCATTGATCCAGAAGAAGAAAAAGAAAAAAAAGACAAAAACCAAACCCGCTATTGTTTCCATTTGCGGCAAAAACATGGCAGCACATTGTTCCAATGGCTCCAACAGCCTAATTAGAGACGTGTGTTTTCAACGCTGCACTTTAAAAGCAATAATTTCTAAAGTGGGAAATTCTTTCTGTATCTTGGTGTCATATTGGAAATTTAATGTTTTCTTTTCATTAATAGCCAGTGTATGCCTTTTCTCTTTTTTTCCCTGCAGTTGAAATATTCTTGATTATGAATAATAATTAGAAACAGAACCCTTGCTGTGTTTCATAGCTCTCTTATTATTTAGTACACTCAGATTCTCTAAATGGACAGAAATTCCAATGCATGTATTGTGATGTGTAACTGAACGTTATATGACCATAATTATGGATTTCTCAGAACAAATGTATTTCCTTCTGTCCAGAAGCAGTGATCAGAAAGAACATGAAAAAGAGATATATTGACGTAACCTTCAATTATCAATGTTTTCCTTTGGGGCAGCAAAAACAATATGGTCAAACTGTTCCCTGAACCAACATGTGTTTAAGGATTATTGAAACATGACATGGAAAGTGGAAAACAGTGGGAATGTGATACCACAGACATCTTTCATTACCCCATGTATCTGATTTGTGAATGCATATGATTGTTGTTAGATTCTGTCTGATTTTGGAAAAAAAAAAACTATTCTTGGCCAAATTGAGATTCTGTAAAGTTACTCTCACCTTTGACTTCTCATTGACGTCACCCGAGATTTCATTATTCAAACACAACACACGTGGTTGTTTTCCATCGCTGTCGTTCCGCCACAGAAGGCGCGTGAACTTGTTTGATTAAAAATTTGAATCGTTTTGTAATGTTCTGTTGCTCCTGTATTTTAGCTGACAACGAGTGAGCTGCGGTCTCTCTCTTGCTCTCTCTCTCTGAGTACCGTCACTCTGGGGAACCTCTCTTTGAAGTTGTTATTTGTTATGGCTGATTCTGTCCCTGCTGTTTTAACAGAGGAAAGCACTTGAGCTGCATTCTCAGTGATCTCATGCCGTTGGGTCTCTCCAAGTCCCCCTGGGCCATGGGTCAATGCCACCAAATAAGAGGGAGCTAGCGAGTGGGAATGATTATTTTTCTTGTGTTGCGCGCCAACCCATCAGCTCCCACTTCACATTAACATGCCGTTAATAAAAGCTCTTCAGATAGCTCTGACCCTTTAGAGAAACATGGTGGAACATATAGGTGCAACACTGCATGTTGTCTCCATAATTCTTTAGAACTACATAAGCTTGTGTTCGCAAAGTTTTTAATCACTTCTTCCCGCATTTGCGTTACGTCTACGTAGAGTCTTATGGAAATGTGATTTGATCATTGGAGTATACAAGAATTTGGTACATATTACACTTCCTCAATTTTTGTTTTGAAAACTGTAAAGGAGTAGCCCTTCCCAGAAATTAGAACATTATTCCCAAGAATCTGGTTTCATTTGATCATAAATTAGTGATGATCTTAATGCAACAAAATGGATGTTGTTGATTAATTCAAACCAAGGTGCAGTTGATGTTAAATTGCCTCCCAGAAGGATAGGGTGTGAAAGGAAGGTGATCCACTAATAGTACTTATACCACTAGTGTTTTGAAATAAATTAAGAATAAATTATGAAATGTTTGAAAATGTCTTTAAGCCTTTCTACAGACACAAAATGGCCTTTTTATTTACATATTACACAAAAACAAATATCTAAATACTATGTTGTTTGGTTTTCCATGCGTATGCATTTATGAGTTTATTGATGCTATTGTTGAGGACAGATCGGTTTTTGAAGTAACAACATTGATATTTCTTAGCAAACAGTGCCATAGAAAACAATCACGAAAAAAACACACTACAAAAATGTGTCAAGTGTAACGTCTATGGGAGACACAGATGTGGGACTGTTTCACTTTATTTAAATTTTGTTTCTGGAAGTCATCCCATGGCAACTTTTGCGGGTGTTGTCAAGGCTTTAAGAAGAGTGTCTGGGGGCCAGTTGAGGCTGTAGCAGCTGCAGGAGTGTGATATCCTTTTAGGAGCGCTATTTCAGCACCTCAGACCCCAAAAACAGGGAGGGGGGCTGTGATTCGGGCCAGCTGAGTTCTGTGATCAGCCAGTGTGGCCTAATGAACGAGGTCCTCTCTTCAGTCCCTGTCCCCTTCAATTACATATCCTGTTGTTAGACACTATGAATGTTTGGAATTTAGGGAAGGGTTTTGGCTTTGTGACTGAGGAGGTTGCGAGTTCAAATCCACCAGGGGTGAAGTGAGAGTCACTTCACTGCTGCTGTGCCCTGGTGAGAAAAAATATCTCTGCCTAATTAACTCAAAAAGTAGAAGAAAGAAAACAACTGGATAAATGAGCGTGGTCATTTGTAATTTTCTGTGGATTAAGGTGACAGGCAAATGAAAATGTATTGCTGCTGTGGTTACTCTGATTACTAATGGGGGCAGCAGAGCAGGACTCAAGGGAGAGAGAGGAACAGACGCATTCGCACGATGATCCCCGCGAGCAGCTTTAGGGGGTCGGCGGGGCCAGCAGGCACTGTAACTCACACCAGAGCGCACGGCCACAGCGTGACACCGCGGCTCAAGGGTCGGGCCGTCACACAGGCCGAATGGAATTCTCAGGCCCGCGGAACAGGATATTAGTAAACGTTATTGTGAATGCACTCCATCCTGGATGGAATTCCTCCGTTCTCCCAGGTGTCTGCTCTCTCCCTCCTTCTCAAGTCTGAGGACCAGTATTTACCCCCAGAATCTCTCTCTCTCTCCCTTTTGTCCTCATCCCTGTCTCACCCAAAACCTACATTCCCATTGAGGCCGCCCAACTGTAGACTGTCCCAGTGAAGCATCTCTGCGTTGTTCTGTTGCCACATGATACTACTTGGGTGGTAGCACAAGATTTTTTTTTAGTTTTCCTCCTACCAGTAAAATAATCATAACAATTTTTTGGTGATTTCCTTGTAATGTCATGGGTGTGGATGGCGAAGCCTTTAGCAGTGTATGGGAGGAACTGACATATGAACCACAGCTGCAAAGCAGAACAGAGGACTTCTGGCTTTTGTTTAACAATCAGGAGAAACATCAACTCCTCAAAATTAAATCTTTTCCTCTAGTTAGTGGCTGCAAGTTTGTCTTCTGTGTGCAGTGGTCAGAGCAAACTCCACTGCCAGAGCTTCTGAGGTCTGTCCCTTGCATTAATTGACATATGAGCTGAAGCAGTCACTCTGTACAATATCCTCTCTACTGAGTGGCCCCTCCTCAAATTACATGGTACAGAAAAAATGTAGAATGTAACACCATCGCATTAAGACAATAATTTTTAATCATTTGCAGTGCACCAGAATTAATGCAAGCATAAGTCTCCTGTGGTTTGGCCTTAACTCCGAATGACAAATTGAAAAAAGGTCTTATGTCTTTATAACTCCAACATTATTTAGTCTTAGCTTGGAAATAAAAATAAATTGTTGTGCAAGTAATGAAAGAAGTAACACAACTGGTTTCTCCGAATAAGCGTGGAGCAGCATCCAGCTTTCTTTTTTTCCTGTGGGAACATTCTTGTCCAAGATTTAGTGGTGCACGATCCCTTAAACTGAGATTTCGGAGAAACCATGTAATTGTGCCATGGATTTTAAAGGAGAACTTTCATAACCCCCCCTTCCCCCTACCCTACGCCCCCTGACGAATGTGCTTTTGGAATTTAAATACCAGAAATTCTCCACATGTGGCTGTATGCAGGCTTTCTAATGGCCCCCCACCCCTCCCAATTTTGACAGTCAAGAACTGGAGATTCAACACGTGTCTCAACAGCAAATGATTCTGGGATTTACAATTATGAATTACCATAAAAATTACCATAGCTGACAATGGCACAGTATGGGGCTGAGTTTTGGTTCACTTACCTACAGTTTGCCCGACCCCTACATATTCATTAAATCACCACAACACTAAAATGAGGCTTGTTCATGTAGACCTGAGAAAACTCAACTTATAAACATTCTTTGAAGTTTCACTCTTGGCAGATACAATTAAGAAAGAGTGAGTATGAACTGATCCAACACCAGAGGAGGACTGATAGAGGATGATGGATGACTTCCCCGTTTTGGATGCTGTCCAGTTTCCCCATACAGACTGGAGGGCTGAAGGCATGTGTTAATGTGCTAACTGCTTCTTATGCGCTCCAAGGCCCCAGAGCTCTGCCACCCCTTCAGCTCCACTGCTATCCAACCCTGATCCTAAATTCATATCCATCCTCACCCTATCTCAACAGAGCTGTTTCTTTTAATACCTCCCTGTCTGCAGTGCTGGACATGACCGTTGACTGATTTATTTTCAAATATGATTGTTGACAAAAATATTGCTACAACCTTTGACACAGAAGACCATGCCTTCTACATGTAAAAGAAAAATAAGTAGAGCTAGTGTAAAGATTCATTTTGGATAGTTGTATTAACATGTATTGTGTCACTTAACACTGCGGTTAAAAGAAGAGAGCTCCTTCAGAGTACTACATTCTCTGAATCTGGAGCGAGATCCTGAGTATTAGACCTACAGTGTTGTCCAGTATGTTTATGCAATAATAATGTCTTCTTAATGGTTGAAAACACTATATTAATTAAACTATTGTTGCTCCATTTATTAAAATGGCATCATTACCATCACTGTCCCATTTTATTTTCTAACACTGATAGAACTTACTCAGCTCTACGTCTCATTTATGCCTCGGCCATGCCAGCAATAATTACACTGTGCCACTGATGAGCCCCACCCCTCCTTTTCAGTGCGGAGTCTGTTGACGTCTCCCTTTGAATTAGTGGATACGGGAAATCCACAGGGTTCTGCAGAAAATCAGGTCTTAATTACTTAAGAAGTTTCTTAAATTGATTAATGAGACATTGAGTGAATGGGAAATTCAAGCACTTCTTATTCCAGGAATTAATCAGTTACTTTTAAATTGATGTGCCTAAAAATAACCCTTTTGATTCAGTACTTCCACTAAACATGTGTGGTTGCTGTTGCTCTGTTCCTCCTCACAGTGGTAGATCTCAATGCAGATAACAGACTGAATGCTGTCACCATGTAATGCAAATAAACACACTAGGGGGCTGTCTCTGGTCAATAAAACTTAATGTCAATTGTACATGGACTCCCTTTTAAAACGCTAGGTGATTTGTGTGTCCGCGCAGACTGTTACTGATAAACAAACCGTCTCCAGATAAATAATATATGAGATAGTTAAAAAGATATATTAAGAATGACTAGGGTGCAGCAGAAGATGAAATTTTGTTTGACTCAAGTAAAAAAAAAAAAAAAAAAGTCTCCTGGCTTCATTAGACATGCATTGAAAACTCACCACACCACTGTATAGTTTGGTTCCAAAAGCAAAGCAACCAACAATTGAAAAAAGAAATACAAACTGAGCAAAGTCATTGACGTTCCCCATTGAATATCTCCATCTTTGATTCATATCACATTTCCTTTGCAAGCTCTGGGTTTTTGGCCATTGCAGTATTGCTCCATGCATATAAGCCACCTCTTATGTTTCACTCAAGCACTTTGTCCAGTGCTTCTTCAGTATTTTCTGGTGTGTATTGTTCTTAAATAAACAAGGTTAAGTATGGAGCTGTGTTGGAATCTACCCCTAGCTTTTTAGGTACAGCAGTGTGTCAAACCAAGACTGTTTACACCCACTCAGGGCCTATGTGAACCCAAAGGTCACGTTTGTTACGCGAGTCAATGGTGGAGACAAACTCCTGGACACTCATTAATTAAAGGAACTGACACACAGACATCATGTTACTCTTGCCGCTCTCTTAAACATGTGTTGACTTGAATTGACCTCTGTCTATCTCCCACTCTCTTGTATCTCCACCACTGCCTTATGGGCGAATGACTGCGGTAGGGAGAGGTGTGAAGAATAGTATAAGGGAGTGTTTTGAGAGGTGTTAAGTAGGTGCAAATGCCCCTGTCATTAGTACCAATCTGGACAGTGTGTCAGGGAGGATGTCAGAGGTCAAAGGTCAGACTGTCTTCACTAAGGGGCCCTGGACTGTGACTCATTCAAGGAGATGCAGGAGGAAGGTGCATTGACATTCTTTCTGAGCTATATGGAATTTGCAAAACCTTTTGAACTCCATAATTTTTGTTTGTCAATCTGTTCTTTATTATGTCTCTCCTCTGGTGTCTTTTTTAATCCGCTAACTTCTGAGAATGTTTTATATGGATGGTAACACTTCATGCAGGACTTCAGCACATACTTTAGGCTGGTTTAGAGAGAAAGTAATGGTAAAGACATTCCCTACACTCAGACCCATTACAGGATAATAGCCAAGCAACACTCAACCAAGCAAAAAAATTGGTTCCACTGCCACTTTACTGGCTCATTAGAATGTAAAACATGGTACATGAACTGCAACATCCTGGTTCTACCACCTGCAGAGGAGCACAAAGTCAACATATGTCCAGTTCACAACCCTGGGATGTATGATGAGATCAACCAACAGACCCAGTCATTTCCCTGGATGGTTATTGCTATATCAGTACATACCTTAGCTATAGCTAGCAGATCAAAATATCAAGGACACATAACTTCAAATGTGACTTCACTTCATGTGCCACCCAAAAGCCCCACAATTTCTAATGATAAAAGGGCATGTAACAAATATGACTGCAAAGATATATAAACATAATCCCAAGCAGATAACCTCATCTCACAGTCCAGATGAGACTGTCTGAGAGGGACCAAAGCATGGAGTTTCTCACTTTTCACATGATTTGGGGGGTCAGCCAGGAGGATCTACAGACACTGTCCATCCTCTGAAGGAATCTGGATGGTCTGGGAGCAAAAGGGGCAGCAATTAAGGGCTGTTTTCTGTCACAGCGCCACCTGGGTCAGTCAAGACTTGGTCAACACAGGCATGGACAGAGTAAGGGTCACATTGAGGTCATTAAGCCCAGTCTCAAGCCTTGAACTAAACAGCAATACAATACAACCGGGGACCAACAAAATAAAATATCCCTCAAGAATGTCATCTTCCATCTATCTGTCTCGCTTCCGTCATCCATCATTGAGCCACTACAGCCGAGTGTATGGTTACTCTCTCACATTTGTGTCTGATGAACGAAAGATTGCAAGGCTCTGAGAAGGGGCAAGTTTCTGCAAGGAATCGTTGTGCTTCCGATTGAGAAAGCTCGCTATACAATAATGCAAAGGATGTTGTTTTGGGTTCTTGGGCAGTGAACAGCGCTGCTCTCATGGGTCAGCACACGTCTCCGGAGAGAGAGGCGTACAAATAAAGGCACCAACTGTAAACCCGATCCACCACATAACTTTGAGCTAATGGTCCTGAACCGAGGTTCGGCCGGCTGACTGAGTTCGAATAGCTGTCTGATGAGGATTTTTACTGCCCCCAAATAGTTCAGAGGATGTTCAGTTTTTCATTCGGGGGAGATTAGGGGCTGACGGCAAACTCGCTCAAGTATAAAATAGCTGGTGACGTCTTTGTGTTTCATGGTGTCCTGTTAATGACAGGCTAAATATAACCAACCAGGGAGGCCTAATTATGGCTATGCTGTTCCTATCCACTGTTAGTTAATTATGCAATTAAATTTCCCTTTGCAAACTTGAATTATTGTGTTTTTTGGCATTGAGAGTGCATTTTTCACATTTGTTGTAATTTGTGAAGAATTCTCTGACAGTAAAAAAATGGTCTACCTTGCGATTTGAGCACCTGACCTTCGCTTTAATCCTGAGACTTTATTAGGAGACCTTCAAAAATAAACTAAATGGACATTTTGTTCTTTGGTAGTGTGCAGTGACTCCAGTTCACATTCTGTAGTCCAGCTACACTACAGATTATTAATGGAGAAGTCGCTGTCCTGCTCCAGTCTCATACTAAAATTTCAAACCCTGAACATACGTATAGAGCTGTGTATCTCCACACTGCTGCATCAGTTTCACAAATGTGTCTTTGCTGTATGGTTACTTTACTTTCCTGTGTGTTAAAAGACATTTTACTCTGCACCCACGTTATGAAGAAAAGACCATGATCCACTTCTGTGATATTTCATCATCCAGGGCTTTAGCTGTGACACGCATCTGACCAATGTTGGCTTAAGGGTGAAGAACACACCAGGACAGTCATTCTATGGAGTTATCAATATATTATCAAACAATATGAGTGGGTCTGATTCTTGTTCTCAATCATAACAGATCAGTTTATCAATAACTTACTGCTGAGAACAGGATTATTTTTTCGTTATAAAAGGAAAATGAAATCTGCACACTTTCATCCTTTTTCAGTGCATTGCAATTCCTTAAAACAAGCCATGCATTTGGAAAACAATGGATAATGTTCTATTCCCGAAGGTTTTATCAGGTCACGAGAAGCAGGTGGTGTGTACTACTTTTAAATAGGCTAACAATTAAGGCTAATTCAAAACCATGCAGACTTTCAGTCCAATTAGATTATTCCACTCATTAGATAATCACAAAGCAATGTGCCGCAGAAAAGGAGTGCTGAGAAATAAATAATACATTATGCACACACAACATACATCATAGAGCTGTTTGGATGATTCCAAAATTATTCCTGATTGTGATTATTTGAAACATAAATATGACTATTACATCCTACCAAGTTAATGTAAAAATGTTCATTCAGATAAGGTGGTAGCTAATTATACATTTCTTAACATGTAATATATCACTATAACAATTGTATCAACTACTACTGAAATACATCTGAATTAAATTACACTGAAATGAGAGACAGAAAATGAGTTATGCATATCACATTAGAGAGGGGTCTTACCACCAGAATTCAATTGTTATAAAATAAAATAGTACTGTCTCAGAAATATGTCATGGTAACTGTGCCATTCCTACAGAAAATGGGGAAAATAGTTCGACTTGTACGATTTGATTAAGATGTAGATTTAAATATAGATATTTAACAGTTTTATTTGATTGTCACCTTAGTTTACCTTGTCACATTTGTCACGGAAGTCAGAATTCACAGACAATTATTCTGACATTTTGATAAGCCTCAAGACCAGAAACTGTTTGGGCTTATTCCTGGGTTTCAAACTTTCTAATACCCACTGCCTATCTTATCAAGTTAAGCTGCTTAATGTGGTTTACCACTGATAAGAACTAATACATTCTCCCCCCAAAAAAACACAACAGTAGTACTGCATTATATGTACTTCTCTGCCACCCATCCTGACCACAAACCCACCCACAGCACATAGCCAGTGTCTGGGTTCCAGGCCTCACTTTGGATATCATTGCCAACCAGGTTTGACTTCATCATAATTCTGCTTACTATCAGTGTAAATGTATATGCTTTCTCATGTCACATGAAACAATATTCAGGATGAAGTCAAATTACAAAAATGCAAAAAAAGGTCAGAAAGGCTCAAGGTCTGTCTGCAGGGTGTGTCTTTAAATAATTGGTAGCATAAACGTGATGGGGAAATCAACAGCATATGCTTTCTCCCAAGATTTCTCATCTCCTTTCTATTGGGGCGGACACTTTTTACTGGTTCACAGAAGGCAGGTGTCAGAAAACAGCCTTTGGGAAACATCAGCCGTCATCCGTCGTCTGGCCTTTAATATCCTGTGCATTGTGAGCGTCAGGCACCTGCGCTGCGTAGTGAACGCGTGATTACAGTACTGGGACTATGAGGATGCTGAGTGAATCACGTTGGACCAGTGGGCTTTTCCGTTCATTGTAGCCAAGCCAGCTTCTGAGATGAGTCAGCATGGGAGAGGAAAATACATTTCAACATGTTAAAATTATTATCACATTTGGTAATTCATTCTTTTTCTGATCCAGGATGACACACATTTGACGTTGTTACCGGTTCAGTTTACTTTAGGTGTGATCTCATCAGTCTTGACTTTAATACTGCCGTTGCTTTTGTAGAAGCATTGGACTGAGCATGAAGACAATGAGATATTTTTTCTGAATTAATTTCAGCTTTATTGTTGATTTTCCCCCCTACTCTCAATGTTTTTTTTACTATAAGAGTCAAACATTTTTTGGGGATGTCTAAAGATTGGGTAAGGGACTGAAATGTCTAGACAATGGCTCGTTCATTGTTGGTTACACCTGTGCAGTTCAGATAAAGTTTATGGTGCCTCGAAAACCCCATATAGATAGCTCATCCACATGATTTATTTTGTCAATATTAGACATTCCCAATGTTACAGCCAAGGCAGAGCTTTCCTGATTCGACAAAATGGGTATCACATTTTAAAACCAAGACAGACTTGATTATTTAAGTAGGCTTTTGAAGATGAAATTATTTGAGGAAAAAGCACATGGGCCAAAGGAGAATGTCAATACAACCCTATGTCATATTGAGAACCTTTTTTCCAATAACTTATTTTGATATCTGTACACCTCCTATTGAACACTGCAGAAGTCCAGAATACACCTCTTTTACTTCTCTTATTTGTGCATTTACTGGTCCCTTTGTTTTTACTCATTTAAAATTATTTAAACGCATACAGGAAAAAGAAGGGACAACTGTACAGTCAAAATGATAGCCTGCTCTCTGTACAGATGGTTTGTATTGTTTGATTTTAATTTCTATTTCTTTTAGCTAACGTGCTTAGCAGCAGAAGGAGTGTAACCTTGTCATAGCACATTCAAATGATTTGAGACAGACAAGATAGTTTCAACAAATTTTTTTAAAAGCTATGGCTGTTTCAGGAATGCAAAAATGGTTAAAATGGTCATAGCCTGTACATGCATGAGTTTTTAATCGAGTGACTACATGTTTCTACATTATATCCTGTCCACACTTGCAGTTTGTGTTGTGAACAGACCACAGTGTGACAGATGACAGGAATAGGTTTGAAAGCACATCAGTGGGGTGTAGTTTTTTTTTTAAAACTTCTTTCAGGACAGCTGGAACAGTCTAGTGACCTGTCCTGGTTTCTCCTGGCATTACAGACCTATCAAAGAATGTGTCCTTCATCAGTAATGCCAGAATTAGTTTGCTTCTTAATCCAGCAGCAACAAAGCAAACATTCTTTGCCATGATCACATTTGTAGGTAACAGTCATTTTGTTGGTAACCATGCTGAAAACTTCTGACACAAAATATCTCTTATTCCTTAATACTTTTTTTAAGATGCACAATACTCTCAGGAGTGCCAAAATATAGTTCTTAGTGTTGAGATATTGAATCAGATATGCTACTGAATTCTTGCACTGGAACAATAAAATAAAAAAGCAGCTTCAGAGAAAGAGATTGTCACGCGCTCACATAAGAGAGTGACATTCTTGTGAACGGAAATGAAGAACCGGTTGCTTGCTTTTCATAGATGGATAACTGCAAAGCTGCAAAGTAATGAACGACTTATTAAATTTGGGATTTTGTGCTGAAGTTCAGATTATGTGCCTTGAGTTCAGTGCTCCGTCCCATAATTCCCTTTTAACAGAGACCACCTTTTACCTCACCCTACTGTATTCAATAATTTATAACTATTCTCCTCTTTTCTAATAGAGCTGGGATGTAAAAATCAATCTTATGGAATGAGTCAGTCCCTGGTCCATGGGAATGATTCTTTAGTTTATTTAAATTCTAACAAAAAAGAAAGCTTTTAAGAGCTTTGCTAAAGCATTTACACATATGGCCATTGCTATGGAAATGGTGCCAAAAATATCTCTCAAAGTCTTCCTGCTAGTCCTGGCTGACATGAGAAATCTCCCATCTCCCTCCACAGTCCATGCATTTTATACCCTGTTATTTTTATTTCAAGAAAGGATTAGCCTCTGAGTTTTCCAACTGCAGTGGGCAATATGTGGATTGGCTGCAAGGTTATTTTTCTTCTGCCAACAGGGGTGAAATCAGGTTGAGTTGTAAAAGCAGCAAACAGGAATATTTGTGCTGATTGCTGGAGGTCAGGAAAAAGCTCATTAAATAAATTGTTAAAAGAATATGTGAAGAGAAAAACTATAGGCATTGTAATCTGACCTGGGTGGCTTTTCTGGGCCTCTGCTTAATAGAATTACCTTGCCATGTGTTCCTCTGCTACTGTAGTTTGTCTTGAATTGAGTGATTTAAGGGCTGAATGACTCTAGATACTTCCACCATCCAACACTAAACCTGACCCCATCCATTACTGTAGCAAAAAAAAAAAAAATCCAAAAACATGGCGAACTGTCCCAGGGTCAGTGTCGAGGGGCAGAATCTATCCACACTTGCTGTGTAAGTAAAGGAGTAAGTGAGAACATCACAGTGAGGGTCTGTGATGATGTATAGAGTAGCATGTGATGAGTAGAGTGTGTCACTGAACAGGTGGTCTCCGGAATCTTCTTCAAGAATCACTTTGGGCTCAACATCAGAGACAGCCTGCTAAGGCAGATCTGTTCTATATTAGCACACAAGGATGTTATGAAATAGTACGTATGCAACATGTAGAGTGAGCGGTGCATACCTTTGCGTCGGCCAGCCTGTGATCATGAGTATCCATGGTTGCGTGTGTGTTCATGTATATGTGTTTGCCAAGATTGCAAATATCTATCAGTTGACTATTTCACAATAAATTCTGAACTTCGTATAAACATCCTGCAAACTTATCAGAGGAATGCTATCAATGATATACAATCATAGCTTGAGAGATCCAACTTTAATATATCACATTTGTGCTGCACGCACACACTACACACATATGCTGTGTGGATATCTGTGTGTATATGTGTATACTGAAGTTACCTCTTCAATAGTCAATGTACAGCACCTCTTATCTAGTCATTTTTGTCAATCTGTTTGAATTTTATGCCTGCATTTGAATATTATATAAGCATCTCTATGTATAAGTCAGTATGCCTGAATATATCAGTAAGCCAGAGAGAAAGAGAGGGAGTGAGTGATTGTATGACACAGTGCATTCATTTGTGTTTGTAATGGTGCTGCCTGGAAGCACCCCCCCCCCGCCCCACCTTTGAGAACCCCAGCTGCCCCCTGCAGCAGAAGGCCTGGGATGATAGGTTAAACCTGTAATTTATTACTGCCCGTTCTCACAGACTAAATATTTACCCAGCATTCCTCAGCGTGTCACATGAGGGCCCCTGCAGGCGCTCGTGGGGCATCGGTCAATGGGGCACCTCATACCTCAGGGCAGGGTTGCCCAAACCGAACCCATCTGGGGTTACAGACAGGTGTTTGGGGGGTACCTTTTGGACCTTTTTTTAGGGTGGGGGGATCAAAGTTGGGGTAACAGACTCAGCTAGGTCAGACTGAGTGCCCAGTTATGAAGGTATGTCAATTCTGAACTCTTCTTCACTGATTCAAAAAAACTAATAATATTTAAAGGTAATATTTCAACACTCGTTTGTAGACAGCTCAAAGTAGTATCTTTTTTAAAGCCAGAATACCTCCTTAATGAACTATGACTGTGTACTTTCTCTCCAGCCTGCTCTTCTGTTATCATGTCACGTTTGTGGAAAGCCGAGACAAACAAACCCATTCTGTCATGACTTTGATCTTTTAATTTGGGTGAAGTTGAGTCATAAATGATAGATAATGTGTAACTGAATCAATTCAACGGTCGATTGTTTTAGATTGATAGGATGATATGCTGACATGATGAACAATCAGAGATTTATTTTTTCCTGCTATGCTCTGTATATCCATGCAAGGGTTGCTAGGCATGCACACATGCATGGAATTATCAAAAGTATTTGATGCAGAGGAACGTCCATATTTTGGTGTCTGTGCTCCCATGCTCTGAACTCTGGGTTCCAACAGAGAAGTGTGACTGTGTTTCCTCATTTCCCCTTTGAAGAGAATATATCTGTTATACTCACATATTTCCCTAGCTAAAGGAAAACATCCCCATGACACTGGGGGCATTTTGGTCATATTTTCACAGAGGTTTGACATAATGTTGTAGCGTGAACACTGGGAATGTTACATTGTTCTAAACAAGTTCACAAGACAACATTACAGGTAAATTATGTTCAAGGAACACATAGAAAACTGGACAACATTTTCATTCTAAGAACATTTAGCCTAACTTTCTCAGAATGTTTTGATAACCCAAACTTATTAACTAGGTGTGCATTTAAAACTGTTTTTGTCAACCTTACTTAAAGGAAGGAATATTGACTGTCGTCACATGTGATACTAATAGTTGCTTGTAGAAAATGAACATTTCTCTGTTCCTAAATTTAAGCAAGCCTTTTTTCATGTTCTCTCCTTTCACTTTCCTTTCAGATATTTCAAGCAAGTCTGATATCCTAATATCCAAACCTGGAGAGGATAACAAAGGAATACTTCCAAAAGTTATGGAAGATAACTTATGTTCGAGTTTACAAAACATTTCTGAATTTTATCTTAAACTCATTTGCTAGGTTAAACCTTTACCCTTTCTGTAAACATAATTTCAATATGTAGACTAAATCCTAACATGGCCCTGTAAACAGCACCAGGTTGAAAAATGGAGGAGCAGTCACTCCTGGGGTTGTGAGCATCTCTGCTCTCCACTGTTTGTACCTGTGCACTTGACAACCCAGATGACAATTTGTATGCCTTTAGACAAGGGTTCAGATCAGGATTCTCATACAGTGAATGCTTCAATTGGAAAATGAACTTACCAGGAAGACAGCTGACTTCAGAAGACAGAGCTTTGGCCTTTGTTTAAACAATTTAAGAGCGGGGAACCGTTTTGAGCCGTTGGCCTGCATATCGGCCTGGAAGGCGCGCACACCATTTTGCTCTGAACTGTGGGACTGCAATTACACTGAAACGCTGATTGTGTCCCCTGTCGGCCTTTTCTTGGGTTTGGAACGTTTGTTTGTTTCCTCTGATGAGATCGGGTTCCTGTCCCGCCACAAAGCCCTGAAACCCAATCTGTGTCCGTCGCTCCGAAGGCCCCCCGACCGCACCGAACACCCTGCCGCTCCCTCCCCGCGCGGCAGAGCGCCGGCCCCTGACCCCAACTGCCATTCCCCGAGATGTTTACACGTTTCCACCGAGGTGGGGGCGCATCAAGGGGGCCGAGGGGCACCGAGCCGGGTTTGGTTTACAATCTCGGACTAGCCTGATAAAGATCTAACACAAGCACATCTGTTTAAAAACAGCGTTATCTGGGGGGAACATTGTATAAATATTTTCATTTTGCTCATGGAAGACCCCCCCCACACACACACACACACACACACACACACACACACACACACACACACATTCCCTCCCCAAACAAAACCACTTTGTGGTTTCTCTGAAGTCCAAACCTCCATTTCGGCTCTAAACCCGGTCGGTTTGGAGGAGCAGGTGGCCTGAGTCCAGCCCAAAACAGCTGCTCCGATCCCTCAGTGCAAATCACTGTGTGTGTCAAGCCCCCTGTGTCTCCTCTCCTCTGGCTCTCTCACATTTGTCTCTGCCCCAACTCTGCCTCCAGATTCATGTGCAACCGGCCAGCAGCAGGTTTAATGATATTAAGAAAATAAATCATTTTAAAGTTCACCTCTGCAAAGGAACAAGCTGTTGGAGCTTCAGAACATGACGCGCGTTTCCTTGACAAGAAGCTAGTGCTTTGGCTGGTGTTCTTGCCGCTGTGACAGACGACTAGGTAGCTATTATATTTCCAGCCACATGTGGGTGAGTTTGTTCATGCTTGCACAATGCACTGTAAAAATATATCACTGCACCAGAGAAACTGTCAAACATCTGTGGCACCCAAATGTGTTCAGTATTCATATCCTTCAAAAAATTTTGAACAATCCTTCAAAAAATTTTATCATGCAGTTACCCAATTCTTTTTTTTGCCAATAAATGTAAGTCTGTGCTATTTCAATACCATCAAAGACCAGAAGGATATTCTACACACATACACACATTTACTATATATAGAATGCATACTATACTATGTGTGTGAGTGTATTCAGAATATGATTGTAGGTTGTAATATGAATTCTGGACAAATGAAAGCATTCTAATACCAACCCTCTCCAAAAGAGATGGATGTGTAAACAGGTTGGGTGGAAAGTGCAGTCTGAGCAGGTAGCAGTCTGCACTCCTCACAGTAGGTGGCAATGTTACATTTGGGTCCCTGCAGCTGCTTGTCAACCACTCTCTCAAATGCTCTTCATTTTCTGCTTTTATTTCCATAATAGCAAAGAGTTTGTGGTTTAATTATAAAATTACATATTTGATGGCATTTTTGTGGATTTTGATGGATTTATAAAAAAAAAAAAAAATAGCTACAATGTTACATTGGAAATAACTTGCTACCAATGTTTTTATAGTTTACAATTTCCGACATTTAGGGTTGGCTGTGCAGAGTTGTAAAATGACCCATGGTAGCCTGCCCAGACACAGGGAGCAATCCAAACCATGCTTTTGGATACATTTCCTGTTCTTTCGGTGGTCCACTTTTCCAGTTTACAAATCTGATTAACTCGAATGAAGTTCTACCTTGTACTGCAGTTCTGCCATGTACCCACATGTTTTTGAACAGCATAACCAGACAAATTTTTCACATCCCATTTTTGTGCCTCAGTGATAAACACTATTTGCAAATGATGTAGAAAAACAACTGGGAAAAACAAAAAAAGGAGAAGACCAACTTGTTGAAAAAGCTCATTTACTTCTAGGAATCTTCCTCTCATCCCCCATCCTCTTCAAAAAGATCTTTAGGAATATCCTGAGCAGCGGAAATAGTGAAGTGCATTTGTAAACAGCATGGCCCAACACTAAATTTAACCTTTTTTTCAACTTAGTTATATAATCCTTTTTATTTCTGCTCCTCTCTTGACCTGTAAAATTCTGGGCTTGTAAGCATACTCTTTCTCTATCTGTTACCAAACTAAGTATCATCACCATTAGCTGGTGAGATCAGATTCTGGCCACTGTAAGGAGGGCAAAGGTTTTTCTCAAGAGTGCACTTCATTTCTATCTGAAAGGAATGCGCTCTGGACCCGGAGCAAACCGCTCCATTCATCTTCTACCTTATCTAAGGTGACTTTCATTCATCCCATTTTTCAAATTATCAATTTATACAGCTTGACGCGTCCTGAAGTGGTTCAGCTCGAGTGTATTTTTCAAGGGGACAGCAGAAATGCCACATCTGGGATTTGAACCTGCAATTTTGTACCATCAGGTACAGTTACCTTACTGTTACACCATGCTGCTACCCGGCCGATGGTCATCATGTCTTGTGCTGGTCAGCATGTCAATTATACTAAATATTGTGTGTTTCTCTTTCATGGTGAATAAATCGTTTCAGACCGAGATTCCACAAACATGAGGCAAAAAGCTGTCTGCTTTTTGAACTGGGCTGGAGCGTGAAATCGGCTGTGTCTGACCGGAGCCATCAAGGTAGCGTTGACAGGCGGAGTCAGCGGGTGCTCGATCTGGAACTCCAATCAGATAACAGGTAATCAGTGCTCCTGGCCCCCTCTGAAAGCCCAGATCCATACGGAACACTGGGAAGCGCTCCCTCTCCACACAGTGATGAGAGGAACGGAATGTGTCCGAGAGAGTCACGTCAACACTAATTAAATCCTCACATATTCACCTTAGAGATACAGCGAAGGGAAAAGCTTACCTCATGTCTGCTTTCTTGCTCTGAAACAAAAAGTACACACACACACACACACACACACACACACACACACACACACACACACACACACACACACACACACACACACACACACCGAGTTCAGTGAAAGCTCACTAACAGCTGAATAAATGATCAACAGTTCACCTCCCAATTATCATTTAATGAGTAAGTCTTGTCCTAAGCCGAAATAGATTTGACGTTTTCTGTAAATAAACCAGGTATTTAAAAGAGACTCTTCTCGAACCTCTGGGGAAATGTTTAACTGTGCTGTGTCCCTCTCTCTCTGCCGAACATTCTTGAAAGACAAGAGCTCTAATTCCCGAATTTGATAGTGAAAAACTAAAGGGTTTTGAGTCATTTATCAATGTGTGATATTTTGCTTCAGTGCGAGTACATCAGCAAAGACAAAAGTGTGTTTAGTCTACAGATCAGGGCGCTGTTACATGAAGCAGAATGTGGGTATTTTTCCTACAGCTGTTAGATGTGTGCGATGTTAGACACCGTGAGAGTGGATCACACCGCATGACTGTCTATGTACCGTTCTGCCTGGTACAGGTAGCTGTCCTGCCCATAGGACACCTTAAGATTTGTTTAATATCTGCCTGAGAGAACCCTGTTTGGGTGGTGAAGAGGTTTGTGGTAAAGGTCACTGGTGGGTCAGGAGTAAGAGAAGTGCCTAGCTCTCGCTGCATGACCGACATCAGTGACAGAGTGAGGAAATGGATCTTCTTTTTTATCCATGTAAACCATCTGTGGTGGCTGATTAAACTCCAAGAGACACAGACTGAAAGGGCTTTCAGTTCCCTGCGTTTGTCCACTGGGTCTTAAGGACAGCCTAATCCTGGTTCTAGAGAGCCGCAGTCCCGCAGGTTATTCAGCTCACTTTAAACGACTTGGAGTCTCAGAACTTGTAGGATTGTATCAGTGAAGCCAGCAGTTGTGGTATCAAGGGCTTAAGGCTTTTACTTATAAAGACAGAAACTAGGCTTTGGTAAGTCATGCAATGGACTGGCTACCTTCTGTATTAAGAGCTCACCTCTGTTGAGTCATCATTGCAGTGAGCTTATGTGGTTTACTATCCCTGCCTGCTAATCATTTCATTTGCTTATCATTTCATTTGCTTAAAACTTAAAACTCATATCAATCCCAGAATATGATTTTAACATTGAAAATGTATGTAAAATCAAGTTGGGCAGACAAATAAACTTGAAGTCACACATTTACATTTGAACTTTTGTGTCGCAGAATGCTCCGTGACCAAAGTGCGAGCAAAATATATAAATATGGAGGAGTAAAGCTTGTTAAGTGTTAGAGGCCTGTGGCTGGTGTCATAATGAGATTTCATTGCTTTGCCACTCATGACATAATGCTGACTGCGGCATGTGTCAAAACCACATTTGGGAGGGTTATTTTGAAAACGTCTTACGATAATGAGAACAGATGACCTCAGTCGTTGTGTCATGTAAAAGGAATGGAACGTAATTGTAATTGATTTGGAACGGAACGTATTCCCATTACCTTACTTATGCCAAGGACCTTGAATAGAATACATTTGCGCAAAGTTTGGATTAATTGTGATCATTTGTTTCAGCAAGTAACCAGCTATGTATGATATGCGTGATTTAAGTCATGCAAATCATTGCATTGTGTCTGATCAATCAGGCCTTCATTTTTGATGCAGACCTGGTTGTGAGTCGCATGCCTTGGATGTCACAGGCCATCGCACATGCAGTGTCTTAAAAATCTCAGACTTTCTTGCAAATCTTCTGGCTTAACTTTAACAAATTATCAATAAAATTGAAAAAATTATAAACACAATACAACATCCAAATGGTTGTGTTAATACATTATTCATTCACTGTAAACCCTGTGAAAAAGAGACTTGGAACTTGCTTTAACTGGTAACCATGGAGGCTAAAAATACAATCTGCACTTATGCAAAACATTGGAGTACTGCTGGGTTAGTAGCCAATGCTTGAGCCAGTAAGTAGTGAAACATGACTTAAAAGCTGCTGGTCTAGACCAAATATGTGGACTAAATACGCAATTTAATCAGTGTTCAGCCAAAAAGTTGCTGTTCAGTATAATATTAAGTATATTTAGTGTCACAAATACTTTCCCTGTGGCTACATAAATCTGACAAGCAGTTTAGGCGACCTGTAAGGTGGGGTCAGTGTGTTAAGGAAATGGCATTTACCCCGTGTTAAATGGAGGAGGTGTCATCAAACAGGATTGAAGTTCAGTTGCTTTCACCCTCTTGCTACAAACCTTCTAAACTGCTTTTATACACTCACCAGCTACAAAAGGCAACAAATAGTTCATTCAAATACTGAGGAATTTCATAGCCTTGAAAATGCAAATTTCATGTCTGTGTTGCCTGAATGCTCATTTTATGTGTCGCTATAATGGAAAACGGTTGAAATATTTTATATATGAATATGACTGTATGATGGGCAAAATCAATATTCATCCTAAACTTTGACTGAAAACAGCTTACTTTTCCTTCCCAAACATAATGAGTTCATTAATCACCAAAATGAATGAAAAAAAGGCTGTGGTTCATAAATTCATACCCGATACCTTTACATTCATACATAACATGCATACATGGGCATTTCTTACATATGTTCTACATATGTGGTCATTACTGGGCATGACTTCTCATAATATCTTTTGGAAACTTCAAGTTCACGCACTGAGCATGTTAAAGAAACTTTTTGCCCAGCGGTTTAGAGGGGGAGATTATTTCAGAGGAAATTGGAGTTTGGGGAAATGAGAGCCCAAAGGGAGGATGGGAGACGAAGAGGAGGAAAAGATAACAGGAGGCCGGGAGACTAACTGGAGCTAGGTGGAAGCAGTATTATCTTCCAGCTCCAGGTTAATTACCTCCTTCATCCTTCCTACCTGAATATGCCGATGGGCGCTCCGGGGGGGCCCTTTGTCCTGGTCGTGTCGTCACGGTGATGTGTCATTCTCCAGCCTCTCTCTCTCCTCAAGTGCCTGCAGCACCTATCGCCCATTCAGTTCCCTTTCTACCACATTATTGCCTTGTACTTCACTCCAGGGCATTCTCCTCCTCACCTCCAAACCTCCATTCTCCTCACATATTCTCTCTTACTACACTTCACTCTCACTCATTACCATAATGCATATGTTACAGCACAGCCTCTGCACTTCATCCTTAACAGGACAATGGTTGATGCTGACATTAGAATAGCTTCTAAATTACATTTAGTTGCTGTCCAAAATAAGTCGCAATTTTATTATTTTTCCACCATATTGCGCCCAGTTTGAAATTCTCAGTTTTAACTCAGTTCTAGATCATTCTGTTTCCTGGGTGTTCTCTGTTGAATTGTGGTGGCACACAGACATGCATCCTTTGGAATCTGTGCCACCAGATTTCTAGCTGTGCATGAGCAGAGTGCAGGATCCAAATGGGTTATTGACTCACTTCAGATTTGCTGCAGACTGGAGAGTCCTATTAGTGAGGCTGCATTATACTTTTATTTTCATGATACTTTTCGTAAGTTAGTTAATGTGATCATAGAACATGTTCATATATGAACATACATTCATAATCAGTTAAGGCATTCTGATTGTGTAACAGTGAGCTGCAGCCAGTCACAGCAGACACAGGGCACAAGGTGGGCAGGAACCGGAGCAGGATGCCAGTTAAATGGAGGGCAGCACTACGGGGAAATACAATGGTGCTTTGTGGTCTAGAATGCTTGGGATGAAAGTGGAACATTCAGTGAACATCTATGGGGCCATAGAATGGACATGCATTCACCAGTCAGACAGAACCCCCAATTCCAGATCTTCGAGGCAACAGCGTTTCCTGCTGTGCTATGGTACCTCCCCGTACATAAGTGAGTATATCATAATATTACAAAGAACAGCCCCCATTTTCATGGCATTCCAGAGAACTATCTGGATGAATGCATGTTCAGTAACCTATTCACTACAGACAATGAAAAGTTTTCCCATCCAGCTGCTACCTTTTTGAGAACTAATTGGGTGAACAGCTGTTCCTAAAACAGTAAATGTGTCAGTCACATTA
Organism: Albula goreensis; assembly: GCA_022829145.1. NCBI lineage: Eukaryota > Metazoa > Chordata > Actinopteri > Albuliformes > Albulidae > Albula > Albula goreensis. The sequence continues at coordinate 7,233,174 of CM040744.1, forward strand.
AACAATGTCAGTAAATTGAACTGATGAATCAGCAAATTGTGCTCTGTTGGCCTGTCCATTCAGAGGAACAAAACCAGGTTACATATCTGTTTGGCCTACTGCCTCCCTGTCTTTGAGCTGAGCTTTGTTTGCGTCTTGGCGAGGACCTGCTGGTCCATCTTCCAGCGGAATAATGCCCTGTATTGTATTGTGGGAGGTAGGTTTGTTGAAAGAGGTGCCTAGAGGGTTGGCTTAGAGGTACAGTAAAACAATCACCACCAAGTGGACTGCTGGGAGGCCTGGTCACATGACCGTGGATTACAGTATGTGCCTTGGTCACATCTGCGTAGGACAGCATCTGGGGGTGTACGGTTTGCGCCTGGGCACATTGTGCGTTTGGCACCACGGGCGAAAATCTGTGGACATTGGCCCCCTTCTCAGGCCCCACTGCAGAGAAGGAGAGGAGGCACAATACAGTAACTTTGGCCCACCTTGGAGATTTCTGGTTCAGAGGCTGTCTTTGTGTTCATTCAGGTGGCCTTGTTTGACTTATAGACAGTGATGTCACACAAGAGCACAAAACCAGCGCATTGCTCCAACAGGCAACGTTTTACAAGATTAAACAAATGAAGAGTGGTGCTAAATAGTTGTTCAAGTCCTGACAAATTCTGGGTGGGATATTTAGGTTGTTCACTTAAACATGCATTTGTAGAGAATAAAATGTGCACAAGTAAAATTAACAGGGAGCCATGGCAACATTCCAAATTCTATTCATGTCTACAGTACATTTCGGGAGTGAATTGGATTTTAAATCTGTGGAGTAAATGCACTGAGTCGGAGAGGGTTTGATGGATTTTGTCTCATGACTGGAATGTTGCTTTAGTGTATTTGCACGTGTTCATCTTCTCACATGTTGGTCTCATCAGCACTCAGCAATAATTTTGACTTTTATTGATCCATCATTATTGACTTTTATACTTGCTTACAACAGCTTCCACTTTCAGTTATGGATCATACAAAACAAAACAAAACAAAACAAAACTACTGGTTTGATGTCCCTATTCATTCTCTTACACTTTCAAATTGGGAAAAATGCAGGAATCTTTGCGATGAATCAGCCATATTCAAATGAAGGATCTCTCAATAGGTTATGATGAAAGGGCTACTGTTACGCTGAACTAGCTGGCAGCTTACTAAGAAGTGTTTGCACTAGATGCCTCTCTGAGTAACTGCCAGGAGAAAGATGTTTGTCAGGACTGAAATGATCGTAACTATAGTTACTAGTTCTGCTCACACATTTGGTATCACATAAAATCACATTTCCATCAAATGATAGCTTTTATTTTGAAAATTGTTTGTTAAACTAGAGATAGCGCTTGTTTGGCTCAGATACACATTGCTGTTGTGTTCTATCAGATGATTCTCCTCATGAGTGAAAATGTATTTATCTTACTGGTATGGTGTATGCATCTGCATATCATCTTTGCACTTTAGTAGTTGTTCAGCAAGGACAATGTTTTACATGTGCTTACCATTTTAAGTCAGATTTTGTACATCCAAATTGACCCATTTTGGTTGCCAAACTTCTAGACACCAAAATAAAAATGAGTGAACCAAAGATATTAATTTTCTTGTTGTCTTTATTACCACTTGTGGTAAGAGGCAAATAATAAACCTAAAATAATGTATGTAAAAATAAAATGTTTACATTGACAATAAAAATGTAAAATAAGCCTTTCCTCCCATAATTTGTGGGTGTCAGGGAAAAACATTTTTGCTTACCTTAACCAGAAAAAACAATGGTATCTACAATGGTCTAATGCAATTTACAAAAAAACATGTGCTGTTAAGGTTATCACAAGTTGCATTAAACAACCTGCTCATTGACTTCTTCATCTTTCTATTTGAAGAATCCTCACTCTTTTGTTTTGTACCCATTGACCCAGGACTAAGGATCTGCACCTCCACCCTATGACCTGCTCTTGTTAATTTCCACACCGCAGATGCATCACCAACCACATACTGTCTATTATATCAAAGGAACACCCAGTCAGCGTATACTAGTTTCAGGCACCCTGCTGGATAGGAATGCCTGCTAGAGAGCAGTCATAGCCAGATAAGAATGCGGCTGGGACATGATAGCTCAGTTTCAGAGCTCACAGCTGCATCACAAACATGTGCTTCAGCTGCTTGGGCCACCCATGGCCCCTGAAGCATCCAATTATCTTTCTGTCCAGCACATTTCTTGGATAATACCTTTCAGTTCTGCTAAAATATACACACATGTGATTTCCTTTCACTATTTCAAGTATCATTCAGAATGCTATAGCATATGTTCCCTGGAAGCACATTTTTGTTGTGTTCCTTAAACATTTTTTTACCTGGAACATTTCCTTGTGACCTTGACAAAACTTGTTTGGAACAATGCATCATTCTCAGAATGTTTGGGGATTGTTCAGATTATAATGTTAAGTCAAACCCCAGTAAAATATGATTTAAATTTTTACCAGTATTATAGGGATGTTTTCTGTCATCTGGGATTTTACTTCAATTGCATTTAACCAGGTGAGGCTGTGTACTGATATGTGCGCAGTCAGGTAGGGCCACCTATGAAAGCCAGTGTTTAGACATAAAAATAATATGACCCCCTGCCAAGCACAGCCTGGACATCCAATGCAATGTTATATTTTTCTCCAGGGGCCTAAACAAGGTGAACACACAATTCAGTATCGTAAACCCAATAAAAACCGCACTGCTCTGAACTTTGCCTGCAAATTCATGACTCATCTACAATTGTTTATGCTTACATGAGAAATTGTTATTGGCCTAACCAGGATATGTCCAGAAACACTTTCGTGTGTCATGACATGCCACTTCAAGTAGCAGTGAAACAAAAATGGGTTGCACGTTCCCGTGAAAGGGTTTGGTTTGTTATCATCTGGAAGACATTGCCCGTTTCAGCTTTTTATTGGACTTGCTGTTTTGCCTCGGAAAAGACTAACCATCTTTTGAATACTCAAATCCCTTTTGCACGTCACACTGACATACAAACACACAAACTTGCTTAAGAATTCATACACACACACACACACACACACACACACACACACACACACACACACACACACACACACACACACACAAACATATCCTGTCTCACTTCAGCAGCAGACAATATTCAGAGTTTTCTGCCTTTTCATCATGAGTGCAGATATATGTCACATCCACTCAAATCTTAGCAAGATCTTTTGTGTTGCATTTACGCAAGATTCCTGCATACTACCCCCCCAAAAAAACCCCTCTAGGCCAGAAAAGCTTTTACAATGCATGACAGACATGTGTGTTCACGCTGTCGGTTGCTACACATATCAAGGTCAAAAAGAGAATACTGTCAAATCAAATTTTCTATCAAAGACATCCTTTGGAGGAGAAGCGTGAGGCTGGTGATTTTTCCCCCTTTTCATTTCTTTGTGAATGACCTTCCAGTGTTTCAGGGTTTTACGTTTCCTTGACGTCAGCGCCTTGCTAATTCAGCAGAGCTGCAGTGAAACAGACAGTGTCCTCCTTAGACACCAGTTAGCTCTATTATCCCCATTATGTCTTCATGGCTTCCATCTCTACGGCTCTGTCTTTGCCAAGGGCATGCCTCCAATGACCAGACATGCACTTTGTAAACATACCAACACCGCCTAATTTATTTTACCCAGTGTTCTGCATTGTCATCACTCCGTGTTTGACAAAAAGGTTGTTTCAGTGTACAAACTGAAGCTGGTTTACAGTAATCAGACATTCAACAGGCAGAAACTTTCCTTGTCATCTTTTTTTTTTCACAAACTCTGTTTCAACATAGGCCTTCTGCAATTAACACTTCACATAATGGTAGCAATCATACAAATCTGGTCAACTGTCAGTATTGTGTTTGCTTCTTGTGTTGAAAGTATTGAACTTAAATTGGCAGTGTTGAATGGGCCAGCCCACATGAGCACAACGCTCAACGGCTTGTATTTTCTTCTTGCTTCACCTCTTTCCTTTGTAGTCAGATATGTGCATCTCTCACAGCTGGCATCAGGACATTTTTCTGAGATCATTACAGAATATTGGTCAGTTCATTTCCATTCCCAACTCCTATGCTTCCTACCAGACTTTATTCATGTCATTGAGATATTTTCTCTCCATGGAGTTCTACGTTGGTCACTTGCTGCTACCGTCTTATTTTGTAGAACATGACAATTAGTGTTTTCCCCAATCCCTGCTGTTAATTCCCTTGTAGGTCATCGATATGTACTAGATACCATCTGTCTTTGCTTCAGTCCTCATCATCACAGATCTACATACATAGACTGACATACACAGCTAGTGGCTCCATCCAGATTGTGCGTCTCTCCTGGCAATGGAATGTAGATTGCTCCCAGGCATGCAGGCGGCTGTAAAAGAGAGATCAGGTTTTTTGTGCCATTTGTGTGAAAGTGAAAAAAGAGAGAGCTGCACCAGCCTTAAGGTGTGTGATGTACGCTGTGTGCGGGCAAACATGAGCATGCCGGCATGACTTACAGAAAAAACTGTGTACATCATTGACATTCCGCTTCATGATACTACCCAGTCTTTCCACCATTCATAGAATGCCAGTGCGTTTCTGCTTCAACTTCTCTAAGACTCCAGGCGCGCTTATGTGTTTTAAGACTAAACCCAATTCCACTGCATTTTTATCCTGCATGCCTTTTTGTGTGTGGGCACAGTTTAACGTTATGAGAGAATCCCAAGCTTTCAAGCCATGCACAAGACCCTGTATGAGTCCCATCAGTCTGTCATCAGCTGTCTCTCATTTTTCCCTCATCATGGTCACCAGGCTAGGGCCAGAGGTTAAGGAGCACTTTAACCCTTAAGATCAGAGTGTAGAAAGCATTCTTCAGTGATTTTTGGTTCACAGAACCTGCCCAACTATTCCCTATCTGTACATTTTCCTGGTTCTTGGATGGTCCTTTTTAAGTCACAAGGAACATACAGAAACTTACTTAGAATATTATGCAGTTTCATTTTGGTTAGAATTATAAGCTGAATATTGCCATTTTGTTCATTTCCATCTGGAAAAGTATTGTTACAAAATTGTACTGACATATATTGACCATGCTTACATTTTCTGTCATCTTAAAATAAGTTTTTGAACAGTAAAACGTAGACTAAATGGACAACATTATCATAATGTTATGTCACAACCAAATTATAAGATAATGCTGTTGCAACACAAAAGGTGGAATTTTGCACTGACTGGAAGTCATCGTTCATTCTTATTGTGTGGATTTTGAAAAATGGCCATGTCCAGCAGGCTCCGCTGTGTCCATTTTGGAGAACATTTGGGCCTAGTTTATATAATCCAAATTAGCTGTGGAACCTCGCAGTGATGAAAGCTAGTAATCCAACTGTAGGCAGCCGTGCAGTAACTCATGAGACATGCTGAACGGTGAGCATGCAGCTTGATACACATACCCCTCCCGCCCTCCAAGTGCCGATGCAGAGCAGTCCAAAGATTCTGGATTCCCTGTGTCGCCAGCGTAATTGTACTGTTCCCCAGTGTTCTTTGTTGTTATCTGGTTTTGTACCCTGGCACAGCGTTATATTCAGTGTTTACTGGAAAACTCCAAAGTGCTCTGTTCATGTAGACCAAGCTAAGTGCTGTCCTGATGGTTCATTTATGTTTTGTAAACAAAAGTCCAGTGATTTATTTTATTGATCAATTTTCTACATGTCTAAAAATAACTCCTTGCCCCCTGGAACCAAGGAATGCAGAAAACTGTCAGTTAAAGGCACAAACAGTGCTTTTTCCACAGTGTAAACAATATGATGTCACGAGTGTCTTTCTAGCATAAACACTGGAGTCGGTATTTGATCGGGTTGGTTCTGATTCTGGAGGTCCGTTCTTAGAAATGGCCAAAACACAACCACACCCTTACAGTATGTGCACGCACACATGCAAAATCACAAGCACCGCACACAAATGAACAAGTTATTTAGTCCATCATCTCAGATCTCCATATTTAGGATTTCTCTGCTGAGGTCTCAGTATAAATTGCACACAATTCCAAAATGACCGGACTCAGCACCCGAAATCGTACAGATTGTTTGGTTCTCGCTAGATCACAACTAAATTGAACACATGGCCATTAAGCTTATTAAGCCTAATAATACAATTAAGTAAAAAAGATTTGGATTTAACCAAATCCAGGGGCCCCGTGCATTGGAAAGCGTGCGCACCTAAACCCAAGGTCTGCCCAGGCTTGCTGTTAGGTGCTGATTGTGCGGACCGGCCCTGAGTCCCTGATGTGCTGAGAGTCTGCACTCTGAACAGCTGGAGGGTAAGCAGCTTCCAGCATGACACAGATCCTTCTCATCCCCCTTCTCTCCCATAACACAGACCTCCTAACCCCGGCCCCCACACCCCACCCTGCCACAGCCTCCCCACCACCCCAATCCACACACACACACACGCGCACACACACACAGGGCTGACTTTATCCACATACATGACAGATGCATATTGTACCCCTTGTGATTCCTGGGTTAGTTTCAAATCCGTGTCAGACTCCAATTTGGCGTTTTACTCTTTTCTGTTTGTTCGCCCATAATGCGCCATTAATGCGACGTCTGAAATCGTTCCTGCGCTTTTGTTCTCTGTGGTCAGGTCAGCTTCCCTCCCTCTCCTCCACACCCGCTATGGCTGCCAGACTGCACAAGAGAGTTGGGGTGTAGCCTAATGCAGCCAGCTCCATTAAGCACAGTAAACACTGCCGTGGCGGTAAGCCGGACTTAAAGAAACAGCAGACGCAGGCTGCGGGCTCTCTGCTACATTTGTGCTGCTCGTGAACGTTTCTGCCAGTCCATCTAACACGCACTCCACTCTACTCTCACACATCTGCATCCAGTGAAGCTCTTGGGTCTCTCACATACGCACATCAGTGCTGGTTCAGTCTACACACACACACACACACACACGCCCACAGACACACGCACACATGCACTCATTTTTATCAGGCAGAGGGTGCTGTGTAGTCACATGACCTACAGCAGCGGTCCCATCTGTCATGCAGAGACTGAGAGATCCATGCCTCAGCCCAAAAGGCCAAATATGGTCAATAGGAGTAGAGGTGTGCTCTGAGCACGCTCTAGCTACAGCTAACAGCTCCAAACTCCACTGCTGCCTTCCTGTGCTGCTGTCATACTAATATTTTTACAACATTCAGTCCCTCAAACACACATGTCTCTCTCCCCTTCCAGGACTCCTTTTGAGCGTTTACTGTCTATGACTAAGTTTGATAAGGTGGGAATCAGTTATGGTTCAAGTTCTGATTGAATTCAGACAAGATGTGTAGATGCAGAAGTTCAGTACAGGCCGTTTTCTGTTGCAAACTACATAAGATCTAACAATAGATGCAAAATTAGCTATGCAGTGATTGGCTGCATGGTCACAATTTTCATGCTGACTTCAAAGCTCATTGACTACATGTAGTTTAGCAATAAACAGTGCATTGCGGTTCAGTTCTACTCAGGTGGAGGATAAGAAACAACATGCACTCTCTTTTCTATGAGCTTAAATGTCCACAAGAGTCACCTCAGAATTATGTCATTCTGCAGTCAGACACTCCGTCACAAAACATACAGGAGCTCACTTGTACTCTCATTGGCTCACAGAGACACCAAACCACCAGTGTAATAGTGACATGAAAGTACAAAAAGCAGGACAAGTATGCACCCATACATCTGACCACAGAATTTAACCTCTGTCTGGATCAAAACCGCGGAGGGCAAAAAGTATAAAAGTGTGTGTGGCCTCATGGCTCATGAATCATCACTGACTAATTGAACTAATTGTTGCATGCTAGACAAGAGTTGTTCACATTCTAGTTTGGACAAAGCGAGGGCAGATAACACTAGCCCAGTCTGTGAGGTTTTGTTCCCAAGGTAGCCTCTGCCAGCAGTGAACGAGGCCATTCTGTGGGTGGACACCATTAGCTGGCCCATAATGCATCCTGTGGGCTGGAGATTAAAAACTGGATGTGATTGTGACTCTGCGCTCACAAGCTACACTGTAATTTACAGCATGCGTGCACATACTTCAGAGCAGTGACCTGCAAAACCAGAGGATTTGGTGGAAATGAGTCACACTTTCAATTGACAGAAACCAAATCACTGGAAAACAAGTCAGTGGAAACATTAGACAAAAGGAGGTTGCTGCAGTATTGTTGCTAAGGAATGTAATGTGCAAATTCAACAATGTTTGATATAAAGAATTACCAGAACATAAGCAGCTCAGGAAATGATCCAAAGGTGGTTGGTCGCTGATAAGGGTGTGTATGGTTCAGGCTGAAAGAGAAAAATATAATGAATATGGTGTTGGACTTCAAGTTACCATCGTTTTCATTATTTGTCAGGATTCCAGTACTTAACATTGCATTGAACAGCTTCCATTCCCTGTGAATTGGTATCTCTGACCTTCTACAGTGTATTGCATGTAAATCACACTTTATATATTAATGTTACTTACAGTGATACTGGTAAATGATATCATTTTAATTTTTATCACTGTTGTGTAGCACTAAGAGTGATGACCTCGCAGTAAAAATTGCAAAAGAATCTTTATTTCAAGGATTCAGAACTCCTTACGGAGGGGCCTGAGGTTGAGCTACGGACTTGGTATACATTGCAGGTATGCCAAGCCATAGCCATTTTACATTCATATACCAACATTAACAAAATACTTATTACACTCATATCATGTTAATCTGTACAAGATGTTTTCCACAGAAATGTAAAAAAAAAAAAACACTTTGGATGACTTTTGGAACTTCTGAGAAGAAGAATGGAACACCATTCTAAGAGTTTGTCTCAAAAATTTGAAGGGACGGGCTGGTCTTGTCCTTAATGTCAGATGTATATTGAATATTAATTTGGTGTATGTTTTGTGCATTTGCATTCAATATAAGGCTTTGGTTTCCTCATGTATCAGAGAGACCTTTACCCAGCTGTACAAATGATTCTGCAAATGTGCATGACTTGATGGGGAGCAACATATCTCACCACTTTTATTAATCCTCAGCTCCATCTGTCAGGGAGCACCTGACACGAAACAATGGATTCAGTGAGAAGGCAATGGAATGGAAAAACAGAGTCTCCAGAAGTAAACCGCTGTAAAACTCCAGCGAAAATGACCAAAACACAACCGTGAGGTGCACCCTCAGCGCACTGATCTAGTGACACAGGCGGCTTAGGTGGCACCCCCCTGCCACGGTTACATCAGGACATTTGTCTCCTGTGTGCTCTGAGGCGTAAGCGTGAGACAGGGTTCGGTCTTTTTCAGTGTGCCATTAGCAGTGGCCGTGGATGGCTACAGAGTGCTTTCCATCGGATTTCTCCCCTCCGCATGGGCCGCGGGGCAGGGGGGCCATTAGCAGCTGGCGCTCCGCAGCCCACGCGCTGGTCATGAGAGAGACAGAGGGTCCGGTCACGCCAGATCACGCCAGCGAGGGGCTGGCCCCTGCATGGGGGAGCGTGATCGGCGCCCGGGCGTCACCGTGCACTTTTAAAAAGAGAAAAAGAATATCTGTTACCGGTAACCTTTTTGCTTAATGTACTGTGCAGACGGAGTATTGACAGTTTCCACCAAACATTGCTCCTGTGAGCAATTAGTACAGTGCAGTGACAAGACTCCTGAATGGAAAATCGCTCTGTCTCTCTGTGATCCCTGAACAAGGGCAATCACTCACTCTTACACCATATACACACATGCAAACACACACTTATAAATACACACACACACGCACGCACACACACGCTTATAAATACACACACACACACACACACACACACACGCACACATATATATACATACACATGCACATCAGCACATATACAAATAACCAGCACACACACGTTCATATGTGCACACAGAAAAAGGCACACAGATGGACATGGGCAAAGCATAGAACGACAGGTAATGTCGTTTGTTTGACATTTGACCGGTTATGAAGCATGTAGCGCAGAGCCTTTTTACGTCATTGAAAATATAAACAAGCAACTTGATGCTACGTCGATCCTATCTGGGGTCACAGCGATGAAGGAAAGTGCCAAAGAACACAAAGTCGCTCAGGGTCAGAGGTCAAAGCGTGGTCCATGGGGATCGTATCTCTTGATCGTGCCCGTTGGTGTGACTGTGCAGGTCTGTCCTCACCTGTAGGAACAGAACAGGCTTGATACCGTGACTCGGAACATCCTGTCCTGTCCAAACACTGCTTTGATCTCCACCTGCCTGCCTATGTCATTTCACCTGTTTTGTTTGTACCTGGTTTTGTTCCACTGATCCTTTTCATCCTGGTATACCACCTATCACATTGACTGAAAGGCCTGTACTCAGTCAATATGTGTGCTTAAAAATATATACGTGTTAATTAATTATTCTGAATCACTGAACTCACCAAAATGTGTTGAGATTAAGAGCAAATATGTAATTCTTCACATTGACTGCATTTGAATGCAAAATCTGCGATTTTTTCTGCATAAGCATGAAAAACTGGTATGAATAATAGGTATTATTGTGATAAATCACGTTAACATTAATTGCGTTAATCTTCAAGAGAAATATTCAAATACAATTTGAATAATTTTAACATATTTAGAATCAAATTCAAAATAAAAGTAACATAAAATCAGAAATAAAAAATAAATGTCAAAAACCTGTTTAATAACTAAACTACAAAGCTGAAGAAAAACAGAACTCAAGCACTGACATTAACAATCAAAAACAGAAAAAAAACACAAAGCTTAATAAAATAGCCAAAATGTTTATAAAAAAAATAACAAATCTGATCCATGAAATAAATTAAGTGGGGAGGTAATACATTAAAAACTAATTTAAGATATTTTTGACTTTATTCCTTTGTGTTTGTCCAATAAGTAATACCAGTGAAGAACTTCATATAAAAAGGCAAAACAAAACCCTTTGCCAAGATTACATCCTCATTCATCTGTAGCCTTAAGAACATGCATTCAGAAACAGCTGTTATTTCTCCTGTAACACATTGAGGAAATAGGTCAAATCCAAAAACTATCTGACATGCTACTGTAAACAAAACTGTAACATGTTTAGATGGCAAATTAATCTTTTCAAAATGTGTTTTAAATTTAGATTTTGCTGCCATATATTTCTTTTTCATTTACTTCATTGTCACCGTGAGCACGGATTTCTCAGAATTGATTCATTTTTTAAAAACTTCCTCTCATTTATTTATATGTAGTTTTTATTCTCTTATGTAAATCATTTTATTTCCTCACACTTGCTTTGTTGCTTATATAAGGAAAGAGCAGGTTGTCTCTTGTAGGACATAGAGGGCTATTCAGACATTACATTGACTTATTTGTATAAAAATACTGCTGTATACAAAAACAAAAACAACATGAAACTTAAGCGACATTACCAGCGCTATTGGCAAAGTGCATATAATTAAGTGGAATGTCACACCAACATTTATATCAAATTTGCACTCTGAATTTCCATCCACACATTACTACTGTTTTTAGCTGTATGCTATAGAATCTGTTGGCAGAAGAATAATCTCTATTCCATCCAAAGAACGGGTACATATGAACATAATGATGAAATACTACATAATACATAATACGACTGAATTACTTGTGGTTGCATCGTTTCAGCATTTCTTTATCTTTTAGTTGTTGGTTTTCTCATTCAGATTCTCAGTGATATTGCTTGTTTTTCATGATTTTGCTAATTTTCTAAGTTCGAGACCCCTCCCTGTTTAGCAGAGGTACAGCCTATGAGGGGAGTTGTCTGATTACCGTTGGTCAGCCGCTGGTGAATTTTTCATTAGAGGCACAGAACTCATGAGGCAGTTTTCTCACTGCGGTTGGAAAAATAGAGAGGGGGAGGAGCTTACAGCCCAGCAGCTGTGTGACGGGCTCTCTCTTTTCACAGCAGCAAATTACAAGCAATTAAGACACCGTTTTTGTACTTTTCCTCCTTTTATGAGATCCCCACCCCACTTCTCTCTTTTGAGACTTTGATGCCTTCAGACTATCCTCCTCAATCTAATCTAATGTGTGTGTTTGCACGCATGTTCATACATGTGAGAGAGTCTGTATGTGTGACTCACAATTATGAATGGCACACAGGACACAGCCATCTCCCGTATTCGCTCCAGACAAGACTGGAACCTCTGCCATGCCAAATCTACTGCCGTGCCAAAGAGCCCCCTGAGAGCCCCCTCTGCTTGGCTTCAGCTGGTACCAACACAGCAGTCATGTTCCCACGGCGGTACCAAGCAAAGGCAACGCAGTCTATTAGACAATCAATGCATGGAAAAGAAATGTGGACAATAATCCAGTGAACCGGCGACAAAATCAGGTGCATCTCTGAAGGTGCAAACTGGGTGGCGACGCACGCAGACGCACGGCAGAAGGTAACCGGAGCGCGCCCTGAGGTCCATTGTGTGGGAGCATGTCTGAGTTCAGGTTACAGCTGGTCTGGCACTCCTGGCCTGACGGACACATGCATATTTAAAGAGCATTATGGGTGACGGACACCTACCTGAGAGGGGCCTAAAACAGCTCAGGTTACAGTTTCCAGCTCAGAATCACTTCCCAGATTAGAGACTAAAAAAGGGGGGACAATTTTAAACAACAGGAAACTGTTTTTTTAATCAATGTGATGCTTTGTGACAAGCTGTTGTGTTCAATTTTGAGCAGATACCACAGATGTATACATTAGACCACAGCAGAGGAGGTTTCATGGGAACTAAACTGAAAGCCAGTATCTTCGCCGTGAGATTTTTGTCAGTTTATTGTGCAGGACAACAAGACAAACATGGATTTAAATCTATTTACATTAATTTAATCAAACTAGGTTAATGCATGCATGATTCTGTATGACATTAAAACAATTGTAATGTTTTCGTTTTTTAGTTCATTTCGAAGCACATGAAGTGAGCTTCACAGGCACTATGTGAGTGCGAATTATAGTGAAGACATGGGGCTGTGGATCTTGAGGAGTAAGAGAGAGAGTGCATTGTACTCAGACCAAGACTGGCCCCTTACTGTCCGCCGGAGGGGCCTTTGTGGCTGCAGTAAGTCCGCAGTATTACTTAACCAGCAAGCGGTTGTAGTCCGGGGGGAATTCTCTGAGGTGTGGAAGAGGGCCAGAAGATGGTGGTCAGGACTGAGAAAGCCTTCTCTCGTCTCAGGGCCTTCCCTTACCCTGTCCCCCCACCCCTCTCACCCCCCTCCTCGCCCTCCAAAAGCAGCGACTCACTGAAGATGCATAAGGACGCTGTTACAGGATCAATACAGCGTGGAGGTCTGCAGATGCAGCAGAGGTGAGAGGAGAGAGGCACACGATGCATAAGGGTGACATCACAGACACGCCGCACGCTCCAGGTGGACAGCGGGACACACGGTGCAGCGATCAGGACAGCTAACCGTCAGAGGCGAATAAGACTCATCTCCAAACAGTCTGGCGGCTCCTCCCCTTTCGCTCCAGAGCTCGAGCGAGTGGCCTCAGCACTCTTACTGGAATTCATTCTGAGAACTGGAAAAAGCCCCAGCGAACATTGAAACAAGATGCACTCCATACACAAACAGTAGGACGTGTGTGGCAATGGAATGTCCAAACAAAACACACACTGTATTTGAGTCATCCTTCACTCTCAGGCTACATAAATCATGTGCTTACTGACTTTTAGCATCTTGGCTATCATTACTGTGTGCATGTTATATGGGTAAAGGTATACGGTTTCCATAAATACTTTGTCTTTTTCTGATGCATAAAGCCAAATGCATGTGTTTTGTTGGGAAATCTGAAAGCACGGTAAATCACATTTGATATATGCACCTATTCCCCCGCAGTGTTCAATAGTGATCAGATAGGAACCTTTCAAAATATTTTGAAAAACACGACTGACGGTATTGCTGAAAAATGCTACGCAAGACAATCTGGAGCAGAGAACAATTACGTAATACTCAGTCTAACCTTTGAAACAGATATGCTTCAAGAAATGAAAAGAGTGATTTGTTGGTTTACCTCTAACTTTGGGTGTAGTTTGGACATCAAACCTCAATTGGTTTCCAGTATCCGTTTGGCTCGCAGCTCTGCTGCATTATAAATAGTGTAAGTCTGTTTATAGAGTCCGTGCTCGTCAATCTTAGGCACTGCACTGCTGCTATTTCAGTGTTTTGGTGAGAACAAACAGAGATACAAGCCAAAACAGCTTGCGTTTAACACACGTTATGAGTGCACAACACACCCACAGACCCATAGGCATATGCCTGTGTATGTAGGGATGTACACAAATAACTAACATCTAAAGATAAATACAAACTGCACAAACACAACTCAAATTCTCAGGGGCACGATTCAGTAGGGAAGCAATATTAACCAGCAAGAAACATCTAATGAGAAACATAAACCCCTCCCTGCTCAGCAGTTTTACTGCAGTCTTCATCATTCCATTCTTCATGTTCTCAAGAGATAGCTGAAGGATGAGCACATCAATATAATTGATAAAAACTGTGATCTTTTGCCAAACTACCACCCTCAGTGGCTTTTAGAACTTGTTGCATTGTTTCCTGATGATCCAACCTGTCAAACTGATTTTAACCAGTATAGATCTGCTTTAACTCAATACACCACCCAATAGCCAATTAGCCTTGTGCTCAAATGATTTTTTATCGATAATCTAAATAACGATAAAAAGACATGCAAAATGACAGTGAAAGTTATAGACTAAATACGATACTGCCCTCTACTTTCCAAAAAAATGTAAAATTAATAATTGAAAAATGCCAAAAAAAAAAAAAAACACACACGCTCGAATAATGACTACAATATTCTAACATTGTGCATTAAGTTTTGTAAAATTAGTATGGGTAATATTTCTTACTTGTTATATAATTCAAATGGAAATTAAATGACTTTGTGCATGCATCAAATGTAATGATTAAGTGTTTTAGCTGTAGCAGTGAACAAATAAGAATTGGCTCCAATAAACAATTCTTAGATGAAAGCACATACCTTCTTGGTAGCCATGCATTTATTTATTACAGTTGCAGTAACAATGGGAGACTCCCTGCTCTGGATTTAATCCACAAGTGTCCATAATTTTGACTGATTGTGAGCTGCATGACATTTCAAAAGAATAAAACAAAAAAACAATGACTAATTCAGACTGTATGTGAAAATTTACTTTATACAGAGTTCTGTGTCAAGTCTTTGTCATGAGCCGAGTTCTGCCTGTTACTTTTAATGAGGTTGTGTACGAAACGTTTGCTCATCTTTGGTCTTTTTTTTTTTTTTTGCATGTACAGAACCAAAGTACATACTGAATCATGACCTAAAAACTAAGGTACATACCGTAACCATGAACTAAGTGAACCATTACAGCCATACTATAATCTGTCTCACACTGTAAACAAAGGCCGGCGCCAAGTCCCCTGGCCTGGGAAGACTGAAGTCCTGTACAGTTAGCCATACTGTTAGCCAGCTGGTAAGATTTAGTCAAGCTACTGTGCATACCATGCTAATGCATCACTGAACTTCATATACACCTTTATACCATAGCTTAGCCTCAGGGCTACATCAAACCTTCCTGTCATCGTTTACTTTCATGTAACAGTGTTACTCTTTGTGTTTTTCTTGGAAAAGCAGTTGAAACAGGTCCTAACCAAGATGTTTGGCTCTTCTTTTAAAGGATCTGTCTGAAAAGAAACCATTTATTGTACTACGCACACTCATGTACACACACACACACACACACACACACACACACACACAGTCAGTATGAAACTAATCTTCACACAAGAATTTGAAAACTTAATACTTCTTTAACCCATTGATCAACCCTATGATGAAAAGAATTGTCTGAGGTGAACCCAAATGCCATTTTCTACCCACTCTACCCATTCAAGATGGAATTTGTTTGGATTATTTTAATACGCTCATTGTCAATTGTGTGGGTCTCAGTTCCCAGGGAACTGCCCCCTGTTGGCCCACAGTGAGGTGAGGGCTGTCCCGTCTCAGATCCATGTAACACAGGTCGGTCTGTAAAACATCCTGTCAGTACCTGTAACTCTACCTACTCTCTCACACCGGACCAGAGCGATTAGGTTCAGGGCGCTGGCACTGCCGTGTCACTCAATTACAAGATACTAATGACACAGGTTGCACTAATAAGCAGCAGTGTAGCACTTTGGCAGTGAAAGAAGCCGCTTCACAAATGATCGTGTTTCTGTCTTTGTTGTAGCGGCTTAACGGCCTTCCTCTGGTGTCAGTGCACAGACCTGGCTGTGTCATTGTGCTGGAGACACAAGGAGGTTCCTCCATTGGACGAACAGGAGAAACCCGAGCAGACAAGCCAAGATCACATTTTCAGCCGCCCACCGTGCTTAATGTCATCTCTGATCTCCCTCATCTCCTCTTCTCATCTTTATGCCATTGCAATCATCTGTCTCGTTTACTCCTCTTTCATTTTCCTGCCATTTTTGCATGCAGTGCTTTTTTCAACAGGGCTTTTTCAGGTCCGAGCAAATACTGTACCTGGGTTTACTTTAATCAAACTCAACAATTTAATCACTAAAAATATAATTTGTTCCATGGTTCCAAAATCCAGGAATTTATCAGCTTTTATTTTACACAAATAACAATGCAATTTTCCTGGGGAAAATCTCATTTTAATGTCACACATTGATATTTCATTTCACAGCATAGTCTTTGTTAACGTTATTCTCAAACATTGATACAGTGCAGATTAAGAAGAAGGTTCAAGCCTTAGCCTTAGCTACACTGTGTCATGTGCCGTGTGACAAATTTCACCAAGAAAGGGCACCTTTCCCCAAAAATTGAAAATATTGAAAATATTGTCTGTTGTACAATGAATCTGTATGAAAAAAATGTAGTCGCCCTTTGAAATAGTCTCTTCATGAAATCACCTTCATGACGGCAAGAGATCAATGTTGGAGAGAAGATGTGCAGTAACGACAGCACACATGAAATAACGTAAAAATACAGTTAAAATTTATTGAAATGAGGTGTATTTACACTCACCAATAGCTATGCATAATTCAGAAGCATTATTTAATTAGCATCCTTCAAACAATTAGAGGTGATTATTAACAATATCAACTGTTGTAATAAATACTGTAGTTAATTATTAATAAAGGTCAATGGTGATTTATCGCACAGCATGCATCTGCTAATCAAATGCCCTGTGTATTAAAGACTGTTAAGTCCAATTTGCTCAAGGCAAGATTGAAGAAAAGTAATCAAAAAATTAGAAAAGGCAATGTGCAAGCTTCAGTATAATCCTCTGCCTCAAATATGTTTATTTCACAAATTCTAGGGTCTAGTAATGCAGAAAATCCCTTAATTTGAATAAATGTGTTATCATCATTTCAGGTAATGCTTTATACATTCTGTCAATGTTAACAGAACTTCCTATTACAATAAGGACAACAGAATCTTCCTCCACAAACTGTTTAAATTACACCATGACCAATCCAACCCATACCTCAGAGCATTTCATTCGCCTCTTACTATACCTAGTACTGTAGCCACACATTTCTTGGCACCTACTACAGCATTTAATGATGTGGCTAATAGGTAAATCAAATTAGTATTTTCATTCATTTTGACACTGACAACTTGGTATGATCTCTGTCTGGTGCACAAACTTATTGTATGCTTGTTTGTAAGAACTGCTGAATAAATTTAAAAGTAACTGAAATGGCATGGTTAAACTTCAACAGTCAGTTTGTTGTGTCTAAATGCAACATTATATATTATAATATATATTGTAATAAGTCCTGAAAAAATAAGAAATCAGAATAAGTGTTCATTATTATATTTTATCAAGTAATATGGAAAAAAGCATAACCACCAAGACACACTTGTGCAGTGTACATTTCACCGCTGACTCCTTTGCCAACTTGGAAGTAAAAATCATTTTGCTTTCTGCATCCAAGCTGGTCCTGGTGTCTGAAGCAGTCTCATTGACAGAGGATCCAGACAGTGAAGATCACATAAATTGTTTTACACATAAGGCGGATATGCAAGCAGGAGCGACTGGAACAAACTCCCACATTGTATTGCTGTTGGCTATATGAAGATACCAAAAGATAAATCTGAACTATGATCTCAATGTGTAAAAAATGCCTTACTTTGAGGTCCAGTAGCTACAGTTATTTGGCTAGATAGCAAATATAACATTAACATTAGATAGCTTGCTAACTTAACTGATCGTTCCTGTCTCATTGCTCTGGAGAAGCTGGGTTGCAGGAATAGTTGGCTGGGATACAAAGGAGCCATATTGACGGTTTTGCCGGGCCTATCAGGTTGAATTAAGGGTGTAGGAATACTGCACATAAGAACCTGTCTATAAACAGAAACCCTGGGTGAGCCTGTAGAGAGTTAGTGTTATGTGCTGTGGGCAGGTTGGTATAGATAGGCAGAAGAACGACTGTGGATCCACTGCTCAGTTGGCAGCCCAGATAAGCCAGACATGGACAAAGATGGACAGGAGCATCAAGGGGAAGGCCAGCAAGAAATCCAATGGAACCATTTCAAGTAGCAGGTTGGCAACAGCAGAATGGAAGGAAAAATTTAGAGCTTAGCCTTGCCTGGGGCACTGTTAGGTCAGGCAAGGTCGATGTGCCCAGATGGGAGACATCGGGGGCGGTTTCATCAGAGAAATGGAACTGGAGTTCCATCATAACAGAGTGTGTGTATACAAGGCAGGTGTGACAGGTGAAAACAGACTATGTACTGCATGCCAGAAGCAGCCAACACAATGGGATAGGTATTTGAATCACACAAATCTTAGTTACAGCTACAGCTTTTGTATAAAAAAAATTTATTTGTCATTAACATTGTCGTTTCATTTAAGGTTTAAATTAATTAATGAATTAATTAATTGCATAGCACATGAACTATGTCATGCATAACTGTCGTGAGCATCATGCAAAAGTGAGCTTTTTTTGCACTACAATCATATCCCTCTTTCTGAAATTCAAATAATTACCCACATAGTACTTATGAAGGTGTGAGTGAAGTTTGAATTGCAACCCATGCTGAAGTGAAGTGAAATGCATTTGTAGATTCAGTTAATCTCACACATTAAATTATCGTTTGAACATTCTATTAGGCAGTTGCAAAGTGTTTTACAGTCATGTCATTGATGATTTACAATAAGACTAAAAATACAGAACGTTCTGTGGTTATACAGCTATATAAAACAGCATGATAAGAAAGCTGTAAATAATATTGCAATGTAATATGAAACCATCAGGGTGGTGACCCAGGAATGGCTATTTCCACGACAAAGATTTCTTATAACAAGATATTACCACATTATAAGGCTAATCTGAACCAATACAATCTTAGATTACATGTTGCGTTTGCTTACTGCACATCTGTATTTTGTGATCATTCACATGATACATAACTCACCTTTTTCCATGGGTGTGAGTATATTTCCACTTCAAGATGTAGTTTACAGCTGGCACCCTTATCAGCATCCTTCAGGTGGTAATCCTTCCATACACACCGAGGAATGCACACGCAGAAACATCCATGTGTGGTCTTTGGCGGACCGCAACCGAACGGCTAAACTACAAAAGCAGCGACTGCATGAGGCTACAGCTGACCGGTTTTTTATTTTGTCACTCAAATAAGCAAGCCGTTCTTACAGAGGCTGGGGAATGATACATGCACTGCCACTATACATGAGCAACTCCAGGCCTAAACTCATTATGCAAGTGGAATTTTTTCCATGGTGAATCACAAATGAGGGCATCTGCCACAATGTTGATGAAAACGTGTGGCCCCAAATAATTCACCGATGTTACGCACATGAGTAATCTGACCCGTGCTTTTGTGTCCATATTTTCCAAAGTTTATTAGAATTTTCCAATTGTTGCTTTTTGTTCTCTGTAATGTAGAGAACATTACTCACTCTAAAAGCCCAAGTGTTGATATATTATCACAGTTTTTATTACTGAGTTTACTGTTTGCTCAGACCATTTAATCATAATGCAATAATTCTCTTTTCATTCAGTGATTACATTTTTATCCATTGTTAAGGCAAAGTGGATAAAGCTGTGGTCAAAGGCATAAAACTGGAACCCACAGATCCAGAATTGCATTATTTTAGATTATGCGGTAAGTGACCCATGGTATTTTGACACAAAGTCTTACAAGTAAATACCTCTCTTTATCAACCATTAAATCTATGGCTGCATTTGACATTATACATACACTTCTCTTTCACAAGCGTTTTATTGTTTTGGAAATGAATAAGCTATAGCTGCATTGACCTACATCACATGTTTTAAATGTAAATACCTCAATTGTTATCGTAATTTAACAGAACAAATGCATTCATAGTTGTTCTTTCTTTTCTTCCATTTGGAATGCCAGCTCTTTTATGCAACTGTCCCATTGTGTTAATATCCCCCATAAATTTATGAGAATTACTATCCATTTCTCCCTTGTCCTCTGTGGTCCACCCTGAGCTTGGCCGTTATTGCACTGGTGGATATACTTTATGCGCAGCTGATGCACATTGACTGTAGCTGCCTGATAAACCAGAGGAGCTGCCAGTTCTTGATAAGACAAGGACATTCCACTAGTAAACCCTCCCTCCCCGAGTATTAGAGCCAGTACTGTAGCACTATAGCAGCCAGTACTATAGGACATTCTGCTTGCGACCCTCACTCCCCAAGTATTATTGCCACTACTATAGGACCGTGTGCTGCTGGCCACCCACATCATCAGCACTGGTAGAATCAGGGTTTGACACCTCACATTTGGGTGCAGAACTACAGTTAATCAATATTATAGCCATCACACATGGCAGCCTTAAGAAATTCCTATTGTTGATGAGAAATCAGAGGGGACAGGATGGTGAGAAAGATAAGCAAAATATGAAGGACAGGATTGGCAAACCTGTCCAAAGAAGATGAGGTCTCTCTTTACTTGATGATAAAACTGGATGACGGAGGCATAAAAACTGAGAATGTACAGAATATCTCAAACAGAATACAGATAAACCATCAACTCACAATGAGAAAATAGGCCAAGCCTTCAACTTTACCATTTCAAGAATGACATGGGCATCCACTGTTAAGATTCTTTAAGGAAAGAATTGGCTGCCATGCCAAAATTTGCAGAGGTGTACATTGTCCAGGAAGTCAAAATGATCCCAGAACTACTTTCATGGATCTGCAGGTCTCTCTTGCCTCAGCAAAGGTCAATATTTCTGATTTCACCATTAGAAAGATTCTTAGCAAAATGGGATTTATGACAGGGTACCAAAACCCTCTGTTCACTAAGGACAGCATGAATGCACCTTAGTGCTCTTCAAGGTGATCTTCAAGGGTTCTGGTGCTTCAAGTTCTATGGACAGAAGAATCAAAAGTCGAATGTTTTGGCCATCATAGGTCAGTGTTGTATCTAGATGAATCCATCACTGGAGAAACCACAATCTATGGTCTGTTATGTTCTCAGAGAATTCTACAGGAGAATGTCAGGCCATGTGTTTGTGAGCTGAAGATGAAATGTGATCAGCTTGGTCATGCAGCAAGACAATGATCTGACACACACGAGCAACATCTACATCAAAATGGTTGAATAAAGAAATGTAAAGTTTTGGGATGGCCTGGTCAAAGCTATACATCATTGAGATGTTGTGGCAGAACTTGACCTGCAACAGTTCTGCATGGAGTGCTACACCAAAATCCATCCTCTGCCCTGTTAAAAGCTGCTCAATAACTAAAGAAAGAAAGTGTTCTGGCTGATCATTTAGAGTCAAATCTATGGGAAGATGCAGAAACATTGTTGTGTTTGGACTTAAGAACAAATCCCAAAAAGGAACACATTAATTCATTCCAAAGCACTGAATATAAGACATACAGTAAATGAGACCCAGAGTGCATTATTAACAAAAAACAAAGGGTAAAGGAGAGTGGAATCAAGATCCAGAACACGGCAGACAATAATCTACCCTTTACACCAATCATTACTCTCAGCCTTTTCTCCATTTACAGTCTATACTACAAGAGGGGAAACAAAAGAACATTTCATACAACATTACTTGCCAGTGGATTATTTAAACAATAAAGGTTTTAGGCATGGTTTTAGATCCCAATACAACTTACCCATAACCAGTTACCATAACTAGTAACCATAAAATATTTATATATTATATGCTGTTATCTGGTTACTAGTTCTGGTTACTAGTTATGGTAACTTGTACTGGGATCTAAAACCCAGCAATTATTATTAGCACTGCTCTGTTTAAACAGAGACTAATAAAACTTGGAGCCAGAGTCTCGTCATATGATTTTAATCGTGGGTTGCATTTGGGCCTCAATTTGGTCAAACTAACGAGAAGTGAGAGAATCGGTCACAATGTCACCCATCTTGTACTCAGTTAGCGAGGGGGAAATATTGCCATATGTGCTGCTGTCCCACAGAATGATGCCTTCTCCAATATCTCTGACATTGGACCATAATTCACAATAGCTCTGCTTGCCTTTTTGGATACAGTGTTCAATCTCACATGCAGAGAAGTCTGTTCGGGCCCTATCTTTCTTACTATAACATTATTGTAAAAAGTGGTGATGTTATCTTCCACCAGTCCAATCTTGCGCGGATTTATCTGAATCTCATTATTATCTAATAACACATTTCTGGTTAGCAATATACAGAAATATATCCATATGTCCTGAACCCCATGGGGGAGTCTTTCTCTGCCTACAGTCAGAAAGCATAGGGGTATCATTCTCACAAGCGAACACCACTGCTAGACACCACACTGTCATGCTATCGCCACAAAACGCTTATCGGAGACGACTCTGTCACGCAAGACATGTTTTTTTCCCAGAATGTAGTGCGAGGGAAAATATTGGATGCAATTTTGATGAGAACATATGATCGGAGGTTGGGTATGGAATAAACAAACAGTTAGGACTGAGCAAAATTACTGTTTCATTGCATTCCTAATGTTTATTTTACTCCACTTTGTTTTTCTTTGGCACAATCATGTATATCTTTTATTGCTATGATTTACTCTCAGTGGGATTCCAGAAAAAGGATGAAATGAATAAACTTTTTTGTAAAAACAATTCACATTGTCTGTTCTTATCCACTCACATTGTCAGCTTATCCACTGTCTGAGTTATTTTGGGTTAGCTTTTACTATAAAGGTAAGTTCTTTGCACATTGTATGATTTAGGAACAACTCAAAAACTGAAGACATGTTGTACTGAGGTTTGGGAAATAAAGTTTTATTAGGGATATAAATTCTTTTTCAGAACTTTGCACACCACTTGTCTTGAGTTTGAGAAAGTGGTGCAATATTTTTGGAAGTGTGTGTAGGAAAATGCATTATTCATTTAATAAATAATTCATTTTGATTATGTTTATTATTTTACATTTATTCATTTTGATTATAAATATTTGATTGTTTGTAGCTAAAATTGGTTGTTTTAGTTTTTATTTTCTAGTTCTCAAAATGAGGAAATGGTTTCAAAATGTATGCGAGCAAAAATAATTACATAATTATATATCAAATAAAGTAACACAATCAACACAATGGACATGTCCAGGAATGATCAATGACAAGATGGTTATTTTGTTTTATATATTAAATTATTGTCACAACTATTGGATAAATAATCCCTGCCCATTTTTCTATTAGATATTTTTCCATATGTACAATTCTAAGCTTATAGAGAAACCTGCAACAGCTACAAAACCCCCCATGACTGACCTAAGACCACAGAACTGTTTTAATCACTAATCAGATACAACAAAAATGAGGTGGAAAGATTAGCTGATATATTCCCTTTTGTCTTGCCAATAATCTATTACATCTCATTATTTTCCCTTATTACACTAATTGCTGTATGTATGTGCACATCGATGGTGGCCAGACATCAACAGATTGGGAGATCTGAGAACTTATCTTTATTTGAAAATGATCCTGAAACAATTACCGTATTTGTTATATTATCAAGCATGCCAATTCAAACAAAGTTTCTTTGTAAGCGTTGCACTTCACCTGAAATCACTTCAGATATAATATGAAAAATAAACATTGGTTTTATAATAAAATCCAAATTCTGAACTCATTTTTGTAATGATTGTAAAAAATTATTAAATGTAAAATGCTACCTTATTGGAAACAAGTAAAAAAAAAGGTATGCTGCTAGTGAGTGATCCTAAATACTTTTGGATCTTAGGCTTATGACGGTTATGCCTAATTAATGAAAACAAAACAGGCTAAAGAACGTTCTCCATATCCCTATTTTTAGTTCATTGTCTCTCAGCCAGTTTCTGTTGCCATGAAAAAGGATCATTACTCTGACGTTTTGTCTTGCTGCATGACTTTTGACTTATATTTTGTCTTGTCATCAAAAATATACATGTGAGCTATTCCAACCGATTAATGAAATTGTAAGCCAAATATTACACTTGGACATCAAGTTATTTTCAAAATGATAGTTCAAATAATGTACATTGTACACATGTATGCATGTATATATAATTAACTCTCTGTACCTGCATATCAGATAATTGCATACCCAATTTTATAGCACTGTATACAGCTGGTCCTATTTTTATACCACTGATTTAACTTTGCTCCAGTTATGTGTATACTGGTCAAATGCATAACATCACAAGAGCCCTTTGAGGGTCATAACTGTAAACAAACTCCCACAGAGACACACACACACACACACACACACACACATGCAGACACACAGTGATCAACTTGAGGGAACTGTACCCTCAGCTACGATCTAGAGTGGAAATCTCTGTAAGTGGTGATTAATTTAAACAAACAAGCCAGTATTCCCATGTCACAACAATTCTTTGTCTTGTGCAATGTGCTCTTTGTAAATGAACAGAAGCTATAATGCCAAAACCCAACATACTAAACCCTGTAAACCAGAATGCCTCAATCGTTTGTTTTCATCCAATAAGCAATTCCAGTCAGTCTTGCATGTTTACTTTATCTCACTTCACGTTCTTTTTTGTTTTTCCTTAGGCCTGCCAAAGTGGCTACTTAAATTAGCACCATAGTAGCACCTTTGAAATCAACATGAAGTGTTTTTGAACTCCTTCCTTGCAGCCATCTCCTGTCTGACCTTGGTATTGCCCTGGAACGCCTTGTCCCAATAAGCATGCCATTAGTGTACAGGCGCATTCTAAATCTGTATGGTATTATTTCAAAAGAAATGTATTTTTGCCTTTGGCAACATTGCTCACTTCATGCCAACCTTATGGAATTTCAACCTTGGCCAACCCCAAGGAGAGGACAGCTCTGTGGATTCCTCTTGGTTTGCACAGGAACAGACTTCGGCAAGATTACGGCCAGGACTCCTGTTGCACTTTTACCAACCATTTTAGTGCCACCGTACATGAGTCGAGAGACGGGGAGCCCTACCTTCACCGGTCTGCCACCTCTGACAGCACAGCCTACTGGAGCAATCTCTGAAGATCAACGTTAATCAATTTGTTTGACTCCCCCCCCACCACCCCCACCACCCTCCCATCTTTCCTAATCTGATGAAGAAAGCATTGATTTGTATTTGATAGTGTTCTCCCCAAGCTGTCACTGTCATCCAACAAGATCCTGACCAGAGAGCACTCAAAACAACACACTCCCTCCGGAGCAAATCCACCGCTGGTCCGCAAAAGCAGCCGGGGGGGGGGGGATGATAAACCTTAAACGCCTTCGAAAACCGTAATACCCAGTAATGCAGCGCTGCTTATGCATCCCGGAGCCTAATCCAGAGGATCCTATTCTGAGTGATTATGTCAGCAGTCACTGGCCGCGGTATCTGTTACAGAGCACGGAACGCCAGAGTATATGATGTCATAGCACATCCATGCCTACTGTAGTCATCGGCCCTCTTTAGCCGTGAGGTAAAGGGCAGCGCGGGTCCGATGGGGCGGAGGGGTGTGGCGCAGCCCAATAAGCCAATAGGCAACTGTCAGAGGTCAGGCTCAATGGCGGATCTCGCTTTCTCACTGTGTCTCTCTCTCTTTTTTTCTGTGCTCGGTTACTTATTCTCAAATTAACCCCAGCTTGTTATCCACTGCTTGTTCACCCCGTTCTGGTTGAGAGACCTCCGCAGATGGGGGCTAGATAAGTTCTCGGGAGCATTTGATAGCTTTACAGTTACTGGAACAGAAATGAAGGCTTCCACTGAGCCTTCCACCGAGTTTATAATTCTACAGATTCACAGGATTTACAAATGTGTGTTCTGTTAATGCTACTTTAAACAACATCCACTGACATTAATTCATTCTAGGGGTTTCTGATGTCAGGATTAAGATAAATAATGAAGTACTATTCTACTAAATAATGCTTTGCCATTAAAAGCTGATATCCTGTTTCTGGATTAAACAGGAATTATATTCTGCATCTCAGATACTGTATTAATTTGGTAAATACTGGCGTTAGACAACAATACATTTCTGTTATCATTTGGTTTGAACAAAATATATTTTGTGTATATGTACACTTTCTTAGTATGCATATTATATATGCACATACATACATATGCAAAGAACCACTATAGTACAAATCAAACTGTGTTGATGATAAAATGATGCGTATCATTTAGGCTAAAGAGCAGATGCATTTGGGGTAAAAATGCAAGGACAGAGACGCGGTACTTCTGAATTCCCTTACCACTGTGTAATGTGTGCCGTGTGTCTTTGTCTGCTGTGTGATCGTACCCGTGAAGCCTGGCGGATCCTCCAGCTCTTGGACTGCTTCGACTGCCACTGACAGGTGACCAGACGCAGCCCGATCCAGCAGGTTCTGGGAGAGAGGGGCCCATGTTGCTCGAACAACGCTCCAGCAATGCTTGAGCAACGTCTCCACGCTTCTCTTCTCGGCAGTGGAAATATTTACCCTAAGTACCCAGATTTACAGCACGGTGTCGCTTTACAACCAGCCTTTGTTTACTGTAGAGTCCTGGGCCCCGGTTCAAGAATGTAGGACAGGAGTGAATTAAGAGACAGGGAGCTTTGCTCTCTCAAATCCACCCCCACCCCTCACACACTCCCATCTTCTGTCCTTCAAAGCCCTTAGTCAGTCCAGTAAATCGAGGATGCTTTGGGGACAGTACCCAGTTCACTGGGAAGGCAGTGCCACTCTACAAACATAGAAGGGCCTCCTATGTTGTTTGCAACTTTCTCAAATCTCAAAGAAAACTTTGTTAAAAAGTTAACAGATGGGATAATTAAGCCCCCACTCCATTTTAAAGGTCTGTTTACACCGTTGGAAAACAGATGGTAAATTCATCACTACTTGTTAATTCAGCATCACTTATCTAAGAAAAAAAAACAGCAAAGAGACAGCTGGTGGTAAATTGTTAATATGATTTCCATTTTGGTTGTTTGCATATTGCTCAGTTTAGGCGGCGCTTAAATTGTTGCAAATATTAATGGTGAAATGATACCCTACATTAAAACAACAAATATAAACAAGTGCACAAGCGCTACAACAGTTCATTTTAAATTTAGTAATCTGCTAATGTGCTACATTTATCACTCATTTATTTTAATATTTATATATTTTTGGTATGAGTGAACAAGTTCCTTCGTAGGCCAGATTTACCTAATATAAAGGATTCATAGAAAACTGTTGTCTAAGTGGTTAACAGTACATTATGAGGAGTGGGACTATTGTTTTGATAGTGTGGAGTTGGACTATTATTTCTGATGTATTCACAATACATTTTCAGCTTACCAAACTGCTTGCTGCAGTAGTAGTAAACTGCTAATGACTTCTGTCACAATGAAAACCTAGTTGGACCTCGCAGACAGGAAGTGGTCAGGTGACAAAAAGGCAAAGCCATCCATGCAAACACACCTTGAAAGTGATAGAAACACATTTAATCTTGTAAAAAGTTATAAAATGAATATTGTACAAAAATAAAGTCTGTAGAGAACTTTGGTTCAGTAACACAAATGAGAAAGACCTTCAGCCTTTTCACGGAAAGTTCATATCAAAACGCTGGTTTGAACACACAACACGATGCTTTCCGTCCGCTGGTCACATTGGAAACCACAACTTTACCTTTCAACTTTTCTTGTTTGTTTTTCCATAGCTTATCACTTAATAATTGTCATAGAAACCCACACACTTCAACAACGACGACAGAACAACACAGGCAGCTGAGCAAATCACAACAACACAAACCTACAATATCGAGACAGGTTAACAATTTGGGTCATGAGAGCCCTCAGTGTATGGCAGGGTTGGGAATTTGAAGGTTTCGTAAGGGTACATACGCAGAAAAATTTGAATTTTACACTTTCAAATGTATTTCACGGCTTTGTCATCTGTTCTGGCATATTTAACAAATGGATCTTTCCTAGTCCTGCGTGGTAAAGTCCGTAGATAAACAAATTCCCTTGGATACCTGGACTAAAACCTGGAAAAAAATAAAAATACCTAAATACCTGGAAAAAAAAAATGCACAATAACAGTGAGCAGCCTAGCCTGTGCTCACTGTATTGTGAAAGTTAAACTGAGGATTATGGCTTCTCTTAAAAGCAAACAAGAAACCGAGACAGAGGGCTTTGTGGTCAGGTGAAGTCAAATTCAGTTTTATCTTTCAGTTTTTGATTTAGCACCATGATGTAAAAATTTTGCCTAAAAATACAGCGTTGAGTAGGCTGTTTAGGATTGGTTGAGGGGTGGGCTAGACGACTAAGCCGGTTTTAAAAAGTATTCAACCAACACTCAAATTATCACCATTTATTTTTGTTTAAATATTTTCTTTTTCGGCATAACTATTATTGTAATATTTTAGGCCGACATGCATTGCATGCAGTTTGATTCATTTGAATTAGACAGAATTTTAATTTTATTTGGGAGGATAAGGCTGACAGAAGGAGATCTCGCATCTGACTAAAACCTGGAATGCTTTGTCAGTGCGACAGATTTAAGATGCTTGTTTGGAGATCGTTGTCTAAACCAGGCTCAGTGTGCAATAGCCTCTTATCGTGCCTGGAAGTCCCTAGAACGCCAAAGCCCACAATGACAGGGACCACTTTAAAGCCTTCCCAGACAAATGGATGGGGGCGGCGGTGGGGACAGAGTGGGCCCTTAGCTTTGGGAGGGTGAGGGGCATGTGAATGTACAGACCGCCTGACAAACACCAGACTTCCGCCATGTTCTCCCATTGCTTTTGTGCATTCAGCGGAACCATTTTACTTTGTTACTAGCGCGCTTCTGTGTGACTCGGCATACAGAGCCGTCCTGTCCCTCCAGTGGCCAATACTTCGACCAATTCTGCTTCGAAAATAATTCATCTGGCCGACATCTCATGTTTTGCCGCGGTATTCCTGCCACTTAGAGCAGTTTGTAAACGTACTGAATGAAAATGCTTCAACACGCCACAGGTTTCAAAAATATGTTAAGAGTCTGACTTCTTCTGTAATACATTACTTCCTGTGGAAATGCAGCTGTTTAGGAATAAATCTCATATCCGGTCCAGCGAGACCTCTCAGTTCAACTGTATCACATATGAATTCCATAACGTGTAAAAATGATTTAAGCAGTCTCCACAACTGTGGGTGCATTTGTATTCAGTCATGAATCAGGAACAAATATAATACTACTTTTGACCATGTTATCTCTATTTTATCTGTTGAGAGAACTGGAAAAACAGGAATGGACAAACTGCAGATGAAATACTGCATCTCAAAAAGATGACACTGTGACAGTTACTCCAGCGCCTTGAATTTCCTTGAGTGGACAGTAACAACGGGGAAATATTGTTAAAGACATATCAAACAAGTACAGAGTTGAGACATGTTGAGACAATTTAGCATCAAAGGGTAAAGTTGGGAGATTTGCTGTTTTTCTCCATAGGGAGCCATGTTTCCAGCAACAACCTCATGACTCTTCAATATTTTTTTTATCTTATTAACATACTTTCCTGTTTGGCACTGCTAAGGAAAAGAAATAAACAAATAAATAGGAAAAAGAACATATTTTCATAAAATGGACTGCAATAAATAACAATAAGTTAATTAAACCTTAATAAATATCCTTTTTATATATTTTTATGCATTTAGGAATCTGAAATGATGCATTTGCACCGGAGTCCATTTTATTGGCCGTTTGGGAGTCATTTGTGAAGCGAGCCGAGCATTCTCTTGGAAACATTTGTAAACTTTGCAATCATTTACAAGCAGCGTCAATGGGCAGGACCTGGCCGGACTTTGAATACTTGTGTCTGGAGAAACTGGCTCTAAAGACCAGGAAACGTTCCCAAACACAGGCCTCCCCCATCCTCAGGACCTGAGTGAAGAGAAACTGACCAACCTGCACAAGCACACAATTCCTTTCCATGAAGTCCGATAGCACCACCTCTAAATGTGCAGGGAGGAGGCTTGACCTTCCGTGTAACAGTAACTTTAATTCTGTGAAACTTATGTATTACCTGTAGGTTCTACTGGCTGCACAGTACTTCGTCTGAGCTACGCTAACATTTTTAGGTAAACGAGGACCTTCTCAAAGTCCGCTATAGATTTTAAAAAGGGCACTCTCATCAGAAGGCGGTACAATGATCCATGGGAGAGTGGATATACTAAGTAATTACTGTGTGAATTCTCCCAGTAAAGCATTCATGCTCCGTTCTTGAGCACAGTCTGGTTTCATATTATGAGAATACAAGGAGGGGCACCACCCCTTCTTCATTCATCCTCTGCGCCACTCTGAGCAAGCGTCCCAGCCTTGGTCGATTTCCCCCGATGGGTAGCCGTGATGACTCCTCCCCTCTGCACCGGGCCCTTCAGTGCTGAGGGTGTGCACTTGACTCCACCACACATCCCCCTTTTGCCCGTCCATCTCCTTTACTTCCTGCTGGACAGGAAATCACACGCAACCGCACCTCTTAGCAGAATGCCTCTTCAGGGTGTGATACTCCAAATTATCATCCAGGAAAGAGAGGTCGTCGTCGAAGGCGGTGGGGCGGCAACAGGCTCTGTGAGGGGAGTCCTGCTCCAGCTTCTTGTTATGGGTGAGGTTGTTCAGGATCTTGTCATAATTGGTCTCAGAGTTTACACAGGGGCCACTGCAGTACCTGAAAATCAGCTCTTCTTTGGTCCGGTACCCCAAACCGAGGTCCGTGACATTTAGATGGACCTGCTTGAGCACACAGCCGTGGTTGCGTCCCCTTCCCCCTCTCCCTCCTCCTCCCCCTCCCCGGCCCCGCCCCTTCCGTTCTTCTCGGCTGCCCCTATTGGCCGAGGCCCTCTGCCTCTCCCTCTGCCTCCTGCCCCGGCCGCCGCCGCCATCAAAGTCAGGGGATCTCCGCAGCCTCCGGATTGTGGCCTCGATGAACTCCATCACGTCCTCGAACTGCTCCGGGTAGGGGCCAGCCATTTCGTCTATGTGAGAAGTGAGAGGGAAAACAATCTTTTATTAGTAACGCCACTTCAGTCACTCAAAATCTCCAGTCACCCGAAACACTCTGAAGAGTTATGGTTCCCAAATGGAGAAAAAAACAACAAGCTGAAAAGCCAGATAGTAGATGGAGACGCTCGACAACCGTAACACCGACTGACACTGTGCTGCACTCACAAAACGTTGACAGAAACCCGAGGGAGTCGCACAATGACTCCATTAAGCAGAGCAATCCTTCAAAATCTGACGGAGGCGAATCAGAGGACCCCATTGACTGTGCCACAGGATGTGGGAAACATTTACAAAGGTCACAGCCCGTTAAATGAGTTTATAACTTGAGGATGACATTCACACCAGCTCTGGTCCTGATTGCACATACGATGACGACGAGGACAGTTCAAGCAGACTGTGAGCCGTGATTCACAGTCATGTGTTGGCCAGTTCATATCAGAGGTTAAGACGGGGGCCAGAGAAGGACAGGGAGGGCCGAATGAGGTCAGATCTTCTTCAAAAACAATTACTTTGGGCTTCACCATCCCATTCTTTTAGGGAAGGAGGAGGAGGTGAACTACTGTAAACTCGCTTTTTTCGCTGCGGCAAAATGACGCACATATTGACATCATTAATATTCCATTCAGAGTTCTTGTAGAGAAAAGATAAGTTGTAGGACAGTAATGAAGTTCTATTACAATGATCAAGCATGTAGTTTTCTGAGCAAGCACAAGCAGTGTATTTGGCAGCGTGAGCTGAGGGGTGCCATGAAATGGTGCCGCGCCAGCAGTGTTTTCCGAGAGGTCGAGGAGTCATAACATGAGCCCTCCTTTGGCAGTGTCACTTGTTCCACTGCCAGGTGACAGGTAACGTGATACACCTGGGCCCACACTCGGCGGGACCTTTACAGCAGTATCAGGTGAGTGGTGATCTGTTTATACACCCCGCGCCTCTGTGACAGACACCGCCCATTGTGTCCCGACAGAAAGACAGAGGCTCTATTCAACACTGGGCTGGAGTAAAAACACAGACACCTCGTTGACTCTGGTTTCTTTATTCCAGCAGTTATACACAAAAAAAAAAAATACAAGGGTGTTGACAACAGCCCTAGAAACGAACTGACAAATCCAGTACTGAGACTGAATAGTAACTACTGGTGTGTGCAAGGTGGGTTTCACAGCGACCACTGCACACCCTCACAACAGGCCTGTTTCACACCTTAGCATTTACACTGCTACGGCAAGGTTAGTCAATCCAAGTAGTTAACTGCAAAACAGTGCTGTTTTAATTTGTAGCATTTCAAATCAAAGTGCTTAACAAATGTAATTATTTTACATAATCAGCAATTTGATAAAAAAAAAAAAATATTCTGACAGACCTCTCTCAAATTATTTCTCTTACCTGGAAAACGCAAAAAATAAAATCATGATTTACAGTTTTGGTTACAAAATAAAGAATGACTTGAAGCAAAGTTAACAGAATATGCTTGGGACAAAAACAGTTAAATTATTCCCTTCCTCTTAACGAGACCTTGCGAGTTTACAACTTCACAAAGTCAGAGAAGTGCAGGGTTATTTTAAACAAATGGAATCTCTCTCCCTCGCAGCCGCTACAATGGTCATAAACACACTCAGAGCTGAATCTGGCAGTTAAAACTTTAAACCATAGTCTAGGAATTTTCCTCAGATTGTCATCTACTGTGGATTCTGGTATAAATGGACAAAGTTAGCTTCTGTGATTTTTCCCCTCTCCCTGCCGTCAACTACTCTGAGGAAACTACCTGGAGTGCAGGTTTGTAAATAGGGCGTTCATTGTAAATTGGGAGAAGAGCTGGAGACCTAATGCTTCATAAGCCAAAATTTCAAGGTGGCTCTACATACAGTATGAAAAACATGTATTTACGTTCAGTTAAAAATATATCCGCTTCTATTGTTTTAAAAATTAATAAATAACTGTCCATGGTATTTGATATTTGAATATGAATCTCACAGCAATATAGTTTTGGCTTGCTGTAACATTTTACCCATAGCAATGCCTGTTATTAAATGAAAATGCATAAAATATAGTGACCAAATTCCAACATCTGAGGGTCCAATTCCCAAAAAATGCACACTTGATATTAATAGAGGGTTTATTAAATATAGATGGTAGCATAAACTCCCTCTGGCCATATGAGATTGATACATTCTTGGCAGACAACTGTAATTCACCCTTTCTGTATTCTGTCCATTGGTTGCTACCCATTAGTGTGTTTCATATGTTTCAATACACTGAGAAAAAAAACTGTTTCCATTGTTATCCTGGTTTCGCAATAGAGTGTCGGTCCAAGTTTACTGCATAACCAGGCTCTTGATAGTCTTCCTTATCCGTTTTCATATGCTAAATTGTATTTGCTTATTAGTACATGTGTATAATATGCCTAGTGAAATTTTCTAATGGCATTATGGTGGAAACCTAGTGTAAATACATCTTTCACTATGATTTGCACACAATTAGAAAGTTCTTTAACCCACACTTTTATTCATATACAGTCATTTAAATATTTTGAGAAATTGTCCTCACAGGCCTCTTAGACTTTTGTTTTCCACGTTTTATGATAGCTGTTATGTATCCTAAGGTTAGACAATAGCAAGCTGAGTGCCAAGGTGAAATTTGGCCATTTCATAGATCCAACTGTTTATATGCAACCAGGAATAAAACTCACTTTTGGAAAAGACTATGGAATAGCCATTTTGAAGAGCAGTCAGTTAAATAGGCATAACAAAAATTGCATTATCAAGAGAACAGGAAAATAAAGATGAAGGATACAGCTGAGATAATTGATTAATATTCAAACGTTTCACTTACATTGGTCTTCAGTTGGGGATTCTTGCAGACGGATGGATTCAGATTTCAATTTTGATTCCGATTCAGACACGGGTTTATCCAGTGGTAGCGACGGACCATCACGGAGCGGCTCCAAGAGGCGTGAGGTTTTTGCGGACTGTAGATTTTGAAACAACGGGCTCGTGGAGGCGGTGCTCAACAGCAAGAAACACGTGGCCAGAACGTCCCATAACTTCATTTTAGACTCAGTTCCTATGAAGGAACCTGTAACACAACATAGGGAAATTAATTACATAAAATAGCATGACATCACGATATTTTTCATTCCCAGATTTTCTAATGTCGCTGTATAACTGGAAGTCAAGCGCAAAGAGATGTAATCTAAAATTAAGGTTCCCACATTAATTCAAGTAAAGTTCATATTACAAATTATGTCTAAAGCATAATCTCTTTCCTGTGAATAATAGTGAAACTCAGTGTGATCACACATTCAAACACTTAAAACAATTCCTACTGGTAAGTTTTACTGTACCAAAACAACATGAAGGGACGAATATTCAATATGTAAGGATTACTTTGGCATTAGCATCACAAATTCTATAGCCTACTACACATACACCTCAAAGCTACTTAAGCATTACTATGCGCTGCAATCTATGCAGTTGTACACTGCCAACTGAATGTAAAAAAACTATCGTTTTAAAAAACTTTGCTGTACTTGCAATATATCTTACCCGGTTAATGTGATAACAACATTTCATGCAGATAGCCTGCAAAATCTTTCGACAGACATCAATCACCACTTATTTTACAATTAGGTAAATAACCCTCCCATTTGCTACATGGATCAGATTAAAAGTTTAAAGACGCACTTCAGCGCGAGCCAAGTTTTCAAATATAGGGAAGGGAAACCATGAGGGTTATGAGACCAAGGGTATGTTGAGCGGAATTAATCCCCACAGAATCTGGCTGCCGCCAGATGGTGTTTCTCAAATACCCGAACACCCCTGAATGTTCTTAATAACGTATAAAAATGCGACTAAACAACTCCTTTGGGCAAAACAAGGCAATTAAGAAATTGCCCTCCAGAGGAAACAAGACCTTTCCAGAATAGGCGCAAGCATGAAATGAGCCCTGATCAGCGTTCTTTCAAACCGTTTTGACAATATTTGTAATTCTCAAACGCTTGCCGTTATTGGACCGTTCTATGCGATGACTAAACGGGAAAAGTCCCATAAACAAAAGTAAACCAAAAGCAGGTGTTTAAATATATTCGCGCGTATTACAGTACAAATCCCATTTATAATTTCTCTCGGCAATGACGTTGCAAACACATGTTACCACATATGAAGACCTAATACAACATATAAACAATAACGATTTACAGATTCGCACTTGAACTGTGACAAAACAAGTTTGTATGCATCTTATAATTCAATTCACCTACATTACTGATACTGATACATTACGCATATCCATAACTCACCTTAAATCGGGTCCATGCAGACCTGCGATCAATATATAATACAAGCAGAATACAGAACGATGCATTTAATTCTCCAAGGTCTATAGCTCAAAAGGTATCCTGAGAAAATGTCAAATATTGTGACTGAAAAATGTACTGGAACACTGACGCCCATTCGTTTAAATGATCTACCTATATGTCCGTACCAACACGAGGGAAATCAAAATATGCTCCTCTGGCATATCACGTCGCAACCATGTTTCATCAATCCCTTCTACTAGTTCAAAGAAACGACCCCACGCGTCGGTTCACCGGTACACTGGGGCGATTGGTCAGTGTGCGCCAGAACAACTCTTCTGGAGCTCAGTTGCAAATTAATTGGATGCTGAATCGGTGGGAAACGGACACATCATCAGCAACTGCAAGTAGTCGAATGAAGACATCAGAAATGGGAACCAGACTAAAGAGTTTTTTGCCTTCTCAGAAAAAAAATGAAAAAGAATGCACAGCTATTGCGGTGCCAAATGCTTTAAAACAAGTATAATTAGATCCAACCGTGAATTATGAGAGCTTTTTTCATTCCACAATCGAAAAAAAAGAAGTAAGCAAAACTTAATTGTATTTCCGAACGGACAGCATATAGGAAATCCCATTTAAAGTGTGCCTCTTCGCTGTTTTTCTTCCAGTGTGCCGATATCAGAAAATGGGCATGTCTGAGCGACGTCTACAGTTGTTGAGCAGACGCAGGTTTTGGAGACTCGTAATATTACAGATGTGTAGCTGCCTGCGCTCAGCTCCTTGCCGGGGGATGCTGCTGGGTGAGATAGATTTATAGTTTCGAGCGCGCTGACGTCTCCTAGTCCGTCCTCTTGCCTTCTTTTCTTTTTTTTATATCCCTATCACCACCAGCCCAAACAACTCTGGACTACACCTCCGCGAGCCACTCGTTGCTTCTCCGGTTGAAGGACAGCGATTTTGGGATGACTTGGGTTTAATGTCAGTCTCCATCCATGCCCTTATATTAGATGTCAAGCAATACGGAAGGCGTTTTAGAGGAGTTGGCTGTCTTGCGATGGATGCTTGTATTTTGATCTCTCCCACGCTCAAGGCAATGTTGATGGCACAAGGTGTCGGATTCCGACTGGATGCTCACAACTCCAACTGGGGCGGATTATTTACTACAAATAGTACAAATTTGGCCCGCGACCAACATTCATTCATGCTGCATGTGTTACTTAACCCCGTTGTTGGTGAAATGAAATGAATTGAAATCAAGTTTGTTGAAATATAAATATATAGTTGGCTATATATCCTGTAATGGATTAACGCGTTCAAATATTAACCTAGCTCAAGAGAATCGGCTAATCATCATACACGATTTAAGAGATATAAATGCAAAGGTTGGTATACGTTAGAGGTCATATTCTTAAAAAAAAAAACATGAAACATTTTTAACAAGAAAATTGTATTAGGGCATGATTGTTAACTGTCATTCAATCTGTAATCTACGGAGAGGAATTTTTCTTTTGGATGAATCGCAAACACCATTTCATTCACTCCCTATTTCAACAGTTTGCCCATGTCATTGTGCTCAACCGAGCTTAGTTAAAATAGTTGGTTGACAGTTAAAAAGAAGCACATGGATCCCTCGTTTTTTGAGATGCTTTTGTGTATTTGTTAACAGATGCGACTGCAAATGAGATTCGCT
Organism: Albula goreensis; assembly: GCA_022829145.1. NCBI lineage: Eukaryota > Metazoa > Chordata > Actinopteri > Albuliformes > Albulidae > Albula > Albula goreensis. The sequence continues at coordinate 7,270,633 of CM040744.1, forward strand.
ATGGCAACCTTCTGGTTTAAATAAAGTAAATCTAAAGAACACAATTAAAGAAAGAAATCAGTTCAATCTCCATAACCAACCTTCTTTGGTGTGTGCATTGAGCCATTTTGTAAATTACTGCAATTTATGTAATCTATTTTGTAGAACATGCATTCGCTGTTAACCACTGCTTATCTGCAGCACTTGCTGTCATTTTGAAGTTGTACTGAAACAGCGATGACGCATTAAGGTGCGCCTTGTAAGACACCTCAGTGAATGACGGGGACGTGCCCATGCCATGTGGCTGTTGGCAATTCCGATGACATTTAATTGGTCTCATTCCATAGTGAAGTCCAATCTCTTGCATCTCCATTGAGATATGTGTGTGGGGTTAAATATAATTGCTGCTGTCATATCTGGCAACTTGCCCAGCTCCTTCTCTGATTATGATCTCCTCGCTGTTTTTTTGCTCTTTTTTTGTCACTATCACTCTGACCAAAAATTTAGCAAGTATTCTGGGCCTTTTCTAGGGGTGGGGTCAGGAAGTATCTAACTTGTAATGCTGTGGGGTGCCAGGTTGCACTCTTGTGCAAATATTATAGTACACCATCAGAACATGCAGTTCTTGCTAATTTACTTTTACTTCACCATTACAGTTTTCTGAAACTCCACATGTGTAAGCACTTCCATCACATTTGGATGCTTTAGGAATTACCTACATAAAATCCATATCTCCCAAATATATTTTGAACAATGAGCCAATATGTAATTTGGATTATATCTGTAGATGTACAATTTTTCATTCAGTGCAAGATTGTAGCATGTATATTTGGTCCAACATTGCGGTAAACCTATCTTAAATTTAATTAAGTTCCAATTTAAGTTTCTCCTTATATTCCATTGTTCTTCTTGCAATAAACTCTGAATTTTATTCTTTTGAGTGATTGGTCTAATTCTGCCAAGCTGCCTCAAGTCTGAGGTTAATCATTTCTATTCAACCGACTGAACTGTCAATGAATAGCAAACCATGTTTATATACATACATTTTGCCTTTTTAATTAATCCTGAATTTACTTAAAAGCAGAATTGTCTATATTTGAAAATCATTATCACACAAAACCCAGTAATCTTCTCTTTGTTGCATTCCTTATCTATTTTCTCACAGCTAGGAAATACTGAGACAGTAAAAATGAACAGGCCATCAAAAGGGAAAATTCTATGGTGGAAATTCTTTTCATGATGCAGAGTTTCATACAATTAACTACCATAAGTCAAAACAGAGAAATATAGACAAAAGCAAATGCACATGTTCAACTGTTGCCTTAGTTGTTCTGAAATGTTGTTCTAATTTTCTGAAATACTGGCTTGGTTCTTGAATGCTGTCATTCTACACACATTAACATTACATTCTCTTGTTGATTAAAACGCCTACATGTGCTTCTCAATACCATTGCCTCTGAGGTCATATTATTTTAGAAGCGTGAATGTTAACTGTGACGATATTATATTTATTGTAGAATTTTCGGTTCTATGATGCAGCTGCAATTTTGATTACTCTCACTCTACTGTGTTAGATTTATGATAACTCAACCTCACAGTCAGACTTTTTTTCCACACACATCTGATACAGTTTCTATGGTGAATTCTCACCAAAAGTATAAAGATGGAAACCTAGATAATTAAACAGCAAATGGATTATAAAAAGTTAGATTTTTACAGGGTTTTTACTTAGAACTTTATTATCCCTTAGGAAGAAATCATACTGTTAGTTAAAATGAGCTGATATGCTCTTGGGACGTCTTATCACCCAGGAGGGGGTTGGATGAGAGACAATATCACATAAATATATCTGTGTTGGCAGCCAAAGGAGGCTTATTTTGAAAGATTTCCCCTCTTTTTTCGAAGCTCAGATTAGATTGAATATGATACAAACCTGAATGTTCTTGAACACAGACATGTTTAGGTTAGTTGTGTTCTCATTTCAGCCATAGAGTTGGTGCACTGGCCTGTGATATTCGGCAATTAACGTGTGAGACACGAGGTGAACCTTATTCATGGCTATTACTCTGTGGTTCAGATAAGATAATTGCTCTGGAAATATGAAATGCCCCAAAGAGGTACTGGGGCGATATGAAGATACTGAGTTGACAGAGACCAAAGGAAGAGTGGCTGCTATTTTGGCAAAGGAAGAGAGAAAGAGAAATGGAATTCAGAGGCAAGACAGAATCGCTACAGGCGTTACCGTCATGTGGTAGACAGGAAAATAAACAGATTGGAAATGTATGACTCTTAATCCCTGTAAAGTGTCTTGCGCAGCGTGACGTGGAGAGTGTTAATTAGTAAGCCGGGGACTTTGCCATCGACGTAGCAGTGGGGAGAGACTCTCGCGTGTCATACCTATTTCTTTCAGACAGAGATCGGAGCAAAGATCAGAGTGCCACAACAGCCAGGGAGCGCATGTGATCAGACGTGTGTCACTTCTCCTCCTGCCAGCTGCGGCTATATTCCCCACCCAGCTGTAAAAAAAGAAAATGGGTCACTTGAAATTGAAATGCCCTGTTGAGAGAAGAGAGGGCCGTTTTTCCCATTTCTGTTGGCACCAATACTGCAGCCGTGTTGCACATTTGTATTGACAAATTAAAAAAACAACAGTTTACATACAATACAGTAATAGCGCTGTGTAGCTGTGTATTCCATCAAACACTGGCAATGACCAAGTAACAGCTTCAGTACTTAACATTGTAACATTATACTGGGCTTTTTGAGTACTTACTGTGTATTTGTAAAGTAAGAATAATTAGGTAAGTCTGATCCTAGCACGCACAGTGTTATACTTCAGAGAGGGGAGGTAGGTATGTATATATAATCAAATATCTATAACATATATAAACAAAAACATAATCGTTGGCTATTCCTACCATCGCTGCTTTGTCATCTGTCAGCTTGGGAAAGAAGTGCTGCCAGCCACTGCTTCTTTTTACGCGATCCAATCCACTTAAATCAATCCAGTCTGCGATCCACCATCCGACATGGACTACTATGGGAGGGCTGCATAACTGCTGGGGCTGACAGGGGCCTGCTCAGACAGATGAGTCAGTCTTTAGCAATGAGACGGGATGTGGGATATACCCTGCTGATTGCTGTGCCTACCCCGGACAGTGCTATGGCCAATTATTCACTTGCCCCATGAAGTTATAGTCCTAAATGTGCTTTTACTTAAAACAGGAGCTGACTTGTGGACAAAGGATGGTTACAAATATTTTACCTCTTGAAATGTTATTTAAAATGCGATATCACGCTTCATACTGTAGAGCTCTCTCAGCCCCATTTCCTGTACACATTGAGCAGCTCTGGAACCAGCGATACCCCTCTTGAGGAGAGTATGAAAGCAATTTTAAATAAAAGCCAACTACGCCACAGCTAGGCTTGGGTGGTTCAAACCTTGGTGACGCACCTTGTATGTGGAATGAAAAGAATTTGTGACAACAAGACACCAGACCCATCGCGTCAAAGACTCAGTTCACAGTCGGGTTTCAGCTGCGAATAACTGTGAGTATGGCATTTATGTTCTGAATACATCCTGATTATGTGGAGCAGAGGAATCTCTGTTGAGAACAGGAACTCTCTGCAGGCACCTGGATGTTAAGAAAAGGCCCAAACATAGAAAAAGTATTTTTTGTAACTGATCGAGCAGTTCAAGCAAAAGTATAACATACATATTTGAAACCAAACATCTGATATGAGCTTCAACACTATCTGGGTTATTAATCTCAGCTGATGATAATGACCTACAACAACAACAACAACAACAACAACAATAATAATAATAATAATAATAATTGTTAGCGAGACAATTTAAAAATGGAAAACTGTTTTGCACATTGTCTCAAAAATTGGTTCTGTCAGCTGGTTTTGTATATCACAATGCCCAATGAGCAAATTAAGTGACCTTTCTGTGAGGGACATTCATTACTTTTACCTCCAAAAGTAGAAAACAAATTCATTTGTTGTTCATTCTAAATTCACAATAAATAGTACAAGGAAACATTTTTATTGAAACCTGATAATTAAACTTGAAAGATGGTATGAGTTTAATAGTTAGTCACCGAGGAACATTTTTCATTCATGCTGCTGGGAAGTGAAATCCATAGATCAGGGTGGGGAGTACTTTTACTTCAGTGCAGGACTTCCTGTCAACACGTCTTTGAACCCTTGTACAGTATTACATTTCCCCTTTCAAACCCACCCCTTTATTCTTTCCTCACCATGCACTTTAGATGTTCTAACCATTTTACACTGTTCCAGATATGTCCACAACTTTTGAATGCTCAACCATTTACGCTCAGATGATCTTGTTTGGAGGGTGCAGAAAGATGTAATGGCAATTAGCACGATACCAGTATTTTGTATGGTGAAAAATGTCATTACTACTTTCCTGGTCGATTTCCTTAGCACTTCCATGGAGTAGTTGTGTTAGGGGTCATTTGTTTTTGGAGATGTTGACACACATGGCACGGTAATATTTTATTGATCCTAAATATCCACCATCACAGCACAGCAAAATAACGGTATTGTGAAGATTTACTCTGAATTGATGCTGATTCAGATTTATTTGCTAATCCCCCCTCTGATCTTTGCTTTATTTTCCACTTGATTGACTGACACACCACCGAAACGAAACCATGATTTCAGATGCAGTAGGCTTACTGGGGTTAATATGAAACCACCAGAGTGAGTCGTTTGATTGCTAATAATGTCCAGATGATATGGCTATGTAAAGCAATTCTATGGTAAACACATTCTTGGCAGGAAGCATTGTTGTCCTCGATCTTGGCAAGTTACCTTCCAGATCCTCCAGTAAATCCATCAAAAATGAAATAATAGAACTGCATTTGAAGTCTTGGGAAATAAAATCTACGATTATGCTTCATACATTCACTCAATATCCTAGTACCAGCCTTTTACTGTTGAAATGTATGTTTTGTTCAAGGAAAAACACTTTATTGCAAGATTACGTTCGGCAATTTACTGTGTAATCTATTTTAAAACGATCGTTAAACACCCACATGGGCATCCAGATTTGTGGATGTACACCATTCACATGTCTATGGTTTTTTGGTATTTTTTGGATGTTTACAGGATACCTCATGACCTAGCGCTGTCATTCTGGTGCAGACACGCAGCAGACGGCATACACAAAGCAAGACTTTGTTTGTGATTCCTCTATTTTGGGTTCTTTTTTTGTCACTCCCATTTGTCAGCAGAGTAATCAATGTGCCTACAGTGTAGACCTCGTTGTTCTTTTTAGTTTCATAGAGAGGACACACATCCATTACTCACTGACCCTTGACTTTTTGCTGATGTTAGTTTTCCCATGAATGCTTTCTCCAGTTGAGTAACAGCCTTCAAAAGCCTGCTGTGTTTCAGTTATTATTATTATTTTTTTTTACATATTTCTGAGTCTATACTAAATAATACCATGCATTTTGCTATTGTTTTCACCTCATAGTCATGTGGTAGTACACATCAGCTGCAGTACAGTATAGTTAAACTGTCTTAGAAGTAGAGCCACACATATGAGCATCAGTTTTAGGGGTGTGGTACATGGATCTTATATGATATGCTTTCACTTGCTGGAATCCCTCAGTTGCATATTTGCATGCATTTGTTTACATGTTTAACCAATGTGAAACTGAATGCATTTCAAATGTTAACAGTCAGATTTCAGATGGTGAGAATTCATACACCAGATCTGAGAGGGCTAAGAAACAGAAATAAGAAATAATGACGCATAATCGTTATCTATTTTTGCACAATAATTAATTTTGATTCGTCGCAATAATTCAAATCTTGAGGCTTGAATGATCTCCAGTTGACATGGCTGTTTTTGTGCCCTGATACAAAGAGTGCATTATTAAACCTTTTTAAGGCTAAGCCTTAGGGGAACTCTAGCGGTTCCGTTCTGCACTGTGATGTACAGTGGGACAGGTGTCCTTGCCGTCCTTTAACTCCCTGCTAAAGCCCAGCTGTAAATCTTTGGACCAGCTGGAGAGGGGTGTCATCTCCATTTCCTGTCCAGGTCCCTTGGGGCGCTGCAGGCTCTGCTCATACCGCGCTACTGAAATACACTGCTGGGCTGTATGTGTATGAACTCTAACTTGCCAGCAGTGGACTGAGGGGGATCAGCAGCCCACGTGACAGATGAAATTACACACTTCAGCATTGTACCTTTTACTTAGTCATTGTCAAAACCCTGCAATACTGAGCTTTTAAGTGCCGTGGAGTCCATTTGATAGTGAGATGATTAATTGATATGTGTATTTAAATTAAATGTGATTTATCTTGACAAGATAAATGATAGAATAGTTAAATACTCCTTTGGAACTTGGCCAGCATGATTGTACAATTTGTCATAGTTTTTTTTTATGACATTTATTGTAACCTTTTTTTGTTTTACAATACTGCACTTTCTTTTTCTCTGTCTATCACATAATTATATCACATAATCATAAGTGAGACACCTGTTGATTTGGTTTTATCATTCTTCTCATTGCACTCATGGCACTTTGCACTGTGAACTGAATTTGAGGCAGCCAGAATTAAAGATAGCCTTAGCTTGATTTATATTCTACTCAACCCTCCCACCCTCATGCTACCAAATTAAAAGTAAAAATAATATCACCATTTACTGAGTTAAAGATATATTTTACAATATTGGTGAAAAATCTGTGCTGAATGTTTTTCATTTCATGGTTCAAACATTAACAATTACAGCACGCTTTCTTCATCAGTCAAAAGATGTTTTGTTTTTTCCATGTTTATAACTCACTCTAAAAAATGCTCTATTTTCAATAGTGCATTCAAACTGCGGGCAAAAAGTTGAGTTGTCTTTGTGTAATATACATTTTGTAGAAATGGATTTCATTCTCATTTATGTAAAACGTAAATACAGAGATACATAGAACAGATTGATAGCAGTAACGTCATTCTTGAAAGTCCTGCACCCAGCATTTGCCAATAAATCTTCTTTCTTTTAGGACCTGACATTTGCACATGGATTAGCACTACGTTTTTGGAATGACACAAAGCAGGTCAATAGCTGCACGGTGGAAGTGCTTTGAATAATGTCCATTTAAATGTGCCTGACCTGTTAACTTATTTATGAAATGCATTGGTTAATATCCTCAGGCAGGCAGGAATAAACATTTGTCTTTGGATGTTTAATATAGGACACAGAATAATGAATGAATCCACATTTACATCAGTTGAGTTTCTCAGAAAACACTAAAACAAAGGCTTGTCTGTGTAATGTCAGACTCCCGAAGATTCAAGGTTTCCTTTTTTTTGAAAATGTTCACAGGTTTGAAATGAAGGAGGATCCCTTGTAACCCATGGAGTTATTGCTATGACCCTTTTACCCCAAACAAAAAACCCAATTATTTTGAAAGTAGTCAATCCGTTAGGCAGCCGTTAAATGTGTTTTGGACCACGTTCGCATTTCGCATCACAGGTCTGCAGGCCAAAACCTTCCTGTTTTTACTGTCCTTACAGTATATCCATGAATTCAGTCTCCCAAGTGGATCTTACCAGAGCCGTGTCAATACACCTGTCATATTGCACTTTGTAAAGCAAGACTATACCACAGCAGTTAGAAATGAAGAGTAAGGTGATTGAATGTTGGATCAGGGAGCTGAAGAGGAAAAACATTCTGACCATGACCCAGAGAGTAGTCTACTCCCCTCCCCCACTCATATTTTACAGCTGACTGCAGATTTCACTTCAATGGCTGCATATAAAATCTTTATGATGCATAATTGCATAAGTCATGCTGGGAAATAATGGAGGACATATCCCCACATTTCGTCTTTATCAAGGTTACTTCTGCATGGGGTGATCTGGTAAAGACTGTAGTAATTACCAACTGTCCCTGGACCAGACAGATTTCCACTCTGATTGTCCTTGAAGGAAGTCACAATCACCCAGAAAAGAGAATGGTGTCTTCTAGGTTTCTTTTATGTTCCCCTCAGTTTGAATCAGTCGAGCGTTTGTGTAGTATGTGCAGCTGTCATTTGTAAGGTGTTTTGGGAGTATCCTGGTGTCTTATCTGCAGGGTCGAAATGGAGATGGTGAACCACAAAAAGAATGTGAAATATGTGATATATGACTGTGCTGTACCAACATTTAGCTTGTATGTGTGTGTGTGTCTCTATTGTAATCTCTACTGATATTGCCCCTACTAAATATATATGAACAATAATGACTATAATATGTGTGTGTATCGGCCTATTTATAGCTGTTGTTGCTGTAAGGAGTGGTATTAGTCATAATACTAGTGCATTCTTGTTATTTCTCACTGCCACTTGTTGTAACTGTTAAGCCATGGGTGGATCTGTTGATATATACTTGCTCCCCTGCCCCATTAGGATTTAGGCTAAGGCTGGGGGTATTTGTGTCTTTGGCACAATCGAACGAGGCAGAGAAGTACAGTCGGTGGATGCAGCTGGACACCATTGAATGGCCTCTGAAGTGATAAATGCTAACAGGAGCCTTGGTGTCTGGCAGCCGGCATAGGCGATCGAGGGAAGGGCGCGTGGAATTAGAGGGGCCACTTGTTTTTCTTTTGTTCTCTGCTGGCAGGTTTGAACGTGAAAGACATGCTACAGACAGGTGAGAGCTCCTCAACAGATGCTCCCTCCAGTCCCTGACAACCTTGGCTGGCTTTTCAATAGCGCTGCCTATTGTGCACGGCTAGCGCGGGGTTCTGTAGCGTCTCTCACTGGTTTGACATTGTTATTGAATTCCTAGCTACATACCGAAGCAGACACCTATGATGTGCCCTCCACACTGACCTGTAGTTGCTGTCATCAACATTTCAGCTCAGTGGAGGAGCATCCAGTCATCTCCAAGGGAGACAGAATCTGTTTTTAATCTGAAACGTCAGCTCTAAAGCCTGGCTCAGTTCTGTGAATTTAAGTGGTTTTATACGACATAATGTATAGAGCCCCTGTATGGCTCTGACAGCAAATCCAATTAGTTACACACCACATTTCCCACAAGCGTTTGTCATGGAGGGTACATCTCCATTTGTTTATTTACTTAGCTGAGTTCCGCAGTGCTGTTTTGATTACAGTTGATTGAGGAGAAATTGGTTCCTTTGAGTAATATTATTTCTTTCTTGGGATAAAAACTGAGTGTCTTATCAATGGATGACAGAATATTTTTTCTGTGTCTTAAACTATTCTCAGTTTCACAGATAGAGGGAAGGATATGCAGTGATTCAAATGACGGAGACTAATCAAATGAAAGAGACTAATAGATTTTTTTTTTTTTAATTATACCTTTATTTTCCCACCTGTTTCAGTTTGTACCCCAGTTTGGAAATCCCAGTAGCTTTTGTAAACCAAGCTTCTCACTGCAACATCCTCTGTCAATACAGGAGAGTGTAGACAAGCATGTGCTCCAGTCAGAAAAATGTGACATTAAGCCTCTACCTCTTTTCACTGTGCAGTTCACCATTCAACTTCACACAGGCACTGAGATGGAGGTGGAAATCTCATGTGTAGTCTTTGTCTGGGTGAACTGTAGGCTCCTGGTTGACCAAAGTTTCTGGTCAATGATGAGATATGGATAAACCGCACACTGATATCCCTGCCATTCCAAGCAATGCTATGATCTGCTTCACAGCTTTGCTTAACACTGTAAATGGCATAGTCCAGATTCACTTCCAAAGCATGAGACCCGCGTGTAGCAGATGAGAAAATGTTTTTATTTTTCATGTGTAATATTCTGTATTTTGTATATTTAATTTCAGAAATAAATCCTTCACTCCTCCATTAACGTTATTGTTTTAACCTGTTCTACGATTACAGGGAGTGCGACTAAATAGTAAAATTTGTCAAAACACATGAAGTCTTGCAACGTGCGACGTATCTTGCGTATCTCTCCTTAGTCTGTATTGAACCTGACGGAGAGAGGTATGTTTTAGAGCGCTCCAATAAATTTAGCAATTATAAAACTTGAATGATGATTTACACGTGTGAAAAACGATTGCTGTTCGTTTTGCCAATACAGTGATGCAAACCATCTGTTTTTTGGTGATGTATTTTATATTTTTTAAAAGCAAATGAGTCTCATGGAGCTTGGCGATCGAGCTGGTTAGCCCGTGTAGTGTTAGCTAACATTGTAGTTTATGCTTTCATTCATTATTTCATTTCTTACATATTTAGGTGTAAGAATAAAGAAGCTGACCAGTCGTCGCGTTGTTGTAATAAATTGAATTTCGCTCAGGTGCGTGTCACCGTGTTTCTGTAAGCAAACTAAGCATGCGGTTGCATTAATTTTGTGTAGAAATAGCAGTAGCGTGTAGCTATGAATTTGCTACTAAAAATGGCGTTCCCGCCATTTTCTTATGCTAGAGCTAATGGCGTTTGTGAAGTAGATAGCGAATGCTACTATTTTTCATTGTATGGCTTTTGATAAAGCTAACTGTAGTGTGTATGTTCAGAAGACTGTTGTACAATTGTGTTGTCATTTATTGCCATGGATTTCCCCAGTCTGTAGTGAACCTGACTGAGAGAGGTGTATGAATAAAGAAGCTGACCAGTCCTCCCATTGTTTTCATAAATTGAATTTCGCGCAGAATGCACGCAATCGGCGACCATCCTGGTGTCCCATGCTTTTATCTGAAGATTCACACAATGCAGCTGAAGTGCTGCAAGACGGGAGCCGCTACACCTGCAAACACCAGACCAGCCTGAGACCAGGATGAGTCACCCAATATCCCACCCTCTCAATATTTCACATCTCAGGTTTGACCCAGTCAAATTCATTTTATTTTCTCTCTATGGGTATGAGCAATTAAATCAAAATGGACTCTGAAATATTTTTAAGAGCACACACTATTCTGTTTTAGAATGACAACACTCTCCAAAAGACAGGTTTGCTAGTCTCTTCAGTAGAGTGTAAAATACTTAAAGTTTAAAAATGGACTGCTTCATTGGGTCTATCTCGAAATATGGACAGTTGGAGCACACAAAGCTTAGAAAACAAGCCACTTTTAATGAGAAGCGGAAACTTCAGTTGCCCTTCAGTTTATTCAAAGTGTCTTTTTCTCTGAGCTTTGTGCTCCAACTTTCCATATTTTAGGTTAGTCTCAATGAAATTTTTATTTTATATTTCTTTTTTATTGTTTGAATGTTCTGCTGTTGAGCACCCATCTAGTTTTCTTTTGTATGGCTAGCCTGAAGCATGTCTGGCATCTTTTTTGTACTTATATAAACTTGTTATAATGAAAAGTCTGCTTTGGTAGAATTGCATATGCCTTAAAGGAAAGAGTGTATTTGATTAGGCCCCAGCCCTTGTGTTCTTCTTGAATTAAGAACAATTTCACATTTTGAACAGTAGATCTTGTGATTTGTTTGAAAGATTATAGAAAATAATCAGACTGATCATAAATTCAGATTTAAGTTGTATATTTTTAAGAGAAGTACTTCAGAAATAAGTGCTCATAATGTGTTAGAGCACACTGGTGGAGATCTCATTTGGCCTAGGAGAAATGCAAATGAGTGTTGACGGATGTCTAATTTTTCCTATCCTCTGGGAAGTTTCTCATATCTTACTGATTAAATGGAAATGGCTCTGATTTTGTGGTAAAGAAGTTTGAGCTGCATTTGCAGGAGTCACAATCTATGTGAATTTCCTCAGTAAGCTGCTCCAGGCCTCCAGTATGTTGGTCAACTTCAAATAGAACAGTTGATTAGCGCAGATGTCGTGCAAGACAAGTGATTGTGTTAAATGCTATACAGACGGTCCTTGAGTTTCGATGGTCTGACTTACGATTTGTTCGACTTTACGATGGTGCGATAGCGTCACTTTCAGTACAGTATTCAATAAATTACATGAGAGATTCAACACTTTAGTATAAAATTAACTTTGTTTTCATGATTTTGCCCAGCTGTAGGCTAATGTAAGTGTTATAAGCACGTTTAAGTTAGGCTATGGTGTTCGGTAGCTTATGATATTTTCCACTTGTGATGGTTTTATTGGAACATAACACCATCGTAAGTTGGTGACTGTAAATTAAATAATCTCAGAGCTAACTCCTAATAATAATAACATAATATTCACTGTAGTAAACAAGGATTTTACCATGCTGCCATTACAGTTGCAGATATAATTCACTTTTTTTTTTAAAACTCAGCTGATCTTTTTGTTTGACTTTTTTCAATAATAAAAATATCAGGACTTATAAATAAAAACATTAAGCAAGAATCGTACCGTTTTAAATATCTCTATTTTTAAAAAAAAAAATGCCAGTGCAACTTATGTGTGTGTAAGCATGGTTGTATGTGAAATTATCTTGTATACCTGTCCCTATGTGATTTCACAATCTAGTGGCATAAAAACATAACCTTTTAACTGTTGGATAAGTACCATGGTGAGTTTGGGGAGGAGCAACTGAGATGCAGTCTGAAGTTTTCAGTTCTGGAAGTGTTTTTCTGTCCATTGCGGGAAGATCATTCCACCACTGTGGGCCAGTACAAACTGATCAGATCTGACCAGGAAGTGCAGGGGAGGAACTGGCCATCTCAAGGTTGCCAAGCAGAGAGAACTGGCAGGTGTTTAGGGCCTGATGACCTTTTGGGGGTATACTGGAGTGGTCCACTGCCCACACCAGAACCAAGGTTTTCAGTCTTGCAGGTAGCCAGTGGAGGGCAGTAAAAAGAGGGATGACGTGTGTGTGACCCGTGAGGTTTTAGATCAGAGGAGCAGAAGCATTCTGGCTGAGGTTTGATGGAGGAGGCCATTCCTGTTCTGGGCTAACTACTCATTGTGAACTGCAGAGAGAGTAACACTTTTCAATACAGTACAAATAAAACATTCCTAAATGTAAAAGTAAATAATCCATTAGGTAATGTACCAGTTGACTAAATATGTGATTAACTAGCTACCAGCTAGCAACGGTCATCTCATTGTTAATCCATAAGATACAGACCCACCTATTTCATTTTGAGAACTTTAGAGAAGTTCAATGCAGTTCTTGTCTGTTTTAGTGGAGATATGTCCTTGCCATTCCTATACCTTACAATTTAACTATTGTATTTTCTGTTTAGTTGTTACAGGAAATTCCCTTTTGTGTCAAAATTTGGTTATTTCATGTGACATTGGTGCATGAAGTTTTGCAAATGTTCTCGCATGCAATGTTTCAGGAGAGCTATTTAGGCTTTTTTACTCTGGTTGCATGTAAGCAGACCATATCCCTGCCAGAAATGAGAAGCACACTACAATTTCCCAAGTTACAAACATTTGACTTCAATACTGGAACACTGACATACGGTAATCACTCTCGCACCAAGGAAAAAAACAAACACATTGGACAGAAACAGGGCGGAGAACTCTTCAAGCTGTGGTGAGAACAGATGAGTATGTTTATTTGATCAATCTACAGGGGCCTAAGTATTGCCACAAAGCACAGAAGCATGATTAGAGGGAAGAAATGGATGTGCAGGAGTGATAGGCAATCATGCATGCATTTAAGAGTTTAAAATCTGTGAGTAAGCTATGATGAATATATCAAGCGCAATTATGTATGCCGTTTAAAAATCTGTGAGTAAGCTATGATGAATACATCAGGTGCAGTGTTACTCACACAATAGTAATAATCAAGTGGTGGTGACACATACTATGACCCGTCCAGTGTCAACAGAGCAGAATATCATTAGCTGTGCAACGAATGCTCACAGTTTAAATAGAAAAGATAAAAATGAATGTTCAAACCCTTCAAAAATTCTGGTGACCTTGGAATTGCATGGGAGCATTCTTTCTGTATTTATCATGTGTTCCCCTCCTTTCTCTGTCACAGTGAATGCTACGCACATCTCATCTCTCAGGAGCTGTCTACGTGAAAGACAGCCCTCCAAAAACACTTTCCTTGCCCCTTTTTTGTATCCTGTTCCCAACTGTGATTGATGACGCAGTTATAACTCAAATTGTTACAAGACTTGAGTCTCATACCCCCCAGGGTGTGGGTGTCAGTCGGAGCGTGTGAGTGCTCTGCCTCATGTTAATGCATTAGGAGGCAATTTCATGTAGCCCCGGGTGTGCTCTGGGTGGAAATTGCTGAGATGTACTTTACCATAGGGAAAATAGATAAGTGGGTCCTGAATGCTCACTTACTGGAATTAACTGTTGCATTACATTAGGTGTCTGTCAGGGGATTTTTCTGCCAAGATTTATTGATTATTGCATAATTAGCATTCTGCAGCTTTAAATACAATCTTTATAAAATAAAGTGAAATTGTAAAATATTGTGTCTATGTATGTGGCCTAAATATTTTATGAGCACTCTATGTATTAAGAAAGAGCAATTTTAATGCCATGGTGGGTGTGAACATTGCTGGCCATTAACGGAAAACACAAGATATTGAACTTGTTTATTGAAAGATTTCCCTTATTATTTCTGCGATTGGTCCTTCCCACTCTCCACAAGTTGAGCTGTATAGGTATTGCACAGCTGACAACTTGTGTAAACTGGTTGCAAGTGCCTAAATAGCCAGAGAAGGTCCTATTGAATGATGAGGAAAGGAATACACTGCCAACTGTATTCCTACTTCCCTGGATGAAGCTATGAGCCACTGTATATTACACCACACTGTATTTGGCCTCTGCACCAAGAACAAATACCTTAAGAAATGATGGTAACAACATTCTATGGGTATATTGAACACAATATGCCACCAGTAATTGACTGTACTGAAGAAATCAAGTTCTGTTATATAGAACAAAACCTTTTGAATGGTTCACAGAACTCAGGTCATGATATACTGTAATAAGTTGTCAATCACCATTGGTCACCAAGAGACCTTATTTAACCATTACTAGTATATTTACTGGTATAGTATGCAACATGTAGAGTATATAATTTGTAAATGATGTGCTGTGTTAATATAACTATGGGTATACAGTAACTGCACTCAGCGTAAAGTACAATAAACTTAATTTCTCACTATGTTGTTTCAGTTGATATTTGTGGAAATGTCTAGCATATTGGTACTTTTCCTCTTGCTGCTTCAGCATGTTTGTGAAATAAAGTGTGGAAATGTTTACTGGTTGTTATGCTCCACCCTTAGGTGTTGTTTGGTAGATATCTCCTCAGTGCACTGGACAGCATGGACTGTGTGGTTTTAATCAGGTTGTTTTTAACATAGTTAAATGGGGATGTCTGTGGCAAAGTCCAGGGGAGTCTAAAGGCTAAAGAGCTGTCAAAGGCAAGAGAGTTTAACAAAGGCCTTTGGAGCCCTACTGGAAAAGCGAACTACGGTTGCCAGGTGTCTGCGGTAGCATTTACATGCAACTTATTAGACTTTTTGATGGACTGTGCTGATGAACTTTGGGGTGCAGCTCACTTTACGACAAGTTTCTCATGGTTTACTTTTGGTTATGTGACATCCAAACAACAAATGTGCTCCAGAATACTATATATATCCCATTTTATGATATATTCGCAGTGCAGGGTTTATATATATATAGTGCGCTATTTCAAATGTTAATGTTTATTGCAATCATTATGTTCAGCTTATTGGCCATGTCTGTCAGTATAAAGAGAATTCATTTAAATCTACTTAGATGGCACTCAAGCCATCTGAAGTAGATATTGTAGTTAATTTTAGTTTATGAGGGACAAATGAGGGATCAATGACACTACAGAAGAGAATATTTGACTCTTATCCAGCTCCCTCGATAAAGCCTGAACTGAAAGAGTTATACAGTACCTTAGTTAAAGAGTAACCTTAAAAGAAAAAAGAAAACATTCCCAATTGCAAATTTCTGCATACACAATCTATTTATGAAGACATGTATACATTTTATCATGCAAATTACATTTGTATTGCAGTTGCGAGCTGTTGTAACCATTGACAGTCTAATATACTTTTCAAAGTGTCTTAAAATGATGGCTTAAAAGTCATTTCTAATATATGATTTTTGTGTTCTGATAAACATGAAAGTTCCACGAAAATATCTTCAGCAGGAGCCGTTCACATATTTTTCTAGACCTGCTGCCATGAGATGTCATATTGAAGTGTTATCCTTGAACTTTGCTTCAAATATTACAAACAAGTCTATATAGTTATGTAAAAAACACAACAGTGGCAGTACAGATCCAGTCGAGCTTGGCTAGTGAGGAGTTCAGTGAACATCATAGTCCATGGCCTTGAAGCCCTGGAATTAGTGTGGCTGGGAAAATAATAAAAATAAAAAAAAGTTCAAGGTCAACAGATACATACTGATTCATACAGCAGAAATACTGATGGGAGATCAATGCACTGTACCTCCCTTAGATACAGTAGACAAATTTGTGGTGGTAGGGAAATCCTTTGGAGCCCAGAACAGGATGTTGGCAGTTTCCATACATAGCAACAACATGGAAATCTGCACAGAAATTTCTAAGCTCTTTTTGAACTAACCACAGTCTTTAATGTGATACCAATACGTTGGTAGCAGTGGTGAACATATTACAAAATCTTTACCATTCATGTCTTTTGATTGTATAAACTTAATAATTCAGGAATGAGGCAGCGCCCACTATAGATTAAGTCCTTATGGAGGATATCATCACTCCACAGTAGAATGTCCAGTAGTTGGTGATCAAATATGAATGTCAATATGTGATGTTAAGTCCTGGAACCAGGCAAAGTTAATATTTTTCAGGATTTATTGCAGTGTTTCAGGGTTTATTGTTTGTTACTATATAGAAATGCATGACCACTGAAGCAGTTAACATTTGTGTTATCAGTTTTGCTTTGTATTCATAAACTCTACTGAGTTGTAAATCCTACAAATACATGTTAGCACAAAATCCGATGAAGATATAATGGGGATGTTATTAATAATTGCTCTGAAAATTATTAATATTTCCACAATAAATCCTAAATGGCTGAACTGTAATTATTACATCAACCCTCACGAGATTTATTGGCTCTCAAGGGATCATAGTCTAGGACTTTATGTGGAAATATGCCAAATGAAATGGTGTGATTACAGAATGGGCCATGCTCAACTTCAGATTGACTTGGCCTCTGATCAGAGTAATGATAATACGGTAAGTCATTTTCTATTTTGTGATACCACTTTATGAAGTATCATTATTTCAGCAGTTGCATACAAGTAACAAAAATTCTTTAAGTGCTCTTCCCATTAATTTTAAAACCATATAAGGACTATATTTATTTGTACAACACTACTACTCTTAGCAAAGGCATTGCTGTCAATGAGGCCATGTGGTTTATTTTAGATGAAAGGCGAGATAATTTCACATTTTGTAATATATTTGTATATATTTTCAGTGGAACAGTCAAGAGGCCCACATAAAATTCTGTTATAATGCTCAATGAAATATGACTGAAAATAGAATAAGATTTAAACAGACAAAATATATCTGCTTCTGAACTTAATTGGTGCAGATAGTGTCCATTGAATTCAATTAAGTTAGGATTAGCACCACCTACTGGCCATCTGTTTAAAACAGATACAGAGGACAACTGTTAAAACAACAGACTGCAAGAGTCTCACCTTGTTACCCTCTACCTGAGCTGTAGTCTGCTCAAAAGCACTGACCCCTGATAATTTTTCAGATAGGGGCTTGAGCGATCCATCATCAATTCATGGGGAGATTACCTGGGCCTCCAACTGATAAAGTTGTCTGGAGATTTTGGTTCACACAAGATGGAATGTGTTTTGGAATGACATAAAATGTGTTTTGCATTCCAGAGAAGGGGGAGAGTGGACAATTTGGTGGAAAAATAGGCAACGTAAAAACATTAGCAGAGGTGATCATGACCACTAGCAGTTACTTTTATTTTACAAGAAGCATAAATCACTGTGGTGGGACTGTATATGCTATTGTCTTAAGTATACCCATACCTTTACAGCAGTTACTCACCCTGGTCCCAAGGTATTCTCATTTAGTTTTAACCTTAAAAGTCAAGTTTCAAACAAAAACAAATAGATGAGGTGACTGAACTGTGTAATCAGAAACCACTTTATCTTGTTAGTTTAGCACCTTGTAGCAACAAAAATGACCCATTCTTGTGGCTCTCCAGGATTAAGGCTGCATACCCTTATTGTAATCAAATCACATTTTAAAAAAGAAAAGGTCCACCACTGCTGTGCGCTAATTTATTTTTAGCAGATAGGTCAAATGTAAGACACTGTAGATGAAAACATTGTATTTTTTTCATTTAAAATGAAAACATTTTATTTTGTATACTGAAAATGAAGGACACTGATGAGTCACTAGTGTTCACATGGTCAAGTCGGGACTAAGATATGTCTGTGAACAAGAACAAGAAGAAGCCATATATTTATGGGCAGCTGTGCTGTCCCACCTCTAGAGCAAATCTATATTACAGCCAGAGTAGTTTGTTCCTGTCTACTATCCTGACTGCTATGGTTCAGTAACTCCACACCCCTTCCAGTCGAGTCAGTGTCCTTATCACCTCTCTCATCTCTCCAGTCACATGGCCTTTGCCCTTTAGTAGAAATCAATTTTGATCCTCAATTATGACTACAATTCAAAGTATTTAGAAAACATTCAGTCAGATCTTTGACTGACATTCTGTTTGACCTGGTGCTTGTAATTAAACTATTATCAAACAATGCATGTCAGACAAAACATGAGCTCTTGTATAAGGAAAATAAAGAAGAACAATGATGTTTCGGCAACAGAGAATCCCTGGATGAGACATGAGAGTTATGTACGCAAATTTCTTTGGAAAAAATAAACATTAATTATTGAGTGAGAAAATGCTGAAAATATTCAGTTACTCCAAGATGGGAGCCGAAGATTCATTTTGCATGCTCTTGTCAAAGAACAAGCAAATTGTAAATTGTTTCTTGAGCACAAGTAGACAGAAACTGAAGGTCAAGTTCATGTGAAGTCAAAGATGGATGCTGTGTAATGATGTTGGGTGAGCAGCACCAGCATGAGTACAATCCAGCCCTTTGGATGTTCTGTAGAGGTGGGTCTTTGGACGCTGTGATATTTGATCCCATGGCAAGTGACACCGACAGGCTTCTGTTCGAAACAGTCATCGTGGACTTTGCGAGCCTTGTGTCAGAGGTGTGCCTGGACAATCAAAATGACAACAGACAGCTGAAATAACCTGGTCATCTGAGATGTAATGTGAACTACCGTTTCTCCATTTCAGCCAAGTTGAAAATACTAAAGAAGTTGGGAGGGATGACACTGTTTCAACAATGAAGCCATTAAATGTCTTGAAATACAATGGATGAGGAGGTTATATTTCTGTGGCAAAAACAAAGACAATCAGCTTCTGAGGCATGTAGCAAGTCAGCAAGTTAAGTACCAAGTGAAGTTGAACAGGGAGGTAAACCCAGTTGGAGCTCCTCTCTTCCTGTTTCTCCATTCACACACAGAGTCAGACACTGAGTCATCTCCACTGGATTCTTTCATAGGGAAATTCCTGGTGGACTAAGAAAATGCAAGATTTTTTTTCATGCCTTGGAGCAGTGTAACAATTTTAAACGTCAAGTCTCTTTTGAATGTCACATTCTTACGGGCACCCCCTCTAGAACTTCTGAAAGCTAGGGACATTTAGGTTTCAAGGGGGAATTCCTTATATGTATCCTGAAGTAGTCTTTGTGCTTGGACTGACCCTGACATCATTCTGTAAGTTATTTCTGTCTTTCCAGGTTGCTTTTGGCACATTTCCCTAGTTTTCAAAGAGAAAAAGGTCAGTTTTTGGGGTCAAGTAATCCTGCTTCCTGGGGAATTCAATACAGCCAGACTTTACATTTCACTTTTCCCTATAATATCAGTTTTATCAAATATTTTATGCCTCATAAGACATGAGAAAAGATGCCCTCCAGACTAAATGTTGCTCAAAAATCTTTTTTGTAATTCTTCCTCATGTAAGAGTTTATTTAAAGTTTTAATTATTCATCTGCTTTCAACATTTTACATGATTGATCTTAATTGTTCTCAACTAGTGTTGCAGAGCAAATGGCTCTGATGAAGCTTGAATTATGTGTTTTGGCTAGCAACAATTTGCTGATGGTGTACCTGATCTGCACTTAACATTTGTCGAAGAACGCACTTTTTTTACTCTTGCCTGGCCTGAGACAGACAAAGTTTTGAAAAATTTCTCCTCGTGAAGCATTTTATTGAAGCTCACTTGTCGGCTGAGCCCCAGTACAAAGGAGCAAGCCGCCTTTGGTCCGACATGGAATTTGAAAAGAGAAATGGGATCTGGGTGTGTCATAAAGGAGCTGCGCACAATGGGGTGATTACGCCAAGAGAAAGGTCCATGTCTCAGGAGCAGATGGGACCTGATCGTCGTGGCTGGAGGGCAGCGCCCTATAAAGAACTACGGAGCCACAAAAGGGAGCACAGGAGGGGTCGAGCTGTGACACACGCCACAGCTGGGACTCCCTGACACCGCCACCGTTTTTTGGTGTGTCATCAGATTTCAAGCCTTCAGAGGGGCCGATGTTTCAGTCGGCGCACTCCACACAAGGGAAGAGTAAGAGAGAGATAATGGAGGTGATACCAATGGCGGTGGGCAGATGCATGGAATGGATGTGTGGCGTGTTAGCTCAACTCAACAGAAGATGAAGAAGATCAAATTGCTCACCCCCTCATTTTTTTGTTGCAAGACTGTGAATTTCAGCCGCTATTCAAAAAAGAGACAAGATGAACCGGTCTCCTTTTGAAGTTTAGTTTTGATGTTAGTGTTTTGCATTATTCCTTTTGACACTATTGACGCTTTGTTCATTGTGGTCATTTTTATTGATGTATTCTTATTTTTTTCTGCTTTAGGATTCTCAAATTTACCTCTAGTATGTTCTTTCTCTCTTTGTTCTGTTTTTTTGTTACCAGTGATGAAGTGTTCTCTTCAGCACTCACTTGTTGAATATTTAATTTCACGAATTTATAGTTTTTTTTTAGCCTTTATTATTTTGAAATAAATACAGTATGTCATAAAATACATCAATGCATTAATGATATCCAGTCTGATTAGCGGGCCTCATCACGATGTTGTGGGGGCATTCCCTTTGTGTCCATCAGAGGGTGCTAAAGAGCATTGTCACTGCAGGCCACCCCTGCAGAGGGCTTTTCCTTTCTATTGATCTCCTGCTTTCATCCAACAGAACTGAGAAACTTCACCCAACATAACAGCAGATTTCTGAACATACCTTGCTCTGGGCTACCAGACCAGAATTTCACCATGACTTTGAACATGCAGCCCCTCGGGTCAGAGCTCTGAAGTCCTGCTGTTCCTCGCCGCCTCCCTGAACACGAAATATTATCCTGCAGAGATCATAAACTCTGCAAATAAGACACCAGCATCCCTTTAACTGCTGACACGGAGGCAAGCGAGGAAGTTTATCCAGACCGATGGGGCTCTGGGGCCTGCTTGGCTCACATGATCCCATCTCAGGGACAATTACCTTCATTACACCACTAATGTAAAACTCCTGCACCAGACCTCCCTGCTGGAGGAACTGACCACCATAATGGTGGCATGATCAAATAGAGAGGAAAGTGGAAATTAGCCATGTTTTTAGTAATCAACACCACATGCGTCGTCAAAGGAGTTCAGATCGGGGTGGCACTGGCATTGCTCTCTCTCATTCTCAGTGCATTCCCTGTCATGATCCAGACTGCGTACAGTGTTGCATCATACACACTGAGACCAGATTTTGCAGTTACACTTTTCACTGGAGTATCTGAGATACAGACTTATTCTTCAAGGGCACTCTCCTCAGGTCCCCTGATATACCAGAAAATCAGAGTAGAATTCATGCTTCACCTGCAGTACTTCTTGCTTGGGTGCATGAAGTAACTATTTCCACTTCCAAAATTAGACACTGTAGACAAATTCTA
Source organism: Albula goreensis (assembly GCA_022829145.1). Lineage (NCBI taxonomy): Eukaryota > Metazoa > Chordata > Actinopteri > Albuliformes > Albulidae > Albula > Albula goreensis. The sequence goes on from CM040744.1 coordinate 7,292,516, forward strand.
CTGCACATATTGTATGTTGTATTGATGTTTTTATTTTGAGCACAAAATGTTAAGAAACTGAGGCTTAAGAGCCAAAAAAAAAAGATCACATGACCAAATTTCATCATGTGTACCTGAGCGAAGATCCCCATACCATAAAAAGAAAACGTTCTCACATGAAATGCCGGACCTGAGACTCGTTCTGGAATAGTGGTGACCGAGTGCCTGTGGGAAGTTCAGAACAAGCGCCTAAGATACCTTCCCTCTCCACCAAGTTTTGATCTTCCCGACAATGCCCGGTGTGAGATTGCTGGCTGGGCCACACTGACAGGAAGTGACAGGTGTCAGCAGAGACACGTGTTTTAAAACTAAGCCCAAAAACAATTCCCTCGGCAGGGCAAATTCTCAGACTTGGCGTCTGCGTACTCTGACTCGTTAAAAGGGAAGAGACCTTTGGCTGCGTTCTGATGTGGAGGGCGGGTGACCGCTGGTCTGTGGTCTGTGGCTGCATTCAGGAACTATGGCCACACTCTTAGCGGTTTCAGCAGTGAGTCATATTACGCAGCTACCATCAGCGCTTTCCAGTGCTTTCTGCACACAAACCTTCTGGCTGTTAAATGAGCGACAACACCAGCGAAATCCAATAAATATTTTCTTTCTATGACTTACTTTCAAAGAAAAGGTCTGTGTTTTATTTTGTATCAGGTACTTAATGATTCCCTCTTATTCACTGTAAAAATTCCAGTGACTGAAAAATCTATTTAAAAGCCCCTTGTAGACCCCATACATGTTTCATTACCACAAATGGTCTTTTTTGACAGCTTTTACACACATAAATATTATAAGGCCTGTGGGTGACCCAGGAGGCCTTGGCAGGGTGTGATTTACTGGAGGTCATAATGTTTTACTGGGAGGGAGAGAAAATGAGACGTCCACTCACCCCTGCTAGCCAGGGCAGGTGATGGGACATCCAAGACAGCTGGATCCAATGAGGAAAAGCAATGTGTTTTGGGTTCAGGGTCAGCGACGCTGAAGTTGTCCACACGCGTGTCAGCACCATATTTACAGCAGTGCGTGAGGTGCCCTGGACCGCCAGAGTATGATTTCGTCACACGTCAACGAAGTCCGCTTCCCATCTGTCACTAACTTTAACTCTGTGTTTCAAAGGTTCTGTTAAACAAGACTATAAACAGCATAGTCAGATTAGCCTGGCTATGAACTAATCAAGATGTGACCATGGAACACTATGTTGTCCAGTAGTACTTGGGGAAAAAAATGTATTAGCTGGCCTAAAATTGCAGTTTTATTTTTAACGTTGTGCCTATATCCACAAGGTGGCAGTAAATAACAAAGAATCTGGAAAGCAAACTAACTGACAACAGTGGGTTTGTCATGATTGTCTGAAAGTTCAAGTCAATGAAGACATGTTGAAAACATGTAATACATTATTAAACAATTAATGATGTATTCTGCATTCTTCATTTTAATATGCCACCACATCCATGTTTCACAGACATGTTGTGTCTATAGTGTTGCCTGCAATTGCATCAGTCTCCTTTAGTAATTTAAACTGCTTGTAAGAAAGGGTTCAATTTTTACTGTTGTTGATTCCTGTTGAAACATTTAGGGTGTTCCCACATGGTCAAAAAGGCAATACTACTGATTAAAATATGCAGGGAGACCAGCCTGTGATTGTCAGCAAATGTTTACTGGAGTAGGAAACACATGAGAAAAACTCAGAATTTGTGTATATAAAAAATACACAGCCACTCAAAAACAAAGAAACACAAACAAAAACAGGAACACATGTGAGATTTATGTCTTCTTTAGGCAGTGCATAGTAACAAAGGAACACACAACTGACTATAAAGGAAGTAGGCCAAGCCATTGGATAAAACACAATAAAAAAACAAAAACCTGTACAAATACAAATGAGTGTTAGATGCTGAACGTTTCCTCTCGGATACGTGTTTGTTGCACACCATATTAACAGTATCAACAGTTATTTTAAACACTATTACAGCTGCTTTTGAAAAATAAGACAACCCCTGAGGCTAAATTCTTTATCGTCAAAACATATTTTCTTGATAATATTGCAAATCTAAATTCTTAATCCTTTCAAATTGATAATATTGCTGAGCTAAAATCTTTACAAACATTAACTACTGTCAAAATTGTGCAATAGTACTTGATAAGAAAATATCTGATCCTGGATGCTGTTTGATACATTCTACCACATCATTTTATCACTTTCTGTCTTTATCATTCTGCTAATAAAATATAATTCTTAAAATTGATTCATCCTGTCCGCTTGACCCAAACATCCTCAAATTCAGCAAAAAGTCTGGTCATTATAGTAAATTGGACATTTATTGACATTTTTACCAGTGGAGCATTATTGTTAATATCATAGAATTCATGGTTATTTCAAACCTAATGTAACCCCTTTGGACTTATAGCAAAATGTTATTTGTAAATAAAGAGGCATAAAACATAAAACAAGAATCCTAAATGTGACAGTGCAGTTATTCAGCCATGTTAACAGGGTGTGTGAAAACAGAGTGAGTTTTCTTCACCATCAAACTACAGTCAAACCTCGGGTTATGAACTTAATTGGTTCCTGGAAGTGGTTCGTGACCCGAAAAGTTCGTAGGGTGAATCAATTTTTCCCATAAGAAATAATGTACAATGGATTAATCTGTTCCAGGCCCCAAGAAAAGTCCCCAGTTTCCTCATTTTAAAGCATTTTCTATGTAAAATTGCCTACATTTCTCACATACAGTTGTATTTATGCATAATATTGCTTACCTCATTAATAAAGAACAATCTAAATGATAAAAAAAAGAATTTCATTCATCTTACCTGTGCGTGAAGTTGTGATGGCGTAAGTGAAAGGTGGAGGGGAGGAGGAAGCGGCCTAACTGATGCTCTCCATGCTACCGGTTAGCCGGCTGGGAGGTTTGTATCCTGAGACACGGTACGTAGGCAGCGGCATTTTTCGGTTCGAGACGAAGTTCGTAGACAGAAAAGTTCATAAACAGAGTGGTTCGTAGACAGAGGTTTGACTGTACTACTACTCTCTCAAACCTTCACTCTCCACAGCTCCTCTGCCCTTTCCACTCAGGATAATACCTATATCCCCTATTTGGCTTGAAATAAAATCAGGTGTGTGTGTTCTATGTGCAAAAAAGAAAAGAAACATAAATTCAGTGTTACAAATTCACAGACAGTGGGGGTGCTTTTAAGATGGATTTATTGATAAGGAATAGTATTGGAGATACTTAAGAAGTATGGTCTTGGGCTTGGAGTCCAAAGGGGGAGAAGTAGTCCCTGTCCTCATGGTGAGGAGGAATCCCCCCTTAAAGGTACCTGAGAGAGAGACTGGGAGGAAAAGGTTTGGTTGGATGCATTTTAGGTAAGAGAGGGAGAGGATGAAGCTGGAGATGAGTAGGAGGAGGGAAGCTGGAAATGCTGAGCACAATGGGTTGAGAGGAACATGACATTTATGTACCTGTCTGGGACCAGAAGGTCGATGTGATAGGTTGGAGGGTTTTCTGAGAATTATCTAAAACTGATTAATAAAATCTGTTTTAACAAACTCCAATAATAGTACTTGTACATGAATCATCATTTCATATGGTTACTATGGTTATACTGTACAGAAATATCATATTTCTATTTTAATAACACATTTAATTACATTTTAACTGTAATCATATACTTGTATAAAAATGTATTTAAGGTGGGCCATGATGTTCTACAAACATACTTGTCAGCCAATATGAGCACTGACTGTCTGAGCTACAGTGCAGCACATTCAAAGGCAAATCATTCTCCAACGTAGTTTGTATCTAGCCAAAGGATATGTTTGCTACTTCTACACTCAATAGAAAAACATCAACATGCAGCTCATTTTGGCTTTGCTATTCTTTTGGATCCAGGTTTTGTTCCAGAATTCTGGAAGTCATTACAAATATTGTCCTGGACACTGAGAACAAAGACAAATGTATTTTTTTCCAGCTGCAATCCAGTGCATGCATGTATCATATATCATATAGTTTCTGTAGATGTGACCTTAGTGTAATTCAAAGTATAAATCCACAATGATTATGCTGAGGTAGGATACCATCTTCTTTATGGTGGCCATAATAAATATGGCAAGGCATACAAACGTGAACAAACGGGACAATATCAGGAAACAAGAAGTTAACTATTCCAGACATTGATCTTCAAAGGAAAACCACAACAGCAAGCTATATTTAAGGGAGAATTAAACTAGTGGTAGCTCACAATTTCAGGAAAATCCCAAATGTAATGCCTCTGTGAAACTATGAGGTCAAATCTGTGAGGATACAGGCTGTTTTATGTCATAAGAGCAAAAAGCACCCATGAAGGCTCAGAGCAGCTAAATAAAGACCGTATGAAGTCACACAGAGTAAGACATGCCCAATCAAAATTGTTTAATGGAAGGACACAATGGAATTGTTAAAAAATAAATAAATAAATTGAAACTAGAGCCGGACAGATTTATCAAAATGCTGTAACCGGCCGATAATTACACTCGGACCCTAGTGGTTATTAGGGGCGATAAGGAGCGGGAATTCTCAGTGACACGACTAGTCAAAATTTAGGATTCACGTTTGAAAACATTAATTAGCTAGCCGGTAAGACAGATAGCTAATTAATTTGTGTATGCTTGGTTGTCTTGATTAGCATGTTAGCTGGCAGTAGCCCATTGGCAAACAAGCTTGCTAGCTAAGTAGCCTTAGTTCAGGGGTGTCAACAAATGCTCATGCCCCAGTGATATCTGGTAAATGATCATGAAAAGTGACTCGTTTTTGTGAGGATGAGAGCGCTGGGGGCCTGTGCCCCAGTAGTGCTTCATGTCCGGCAACATCCCTGCTTTAGTTTATGTAAAAGTAATACGGACATGTAGCTAACTAGCTAGTGATAAAGCTGTGAGGGTTTTTTTTTTGTAATCATAGCTACATAATCATCTGTTGCATTATTACATTGGCGTGAGCTAAATGTGGCTAGCTGGCTCCTTTCACCTGCATGAAATTAGCTGACTAGGAACTACATGGCCTACCAAAAACTTGCTAAATGTCCAGCAGTGAGACGAACAGCACCATGGAGAAGGAGCTCTCTTTATGGGGTCAGTGCAAAGAAGCTGTACTTTTCTTTATTACAACCGTCCTTCTCTGAAATGAGAGTATTACTGTGATCATGCTTCTAATCTGGTATTGCGTTTTACTGTTTTTTTTTTTTTTTAATGTTTATTGAAGAACATATTTAGAGTTCTTATTGCCTTATTTCTATCGTAGGGTAGAATTTGGGAGTTTATTTATATATTATTAGTTTGACCTTGTAATCGGTTCGATGATATTGGAAATCACAGATCCTTTTCATCAGTATCGGTGACATAAATCTGTTATCGGTCGGGCCCTAATTGAAAGGACATCTAACTGGAAAAAACTATATGTCATACAGAATAAAGTAAAGGACAGGGCTTGACTGTAGGGAAAAAAGAGCAGTTTGGTTTTTGTGGACACTTTTAGGTGGATGGGTGGAATGCATCTGTCTGCTTGTTGCTCACAGAGCAGTTGGGCACTGTGGGTTTGATCAGGTAGCAGGGGGTCTCAGAAGCACCAAAGATGCAGGTGCTGTTTACCTCAGTGAGGTACTGCTGGCCGATGATTTGTGGTTCAGTTCTCTTTTAGGGCAAGATGTTGTTATACTGAGTTGATGTGCCAGATTTGTGAAGAATCCTAATATGCAACATTAAACTGTTCAACTGAAGACTAGAGAGTCAGTCTAAGTCTATTTGCTGGCCTTTAGAACTCACAGATACGAGAGAAATAGAACAGGTACTCAATGGATCAAATATCTTTCATTCTCTATACAATTTTGCAAGGTACAAAAATACTCTTTGAAACTTTAACCAAGGCCAATAATTTTTTTCTTGGGAAAAATGTCATTTTCTACAAACAGGTTTTATGTCATTTATTAAACTTTTTTTTAAATCAGAATTTAGAAAAATTGCAGCCATTCATTGTCTGCTTCCAGTGTGACTCATTCTACCATGTCACATCCCAAAGATTTTTTTCATATTTTTGTGTGAAACTGTAAAGAGGTATCTTTTTCCTGGATAAGAATATTTTCTCCAATAACCTCTGCAAAACAAGATTCTTATGGGTAATGAATTCAGCAATTTCCTTTTGACTTCTGGCTGAGAATCCTCATTTCTTTCACCCACAGTGACAGGCAGGGAAAGAGATAGAGAAGAAGTAATGGGGGGTGGAAGAAGAAAGTTTTAACACAAGGGAGGGACATCCATCACACATTGTCTTTCAGAACAGTGGTGGAGATCCTTTCATGAAAAATAACTATTCCTGGGTGCAGATTTCACTTCTGAAGACAATAGTTTTGGTGATTATTTAAAAGATAATTTGTTAGTCAGAAGGTGGGAATCACCTTTCCAAGGAAATCCTGGGGAAAAGGAAAAAGTGCCCAAAAATGGAAATATCCATGGCAGACAAAAGTATATATAGATTTTTTGGACTATGTTTGCCATGTAACTTATCAAAAATTACAGGTGGCTTTCCTTGTGTCCTGCCAAGATTCCTTTTTCATGTAGCCACCAAATCACTAATTTGTGTAACTAAGTTAATAATTTCCTCCCTTTCCACAGCTGCCAAAGTATGGTGTAAAATGGCTGCCATGACTACTGTGTGCAACCTCAGGAAAACCTCTGATAGTTTGGACTCTCAGTGAGAGGCAGTATTGGTAACCTTCCAATTATATCTCTGCAGGGCAGGGCAAAGCCAGGCTTGGCATAACACCTTCAGACCTTGGTCTGGATTGATGCTGGCAGTGGCCAGAGATGGAGGAAGAAGCTGTGCACAAGGGCCCCCATCCACACATGTGAGACTGGAGCCTTTAGCAAAAATACTTTGATTCTGCATGTTTTTGTATGCAGTGAGTGTGGAGTGATTTTAAGGATAAACTTAATTATGCTGAACTAATTATACATATACATAATTATAATTATACTTAACTCACATTTTAATGTAAAAAAGTGTGGACAACCTCATCTTCATACAGGTCATTTAATGGGCCTATGCAAGGTAGCACGAATTGCACATTCTCCAGGTAAGAACAACATTCCTTACTTTGTGCAGTATGTTCAAACCAATCATTGTGCATAGGGAAAAATCTTGTACTTTTTAAGTCACCGGATGGCAGTAGAGTAAACTAAGCCCTGTGGAAATCGCGCGTGCCAGCTCATTTGTGAATTTTTGGGACTTCTACTGACTGACAGGCGTGCGGCTAGCGAGTCCAGAGGTAGGTTAGTGGGGCCATGAGCTTGTTAGGTGAATATTTTGTCATGATTTTGTTACCTCTCCTGACGACAGACACCTGTTTGTAACAAAAGCATGAGCTGATCAACTTTATATTTACCATATCCAAGGTGCTTTTAAGACAACGGTACTATCTAAATTCAAGGCCCTTTATTAGCAATAACAATGCTGTTTTTAGAGAATATTTATGCAATACTACAAATGTATCCCTAGCTGCAAAGAAAAGCGCTGGTAATTTTACTTTTTCTGATTCCATCCTCCAGAAAATACAGATAAAATCAGATATCATCTTTCCTAATTTCCTACCCAATCAATTGTCTATTAATTAGGCCTACTTAATTAATTTATTAGTATTTACTTTTCATTGCCTCCTGTGAGTGTTGCTATATTAGTCTGAGTAGCTGTAGCAATCTCAGAGTCTCCATCTGGGTGGATTAGACTCCCTTTATCCTCTTAACTCTAATGTCCCCCTGTTCTATTCTTCTCTGCCATTTAACAAATTCCCAAATCAGACAACACGAGCGAAGTTGTGCGGCACGGCTGGAGTGTGCCCTATCTGCGATATATTTCTTGGATTCGTTCAGCGGTTTATAAAGGACACTTTGGCTGTCATGTGAAAATGTGCGTCTGCTCTGGATTTGTCCCCGTTCAACTACGTGTTTTACTGATCTTTAGCAGCTTGTAATCTCATCAGTGTCAAACCTCCGTTCCCTTCCGACCGAGAGAAAGGAACGTTTGCTTCCTACGATATCCATTCTTTTGTACGGGATTTACCCTACCACTGGAGAGGACTGTCTACCCTCACCTGCTCAACTTTTAGCATCTAATGTCTTTGTTTATTTTTATTGGTAGATATACTTCTGTATTTTCCAACCGTGAAACATATATGCCGTATTGAACTTTTAAAACTCGTCGCAAGCAAGACATGGAGTTTGGGAGCAAAACAAGAAGCGTGATATTTTTTTCGCTGGTTATTATTTGTGTGGTCGAAGTTTGCTTTTGTGTAAAGAGGACCAATGTGAGGAAATCGGGTAAGTCGCTCATGTTTATTCGTGTATCTGTACGCCTGCACGAACATGGTATTGAATTTGATGGCGTTAGTGAAGCGATAGGTAAAATATACGTGCAATACCGGTAAATGATGTGAATTCAACTGTATTTAAGCGTACGACATTAAATTATCTAAGTTTATGTAACGGGAGGTTCTATGGACAGAGATTCCACTTAACAGAAGGTTAATTGCTGTCCGCGAATTGTTGATCCTTCGTCTGTCAAGACCTGACACTTTGGTATTGTCATACTACTTTAAGATTTAAAATGGTTTCCAACAGTACAAAGCTTCCCTTCATCCTATAATAACGAACAATCTATTAAGAAAATAATAATAATAATAATAAAAAAACCGTCTGTGATTGTAACGATGATTTGCACTAATTGCAGACTTGACGGCTCCAGTGTGATGGTTTAATAGGAAAACCCTAAATCAGCCTCCTAAGGTAGCCTCGATATGAATTACCGAGGAAGGTAATTAAATGTGTTGACAGTTCACAAACAATATTAAAATTGGTTGGGTGGGTTTTCTGTAGCTTCCGGAACTAATTGGCATTGCTCCGCACTTCTGTCTCTCGTCTCTTGAATGAAGGTACATTACGGCTCGTTCAACATTTTCGTCTTGGCATAGGGACCCAAGGTACATTTTTGAGCGACTTTTCGCCCCCTCTTGATGGGGGATTTTCGGGAATGCTTCCCTCAGCTGAATTCCGTCATTGTGGTTGGATTTTTATCTCAGGACTGAAAATTAAAAAGCGCACCAATGCTTTATGTTTTAATGTCGTTTTACAAGTTGGAAATAGTTGGACTGTTTCAATGCAACCTTGAAGCTGAACATTAATGCACATAATTGTTGCAACCATTTCTTTTGATACAAACCCTCTCTGATCATTTTGTCTTTGTGACATGCGAAGCACCATAATGGTGGCTTGTGCAGAATAAAACCTTCAATCAGTGTACTACAGTCACGGTAAATGATTTGTCACATCAGAATTATCCTTTTCTTTGGATATTGAGCAGATTTAACATAACATATACTCAACATAATGGACATAGTGCAAAACATGTATGTTCCCTACTTCTATAAACAGACATTGCAAACATAGGGATGCGCAGTCAGTGTACCATCTACGTTAATGAAGCTTCTTTGCTTTCTTTTGCGTATTAGTCCATAAAAGTCCAACCAAAGTAATTCTGTGTCTTTCATAATGTCAGCTGAAGTGTGGTGTGGGAGTGATGAGATTTCATTCATGACATGCCCATTGATTTGAGAGTGAAAACTATATAACTGGTGCAGGGGAGTATCAGCTTGTTCAAAATAATACTGGTCTTTACTCTGTCAGTGCTAATGGAATATGTGATCTGAAATTCAAGAAGGAGCAAGAGAGCTGAGCAGGAGGGTGTAATTTTCCCTGCTTTTATCTCAAATGTGAATTTTCAATGTAAAAGCTCTAATAACTTCCATAACTCAGCAGTTATATGACACCTTCTCAACTAAAATAGAAGATATTTATTTCACTTTTAACTGGAAGCATTCTGAATCACAGACCTCTCTAAAAATGAGTGTTACTTGGATAATTAATATCACATCCATTTGACATATAGTTTAGTGAGGAACACAGCTGTGCAGATACAGTATCTACTCCAGCTGTAGAATGCCTTTCTGATCATTGTACACTGTAGCCACATCCACAAACAATACACACCACCCAGTCTGAGTGATTTGTGTTCCTGCAAATGAATAATGTTAGCAACATTTAAGGAACAGTGCTAACTGCAAAACTGACTGGAAAACAAATAGTGAATATGAACAGTGATGAGAAAAGTTAAACTGAAAAGGAAACAATATAATGGTTGTCAGTGTATCAGGACAGCTTGAAAGAATGAATTTATGGCAGCAAATGTATTAAAATAGTTTATGCACTTTGTGGTAATGAGAGTCATGTGAATGATTGGCTGAGTTTGCTATCATGTTATAAATGTCTTCCTCATAGGGATTCAGGAGTAGAGGACTGATACCTTTTCCCCAAATGATTTGCCCCGTTCGAGGACTTTTTGCAAGCTCATTTCGATTTTAATGCACTTTGCGTTGTAAGTCGCTCTGGATAAGAGTGTCTGCAAAATGCCCGTAATTTTTGACACCTTTTCCCCAACTGATGCTCCTAGAAGCCAGGCTTCACATGCTGTGCTGTGTTGCACTTGGAAACCTTATCTCCCTCCTTGGCTTGACCTTTATTCGATGTGTACATGCACATTAAGGTTGCATTGGGGGAAGATTTTTTTCCTCCATTGAGGGAGTGAAGCATAAGAAGTAGCGGTCTGTTTTAAAAATAGAATTCAGTGTGTTCTTTGGCACTGTTGACAGAAGTTCATTTGGTTGTTGTTTTGCTGAATTTATTGGAGAAAACTAGCTTGTGCTGTGCTGTCTAAGGGGCCTAGGTCAGAGCCAACAAGCGTACAGTGGGCCACTCGCAACCCGCCATCGCCACAGCCGTGGGTCTGCCAGCGTTTTGCAAATCAGCACTCGGACCATCTTCTGGGTTGATTACCTTTCCACACTTTTGTCCACTAATGGACCACTGTGGTGCCAGTTCATGAAATGCTGGCAGACTGACATTTGTGGCAATGGTATGCCTCTGGTGAGCCACAGCATGTTAGCTGTGTGTGGAAGATGCAATGAAATTAGGAGAGACTGTAGCAGTCGTTACCATATCAACTTTAACTTATCAGAGTTACAGTTTGTTTTATGTTGCCAAAGATTGTTAGCTGAAAGGTCAGGTAGGTATACCAGTTAGTCATTGAGCTAACAATGGACATTTTTCACTTTTTTATGTGTTTATTGGTCTACTCCAGGAGTTGAAAGCCTAAATATATGGGCTGACTTGGCGGTCCACTGAGTGGGCAGCACCTATAAAAATTTGAGCCATTCTTGCATATCACCATATTTATAGCGACGTAGTGCTTCAGTATGAAAGAAAGATGTAAGGACTGTCCTCATTACATGTTTAAAACTTCGTAAGCAATGAAAAACACCAGTAATGAAAACATCAATGAATAATAGAGATCTCTTTTATGAAACAATATTTTAGCCTTTCACTCTGAGCATGATCTGAGCCAGAAGAGGAGTTTGATCCAGCCACAAATAAAATGAAGAAGGCCAAATTATGTTTCTTTGAATTTCTTTGTCTGTTGATTAGGTAGTGTCATGACTGTGGTAAGCACTTGAACTTTTTACTTCTGGCACTGGAGTGTGATAAAAATCTGCAAGTCACAAATTTGTCGGTATTGCCCAGTGCCACTGCTTTTGTGGAGGTCGCTTGGTTGCTCCGTGGAGCAGGGGAATTCTGCCGTCACTGTGACATGTGAGCCTTTCATTCCCTTGCATCAGTGAACTACCAGTCCTCGAGCAATTTTCCCACACTTTAATGTGAAACTGGAAGTGAGATTAACACCAGCATTGCAAACACATCAACAAGGAAGTAAAATTCAACTAGTGGGTTCGCCAAAATTTTTTCCAAAAGATTAATCATATTAAAAATATTAAGTGGGCCACATTATATCTCAAACTGACAGCATGTTCCTGACCCCTGGACATAAATGGGCTAAAATGTCTTTGACAGATACATACTGCAGATACATACAGATACATACTGCATGGGACTTATTATTCATTGATGAATTACAGAAGAGATACCTTTTTTATGGCCATGGAATATTGTACTACTCAAGCACTGAAAACATGTAAATTCAGTTGTCAATGGCCAGAGTGAGAGCAAAGCAGTGTTTTCAAGGGGCAGAAATGTATTACAGTATTAATAAGTACCATTCTAAAATTGAACAAAGTATTTTTAATTCATCTTGTCGTTAAATCGGAAAAGTTGCTATGTATGAACTGTCTGCTTCACGGTTTCAGCAATGTTCAAAATTATCACTATTAAAAACTAAGCCATGCCTGTCTGCTTCACGGTTTCAGCAATGTTCAAAAGAGATTCCAGAACAAATAGATTATATGTGCTCTTCTTCCTTGTAATTCTGGTGTAATTGCCTGGAACATTGAGGTAATAATTCCTCTACCTGCCACTCTAAACCCTGATGTGCACAATGGCTTTGATTGAAGTGATTGAAGATTTTTCATGTGGCGTGTGGTTGCTATGTACACAGATCTATGTATAGCTACTGTATAAGGTTTTTGGGATGGCCAGTATGCCTTATAATGTCTTTTTCTATGACACAACCAAATTTCTTGCTTAGGAATGGCAATAGAAGTTGGTGTGGAGAGGATTGCAGTAAACAGTGCAAATTAGAGTTAAATTAAAATTACAGTGCAATTTGAATGTAAACTTAAAAAGTGTGCACATCCAGAAAGTCTTTTTGAAGGGGCTGGATCTAGGACAAATCAAATGAAAGAAAAGCATGCCCACACACTCCCAAAATGTAATTAAACATAAAACAATCCATGTATAACAATAAACAGGACAACATTTGATCCCGTGGGGATCTTACATGATATCACAACAATAATGATTTCATGCATTGCATGCTATTCATTTCTGTATTATGTTTGTAGATGTGCACAAGGTTTGTCCTTGCGGCTTTAGCAGTGATTGGATGGGTGGTCCCTTGAGCTAAGTTGTGTGTCCTAAATCACAGTTGTTCCCGGGACTTTTCCTTTGCTGTCAAACGTCTTAATGCTTTACATCACTTGTAATGGGTCAGCGGACATTGGCTCTGCCCAGTAGCAGGCAAGCAGCTGTGGCCATGTGTGGAGCTGCTTCACCATGAGTGTAAAGTTGACATTGAAAAATTTGCTGTTTCTCATTGTGACACATGTTCTGAAGGAGTGAAGGAGCATGTCTGATTTGTTTTTTGGACATGTCACTCAGTTCCCATGTCCCTTAAACTGTTGGATTACATATGATGCTTGTCAAATTTGAATCCACAGCATTGCACTTTCACAAGTCATTCATCTGAAATGTTTCTGCAATTGCTAACAGTGATATCAAATATAAATTCATGTGTCCTTGATATGACTAGCCCTAATAGATTCTGCATTGTCCTTCTCTTCCTCAGTTTAGAGTATGCAATTGTAATTTTTGGCCTGTCCAATTTTTTTCATGTCCTTCATGAATCTGGGAGGGAAAATATTTTAATTCAGTATTTCACCAATTGAATTATAAAGTTACCCCAGAGAAGTTACTGAGTAATGTGTCACAGAACACCCTGAGTAATGTGTCAAAGAACACCCTGAGTAATGTGTCACAGAACACCCTGAGTAATGTGTCAAAGAACACCCTGAGTAATGTGGCACAGAACACCCTGAGTAATGTGTCAAAGAACACATTGAGTAATGTGTCAAAGAACACATTGAGTAATGTGTCAAAGAACACATTGAGTAATGTGGCACAGAACACCCTGAGTAATGTGGCACAGAACACCCTGAGTAATGTGGCACAGAACACCCTGAGTAATGTGTCAAAGAACACATTGAGTAATGTGTCAAAGAACACCCTGAGTAATGTGTCAAAGAACAAAAAGACCCCTCTTCTCTTGGTGCTTGTATGTGCAATTATGAATCATCATGTGGAAGTCTGTGCCAGAAAGCTCAGATTCAGTCTTGATTATGGGACATATCGTGGCAAAAAAGTGCATCTGTTGGATATGTCACATAGAAGCCAAAGATTTAAATATTTGTGGAAGTATATTCCTGCATTTCCTTGATCATTAGTTGTTTTCCTGTTTGGGAGTCTAAGCTAGGGCATTAATCTTGTTAATGCAGACTTTTGTGTACGATAGGTCACGTAACTAATGAAGGTCCAATGCAGCTAAGCTAGATGCATGTACTGTGTGGTGGTCCTTTGTCACTGTCGTATGTTTTCTGTTAACACACTGCTATTTCTGAGTTTAGCCCAACTTTCACATAATCCCTCAGCTGGCAATATTCAAAGCTCTTACCCAGAGATTGCTTCAGAGGGTTTTTTTTTCTAATGTTGCTTATTATATGTCAGGCTGTTGTTTTTTTGGTTTGTTTGTTTTCGGTGAACAGCTGTGGCCTGAGTGGATTGTAAAGAGGTCCCAGTATAATTTCATTCAGTTTTAGAAGCTCTGGTTGCATTGTATAACCATTGAATCCCCTCAATTACAGAATGAAATGCATTTTAAGTAAAAATTGTGTGCTCCTTATGATGTTATTATAAATATGAAGCATGGATTGTATTAAAACAAATAGCTTTCAAACCCATAAAAATATGATAAACATAAGCTACTTCAGTGTTCGCCTTGGCCTAGGTCCTTGCCTGTAAACAAAACAATTCTCATGGCGTAAATATAAAAATATATGAACATAAGAAACTAATTTGAAGTAGCTGGCTGGAGGATGTCTTTGCTGTGCAGGGACAGGCACTCGGACGAGAAAATTAGAGTCTAATTTGCTTATACTTAATCCAGATAGTTTGGATGACCCGGTTTGTTTTATTCAAATATCGAGCTGGGTTAATACTGTATTGCATATGGATTTGGCTGATTTATAAATACCAAAGGAAATGTTACATCCCCCATTTGTATATAATTACCAATCAAATCACCATTGAATCCATGTAATGTATTGACAGTTATTAAAACTGGCAGGTAGTTTCATTTCACCAGAGGCATAGCTGCAATTGTTGTCTTTTCCATCTGTGTTTTTAACGCATCATCATCAGTTTAATGTTTTTTTCTATTCACTTAAATGAAGTATTGCTATTTTTCAAATGAGGAGCTGTTTCCCTCTGGCAGCTCTTGCAAATACAACACAGACAGATCTGCCAACCTGTGACAACATGATAGTATCCCAGGGGATGGCTGGGAAAAATAGAATCAGTTCTCTGCCATGAAATTCATGAAATTCCACCAAAAACGCTTCAACATGTATTTTAGATGCAAAAATCGCATTTGTTGACAAGTGAAACAGCATTTAATTAATACTGGTTAAAAGTAAAAAAAAAAGTAGAGTGGCTATTTAGAATGTTAATTTACTTCATGAAAATGGTCATCTATTGCTGCCACCATTCCTCCCAGATGGCCTGCTTTTGAAACGTCGTGCAACTGCATCTGTCAAAACGAAGCTTCAATACAGTGCGTGTGCGTTTGTGTGTTTCTGAATGCCTTTTCGCTTTTCTGCCTTTTAGCTCCGGGCATAATTAAAGCCAATGAATGACCTTGTATGCTTCCCAAAATGCCATTTAACATTCTCATGCAAATTTCAGTGGCGAGGGTCCATGTAATTAGAGCCCTTTAATCTATCAGTGTTACAGTAGACCAGCGGACCCCCATCCCTTCCCTCACATGCCGCTGGTTAGCGAGAGTGCTACTGCGGAGTCTGCTCGCAAAGTCTTGATTTGCTCGGTAACTGCTTTCAAGAGGTTTTCCCAATTGAGCTATGCCCTGGGTGAAAGAGTCCTCCCTACCTCACCGCGCTGAACCTCCCCAGTGTTGACGCCAGATCACCGTCTCGGCCTATTACACCAGTTGCCGCAGAGCTCTGACATCTGCCGCACTGGTTCCGAGACCAGTAAATCCATTCGGGCGGTTTACGGCCTGGGCTGCGTCGGAGGGCTAGGACTGCAGGCCAAGCCGGAGGTTCAAGGCACTATCACACAGTAGGGATTATCTGTCTGTCCTCCACTGCTCACTCATGGACAACGCAACTGCGGTCGGCTTCCTCCTCCCTCGGTGATAAGGCTTGATTTTTGGCAAGACTCAAAAAGATGTTGCTGCAGAATGGCAATATGCCCATTATCTGTGGGAACAGAAGGAGAGACATGGATAAAGAGAAAAGCCAGACACCAAGCATAATGACATGAGGAGTGCACTAAGTATCATCTTCAAGCAAAAATAAGCCAGTACTGTCTGAGTTTCCTCAAAACAAGAGTGCACCATAACGTCTGTGCTGTCATTGTAAACACAATAAGCGTTGTGTCTCTGGTTCATACACTTTTGTGTTCTGATTTAAGGTTTTTTTTTATTTCTCAGTCTGGAATTCAATGGCATTCTCAATTATGTGACATTAAATTCTGGGCAATAAAAAAAAAACACCCCTCACAAAAACAAGTGGAATCAATACAGCATATCGTTGTGATGGTTTTGTTCTGAGCTTTTCCAATCTCCTTTTATTCCCTTGCATTTGTTGCATAGCGACATCTCATTCAGCATGCATTGGTCGTGCAGTCGACCTGTTGCGATCGATCGCCACGCCTTGACGTGCACGTCTGTTTCCTATCTTGCAGAGCGCCTCAGTCCGCCCCTGGACATCCAGCTGGAAACGGTGAACTGCACAGCCTTCAGAGTGCGGTGGAGGATGCCGCGGCGCCATGTCAGCACCATTACAGGGTACAAGGTACAACAGCATTGGTCACACGGTGCTAAGAATGCCCTTGTGAGGCCCCGCTGTGCAGTACATTACAAAGCACTCATTAGCTGTGATTTATAATGTTTCACAGAGAGGAGTCCAGACAAGAATGTCCTACATATATGTAGCACTACTTACAAATTTTCAAAATCCCAAGCGCAATTGACATACCATTCAGTTCATTATCTGAGCCATTCCACACAGAAGTGCAGACATGTGTAGTGTCTATGAAAAAATGATATTTCTGGGAGCAAGTGGCAGGTACGGCAGTCTGTTTTGGTGAACATGCTGCCCTACAGGCTCTCAGGACAGTGCCATTTTCTGTTGTGACATTTTATCCGTTACCCCATCCAAAACCTCACACAAAAAGTTGACGTTTTGAACTGAGCGTGAACTTTCATCTCAGGTGGGCTTCAACATTCCTTACACATTATTGTGGAATAGTAAATGACATAACACAGTTTGTTAACAGCTGTATGACGATGAAAGATGAAAAACATTAACAAAGAGTTACAATTATCTCAGTATTATGTTTTACATCACACACTCTCTGTGTGCATTGTAGCAGCCTTATGAAGGATCTCTCTCTCACACATTATGGCTGAGGGTGGAGGGAATGGAAAATAGTAATAGTAAGGGAACAGGAACAATACAAACACAGCTCTCATTTGGAAACCACTTGAGTACCGGACATTTTATACCTCCCTTATTCACATAAAGTGATTTATTAAATCTGGTATAAATCACAGTTCCATAAAGCCCTGCCTCAACACAAAACACATTTTCCATCCAAAATCTTGTTGTTGAGCCGTGGTTTGGTTCAAATTCTCAGTCAGCACTTTTCACAATACTTAGAATGTTAGTTGGAACTTAGTTGTAAAAATGGTAGTAGGTTGCTCTCAGTAAACATTCTTCAGAGACATACAATACCAATAAACTATATTATTAATTTTAAATATATATTCTTAAATGTCTGTCACAAGGTCAGGGAAAGCCTGTTGGAACGACTTGAGTTTTTCCAGTCTTCGTTTCAGCACCAGTCGAGTTTATTGCTTTTTCCTTGTTTTGATTTTATTTGTTTGTATGTGAGTCATTACGTTCTAATTCACAGAAAAAAAAGGTTGTGGCAGAATATTTTTAATGGGCCCTGTGGCTTCAGGGAAGTTGCTAAATTAATGATGCACATTCAGTAAGCCAGACACCTTCACAAAGGCTTTGGTTTCAGATCATTTACCTCAAGCTAGCTGCTCTCAGGAGAGACTCAAGAGCCTAAGAGACTCTTCTCAGAATAGTGCGCACTGTCTTCAGCTCAGTCTGGCTGGTGTTTCATATATCCTTTTTCCTCCAAAACAAGGGATAAAATGTACCAACCCCTTCTCGTCTGAAATCTTGTCCATGGGTGGATTTAATCATTCATGAAAGAAGCATAAACCAAAGGTAATATCTCATACATTTTTGGGATTTTGAATGTCCTAAAATCACACACCTGTAATGTGAGATGACAGTTGAGACCAAAGTGCCAAGACTGACTTGAGCCTAATTTACTTTTTTTGCATAATTTTAAAATCCAAGGAAAAAACCTCCACAAAACAGAGCAGACTCTCTCAGAGAGAGGGATTTTGAGCCAGTTATTGGCCAGACACAAAAGGTAAACATTTAAGTAAAACAAAAAGAAAGTTAACTCGTATCCGTGAAAAAATGAGGTATGGGTACATGTTTGCATTAACAAAAAAAACCTTTTTCAGCCTTCTGTAAAGTCACTCAGTGGTCACAAAGGCCAAAGAAAACAAGTGCTTCTCAGGACTCCTCTGACGACAAGTCGCCTCTGATGTCTGAGATTCAGGAAGTGCTGTGGGACTTTTCTTAAGGCTCATATTCCAAGTTATGGCATTAAAAAGCACTTCTCATTCCAATATGGCAAACCCACAAGCGGAGTGAACCAAAAAGATTAAATTTTCCTTTACAAGAGAAGACAGAAGTCAAACTGTGAGAACCACACAAACAGCCGTTGACTGAAATTTTGGCCCTGTTAGTCAGTGTGAATTTTCACTGAAAGAAAAAAAAAGGACCGTGATTGTTAAACTATAATCCTACCCATTGTCGGCCTCTCAATCTCTCCCACAATGTTTGTGTGGGTGGATATCTCAAGGAGCAGCTTTCCTCCTGAGATTTTAGAGATTCGAGTGTGATCATTTTCGATGTGGCCGGCAGAATTACTCTGCTTACACGAATGTGTTTCTCATCATCGAACTAAAGGATGTTCATAAATTCAATTTGTGTTCGTCTCCTGATCACACAGTCCCGGCCTGATAGTGGCATGTTGTCTGCAGAAAAGAGAAGAAGCTATCTGCCTAAGCATTTGTTTGAGGAGGTTGTGTTTTGCTTTAAAGAAGGTTTAATATTAATCAGTTCCACATTATGTTTCCCTGTGTGGACCATATGTCAGTGCTAAGAAGATTAGTGGGGTAGAACAAATCAACAAGTTAGGTGCTCATTCATCTTGACAGTAACATCCATTTACTTTAATAAGTTTCAATATGATTCTTTGTGTATTTTGCCGTGCTATTTCACACTCTGGGTAATTGTTCCTCCCCAAAACATAAGTCGTATTATGCATGTTTCAGGTTTTGCCACAGCTGAGCATTATACATTTTCCTGTTTGTTATGACTATAGCTGCAGCAACAGTAATGTTCAACAAGGTTAAATAAGAGTCCAGTGAAATGTGTAACAAAGACAGAGAGGAGCAGCTTAAACCTCTCTGCTAAAGATATCCATGTGTTGTCCTCTGTCTTTCTTACTTTTACCACCTGGTTCTTACAAATGCACTATTTTCCTCAGTCCATCAGTGTTTCCTTTTTGGTTCTCATTGCACACATTCATTCTCATATAAGTGCATTTGTTCAAGACATGAGGTCAAGTCAAGACTATGCTGTCCCTTAGTAAATTTAGTTCCCAGAATAGTCTCTGCCCTAAGGATGTGCTGAACATTGTGCTGGACATATGACTGACTAACTCAGGGTATTCGCTCATTTAAGCATTTTGGTGAAACATTATGAAGAGAATCCTGAACAGGATGTAAGTGCCCCTTAGCAGAAGACTACTTTAAAGCTAATGAACTTGGGGAGCAATGGTGCCTTTGTCTTGATCCAGAGTATACATCAGCAAGCATACTGTGGCCACTTAATACAAATGTAATTACGTTAAGGGGAAAGAGAGACTGAAAGATTGCACTCGACTTTACCTTGAGTCTTCCTATGTAACTTTACGCTTGTTTTACCATGCCACTTGTCAAGCAGATCAGCTCTGAGTGTACATTTCATTTGAATGCTTGAAATTATTTTGAACCCAGGGCAATGTTTTGGTTGGCCGAGTACCAGACTATGCCTAGTGCAGTCATACTGTTTTAATCCTGTGATGAATTTAAAAAAAAAAACACAAGAATCGCAATGTATTGAAAATATGTGTTCAGTTCTGCCTAAATCCAATTGACAAGACCAGAGAAAAACAGGCGCATGAGGACTGTTTTTGGACAGTTATAAAGATACAGTGATGCAGAAGATTGGATTATATTGAATTAATTATCCATAATTAATTTCCAACCCCATATTTGTTTAATAACTGTATTATGCCAAACATAATTATGTACTAGTTTGGAATGCTACTGGTACAGCCATTTAACTTCAGAATTCTACTTGAGAAACTGACACCACATAGTTTTGAAATAAACACAAAAGCAATTTCTGAAGGTAGTACATTCTATTTTGACCACCGCGCCGTGTATTTGGACCATTAAATGAGACCCTTTGGAGACTGAAAAATGTGTCTCACCACAAAAATTTCAGAAAGCCTAACAGTATGACTCAGGGCAAGACTGCAAACTGTACAATTTAACGGAACATGCTGGTTGGTCGCAGTGTTGATGGTAACATCTATTACCATCCACCCTGTTCTCTTGAACTATGTCTGAGTCTGTGGTAGGTCTTTCGGACATTTCCCTGGTAAGGTACAAGTTTTAATTCTGATTTTTATGTCCATGAACACCATTGGGTGATGAATTGAATAAACATTGCAGAAAGAATGTAGGTTTCCAGGGTTATAATGCCATTGGGTGGGTTAGCATTAACAGGTTTTAATGTTAGGAACGAGATACAGCCCTGGGTGGAAGCCATGATGCGAACAGTCTTTGTGAGGATGGTCATTTCCTCCGGTGCCCTTTCCCCTTGCCAACCCAGACATGCTAAGCCTTTGCCCCAGACTGAAACTTGTCCCACTTACTTTTTCTTTCCATGAAAGAGGATTCACTCAGGAATGCTCTGTGTGTGGGTGTGTTAGCACCATGTCAGTTCTATTAATACTGTAGCTGTGCATATCTTGTGTTCGCCAGAGAAGTTGTCAGATTTAAAACGCTCTTCCAAAAGCAGGGCTGCAGTATATGAAAACATGTTCAGTTTTGAATTTCATGAGTTTATTATGGTAATGTGGGCAGTGGCCATGAATGAAGTTCTGCTCTTGTGCCAACCTCGATCAGGATGGGTTTCATTTGTGAAAGCTGAGAATGGATAGAGTTCACTGATAGCAAATAGAGGCTAGTCCATCTTAGATGAGCAACAGACATTGCTTTGTTCAGTGTAAGGTTGTCATTTTGTCACTGCCTCTCTGTGTCCATAGAACCTGAGTCAGGCCAAAGTCCACATTGCAAATATAGTATACATTTCCTAATCAAAAATCAAAGATTAATGTCATTTAATAGGCAGTAAGATAAGCGCAAGGGTATAAACGTTGTAAAAGGGTTTGATTGACCTAAACTACCTATAATCCAAACTCTTGAATTAGATAAGCAACTGGAGCTGGCAGGTGAGGTTCACTGACTGTGCATCATGTCGTGTTTGCATGCTCAAATGCCTGGGCACTGTAAGGACACAGAGCTACCAGCCCAGCGGCTTATCTCAGAAAGCTTGACCATGGTATTGTAAAACTAATCCAATACTGTGTGTGTATGTAAGTGAAGTGGAAATGCATTATTACATGTATACTGTGTGTGTGTGTGTGTGTGTGTGTGTGTGTGTGTGTGTGTGTGTGTGTGTGTGTGTGTGTGTGTGTGTGTGTGTGTGTGTGTGTGTGTGTGCGTGCGCCTGTGTGTCTGTGTGTGGGCAGGTTTTTTACACAGAGGTGAAGAATGGTCGACCAGCGAGCACAGCAGTGACATTGGAAGTCCCCCTCAGTCTTGAAAGTCTAACTACTGTAAGTCATCTTCTCCTCTATTGCAGAGCATTCAAAAGACTAACCCAGCATTCAAGCCTTATTTTTTAAGTAAAATAATGAACGATTGTAGGAGAATTCTACTGAAAATATGTGATTTCTTATGTATCAAACATGTGTTGAGGCCTTCAGTGAAAATTATGAGTTCAGGATTTGACAAAGCATGTACAATAGCTAGCACCAAGAAATTATGGCTCCAAGTTGGGTAAAAATCTGATTTAATTCTTATGTGTACCTGTTCTATTTTTTACTTTCAGCATGTAATCTGTTGTATGTTTCATTTTCAGTGAATACTGTATTCTATATTCTATATTCTACATTCATGTTTTATGTTTTGGTATTACCACTGTAAAACTGTTTAAAACACTGACACAAATGATGTTCTCTCTTGTTTGTTCTCTTTACTCTCAGGGACAGTTTGACGGACAAGCAAGCTTTGTGAGTACCAAGCAGACACATTCTTTTTTATTTGGGTAGTGTTTGTTGGCTGCGGTATTCTATCATTGCCACAGTTCATTTTTACTCAAAGACGTATGTTACATCCCCAAAAGCTGTCATTAGAATTCATGACAGGAATGCAGGCATGAGACAGACGGTCAGAAAATAAAAATTGATAAAGTCCTAACAAAAACAAAATGTTTATGCATGTTATGGTATTGCTGATTGGCCCTGGTTGGTCCGACAGGAAGTGGACATTGGGAACCTGAGGGTGCACACCCAGTATCGGGTCAGTGTGGGGGCATACGGGTGGGCGGGCGAGGGGAGACCCAGCATGCCCCGGGACGTCAGCACTGCTTCGCATGGTGAGCAAAATTACTCATTCTCTTCACATCTCTCCCATGAAGGTTCAGCACAATGCACAGCCACAAATTCCACATCAAATCTGTTATGCCTGTCCCATATTGGGCAGTGAAATTAATGTCTGGTTTTTTGGCTGATTGTGGAGTAGGAGTAGAATAGATTTGAATGACTGATGAGAGCTCTTTGAAAGGGGAACAGAGTATACGGTGCATATCCACCAGAGCTAAAAATAAGAGTAACACTTGACAAGATGTAATCCCAGTGACAACTTCTAACAATGATAACTCTCCACATCGGTGATTATGTGCACTCATTATGTTAAATATTGCGTTTATCCTTGTCATGTCCATTTATTATGTCCATTTAGCAAGGGATCTATTAAATAAAAAATAGCACTTACACAATGGATTTTATGAACACATACTATGAACTGTCAGGATTGCAGCTGTTCAGAGCCAATGATCCAATTTTTAACTATATTGAAACTGTAATTACATGGCCAGTAATCAGTTTTAGAATCTAAACTCATTGTACTTTTAAAGGGAAAATAAAGAAAGCTACTGAGAATTTAAAGCTCTGCGTATCTCTGTCTCTCGTGTCCTGCAAATCAAGGTCAGGTCGGAGAAAATCAGATTTGAAAATTATAATGATAAGTTTCTTAAAATAATGAGATCTGTGATTCTGCTGTTAAGTGTTGCTCGGTACTGTCAGCTTTGTGGTATGAGTCAGAGTGAATGAGTCAAATTTTGATCTAGATGGAACTGAAGGGTCTAACCTTTTTTTTGTTCCCCCACACAGAAATGTGCATGCCCCCATCTCCCCCAACCCAGCCTGGGGTGAAAGTCGTATCAGATACAGAGCTCGCATTGTCATGGAAACAGGGCGAGACTGAAGGAAGTTCGCCAATCCTGCACTTCCTGGTGGCTTACATCAGGTGAGTGGGGCTTGCAGGGTCTTCATGTGGAGTCTACCGTGTGAACATATCCCCTGGGGAAAGCACTGACTTCATTTTGGACAAAGAGGTTTTTGAGGTTGTTGACCACATTATTAAGGCTGTTACTGACTAGTTCTGACCTTAAATAATGGACCCTTATGTAAAACTGTCAGTACTGAAAAAGTGAAATGCTTTTTTTTTTTTTACTCGCAGGCCTAAGTATGACATCATTAGGGTATACATACACCATGACTCTGGTCCATAGATAGTTCTGACCATGTGGCTTGAGAAGCACGCTACCAGCATGTTAAGCATCATGCTCAAGACATTGTTATACCATTAATATAGAAACTCTAATCATATAATCTAAGGGATCAATAGCACAGACGTGACACCAATATATATACATGTGTGTGGCCAAGTTTTGTGGCACAAGCTCTGTTAGCACTAGTCAATAATATGAATTTAAAGATTCTCTAACAACGTCTGGAAAAATTATTAGTCTGGTTTGCTGCACATTTATGGGTATGATTTAGTTTGCACCACACAGTCAATAATAGATCAGCATTTAAAATTCCAAATAGCAACTTTTCTAAAAGGAGCAAAATTATAATGACAGCTCAGGGAACAGGCATAGTGTTTTAAATTTTGCAGAACCATTTATCAGCACATTGTTAATCCCTTGATAAATGCACAAAGAAAAACAAATCATTTTGACTTCAAAACAGCATTGTTCTCTAATTTGCAAAACCCAATCACACAATACCTAGTCGTTTTGTCTTGATTAGAGTTCTTGTATTATTTTCACTGCTAGAAAATCTATTAATATATAAATTAATACGACATCTGAAGGCAAATCTCTGCTGCATGCATCGTATATAATTCCCTTCAGCACTTTAATCTATGTAACTCAAAGCTGGAAAAACACGTGCATTATTATAACTGTTTTAAATTTTCTAATAGCTAATAAAATTTTCTTTAGCTAATAAAAAACACCTCTTAACCTGCTCCTTAATTTCTTAAAGCAGTAAGGATTTTTGACCACAAGCAAGTGCGCAGTGTTTCCATTTGATTTTAATGTGGTTAATTATATGTCCCCACTGTAAAGTAGAGCAGAAGGTGAAGTCTCACGTTCTCCTCAAAGTCAATCTGCATACATAAGGACTTTATTTGTGGTAATTAGATGATTAATTGATATGATTAATGCATCAAAATTGAATGTGTGATTAATAAGAGTCTTATTGAAAGGGACAATAGTTGCGTACTAGTTCTGAGAAGAGGGAACCACTGGTTACAGCATTAGGAATATCAATGGGTCCAGCTCTGACACCCAGTTATGAACTGGCATTCAGTAGAGGACAGCAGGATTCGGCTGATTTATTTATTTATTGATTTATTTATTTATTTACTTAATGAGAAACACATTTGTATATGAGGTGATTTTAAACTCTGTTACATGCCGTTAGTCTGTTTAAACAGCTGGTTTTATGTGTAGACAGCCTTAGCTGGTGGTTTCAATTGCAGGACTGAGGAAAAGTGACCAGGAAAAACAAAAAGAACAAAAGGAGCAACATGTGCCTGGGCTTAAACCTGGTCACATGGCAGAGGGCCCACAGCCATGGCCGCTGCACAGATATATGGATAAAGCTCACGTGACCTGACCATGGGCCAAGTCTGCACAACCAGCCACAGCCGTGATAGAGTCTGTTCAAATATCAAGCAAATAGCTGAAACCAATAAAAAGTGATTAATTAAAGCCTTAATATTTTCTAGTGGGGCTGTGCATTTCTGTAGATGAACTCCTCAGGTGAGAGTTTGACTCACCTGTATCATAGTCTGCTGTCACTTTAACTTAAGGCTGCAGGCTTTTATTTTGTAAAATTAATGCCTACATTTTTGGTAGATAAAGGCTAACTTTGCAGGGTACTGGGACTCCTCTGGTAAGTGAGTTATCCATCATCATAAATAAATCTGTCATTTACAGATGGCTCATAATTATGACCTCTTATACAATACGGCCAATCAGAATTCTTTGCACGACAAAGTCTCCCAGGTTCTGCGAAAAGCCATATCCACAGAAACTGCCAAAAGACTGGCAACCACTGCTGTGATGGAAGACCTCAAAGGGTCTGGTCTGCCCTCCAGTTCAGCTCTCTGTTTACAAAGAGGAAGAGACAGGGACCAAGTCAGACCATTGGGAGCAGACCAAAGAGATGGGGCCGGGGCAGGTTTGGTCACACGGCGGTAAACATAGTCAGTTGGCTTGCGTGTGGTGAGGACCGCGGATGACGGAAAGTTCAAACCAGCACAGGCGGCTAAGTTCAAAAGGAAGGGTAATTGAAAACACATGTTTCTCTCAGGGCTGACAAGGAGAGAAAGAGCAGTTCTGTTGGGTATTTGAAAAGCTGAAAAAGCTCTGTAGAGTAGTGTTTATCTGTGGAAAAAAATGTCATTGTTTGGCAATGATGTGGGGACTCCAAGATTCATGACTCACGATATCTTCATTCTAATGCTTGCATAAACTAAACAATAATAACGCAAGTAACCTGTATAAGATGAAACAAAGATGCAGTTTGTTTATCACTGTGCAGCGCGAGGCATAATCACAGAATGCACTCCAAATAGATGGCCAATAAATAAACAATAGCGATATTGGCTCAGTTTACCGAGATCCCAAATAAGGGGTGTTATTTTGTGTGTGCACCCAAAGTATTTTCATATGTTATCATTTCATTCTTTGTGGATGATCAACAAATAGTCATTATGTAAATGACTCCAGCCACAGATAGCCGTATTTAAAGGAGAGATTTTGCATGTTTGGAGGAGATCTGAACCTTTGTTTATGACAAACTGTTACACTGTATGTCTGAAAGGAGTAAGAAATTTGTTAGGACTGAAATATTTGTTGAATATTTGTTCTGTTGTTCAGTTTTGTTATAATAGACATTATATTGCTTGTTTGGTGCAAATAGCTAGAACACATGAGATAAGTAACTTCTGAACTTCTGTTGTTACTTAATCCCTCTGAACATTCAGTTATGGATATTCTAAGCACAGTGTCTCTACTTGCCAATAATAAAAATAGAATGGATACTCTAGTGTGTCCTCACATGCCAAAGGGTTAAGACCCAGGGACAGCACACCTGAACAGCTAGACTGGGAGTTCAGTCGCTGTCTAATGCTTTAGTAAATGTACCCCTCAGTGTGCTAATGCAGACAATAACAAGTTTTCATAATATATGCCAAAATGGAACAGACTTCATATTTAAACTGACATAGTATAAAGACAGCAAATACAGTGGGTACGGAAAGTATTCAGACCCCTGTAAATTTTTCACTCTTTGTTTCATTGCAGCCATTTGCTACAATTGAAAAAGTTCATTCTTTTTCTCATTAATGTTCACTCAGCAACCCATCTTGACAGAAAAAACCAGAAATTTAGAAATTTTGGCAAATTTATTAAAAAAGAAAAACTGAAATATCACATGGCCATAAGTATTCAGACCCTTTGCTGTGACACTCATATTTAACTCACATGCTGTCCATTTCTTCTGATCCTCCTTGAGATGGATCTACTCCTTCATTGGAGTCCAGCTGTGTTTAATTAAACTGATTGGACTTGATTAGGAAAGGCACACACCTGTCTATATAAGACCTTACAGCTCACAGTGCATGTCAGAGCAAATGAGAATCATGAGGTCGAAGGAACTGCCCAAGGAGCTCAGAGACAGAATTGTGGCAAGGCACAGATCTGGCCAACGTTACAAAAGAATTTCTGCAGCGCTCAAGGTTCCTAAGAGCACAGTGGCAACCATAATCCTTAAATGGAAGAAGTTTGGCACCACCAGAACTCTTCCTAGACTTGGCTGTCCAGCCAAACTGAGCAATCGTGGGAGAAGAGCCTTGGTGAGAGAGGTAAAGAAGAACCCAAAGATCACTGTGGCTGAGCTCCAGAGATGCAGTGGGGAGATGGGAAAAAGTTCCACAAAGTCAACTATCACTGCAGCCCTCCACCAGTCGGGGCTTTATGGCAGAGTGGCCTGACGGAAGCCTCTCCTCAGTGCAAGACATTTGGAAGCCCGCATAGAGTTTGCCAAAAAACGCATGAAGGACTCCCAGACTATGAGAAATAAGATTCTCTGGTCTGATGAGACCAAGATTGAACTTTTTGGTGTTAATTCTAAGCGGTATGTGTGGAGAAAACCAGGCACTGTTCATCACCTAGCCAAAAACAATCTCAACAGTGAAACATGGTGGTGGCAGCATCATGCTATTAGGGTGTTTTTCAGCTGCAGGGACAGGACGACTGGTTGCAATTGAAGGAAAGATGAATGCGGCCAAGTACAGAGATATACTGGAAGAAAACCTCTTCCAGAGTGCTCGGGACCTCAGATTGGGCCGAAGGTTCACCTTCCAGCAAGATAATGACTCTAAGCACACAGCTAAAATAACAAAGGAGTGGCTTCGCAACAACTCTGTGACCATTCTTGACTTGCCCAGCCAGAGCCCTGACCTAAACCCAATTGAGCATCTCTGGAGAGACCTGAAAATGGCTGTCCACCAACGTTCACCATCCAACCTGACAGAACTGGAGAGGATCTGCAAGGAAGAATGGCAGAGGATCCCCAATTCCAGGTGTGAAAAACTTGTTGCATCATTCCCAAGAAGACTCAAGGCTGTGCTAGCTCAAAAGGGTGCTTCTACTCAATACTGAGCAAAGGGTCTGAATACTTATGACCATGTGATATTTCAGTTTTTCTTTTTTAATAAATTTGCAAAAATTTCTACATTTCTCTTTTTTGCTGTCAAGATGGGGTGCTGAGTGTACATTAATGAGAAATAAAATGAACTTTTTTGATTTTAGCAAATGGCTGCAATGAAACAAAGAGTGAAAAATTTAAAGGGGTCTGAATAATTTCCGTACCCACTGTATATACTGAGATCTATTCAGGTGACTTATTTTACTGCAACTGCTGAGCACATGGGACATAGCATTACGTAGCACTGTGATATGAGTGTAGGAATGGGGATGAAATCAACTTAGTTTCACTCACTTCTGGTGTTCTGGAGTTTCCCTATATCTGAGATCAAAAGCTACTCTGCCATGAGCTATCTGGGATAAAGAGCTAGCATCTTTTCAGGGATTAAAGCATATATGTGCATTAAAGTGTGCGGCCATACGATATCAGTGTACATCTGTTACATTAGCTGTGAGTGCCACATCTGTTTGTGTACCACGGACGGTGAGACTGTTACACTGTACGAAAGTATGTGTGGAATACAAACACCACCCTGAGACCTCTTGATAGCCAAGGCTATGTCTTTAATCCTTGTCTTTGATGGTGTCCAAGCAAGAATATGGGAATAATCTTGTGTGTCTCTGTATTGTACTGCCACTGTATTATGTAGAGTTATTCAGACTGGATTATGAGGTATGGCTCTGGATTGCACCCCTTCATTTGTCAGAGGGCACCTGCAATTAGTCTTCGTTGAAGTGGACCTAAGAGTTAGCGCATTTACAGAACAGTGCTGTCTCCCACATGTCTGACCGCAACTAAGAACGTTAATGATGTGGCAAGAAAATTTTTTTTCATTTATTGTCCAGCAGAAACTCAATTGAAGAGTTGCCAGCTATAGAGTGGAATTGAAAGCCAGAAATGTGTCTCTGCGTTCTTAGGGACCACACACTCACAAAGGGCAAGCAGGACTTCCTGTCTCCATGCCCAGCTGAACCTTGACCCTTGAGATAGAGAATGTAATCCATTATGAGCTTGGTAGGGGGCTTGTGTTGTGTCACACTCAAAAGGGCATTAGTGATCAAGCTGTTTTGGGGTGATACTGATAAGGGCTTCACCATGCCACTCATTGTGAGGGATCATGAAACAACGCAGTTTATTGTGTCAGAGTTGACTCCCTTGCAGTGAATGGTCTGTAGAGAGAGCAAGAAGCCATCTTTCGGAAGCACTGTGTTGAGAGATTTGTTTTCTTGTCAGCTGGTACTTTTTGGCTCATGGTGTACAATGTGAATTTGCAAACAGCTTGGCTTGTAGGACTTAAAGAGTACAGAGGAAGTTCTTGGAAGATCTGCCTTACATTTTTTCTTTACCCGCTGTCTGCTTCAAAGAAATCTGCTAAAAATTTTAATTCTCTTCATTGCTAATCCATTTATAGAAAAGTAGAAATGCAATGGTAAGATATTTAATTGAATTCATTAAATATTTCTGATGTCTGGTACTCATGGGCCAGCAGTCATCTAACACCCTGAGCTCTGACCCCTGAACACTGATCCCCTAACACTCCTGGGCACAGCCGACTCATCATCAAGCTCAACGTGCAGGGAGGAATGAGCAGTCGTCTGGAGTTGCACAGCGGCCTATTTGAAGCCAGAGGCCCCCAGACTCCAGTCTTCCTCCTATTAGTATGTGACTCACTCACCAGTGTGAGCCTGAAAGTAAAGATAATCATGGTTAGAGAAGAAACACTGGAGAATACAGCTTGGTGTTTGACAGAAAGGAGCGTTTGAAAAAACAAATGATATAGAAAAAATGTGAAATCAAAACCAAAAGTAATTCTGTGCAATACGTTCAAGCGTATGGTTTTGATGGATTACCCTAATGCTCTCTGGTTTATTTAGAAATTCAGCAAGCGGGAGAAGAAGAGAGCGAGAACGCAGGTCTGTGATGCCCCGCCAAACACTGCTCTAGCTTTTAGGGGGCCTTTGATATCGCACTAGTCTTGAAAATCCTTCACCTCACCCTGCCGTGGAGTGCAGAGCACGCAGCGTCACGCGGCAGAGGACAGGAGTGGGGCTGTCTTTGATGTATACCCCTACGGCTCCCCCCAGCCCTGCCTCTCCCTCTGTTCGCCCCCCCCCCCATGTCAGCATAGAGTACCCTCAATGATTTCGGAGCTCTGCTCACTGAGTCTCATGCCCAACAGCTTCAGCCATGCTACGCCAACCTACCCTTTCCCATCTGGGCGATCAGGGCATGCTAACTTCTTCAACCCTGCTGTGTTCCCATTGTGCGTGCACGCCTGGCTCACTCCAGATCTCATACTGCCAAAAAGATGCAGGATGACTTTGCAGTGTGCCAGATTCTCACGGCCACCAGCTGGCTCAGATACAAGACTTAAGTTCTGATGCGTAAGAAGCCTACTGTAGCCCACCTCACCCACAGCCTAGTTCAGTGGGAGCTGTTCGTGAGTGCTGAGAGAGCCAAAGATGTCTGGGATCGTCTTTGGGGACACATGGATGACAAAAGCAGCCAAAACACAAGTGGACCAAGGCCAATGAGAAAAGAGCAGTAGGCGCCACTCTCCACTGCTGGCTGACAGTGATCTCTGATCTCATCAGTTGGATACAATCATGTTTAGCCAGATCGCTATTTTGAGAAATCTGTTTTGAAAAATATGCAATTGTCATGTCTTTCGCAGGCCAGAGCTGGACACAGAGTGGACCTACATCAGGGAACCGATTGAGACCAACTCCATGGTCTTGAAAGGTTTGATTCCTGACACTGAGTACCAGTTTGTGGTTCGAGCGGTTAATGTCCACGGAGTGAGCCCACCCAGCGCCATCAACAGCCCAGTCCGGACCCTTGGTGCGTGTTCTGCTTTGCCCTGTTGGTGTGTGTGAATGTCTGTATGTTCCAATGCATGTTATTAGCTCTGTGCAACCACCATCTACTGTCAATTTTGAAAAAAATTAATCTGCAGCACAAAAACAAAGGCAGCTCGACTGGATGGTGGTTGCATTTTTATTTGTATAGAAGTTCTAGAAGCCTCCTTATTTGTTTGGAGTAACATAAAGAGTTCCAGCAGGAGCCAGAGTAAATTATTGGAGGAGGTTGCAGTACTATGTTGGTGGTTTCATGTCGCAGAATCCCATGGAACTGACATGTGTGTATGGAACTGAACCAACCACCACTCGCTTGATTCAGTTTGTTTTCACTATTGATGCTGGAAGAGTGGCTTTGCGTTGAATTGCTGTGTTGTGTGTACGCTGTTTGGAGTGCGTGCATTCCTGCATGCACATAAATGTCTTTGTGCGTGGGTGTGTGCTTTGTTTGATGAGCATGTGTAGGTAAAAGCATTTTGATTCTGCAATAACAACAGCTCGGAAACAAATCTGTGCTTTGAATAGATCAACATCCTCCCGCTGTTTATGATCAGAGTATTTCATAAAAGCATGTGAACATAAACTATGGAGGATACTTTTATGCCTCTGAGTCATTCTGACTGATTGCCTCAAGATTTTGTCTCTTTCCTCCCCATAAAATATTTTGTAGGGCAGAGAATGAGGGACAACATCAAATAACGAATCCTCATACACATAATCAACTGTGAATTCTAGCCATGACTCATTCGTGGAGTTTTGACAATGTGCCTCTGTCTGCCATACATTTCTCTGCTGTAACAAGTCAGTACACAAGACTACTCATTTGAAATATATATATGTTGTATAATTTAGCTTACGTATGTATTGGCTGGCTCCATGCTCTACACTGTATAACTGATATGGACACCTCTCCAGGCAGAACAGATGACTTACTGTATATCTGTATCAAAGAGCTCCATCCAGATGAGGAAGAAAATGCACAGAACATTGACTTGAATGGTTATGCATTCTGTACTCCTTTGGTGCATGTAAAATTCTCCAACACCACCCCATTTAAAGTGTTTAGATGATGACAAGTCCAGTCATTAGAAATATGATCTTTTACTTGTCAGGCTTTCTCGATATAGTGATGCATACATTTGCGGTGGCATTTAAGTGATAAAATACTGTACTTGCTTCAGCACAGATTTTCTGTAATCTGTGAACATTAAGAAGTCATTTCTGGGCCATATCAGGCTGAATGTTATTTATAGGTGATGATGAAGTTTTGATGCTTGGAATGTTAAAATCCCTTAGCCATTGAGCCAGTGGATATTTAATGGAGAAGAGAAGTGGTGTATGTCACATGATTAGTGCTTGCTTCTCGGATGCTCTTATCCGAGGCGACTTACACACAGCTTACAGTGTTGCACATTATCTACTGCTGCAGCTGGATACTTACTGGAGCAACTTAAGGGTGCAGCATCAGTGTGCTTTGCATTGAGCCCCACTGTGGCACATTGGAGTTGTTTCTGTGGAGTTACGGAAACGTTGATGGGACACCAGGCAGGACATCTCATTGACCTGAGCAGGCTGGGCATGATGGGAATGATTGCTGGACTGTGTGGAGGGTGTATGGGGGCGGGGGCTCGGGGCTGGCCTGGGGAGGGGGCCGCTAGCCCTCACACGCACCGCGGCCGCTTTAGGGTTAACACAGGCTAATTGAATTAAGCATTTTAAACCCTGGTCATTTGGATGGAGAGGCCATCCCATGCGTCACGCATCCCTGCCCCTTGTCCCCACCCCCCTCCCCACTCTACTGGGTGAAATCGGGTTACTCCCTCTCCGCATCAGACAGGATTAAGAGCAGGCCGGACCCCCCACCGAGAGAGGGGGGATGATCGGGGGCCAGACCCAGCCCACTCCACCTAAATCAAGGCCACCATGCTACAAACACATGCATGATCACATCAATATATAGGCGCGCGCACATACGCACACGTATGTTATTTTTGCAGCAGCTGTCTCTCCATTTTCCATGCTGTAAATATCTGATATGGTAGATTAATGAATAAAATACAGTGCAATGCTTTTGGGCATTTGTGACCGTTTCTATGACCTCCTCTCCAAAATGGCTTCCTAAGATCAGCTTCCTGCGACAGACTGAGTTTCAGTCCTGCTAATGTTGAAGTGTCATCTATCTAGCCAGACAGTGCATGTTGCTATGGAGAGAAAACTCACCATAGAATGATAAATACTTGAGTATGCTGAGTACGATAAATACTCAGCATGTATAAGAGATATTTGTTGACTGTGTGTATTGATATATTGTTTGCATGTCACAAAAATTGAAAAGGATTTATTTGTGAGTTTGTGCCTCCCTAAACAAAAATGATTAGTGTCTACTGTGCAATGGGACCGCCCCCATCCCCTTTCATGATTGACAGGCTCCTGGGCTCTTTCCTTGTCTCTGCCCCCATGGGCAGGCCGTCACCCACAGAGCAGTTTCCGGTACCTGGTGAATCAGCATGGGTACAGAATAACAGGTATACCTGGGGTTAGGTTTGGGATCCACCCAATCACATGTGTCATCATACAGGGAACTGTGCACCATCTCAGGTTACCAGGGCAAATCATTCACCCAATCTGTCATGTGCCATTATCATCATCTGTCACCCTTCAAGAGAAAAATATTTAAAATGAGTTATATCAGTGTATTACTTTGAGTATTAAAAAAGGATCTATTGTTTAGTTTATTACGTGTATATGTATATGTAGTCATTGATCTCATACACCAGTCTCCGGTGAGGTTCATAGCTGGTGAGGCACCCTCAGAATCAGATTTGCAAATAGATGCATAGATTAACAGGTTTCCTGCAAATCAATCCTTTCATCCGTTGGTCTTCCTTTAGTTATTACTCTGAAAGTCTGAAAACTGTTTTAGTGTCGAAATGTAGTCATCCCGAGAGGAAAAAAATAATTATCTCTAATAATCTCTCATCTCAGTCACCCTGTCACTTACTCTGCAGTTTTGGAGTGAAAGAGATTTAAAATCACCTCCAAGTTATATCAGTGTATTTCTTTATATACATAAAAAAGGACCATATTAAATTGTTTAAACCATTTTATTGACGCCGTACAGCAACGTAGCAGCCAGCGCAGTTAGCCAGGGGTTGCGCAATCCAAGGTGAGGCTATATGTAGTCATTTGAATGGGAAATGCACGATTTTGAAGAAAGTGATAACAGCAATGATGAATATAACAATTTAAATTATTTTATTATTATATATTTTCTTTCTTTCCAATGATCACCTGCCTCCCCTGACCGCACGTCACTGGTGTACACCATGGCTATGAGTTATTATTTATTTCAGTGTCTGTATTTCTTGTATCCATGACATCATGTTGTGTTACTGTAGTTCTGGATGAAATTCCATCACATTTATGTGTAATTCCTCATGAAATCCATTGTGAGCATTCATCTGTGACGTGAGAGATGAAAAATTGTAAGGTTCTCAGCATATAACACTGTGTTCAAAACAAACAAACAAAATTAAATTTTTGCCAAAATGTTGTCCAATGATGATTTTTAACCTTTATTAAAGGTGACAAAAGGTGCATATGTGTAGTGTGTTTTATCATCAAAGAAAACAACAAAGAGCATTCCTGTGGTAGTAGCTCAGAATTGTCACAGAACCATATACTGTAGTTGTAAGCTCCTAAAATATTGTGGAAAGCTCTGCTATCCTGTAACAGTTTGATTCACCCCCCTCCCTTCCACAGGTGCAGAGGAGGTCGGCAGTGGATCATTTGGCCAGCGTTACATCACAGGCTCCAAGATCTACGACGAGGATGGCTTTGATGTGGATGACTCAGACTATGATATCTACATTGAAGAGGTGAATAACTCAAGACTGACTGTGATGAAAGTATTCTTGAAGCCTTCATATTTCTCACCTCAATGTGTCTGTTTACTTTTAGCTCAAACCATTTCCAGCTATCACAGACAATAGGAAGTCACAGCTGAGATCCCAGACGGGGAAGGGCAATGTTATATACAGGAGAACCACGCCTGCTCCAAACACCACCACTGCAGCTGCACCGCCATCTGACAGTGCCACATCTAATGCCTTCTACTCCACCACGGTGGCCTCCGACCTGACCTCCTCCCCTGCCACGCCCACCACCTTCACCACAGAGGCCTTCAGCACCACCTCCATCCCGGCACCCTCCACCACCACGCCCCCCACACAGGCCCCTGCCCCTACCAGGCCAATGACCCAGTGGAAGGGACCCATTCCTCGCCTGTATGACCTGCCCTGCGAGGACACGGTGTGTCCCGCCTGACAGCTTCTGCATCAATGACTACGACAGCGGAGGGTCTCGCTGCCACTGCAACCTGGGCCGAGGAGGGATCATCTGCTCCGAGGGTAAAAGATCGTCTGCTCCTTATTGTTACCATAATTATATCTGTGCTGGCATTAGTATATTTTAGATGTAGTGAATACACAGATGTGTTTTAAATTGCTAAACTGTAAATTTAAATCTCTCTATGAAAATAACAATGGTAATCATATGCAATGCAAATTCTTCTTTGTTCTGAAATGACAAACCTATATAGCATTCTAAGACTGCTTCTGCAATATGCCCTGTGACATAAAAACAATGCAAAAGGATATTTAGTTATTCAGACAAACGTATGTGCTGTAACAGTTTACTGTAGCATTCTTATGAGGTTTAGAGACCCTAAAATTCCTAGCTGGGATGGTGGCCAGGGCAGGGCAGTCTTCATACTGGATGTGGTGCAACAGCAATGTATCCATAATTAAAGCCATCACCAGGTCTTTCTCCCCGTTTCAACCCTGAGAATATTTTTGTGATTCCAAAGGTAGTTTAGAGAAGATAAACATTTGGTTAACATGAGTCTGTTATGAATAAAGTATGCAGTACAAAAGGATATCATTGACAATGCATAGACAAGTTTCTGAGGGCTGCCAAGCTTGCTAAAACACTGGGGTCTGGTCCAGTGGTCTGAACCATGGTCCAGTACAGAATCCTGACTGGGGGCAGCCTATAATTTAATGGCTAAAGGGACCCAGCAGGATGGTGGCTCAAGCCCTAGTGTAGCCACAGTAAGATAAGTACAGCTGTTGGGCCCTTGAGCAAGGCCCTTTACCCCACATTGCCCTGGAGAGGATTGGCCCCTGCTCAGTCTAATCAACTGTAAGTCGCTTTGGATAAAAGCATCAGCTAAATAACTGTAAATGTAATAAAAAAATTTAATGTAATGACAGTGGCCAGAAGCCCAACAGAGAAGTACATTGTTGATCCAGAAAGAGAAGGTTATCAGTCAATAGGATTATCCTCATTTTATCCCACAAAAGGTATAACATTGATTTTAAAACAAATATATAGTAAACAGCTATCAAAAACAATGTGCATCACCAGGTTAAATGATATAATAATACCGTAACTGAGAAAATAACACAGTTGTAAGTATTGTTTTCTGTGTAGTTGAGGTCATTTTTTCCACAGGAAAAAAATATTTTCTGTAGAGGGTGGCAAAACACCAGAAGATGAGGACACTTCCCTGGGCAGGGTATCTTAAATTTTTACTCAGCAAGACAACTGACCTTTTAGTGTGCTGTGGGCCTTTATGAAGGGTTTTTAATAGAGTAGAGAAGGAAGAAACTGTTGGGACGTATAAAAGAGCAGAAATACATATGATTTTGCTATAATGTTTGTAATGTATCAGTCTTTACTATATACCCTCAGGACTATGCAAGTACAAACAATTGCCTATGCTTAATAAGCTATAAAATTGTCTTTATGGAAATTTGTATTTAGTCTGTGTTTTGGCACAAAATCTTATCTGGTAAAATGTTTTAACGTTTGAAACCAGCCGCAGAGTAAAGAACAGAATTTTTCTCAGCTTGTTGTAACTTGGTTACTAGCTTGCTGGTTTTTTTTTTTATCTAAATGAAAGCGGATTGTGATTCACCAGCTAGTTAGCTATCTGAGTTGCACAGTGTATGACGATGTGGCTGGCATTTATGCTTGCGATTGTGTTCGCTAGCTACAAACTACTAGCTATGAAATCTGACAAATATTAGCTCCACTGATTACCCTGGCTTTAGTTTTACTATCTCAGTTTATTTGTCTAATTTAGCAGAGTTTTTGCCCTCATCGTCTTGGGAGAAATCTGCCTGCTAAGCAGGTATACTGGAAAGATTAAACAGACTGAGCTATTCTGCTACCTTCCTAGTTAGCTACCACAGTAGCCTAGCTCCTGCTACCTAACATTGATCAAAAACACTAGCTGTAAAGGTCTGAATAAACAGCTGTGTGTTCAGTCACATGTTACCAAGCCATCCAAATCTACACTGGATACAAACAGAATATGTGCAGCATAAAGCCAAACTAGCACACTGAACACTTCATACTAACCATGGTTAAAAAGGGAAGCAGTTAAGTCAGTAATAACATAACAAATATCTCCCACTACCAGCGGTTAACAAAATCCTCAGAACTTAGTTCTGCCACTTTACCACCAATACCTCATACGTCTTTACCACTGTGCAGAAATGGCCCAATGCAATACTTTCGCCATTGGTCATGCAAATTATGAGGCCCATGGTTAGAAACCATACAGTAAACATATCCTTTACTACATCTGGAAAGGACATTTTCACTGAAATGTGTTTATTGTGCCTTAAAGTTTCTCACAATGCTATTTTAAATCCAAGGAGCTAGAGTGATGTAATGAACTCTCTAACTTTACTGTCTTCACTTAATAGCCTTCTAAATTCACCTCCTCTGGGAAACGTGCTAATTGCTCCTAATCACAGCATTATCCACCATTGTCAGTGTGAGATACCCCAAGGTCAGGAGCCTCCATTTCCTCATGTGTCCAACGGGAACTCATCAGTGACCTGGGGAGGAAAGCTCAGACCTGGTTTTGATCTGCTGATGGAGGATGTCCTTGCTTTCAATACCTGTCCCTGTATCCCGTGTCCCTCCTTTTCTCTTTGCGACCTGAAGAGTATTACAAATCCTTGCTCACTCTTTTCATTTCCCAGGAGGTTTTGTCCCTGGGTTTAGCTGCATTCAAGGCCTCCTCTCATGCGACCTGACTAATGTGATTTATTGTACTTTCTTCCCCTCTGAGTCCACTTAGACAGAAGAGTATGCACAGGACAAATATAAACATGTCTGTGTACATACTCCCAGCCTTACATAAACACACTCTCAAGAACAAATAATGTTGACCTTTATATCAATGGTGACTCAGTAGTGGAATATTCTAATAAATTTGTGTCACCCATGACCTCTGTCAAAATCTAGACATTGCAGTAGTGCCTTAATGAATATTTTTCTCTCTAGTACTTTTCCTTTTTTCAAAATAATATTTGTAAATAAAAGCCTCTCGTGAATGTATGTGGAATGTACATTTTAGATCAAAATATCCTGGCTACATTAAATCATACGCCAATTACTGGACTTACATACCTTGAATTTTATACATTTATGTATGTGTTGTTGAATTCACAAGTGTGGCATTAATAGTTACATTTTGAAATATTTCATAAGCAGGGCTTTTAGACCCATCTTAAAATCTATTTTAAAAAATTTCACAAGCTGTATAATTGCAAAATTACCACACATTTCATAAGCTACATGATACATTCACACAGAGAGGCTCTTTGAGCTCTTTTATAATATATAAGGTATGCAAATGCTGGTATTGAGAGCGTCCTCTGGTTTCGGTGGTAAAGTCACTGAAGGATTCTTGTGCTGAAGCTGGTGTTGGCATTGTCCTCGGCCCTGTGTCAGCGGAGTCCCATGGCTGCGGCGCTGAGCAGTGGAGATTACAGATTGATATTGTGGAATTGGGCAGTTGGGGGATGGTTCCAGCTTCAGTCATCGCTTTTCATGCCCATGAGAGCACTCGGTGACAAGTCACAGTCACCTTCCCTCAAGCACTGTGTCCCTCCCACAGATGGGAGTTGTAACCACCCCCAACCCCCACCATCCCTAAGAGGGACTGAGACAGCCAGAGAGCTATAGTGAGGGGAGGGGGGGGGTAGAGGGAGGGAGAGGTAGAGTGATGAAAACAAGCAGAGAGAGCTGACAGGAGGGGTGTTCTTTGTTGAACAGCTGATCATTTCTGGCAAGCCAACGCTTCCACCTTGTTTTTTCTCTCATTCTCTCATTCCCTCCTTCCCTCCCTTCCCTTCTCCCTCTCTCTCTCTCACTCACTCTCCCTCCCTCCCCTTATCTTTTTTCACCATTTGTTTGACATATTTTTGACTTTGTGGAGAAAATCCCCAGAGTCCCCTTCTTTGCCATGTTAGCATTACACTAACATGCAATTTGCATCGCAAAGACACTAAATACACTCATTCGACTTTCCTTACTGACCCCTATTGGTCAACATGACATTAGTCTGGATTTTGAAGAGTATTTGTGGATTAAGGTCTCACCCCTGCTCATATAGTGTGTTCATTTGCAGCAGTGAATGAAATCATTAAAACATTTATTGATGTTTCTAATGAAAAGAACTTATTCATTTTGTAGTTGTTCAGAAATCATTTGACATTGAAATTTTAATGACCATTTGGGAATTCAGCTCCACCTCTGTTGAACTAAACTAATAAATGAATCTTGTATTAATCTGACATACCTTTATCTTCCAGGTGTGGCCGTACAGTTCCCTCAGTTTTATGGCTATTCCCACATAACTTTTGAGCCGCTCAAGAACTCCTACCAGACGTTTCAGATCACCATTGAGTTCAAGGTGAGATGTTTATGCTTTGCACAGTCACCACTGATTAAGCTGTTCTGGTGTGATGTGAAATGGCTGGCATCATTCTTCCTCAGCAATAATTATAGTTACATTTTATCCAAGACAGCCTGGCGTAGATGGCATGTTTTTGTTCTGGCCCAGCACTGTGATACAAATGATTAATTATGTCTTCTTTGAATATCTGAAACAGGCATTTTTTGTGCTGGCTTGGAACAGAAGTTGCATTTGCTACATATTGCACAAAATGTGACACACCTGAGTTTGAGCATTGACAGATGATGTCTGCCTGTCCTCCCTTATGTATGTGTCTGTCTGTCGGTCTGTCTGGCAGGCGGATGCTGAAGACGGGCTGCTGCTGTACTGCGGTGAGAATGAGCATGCCCGTGGGGATTTTGTTTCCCTGGCACTCATTCGGCGCAAGCTTCACTACAGGTGGACACCGTTCATTTCAGTGCTGAGACTGTTAATAATTATTGATTGGGATGGTGTAATATATTCAAGAAAATAATATTAATACTATCCCTACACCATTATAGTGTCCAATACATGTTAGTTGACAGATTAGATAGAAGACAGAGTAATGTTAAAATAATTTAAGAATCATTGTAGCACACACCCTGAGAGCAAGGAGACTCAACCATTGTCCATAAGGTCCAAAATCTTTCCCTTTACTTCACTTTCTTTTAAACACTGTCGCTGTCAGAACGGGGGTAAAAGCTAAATGTGTTTAGTGAGCATAATTATAAAGTAGGCGATTAAGTGTCTGGGTAACATAAAAGCTT
Source organism: Albula goreensis (assembly GCA_022829145.1). Taxonomy (NCBI): domain Eukaryota; kingdom Metazoa; phylum Chordata; class Actinopteri; order Albuliformes; family Albulidae; genus Albula; species Albula goreensis. The sequence continues at coordinate 7,333,469 of CM040744.1, forward strand.
CCAGACAGAGCAGCTTGTCAAGCCAAGCAAAAGGTTGATTGGCCCTGCCTTAGAGTAAAAGAGATCTATAAGAAGATTAGGGAGAGACATGGAACGTTTAGGAAGTTTATTTTTACCATAGATCATAGTGGTCTGGTTTGGCAAAGTGGTCCTAAGTAGTGGCAGTAAGTCCTTGCATGGAGTTGTAGAGCTGAACAGGTGTACTGACCTCTGACCTTCACTCTGTGTGGTGCAGGTTTAACTGTGGCACGGGGGCGGCGCAGATTGTGAGTGACAGCAGGGTGGCACTGGGGCAGTGGCACACTGTCACCATTTACAGGGATGGCATGAGCGGCTGGCTAAGGCTAGACAATGACACGCCCGTCTCCGGCCGCTCACAGGTAAGAAAGAGCTTGTGTGTTTTGTGTCTGTCAAAAAGTGCAATTAGGAACATGGATTTAAATAGCAAATGTATCAGCTTCACCATGTCACTGAGGATGTCAGTATATCAAAGTGTGAATATTTAGTCTAATCCTCACTGATAAGCATTTCGTGTGGACATTTTATGAATGAAGTCACCAAAGTCTTTCAATCTACTCACATTTGTTTTTAACAAAGGGTTAATAAAAAAATAAATCAGTATTTTCTGTTTAAATGTATGGATATCAAAATCTTTGAACCGCTCATTGATTACTACCCACTGTGGTAAGCTGGTTCTGGCAAACAGTGACATTATCTGGTTGATGTCCAGTGACAGAATGAGATGTCAGTTAGCTGTCAGTCTTTTCCTTAGTGCACCTTTTTCTCCTTAACTTCAGGGTCAGTACACCAAGATCACATTCCGCACCCCGGTTTTTGTTGGCGGCTCCCCCAGCGCGTACTGGCTGGCGAGGGCAGCCGGGACTAACCGGGGTTTCCAAGGCTGCATCCAGACGCTCAACGTCAACGGCAAAGCCGTCGACATGCGACCCTGGCCCAGGGGCCACGCCCTCAGCGGAGCCGACATTGGTGAGTCCGACAGACGGGGCAGCCATCGCTGAGTTACTGCTCTTGACTGTGAGCTTATGTTTCTTTAATTAAGTCTCCATGACACATACGATGAAGCCAGGGGGCAGTTGTGTATCTGTGATCTCAATCAATGGCAAAGCCTCTGATTGGCTCGCCCTCGTGTGTGGCAGAGGAAGGGGGTGACGTCGCCCCTGTGGGCATGAACTGGGACACATGACAGACGCAGCATTGATTTGTGGGGTGGGGATGGAGCCCGTGGGCATTATCACAAGGTCGATGTGCGTTTTCATGTCTGAAGTTTAACTCTCCCTCTACTAAGGGAAATGAGAAATGTGGAGCTGAACCATGCATGGCACAGTACTGTAGAGGAAACAGTGGTAGCAGAATGCAATATGCAGTGCTGTCATTTGCAAGTATGTGTATTTGTCTGCTGTCCGGTGGTGTCAAAAGCTTATTCACCATATCACTAACTGTCTGTATGATAGAAGTTAGGGGAACTATTTAATCAATTAAGAAAATTACTTATTCTTACCGCTGGTTGTGGGTTGCACATACAGTATACATTCTGTCATAATGTTTACGTTTGTGTGTAAGAATCTGGCTAACAGAAGTATGTTCAGTGGGTGTTTAGTAAGGGTCATGCATGTGAAGAGTGTTTTGAATGTGATTTGCACATGTGAAGAGCTTGTGCAATGCTGTAGGGCTGATGTGTTTGAAGCTGGAGCATGAGAGAGGGTCATGTGGAAAGGTGTAGTGAATAAGAGTCACGCATACGAAGGCTGCATTGAGTAAGGGTGACGCGTGTGTGAATGCAGGTCATGTCTGTAGAGCTAAACAGATAATTACGAAAATAAGGATATTCTGATCGTGTACAATGTTTGTGTGTGCAATACTGAGGAGAGCTTTCGTTTGTTACAGAGGAGTTACACAAGCTTTTTTTTTAATGTCAGTGTAACTGCTGCCAACGGGATGTTATGATTTTATCGGTGAGGCATGCTAGACATTCTTGGATCAGAATGGAAGGTTGAAGAGGGAGAATTCTCACGAACCATTCCATTACACTGTGAACTTCCTGCAATTAAAACACATACACAAACACACCCATGCACATAGCCAAACACACACATATACTCACACCCACACACACACACACACACACACACACACAGAGACTGATATATACATGATTACACACAAACACATACACATACACAGGCACGCACACCCAAAGACAAACACATACAGACACACACCCACACATACACACAGAGACCGATATATACATGGTCACACAAAAACAGATACACTGACACACACACACACAAAGGCAAACACACACACACTCACACCCTGACACACATCCATTCACACGAAACACCCCCTCGGTAGGGCGGCTTGTTCTGACCTTGAGCGCTCTGGTTGTGGTGGAAATAACGATTATGGGTTCCATATGTCCGACACAGCCCCCTGGCGTGCTGTGAGTATATTAAGCTTAGCACGTCCCTGCCCTTCCACCCCAGCCCCTCCCTCCCACCGGCCCCCGACAGCCCCCCTCCCCAAACCAGACTCCCGTATCTCAGCGGGACAGTGACCTTTGGTCAGATCCACAGCAGCAGGGCAGTGGGCTGGACGGAAGCCCACACTTCTCCCTGTGACACAGTGTACACACGAGACAACGCTGTCTCAGAAAGAACCTCTGCTCTCACACATACACACGTTCCACAGCCTGATTTAGGAAAACTCAATGACAGATCATTCCATTAAAAAAAGAAAAAGTCTAACCCTCCCTGTAAAATGCTGCCACTCTTTCCTGCTTACACAGCTGCCATCTCCTAATCAATTTTTATTTGTATATTTTGCCAGTAGCATAAAATTAGTATTGAACAAGTCCATTCTTCCATGGTGTATCTGCATTAGACCTGAGAGGTATTTAACTGTGAAGACATTTGATGTTGATTTTGTTTTATTACTCCCTGCAGTAGACAGAAGGGCATCAAATGGGCTAAGTTTCATTTGGTTCACCTGCATGTGTTCATCTGGCAGGAGAGTGCAGCGACAACGTCTGTGGAGGAGTCACCTGCGCCAACGGAGGAATGTGCTTTGCCAACCGTGCAGATGGGTACATCTGCCTGTGCCCCCTCGGATTTAGGGGCCCACTCTGCGAAGAGAGTGAGTTGCCCCACTACATCTTCGACTGAAACCATTTTGTTTGTAATATTGCATTTACTGTGATCTCACTTCCTTTCCTGTCCATCAGTGATTGAGTTTTGTAACACCAGCAAAATTGGAAGTACCACCAAACATTTTTTGTCTTTTCCTCTGTCCTGCTCATACTTCACGGTCCAGGTTTCTTGCTATCCCTGCCGAGTTTCAATGAGACTCTCAGGTCGTACACCAGCGCCCCCTGGCCGCAGTCCTCCAAGCAGTATCTGTCCTTCATGGAGTTTGAGATAACTTTCCAGCCAGCCGTGGCCGATGGCACTCTGCTCTACAGCGAGGACGCAGGCAGCCGGGATTTCCTGGCCATCACGCTGGCGGGCGGTCACCTGGAGTTCCGCTTTGACTGCGGCTCGGGGCCAGCGGTCATCAGGTCAGCCATTTTGCTTCATACACTCAAACTATACGCATAGATGCATATAGAGTGCAAATACATACCTGCTAAATATCAACTATATATGTGTGTTAACATGACCCACCCTGCAATATACAATATCATGAAAAATTCTTAGCCATACTTTTCATCATTTTGTATTTTTTTTTAAATTTGAATACATTATTTGTACATTATAGTAGTGGGAGTCTGAGTAGAAAAATGATCAACAATTGTAGTGCTTCTTTCTGGTATTTTTGCAAAGTAATCAAACATGCAATCTTTATGTGTGGAAGAATGTATTACTCTCTTAGGGCATTCTTTGCTGCATCAGAACCTGGGTGACTTTAAATCATTGAAAAGCCCTGTGTTCGAGTCCCTGCCCACCTTTACTGGCTCTGTCCATTTTAGTTAGGTAACAATTGGCCCAGGGGTGAAATAGTCAGTTTGGTTAGTAAGTCTCTTCCTTCTCTAGTGGCCGGGCACCTGTGGATGCATGAACTGAGTATATGCTGACTTTGCAGTAGAAGAAGCAAGGGCTTGCTGTCATGTGAATCAGAGAGGTCACGTGCTTTCTTCTGGGTTGCTACCTGAGACTTCATTTGGGAGTGAAAATGGGAAAAGTCCCAAACATTTTACAAAATAATCAAATACTTTTTTAGGTTTACTATAGTTGTATATTGCATAATGCAAGCACAGCGTAGTCCATTTTGTACCGACAAAGAGACTATCAGCATCCAAGCTAGAGAATCACAGTATGGCTACAGGATGCAACTTTAATTCACTGAGTACCAGAGTTGGGAACAGAATCATCGAATAACTGGAAAAGTGCGCCCTCTAGCAGCAGAAGAAGCCATTGCATTGTATCTGAGAGGCAAAATATTTCCAAGGTTTCAGTGTTTAATTTCTGATTGTGTAACTGTTACTTTTGACGAAGTAACTCCTAATTTCCTCCTGCTTACTGAAATAGCAGCTGCACAGGTGTAAAAAGTGCAGCTTTATTCAGACCTCCCACTGCTGGTCAGTTGGTGTTCTGATGGTTTCCTCTGGTTGGTCGGCACATGTCCACACAGGAGTGAAGAGCCAGTCAGCATGGACTCATGGCACGAGCTGCGGGTCTCTCGCACTGCCAAGAACGGGATCCTCCAGGTGGATAACCAGAGGCCCATGGAGGGCATGGCAGAGGTACAGGGCTCAATCGTGTGGGGCAGTAACCTGCTATTTCATGCTTAATTCAGGTTTGCTACACTTAGGGGATCACAGTCCTCTGAGTAATGGGCAAAAATGGTTTATTCTTAAGGATTCACATTTATGGGACTTCCACACTTTTAACATTTCAGAAAATCAATGATAATACTATGGCCATTGCATTTTTTTGCACATTCGTAATATTTATTACATTTTTAAGAAGTTTTTTTTAATATATATAGACACAATGTATGGTGTCCCATTTGTGCTCCCATGTACGGGTTTGTTAAAGAGCCACTGCTTCCCCCCTCTGTAGCTAAGTGGAATGCATATTACTATTTAATTTGTAATATGGATCTTATCTGCATCTTTCCTCCTGCCCACCAGGGGGCATTCACTCAGATCAAGTGCAGCACTCCACTGTACATTGGCGGCGTCCCAAATTATGAAGGCACCAAGAGCAGCGCTGCTGTCCTGCGCCCCTTCAGCGGCAGCATTCAAAAGGTAACCAATTAAATGTACAAGTGCCCATCGTAAAAGTCAGACGTGAGCTATGAAGAATAGTAGCCGTTAGTGCGCTGCAGAGTTCTTCATAAATACATAAAAAGAGCTACTGAGGGTTGTTCTGTGAGAAAATGAAATGCATAGAAAGTGTTTTTTTATGCACCAGATGGAAATGTATAAATTAGCTTACATAAGTACATTGATTTGGGCTTTGGCTAAATCATGATCTGTAATGAAAAAGTCAGCAGCCTTTTGACTCCATTGAATTTTCCGTGGCCTCTCCCATCATACACTAAATAGGGTGCTCTGTTCACCCCCATGAATTTTATGTTTACTTGTGGAACCTGGTTGCACTTGAGGTCATTAAAACTCACCAAGGACTCTCGTAAATGTTGCTTAACAAAGACAAATCATATCATCAATCTGATTTTTGGCTTTAGTAGATTCGTTTGGGCTTTATAAGTCAAACTAATAAATACTTTCCATGAGTGCAGATAAATATGGTTAAAGCTGACTAGCTTTCTGAGATGCATGGAAGTGGTAACACATATTTGTTCGGCAGTAGTTTGTGCCAAACAGAGTCTGTTGACTTGGCCAAGTTGAAAGTTTCCACTTGGTCTGTGAGCCTTATCTCAGGGGTATATATGGACCACCAAAGCCTAAACAAGCCTTTAGAGAAAGCTGCCCTCTCATTGGCTTATTCTCTACGTCACCTCCACACATCTGTCTCCAATGCTGCCATTCATCATTCTGCCAGGTCCTCCTGAACGATCGCACCATCCAGCTGACCACAGACTCTGCAGAGGGGGTGAACGTGGAGAACGCGGTGCACCCCTGCGTGGATCAGCCCTGTGCCAACGGCGGGACGTGCCGGCCTAAATGGGAGGAGTATGAGTGCGACTGCCCGCTGGGCTACGATGGCAGGCACTGCCAGAAAGGTGTATGGAGGGGCACACAGCGAGCGCGTAGGTCATGCAGGTTGTGCTGTGTCAAATCCCAATTCCCTCGTTGAGACAAAATCGATGCCTCTCTTCTAAAGTACCAATGAATACAGGCTTTACTGCAGTCACATACAATCGTTTGCAATACATCCAGCCGTGAACTATCAACAAGGGATGGCATTGGAAAAAGTATGTTATTATGTGAACTGTGATATCTACCGTACACTTATAGGGCTCTTTTCCGACCAAACTCATGATGGAAATATGGTACATTTTTGTTGCACTGTTTATTTGAAAACCCAGATTTCTCTGAAGTTCATTTCAATGCAGTTTCGCATTGCAACCACAAAACAGTGGCATTCTACTTCTGTATGATTAACACCACAAGGTTTTGAAATACATGATAGCATATGAATTTCTGAGAAACATTTTGTTTCTGTATTTTGACATTTGTACCATAAATTTGGACTATTATGACAGATTTTAAATCTTGTATATGTATTTACATGGAGTGTTTTCATCAGTTTTGAGTACATTGTAAAGTGCATGTATTTTGCTACTTTAGCTTTATGATGAAATCACTAGTCACTTTAAATTAAGGGTCTGTAGAATCTAACATGTGGTTTGAATATAGTGTCCCTGTCTTCTGTGCCGGAGTATAGTACTGGTGTATCTTTTTCATAGTATTGTTTCATCAGCATTTTTAATGTAGCTAATGAGTGCATTTCCACCAAAACTTTGTGAAAAGCTCATGAATGGGTCAAAATGTGACCACATTTCACTCTGAATGTAATACTGTTGCCTAATATGTGATGTCTTAAATATGTATCTCTTCTGCTTTTTTGCCTATGCTATGCAGAGTGTGGAAATTATTGCCTGAACAGTAAGTTCAAAGAAACATGTTTCTTAAATCATTTCTCATTTTGGAGGTTTTAAGATTATGCCACTGAATTTTGAGTTGAGTAATACGTCAAATATAGCAAAAGCTAATACTATCAAATTTTGTTAATAATCCTCAAGGCACCTCATGCCTCGCGTTCTTGGTTACCCTGAGACGTAATTTCCATGGCTCTGCCTTTCAGCTCCCTAATCAATGTTTATTAAACTGTGGACATTTTTCATTTACAATACAGTGAACTGAAGAGCTGAATCGCTATCGCTTGTTTATTCTCATCTGAAAACTCAGCCTTGAGCTCCATCTAGTGGCCATTCTGAGAAATGTCAGTAAATTCTCTCTCTCTCCCTCTCTTAGCTGTTACAGAGGCTATTGAGATTCCACAGTTCATCGGCCGCAGCTACCTCACCTATGATAACCGGGACATCCTCAAAAGGTAAGCAGGCTTATTTCACCTGATACAGACATACCCTTCCTCACTTTTCCATTTTGCACTTATTTGCTATGACACCATTTCACCCACACAAAAATGACATTGTACTTTTGTAAGTCCTCATTTTATAACATTTAAAGTAATATTCTAAAAAAATGTTTCTTAAAAAAACATATCTGCCTGGCATATTTTATCTTCGCTTTAACAGGTCTTTTATGCAAGTTTGGTTGCCAAATCAGGCTTTGACTTTTCATTTCAAGCTGCTTTTACAGGGGAGAAACCACCCCTTTGCAAGTTTTCACTGTGGCAGAAGAAATCAGCAAATTAATTGTACTGGTCCCATGGTAAAAAAAAAAACTCAATAAAAGAGCAACAGACTTGTCCACATTGTTGTCAGACATGTCTGTGTTTATGTTCACTGAACTTACAAAAGTGAATGAATGTTGTACTGACATCTATAGGACTGACACCGGATGTCAGTGTACCTGTACATCTATTTTACTTAAGGACATGCCTTGAATTTGCCTTTAGGTTTGTGGTTGATGGTAGGTCTACACTGGGTACATATTTAGTTAGGGGTTAGCTTTAAAGTTTAAAAAGTACAGTAAGATTTCTTATAAGTCATAAATTTAAGAAAATTATATATAAATCAGAAATGATATAGGCTGTAACTTCAAGTCTATGTAATGGGTGTTTGACAGTGATGTTTGATTTCCATACACAACCCGTTAATGTCCAGGTTTATCCAAATGTTCGGAAAGTTTACATTAGAAGATTCTAAAATTAATTTGATTATAATTGTTTTAACCGCCATGCTAAGTCTATTTATATGGTGTTAGCACAGGGCAACAGGAAATGCAGTCATCTGGTTAGTGTCTTAGCTAAATGGTATATCTCCATTGTCTTATGTCAACATTATTTCTCTGGGCATATGGGTCAGAGTCAGTATGGAGATCACTGCCAATGCCGGGTCTTTTCTTACCACAGGATTCTGTGTGTTCTGGATGATGACACATGTCTGCAAATCCTCCGTCTGCGTTCAGATTGATTATACGCGGCCCAGAACCCAGAGAGACTGAATCATCAGCATTGTTTGCGCTGACTGTATCTTCTTGTCACAGCAGGGGTTTTTCACTGTCAAGAGCTCCTGCCTGGCAATTTACTTTGTCTTGAATTGACAGAGCGGTAGTCTCTGAGTATGCGTGGACAAACCATGCTACTTTAAAGTCAGGTGCCAAGAATCCGGTTCGGATGATTTGACTGTGTAGGCAAATTCTTTGATTTAATCAGTTAAGTGTTGAGCAGCAATAAAAAACAGAATGTTCCACAGTTCTCTAGGACCCGTGTTAGCCACTCATCTTAGAGCGTCATGTTTATGAACAAACCACCCCAAAGATGACCTGTCTAACCTCACCATATTGATTTCAAATAAGTTCCCTGCTGAAGAACATCCAAACTCAGTTAGCTCTCTGATTTGACAAGAAGACACACAGAAGTGTTACACCAGAATCACAGTACAATTACTATTCTTTTAGTTATGCTAATTAACTAATTTACATTAAAATCAATGTGAGCCATACTAATTAGTTCTTTAACTGTATGACAGTAGTCCTGACATCCAGGGCTGACTAAACACATTTTGCAAAGTGTAAAGTGCTGGAGACAGCTTTGTCCATTTTACAGTTTGCCACCAAGATGGTAATTATCATATATTGATTCAAAATGTCTTACAAGAGTAAGTTCAATACATCTGACTAAGTGGGTATCAATCAGTCATTTAGGGAATCAGTCATCCTTGGGTCGAACTCCTTGCTGTTTTCCTTTCAACCCACCTACCCCAATCCAACCACACTGAGCTATCTCCTCCCACCCCTACCCAATGAGAGCTGTCTGCTGAAGAACGCAGCAGTGCCATGCTGGGCAGGGATTTAGCTGTGTGTGTTCCCCCTTGGCGGGTCCCAGCCTCATGAATAGCTCATGGTACAAACAAAGAAGCCCTCGTGTGTGTGTTCAGCTACCGACGAGTGCGACAGGGCTGTGAGTATGTGCTGTGTCTGTGCATGAGTAAGGCCGATCCACAGTAAGGCCCCAGTCCAAGGGGAGCTAACCCTGGTGCTGGGGAATATGGATGCCTTTGTTGTTACTCATCACTGAATAGATCATTTAAAGGACATGATTACTCACCTCACCTTGTTTCTTTTTAAAACAAAAGCCAGCATTCCCTCCAGTTGTCTATGACCAGAGCTGGTCCCCACTCCTTTACTATAGTCCATCCAAGGGATAACAAAGACTGTACCATCAATTACTTTTCCTCACATTTCAAGACGGCTGCCCTTTATGCAATTCGAGCAGCGCTAGGTTAGATTGTCCGGATATCTGAGTCATACTTTGGTGCGGCCGTCTCTAGCCTCGCTGTTTGGACTAGAGGTTATGTGAGACCACAGGCGTCACTTGCCTTGTACGCCGTACGCACAACAAACTGCTTAAAAGTAGCTCAGCAGAATTTATTGTCATTTGCATCATGTAGCTGAACAGCTCCCTTTTGTCGTTTTTTTTTTACCATGATAACAGTTGTCAGATTGAGCGGCTTGTTACTGTGTGTCACAAATAGCAGAGCATGCGCTAGAACATGACAAGCTCTTTTTTCTCCTCTGCTGCAGTGCATGGCAACCTTCTGGCATTTCTTCCCTCACTGGTACAGTCAATGCTGTGCCGTTATCAAGTGATGTTAATCAGCATTCATCAGCCAAATTTAGGCGTCAAAAAAGACATGCAAATATGTTTGTATGTGTGGATGTGCATGTTAGGGGAGGGAGTCTGTGTATGTGCTTATGTGTGTTTGTGTTATGCATGTTAAGTGAATAATAGCGTTCATTTTTCTTTTCTAGTGTAAATTATAGTCAGATTCTTTTTATAAATATCTGCCCATAAATGTGGAATGTCACATGCTACAAGCAGAATGTCCCTGTGGGGATAATGAAGTATTCTGCTTTCAGATACAAGCTACTGTACTTGAAGCAGTTTTTGAAGGTTTTATTAAATGAATGTACAATGTCTATCAAACACTGTAACTAAATGTTTTCGTACAGTCATTTGACAGATTTAATAGAACACATCCAACATGAAAATCCAAAATGAAAAAAAGACAGTTGCACTGAGATTAAGAATGAAAAGGCTAATAAGAAAAAATGTTTTTTATCCGGGTAAATATAACTAAATGTAGCTTTTCACTGACCAGGAAATTAAATGTCATGAGTTAATGTAGTGTGTATATGTTGGTGTGCATATATGTTTGCGTGTGTGTGCATGTGTAGAATCTCAGCTCACAGCTTTGTGTCTAATCCCTCTCAGAGTCACCGGCTCCAGGACTAATGTGTTCATGCGGTTTAAGAGCACAGCGAAAGACGGCCTGTTACTATGGAGAGGGGACAGTCCCATGAGGCCCAACAGCGACTTCCTGTCTATGGGGCTGCAAGATGGAGCACTCATCTTCAGGTAAACACCCTGTCTGTCTTTCTGTGTTCCTCACACCCTGTCTGTATGTCACCTCCTCCCTGTATGTTTCTGTCAATCTACCTGTTCGCCTCCGTAATTTTCTCTGTCCTCCTCTCTGCGTTTTTGGGGTTTTATGTTTGAAGGCACCTGTATCTTTGTGTGTATTGTTGTGTAGTTTATTGTATGTACAGTACAGTTAAAAAAATGTGCATGAGTGTATGTGTACCAAACCTGGATAAAATATGTATTTTGTTGCTTAATCTCTTCGACTGCAGCAAGAACACCTTCTGCAGATGCCCACGTATTTGCGAGGAAACACGTCAGAAATCAAAACCTGCAGTCATATGAAAGAAACTGTTTCTGAGTATTGCTTAAAATGGATGTTTCCTTTAAAATTGCTCTTAATCTGTAGGATTTCACCGGTATCTAAAGGATTAAAGTATTTCAAATAATTATTTGACCCAGGTCTGGTGTGTGTATGTGTGCTCTCTCAGCTTGCGTCATTCTGACTACCCTTTGCTCTGTGTCTCTTTACAGCTACAACCTTGGTAGCGGCGTAGGCACCGTGATGGTCAATGGAACATTCAGTGATGGAAGATGGCACCGGGTCAAGGCTGTCAGGTCATTTTCTCAGTTTGAAACAGTCCTACTAGATCTGAAAACCATTTAAAAGAGAGCAAAAATGGTATTCGCCCTGGCCATGAAATAAATTGGTAATATTCAGATAGTTCCAGGGAGAATAGCTTTTTTGTACCTATTCACAGTTGTCACTGATATTTTTGTGAACTAGGAATTATGCCAGTTTTTTTATAACTTCTTTGTTTCTTCTTATTTCCTTTCATATCGGGGGAAAGCTTTTCTCTGTAAATTTTGTAAATTGTGCCAGGGTTCAGATCATCTCACCATAAATATTCAATATGACCAGAGGATGGCAGAAAAATACCACTTGATTAAATCCATAATTTGCTTTAGTACTGGAACCTGTTGTGGATGACTCATGTATCCATTTAACATAATATGAAGTAAAGTGTGAGCCAAAAGTAGTTTGATGTGTATACTAAGGGTTATGAGGTAGCTGTGGAATGCTTCTTTCAACAGTGCCACTATGATGAAAGCGGTGAAATTTAGGATGAACATAATACATTAATAAACCAAGAGCGTCATGATAAGTCTTGTCAGATGTGTCAATTTGCCATCTGTTCTGCCTGACTGCTCAGCGGCTGACCAGCAATTCCAATGTCCAAAAATCCAGTGATCCAATAATCAATGTCAAAGCAACAGAATTTATCCAGCCCTCATTGCACTCTTCATCCAGCTCTTTTGGATTAAAGTATTTTGTGTATAAAAATGTGTGTATTTATTACAGCGTGCGTTGTCTATACTGAGAGGAAGCTTTCATGTACATTCATTTGACAACTGAAGTCATTGCATTTTTTAACTGAAAATGGCCATAGCTATACTACGTTTGTCACTTGTATATAGTTTGCATATTCAAAATTATTGTTTTCCTTATGAATTTGAATATTTACATGGAAAGGTATACCATCATTATAGATGATAGTTACTCAAAAAGAGTAAAAAATAGCCAGATTAACAGTGATTCATGTAAAAATAATATTAATCTTTAGTATTGATCATCATCAGCCATTTTTGAATTTGAGAATAAGATCAGCCGTGGTCTCCTATGACATGCCATGGGAATAGCAACCAAAACAATATCAAATCCCGCCCCTCATCCTGTTTTCATAGGGATGGCCAGTCCGGGAAACTGACCGTGGATGACTATGGAGCCAAGACTGGGAAATCACCAGGGAAAATGAGACAACTAAACACCAATGGCGTCCTGTATGTTGGTAAGCGACACAGCTTCCTTTGGAGCTTCTGCAAGCTCTGCAGTGGATGATAATGATGGTGATGATAATCACAACCAAAATGATTACACTGATGATGAAGACGACGATAAAAATACCAGATAATTATGACCACAGTTATTATGATGTTGGCGATGATTGCTGTGACGGCAATGACATTGGCAGTAATGGTGATGATGACAGTTATGTTAATGATGATGATGATTATTATTATTATGGGATATCTTGTTTCACAGGGGGAATGAAGGAGATTGCACTGCACACAAACAGACAGTACATGCGGGGTCTGGTTGGCTGCATCTCCCATTTCACCCTGTCCACAGACTACCACCTCTCCCTGGTGGAAGACGCGGCTGACGGCAAAAACATCAATACTTGCAACAACTAAAAGCTGCAGTGCCCTTGTTTCCTGGGAGACTCAGTTAGGAGCAGGCCCACTAATATGAGGACCATATTTACTGATGTGCCACATGACTGGATAACTGTGGGGCAACTCTTGCGAGAAAAAAGACCAAAAAAATCAAAAAACAGCTGAAGGGTCTCGTCTCCATTTACTGAAGGACAATGTCTTGGGATATTCCTAAATGATTTAAATTGTATTTATTTATTTTTTGTATATCCTGATAAGATTATTTAAACCTTCAATGTTTAGTCCTTTAGGGCATCTTTTGTAAGCCTGCAGTCCAGTGATGACGTTGTAGAGGAGGACGTTGCCAGTTTGGTTTGAACGTTTAAAAAAGTCTCTAGAGTCCACTCTGAGGCCTCTGGCTTGGAGTCTCTCTTTCTTTTTCTCGTCCTCTTGTGAGGGTCTGTAGTGAAATATTCCATTTGTGATGTTGTAGTGCGTCTGTCAGGCCTCTGTCCAAGAATGTCCCAGGGCACCGGTGATATTGTGCTGTCAGACTTCTCTAGGCTGCTGAACATTCATAGAGTTGGGAATTCTGTATCTAGAGGTGTCACAAACTGCAATGCAATCTCAAGAATGTGAAATCCACCAAAAAACATTTGAAAAGCCCTCATACCCTTCATTTTGGGGAGCTCATGAATTAAAGAGTTAAGAAAATGACCCCTTAAAATTGACCAGAATGGCCAAACAACAGTTAAAACTTCATTAATTTACCAGGAAAATAAGTCTATCTAAGGACTATCATGTCAAGAGACTGATGTGTTGAAGGCGACTCTAAGAAAATTGGAGGCATTCGATTGCTAGCCCTCGCCGTAAGAGTTGGATTTTGGGGAAGAAGTACACCCTCATCTTCAAAACACAGGAGAAGCAACATCTATGAGGAGAAAAGAATTTAAAATAACTACCCAGTTACATAGTAGCTGCATTTTTCATACTAAGCTGTGCATTTAGTTCAATTGAAAGAACTTAGATTGTGAATGTAATATTATTCATACAATTTTTCCACAGGTACAGATTGCCTACTGCAGAAATCCCGTAAGAAGCAGATCGTCATACATTGCACTTAAAAATCTTTTTCCGTTCCTACATTTTATCACCGTCCTGCGTTAACAGCTGAAATAAAGTGTCAGTTCTCAAGACTTTAAGTCGAGCAGAAGGGAACATGACAGTACAGAACTTTGGTGCTTAGTTGGTAGGTCTGGTACAGACAGTGCTGACAATAGATAAACCAGGAAGTTGGCCAAGGAAACCTTTATGGTCAGTTGGTCAGAAATAGATCTATGGATGCATCTTTAGTGATGCAGAACACAGAACAATAGTCATGGCCAATGACTTTGCCAGCAGTATTAATTATTTATCCAGCTGAAGAGTACTAGGATTGAAGACCAGTTGAGCTGTACATTTGTAAGGACTCAAAAGTACTCAAATGCAAATACTAGCTTATGGTTTTTACATGGTGTGTAAGTAAGTGTGTTACATAAGTGTGTAAATCTACTACAGGCATTTAATGCACAACTTGTGTAAGTTTAGCACATATGCTGTTGCTATTACGTCAGTTATTTTCAGAGTTTATAATCAGATTTGGCCAAAACTTTCCTTTAGTGTGGATTATTAACAGTTGAGCCAAAAAGTAGATGTACTTCCTTTGGGAGATTTGACTATATTCTCACTACAGGGGCTCAGGAAGACACGTAATAAAATATTTGTCCAAAATAATAACCTGACGGTACTTACTGTGGCGGATGTCTTTGGGTACAACTGACAGGCAATAGTTTGCAAATACGTGACAGAATTGCTAGCTGTAAATCATTATAATTTGGATTAGTGCATTCTCCCTGGGGCTGCAATATTAAATATGATTCTGAGGATGCAAAAGAAATTATATCCTACATTTTAGGGGCAGTACGGACAGCTTTCATCTCAATTAAAATCTATTTCATTTGGTATGTAAGAGATACAGCAGAGGGCAAAAGGCTAGCAATCGAATCCAAAGTGTGACAGAATTGTATGTCTTCTACCTGCTTCATCCCTGCTTTTCCAAATTGGTTACGACATCGAACAAAGAAGCTGTCTGTGCTCGGAGGCATTAACATTTGCAATACAATGCGTATTAAAATACAAAACAAGCATATAAAGCAACACATGTACAGAGCGACAGATTTCTCCATCATTTTTTTTAAGGTAGCCCAGTTTAGTTGCCCATAACTATTGGATTGCATTCTTTTCCTAGAAAGCATGTCAACCCACGTAGACATGCATCAATCCTACACCGTCTGCCATTCTGTACCAAAAACTCACTCTGTTACACCACATTTACTCAAATATTTCTTAAATTAACCCATGGCTGGACATTTGGTTTACATCAACAATCTACTGGTGCTTTTGGTTTGTAAAATAACCATATGGGACCATGCATAGTACAAAATTACTCTATTTAAACAAACCACTGCCTAGATTAGCTTCCAAAGCTGAAGCAGTGAATGCATGCTGTCCCCTGAATGAGAAAAGGTACTATGTGTTAAATATTAATTACTTGTGCAAGCTGTACTGTAAATGGATTTAGCTCCTATCAATCCTGTTAGACTGAGGCAGAAAAGAAGTTCAGGTTGTTTAGTCGAGATTTGATATTGTTTTTGGGCCCCAAAATTTAACCAGCATTTCCTCATCTGAACACCGATTCAAGTCTCTGAAAACCTTTGCCATCATTGGTAGCTATTTCTTTCATTTTTCCAGTTTGTGTGGTACAACACTGTAGTATTTTGTAGGTGCCCTGTGCCCCTCCCCCTACCCAAAAAAAAAAGGTATAGCATTTTGTACATTTTGTGTATTCTTGAAGATGTTAATTTATTACTCTTTTCAGATTTCAGAAAATAAACTGAACTGTTTAATAAAAACTGCTGTGATTTTTTTTGTTGTCGTAACTGATCACACTTAAATACTTTTGATGAAACCATTCATAACCTCTCAATGCAGCATCATTTTCTTACTGGAACAAAGCATGGCTCAAAAAGAGCCATCATTATGTAGCCACTACCCCTATTGCCTAACATAACATGACCGAAACCAGCACAACCATCATGTCATTTTTGAACCCAAAGAGACATTACTGACCATTATTTTTACTTCCAAGAAAGAGTTATTATAGAAAGAAAGTATTTCATGAAGTTCATGGCTCTAGCTATTTATTGTTCATTTTTCTTTTTCAGCATTTCAAGGGCAATTTTTCGCAGCTTTGTGAGTGCAATTTTTCGCATGCCAATGTCCTTTCTGACTGTTCTATTTATATACGTGGTTTCAGTGCCTGAACCACTCTTGGAACAGGATAAATTGTTTGTCCTGCCCAGTGTACAAAAACATACCTTCTATCAATTTCTGTGAATTCCCATTTCTTTGTTACACAAGAAGTACAATAATTCAGCTTGGGTATTTTACAGCAAAACACATTTGAGGTGTCTAGCTTGTTCTTTTGTTCACATTTTACCATGGTTGACAGGTATCTGGCATTTTGTAGGTAAAGTTGTTGGGATGTTATTTTTAATTTTTTTGTGTTATTTTTTAAGTTTTTGTGACATGTTGTAATTCTGTGTAGGGGACAAAGTCTCCATGTATGTTTACTGTATTGTTGTGACCTGTACTGGATGGCATTTAATGGCTACACAGTGTTGCGCAATATTGGATATATATGCATGCCTTATGTGTATTTTAAATTGCAACGGTTACTTTAATCACATGACATACATTTGTGACAGTAGATCACTAAGTACAATAATGTATGGACTCAGATAAAAAAGGGCACTGCTGTAGATTTCATTACTGAGGCAGAAAGATGGACTAGTTGTTATGGTGATAGTTTTATTTCTGTGAAAAGCACATCTATTTTATAATTGACCAACTTAAATCCGGAGTAACAGCAATGCAAATGTGGCTGTTTAAATGGTACTGGCTGTGAATTTCCAACTATATATACATAATGTGCATACCACTTTATATGAAAGAGTGAAGAATGGAATGGAATGGAAATTATCCTAATGCAATTCACATCATAAACATGTGAAATTACGAATTTCAGAAAAGGAATGAATAAGACAGCAAATTTTACTCAGGCAAATTCTGGCAACGCTGCTTCCAGTTCTGAGCACTTAATCTGCCTTTGCTAATGACTGGCCTATTTTAAGTCTGTGCGTGCTGCGATCAATTGTATCAGATGCACAAATCGATTAGACTCTCCATGCCTTGGGCTTATGGCAACGGAGGGTGTTCATGTGGAGATGCCAGTACAATTAATTGAACCAAAGCACAAACAAGTTATCTTGAGAGGGCATCACTCAGCAGTGCCAAAAGTAGGCCAGACTGAAAAAACATGAATAAATTGTCCTACTCAAGCAAGAATAACATTACAATCTAAAACTACCGAAAAGAGTATACTGAGGGAAGCAAGAGCATTCAGGAAAACGATGCTGTAGCTGCGCTATCAGCATCCTCTGCACAGCTAGCATCCTCTGTGTTCACTGTGTTGCATACAGTGCCGTCACAATTGAATGTCATGCATATGACATTGTTGCCATTATTAGCCTGCTGGCTAACAGAGACAGCCGTAGCATTGCAAGACATGTAGTTAGCTAAAGCGAACTAGAAAATTAAGGCCTATAAGGCTATCACACTTCACAGTGAAGTTGCAGGATTTTTATAGCTATTGATATATACTCAGCATAGTATGTAACAGCTTACCTCCTCTGCTTTTCTTTGTTTTGTGTGCAGTTACAGCTACACATGATTAAACAATTCAAGATATAGCATAAACATATTTTGTTTTCTGTTACTCAGAACCCATAGATAGCACCTTTAATTTTTTCACTGTCAAAAGACATTCTCCCGCAGCCCAAAGGTCCTTTATTCAGTTGACTCATTGCAAAGTGCCTCATCGTTGCCATATATGGTATGATATTGACAATGTACTGATGCATAGTTTTGTCCATTGTGCAGTCTTGCTGTGGTATATCATGAATTAATCAGGAGGTGGGGCAGAGAATTGCTCCTGTAGTTTGAGCTGACTTCAGGGAGAGATTGGAAATTGGGGAGGCTGGGTGTGGTACTTCATTAGGGATTGTTTGGTTCACCGATCATCAGGTGTAAACAGACTTGATAAACAGGCAATTAGACAGCTTAGAGAAAGGGAGGCTCCTCGAACTTTGGGATTTATCTTTGGATAATTTTACCTTTCGTTATTTATTTTCTTTTGGTTCAGTTTACTTGGAGTTGGAATTTAATTTTCTTTAGTGGCTGGCTTCTCGCTGTTGACTGAGTTCTCTTGACTAATTTTGTTTTGGTTTATTTTCCCCTGGTTTGAGGATTCCTGATGGCTGAGATGTGTTTAGAGTGTCAGGATGTGCATGAGTGTGGGATAGATGGAGGACTGCTTACCTGAGCATACTGACTGGAACAAAAGATCTGTCAAGTGGGAAGAGAAGGCTTAAAATAAAGCAGAGGAACTATGAGACCATTGGCTGGGCTGGAGGTGCAGAGTGGCGGGTCCCCAGGGCAGTCAGAAACATGGCTCAGCATTGGTTACTCAGTGCATGTGGTGCAAGGGGACCATAAATTCCATAAATTTGATTAGCAAGTAAATCTAAGCATTTGTTTTTTTTTTTCTTCCTACAGTTTGACATGATTGCTTTGGTGATTATTCAGTTTGCCAGACTGTGTGTGGAAAAAGAGACAGAACAGTTGCATTTCATTGAGTCAACACAAAGGACAAATATTGATAGAATCCAAGCATGAGAGTCTTATCCACTGTAGTGCTTACGGGCAACAAAGAGAGAAGACACAGGGAGCCAAAAGAGCTGGAAGGAGAAGATTCCTTGTGTGGGCTTTTAATATTTTGACAGAAGCATCTTTCCGCTCAATTTTGAATAGTACTCAGGAGAAGCTTATCAACAAAAGAAAAATCTCCCTTAAAAACAAATTGTAGACAGTTTATGTTGGTGGTTAACTCCTCAACAGATTCAACACAACATAGAAGAGGTGAGGCATCAGCATAGGGTAGAATGTGTAAGTCTTTATTCTCTTATTAGCAGAAATTTGTTTTATTTATTAATTCATATAACAAAGCCTTGTTTGAAGTGAAGGCCACTAATGCGGAAACCACTTAAAATCCATAAAAGTGTTGAGTCCTTTCAATAATTCATAGGAAAGTGGGTCTAATCAGGTACCATTTTTCCCTCTGCTTAATGTTCATGGCTACTTTTTCTGAAATGTCTTTGTAACTCCCCACAAGACATAATGCGTTAGCAGTACATTTTATTTTTAAAAGTGTAATAAATAATGCAGCGTAAAGATAAAATGGTCTAAGTGCCACTGCTTTCAATGAGTCTAAATGCATTCTATAAGTCTAAAATATCTGTATGTTTCTGTGTGAAGTTATATCCCCTTCTCAAGCTCCAAGATCTATTTTTCTAATTATTACACCACCAACATATCAACATTTTCCCCTCAGTTTGAGTCATGTCTCTGAAATAGTTCTTTAGGTGATTTTCCAGGAAATGTGTAATAATAAAAAAGAAAAAGAAAGGCTAGCAAATGGGCTACAAGAGAGCTTCTTTTAAAAATGATTTCCTCATTGACGTCAGAAACATGCATTGGTTCGAGAGCTCTCCCACGCGAACAGAAGTTAGCTTTGTTGCTGGAGTGACTGAACAATGAAAGGGATCAGCTGGTAATGACAAATATATATCTGACCTATAAAATACAGTGAAAATATTACCAGACCTGAAAAAAATAATAATCCTAAGACAAAAGATTAAGCAAATGGTAAGGGGGACACTTACTTTGAAAAGAGAAAAAACTACACAAGACCCAGATTTATTTTATCTGATGTGAACACACAGTGGAACACCTCCCTTGCCTGCTTTTTGGATTTGTATCTGAACTTCTGATCTGAAGTACTTATTTTCCCTGAAATAAACCTCTGTGGGAGAAATGGTAAGAACACAATTAAAGGATAAAATATGAAGAGAAAGGGGATGAGAGATAAACAATAAATGCTTTTTTTACTCTCAAGAGATCTGCAGCAGATCTGATTTGTATCTGTTGACCTTAAATGTAGTTGTCATGCTGTCTGTTGAGCTACCCTGTGTCTGTTTCATTACAACATGTGCTAGGATGTTGATAGGCATCCACAGCTGTCTATAAAACAGTGTTTCATTGTCCTCATACATTTATACATTCTGTGCACATTTATCCATTTTTTTCTTACCACTGAAGCATAAGATGATGTTCTTTCCCAAGTGACTCACACGGTCTGTGCTTTAGACTGAGGATAAAGCTACAGGATCACAATGGATGGAGAAACTTGCTTGATGGAAAGGAGGACTCTACTGGGGGACCTTGTGACTCCTCTTTCTGACTCCTCTGGCCTTGGAAGGAGTTCATGGCTCCTCCTGCCAGCTCAGGTTGCATGCTAAGAATGACCAACAGGTCAGTGAGTCTATAATCAGTCTGTAATAATTCACATCTTTGACTTTTCAATGAGATCATATGTATAAGGAGGTTAATGTGTTTTATTGTTCATGAAATGTTGAAGACAGTAGGACAGGATAAACACAGTTTATGTGTTATAATTTGATGCAGTCACCAATATAGCCGCTGGCTGATATCAAGTCCAAAAATGATATCAAACCATGAAAGTTTTGCTGATGTGGTGTTAATGACAAGGGTGCCAGCTAGTGTTTAGATATCAGTGGGAGACACTACACTGGATGCCCTACACCAGATCTGAACTAGGAACTCTAAAAGAATCTTCCCTTGATCTTCAATGGTTATTGTCAGAATTCATAATCCACTTTGATTTCAGAATTCATATTGTGAAACTGACATGTCATTTCATGCAAATTTTTGGCCACTCCTAAATTAATTTATTTAGTGAACATTATGTCCACACTCCATTTCTCGCAAGTCTCTTATGGTTTTATCACTGCTTGGTTTACCTGGTTTAGCAGGACCCTATCTCCCCCCATCTTAGAAACCCTCCTTTCAGAAAATTTCCTTACAGAAAATACTTCATCCTTGGTACAGTGAAAAAGAAGAAACTGACGATGTGTAATTTCCTGGATGCATCTCCATGAATCGTTTTCTGCTAAGAAACCTCTCTTGTTAAGGACTACGTCAATTTTTCCAGCAAAAACTCTGATGGGGTGCTTTATTACATAGTGACATCTCAAGCCCTCAGGTAGTTTAGTTTTTACAGTGATTAACAGATCTCATAATAAAAATGTTTGGCTGTCAGAAAAGAAGTAAACAATAATAATGAAAGTAACAAATCCCAAACATTTTTTGCCAAATTTTTGTCTTTTCATTTGATGAAGGAATTTTTTGTGTCTCATTGGAAATCAATGGCTATTAGCACATGGGTTCGTTCTGGTTGTCAATAAGGGTGTGCCAATGTGATATACCTCTCCCAAATAGAAGCCTGGGGTATTTTCATGGGACATGTCGATTTTACATATTAAGGTGAAGAGGATCTGGGCTTATCGATGGGATGTTGCAGTTCTGATACTCTTGTGTACTGCTGGGATGCTGCCTTTGAGCGAAATGACCTCAGAGACACCAAAGATTGGGATAATAATGAAAAACAAGCTTCATAATTTTCCCCTCAGAAGTGCATCTGTTAAGCAGAGAAATAATGCAGACAATGACACTGTATTCGACAAAACACCGAAATGTGCATGCTTTCGGTAATATTATATTCTTTTACCTATGCCTAATGAAGATAGAATTAGCCATATTATCATTATTGAGCATGAATGAGAAACACATAACACTGAGTTATGTGAAAGATTACAGTATCACAGGACATGTACGCAATACATGTCTTGTGCAATAAATGTGTTTTTCTGGCACTTAAACAAGCATTGCTGTAACACAGATTAAGGTTAGGGTCAAAGAGATTTCGAATGGGAATTATACATGTGGCTGCCTTTTCACTCTCTGGCCCTATTAAATGTATTCATCCATATGAATCTCTGGTCGCTCTTGCTAATACATGGTGTTTAACCCATTTCCGCTGTGGGAAAACAATCATTCTTTAATGTCATTTACTCAGAAAACAAATCACCCTCCCCCGCTTGTTCAAATTGAGAAAATTAAGGTGAAACCAATCAGACCAGGGGAAAACATAGAATCAATTATCAGAATCGCTGGAAAAATCCTGATAAAGCTGGCAAAACGCTACGCATAGTGCCTTCAATACTTGAAGCACGTTCAGTGCTGGTAATTATGGTCATGGCAGTTATCGTTATACATTCAGAAAGTAAGGCAACACAATAGAGCGATTGGAGACGAAAGAGTCTGCTGTAATCCTACACAGTTAATCCTCAAATCCTCCACTTTACAGATTGTTCTGCGTGCTGTTTAGCTTCAGTGAACTGCAACTGCTGACCAGATCAAAGTGCGAGTCTGAATGGAAAACGCGCAAATCACATTTCAGAGTTATGTTAAAGACGCGGTTTGATTCCTGTTTGGTTGTGCCAAGGCATGCATGTGAGTTGAATGCTATGTTCTTGTCATACATATATATAACCAATGATTTTTAACATTTCATTTCGATTTTTGGATGTAACACAAACTTAATTTGCTGTTAAATACCTTTTTTTTTTTCAAACGACAAACTCAAACGATTTAACATGTTCCTGTAATTGTTAGGCCTCTGATGTCTGTACCTGAATTGAGCCTAAATATTGAATTAGCAAAGTTATTTTGCTAATGAATAGTATTTTAACAGTGGTTTGAAATCATTTTAAACGTTTTCATTTTTCACACATTTAAGGGGACCATTGACTAAGTCAGCCTGACTTAAATGTATCTCACCAACACAAATTTAATTCGAAAGACAACATTTAAATGGTAGTTCTACACATCTGCATTCAAAAGGTGCATATATAAGAAGACAAGTGACTCACCTCTGTGTCAGCCTGGCATTTTCTATATGCTATTGGATTTTCAGTGTATTTTATTTCACATATCAAATGAAAGGGTTTATATTGAGTTTTTATAATGATAGGAGAACGTAGGGCAGGTTCATTGGAATCCAACAAGGGGCAAATATTTGATATAATATATAGGTACAGTACATAAGTGTCAAAATGAAATAAAATGAACTGGATATACAACTGGGGACCAAAGGGATTTACAAATACATAACAGTGATCACACAGTTAGTTATTGTGATTTTTAGAAAATGTTTCATACATTTTTAAAATTTCGTACAAAAATGTTTCATACATTTATCATACATATTCATACTGTTACTATGTTGTAAAGGTTTCATACATTTATCATACATATTCATACTGTTACTATGTTGTAAAGGTTTCATACATTTATCATACATATTCATACTGTTACTATGTTGTAAAGGTTTCATACATTTATCATACATATTCATACTGTTACTATGTTGTGAGAACATCTATTCCAAATGTTTGAACACAAATGTTTGACACATGTACAAAAAGAAGAATCCAGTCAATGATGAAACATTTTTATGAAATATTTTTTCTTAAATATGCTATTAAATATAGCATATTTAATAGCAGACCTGTCATGTAAAACCCCATAGAACAAAAAAGTGAAACATGGGATTAAAAAGTGGTTTTAAGTAAATGTGGGGAAACACATGGTCCTGCATTTTCCCTCCATTAATCTTCCACATGCACAAAACATGTACATGCAATACACTTTACAAAATATGGGTATCAAATTATTGATCCAAATTCTATGGGGTTATGGACCAGGTTATGGTGTCAAACATGAGTGATTACAGAGACCACAAGGGTTAAATTCCCAGTCCCTGAAACGTCTCAGCCCTGAAATGCCTAAACTATAAACCTCCCTCTACTTTCCAACTGGCTAAAATAGTTACAATGCCAAGTTACAAAATTTCAGTTTTCTCAGAAAGTAAACATGAAATTTCTAGAACAATTCTTCACATTTGCCTGCATACCTATATCTTTCTCTCTAGTTTCCAGCTGTCTAAAATAGTTACAATAACAAGTTACCAAATTTCACTGACAGTTTTCTCAGAAAGTAAACATGAAATTCCCAGAGCAATTCTACACGTTTACCTACATTCATGTTATTAAGTAATGTAATTTAGTCCCGTTTTCTGTCCTTTCATCTCAAGTCTCATTTGGTTTCTTCATGTTGTATCATATTAAAGAAGTAAATTTCAATGTGTGAGTGTATATAAAATAAAATGTATGCCTTTCATTTTCTGTACTTGAGTACGCTATAAATCACTATGTAAATCCGTCCTTTGATCTTGATAGATACTTCACATAAAAATCCTTTTAAATCTGGAAGCATTTATGTACTTTAATACTACCATTTACAGAATATTATGGGAACACCACACACAAAGTATACTTTTTGTTTGTTTCACAATTCTTCATGGAAATACATTCAAAAAACCAACTACAATGTATATAGTGGTCTTTCTTTGTTCATATACACAGCAATACTGTATACTATGTTAGTACAATACATTATATATTTGTTGAGTTGAAAAGTGTATTACTAGAAGACTTTTTTTGCACATAACAACAAATAGTATTCTTCAATACTGTAAAACATTTGCAGCAGTCACATTAAAAATTGCAAGTATTTTGCTGCCTTGATAAATTATGTCAACTTGTTTAATCAAATACTACCTACCCTCATTGTTGAAGGTCAACATATTTTGTCATTTTTAACTTTATAAAAAAAAAATAATAATGGTTCAATTGGCTAAATGAAAAAAAAATGTTTTACATGGGACAGTCTGTTGGTAGTATACAAGATCACTCACTGATCACTCACAAGAGCACATTCTTTTGATTTTTCGACTCCCTTGCAAGGAAGCATGTCAAAATGCTCATTTTTATTGACGGAAGCATGCTTTTTCTTTGACTGGTAAATAATTAAACATATGCCAGCAAACCTCAGCAGTTAACTACCAAATAGGAGCTAAAAGTTTTAATGTAAATTATGTCAGTCTGTGAGGCTTTTCTATCTCTATGACTCACACCTTCATTTCATGGATTGGATAAAAAAACAACCAAGCTGATGTTACTCTGTTCTGTTGACTCCAGCATGCTTTTGTGTTTGGTTTAGTCTATTTGCAAGCTTATTGTTACCCTCTGATTTCCCTGGGTTGATTTAGTTGCCCTAGACAAGTTACCATATGCCCAGGGCTCGAGATGAGGGGGGATGCCATCCACCTTTGGAAAAATCTTGAAAACAACCGTCCCCCATGTGAAATTGTCTTCTCCCTTCCCATCCCCTTTTCTTAAATGTAATTAGGTATGCTATTTACAGACTAATCGCGAAAAGACGAAACCTCAGCAATTTAAATTTAAACCATGTTAACTGCGCTCCAGTCCGTGTTGTTTTGTATCCTCTGTGCCTATTGATTGCTTATTGCTTATTTGATTGGAGCCTGCAAATGCATGCTTCTAATTGGCTAATGCAACTTCACCGTGAGTTTTGCTTTGGATGAGAATTGCACATGCTACAGGTTGAAATGGCCAAGCGAGCAGTTTAGCAGGACCTGACAAGTTTTTTGTAAAGAAGAAGAAGAGGACAGGTGAGATGATAACCAGTCTCATGTATTATCAATACATTTTGTCCCTTCTGTAACAAACTTTGGCAACAATTCAGCCAATGTTTCATCTTGCATGAGACCGTCGCAGATAATGTTCGTGTTTGTGTTACATATAGCTAACTTGTTCACGTTTGAGCAAACGAACATATTTATTTGCTTGAAAGAACATGAGCGATTTTAGATTCTAATAAGATGGTGACTTATTGAATGTAAAAGGTATACTACGCAGAAACTTTTACGCAGTTGTGATTGTGTAGAGGACTGTTTTTGAAATTCCGCGCTCGTAATAGCATTGTTGTTATTATATATTGAAAATAATATTGTAAATCATTGGATAGTTTTTGTATTAATAATACGAGTTTTGAAGTAGGCCTACATTTTCTGTCCTTTTTCTATGATTGTGCATGAATATAAAAAATGTAGGCATATACCACCATCCTTCCACTCCAAGGTTGACCATCCCCCTATGTATTTTTTTTTTTTTTTGGTCCCGACCACTGCATGTACCTGCATTTATTAGAGAGGAACCATTAGAAAGTTGTATGCCTCTGAATAGCCACTTCAGCGTTCCTCCTACACACAATAAGCAAATATCATCTAAAAAGTTCAGCGGTAGTCAAGCCTGAGATGTATAGGTTCAACAGACATGCAGCCAGGTGGTCACACCCTTTCACCATCAACCAATAAATTCTCAGCTGTTTGACAGACTCTTTCCTCCTCATGGAAAAAAAAAATCACACTTCACAAAAAACACCAACAGAATGTAAGGGGGTGTAAAGAAAACTCAGGGCAGAGCTTACAAGTTTCCCCTAAATTGTAATATGGTAATTGCTGAATGCATCCAGAGGTTAAATGTATTGTGTTAGCTCAGTGGTTTAAGTGATTATTTATCAGTCATCTGTCCCCAATGACAGGTTTTGCAATATTAGTTCTCTTTAAGCCATTAATGTTGATGTAATGTGAGTATGGGAATAACCAGGACTATCTAAAGACTCATGCATTTGCTGTGAAAATCTTGGCAATCTTGAAATAGTGCAAAATAAAACCATACATCTTAAATTGTTCGTATGAGAAGAGGGTTAAAAATCCAAAGTATGTATATGTCAAGAAAGATTAGAGGCAAAGTGTTGTGACTTAGACTGTTCTGAATTAAACGGATGGAACTAGAACTGCTGAGGGAAGGATGTTGAAGTGAAGGAATTTTAATCTGCCTTTAAAGAAAGTCAAGAGGTGGTATGCAGGCATTTTGAATGACACCTGATCATTGACACTTGGAAGCAAAATACCAGACCTCAGAAAAGGGCCAGATTAAGCATGAAGCTTTGAACTTGGAAAGACCCATACATTACCTGAAAATGCAAACACTACATTATACATCTGAATGTATACATGTTGTACTTTCTACAGATATCTGAGCAATACATGTCTTTTTCATTGATTTAATATATTTGATTTCTGATTGGAAAACTTTTACTTATTTTTTCCTTATATTTAGCATTCTTAATTACACATGACCACCTCAATAACTTTATACTATTGGGGTTCATCAAAAAAAAAAAAAAAAACGCTTAAGTCTGTAAGTTTATTTTTTCAGTTAATAAATTAACTGTGAGAGGCTATCAACAGCACAACAATTGGTTATTTAACAGTTCTATCAGTTTCATTTTAAATTTGTCTGTTTTTGTTATCTAGCTAGCTATAAATAGTAATGTGAAGGGACAAAGCTCAACTTGTATTTCTCTAACAATACTCACTTGCATTTTTCCCATTCATATTGAATTGCTGCGCAAGTTAGCTAACATTTGCTGAATACACACATTTGTTTCAGTGGCTCTGATGGCAGGAGCTATCTACCCAAATTTCCTTTTAGCTATGTGATTGGCTGTACAGAAAAATTTTAGAGTTTCCATTTCAGTCCTTGGAATGGATCCAGGCTATGAAGTCTTGTGTGTGGCAACTGAAAGCCACGGGGAGAGATCATGTAAACAAGCTAGTTAACGTTAAAATTAGCTATGGGCTAATGCGTTCTTGCTTTTTACAAATAAATTTTTATTATATCATAATTCCATTAATAGAGGGCCTCTGGATGGCTCACAGGGTAAAACGTTGCCTGGGAGCCCTGAGGTCAGGGACTCGATCCCTGGCCTAACCATTGTCGGCCATGGCCAGAGGTGCCCCTTGGTGAGGCAACAATTGGCCAGCCTCACCTGGGATCCGATACGGGGCAAGCCGGCTAAGCTTGTTCATCGGTCTCATCACCATAGCGCCCTCTCTGTCATGCTGGGTGCCCGTGGTGGCACAAACCAACAGCACACTGACTGCGTCATCCTCCAGCATCATAGGCAGTGTGCAATTAGAGAGCACACGCCACAACATTACATCACCGCCACCATTGTTAGCATTGTTGACACCCAACAGGATGGATTTGTTACGCATGCAGTTTTATAGCGATATGCTTGTGCTTCCATCAGTGTGAAACAACATGGTCTGGAATTAAACAGACCCCTTTATCATATTTTTTCAGGTTTACTTTGTCCAGTGTTTGTGATCCTTAGCGCACTGTAACTGAAGCTGCTTATTTTTCTCTGACTGAAGTGGAACTAGGTTAGGTCAGCTGCCTCAGTGTCACCACATCCAAGAGAAGGTATGACGAGATGTGTGCTTTAATATGCCTCTTTCTGAAAAATGGTTGTACTCAGCTATAAGCTGACCGACTGTCGCCCAGCGGTTACTCTGCACAAGTCGCGTCAGCCCCCATCAGCCTCTTTCATGAATGGTCTGTTTCTGGCCACAGGACCACTTTTGGCCTGATGTTTTTTGGGTGGTGGACCTTCATTGATATACCTGTGCCACTATCATGCAAGAAAACCCCAGCAGGGTTGCTGTTTCTGATATACTGGCTCTTCTGACGTACATTACCCATGCCGCAATCAGAAGACACTTCTGTCTTTTGTGTTGCCCATTTTCCCAGAATTCCTCTCACACATAATCCAGAGGTGCCTGCCCTCCTGCTTTAAATGGTATACTCTGATCATGTGAAGGTGTGACTGACTGAGAAGTCTATTTCATAGAAAGAGCAAGTGTACCTAATGAAATGGCCTCTCAGTATAGGAGTAAGGAGTGAAGTAATTATGGGATACCTCTCACACCGGTGGCTTGGCTTCCTCCATGCTCACGTCACAACTTGCGGCGATTCAACACAAAAGTGGCTTATAAAAGAAACCTGTTCATCTGTATCTGGGGTTTGAAATACAGCACCACTGTCTGAGAGTTGGCTATGTAGGTGTAACACCACTTTCTCCAGTAGCTGATTTGGGTTAGCAAGGCTTGGATTCTGCTTGCCAATGGGACAGGAGCATGCAGAGAATACCAGCTGCTCTGAGAACCAATCAAACTGTGCCATCCTCTGAATACCGTCTGCTCAGGCGTGAGAATGAAAATAAATCCTCTTACCCTCTGTACTTCCACAAAGAGCAGGTCATGCTGTGGGTGTATGCTACCCCTCAGGCCCATTTTAATTACATTGCCATAAAGTCACATCACACAACAGTTTTTAATCACAATTAACACATCATAGATTGACACTACCATGCTTCATGAATGGGAAATTAAAAAATGTAATTACAAAAATATTTTCATAGTTTATAGCTTCATTCTTACTGGTATTTCTGTGAAAACTTTTGCATTGGCATGACTCTTGATCACAAATTATTATTATTCTGACAGACACATGTGCTTCTGCAATGCCTGTACAGTATGTAGTGTTATTATGTATTTTAAAGTTGGCACACCTGCCATCTCTTGAGAATTTTTAAATATCTTGTTGATATAGCATGTTGATTTATCCCTTTTTAGTGTCATTCCTCAATTGATTGATATTAAATGATTCCTTATTTTGTTTGACCAGAAAACCTACTTCTAGGAAAATATAAGAACTTGAGTTTTCCATTAATACAGCTATGGCCTCTCTCAGCTGTCTTGTGCTGTTTGAAGACCTGTACTGATCTTCGATCTTAAATGAGAGATTAAGTGACTGTGAGTTCATGAAATAAAGATGGACCTTTTGCACAGAGGGCATTCTGTGCATCAGGAGTGCAACATGTCCTTGGCCATTGTAGCAACCTTCAGAGACCAGTGTATGTAAGAAAAGGCATATTGTTTCTTAAAGCTTGCATGCAGTTGTATATTTAAACTTAATGGGGCTTTCTTATGTTGAGCAAACCATAGGTATAGCAAGGCTTGTTTTCAAGGTCTTTGTCAGATTCTGTAAGTTTAGTTGGCCTGGCTATTGTCCTCTCACCTTTTCTTGATACATGATCGCAAACAATGGCATCTTTTGCTATTTTGCATTGTATAAAAGCAAGGAAACCAGTCAATTAATCACACGGGTTTAACAAAAGACCCATAAATACAAAAATTTAAAGATTTCTTTCCTATATGTATGCTGAAATGTAATTTTTGTGAGTGTATTAAGCGGTAGAGAGTTTTTATACACAGATCAGAGTTTTATTTATAAAGTAATACACAACATGCCTCACTCTCTAAAAGTGATTTAAACATATGTAAAAGTTGTTTATATGTAAACCTGTATGATTTTATACAACTTTGGCACAAAACATAAATGGATATGCTTGTTTACATGATGGAACATGGTACATCATAATACTATTAGAACAAATATACATACTGCATATAAAAAATGTTAAGATATTTGGTTTCATCAGTTTTTTAGTTAAACATTTAAAGTGCTTCCTACACTTGTGTTCTATATTAAAATATGCCACAAATCATAAACTATGAACTCTTCAGTTATGCCAAATGCAGTGCCTGTTAATGTTATATATTAAATACTTAAATATACAGTTAAATATATAACATTTAGCCCCACAACAAAAATGTGTTGAGAAGCACATTGTGCAAAAATGTTCTGTGCATCTTCAAACAATGTTTCAAGAGCAGACTTGTAATTTTTCAGGGTTTTACTGAAGCTGTCCAGCTTTTCCACATATCAAAACTTCTATTTTTACTGTTGGTTTTATAATTTCTATCAAAGTTACATTTATCATATTCACAAGACCCACTTATTTGGAAAAAGAAATAACAATGGCTCCTTTATTTAGATTTCCTGTATCTGTGTTTGCTCAAAATTCCATCAGGGCTATGCACTCATTTATTCCTTTAGAACCTTCTGGAAAGCTACCCTTTCCCACACTCTTTGGTCCAGAAACATGCTGATCTGCAAACTTGAGAGGTAATCCAAAGGGAACAGTGAGGAGTTAACTTTGATACAAACTGCTAGTTGTGTAATGAAGGTTAATTCAGTTTAATTCTGCTCACGTAACTTTGTGGTTTTCATTTGTGTTGTGGAGTGGCACTGTATTTCACAATGTTCATGATTCCACAATATTTTTATAGCATTGTTGACAAAGACAGTCACTGAGGACATGCCTCACCTGCAGTAAATAGAGGTAGTTTTTAATCAGTTGTTAGCTGTCAAGTAGCATGCCAGATATTGACATTCTGCCACATCTGTGTCAGTGTTGTTATACAGTACTTTATGTGCAGCCGTAGTTGAGTTCCCAAAGAGCAAGGAGCCCATGTGTCTACATCATGTGGGCGTGTTTGCTGCCCGGTCAATAAACCTATTGTCATCTCTGCTCACTGAATGCACGTACACCACAGGAAGCAGGCAGCATGGGGCAACTCATAGCATGTTTAGCCATGGGTATCGCCAGTCCATCTTCAGTATGTTTAGCCATGGGTATCGCCAGTCCATCTTCAGTATGTTTAGCCATGGGTATCTCCAGTCCATCTTCAGTGCTGGATAAATCATGCCTGCTGTTCCAAGTCTCCTGACTGTCTGTTTCTTTGTTTGTTCTTCTTATTCCATTATTATTATTATCATTATTGTAATCACATATACAAGTTAAATATTATTGGAAATTATGTAACTCTAAGAACTGCTCGCCTTTTCCCAGAGGAAGCTCCACACCTCTGGTGCCACAGACAGTTGTGTAATGTAAATGATGACCATCAACTGTTGATCACAGCTGGGAATGAGCAAGTGGCATCCACCCCAGACAAAGGCGATGCAGACATCCTATACATCAAAGACCATCAGTGATTTGCATTGGGAACACAGGTTTCCAGTGGCCACAGGATAAAAGGCTGGTCACATGAACATTCTGTTGAGTTAAAGCAAAGTTGATGCTTCAGAGACAGACACGCTGCCCAGTTATTCCATCTGCAACACTAAAGCTTTATCTCCAAGTGCGCTTCTTGTACGGTCCATTTTTCTTACAATGAAATCCAACAATATGAATCCATGGCTAGGTGAGCATGTCAGTTGCATTGTACGACAGTAACACAACCCAAATGTGAAAACAACTATTGTTACTGCATTGTTTTATATATTAAAGGATACATCCATTCATTTACAGTGCTAGGATCTGCTCAGTAACCTACTGTCAAAAATCTCTCTTCTTGTCTCAAAAAGTTAAAATGCCTATGAAGGAGTGTCCCTAAAGCATTTACCATTAATTGTACCTGGTTAAGAATTTGGCAACACCTGACTGATTGAAGTCAGGTTTTTGGATTGAAGTCCAAAGTGGCCGTTGGAGACAAGTGATAGAGATGGATGGACTGCCACTTGTATATACTTGTGGTTTTAAAATAAGCTATTGATCGTACCAAGTTGATTTTTACTCAGTTGTTTTTTAAAACCTTTTTACATTTGGTGTCAGAGTGGGATTTTACCTCCTGTCCCTTGGGGTGACCTACTTTTTAAAAGGCTTTTAAAATTGTCTTATGCTGAGTTTTATTGGACTTGGAAAATATTTTGCACAAGCTAACCTCCAGAAGAAAGGGATGCATCAGTGAACATGTCTAGAGGAAGATCCAGGTGGGGCGGAAGGTGGACCAGTAGGCCAGACAGAGCAGCGTGGCCATAAAGTGGGAGCACACCAGAGTGAATACCCCTTAATTGGATGGGGAGCTGTAGCTGGCTCTGGGATGGGGCTATGGTCCAGTGCTCCGGAGGAAAGCAACTCTGATAACCAGTAGGAGGAGCCAATAGCCTGTTGGGAGGTGGTGTCCAGTCCCTATACTGCTGTGGATGCGAGAGGGAGGAGCTACTGGGTTTCCCAACGTGAGGGGGTGAACTTCGACAATCTGGGAGAGAAGCCTTCCTGCATGGACTTCATGGACATTTGTGATTGGATGCAGACTTTGGTCTCTCACAGACTTACCTGTGTCTTGCAATCCAAGGTTTGCAAGACTGGAGAGGGGGGAGGAAATGTGAAGGAGTGTCCCTAAATGTTTTACCATTAATTGTACCTCGTTAAAAAATTGGCATTTGGAGACAGAGAGAGAGAGAGAGAGAGAGAGAGAGAGAGAGAAGGACTACCACTTGTATGTGCTTGTGGTTTTAAAATAAATTATTGATTTTTACCAAGCTGATTTTACTTGGTAGTTTTATAAGCCATTTTACAATCCCACTTCTCTCAATCTTGAGATCAATGAATCAATGTGATATCAATCCCAAAAGGAGCCTGTGAGCATTGTTCTGTTTTGCTATTGAGTTTAAAACCCTAAAGGTGAGACAATTCATAGCATTTCCTTTTATAGTTGTAAGTTTTTGTTTCTGTTCTGATTAGATAATGTTGCAAATGCAATCCCTAAAATTCTCATTCCACATGGTATCCTACACACTGTATTCATATTGAAATTATCATGCTGTGAATGAGACCTCTCAGTTGTATCTTTCCAATGGTATAGGTCGTTCTTTTGCTCCCAATGGGGTCCCCTGCTCTACTGTCAAAAGAAAATTGCACCATATAAAATGTCCAGGGGATTGGCTTGGGGGTAAAAAAAAAGGCATGAGGTCTTGGAATCACAGTCTTGTGTGTTGGATTGATTATGGATAAAGGACAATCTTTGAATCAAAGGCAATACTTGCATTTACAGCATTGTTAGTCCTCTGTGGGCTTCAATATATACATGCATTAAGTATCAGTGTGTGCTGTTAGTTGACTGGAGATCCTGCTGCCTGCTTATTGTTATTAACACAGGTTTATATCTGCAAAATGAAAGTTGCCTTTTTTCAAAACAAGTACAATAATGTACACTTAACTACACATGTGGTATGTATGATATGGAACTTTCAGAGTCTGCATATCTGTGAGGTTCTACTATTCTATTCTGAAAATGTCACAGTTCTTAATGACTACCAAAGCTTCTATGATCTTCTATGCTCTGACGTCACCATTGCTCTGATTTATCTCTGTGTTTATGATCTTAAACAAAAACAAAGACCTAAAGTTTTACCTTTTTTTTAAACAAATGCAAGTCACTAAGTCAAGCATGAACTAAAGTTAATATCCAATTTAAAATCCAATTCCTGGATCCTGCCTACATTTGTAAATATTGAGTAGCATATAAATATAGTTATCCATATGATTTGACTGCACAGTTGTATACAAGAGCAATATGGAGCTGCTTGACTGATTGACAATAGTTATCAATATATAGATATCATTTTGCTACAGTTATGAGAAATAACCTATGAAACTTGTCAGTCATTTGTACCATCTATGATATAGGAATATATAATATATACATATACATATATATTTATTTGAGGTGTAGAGTTTCTACAAACAGATCTACAAACTGATACGCCTCCTTACCAGTTCTTTGTCAGCAAATAGGTCAAAGAAATGTATTCATGGAAACACAAGTAAACATCCTTGAGTGAGCATGATATTCTCAAGTGCTTCTGTGCGTATAAGAGAGATGTGGAGAGGAAGGTTAGGAATGACAGGAGAATGTAATTTTGTTTCTGTAGTTGTGCTCATTTTCTCTGGGCTGAGGGATTTGAAATCGCCACTGCAGTCGCCTTATAACTTAAGAAATGCGCCTCGCGCCGCCTTAGCAAGGTACAAACTTGCTCTGTGTTCAAATCGATTCTACTGCGGCTTACGTATGACCTTCCTATCACCAGCTTTCTTGTATTTTCATGGCAGACAAATGAGGTCAAACTGGATGTCTATTGTTCCTCTGTTGAAGGTTTTAGCAACTCTGTTAAGTAACACAAAGTTCCACCTACATTTGTGAAACAAGGCCGGGCTTATTACATGTGTAGTTAAGAATACCACTGACTCTTCCTTTTGACCTGAATTGCAGTGATACTGTAATAGCTTGTTGCCCCCAGAGTAATAATGATGTACCTATTCAGGTATAGGTGCAAGTTAAAGGAAAGTGTAACCTGCTGTCCTTATGTATAATGTTCTCAAGTCCACTACTTTTGTTTTCACATATCTGATATACAGTTCCATGCATTGCTGCTATGGTTAACAGTAAGTGGATAGCAAAAGCTACAAACATGGGACATATAGCTTGGGTTCCTCTGATAAATTGCTGTGATTTTGAAGTTTTGGTTAATGCTGACACTTGCAGTTTGATGAACATTACTCATTTAGTGATACACTCTTTATTGAATTGTACTTATATTTCATGTTGACTGGCCATACGTAAAATTGGATTTTCTGTTTTTCTCACATTACAGACAGCGGTATGTTTTGGCCCATTGATCCTTGTCACTGTTTCAAAACTGTGACCTTTGCTCCGCAACCGTCCATTAGAACATGGCTGATACTACCAGCCTCTGGTACACACTAGCGTAAATGAATGATATGGTACATTAATACTATTCAGCACTGCTCAGGAGCTTTTCACCTCATGGTATGATTTTAATTGGTGGGTTGTGATTACATAGACAGTAGATGTTAATGCTACTGAATTTAAATATTTTTGTAATTTGTTGTTTTTTGTGCTGAACACATTTTAAAATTAAACTGGGTGAAGTGAGAATTCCAACAGTAGAATCAGCAACTATAATTGATCCGTTAAGTAGTAGATGACTGTGAAAACCAGCATACCCTGAGGCCCTCCATGACCAAACCTGAGTGCCGACCCCCTACTGTGGTGCAATGCATAGAATCAATGTGAATTAAAACAGATATAACGTCAAGTGAGTAGAATCAGAGCAAATGCCTAGCCAACAGGGGGAAAAAAATCACTTAGCGTTAGAAAGCCATTATTCACGCTATGCTGTTTTTTTGGACAAATACAGTTATCATGAGCCCCTTTCACACATGCACTGCAACCCTGGACTTTTCTGGACATTACCTGGAGGAGCTGTATGTGTGAACATACATGTCCAATTCAGTCACACTGGACATTAAACAGACATTTCCCATGGCTGAGCCCATGTTTGAGTACAGCAGGTAATTTTCTGGAGAATTTACAGCGAGGGAGTGAGCGTTGATGACATTTCTATCATGAGACTGGCCTAAACCAAACGGATTATTTCCAGTAGGTGAGAACGTGTCTGACATATAAAATGTCCAGTTCTATGCTACATGTTGAAAGGTTAACGCCGGAAAATGTCCGGACCTGATTCTTTGGACATTTTCCGGAGTTCACATGTGGAAACGGCTATGGTAAGTAATAATATGTATCATATATGCAATTTGTACCTCAGAAGATAAAAAGCCATAGTTGCATTATTGAGAAAAAAATTCCACTTAGTGCACTAATAGTAAGCAAAGACAACTTCAGGAGAAATTCTAAAATGGATGGAATACATGCACTGAATACTCTTAGTTTTGTAAAAAAAAAAATATGGTCGTTTTCCAGCTAAACTAGCATTCATAACAGCATGATAAACCCGTTGAAACAGCAGAAATGGATAAAACATTACAATCCAAACCACTAGTGACAGATTTTATTATTCACAGACAAAGACCCGAATCAGCAGATGAGCATGTAAATAACAATTAGAAGTAAATGCTATTTTTTATTCACAAATTGAGAACAAAGTACAGACTGAACCCCCCTCCCAAGAAACCAAATAGAATCCTTGCATCTGCTCACACATAAGTGCCGTACTTATTATGTCAAATGACATACCATCAGTGTAATCTTTACATTCCTCCCTGCTAACTATTACAGACCGATGGCTCTAAAAAAGGAGGAAGAGAAGAAGAGGGTACTTTCCTCCGAGTGTGGTGAGAGTGATGAAGTCATGTGACCTACGGATGGATTGAAAGCACAACTGCGCGCAGCTCTGCCACAGAGGAGTGCCGTCTGCCGTATCCTGTCCAAGCCTGCTGTTGGTGGACTTATCAGGTGTTACATAACCCTGAGAGAGTGTGCTCTGTGCTGTGCTTAGCGGAGAGAGAGCGGGAGAGGGAGAGTTAGAGGGAGAGAGCGCACTGTGCGAGTGTGGCAGCAAAGCAGTGGGACGGGATATTGATGCTGGGTCCTCTCTGTCTCTGTGACAGGCTGCTGACATGGAGTCCCAGCGCAGCTTCTTCCGAAAAGTGGACGTTCCGGACCATGTGCACTACATTGTGGCCTTTTTTGTGCTGGTCATTGGTACATTGGGAGTGGCTGGCAACGCATTGGTCATGTTTGCCTTCTACAGGTAGGAAGCCAAGTTGGGCTTTTGTACGTGTGGGGTGAGTTTATGTTTGGGGGTATGGCGGGCAAGGAGGGGGAGATTTGGAACACAGCCTTCAATTTCCTACAGGTTGGACTGGAAAGAACGAGAGAAACTCGGCCAAAGAGGTGTTTACATTTTTGTTCACAAGGAGCGACCAATGAATATTTTAGAAATAACTTTTGAGTTATTTTTTCCAGGTATTTAAAATATGTGGCCACATATAGTTCCAGATAGCTTTTAACTTCCAAAATATGGCTTTATTTTAGCTGTCTTTGCTTACTGCTTTAGGTTTGTCTAAATTTGATTAAGCCGTGTTCAAAAGCTATTAAGCTCAAGGCTCTAGCACCAGTGTCAGTTTAGGGTTTTAAATGAACAGCTTGGGTTAATTTGCTTTCTTATAATGACAACAATACCACACACATAGTTATAATATTATAACTGTCCAAATACATAAATACATTTACACCTGTTATATTACACTATTTTACACCAGGGTGCCTACAACATAACTGAGCATTGGCATATTGTAGGCTAACAAAGATAACTCAACGAGCAAGTGAACACATTATGAATACAAGAATTATTATAAAGTCAAGTGATTTACAAAATGTATTAATAATGTATATATTACCTGCATCGAGAAGAAATGTACAGGAGCTAGCTGTGAATAGTCCTATGGCGGTTTTTAACTGCGATTCCAGTGAGAAAAACAGTTGTGTTCTGTAGTTCCACACTGACACAGGAGAGACAACGGTTTCTGTGCTTTCGGGGTTGAACAAATCTGCATTTATTTACATCAGCGTGTCTGTGTTTACACATTAGTTCATAATCACTGCCTCGAATTAATCCGATGGAGCCGGTGGTGTTTTTCCTTTTCCTTTTTTTCCCCATCTCGTGTTGATGCTCGGACGTCAAGACTATTTTAGATGGCGCTGCAAGGAACAGTACGAGATGACACAGATGTTGCTTGACAGCAGGCACTTCCCAGCTTTAATTTGCAGATGCGCGGAATTGCACTTAATGAACTTGACGCGGAATACCTCTTTCCAGATTGATTCCTTCCAAGGTGTAATCCCTCCGGAATGTGACAGCGAGACAAGTCGGCGAGCGTGACTCTTCCCCTCTGAGCTGAAACCCCCTACTTTTTCAAGAGGTTACAGTACTTGTCAAAAGAAATGGCACCCTCCGGGGCCACTGACATGCTTTTCACATTTGTTGGTGCAGTTGGTTACTGTCATAACGCTCTCTTGTTGCTTTTAGATCTCTCCAGGGTCACATTTCCAAGAAAATAAGTTTCTCGCCCATATTTTTTTTTTTACATTTATTCGAGATGAAAAAGATATGTTTATCGAACCACATGTCTGGACTCCGTAGCAACGACTGAGTGTTTGTGAATCTCTCTTTCGGCGTTTTCAATTGGCTTATTGAATATATGTCACGAGATTTTACTCTTTTGTGCTTGGATCATTTGGTACGGTTCATTTAATGTATCGATAACAACCAAAATACCTCCCCATAAATTGCTACAAATAGTTGCAAGACTTGTGTATATCAATGGAGCAAGAACAAGAATTTTAATACTTAGATTTAGCAAAGCAAAGTTCAGATATTACATGAGTGAACAACAGGGTCATAGATGAGAGGCTTACTGTATTAGGCAGGGTCAGCCTGAACACCCAGGTTGCCTGTTTTTCACCACTGCTCCTCTTTTTGTGTTTTTCCTCTTCCTATTCTTTGTATTTCGTCTTTTACCCTTCTCTGATCCGTCACTGTTATATTGCAGGAAATGATATCAAATTGCCCCTGGTTTTGCGTGTTAACAAATCTCATCCACACAAGCTGGCACGGCTGCAGAATAAAGTCAGTGCAACATTTCACACACACTGCTGCACTGGTCTCCCGGGTAGAGAAGCTATATGGCTCCTGGATAATCCTCCATGTCCCTCTATCATAATATTGATGTTATTGGTTCGCAGAAGACAGTGGAAGCAGGTCAGGTTCACAAATGCATTCTTCTAGATTTCAGTACGGGATTTTCAATCAAGAATGAGTTAAGAAACAAGCTCAGGAGTTTTATTACCGGAGATGAAAAAATATTTCAAAATGGGCTACAGGAAATTATTGCTCTAAGGTGATGCACAAACTTGTATTCATTGATGATTTTCTTTCCTATGAAGATATTGAGTGGCCAAGTCTTCATTAGTGAATTGGGGATTGAATGAGATTAATGGTTGCTGTGTGAGAAGGGGGGCTTAATCAAAGTAATTGTCTTTTGTATGTAATGCACCCCTGACCCATAAGGTGTGGATTTAGAACAATTTTAGGGAGGTAAAATACTGAAGAATTCACAAGAACTTTTGTAGGCCTAAGCGCGTATCAAAGAGAGGGATTTTATTAATGAACTCTGCATGTAATGATACCAATATGCAACCACATAATGTAACACTAACATGCAAAGATCACACATGAACTTAGTTGCCGGTGGGAATCAGAGAGTTGTATAGAGACTTTTTGTCCTGGGTAATGTATTATGCAATCAGGATGTGTGTAGATTTTTCAGTATCTGCAATAGCAGATTAATTTTGATGAATAAATAAAGTGAAGGCTGCATGTAAAACACCTTCTAAAAGAAGCAATAACCGAAACTGAATAGGCTGCAGTACCGGCCTGGTAGGGTATGACCGGGGACAATACCTAGCTAGCTTCTGATTATTTCTACAGGTTATAGACTTCAGACAGTCATGGATTGCGAAGGATATGCAACCAAATGTTAAATATGGCAAAAAGTCATGCTTCTTTGTCCAGAGACTTTCTGGTCCCTGAAAATTGTCTAAAAAATGTATGTAAAGAGCTGTTATTCATACCCATACACCCAATTTGGATGTAAACATTCTTAAATCAAAGCTAAAATTTGAAGCTTCAAACGCATAGTCAATCTTTCCCTAAACAAAATAAAATGTGTCGCTGTCCAAGTACATACAGACTGAATCGTATGTTGTAATGTCTGTTCTGATTTAATTTCTCTGAGAGGTGGTTGATGGAGTCCTAGCTATTGTGTGTGTGTGTGTGTGTGTGTGTGTGTGTGTGTGTGTGTGTGTGTGTGTGTGTGTGTGTGTGTGTGTGTGTGTGTGAGTGTACGAGTGTGTGTGTTGTACATCATCTGATATTCTAAAAACCCTCCTTTACTGCTGCACATATTTTTTGGAGGTTGATTTTTCTTAGTGGAGGTTAACTTGATCATAATATGAGGTTTATATGAAGGCAGTATGACCTCATTGGCAGAAAAACTTGATTTGAGCAAATTGATAACCAGCTTCAATGGCACCGGATGGGCCTGTCATTTAAATAGAGGAACCTGAAAGGTTTAGCCTCTGAATAGAAGAGTTCATGTTGAAAACTCCTTGAACTGATTTTTTTTCTTCTTTCTGCATTTCAGCAACAAGAAGCTGCGGACTGTGTCCAACTACTTCATCATGAACTTGGCAGTCAGTGACTTCCTCATGGCCATTACTCAGTCACCCATCTTCTTCATCAACTGTCTGTACAAAGAGTGGGTGTTTGGTGAACTAGGTAACTTAGTCTTTCTCTATTCTCAGTAATAACAAAAGATCCTATTGGCCTCCTCCATACCCATTCAAAATCACTAGTCCTTTCCAGCTCTTTAGGTTTTGGCAATTTAGAGCAACTGCAATTAATTTATTTTACAGAATAAGATAACCAAGTCACAGACAAAGCACAAAAACAAAGTTCTCAGTCTCCCCAGAACCAGGCCTATCTTCTGTTCGGAAAAAGAGAAAATAACTAATCATGATGAATAAATAAATGTATGAGTTCCTCATGATGCAAAAACACTGCAAACCTAATAGAGGTCACATGTTGGACTGCTTATTTTTAGATTTTTTTTGGGGGGTGGGGATGTGGATTTGGGCGAGAGAAATCTGACAGTTGTCCAGAGGGGGGGAGGGGGTGCCTTTTTTTAAGACAACTCAAAGAATGGAAACTATGGTTGTTGCAGGTGTTGCAGGATGTTATGATAGGGAAACCTTGGCACATGAATTCAGATTAAATAATCCAGCCATTGATCCCCCCACCCCTCCCGGCTCTCTTCGGTTTGGGTGTAGCAATTCTGCTTAATTCTGTTTTATAAACTTTAAACAATGTTGTTTTACAAGGTAATATGGCTTTTTTTCGGTATCGCTTAAGTGTTTTTTTTCAAGTGTTACAGAAGTGGAGCAGGAGTAATTGTGGCAGGTGGATTAATTTTTTTAGGATCTGTCACCATTAATTCCAGGTTGTGATTTCCAAAGAAAAAAGAGGAAGATCCTTACCCAGGAACTGTCAGGATTTAATTTTCTTTATTTTTAGTGAAATATATTGAAACCCAAAGTAGACTGCTACATTTAATTATTAAAGTACCCATCTGTGAGGGACCCAAAAAAAAACAGGCTCTTCAGAGCTGCTATGAATCGTATTGATGGAATGGGAGGCAATTGTGTAAGTGTGTGTGGGGTTGAGTGTGGGGGGGTACTGCTTCCTATTGGTCAGTGACATTCGCACATATTCTTCAGCCTCAGGGCCTCTGACAAATCAAGGGCAGTCATGTGCTTCAGCATGGCTTTTTCCAGCATGCCATAGTAACAGTAATCCGTGCTGTGCCAGATTGACTGACTGAATGACTGATTATGGTACTTTCATTTGCTTTTTAAATAATTTGGATAGAACTAATTTCATGGATCTTATCAGGTAAAGCAGCTTCTTCATTCCTACGCCATACAATAATGAGTTGCTAATTAACAAACAAATAGCACCCTAGCCGGTCATCTGTCCTCTGTGGGAATGTGTTTGCAGGCTGTAAGATGTATGCCTTTTGTGGAGCTCTGTTTGGTATCACCTCCATGATTACGTTGTTGGCCATCTCCATTGACCGCTACCTGGTTATCACCAAGCCCCTTCAAGCCATCCAGTGGACGTCCAAGCGCCGGACAATGATGGCGATTGCACTGGTGTGGATCTATTCCTTGGCCTGGAGTCTGGCTCCTCTCGTCGGATGGAGTAAGTTCCTCTTGCTCCGTTTTTACTGACAGCAGCGCCGCTTCCTAATGATTAACAGTGCAGAGTTCAGACCTGTCTGTTCTGGGTGAAAAATGCTAAATCAGGAGCTCTCTTCAGATTAAAGGCTTTCGGAAGCCATGAATGCAAATGTTGGAAAATTGTATTGCGTTTCGAGCGCTTTCCTGGTTTATGCAGGACAGATTTTTCAAATTCAGACAGTGCTTAGCCTATGGATTGGGGGGCAGATAAAAATGACATGCATTTCGCCACATCACAGTGTTAAAACCTGCAAGAACAGCTAGTCAGAAAGGCTGCTAATCTTCTTACTAGCATTAGACCTGTATTGAGTGGAGCCCCACGCTGGTATCTAGGTCCTCTTCTCAGAGCCTCCACAGGATCACCACATCAGCGGGGGGCTTTCGCAAATGATTCTCACAAATTAATCCCACATGCCATTTATTTCTGAAATGTAATGGAAGAGCTAAATGGGAAAAAGTAGCATGAAGGGCAATGAACAGAGAGAGTGATATTATCAAGATTAAAGGCAAGCCTGGACGACTCTAGAGAGGCAGGGTGTTACAGAATTAGGCATTTAATAGATGTAAGATTCACCTGATATTGCAAAAACAGATCCATGTAGGAGTATATTTCTGGAATTTATAGGTAAGGTTACTGTTATCTTAATTTCAGGGTCAAAGTTAATTAAGAGAATAGTGAAAATTGGTTAATTATGAATTAATATCATTTCTGTATGATGAAATGTCCAAAATTGAAGGTTAACTTTATCTGAGAACCAAGTAATTGCCATAATTTAAATAAAGACATGCTGCTATGCAAATTGCCATTGAATCACTTTACTGGTATTACATACAGAATCATATTTAGATCTGTGAAGCATGATAGAAAACTGTCAAAATAATAAGCCACAAATATATCATTGTCTTTCTGTCTGAGTGCTTGATCTATTTTAAGGATTCTGTCTGTTTTCATGGTCACCTAGTTTGTTTAATGATTCTTTGTGCCACATTTGTCTGTTTTCCATATATCCTGCATATGCATCTATTAACATATTCATACCTTACTTCATACACATTTTGTACTTGAAGAAGACTGAATTTTTCATGCATATATAAATTATATTTATTTATTTGATTTCACATTTACATTAATGGCTAATCACAGGCATGCTAGGCCTGCAGACTGCTAATAAAAGGTTGATTTTACCCTTTCTGTTTGGGGGCACAATAAAGATCCATTTATCTTGTGTTTTGTTTGCATTAAAAGTCCTGAATGACCTTTAAGTTTGAGCTGGTTTTGGTAATTGTGTCACCTTCCATTCCCACAGGTTCCTATATCCCAGAGGGCCTAATGACCTCTTGTACCTGGGACTATGTCACATCCACCTCTGCTAACAAGAGCTACACCTTAATGCTGTGCTGCTTTGTGTTCTTCATTCCTCTCGGAATCATCTCTTACTGCTACCTCTTCATGTTCCTGTCTGTCCGCAGCACCAGCCGGTAAGATTCACCTCCCATCCAATAGGGGGCACTAAAGTTAAACTGACATTTCATGAACACCTTTATGACTTATTACTACATCTGCTGGTATGGCTTATATTTCTGATGATGTCTGACATCAGTAGATTTATGTTGCTTCTCTAAACAGAAAGGTAATTTATGGATACATTTTAGCGGTGGTACTGTGCTAACATGGATCAGCGCAATCCTTGATGAAACCAGGGCCTTTGGAGGCACACACAGGGATTCTGGCCATCTGCCCATGTCTGGAGTGGGATGATTGAGAGTAATCTTTAGTGTTTTATTTCGGTTGTCTCCCTCTTCTTTCTTCCATTTGTGTCCACAGGGACCTGGAGAAGCTGGGGACACACATCAGGAAATCCACCCTGATCCAGCAGCAGTCCATTAGGAACGAATGGAAGCTGGCCAAG
Source organism: Albula goreensis (assembly GCA_022829145.1). Classification (NCBI taxonomy): domain Eukaryota; kingdom Metazoa; phylum Chordata; class Actinopteri; order Albuliformes; family Albulidae; genus Albula; species Albula goreensis. The sequence continues at coordinate 7,377,919 of CM040744.1, forward strand.
ATCGCCTTCGTGGTCATCATCGTGTACGTGCTGTCCTGGTCGCCATACGCCTGTGTCACACTCATCGCCTGGGCAGGGTAATTCTGCGTTTATTTTCTGGATAATTATCTTATTTGTGGAGATGTTTGGTTTTCACAGTGTTTAAAAAAAAGATGACAAGATGCATTTGTCCATTTCAGGCTTTCAGACAATATTATTTTTGCATCAACTGCAGAAAATGTGAACTTAGCCATCTGACCATGGTCTGTTATGTCAGTATTATTGATGTTCTTTTTATTCAAAAGCAACATTTAAATAATTATTAAACATCAGTAATCTTATGTTTCATTCAAAATAGATCTTTATGTCACAGTAAAATAATGTAGATTTTATTTTCGAATGTAGCTGATGAAGAAATGGTGTCTATCTTTGCCATATCCAAAATGTATAAATTCAAAATGAGAGTTGTATTGTCTGTTTTTTGCATTCATTAATTCACTTGAGACTGGAATGTCATCAAGGTATGATACAATGGCATATTTGCTTAGCTGCCCAATATTCCTTTCTGTAGCATGCTGGTGGGTCAGTGTTAAAATGGCTATTTATGTCTCAAAGTCAGATAACAATGGCAAAGACAGCCATGTTGTGAGCAGTGTAGCCGTACATGTAGGGACTGGTAAACCACAGAGTTCAGCGGCACGGAAATGCTGCCGATTGATGCAGGACAGCAAAGACAGCCGTCAATAGATCTTGCTAACCTGATTAAAGAGAACTGCAGTACTAATGTGGCTACAAAATTTCCAGTGCCAAAACTTTAAACAGGAAGCAGACATGAACCTAATGAGTATTTTCCAGTAGATTCTCTCAGATGATTTGACGGTAACTGACATCTAAGGGTCGTTGGGGGCCTGTTTCTATGGAGATAGTCCTTCCATTAAGTGATGGGACATATAGTTGCTCTCACCCTGTTTCCTTGTAAATGCTCGAAGAGGTGTCTCTTGCTGGAATTTAATGGAGAGTTGGAGTATGACTTCCTTCCCACAGTTTCCATAGAGACCGTAGCAAGACTTTACTCTCAGGCCATTTGACACATGGACACTTTCTCCGTCAGCTCGGCGCCATGCACTTACTTGTCACCACCCAACACTCAAAGCACAGCTACAGATGTCTACTGTAGCAGTCTTATTAAATATAATTATTTCTGTTCAACTGCAGAATCTACTTGGAAATCACCTTTGCTTTATTATAAATGTTTCTATTCATTCTCTGCCACAGTAATTCCAGATTCCTCATTATTAAAAGCCAAATGTAGATAAATACTTTTAAAAAAATACTACAATGGTGAAAACATATAATTATTCTCTAAATGGTAATGCGGCTTATTATGAATGGAGAATTCAAAGACAGCCTGATTTAAAATGGATCCTCTGTGCATAAAACATTTGTCAGTACAATTTTCAGTAATGTAGCAATTTTCTGCATTTGTGTGTACAGGATTCTTATCCCCTCACCCCCCTGCAGTCTGTCTAACGCTTCTTCCCTTTGCTTGTATCCTCTAGCTCCCAGCATGCCTGTCATTATTCTTCCTGTTCAAACAGATCCACCACCTGGCCTTTCTGCTAAAATGGACACATCTATGCCATTCCTTCCTAAATAGATATAATCGCCGGTGTACCCATTGTTTTACCAAATACTCACTCTCACTGTGATGGCGTGTCATGTCCTCAGTAATTCATCAACCTTGATATAGTCTGAAGTTAACATCATAGTATGAAACATCATAGATACATTTATAAAAAGTAACATTTGAAATCTCAACAGATCAAGCATTCCAGGGGGAATGAGAAAGTTCAAGCTGTAGTCGTGGGGATACCGATGACCCTGCTTCAACCTTGAGTTCCTTTGGGGAAAGCAGTGGCATTCTCGGCGCCGCCCCACGTATCCAAGAGAAGTGATTTGGAGTGACAGAGCGCATACTGACTGGGGAGCGGGATAATCGCCCATGTGATTTCTCCCACCCCACAACGCCACACCTCTGGGTCACAGGCGCTGTTGCCGAAAGAGACGTGGTGGAACCGCCATGCTGGTTCTAACCTTGATAGAAAACACCGCAGATCTAAGGGTCCGGGATACGCAAGGGGGCTTCGCAGCAGTGTTCCGGAAAAATCACCCAGAGATGTCAAACTACTGCTTGTGTGAAGAACATACGCACGATGTACCCGTTTACGTCAAATGGTCTTTACAGTGGGTTTAAGGAAAGATGTAATTGACTTGTTGAAGTGTTCAAGATAGCAACGGAATCGGGTTAATATGTAATCGGATTATTTTGCAGTTGGAGTTTCAGCATACAAACTCCAGAACATCTTGCAAAGATGCTGCTCTCTTGTCATTACAGGCATGCCAATATCCTGTCTCCATACTGCAAATCGGTCCCTGCGGTCATAGCCAAAGCATCAGCTATCTACAACCCCTTCATCTATGCCATTATACACACCAAATACAGGTGACTTCACATTTATTCTTCCTGTCTTCCTTACACCTGGATTCAATCATCATTTATGCTTAACTTTGACTCGTAATGAATGGTAAAATATATATATTCTTTATTGACAAACTTACAAAATTGTATGCTCTTGCAAATTCAGGAAAAATGTTGATTGAAGCTAGGGTGTGTTATTGTCTAAAGGATTTCCTTTTATTGCCCTTGCTTCTCTTTTCTATGCACAGGACCACCCTCATGGAGAAGGTGCCCTGTTTGAATTGTGTGTCCCGCCCCTCGCGAAAAGACTGCCTGTCAGGGTCCAACAGTGAGTCCTCTTTTCGGGAGTCCATCATCAGTCGCCAGTCCTCTGTGTCCAGGGTCAAATTCCGCCCCGTATCCTCCATGTCCACTAGTGACATGGTGTGTACTTTAGAAATAATACGTTTATGTGTGGGGGTATGTATTCATGTCTGTGGGTAACTATTTGTGTCCATGTCTATGTGTGTGTGCATGTTGGCCACACTTACGTAAGGATAACATGAGGAAGAGTGTGCGTGAGTATTTGTTCATGATAACTTGTATTTAGTGACAGGTGTTTCTTGAATAGAATACCTTGGTTTCCGGAGAATAGAGTCTTGAAACACGTTGAGTAATCAAATAGAGTTTCATCTCTACAGCAAGATTATCTTCAGGTTTAATTTGAGATTAACCGTGTAAATTACACATGTGATTTACTGTAATCCTTAAGCATGTTCTTAGAATTCCCTCATTCAACCTTTGAAAGGATGAAGACTCTATGAATCTGTCCTAGAGTGACAGAAACCAATGTTTAGTGGATAGTGTTTTGGATATAGTTTTTTTTATTTGTTATTTATGTATATTCTGTAATTTGTGTCTCCAGGAGATCTCAATTTATGCATAGGCCTAGATGCACTGGCCCTCTTGAGCTGGAGTTGTACAACTATAATTCTTTCAACCGATTGTCTTGATTTTACTTTATAAAATGTTCAATGCACAGGTTCAAGAGAGGACACCGGGTAAGCAGTAACATGCAGCAGGGTACTCAGCATTCCTCTGTTTTGTGGGTGGGTCAAAGTGAAAACAAGGGGAATGTTTTTTACTGGAGGCAAAAACAAGATTTCATATTTTCTCAGACTTGTGTCCCTCTTTATTACCCCTGAGCTGTGTCAGGGCTGGGTGCCAGAGAGAGGGGGGAGCTGGGCTTCTCTCATCCTGGCATGCTGGGATGACCATATCCTCCACACTGATATATCGTTTGAAGATTACTGAACACTACTGCATGATGCGTATGGAGTACACCTCAGCTGGACTGAAAATTATACATACTTTATATATACTACTCTTATACATCATCTCCTGACTGGAAATGGAGAAAGGCTCATTTGGGAAACTATAACAAGTTGTTGAGCAACTGTGTTTTTTTTAAATTTTGTGAATGAGTCTCAAAGGTTATTAATAACAATCTTTTTGAAATATTTGAAGTATTCAAAAGCGCAATGCAATAGTAGGAGCTACTTGGTGACTCATCCTGTGGTATTGAGTCCAGACTGTGGCAGGCAGCCCCACACTGTAGCATATAATTAGTTGTAGCATCACTCAGGGAGGGAGGTATTCGGTTGAAGGGATAGCTGTCTCTCATCACCTACCTGAAGTGTCAGTTTGATGTTGAAACAAATTATGTGGTAACATCTTGTCATGGCCTATTTGGAATTCACACCCAAAGACTTTAGGTGAACATTTTGGCTCATTTAGACTGTAATCCCTGCTATAGGTGTGGAGCGACGTGGAGCTGGATCCGCTGGACCGTCAGTCACACTGCTTCCGGAGCTCATCGTCCTACAGCCTGTCCCGTGAGAGGGACCGCAGCCAGCTTGGTCACCATGGCAAAGCCAGAAGTTGTTCTGCCGTCATTGAGGAGAAGGTAAGGTACGTGCTACAAGTGCAGACAGACAGGGAGTTAAGCTTTCTTAGGACATTAGAGGACATGAGGCTGTTCTGACAAACTCAGAGACCTTGACTGCCATGGTTGAAATATTTGGCCTTGAGAAATGATGCAAATCTGCTGCAATTGACCACAATTAGCCTCATCCCGCCAGGGGTCAGGTTTATAGTAAGCTAGTGTTCCTCGCATTACTGCTGCAGTAGCTCCTTCACAAACTCAGGAATGACAGCTCAGAGGCTGCCAGTTGGTATCACAGAGAGATATGCTTCTCCACCAATTAGCACAACCTCTCTTATGGCGTTTGTCGGCATTGTTTAACCTACTTAAGAGGGTAGTCGCTGGCTCACATTCAAACACATCAGAGTAGAGTACATGCCTCAGGTATAGTAGGTTTGGGTGTCGGTGGCACAATGATGGTTTTCAAAATGGAGAGAACATAAATGGTCTTCAGTGGCTCAGATTGTAAAGGCCCACCTCATGGGCAAGGCCTGGTCCCTGTAGTCATACAGTCATACACCCTCATATGTATTTGATAGTCTGAATCCATGGCAGCTGGGCACAATTCCCAACCTGCCAGCGGTAGGGCATTTGCAAGTGAACTGCACTCATTTGTGAAGCACATTTTCTGCTTCCATGGGTCCTCCCTGTGGTCTAATCCTGATTTTCCCACTGCGCACCTCAGGCCCCTGCCGCAGTGAGGGAGTCGCTGAGCAGCTGCGAGCACGACCTGGTGTCAGGCTCGGTTTCCATGGCGACCGTCCCCCTGCTGGTGATGGGGAGGGCGAGGCAAAGCCAGGGGCGGCCCGACAGGGAGTGGGGCAGCGACCCGGGAGAGGCCGGACGGGATGGCGAAGACCTGCGGAACGGCTGGAGCTCAGCTGGATTGGAACTGGACGGCCCCCTGGGCTTTGTCCCACCCCGCATCATCATCAGCCCCACATCAGAGAGCAGCCTGGTGGAGGAGGACTTATACGCAGGAGAGAAGCCGGGCCAGTTGCCCTGTGATGCAGCCAACCTAATACTCGACCTGAAGAGCTTGAACTGTTCCACTGAGCTGCTGGAGTCTGTGGAGAAGTTTCTCTCCTGAGCCCCAAAAGACTGATATGGCTCTCTTTGTGTATTTTTATATAACATAGGGAAATGTCAAATCATTTATTCTGCACATTTCTTATTTAAAAGGACAGATGGACAAGAAGGATGCCAGCTTTTAGATACGGATCTGCATTTGATATGCCAATGGTTACTCAAAGCTCATTTTTGGATTTTTGGAGAGTAAATTAGCTGCTCAGCTACCATAGGCTGTGTCGCCGATGCACGATGCATTCCACTTGAAAGAGTTCAAATTATATTTTGGAGAATTCTTTAGCTGAGTGATTCAAGAGTACCATTCCAATAACCATCAGGACTTCTGAGACAATAAGGAAGTTTCCTGTTCACCAGAGGACCGAGTCTGTATTGACAGGCCTTTCAGATGTGTCACGGACCAGGAGTGACACCTGAGGGGTGACACCTCAAGAGGGAGGAGACGTGACTGGTGACACGTGATGTTTTGGACCCCTTCTCCAGTGAATGCTTTCCCGAAGCAATCGCACTGGAGTCAGAGCCACCTAAAAATGTCACTGACTGAACAGCTGAGTCTGAACAAGAGCAGACCAACCAAAATACAGATCAAAATCACATAGAAAACCAAATGATCCAAGTGTTTTAATCGCCCTCTAGTCTGCAAGGTGTTGAAAGTGAATACGGTATTTGAAATAGCAGCTTCAATGGTTCACTGAAAAAACTGTGATTTAAAGTTCGCATTTTACCACACTACAGTGGGGGAAAAAAAACCCAGAGCTCACTGGCTACATACCCTTTGAACCCTGTGGGATTATATCGGCACATCGCACCTATCTCCTGCTCTGTCATGCCTGTGTCTTCATCTTACTCTTCCGCTACTGGTGGAAACCCTACATCTCTCCTGATCACTCATGACTATATAAAAGAACTGGTCTTCTTATCCAATTTTGATAGTCTTAAGTGAACAGGAGGACACACAGCACAAGGGCCATACTACTACAGAATGATGTCATTCATTGTTAGGATTTCTCTGCCCTCTCATTATGTAGTAGCATTAGAAAATGTTAAATAAATGAAAGTGTGTTTAATATTAAATAAATTACTTAAGTAGACCTCTTTATTCAAGCCCCTTCGTTGTGTACAGCCAATGATATAGTTTGCTTTCAGGCCTGAACTGGACCTCTCAGCTCATCAGATTACTAGGATATATTATGTGCTGTTGGAAGTATATCTTTATGTATATTACACTCAAGTATATTTTTATGTTTGTTTCATTTAAATGGAAAGGCTGTGATGCATTGACTGAACATGGCATAGTTAGCACTACAATCCTTGTTTCTCACCATTCAAATCCATACATTGTTTTTAATGTCAGTCATTTATATACAGAATTTCAGTGGATTGGTTGTTTACTTTACTGTTTCCCTAATATGAGATCATTGCTACAACTGAACAGCCTCTGTGAAATATGAAATCAAATCAGGCTAAATCTAATTGCAGTTACTAATAAGGCTGAAAACCACAACCCCATATTTTACAGCATATGATTTCAAAGACATTAATTAGAAGGAAAATCGGAATCTAAAGTTTCTTTTGTCAGGTTTCGAGTTTGTCCTTGTTAAAGTAAGAATGACAGCATAGCCTTTGGTCATTTGTCAGATATTTTTTGAGGTGTCAATGGAGACGAGAAGTTACATGTGATGGAGGGGTGTCATATGAAAAGGGACAATGAGTCAGGCAGTTTTGAAAGATATGTGCATACTAATCCTGGCTTCGTTAGGGGATATCTACCAAAATGATTAATAAAGACTGGTTAGCATAAATAGGAAGGTCAATAGGTAAAGGATATGTATTGGCTGGTGTAGGTAAATTGTGACACATTTATATGTGTATATACACAATGATGAGACACAACATAAACAAAGTGATACGTTTATATGTATGTACAAACTTTGAAGAGACACAACATAAACAGAAAGTGTATGGATAGTTATAGTCCATAAATGCACAAAATAAGGCTTTAAAAAAGTATGTAGATACAATAAAGTCAGAAAACACAGAGCTGAAAGCCATGACAAAACTGGTACCATACAGTCCTGCCTGACTCTTGGAATTATACCCTGAAAATCTGTGGTTCAGATCTGTAGGCTAATAATTATGGTAGGGGAATGACACCATATTTCAGGAGACTTGTGGTAACTGATAATCTGAGTGTAACTCAGATAAACCAGCCAGCCATGATGCAGTTCTGAGCAACACTGCCCCACCTTGGGTCAATGCCACTCTGCAATTTCTCTGATTCTGCTTAAGGAAGGCAAATTCCACACACATGCAGGTGAGTACTAAAGCACCATTCTGCTTAGGAAACCTGAAATTATATTTTGTACGGCAGAAAGAAAAATAAAACCATGTCTCCTCTAATGACTAAGGAAAAAACAAGGCAAAGGGCTAAAAAGTCTAAATGAAAAAGAAGTGAGACTTCTGGCTATGGTCCATTAATCATTCTCAAAACCAAGGCACTCTTACAGTAACTAAAAATTGAATGTTCTGTTTTATCAAAACCTGCAAATTCCCACATTTAATTTGTTAACACTTCAAGATAAAATAAATAACACTGTCTCAAGGACCATGTAGAAAGAGAAGTTCTAGTGTTAACATTAGCTGAAGAACTATCTCCACCACATTGTCCTTTCGAGGTCAAGTTAAACGGTCATTAATGTGATAAATAGCTAGCAAAAATTAGATTTAGAGCAACGATGTCCGTTACAGCGGAGATGCTCGTTAAACAGGTATATGCAGTAGTATGTGAATTCCACATGAAAGAGATAATGATGTGTTGCTCGTTCATGCTGATGATTAAGTACAAAATACCGTGAAGTAAAATGAGGTCCCTCACCATTATTTACTGTCTTATTTCGTCTTCATGCATTTCAAATTTACGTGATTTGACTCACTAAACTAGTGGTTGTTGGCAAGCACGTTAGAAGGGCTATTTTAAAACGCGAGTCCTTGTAAACATTGCCCTGTAAAAATTAGGTCATATTTCGTCTTGAATGTCTGGTGGTTAAATTGGCAGATGACCTGAAACTCAACCTGACGAACCCCGTAGGATAAAAGACCTTTGCCTTCATGCTTTGCTTTGCGCTTCAATGCGTGCTCAACCCTCCTACATCTATTGAGCACTTCTGCTAATAATCGAGGTTGTTAAAGTGGCCTTAGTCTAACTCATTGCACGTTTTTTGAGATTTTCTTTACATTTTCTTTTTACAAATCTAAATTACATTTTTACACAGTTCTTAATACAGAAATGTTTGTTTATTTTGAACAAATATAAACTGAAGTAACTGACACAACAAAAACATAAAACAAAAGATACCATCTCGCGTTTTGCATTTTCCCCTCACATTTAAATAATCATTTCTGGTGTTCAGGCATGCACAACAAGTTATAGCTCCGATCCAAATTCAGCTCTCTGGAAGCAGTCCTTTCACAAAGACCATTGTTGTCTGCCATGCAGTCCAAGTATATGAATATTCAAGTCTTTATTGTTTCTTCAGGGAACATTCCTTGGACTGTCTTTTAATGTCTTCCCCAGAGCAGAGTCGATCTTCTTTTTATTACTTAAACCGATAGAAGGTGCCTTTGTCTTATAAATATAGCTGCTATGTTTGGACGTTTTAAATCGTGAACAGAGTTTGCGAGTATTTCACTTGGTTATGTGAACAATTCCGTTATTGACAATAAGCTTAGTGTGTGTGGCCCCACTAACTGTTATTATTGCATCTAATGTAAGTGAAGCGCGATGGAAAATTTGTCCACTAGAGGGAACTATTAGCCTTTCTAACACGTAGCTTTTCTGAGGTTAAATGTTTTCCTTTAACGACTCATGTGCCCAGTTGAAGGTAAATATATTGTGTGTGATGTTGGCCTCAGGTTGTTTTTCATCACTGTTGACTGCTGTTATTTAAATAATCTGAGCTGAAATTACATTAACATGGGTACAGCACAGTAAATGTAGGGAGCTATCAAGATTTAATTGGTTAAATGTATTTGACGTAACAGAGACTTTCTGATAAGAGCTAACTATCCCTAAGAACGACATGTTTCCAAAGTCATTTGCACAGAAGCATAAATGCCCCAGGAAACGATTACATCACTAACCTCCAATGGTTGCTTACAGCTGGTTGTGTAGTCGTTAAATAAAAATACCTGGTCACTGAAGTCAGTGAGACCGAAACTGCCGTCACTCCTGCATATTTGCAAAGTGTGATCAGCAGGTTCTTTATTCCAGATGTCCTGGAATGCAGTTGCCAAAGGTAATTTATTACCGTCATAAACAGTGATGTTTTTCTGGGACAGACAGGGAACCAAACTACTTTACAAAATGATTACTTTCAAAAATAAACCTATAGGATATGAACATTTGTTTTTTCTTTTCTTTCATTTTGCTTTCCTTCTTCATCTTCAATTCACTTCAATGTTTGTGTGACGCCTTGTACAAAACATATTGTCACAAAGTAGCTTTAGGTTGACCACGGGAAATCTATCTATCTTTCTTCTACGTCTTCTTCTTCATCTTCTTCATCTTCCTTTTTTCACATCCACGTAACACAACCTCTCATGAGCATTCATATCCACTTTTATTGTAATGCTGGTTGGGATCTGGTAGGACTCATTTCTGTCCGACACCTCCTGTGTGTCATAACCTCCGTAAATGAAATCTGCCTGTTATAACAGTGAGGCGCTGATGGCCATGTGACCCTGCTGTTATGAGAAATACAGTGCACAGCTGTGACCTAATGTGATTCATTCTGTTTACTTTGGTGTGGATTAGCCTAGATATCAGGGGTGACCCAATGGTGGCACAAAGGTTACAAACAGCCTTTCAGCTGCTCTTTAAATAGTCTGATTATTTTCATAATGTGCATTTAAAATTCACGTTTTAGTGCAGCAAACAAATTTACATATTTTAGATACTAAAGCAATAAAGAATATAATGTTAGCCAATAATGGGATGTCTTGTTTTATCTTAATTTGAATAGAACAACAGTAGGTTGTCAAATATAGTTGAAATGTCATTTAAATATAGTCCTTATTTCTTTAATATGCTAGATATATTTATAAAAAGTAGGCCTAGAGTCAGTAGATGAATGCAGGTAATTGTGCGTAAAACACTCATGAAACTGAACCGAAATGACAGTCAGATACATTAACCTCCCAGGTATGCCAGGAATGGACAGTAAAGCTTAGAACAAGCGTAAGAACTACTGACGTCCGTCTGTACATCTAGGTAAGAATAGATTTTTATCTACAGTGATGTGTGGCAAAAGGTGAGGCAGACAGTATGGGCAGCCTTCTGAATGCATTCAGACCGTATTATTTTCACTGGGGTTCCTTCCAAACCTCCAGAAAACTGAAACGCTGCTGTTTGGAATTAGGAGACATGACTGGCGGAAAATTTTTCCAATACCAAAGTGCCTGTAATGACAGAAATAATGGAAATATGAATAGAAGTCACATGTGAAATGCAGTCGATCAATCAATTAACAATGTCTTGTCTAGCATCTTTTTCACACACATTCTCCAGTGGTCCGATCACCTGTTTCACATGTCATAAGCAGTGACATCACCCCCTCTGCCTCATGTGAATCTGACAATGCGCTTTACTTCAACAGCTCTTGTAGTTGGTGCTGTGTATCTCTCAGCTGATCTCATCTACAGCATACATCAGAATCCACCACACCCCGTAAAGACATAACAATTTCAAGTCCTTCATAATGGAAGGCCATAGCTTACAGTATTTATTACAGATATATTTGTTTGATGGAGAAATTGAAATTGGAAGAATACAGCAAATAAACACTTCCAGTGGTCTTGGTTTGAAAGGTCTTGGTAGGTACAGTAAGAGGAATGAGGAGCTGAATGTTGAGGCTTTTTAATAGGTCTATTGACTGAGTACAGTGATGGACAGTGACTGTAATAGGGTTTACAGTCTGGGGTTTACAGCTGAGGGAAAGACTGTATTATATGTATGTATTATATTCATACATATACAGTATATATCAGTGCCATAAAAAGTATTTTCTGCATTTTTGAATGTTTTTGACTTTAAATGTTAGTGGATCTTAATACAAAACCCATAATAAAGGAACATTTTAGTAAAAGGGAACATGAGAGAACAAATAACATTTTTTAATATTCTTTTCATTTATTTATTGAAGTCATGCAACACCCAATGCCCTGTAACATGTTAATTCACCCTTTAGAATCAATAGCTGGTCACACCACATTTATCAGCAGTGTCTGCAACCGATTTCTTCCTTGTTGTTTTTTTTTTATCATTCTTTCACAGTGCCATGGTGGTATTCTGGCCTACTCAGAAAAGTCAGTGACACTTGGGGGTTTTTAAGCATGAAATGCTTGTTTCAAGTCTTGCCACAGCATCTCAGTTTGTTATAGTTAGGACCTGGTCAAGGCCATTCCAAAAATAATTGCTCTTCACTCATTGTGGTCTAAATTTGCTTATGTGTTTTGGACCATTGTCTTACTGCATGACCCAGCTGTGTTTCAGCTTGATTTCACACACTGATGGCCTGAAATTGTCCAGTAGAAATCTCTGAGCATAAAACAATTATCAAAATGAGCTGAATTCAGTTTTCCTTTACTGGTGGAAAGTCACCCAGGGTGGTGCTGCAAAGTACCCCTAGAAGATGACACACAAACACCATTATGAGTGACCATTGGTATCAGGTCCTTACTGTGGAATACAATATGCAGATTTTCTTTCCATAAAGGGCTCATGTTTTCCAAAAAGTTCCAGTTTTGACTCCCAGTATGTAGAACACCACTCCAGAACTTTTAAGGATCATCCAGGTCAATTTTGGCAAATTTGAGATAAGCACTCATGTCCTCCAAGACAGGCTCCTGGACAATACCTTGTTTTTCTTGCAGATATTTTGGCAGGACATTCAATCCTTGTGAAGGTCCAAAACTTTCTTTGGACCTCCAGGAGCTCTGGAGCCTTAGAAATGATTCCATGGCCTTTTCCAGACTGATAGGCATCAACATCCGTTTTCTGGAGGTCTTCACAAATTGCTTTCATCATGGCATGACGTGCCTCTAGAACAAGTGACCTTAAAACTTCGCTTTGATGTACAGGGCCAAAGATAGTCAGATTAATATTAGGTAGGGCTGGCCGAAATCAGGCTACAGCTGTCCATAATTATCTATTTCATTGGGGTGAGCTCACTAGGGGGGGCAATAACTTCCTTTACACACATGTCCTTACCTTTCACTCCAAACAAAGCTCTAAACCAAAGCTCTAAACAACATCCAACTTTGCTGTTATTTTTTGGGGTCCAGAATCCCTGTTTTTACTGCTACAACCCACAAACAGAGCAAAAAATAGAGAAAAATGCAGAAAATCAAACAATTTTTCACAGTACTTGTATTTATTATAGTTAATATTATCAGTGACATGTGTTGATATTATTGAAGAGAACTATAAACTAATTCCTGCATAATAAACATCTCTAAATATTTTGAACACAAAGAGTATAAGTTATTGGCAAATTTGAGTACTCAATGCACTTATTTCCATTTGTTACTCAACAGATATTCAGACAAATATTTGGCCATGAGAGTCTCTATATACTTCATAAGCAATTCATTCTTTCCATCATTCCCTTGTGAACATACTGCCTCTCTCTCTCTCTCTCTCTCTCTCTCTCACACACACACACACACACACACAAATACTCACACCCTTGGTTTTCATCATCAATCATATTAGATTTCATGTCTGTTACTGAAGCTCACTGGATTATGATTGTAATGGAAAGTTCATAGGAGTGCCATTGATGTCAAGTGTTTGGCATCTCCTTCAGAGCAGTAACATTGGCAAGATAAGGTAACGTGAAAACAAACCAGCCCATATTACGGGTCCCATTTCTGTGCGTCACTGATCATTTTCACCAAGCAACCTCAAACTGTTTTCTACTCTTACCAAATCAGTGGAAAAAGCTGTTATATTGACTAGCCCTCTTTTATTGATGAATTCTTTCCACATATCAATCCATAGTAATAATGAAAAACACAATAGAATTTTTATTTTTTGAACAAAACACATACATTAAGTTGATAAATATTTTGAAACAGAGAAAACATATTAACTCATAATTTATAATCAGTAAAATGATCGACAAGGGGGCGCGTTTGGAATAAATGGAATATAGTGACTTTGATAATGTCACCTGCCTAACTACTTACCACCCCCTTCTCATCATATTCCACTTAAGTTAGTGTATTGTAAGTTTTTTTTTAGCTCTCTTGCTTTGGGTCAACGAGCAATAACACAGAAATCTATAAGTATTTATCAATAGCATTTGTGATTTTAGGATTTATTTTTCTGGTCCAGCCCCTGTTTAAATGACGTAATGTGATACAATTTACCTCCTCCCACGGGGAAGCGAGATGAGCGGAGTTCGAAGCGGAAGTCAAACTGGTGTGAGAACGCGGTGATCAGCGACGCGGGCAGCCGTATTACGCTCAGAGTGTAACTGGAGGGACGAGGACACACTTGCGCCGCCAACAAAGAGGTAAGCGAGACCGGCATATGGAGAGGGCAATTGTCGCTAGGACCTCGTGGAAGTTACAGTAATAACGTGAAGTAAGCGGGGTGCATGATCTCCATGATCTGCCGAGCAAAAAGAATTCTCCAACAAGTGCATCTTTAGAATAAAACGTATCCTCACTCTTCAAACGTGTTCCTGTTATAAAGTTAACACTGTAGCGTTATGACCGTGCAACATTGTCGAAACTGTTAATATGTGAAAATATAAGTTTAATGAAACTTTATTTTTAATCACTTCACTGTTGACTGTGATTTTTTAAATCGAAGGTTGCTTTTTGAAGACACATCGTAAATAAGGCATGATTTGTCGTCCGAGATTGTATGGCTTTGGCGACTGCTCATCACTGTATTGAGTTTTGAACTTCTATTCTTGCTGTCCGTATTAGCTGTAGTTTGTCTTTGGGTTGCTGTGATTATTCAAGAAAATAAATGAAATGGATGAAGCTTGAGGTTTTTGTCATCGTGCTTAAGACAGAGGATGGTTTGTCAGACAGGGGCGTGCGATTGTCACTCTGTCTCTACATAGCTGGAAAAAAGCAACCCATTGTCAGATTAGGACATAATACGGGTTTTTGCTGATTATACTATAAACAGGATTGGTTATGTTTGTGAGTTTTGATTATTTTTTTACAAGGTCAGGCAAGAGATTCTTCCGGTTCTTACTATATGTTGGCTAGGTGAACGACTTTTGACATGCAGTAGGCTATATATTTTGTATTCTACAGACACGTCTTTTTGTAAGGCTGTACATTTGAAACAGAATGCTGTACCCTGAAACAGCATTTGCTGTGAGTCAGTTTTCTCCGGCTTCAATAGGTGACTTTGTTCTTAAAGCTAATGGTCCCCTGTGACAAAAGTCGACCCACTAATCTTACCGCTTTATCTTAGGCTAATGGTATCCGTTATAAAGGAGACACATGCTTGGGAAATATATCTGAAACGCCACTGGCTGTATTGGAGTTGTCACGTCTTCTTTGATACTCTACCTTTTACCTCTTTCCCGTTGCTCCCTTTTTCCTTACATCATTGTCGTGGATGTCGCGACTTAAATGTGCGTTCTCAGAAGTGTTGTATCTCCGTAGACAATAGCAGAATGAGGAAATCCGTGTCTTGAGGGGAGTTCCTGCCTACTGTCAGAAACTCGCATTGTTTTCTGTCATAACTGGCGTAGTTTGTCTCTGGACTGTTTTTTGAAAAGGATATGCATGTATTCGTCTGGCAAATAATCACTGTAAGCTTTTGTTAACAACTTTGAAGTACAGCATACGTTTGTGTTTTGTGTAGGGAAAGGTAAACAATTTAGAGTCACCCATTAAAACTGTTTTCATAGCAAGCTACAGTTTTGTCGATGGTGAACTAAAGGTTTATTATTAAATTCTACATAAAATGTCTTTAAATGTGAAATGTAGACTCTACATGATATGGCCTAAGTGTAATGTATTTAAAATAATGTGTAACAGTAAGCTTTCCATTTACTTCCTGTTTAAACAATCTGATCACTCACAATATGAACGACCTAAACAAACACCATCTGCCCTGTCATAGGTGCTTTTCATTTGAAGTTGTATGCCCTTGGAATGCTAAATACTTGGCACAAACTATACATAGACAGACACTGTATGGAAGCAATATCATTCTTACGTTTGAATTAGCTGGGCCTTTATCCTAAGTGAACATAAAACCAAAAAGTCCATTTCACTGAGCCACTCAGAAACGTAGAATTAATCAAGTAATTCTTATGTAGATTACAAACAATTTCTTCAAAGATTTCTTTTCTAGTTTGTGTCCCGCATAGAGCAAAATGTAGCTTATTTCTCTATTTCTTTATAAGGTAATCACGATCTCACATTCACATGATAGCCTTGGGTATACATTGTTTTGCTAGTCTTTATCTCTCAGCTGCCTGAGGGTTTGGCTCAGTAGGGACAACATTTTGCAGTATTTCACATTGCTGACGGGTCTGGCTGGGTATATTTGAAATAGTGCTAGACGCTGCTCAGCGAAAGCCCAGCATGATGCCGTGGTATGTCACACCAGACCCCATGTACGTCAGCTGCAGGGGCAGCCGTGGGCGTGAGTCATGCGTCATCCAGGTGTTGCTTCTGTTCAGCCGTCTTTGATTAATCAGCCTCTTTGTTGGAGCTCACCTGTGCTGCTTTGCGGGCACCCTGTGCTAGAGTGAGCCGGCTGTAGGCAGCATTTGTCCAGGTTCATATGACAGATAAAGATGTGAGTCAAGATTACTGTGCACTTGGGAAGACCTGACCCGCATTGGCCCGGTATCTCATGCTATCGCACACAAAGAAAACTTTCTCCTTCGTGACATTGTATACAAGTTTCAGTGCCTTCTGAGGTGTATATTAATCTTTTCTTTGGTATGCTTATCTCAGTCTAATCTTTGTGTGATTTAACTTGAAAACCACTGTGGCACACTGATTCTGATCTGTGTGGGAATGTCGAATGGTACGTCTCACGTCTTTGTGTTCCAGGCCAGACAACCGAACACCCAGTGAGACTGAGGGCTTATGAGTACAAGTGATCACCGCGGCCGTGCCAGTTCTCTCTGCTCTGTTCTCTCCCAGCATGGCGACATGCTAACAGAAACCTCATGATCTGCTATGGCACGTTCACAGAGGCCTGTTTTCTGACCGCTTTGCCAAATAAACAGTCCGGTTTCGATTTGAGAGGTGGAAACGCACACAAGCGCGCACAGAAAAACTTGCCTAAACATAAACAGATGCATATGGTCTGAAGCAACGCACTGACATACAAAGAAACACACACACTCACACACACACACACACGCACACACACAGACGTATGTGCATATAAGGAAGAAAGAAAAGGGTTATTGTGCTATGTGGTCAGTTGTCAGTGTTGCCCACGGTGAGCTTCAGTGCGTAAGCATGAATGTTATCTTGGCAGAAGCCCTAGGGTATGGAGACCCAGGCCTACTCAGAACTTGCTCCCTATCCCCCTCAAAGATCAGAAACTGGAGAAGCTCACTTAATCCATAGACCAGGCTGGCCCGGACACAAGGCAGGCTGGCACAGAGTTCCAGGGGAGATATATTCACAGCCTGGCTACCAATGCAGCAAAGACTGAGCAGCTGCAGCTGGGAAAACAGCAGAACTGAAAAAGAAGATAAAACCACATTCTGAAAGCGCAAAAGACAATTGGCAAAACTGAAATAAGGAGAAATAAGTTACTCACTGGGGTTAGATGCCAACACAGCTTGAGGTCAATGGGGGAGGAAGGGAGGAAGGTGTTGCTATTTGGCCCATGAAAGAAAAAAAATCCACTTAACTAGTGGTGATAAATTAAATTTGAAATGGAATTTAGCATGAGTTATTTTATTTCTGCTCTGTCAGTCAGTCTGTCCTCCCTGAACTTTGGGAAGGTGCACAGTTGGTATTACCAATGGGTGGAGTCTGGACTTGCCCTACCAGGTCTTACCAAAAGTCTCTCTGGAACCGACAATCCCTTTTGTTACGGTGCTGGTGTTTGGAATTTTTTCCATTGCTAGTAAGCCAGTTCCAGCTATAAATGTGACTCTCTCCAGTATGAGAATTGTGGGCAGAAAGAAGAAATGGATGGACAGATAAACTGATGCATGGATACGCAGGATTAAACCAGACACAAGAAGATTAGTTTTTCAAAAGCCTGTGGAATCCAACTGCTTTAAACAGGCACCTCTCAATCACCAGCCTATTAGATTTTGGAAGAACAAGTCATGGATGACTTTGATCACTAAACAATGATTCACAGAGGAATTTCAGGCTTGAGGTCCAATAGGATTGTGGTTCTGATACAAGGTTAAGACCAGACCCAAGCCACAAATTACACCCTGTTCCGAAAGGCTAGGTTATATTTCAGCTTTCAAATGCTCATAAACTTGGAATTAGCAGCTGACGTTATATGTAAAGTCGCCTGGTTCAGTCTGCACATGCATTTTTCAGTCTTGTGGATGTTGTGGTTGTCTCCCACTACCTGATTGTGTGGCTATAGAATTTAATGTCAATGTAGAAGTGAGCTGTATTGCAGCTGTGCGAATCATTTCCAGTGGTTAGCGCTGCACACTCATGGCTGTCATGAAGATATGGACAAAGATTTTGTTCTTGCTTTCTTAGTTAAGTGCTATAGTAAATGT
The DNA here is from genome assembly GCA_022829145.1 of Albula goreensis. Taxonomy (NCBI): domain Eukaryota; kingdom Metazoa; phylum Chordata; class Actinopteri; order Albuliformes; family Albulidae; genus Albula; species Albula goreensis. The sequence goes on from CM040744.1 coordinate 7,396,187, forward strand.
TGAGTTTCCTCATTATTGCATGGGGAAAGTCCAGCTTTTGTATAATAATGTTAGATTAAATCTAAATTTGTGTAATCTTTGAGATTATTATGCATTTATAACTGATATGGAGCACTAAATCCCAATTGAAAACCCCCTATGGTTTGTAATTGTTCTGTCTTGGAAGAGATTTGAACATAATTAAAAGATTATTTAAATATGCCAGAGTAGGAAACTAGTCTGTTATTAAATTAAAATGTGATTTATTGAAGAGCTAAAGTTAGAACCATGAGTGACTCTGAACATTGCCACTACAAGTCAACTGCAGCTCTCCCTTTGGGAAGTGAAAGAGCATGTACGTGTCTGTTTAGGGGTGTGTGTGTGTGAGTAAGCGTGTGTGTGAGTAAAGCTGCACTCAAACCACAGCACTTGGGCAACAGTCCTCACAAGCATATTTGGTACGGCATTGTAAACTCAAACTCTGCGAGCGGATGAGTAAACAAACGTAATAAATCATGTCCCCCGAATGTGTGTTTGCGGGTTGTTATGAAAAGCTGCACTCCAAAACAACTTTTTTTCTCGTTTCTTTCAGTTGGCGTGTTTGATAAGAGAGGATAACGGTACAGTGCTTTTGGGGGCGTGCTTGTGTGCATATTAATGTAGACAGGATAGATGGGGATTAGCTGGGCTTAGGTCTGGGGAAGCAGGATGATCAGACGACCAGACTGACAATGTGTCATTAAAAGTTGTCTGCTCTGCCGCCGTTGTGCGCGGCCCCTGGGCGTCACACTGTTTGCGCTGGGACCGAGCCAATTTTCCTTGTGGGGAGACCTTAAGCAAACAATGGAGTCAAGCGAAAATTCATAGCGCCTGTTACTTTTCCCTTTTCTGTTGACTGATTTTCCCATAAACAGAGCAGATAAGGGTTCTCCCAAAGCTCGGGCCGTTGGTAATTTATGACATTCCAGCGGACTGAGGCCTAGACTCGATCGAACCACAGTGGGAGTGCTACTTTTTTTTGTGTTTCTCATTAATGCAGTTGGCAACTAAACGATTGAAGTGGGGCGCATCATTTCATTGTTAAAGGTGAGAATCAGTTACTTTGTTGAGAAGTAACAAGCGCTCAGTTTGAACATAAAGTGCTTTTCAGTTCTCATGTTCACCCATCTTGTGCTCCACCCTCATCATCCTCTGGTTTTTATCTTTGAATGCCCAAGAGTCGTTCAGTTGGAAAACACATTCAGAATGAGCAAGAGCTGCTCCCTATAGCCTAAAACAGCTCTGTTCCTGGGCTGTCGATAGCTATATACAGAGTTTGGGTAGGTGTAAATTAGTCAGGGTTCCTCAGGTTACTGCTGCATTAACTCTTCCCAACATGCCAGGCAATGAAAATGGTACACGTCATCACCAATCAAAGACACCTGCACACCTCTATTCCAAAATGTAGTGTGAAATGTAGTTCCAGTGTATGGCATCCCAAGGAATCACTCTACCTCCAAAACAGTTCCAGCTCATAACATTTTATAAAAAGCCCTTTGACCTACTGAAATTTCAGGTCATAGCAGACACACATGAAGTGTTAATACCAAGGTTGCTCATATGTATAAACTTATTAGCAGACAGAAAATATCAATATTGAGTGTGGGACTGGGCCTAATGTACAGGAGTTCAGACTTGAGGTTTAATCTTGCTGCTTAAAGCGCGCGCACCCAAATACAGCATATCTCATAAGCTGCCTTGTTAGCTCCAGCTGTTCTGTTCAGAGCGGGGATGAAGCGCAGATCCGTACTGAAGGTCCTGGTCCCCGGAGACTGCCAGCACGCTGCCCCACAGCCTTTCATTCAGCCTTCATTGTTGTGCGGATCAAGAGCGGAGCGTCACTTACAGGGACAGATTATCAGGTTATTTATACGGCCAGACAAAGGGAGAAGCTGGGGAAAGGGTGAAGAGATGAGCGCATACAGCAGAAATAGATGCTGGACAGATGAGGGGAAAAAGTTCACCTAATAAAATGCCTCTACCTGTATTCTAGTCCTACTAGCACAGATGTTTGTTTGGTTTGGCTTTGACCAATAAGGTTCTGTTTTAGTTGTCAGAATGATTTGCCTATACCTGCCCTGTTTGCTTGAACGTTCTACAGACATGAGCGATATAAAAACCTGTTTGTGCTTTTTAATAGTGTATTCACCATGGTGGTATGCCCTCTGTTTCTTGTCTGATTACTGAAATTAGGTCTATTTTTGATAGTCGTCATCGTCCAGACATGGGATTACACTCTCTGTTCTCTTCCACTTACCTCTGCTGTTTTTGTGGTTTCCTCACTGTCTCCTTTATTTATTTAAGAACCACCTTTTTTCCTTGGAGCTTTTTACTGTTCGTCTCATCCTTATGTTTAGTCTGTTATTTCATACTGCATTCCTGCTTGTCCCCAGATATTCTGCTGCCAACATACCTCATCAGTCTCTTTGTCCCCCATTTCTGAATCTAAATCTTTGTATAGAATTTGGTGTGATGAGCTACCAGCCAACATTAGAATCTTTTAAAGACTCACCACTCTTAACAGTTCTGAAGCAGCATCAATTTTTTGCTGAATTTTGTATGGTGGCTTATTTCATGACTATTCATTTGAAATTCACTCATACCTCATGTTATTGCCTTCCCTGCTAATATTTACCATGCCCCAGCCTGTTTTAAAGTGCTGGGGTTAAGAGGAATACATGTCTCTAAATTATAGTGCTGACCATTGGTTGCTTTTCTGTAAATGCTGCTGGGATCTTGGAGCAGATTGTGCCTTTGGAACAGTTATTGGCTTCCTTTTAATGATTCAGCGAGCTGTTCTGTGTTTTAAAATGAAGAGGCATTTTGCAAGACTATGCAATGCTCTTAGCTCTCTGGCTCTTGTGGCGATCTGCACTGACAACTGAGTCAGAACGGAGGAAGTTGCCTATTAATGTCTCCTCTTGAGATTCTGTTATTATGAGGAATATTTGTCCTCTCGGGTGAGAAGGAGGCTCTGTTTTGCCAGGAATGTTTTGCTGTGGCTTGTAATGAAGTCGATGTTGAGAGATGAACAAAAAACGGAACAAGAAAAGCCAGTGCAGTGCAATGGCAGTTGAGTTTGAAGATCTGCCAGACTTCCTGCAGCTCTAGGCTTATGATGTGTATGATAACTGACAGAGAAAAAAAGGTGCAGTGGGAAAATGTCATCGTATGCTACTCATTGACGAATACTGCTCCCCATCCTGTGTAACTCTAGCGTGTCGATGCCCAGTTCCCGCGCCTTCTTTATGGATACAGGCCCGGACTTGTGCTACAGCTTCCGCCCACCCTCGCCTCAAGTCTATTCACCTGTCTTAGAGATATCTCGGTCAAATGCACCTCACGGTCTATCCTTATGGTTATCTCTGATAGCCTTGTTTGGTGATATGGAGGCCAAAATGTCATATTCTTTGCAGGGAACAACAAATATATTGATATAGGGCTAGACATAATTAAGATAAATAGACTTATTTAGCATTTGTTATTACTGGATAGACCTTTATCATAGCGGTAAGAGTATAACCAGAGTTATTCTGAGGTTTTGTATGTAATTTGGTTGGAAAGACTGGCGTCAATCTGCGAGTGGTCACATTAAGCGTTCAGTTGCATTTCAGATTAGTTGTGGTAGCGCCCCATAAATTTTGAGGGCTACGCGATGAATCAGCTTCCTCATTTAGCCTTATTCACACTGTAAAGTCATTCCTTCCTTGGTCTGATGTCATGGCCATGCGGCAAAAGCCTGCAGTCTCTAGGACGCTGCTCTTTCTCTTCCGCTATAAAGCAAATGCTTATTTCTGCTGCTGCAATGCAGCGTCAGGCTCTGTGAGTCTTGCTTTATACCCTGAAACTCACCTGGTGTCAGGCCAACGCTTATGGCTCTCCATTTGACCGTCCTTTAACTAGAACTTCCTCCCCACCCAAACTTCCCTACAACATTGGCAGCCACATCAACCCCCTGTGACCGCTCCCTGACTTCTGCCCACGTGACCAGTGACCTCCCTGCGACTCCGCTCGGAGGAGCTCTGGAACACTGCGACTGCTGTGTTGAACCTGGCGCCACTCCAAAGGGCCACAGTATCTCACACACAATGTCTGAGACCCTAATGAATGGCATCCTGGGTCGAACTTTTGCTGGCCCTGTTTGTTTTACTTCTGGGCAGTGACCATAAAAGGATGGATCCTTAATTCTCACATGAGAACCATTTAGCAGTCAAAACATGTTAAAATATCATGTCCCGGGAGCAAAATAGAAGCACATCACCTGCTGCTTAACGATTAATTAATGCAGCCATTTAGCTGTCTTATTTTTGCATCAGAGGAGGCCTTGAATTAGCCTACAATGCTAAGCCCCTTAAGAGAGGGTAAAAAAAATGTAGCTTTGGTTCAAGACTCCTGCAGGACTGAAAGTACCGTTATGGGTACGATGAACGCACCAGAGAGTTATGAGGCGGCTGCCAGTATGAAGTCTAGTGTAATTATATCTCTCTCCAGTGAAAACAGAAAGTCAATATCAACTCAGCTGAATGCCGGGAGCCAGATATGTAGAGCAGAAGAGGAGTGAGCAGCGTAGCTTTTCATTTGAGCGGTAATACCATTGACATGGCAGTTGTGGAACATTCTTCCAGCAAACCTTTAATCTTAGCGATGGGAATGTTTACATTTGTGCTGTGCTAGCTTTACATTGAGTTCCACCTTAAATGCAGCGGGCTTGCTTAGCCCTGGATCCCAAAATATCTGGATCTAAGATTACCCCCCCTCCCCTCTCTGTCTCAGTATAAATGCGCATCGCATTGCCCTGGGGGTCAGTATTTACGGACCTTGGTTTGGGTGGACTCAGACTGCGCAGGCTAGCGACCGCTAAAGGGATTGCTTTTTCGTAGGTGTAAGGACTCCTCACGTTACCAGAGGTAGATTATTTACATGTAAACTCTAAAATTAAAGTGTTAGTAAAAAGTATATAGGCTTTTGTGCATCTTATAATGTGTACATTTTTTTCAGAGGTTTGCAGGGTGTTTAATTAAGGTTGCACGTTTGCAGTGGTATGCTTTAATTTCTTTTTCTCCTGTTTGAATACACCAATGTTTATTCAGTGCATCATGTCTTTTTAGACAGTTTCATATTTTACTCATTGCCTTCCCTTCTTAAATATTGGTGATTGGCAGTCTTTCACCTGTAATTATCTTCTATTCTTCTTGCTGTGTTTTGATTCATTGCATGTCACCTGTGCAGATAGATTCTTATCAGCTGTAATTTACTACAAGACCAGTTGTGTCCAAACTTGCCTGTGTGTGTGTTTTTTTTACTGTGTTAGAACAAGATTATGTAAACACATTTGGAAGACAAATACTGTACATACTATAAACTGAAGAGGAGGAAAAATACAGAGAGTTCACAGTTGTGTCTTTATGAAGGTAGAATAAGTTGAGAGTAAACAGGTGGCATAAATCATTTCAAAGATGTAAGCGTTAAGATGCACTTGGTAAGAGTATCTTTCCTTGCAGCTCAGTCATGTAATGTTATGATAGCCACTGCAGCTCAAACAGAACAGTGACAGCAAACTCTCTGTCTCTCTTGTGATTTGACAGGACTCTTGAGAGCATTGGACGTAGCGAGCACCTGACTGCGCACACCTGCAGCACCGCATCAGAGCTGTAATCTAATCCAGCGAAAGCAGTGAACCATGAGCAGCAATTATAGTGTGTCCTGATGGGCCCTGCCCCGTGGGGCTTCAGACTGCAGGGTGGGAAGGACTTCAACATGCCCCTTACTATTTCCAGGGTGAGTCCCTTATCCTTTCTCCTTTCTCGTCTGTCCGTTCTTCCTCTTTTACCTGGGTGCGCCTTCTTCCCTTTTATCCCGACAGTCCACACCCTTTCATTCTTTCCTCTATCCCCTCTTCTCTCTGTTCTTATTCTTCTCACTGTGTATTCTCTTTCAGCCCACTCCATCTCTCTCTCCCCCCACCCCTTCTTTCCCCTCTTGAAAAGCCCCTCACACTCTTAAAGGTATACCAGGCACTTGTCACAGCTTTCTTTAATCCCTGCAGGCCCCGCCCCCCTCTCAGCACTATCCGCTGATCTCTTCACCAGCCCAAACCCCGCCCCTGGCCCCCTGGCCCTCCCTTGTGTCACAGCAACACTTAAAGCCCAGGAATGGATCCCACCCCCGCTCTGCCATCTGGCTGTTGAGTGGTGAAAAAGATGTAGTGATTGATTTTCCTGCCCTGGACACACGCACGCACACACACACTCGCTCATACACACACACACACAGACGTACGAGCACACTTCATCCTCTCCTGCCCACTGTTGGAAATGTGTGCCGCCTTACTTCAAACTGAACGCAGTCCCTGGATCTCTCTCTCTCTGTCTTTCTATCGCCATGTCGCAGGCTCCAATTTTAGGTCAAGCATCTGTACTTTACAGTGGTAGCAGGTTCCCAGAACTGAGGGCGGTATTCGCTCCATGACAACACAAGATATATCTGTGAGCCCCAAACAAGAGCTTTAGAGACGCAGTTGTGATTTAATTTTGTGATTGATCTCAGATTGATTTTTGTGTTGATTTTTCATGTTGATACATCAGTTTTATTAATATCCCGGTAAGGTGTTTGCATGTCTCAACGTTACCATGGTGAAGGCTTACATGGAAAATGTTATGGTTTTTTTTTACATGTATTTCACTCTTAAGAGTTACTAGAATTCTACCTTAAGTGACGGTATTTTTAGGATACTGTGGCTTTGTTTGTGAGTACCCTGCAGGCAGGCTTACTACAGGGATACGCACGGGCCATATGAAATAGTTTTAGGTATGTCCCTCTCACACATGTGAGAAATTTCTACTTGCCTCTAGAGACGTTTAGCCTTTCCTCAAACATTACTGCATTTTTCCTGCATATGTTAAGTACAAATATTTAAGTCAGTGCACATTTTTTTGTTATAATGTCAGATTTTATTTAGTTTTTACTGGGTGAAACAGAAAATTCTCTAACAGATAAAATAGTTTGCTTACAAATTATGTATTGATCAATGTATTTGTAGAAGTATGCCTTCACATAAAACATAAATTATGTGGTTTACACGTATGTGAGAAACCATACTGTGAGTTAAGCAGAGAATGTCTGAGCTGAAACTCACACAGCCGATCTGTCTGGACGCTGTCTTATCACTAACCTTTGCACCAATGTGTCTCGCTGCCACTCACACCTCGCTGTTTAATAATTTCCCTTGTTTAACTGCCAACATTTCAGCGGTCAAAGTGTTCTCCCGTCCCGAAAAAACCAGCGTTCACAGGAAATAAGTTATCGCAGAGAAATTTTTGCCATCTTTTTGCAAGTTTCAGTGGCAGCAGTTCAGTCAGAGGGATATAATTTTACTGATGTTGAGTGCACGTCAGGTTCTTGTGTTTGTATCAGGTTCGGGCTCTGTGCAGGCTTTCTGTGTTTATTTAATGGGAGATTCCAAATGCTTTCGGGGCCTGTCTACCCTAAATGATTTTCTGATGGAGTAATACTCCTGTCAGAATGTTATTGCACAATGGCAATACTGTTCTTGCATTTCAGGAATGAAGATAAGCCTTTAGTTCAGGCCCCGTAATGTTCTCAGCAGTGGTCCCCAGTCCTTGCTTATGCCGTAGTCTTTGGAGACAGGTCAGTGTGCACAGCCAGAGAGTTTGAGTTTTCCCAAAGCCAGGGAGCCTCTCAGAAAAATGACGCCTCTCTCACTAAAGTCGAAGGTTTCTGGTAAGATCAGCCTTGTAACCTGTGTCCAGGAAATTCAGGCCTGGATTATTTTGTTGGTTGTGGATGCAGGTTACATGCAGGCCTGCCGGCAGGCATCCCGTGTGAGGATACGGGCACGGCTTTGACAGATGGCTGCGCCCGCGCTCAGCCGTGGCCGCGCCGTTGCGTTGGTGTCTCTCCGTGAGAAGCGAAGTTTGTAATGACTGGAATCCCTCCTCTGGTTCCGTTGCTCTGTCCATTCTCCCCCTTCACTTACTCCGCGTCGACAATGCCTGTTTTGACTGACTGTGGTAGTGCCGGAGAGGGTTGGCTGGGATTCAGCAGAAAGTACAAGTGTGCCTTTATTCAGCCTGTGTGAAAATCTTTAAAACAGGCAAATATTACTGCCACCTCCCTCTTGGAACTGAACTCCAGTGGCCAGGACATCCTGAACATGCTGGGACCTCGTCTCTCACCTCCCCCCCACTCCCCCACCCATTTTAATGACAGCCACTGTGAAAGAAGTACTGAGGTTTCTGGCCTTCTGCAGTCCAGGTATGTGTACTCTGGCTTCTCGCTCCCTTCTCTGAAATCCAGAACACACCCCTGGTCTGTCTCTCTAACTCAGAATAGAGTTTAAGCAGCAAACAAATGTGTTTTAAAACACATGCCTTTTCATCACCATTGTACCAATCTTACAAACGAGTAGCAGGACGGTGACCATTGTTATGGTCCTATGGTCTTTTCAGGTTGTCAGGTGTGACAGCCTACAGACCATGGAATGTTTTAGGGAACACATTCAACCAAATTGGTCTTCTGGAGAACACTGAGGAGTGTTGTTAAGGGCTTGTCAAGGTGTTGGCTTCTCAGTAAGAATGCCATCAAATTGCATTTTTTACGGTTGATCAAATACGCATGCTGCCAGAAGTAACTTTGTCTGTTCAGTGCCACTTTGTTTGGAACATAGTGTGCCTAACAGTCAAAGAATGACATGGCATGTGAGACAGTTGTGCCATTAAAATTAGAATGTCCTTGCTGGAACAATAAGGCACCATGAACTAAAAGAGACAGTCCAGCTGAACCTCCTGGTTTCACCCTCAGAGATGCTTATTAAACAGGATGGACTTAGGACGTAGCTGGAACACCTAATGCCCATTCACTTTCTCAGTAACTTAATGAATTGGAAACGTGTTTTGCACGTGTGATGTGTGAGAGAACATATGTGTAATTATTGCTGTGGGTTTTAGAGTGTTTTCTTAACCCACGTATGTACAAGCAAAACTTAAAAATTAACTAATGCAATAGCAGCTAGCTAGCCAGTACACCTTTAAAGTATGTATACCTTAAAAGATTTCAAACACGTTTTCAGTGTGAACATTAATGTGACATTACCATTCAAGATTTTAAAGAGAATCCCCCTCTAATGGCCAAATGCTCATGATTTTGTAACTGTATCAATTCAAATCCTCCTTTTCATGCTTTGGCACTGAATCTGTTAAAGCGAAATTCCCGTTTTCAGCATCACCTAAAGAAGCAGCTGGCAGTCAGTGTAAGCCCATACTTTGCCCGATAGGAAAATATAGATATATTGGCTGCTTTATTCTTGGTAACTAACAACAGAAAGATACAGGTACGTTCAATGCAAACATTGCAATAAACTTAGTTGAAATTGCTTATATAGGTCAATTAGTTAGGTACAAGCAATTTCTACTGTTAGATGAGCATAGTATCCATTCTAAAACACTAAAACATAGTTTGAATTTTGTGCGCATATGTGTGTGTGTCATAGACGGGGCAATGTGAGCAGAGACATAGAGACAGGTATGTGTGTGTCTAGAGAGGGGAATGTGAGCAGATTCAAAGGTATGCATGTGTGAGTGAGTATATGTACATGTGTGTGTCATAGACAGGGAAATGTGAGCAGAGACAGAGATGTGTGTGTATGCGTGTGTGTGTGTGTGAGACAGCGGAATGTGAGCAAAGAGAAGTGGGTGGTATGTGGGGGGTAGGGGGAGGGGCAGTTATACTGTACATGAGGGAGTGATTGAGAAGGCATAAGAGGGACATAAGCCCCTAATGTAAACATCCCAAAGTCTTTAATTTCTCTGGGGCTCATCCTGTCAGTTCTCATGTGACATTAATTTTACTCCATCAAAGCCTTTGTGTTCACATTTTTTGATGGGAATTTATGCACCGGCTTCTGTTGGAACAAAGAGTCTTGGCCCCTCGTATAGGAAAGCTATATAACAGGCTCATCTGAGAACTGTTGTGCTCTGCAATTCAGCAATTCGCTATTCCCAGCTGCAGTGGTAAGCATTTCATGTCACTCCAGCATCATCTGTCATTTCAGAGTGTATACATCCTCTGAAATGTGCTGCACAGCCTTCTTTTAACACCAGCGTTGGAAGGACAGCATTCAGACTGCGCACAGTATCTTGTGCAGTCAGTGCAACAGATTGCAAGCACCTTACTGAACAGAAGAGTTGATGTTGTTGGATGAGACTGAGAAAGCCCTGCTGACCGAAAATCTCCATTCCATAAATGATATGCCAGTTATGCTTTGCATAATGCGACTCCCCAGCAACAGTCCTCATGATTTTATTCTGAATCAGTGGTGTAAAATGGTAGCCTTAATTGTCCTTTACCACTTGAGGGGAGATATCGGGATTGGCTTGTAAATTAATACAAATTTGATTCTGAAATGGATGCCCCTTCTAAACATGTCCTTTGAACATGACATTATAGAACATACACAGTCAGTAAAATAAAACTGCTGTGTGAAATCGTTGGTTCTGATGGTGGCCCTCACCCCTCCTTTACAGGAGACCTCTGTATTTTGAACTTGATGGATAATTGAAGTAGCTGGAGGTATGCAGCCAACCTTTACCTCATTATGATGGGAATCACTACATGGATAGGTTTCACCAAAATTTGTCTTGTTAAGCTGACAGCATTGAAAGTCGATAGGCCTGATTTTTGCTGAATTTACCAGACTCGACAGGCACGTTTAAGCGAAACCACTGCAGGGTTCAGACAACGGAAACCGGTACGCAGGACCTGGTTAGACATCACTGTGTCAGATTTCAACGGCAACCTCAAAACACAGGGGACCGTTGCGGTTCTGACTACCCCACTAAAATTCTGTCAGGAGCACTAGTCTGGAGGGGGTGTAGATTGAAGGTGTCGGTTTTCGAGCGTCTCTGAAAGTTTGAAGTCTGCCATGGCAAACTTGTATTAGCAGAACAGGCCCTTGTATGTCATGAAGCCAGCTTTTGCCTCATATTGCTCTGTTGAGAAGAAGGAATCTGAAACATTTCTTCACACAGTCTCATACTGGTAGCGGTGTAGTGTCATGGTTATGGAACCAGGATACTGCAGGTTCAAATCCTAGATTACTCTCCTGCTGGACGCTAAGTAAATAATGTAATGTATGAAACATGCACAGAAACCCACTGTGTCAATTGTGAAATGTGTTATAGTGCTTGCTGTGAAATGTCTAGTCGGCGAGTTATGCTCACCTAATCCTCTGAGCCAGTGGAACCCAGACAGGCTTATGTGATAGTGAGAAAACAGGATGTGTGGGAGAAGATGGGAGTCTTCCGAGACAGAAAGCGAACATCAAAACCTGATAGCGCAATCCATGAGCGCTGCTTGGCTCCCGTGGGATCCGTCTGGGTGAGTCTAGGACCTCCTGAAATACAAAAGAGGGAAACCTGTGAACAGGTGTGTAACCTATGGTGGGACTGGGAATGGATTTGAACAGGAAATGCATGTAACAAGCAAGTATGGATCAGCATTCTAAGGTGACCTTTGCGTGTCTGCAGGAATGCATAATTTATAACTTATTTTCAAGCATCTACACTTCCCCTGTAAAGCGAGTGTCATTTTCCAGTTAGGTTGGTGATTTATATTGCTGTCCTAAGCAACTTAAAAGACCCTGAAGGCAACCAACAACAAGTATACAGTAACACTAGTTATGTAATTCAAAGCTGACCATAAATGGCGACTGCACAAGTGAATGAAATGAAATGAGAGAGGAGTGGAGAGCGGAGATATGATTAGCACAGCAAAATAACTTTGGTGAATGAAATACTAAAGCTTGAAAAAATGTTGTATGCATTTACCATGTGTGCTTATGGTGGGCATGTTGGTACAGCTTTAGAACTTATGGTTAAAATAAAACATTTTAAAGGAGGAGTCGGTTCAGACGCTGCCATATGAGTCGATGTCAGGCTGAAGATGATAAGATGACAGATAACAGTTACGCTGCACTTTGTTTCAAAAATACCCTCAGGCAAGAGCATACACCAGAGAGATATTTACCATTGGTTGAACCATAATGGGGGAGTCTGCTATGGGTGTAAGAACAGTACTTCACAGGGAAATATCTTTTAAAAGGTGTTATAATAAAGCATCAGTACTCTTGCTGCAAGCTGGTTCATACTGGTACAGCACCACTCAGTGTTTAATATTAAAGGTAGACGTACAAGGACATAACCAGATTTCCGGCTATCTAAGATATCAGCAAAGTGTATGCCAACTTTAAATTATATGTTAAAGTTAGAAAAAAGATTTTTTCTAATTATTATACATTCCAAGATGCAGGTTTTTTGTTCCACATTTTTCTTGTCTTACTGATATATCCAATAATGTAGAATGTTATCTTTTATTTATGTTCTCCTAAAACCTAGTGATCCTCCATTGCTGGTATTTATTTTTATCCGGTATTTGTATTACAGCACTACGGCCACTATATATTTTTCAGATTACTGCTCCTTTTTTTCATTGATTTTAGAGCCTTAGAGCTATAAAGTTTTACTTGTGTTTAACTTGTTTGCCCAGTACTGAATGTACTAGTGTTTAAAGTAAAGGCCGGTTTTGTTCATGAATAGGTGGCGTTTTGTTTCCTCAATGGTTGTGCTTTATTGTACTTGTTCTGTCAGGCGAATGGCCCATAAGCCCAGGGGTCTGTCTCCAGGGAGGTCCAGTAGGTCATTAAGACCTTGAATTTGCATGACTGGAGCTTTATTTAGGACAAACCAAAACTTGACTGCATTTTTTAAAAGGGGAAAAAAAAGCTGTTCAGCTCTGCAGGCAATGTTGGATACATTTCTGCAGAACTGAAGTGTAATTGTGCTAATTGCTAATTTGATGTATTCTGTGCTGCTTTTGCCTCGATTCTTATAATTTCAGCTAATGGTGAGGCCCCAAACATTGCTGCTATTTAAACTAATGTGATTACAGAACTGGAAATTTTTTTCCACAACTTTTCAGTTTGCTTGTCCAATTTTATTTTAATTATTTCATTCCTAAACTAATTACTCGGTTTTTTGAATGAGTCATTTATTTTGGAACTTGATACTCCCTGTAAGTTTTCCAGACCTAAATAGGTCTAAATATGGGATAGTTCAGTGCTCACGTATACTGCTCTCTTGAGCTTTGCTCTGAAATACTACAACTCTGCACTTGTCTGTATCGAATGTCAGTGTCCTTTACAAAACTTCTTATTTAAAACTAACATTTTCTGGGCCAGAAAAAAATGGTTTATCTCTTCAGTGATCCATCTTTTCTCCACACAATTCTTGTTTTCTTTGGCAGGGCCTACTTGGACCGGACCTTCAGCAATTTAGCCAGTGAAATACATTTCTGGTGTTTGATGACCTCCATCGTTTTCATTGCAGGTTGTCCAAACATCGTCCTTCACATTTATGGGCAATAACTGTCAGCGATGTGTCGCTGCCGAGAATGGTCATTTTGAATAATGCCTTGTTTTGGGGGTGTGTGTCATGATGGTACACAGTCCTCTTTTTGAAAAGTGCAGCAAACAAGATCATGGGAAATACATAACCGTGTATCTCATATGGTTACACAGCAACTGAGAGTGGATAATGGGAAAATAAGTATTTTTTTTCCAATGAATGTTCCAATGAGAGTTTAATGGAAAATGGGGACGATGGAGGAACTATGTGAACTTGCTTAAATTAATTTTATTTCAGAATATTCAGGAGCCAATCAGCAGCTGTGACAGGTGATGCATGAACAGAAACTTGTTCTTAGCTCTAATTAGATTTCTGAATGTACCTCAGAAAACTGTTTGAATAAACTACTGGTGAAACTTTATTTTAATTTTGAGTCAAAGGATAAATAACTATTAGATCCTGGCCTGTGTTTCACCTAATTTGCACATGTGTACATCTCTCAGTCCTCATTCAGCTGTAAATACATGTGCCCTCCATATCGCCACAGATTTTTTTGAACAGAAAATGGTTGATTTATTGAATAATATCAGTGAAGCTGTGATTTCGTGTTGGTCAGGTGACACAACATAAGTTGTTTCGCCCCTATGAATGATACACATAGATTCAACCCCTGTGCATTGACCCTGGTTCACTTCCAGGTTTGTTAATGTACAGTAATAGTTAGGGGTAGGATATGTAATTTGGCCAAACTTGGATTAGTTGTAAGGTGCTTATATCTGGAGCGCAGAGGGATCTAGTAAGCAGTACCATGGTTATTATTTGGCTGCGGTGAAAGATTTGAAATGAATCCTGACTGAGTTTTGCTTTAAATCTAAAGTGACCATATCTTGCTTTTGCTTCCTTTTTAGCTATTTTCTTAGATGTCTATGCTTTAGTCTGAAATGGGCTTCTCTCTTAAGGAAAGGTGAAGAAGATGTTGGAAGGAATGAGGCTGTTACAGCTTGCCCCTGATCTCATTCCTTAGAAAAACGCGGGCGTGTCTTGCTGCTACAATAACAATGACAAAAGTACAAAGCTGTAGGCGTCACAGATAATCATATAATAACTTGTGGAGACATAGATGATGTAATGTTTTTGGCTTCTATGTCCTGGGTTGGCTGAAAGATAGGTATTCAATATCATAAAAAGTATGTATGTGAGATTAATTTTTCATGATGTCTCTCAGCGGGCTCAAATAAGGCCCTGTAGTATGGAATGTGGCAGGTGGAAGTAGTTGGGGTGAAGATTGATCGTTTGTTTGTGTGTATGATTTATTAGAGAGATGGTTTCCCCATTGCTACCCAGACCCAATGATTTAAACCTGGCAGGTTACAGCACACAGGAGACACAATTATATTGCACAGCTTTCCTTTTAAATTACCACTGTGAAAGAGCTAAATTAAAAAAGGAAGAAAATATCCAGGACAGACCAGTAAGCTTTACTAGCTTGGTTTAGTTCCTGGCTCTGTAACTGGTTGTGAATAGTCACTTTAATTTTCCTGAAACTGACAATAAAACTTTTAAGTGCCATATGTGTATTCAATTTTTCCTCTTCCATCTCTCCCTCTGTTTCTCTTTCTCCCTCTTGCTCTCCCTCTGTCTTAACTCTCTCTGTTATTATGCAAAGAAACAGAAAGCACCATATTGAATTTGTCGAAACAGGAAGTTGGTTGTTAGAAGCAGGAAGTGATAATTGTCTGGAGGATATGAGCACGCAACAGGGAGTACTGAGCCGTGCTTTGAAAAGTGCAGACCAGGGGTCACTGCTTTCTGGCTCCTCTGAGCTCTTCTAGATGTCCAGTTGTCTGGACACTTTGGCCAGCCAGCCCAGTGCTCCCTGTAGTGCTATTCTTTTCAGTAAGTGCTGTTTTTCCTCTGCCTCCAGACTGTTGCTCTTAATACAAAAATTACTATGAATTAATCCACTCTGCAGCCACTGCCTGGGTTATTGTTATAGCTTTGGTTGGAAGAGTGCAGTGAACCAATTCTGTTTTACAAGTCTCGATGTGGTCGTGTGTCAGTGTTTGCTTTGTATGGTCAGGAAAATTTGGTTCCTAACTAGGTCACAAGTATTTGGGGGAAAATGTGTGGAGTGGCAGACTATACGTTATTGTGTTGATACTATTACTTATTTACAAGTTGTATGTTTCTAAAATGCTGCTCGTTGATGTGGAGAACTACTCTTCTAAGTAAATGCGGTTTTAAGAACTGAGTAAGTTTGTGCATCTCGCTGTATTCTTATAGGGCAAGGCTAAAGCAGGTAGATGTGGCAATGAATGTAAAAAATTAAACAAGGAGTGAGTTGGAGATACTCTTTAGCAAACAGTAAAATGTGGGGAGTCAATCAGTTTTCAGTTCTCATTGAGTGCTGCATTGTGTCTACTGGTCTAGCAACCAAAACATCTGAGTACTATTCATCTACAGTACCTGCATTAACTACTTAATGGCAGATTTTTGGTTTGCATTAAGTATTTATGGATTGCAAGATCCAGCAAAGAGAGAAGTGGAGGGGTTGCCTGGGTGTGCAGAAGGGTTGTGATATAATAGTGGATACAGACAGTCCTATCAAATGTTCTTAATGGTCTCCAGGCTAAAGACATTGAAGTGGGAGTACATACAATGATGGACTACATAGTAGTCCATTTATACAATGTTTTATTTGAGTTTCACATATGTCTGAATTGATAGAGTAAGATTTTGAAAACTGGTTAGCTAAGATCTGATAATATTTCTCATGGAATCTGATGGATGCACTTATGTTCTCCCACTTCAGTTACTCTGGATAAGAATTTCTGATAAATGAATGTAATGTAATGCAAACTCCCAGACTGGAAATCAGGAAGAGTTGTAGAGTTACATCAGGCCAAAGGAGGTTTGGGGAAAAAGCTCTCATATTTGAATTTTTGCATGTTTTCCTCCCTTTTTCGCATGCCTGAGGAGTTCTTTTGATTTTGAAAAGGATTAATTAGGACAAAGCTCTGCGGTATTGCTAAGAGAGAACACTAGAGATGGAGTGGAATGTGGAGATGAAGAAAGCAGAGAAGGTTTCATGGAGAAAGTGAGGGAGGAAGGGGAATTGAGCCTTTGACTGAGCCACAAGGCTTGCATCAATGTCAAGCCCTTTGACCGCAGATTTCTGGTCTCCCTCTGAGTACTGTTTCTGGCTGTATGGGCAGCATTTCTTGAGGCAAAAAATGGCTAACACCCCCCCAACACCCCCAGTCTGAAACGCCACCCACGAGAGGTCCGTGATTGGTAAAATTTCACAGCTATGCCGGTATCAGTACTTAAGCCCAGCATGCAGTGGCATTTTGTCCTGTTGGTTAATTATAGCCATGGAGAGATAGGAAGTTCTGAAGAGACAGTGTTCATCTGGGCTTACTCTGTCTGCTGAGGCTTCAGCTCGGGATCGCATTGTTCAAGAGCACCATACATTTAAGTAGCTGTATTTGACAGAAAGTAATTAAGCTAAAGCACCTTTAAGAACTGCAGGCATTCTTGAACTCCCTGAGGGTTTGCATCTCAGCATAATCCCTCTTACAACACAAAACATAAAGTGGAATTCCATATCACTTTCACTGCATCAATTGCCTGCAGGGTTTGGTCTCTGACTCAGTCGCTTAAAACAGACTAGCACTGCAAATAGCAGTCGGGGGATAGACTCTGTAGCATAGCAGCCATTTCTGAGAAGAGCTGCTTTTCTTACATGAGCTTGAACAACACGTGCTTTGTCACATTCTTGGCCCCAAAGGGAACATTTTCCCCTGCACAAAATTATACGTTAATTGATTAATAATGTGTGTTAAACCACTCAGGCTTTCCGTTGTCGTGCGGAGAGTGGAACTCACTAAGAGGAAACATTCCTCTTTGAACATTAGAACCCTTGCTGGAACTGAAGAAAGCTCTCTGTATGAAAATGAGATGAGACGGATTATTGTCCGTTACAACCAAACATTTGCAAAAACTTAACGATTGATGTTTTTTTTTAGTGTGTGTCTTTGACTTAACCATGAATATGGCCGATTATAATCATGTGACTGTTTGCATGAACTTGCAGTATTTACAGCAGAATGAACAGCAACATGCGTTAGCTTGTATCTTCACTATTTACTGATAGTGTCCTGAAATGTTTCGTAGAGCCAGGTCTGTTATTGTCCAGTTCATAAAGGATGCTTGGCCTAACCATCATGGATGTGGCTCACCATTGGATGATCCCATGTGACTGAACCAAATTCCATATTTCAGTAGTCCATGAAAGCATTATTGTAACAAAACCCACAACTGATTACATCCAGATTTAACTGAACCAACCTTCATGTTGAAGTACTGCTGTGGGGAGTCAGCGTGATTCACTCATTCTGAGACTGAATCCAAAGGTTTCCTCTGATGTCACACACTTCCATTGAGTGAGTTGCCGTGCTGTTATGTAACAGGTTGTGCCACAGGATAGGAGACTATGGAGGTTTCCAAGGCAACGCCTGCCCTTTAGCGTTAAAGCTATCCATTTACCATAAACACCGCAATGTGTCTCGGAGGTCAGCTCGCTGGTTGTGGTTGGTTGGAAAGCGTGACTGGGAGAGACTGTAGCCCCAGAACACTTAGGCAAAAATTTATATCTGGTTTGCAGGGCATAAAAGTCTGTAGAGTGTTTTGTGGGTTTGGCAACCACGCAGTATGGCATCTGAGGGAACGTCAATTTTTTATTCTTTTTTTTGGAAATAAATACTTCATGTTGGTTATTAGAAAATCTTATATGTAGCTTTAGAGGGGAAGAACCACACAGGCTATTTTCAGATGCATTGCATTTAAGGATCCCTAAAACAGCTGTTATTACAGCTCTGCTCGGTCTCTTAGGGAGATTTTTGGCCTGCATGGCTGTTTATAAAACTCAAAGAACATCATATGGATTCTTACTGCTGGATTAGTCACATTTATACATATATATATAGATGCAGCTGGATTAAAGTATATATCTTCATTTAAAAATATTTTTACCCTTGTATTTAGCTAGTTTTTGTCGGTAATACTCTGTAAGTAGCCTTAGATAACTTAGGTATTATTATTATTATTATTATTATTATTATTATTATTACTGTAGGGAATTTGGTACATTCACAACGTCATAAAGCACATATGCATGATCACGGCATTAGTGCACTTTCCCTGATTTTGTTTGCACCTGCAGGTGTTCGCAAACATTAAACCACTTGTATTCAAACTTTAATGTTGCCGCATTTCGTTCCTGTACTTGTTTCCAAATGTTACTGTGTTACTGTTTTAGAAAAACAGCACCTTTGCTTGTCTGTGGCATGAAAACGTCTGCTAAGATTTCATGCAGTGTTGATAAATGGTTTGAAAAAGCACATTTGTATCATATCAAGCCAGACATGAATGGAGAAAGATTCATAAGATAATGAGATTGTTTAAGATTCAGTCTGCACTTCGGCTCAATAATAATGACCTTAAGTAGTTTTTCCTAGTGTGCCAGATGTTTTAATGCTGATAAAAAAGGTATCAAAGGGTCCTTACTACGCACTGTTGTGAATTGTGTAGTGAAGAGTGTGTGGATGGAGCACAGAACCTGCTCACATGAAAATGTGTGGCTCTGGAGTCTCTCTTTCTTAGCCCCTAGCCATGTTCCTGGCCTTGGCCCAGCTGACTTATGTAAACACTGGTATCCCTCTCCAGAAAAAATAAATACGCCTTGGAAAAAAGGGAAAAAAACATTGGTATTTCAGTACAATGTAAAACCAGCCAATTGTCAGGGCTGGCCCTCGTGTAAGTTGATACTGCGTCAAATACTATATTCCTAATTATTCTTCCGCTGTCTGTAGTTTTACAAAATATGTAATTTTCATAAGTGCTACTGTGTATAGAGTTTCTTGTGAATCAAGTGAAGCCATGATACAGAGGACAGGTTTTGGGGGGAAAAGAATGCTTAGTTTTTCACATAGGAAATATTTGACTCCAGTAATAACTTGTCAGCACAGAAAGTGTTTATGAAGTATTTTCTAGGTTACCGTGTGTCTTCCATTACTTTCTTCATTTCTTGGTAAATTAAGAGGACTGTCACTGGCCTGGTCTGGTCTTTCTGGCATTTCTCTGTTCAATAACATGAGTGGGCGAGTTTAGTGGAAGACTCTTTTTTTAAATTATGGGAAGCAGAGGAAATCAAGAGTAAAAAATAGGAGCACTGTAAATGTGTTTAATGTAGCACTGTTATCCTAGTTGTAGTTTTCATCTTTGACTTGTTTGCAAGTTAGTTATTAATTGATCTCAACCCAGTACTTTCTGTGTGGGAATACTGAGAACAGTTCATATTTCTGCTAGCCTGGGGCAGACATTAAACTATTATGAACACTGTTTACACATATCATAGAGAACACCAGAACATTTTGAGCAGTTTGTCATTCCCTAGCAGGGGTTTTTGTGCTGAAGTTTGACTATATAAGAAATGGATCTGATTTTGGTTGGTGTTCTATTGGTTTGTGTTCATTGAAGCTTACAGGCTCTCCATATAGGGCTTAGAGAGATTTCAGGGACACTAAATACCTAACTACCTTTTTCCTCCCCAATGACTGGCTCCTGTGCCTGGACCGCTCCAACCTTGGTCTGACACTGTTTGTTTTGGCAGAGACCCTTAAGGTTATATATTTTTAGATCCAAAGGTGAGCTTCAGCATTTCTTCCTTAATAGGATGCATGTGTTTGTTTGGGTGCGTATTTGTAGCATGAAGCATGTGTTTTTGTATATTTGTTTTTCTGTTTAGTCTCTGTGTCTTGGTTTGAGGAGAAGTAGAGGTTGTCTGGTGAGAAGGTTAAAAGTTCAAAGGCTCATAGTCTTTGTTCTGTGACCCATCATATGACCCGAGGTTCTGAGAAAATCTCAGACTCGTCCTTTGAAGTGTTTTTAATAAAGATATCCTGTTATTAGTGCTTACTTTGCATCATGGCTTTCTAATCAGAAGCAAGGGCAGAAGGTTCCCTTTTATCCTGGTGTGAATCACATTTTTCACTTATGTGTTCCTGTGAAAATATGCATTGTCAAACACGCTAGCTGTGTTTGTAGTGGTTCCTTAATCCATGGAGGCCAACCACAAAAATCAGTCAGTTGGCCAATGATTGGCTGCACTGCTTATCTCCTCATCTGTTAACATAATATAGCAATGTAGCCCCATAGATGAATTGCTGATTTTTCAGTCGACAGTGTCAAGTCGCAACCCTGTTTATCTTTGACCTCTCTGTTTGACGGAGAGAACAGAACTAAACATGCCATACATCGTTTGCTTCTTTTCTGTTTTTAAAGTGAATTTTATGGCCTTGTGTTCTGACCTTTCCCACTAGTAACAGCTATCTTCACCTCTCGGCCAGGACCAGCAGGAAAGGGTGCTGATTAAAATTAGTATAGAGGCAAAAATTGCTTTTCAATTTCAAAATAGTGAATAAAATGAACACTTATTATGACTATTTAGCTTTTTTTTTTTTTTTTTTTTAAAAATCTCATTTTCAGTGCAATATGTGATACCAACACTTCAATAAACTGAGTAAATAAAAAAATTAGGCCTTGGCAGTCTAAATCCCAGGTTGGTGCAGTGAGACCAGCTTTGGGTTGAGCAGTTTTAGCATTAGAGGTCAGCCTTTGAGCTCTGATTGGTCTTGGTTGTTCAGGAATTAAATCTGGCATGGATGGAAGCACTATGGTACATTGGTTGGGAAATGAGTTTTGAAGTCGGATTTGAAACCCAGCAAGGAGGCTGAAGAGGTGCGTTTGAGCAAAGCACTGCACTACCGTTTATTAAATGTACTGTAAGTGATGTATGAGGCTCTGCGTGGAAACCCTTTTGTAAGAACGCGTTTGTTCCATGTTCTGTGAAGCCAAGGAGATGGACAGTTGCAGACGGAGTCTCCTGACAGGGTGTTTTACGGTCCTCCTTGCAGCCCACAGACTGGTTCGGCTCGTAAAAAGTGTGGTTTCCCAAAACTCTGAGCAGATGGCACTTAATGTCCAGCTCTGCAGGCCGTCGGTCTCTGACACGGTAGTTTGCCACAGAATGGAGAGCACAGGTGGTTCTCATCCACCTGGTGGCACCGGACCAGGAATTGGAGATGATTTACCAGCTTCTCTGGATTATTATTTCACCTTGCACTCCTTTTATCTCCTGTGTTTTTTATTCTTTATTCACTGGAGCATGGAGAGCATTTGATATCACATAAGGGCAAGCCCAGGCAAATCAAAGCAACGTATTGAAAAGCAAATGTCACGATGACTTTGAGTCTTCATGCAGGGATGAGTGAATCTCCAACGAAGAATCACATCTGAATGGAAAAACAAAGCGAGCAATGAAAGCACTTATTCCGGTACTTGACACGATGGGATTACGGTCCCTTGTAACAAAGCCACCATGCTCATCCAACCACTTTTTCTCGAATGAGATAGGATATTGCAAGAATTGTTTTTCTGAAAGCTTTCTGTGGTACTTTTCAAACGCTTCCCCTGTGAGACCAACTCAGAGGCTGGGTAAAACCCAACTGTGCATCCTGTTATCCATGCTCAATTTAATTAAATAGAAGAGGACTTTAAAACAGCTGGGATTCAGTATCACACATCCGGATGGGCAGTCTAAAATTGTAGTTGACCTCTCAGTTCCTGCAGGGCGGTACTCTGCTTTGCCTACTGATGTGAGCATTTTAGTTTATTAGTTTATTCTTCCCAGTCCAAAAATAAGATATAAAAAAAAGAAATACACCGGGTGCAGCAGATACATCACAAATAAATTAAGAACTGAAATGAACACAGTAATGGATATAATGAGGGCAACTCAATCAGGAATGAATTATATATTACTACTCACCCCATCATCTCTAGACTGCCAAACAGACTTTCTAGACATTACCTTCATGTTTCCTTCTGAAATGATTCATCTATGATTGACTCCCAAATTTTCAAATCCCCCTAGATTTGATCTCCCACCAACCCTGTGATGGCATCCCTTTATCTGAGGAGAAAGATAAACCGGCAGCTTGTGTGTAACAGATCTGTCAGCAGCGGTGGACACCCACTTAAAGCAGGATCCACCAGCTGCAGGGCCTCCTGGATGCCAAGAGTTCAAGACTTCCTGTCAGTCTGTATTTTCTGGATTTAAATCCAGACGCATGGTTGAAATAATATACACCCCGCTTTGGTTTACCTGTGCGGTGGGACTGTCTGGGGAATACCTTAAAGTAGGTGTTTGCTAATGCAGTCACACTGATGGCTCTATCTCTCTTTGCGGTGCTGTTTCCTGGTCTCAGACTCTTGTGGAAGCCTGCTTTGCATGCGAGTTCCATTGGACTGGAGCTTGAATGCTTATCTTCACTGCCATACCCTTAAACCAACAAATCTGACTTTCAGGAAAGACTCAGAAAGGTAGTAGTTTCTTTTTTAATAAAAAAAATGGAGAGTGGCCAAGCCACCATCCCTGTTTATTTTATTTTGCTCTGTTGGACAGTGGGGAGGCTGGGAGGGTACAGGGCATAGATAGTGGGGTTCGGGGCTGGGACTTGAACCCGGGTCTCCCAGGGATCAACATGCTGGTGACATGGCTGCTAAGCTGACTGGTCTCCCCCAGAATAGTTTGTTAATGAATGGTAATGGCTGGAAGTGAGTGGTAGGTGGCTGAAAGTGAGCTGTACTAAAGCAGGCCGGAGAGACTATTGAGGGCCTGCACTGTATGAGACACTGCCGGATATTTACTTCTCCTTTCTTTCTGCACTGCAGTGAAATGTCAAACATCTGTACAGCATCTGCCCTGATGCCTCGTAACATCATACATTTGCAGTGTGCAGGTCCGGTTGAAGTTAAGACATAAAAAAGAAGAATAAATGCATTTTATTGTCCCATTTAATGAACAGAACAATGTTTTTTACCAAACGAGTAAGAGGGGGCCTGACTGTAAAAGTAAGAGAACTCACTTCAGAGTAAAGGTGAGGTGGCTGAAACATGATGTTTTTAGTTTTCTAAAGCCTTCATTTTCCATTGAGAGTGTTTTTCCCACTTCTGAAGTGCCCGTTGTTCTTTTTTTAGCATCACCGTATTGTGTAAATAAACATTGACTTTCCTGGCATGACTTTTCTCTCACTGTGTACAGTACAGATCATGTGGTCATTGCTCTTATGCCTGAATGTAAATTCAGCTAACTTGTATTGGGCACCCTATGCAGGCACACCAGACTGGAGCTCTCTGGATTCGATTAGTAGTGTCTGTCAGAGGAATTCCTGGTCCTTGTGTGTGTGTAAGCTCACAGATAAGGTGTGGTGAACTTCTCTAAACAATGTCCAGATGAGAGAAATAATATGCCTCTTCTCCAGACAAAACTTTTACTGCTGGAAGAAGTTTTATTTCCCTTAAAACCTCCACACCTGTTTATTCTTTTTCTTTCTCTCTTTCTTTTTCTCCCTCAATTGAACCCTATTTTTGAATTCAGTTTCAGTTATTTTACTAGCAGCACACTTTCATGTCTTGCCAGTGCAATTAATAAAAAATATTCTTTTGTCTCTGTACTTCTTCTGGGGTGATATATAGTTTCAGTAAGCATGCTGGGATAGCAGTTTGGTGATGCTGAGAGATGTTCCAGTAAAACAAAGCAAGGTTCCACCTGTTTCCCAGGTTTCTCAGCTGGCCATAAAAACAGCGTTACAGTATGTGCCTCAAGCTACATTGCACATTTATAACAGTCACATGGAGAATTATGGCATTATGAAATATAGATATTGTGAGAACGCAGGAGCAACAGAGTACTTTTATGCAATTATATTTTATTAGAGTATTATATGATCCCGCAAAGGTATTATGTCATACACAGTATGCGAATATAATTTTTGGTTCAATTGTGTTGAATAAAAAACACTTTAAGCACCCTTCAAGAAACTTCTGTAGTGGAGCTATAAAACAGTTGGCGTAAAAATGGAGCGCTGACCATTGTGGTTGCAGGCATTTTAAAAAGACACCGCCACTGAATAAAGAGCACATATTGAAGACATCATGAAAGGGGGAAAGATAAACATTTAGTTTTCTGCCAATAGGGTGGAAGGCAACTCTGGGCCAAGAGGTTTGTACTGTAAGTTTGCATCTCAACTTCCCAAATATGAATTGGCTCAAAAGCACATGTGCGCCTGGTGTTTGCCTATTGGCCCTCTCGGAAAGTAGCTCCTCAAGTGTACATACCCCAGATTGATGTGTTTGACTTGAGCAGTGCAAACATCACCGGGAGGTGAAATGAAAGATCATAAAGCCTGAAGCGAGCACGGATGTTGGGCCCTTGCTGAGTTGTTTTTGGGGCCATCTGGAGGAATCCATGAGCTCTTGGGTCCGTGGATGGTTGTGGGAAGGCCACATTCACTGTTGCATGTGTAGACCAGCACCTTAGACTTAGATTATAACTGAGAACAAGATCAGCACTGGGGACCCATGTTGCCAGTTTACCAATTTCCAATCAGCGTCTTTTTCCCAAGCATCGTAAATCCCAAATGCAGGATACAGGATACCCCAGGAGACATCACTGAATTCAGATCAGAAAGTACTTGACATGCGTGCATCACATGTCTGTACTTCCAGTATTGTACATTACAATTGTGTTTTTGAGTGTTCATATAAATAAGCAATAGACATATATGTACAGATGTTTGGACACAGCTTTTGTCTGTATTACACTGTGGTAGTAAACTGCGAAAGAGGATAGTAGATTGTGAGCTACATCAATAGGACTTCCCTGGAGGTGCATGAGTGGGGATGGGTAAGCTCAACTGTGTGTCACTGTGCACATGTGCTTGGGTGAATATGTATGGACGTATTCTAGTCAAGGGCAATGAGGAAACAATTTTCTCTTTCAGCACTTTGTTCTAAATGTTCTGTGCTCTGTAAAAGCTTTGGCATTGCTTGTTTTACACTTTCATGCCAACAAAGCACATTTTGATTCAATTAGAGGTTAAGAGAAAGTGGGAGATGCATGAAAAAGTACCTATTGTCTGTAAAGGTATTCTAATTTCTTTACCACCTTTTCTAAACATTTTAGTCACAGTTGCATTTTAATGAAGTTGACATTGTATCCATAGTTTTGCAAGAACAAAGCAATGAGGGCAATGGAACTCGGCTTGATTGTTTTTTAAAGTGGAGCTAGCCAGGCAGTACAGGCAGTATGGCTCTGTCTGGACTTGGTAGGGAAAGAATACATCGTTTGGAGTCTTCCTCCACCCTAGTGTCAGCGAAAAGGGCATTAAGCCCAGTTTGCATTCAGGATACGCTGCCCCTCCTCTTCCTCTCTCATTGCCTGAAGAAACACAAACAGGCCTGGACCTGTTGTGGAAACTCCCGGCATGTTCGCTGCATTTACCTTCTCAGCAGGAACAACCGCGGTGGCTTCCTTTCTCAGCCTTGTTCCTGCTCTGTTTCACTGCAGAGCTTCCTGTTCCTGTGAGTGAACTTCATTAAGTGTGACCCAATTTATGAATTATTAATGACTGGCCCTTCACACGGGTGGTCTGTTGTTTCAAATGGCTGAATTTCTCTGAAGCTGTGGTATGAGGCACGCCTACATAGGCATCTACTCACACACACACACACACACACACACACGGACACACACACACACACACAGACGCACTTTACCAGTTTCTCTTAAACATCTCTTTCTTTGGCAGACCACTTGTTAATTATGGGAAACCTTGAAGACCGCATAATAACACTGTATGATTAACTTATTTTAGTACATTTCGGACTCCCCACATGAAGAGACACATCCCATCCACAGATGTTTACACTAACTGTAATATATTAATCAATAGCACAGAAGTTAATGACTCTATAGTTTACGCAAGTAGGTAACCTTGATATTGTTAAACTGTTTTAGTAGGCCATAGCAATATAGTAACCTGGAGGATTAAAGTGACAAAGCAGGACTGGAGTGAAGTACAGGATTTAGTGGAGTATGCCAGGACTAGCTTATAGTAATAAGGTAATTCTCTCCTTAATGATTAATTAACTTATCAGAAACATCTTAATGTAAATAGTTTGTTGACTTCAATTAGATTTGCAGTAGTGTACTTTGTTTTTCTCTGATTGCTTGTGGTTATTTGGGCTAATTGTATCGTAAAAGCCATGGGAAAGACACATGGAAGCAATTGGGTGCTGGCAGAATCTGGAATGGTGGAGAGAATTCTCTCTGTTTCTCTCTCACTCCCTCTTTCCCTCCCATTGTGAATGCACACACCTCCTGCAGAAATATACCTTGACTGGTATGAGCTCTTGATGTGTAGTCAGCACTGTTTATGTATAGGACTTTCAACAAAGATAATGGTAGACATTTTCTCTAAGTTTCCACGGAATCAAGTCAGTGAGCATTCTGGGAGAATTCCCAGGATGCCCACCATATCCTATTTTTAGACACAGTCTTGACCCCTGTAAGGATTGTTTAAAGCTTGTCTGAGCTTTGAGAGCTTCAGTCACAGTGTCTCGTGTGGAAATCCATTCGCAACACCCCAAGTCTGGTCCCATTCTCGCATGATATGTACTATTGCTTGTCCTCAGCAACTATAGTCTGACAGCCCATTCCATCTGATTTCAGGGAATCAATGTCTTAGTTGACCTTTCCCCCTTTTCTTCCCCCTGCCTGTGGGCCCAGGACTGTATTTCCCAACCACATATTGTACTATAGGTAAGCTATAGGTAAGCTAGCGCTAACTGGAGAAAGGTATGTCAGGTCGGAGTATGCAAGGCAACAGAGCCACTGCAGACCTTGTGAAAATATAACTGAAGTAAAATGGTCAATGGTTTAGGATTTTCCAGTAACCCTTATAGTCATAACCCATTTTCTACACATTGTCAGTGTATTTTGCTTATATAAATATGAGTATTCTGCAGTGAGAGCTGTGACCTGGAAGGACCTTGGGAGGAAACATGTCCAACTACATCAGCTTGATTGGAGAAAAGAAAAATGTCTTGGACAGCTGGTATCCTAGAAACTCATGGAAAGCAACTAGGAGGTCCAAGTGCTGTGACAGGCCTGGAAACCCAGGCCGGATAAAATCAGATGTGTTGTGTTGGTGTCGGGCACCACTAATCGTGGGGTAAGAGCATGTTCCAGATTTGAACAAGTGGTGTCTCGGCTGTAGGCCTCTATCGTCTGAGATACCGAGGAGCTGAGTGTCTACATTTTTTTTAAAATATGACTCAGATGTTTAGAACTGAATGTGGGGAAACATTAAGAGGACTGTCGGCGGAACTTCAAGTGCTTTGTGGATCATAAACGCGGGACGTCTCTCCTGTACTTATAGTATTTGTAGAAGTCGACGGTTTTCAGCGGTTGGATTTGTGTGATGTTGCGTGTGATGCCCAAATAGGTCTTTAAAAGGCAGAACCCACAGAGCCATGGTCTAATCCTGGTGTGGAACAGCTAGTCATTAACATTTACTGCTCTTCATAAACAGAGTTCCTCAGAACGAGCCGCAGCGACCAGAGTAGCCCAATAGGTTCTCTGTCTCGAGCAGAAAGCCCAAGGAGACTTGTCCCAGCCCTTGTAGACAGCCAGGCAGAACCACAGAAACTATTTTGCTTCGTTTTCATATGCCAAATGAATGCAATTAAAAGGTTGCGCTCTAGTTTGATTACGTCACGAGAGGTAGAAAACTGTGTTGCGCTAAGTTTTGTGGACGTCGAAGTTTGACATTGCTATTTGTGGTTGTACATTAAAAAAATTTCCAGTGAAAAATACAAATGAGTTAGACCACACTGCCACTCCCAAGTTTCAGTGGAGAGGAGATATATGTATGTTGTCTGTAGTACATCAGTCGTCACTTTCATTTGTTTTAGCGTGTTTGTGCAAAATCCTTTATACCGTGTTGAATGTATGATTTGAAAACTCACACTCTGTGTCATTCCTGATTTTAAATATTGAAATATATTGAAATTATGTTGCATTATGTGCATAATTCCTGTGGATCCTAGTTGGTCTGTATCCTTATATCTATGTCTATTTTCTGCTTCTAAATGTTTCTGTTTACTGTTTATCTGTGTCTGTTTCATCTGGTCTCTATTTGTTGTGCATGAAGGTTAAAATAATATTGCTTATATATTGGTGATCTTTGGTAGAATCAGGTTTTAATTACAGTAAGTATATGGTTATGGCCATTGGATTTGAACTTAAATCACCTACTGTTTCTGTAGTCATTTAGCTGCTGATGACATGATATCCCTTGTTGTGGCAACTACTGGTTTGAATATCAAATTGCAAGAGATTTGAAACTACTTAGTGTGGTTCAGTGGAAATACAAAATGGAGAAACCACAAGCTTCCCTTTCAAATCCCCTGAATGTACTCATATACTTTTCATTGTAAGACACTCTGGATAAAAGCATCTTCTGAATGAATGCAAAGTATTGTAATAGCTGTATAGCATCATGGTACATCATCGGTCCTGTTTTTACTGTATGGTATGCACCGCTGGTGCCAGTAAAAGCCACAGCTTGGCAGCACCGGCCCAACTACATTTTAGGTAGAAGCAACACCAGTAGCATTAGCATACTGAGCTGTCATGGGTCGCATTATAGAAATGATAGCAGAAACCCATTCAAAAACTGAATGCAACCAGCCAACCTACTTCCAGCTGTACAGTGGAAGAAACGGCCGTGAAGAAAAAAGGCAAAAGCATCAAGACAGCAGGCGCACACGCAGTGTGTGATGCTGACACAAGTTGCCTCGCACCTCTTTGTGCTCTTACCATGGTCTCCGCCCCAGGGTTCTGTGTGGCAGATGGCAACCACCGTGACCATGTAGCCATCAAACAATGGCCTGTCATCACACGAACATCTGAGCCCCGTGGCCGTCTGTGTCTCTTGCGAGCCGATTGGCTCCGGCCTTCTCCTGCTTTGTCACGGAGGTCGCTATCAAAGAGCTTAAAGAGAAAACAAAAAGGGCAGAGAAAGAGAAAGCTCTCCTCAAGGGCATTGCAGCAAAGCCGGTGTCTGCCCTGCCAACGCAGAGGGCTTCCTCACGGAGGCGGGGGTTCGTGTGCGGGGGACGCCCGAAGGGCAACAATAGGAAATGGTCAACCCTGGTTTCCCTTCCCTCGTCCTGCGCTCTGTAAAAGAGGCGTGAGCACTTTGATACGCTCCCGGTTTCCTGTCTGAAATCTCCTGTATGCGCTTCCTGTAGAGCGCCGTAAATGCAGCTGCCACGTCCATCACCCGTTTTACTGCTTTGTTTCGCCGTGGCCTTCTGTCTGCACCGCTGTTGTCTAGTCTGTGCCCCATCAAGCTGTCCCACCCTTCCTGTGTAGCTCTGTTGTTATGTGGTTTGCTTGCTTTCCTGGAAGTAACACTGTGCTGTTGTTACAGTCCTCATTAAACAAGGTAGCCATTAAAATACTTGTTGTCTTTATGAATAAGTGGGAACAGGCAGATGTGTCAAGCTGAATGACCACAACCGAAGCTGAAATAAATTCAAATTAAACACTGGTCTCTCATTCAAAAGTAAGGATGGGAACGTGCAATTTATAATTGTAAAACGCATTTGCCAAAGCCATAACTCAGAAGGAAAATAAATTCTTGTTTACAGGTCCTCCCATTTTAATACCTGATAATTATTAGTATCTTGGACTGTTTCTGTGGATTGATGGTGTTCTTTAATGTTTTGCCAGTTCACCATTAGGCCATAGTTACTCAGTCAAGCTGACTGTCAGGTTTAGTTTTGTAGACATGCTGACATTGAACCTCTGGATAAATACGCTCTGCTACCTCAGTATGTTTTCTCCATATTTGGCAGAATCTAAGGGTGCCTGTGGTTTCTTTGATTACCCCATATGGAGTGCGTTTTACCTTCTGTCAGGGGATGTTAACATGGAAGGGTCCACGATGACAGCGTAGGATGTGGGGGATCTATTTTTCCGTGCTGAATTACCTTCTTCATCACCAAATTGCCTAACTTCCTGAATTTCAAAAAATGCCACAAGATCCACGATAGTCAGTTTCCTGGCAGTTCTGACCTCTTTTTCTCTCTTCTTTATACATTCTTTTTAATATTTTTTCACAGGAGCAGATATCTGGGTCTTGTGGTGTGGTCTGCTTCCGGAACGGAATGCCGTTTTAATTTGTATGCATTACACACTTGCTGAAAATATCCATTTGACCGGAAAGTTTGTGTTATCAGCTGCTCTGATTTCCTGTCCTGAGTGGTTGGCACGGTGCCGGTGTGAACTGTGACGTTGGCGGACGCTTCGCTGTCCCGTCAGGGTTGGCTTCTTGGACACCACGCACATGTGTCACTTATTAACTGTGACTAAACAGAATCATGCTTGAGAACTATGCCTTAATGGGGTTGACTCATTGCTTTTTGTCTCTTTCTCTTGTGTCGTGTGTCCAGAGCAGCTACTCATTGCGGGTGAATGGATTTCGTTCTTAAGCTGATAAAAGCTGCCGTACTAAGCCTGATAGAAGCGTTTCTTTTGTGCACTATAAGAAGAGCACTCTTTTGTCACTTGAAAGTCTGCTAAAACCCCCAACTTCATCCAGTGTTGTGTCCCTCTTCATTTCTAGATATGAGCCAGTGGTCTCAGTATGGATCAATACAACACATTACATTTAGGTGATATAAATGAGCAACTTAGACAGCGGCAATTTCTATGCACTATCCATTTATACAGCTGGATAAATAGTTACAGTCTGGGTTAAGCACCTTGCTCAAGGGTACAACAGCAGTGTTGAGTCCTGAGAATTGAGCCTCCCACGTCTGAGTTGGAAGTCCAGCTTCCCAACCATCATACTACACGGCTAACCCTTTGCACTGCACTCCCAGTGCAGGACCAATATAGCAAAAATATTGCATAAAATACGTGGATCAGTATCTGACTTTATCATGAAACAGTCCTATAATGTTTAAACTGTGCCAACTTGCTGTCTAAAATACACCTTGTGTTTGAGGCAATAACTTTTTTCAAAGTACAAAAATCAGGAATGCAGTGTAATTTAGCATAGGAATTTAGCACTGCAGTCAAGCATTATTGTTCTCATATCTGATGCCTGATGCAAACAGAGTAAAAATCAGTCCTTCTGTCTTTCAGTGTGTTTGGCAGTTCAGGGAGTACACATTTTGTGTTTCACAACAGCGTATTGAAATAAAGTTTTGACGGAATGGTTCACTCATCATTTAGCAGGTGGAATTTAGATTGGTGATTTGGCTCTGAAGGTCTTGATCACCAGTTAATTGGTACCCTGGTCTCCTTGGTTACCTGTCCCTCATATTTATGTGGCTCCGATCACATGAGTAAAAGTCTCTCTCCTACCTGAACACTAGTGCAAGGCTAGCCCACCGTGGCAGTTCTGGGTCAGTGTTTTTTATCATCTGTTTGCTTGGTAGACACTGTTATCAAGAGTGACTTGCATACCTTGCATTCTTTTAATATATTAACCATCTCCACAGCTGAATATTTGCTGAAGTATTTGAGATTAAGTACCTCGCTCAGGGGTTCTCCCTCCAGAATCGAAAGTGCGGCCTTCGATTCACAAGACTTGCTATTTAACTGTGTTGCTACTCTGCTGGAGATATCATAGCTTAACTTGAATGCTGATAAACACTGTAAGACAAAGAGTGATTATGTGTGACCAGATGCATGCCATGTGTTGTATAAAATGTGCTAAGTTAGTTACTTTCAGGGGTTCATATGGAGCTGAGGCCAATGTTATATTGCTTCGAGGAGAAGAAAGTGGGCAAGACTATTTGAGACACATCTGCTTTTCTGTTAGGAGACTAATCAAATGTTTGATGGTCAGAATGTTGCAGCCGGGGCAAACTTGAGTCTGCATAAACATTACAGGAGGCAGTGTGTGGTGCAAAAATGAAGGGTGCACCACATTTTAATTGCCTATGCCCCAGCGCTCAAGTGCAGTTGTCTTTATCAGATGCTGCCAGACATTGCCACATGTGCACTGAATAAATTTTGATTTGCAGTCTTAAGCTGCCTGATTGAGTAACTCAGTCGCTGAGTATTCAGCTGCGGTACTATTGGATTTTAGTCAGAGCTTCATCAGGATTACATCAGTGAGCGTAGCCCTGTTCTCCTAATTCAGTACGCATAGATTTCACCCCTAGGGAATGACCCTGGACCAGTTATGTTTCACGGTGTTGGATGTTGAGAGAAAAGGGACATTGGAAGGCTGATCCTGAGTCAGGTGTTTTTGTTACAGAAATAGCGTAGACCTTCTAGCTGTGCTACAAGGTTGTTCTAATCTGCCTTGTAGGGAAGTATATTCCTGGATAAAGCTGTGTAGTAAAAAAGAGAAAATTCTCACTAATGCTTTCCAGTTGTTACTATTTTTAATTACAGAACTAAGTGACATCTATGTGCTTGCAAATACTTTAATTACAAGCTGTCACAAGTAAATAGGTTTGTGTTTATTTACACTACACTCCTGTTGCTGTACTTTGGTCATGAAAAGCAACGCTGATTTGAAGTTTAGGATTAGCTTTGTACAAACTCAAGTCCGTGCCATCTGATAATTACAACCACATGGGAAAGATTTTATTTGTGTGTTTATTTTCAAGTAGAAGCCACAAATATGAGATGAAACAAGGGCCTATTGAACAACAGGCAAATATCTCAGTGAAGCCATTGTGCAGAGCGGTTTGAGACTTTGAAACTCCCAGCTTTTATTTGTCCTAATTTTTTTCCAAGTTCACACATCATTGTGTGTGTTTTCATAAAAGGCGTTTTAGAATTAACAAGTTTATCTGGGCAACCAATTTCTGTGATTAAGCTTTGTTTGGATGACATTTCTTGAAGCTAACCAAAGCAATAATTTGTGAAAGCATGTGATGAAATGCTTTGGTTCTTGTCAGTCACTAGTACAGTACAGACTATGGGCCTGCCCTGGTACTGTCTCTATTGTACAATGACACTGTCCAAACAATGACAATCTTGTGTTGCTGGAACTCCTCTTAGAGGAAATGTCTGCATTAACCAATTGTATGTGTTACAATCTGTATGTATTAGGACTATACATATTTCTAAAATAGAAATACAACAGGACACAATGATCATGACTTTACATATGGCTTGCTGTCATGGTAGCGGTTTGTCTCTTGCTGCTGTGCTTATATATGGAGCAACCCTGTCTTTTCATTGGCTTACTGGCACACAGTCATGGTATGTATGTACATAGCCACAACACAGAAAACGATTGAAAGCAAGGACATGTCGAATTTTCAGCTGCTTTTGGTTAATATGAATGCTTTATTCCCTGCAATACATTTATTTTTCCCTTTAATGTTTTCTAACTCATAAATGGAGGGTGGGTTTGGGGGGCGGGGTTGGGGTTAAAGGCCAGCATATGCAGTAATTGCTGAACTGGCTCTGGGAGAAAGATGTAGACTGGGAGGAAAATGATAGCACGGCCCTTCATCTCACTGCACCGTTGTGCCTAGATTGATTTCCTCCTCTAAGCAGTTACTTATTTGAGCGGCCCTCCAGGACCGTTTGACAGTTATAGTCTCCCTCCCATCTTCCAACAGTATATCTTCCATCCGCATACCCTGCTGCAGGGAGATTAGCTAATTGAGTTGCATTAAACGAGGGGTGGCGCGATGGAACACATGAATTTCCAAGATAACCCTGTCGTTGCTTCGGCCTTCTCTCTGTTGTGTACCTTTTATGTCGAAACACGACTTGGTACTGACACAATTTATTAGCTGTGATAAAACACTGAATTTCTCCTAAGACCAGAAATTTCTGTTTCCTTTCAAAGTGAATGAAAACAACCTGTTGCAGATTGATTGTTTCTGATTGTAAGAACAGGTCTGCAGGCGAGTTAAGAGCACGTGGGCTTTGTCAAATTTTTGTATGAATTTCATGTTGAATTATTATATACATGATGTAGACTCAGTGATTTCTTATTGGAGAGAGTACTTCTGGATCAGATTTAATCGGAGAGATGAATAGATCTACATTTTTGTGCTAATTTGCAAAAGTCAAAAAGCCCAAGAGTCAAAATTCCTGTTGTGAGAACTGCACCTTTTGGAATGTGAAGTTTTCAGGCCGCTTGATTATGTTTGATGAATAACTTGATGCTTGTCAGTCTAATATTGACAGGTAAATCATTAACTTTCTTAGAACATGAGGGAGGGGAAAATATTATATATGCCTAAGTCTGTGACACTGCAGCTCTGTCTGTCTCCGCTCAACAACATGTGTTCAGCTTTATCTCCAGAGCTTTAAATCTGATTATTTTTAGTGCAGCTATTGGAAAATTCCTCGCGTGAAGTGTTCCATAAGACATTTGAGACAGTGGTACAATTCCTCATTATATAATCAGAATGAATGATTCTGAATTCTTAAGGTTAAGCCTACATGTGTTGTCAGCTGTGTTTCAGGAGAATATGATTTCAGCACACAAATGCAATCCAGTAAATTATTATCCTGTCATTTTCTTATCATTTCAAGAGAAAAATATGTTGAAGGCATTACATTTGAAGATTGCTTGTTGAAAGCCATTCAAAATTGTTAATCTCTTTATCGCTTAAAATCCAATTAGAAGTTAATGCAAATCATGTAAGAAATGTATCTTATTTCTTAAAACACTAAAATAAATCAATATGAAGTAGTATTACTTTATGATAAGCCCTGCTGTAATTATAAACATATATCATAGAGATAAACGAAAATAAAACCAGGTGAAAATGAATGTTGAGCAGACCCTGGAGCTCCCCATGAGGAATGCTGGCCACTTTGGTTTATGATAGCTAAGGGCATGATTTTGTTAGCACTGAAGCATAGCTCTTTGTGTGAGGGCGGCATTCAGTTCCAGGCCGAAGGATTGATGTGTGTCATCGTTCTCATGGTTTCATCGTTTCTCCGCAGCTGAATGATGGCGGCAAGGCAGCCAAGGCCAACATCTCTGTGGGTGATGTGGTGCTGTCCATCGACGGCATCGCCACCGAAGGAATGAACCACCTAGAGGCCCAGAACAAGATTAAGGCCTGCACCGGGAACCTGAACCTCACCCTGCAAAAGTAAGAACCCCACCTTGAGTCCCGATGTCCTAACCTGCCCAGAAACAATCCTCTTGCTGTTCTTTTCAACATTTCAGTCCTTCTAATATGGGAAAGATACTGACCAGTTACTGATTCATGAACGCTACTGTTGTATTGAAGGAAAGGTCACTGTTATTTGGTACTGGACATTGTGCTCAGCATACTTTGAAGAGTCCGAGATAACAGTCTTCTGCAGCTCTGTACAATATGAACAGTGCTATAGATAGGTTGTAGATATGACCTTGTGGTGAAAGGTATTTCAGAGGACACTGCAGAAGGAAGGTTCTAACAGGACAAAGCTCAAACTGTGAGCTGACCAATGAGAACCATCAACTTTGGTTTTACAGCCTAGCTACTGGCATTTATATTTATACTTGCAATTCAGATATTTATCATCTTGGGTGGTCTTATAACCAACAGAGTAGCAAATATTTGACTTCATGAGACTAAAATTTGATTTGATTTTGTAAGATGTGGTGTGTAATGGGTCAACCTTTCACTGGGTCTATTGTATTCTTGATTCCAAAACTCAGTAAGTGATTTTACCACCTTTTTTTACTTTCCTGAAATGGAAAATAATTGTAAGCAACTGAAAGTATGCCCTTTATAGGTATGCATTTGTAACTATAAACATTATTTTACCCAGCTTATTACATTAGACAGGGAACACATCTACTTTATTTGGAAAACAAGAGTCTGTTCCAATCACTATTCAGCCAGCTTGTATCAGAACAGGCAATCAAACCGTACCCATTTAGAGCCCCGCTCCTGTATGAAAACCATCGGATCAGAACATTTCAATGTCACCAGATACAGTGCTTCGGGGAGCTTAGCTGAATTTGGATAAATGCAGAATTCTCCGTTCCCCCAACATAACCTCTCATACCTCCCAGCTCAATGTTATTTGTGATGCAGTCCAGGGATGTGCCGAGCTGGTGCCGAGCTTTATGGCCCTTGTAGTATTTGTACATCCGTGTTCGCGTGATCCCAGCGGTGGCTGGTGTCTGTGTTTGGGAGACTACACGGATCTCTGGCAGTGTCTTTTCTGAGTGCCCGTCCACATGTTTAAACTTGTGTGCTTAAACTGCTCCTTTGCACAGGGCGTTGGTTAATTGAGACTGATGTGGGAAATTGGCTTTTAGCTTTTTAGCTATGTAAGCATGTACAGTTCATGGGATAGTTCATTTACGGTTGTAAATGTCTTTTGTGCTTGCCCCTTAAATATAAACCGGTAAACAAATAAATATCATTTATGCATACCCAAGACCTGCAAAATGTAGCAGTGTTTAAGTTTAGGTTGTATAGAGAGCAGTCAGCTATTTAAAATTCACATTGCTTACAGAAGCTGAGAGAAATATTAAATGTTAGCTTCAACGCTTCAGCACTAGACTTCTACCAGGGGCTTATTGCACTTGTAACATTTAACAGCATTTTTCACACCAAAACACTTATTGCTGCGTAATTAAGTGTTGATAGCTGTGTTTATTGATGCTTTGTAAACTTTCAACCCCCAGGTGTTACCCGATATAAGGAAGTTTTAATGTTGGCGGTGTCGATTTCCCTTTTGCCGATGACATCGGCGCCAATGCTGGGAACCTATAGACTCACACTGCGGTTATTGCACAGTTAAACAGCAACACATGTGCTCCTATGGGTCAACCATTCGATTTCTATAAACAGTACAGTGCGGAGAAAGAATCCGTACATTACCAGAGGCAGATGTGTTCTGTTATTGCAGAAGTTAATCTTTGCTCCAAATGACCGTGCACAATGTGTTCGGCCGGTTTTCCATCTACCCCCGTTGCCCCTGAAAGGCGGAGGGGGGAAATAAAAAAATGCAAATGTTGCATCTTGGATGTCCCAGAAGGCTCGTCCCCCTCGAGCGGGAGTGCTGGGACGTGCTGGTGAGGTCGGGATTTACTGCCGTCCTCTGCCTTGTCATATGCTTTTAACGCTTGGCTTTTATCATTGCTGGGGGAACGTGCCGTAACTGTGGGTTCTGTTCGCTGGCGCGATGGGGCAGAGCTGGTTCCACTAACCAATGAGCCGGACGCTGAGTCTTGTCAGGCGCAGGTAAACTGACATGATAAACTGCTGTAGGCTGAGCAAGGTTTGGATCAGAGGAGGCTTTGAAGGTTGAGACTGAAATACACATGCTAAAGGACTTGGGGAGCGTGTCGTAAACAGATGCTCGGTGCAGCTAAGATGCTTTCGTTTAAAGAATTAATTATTTACCTCCCTAGAACACATACGTCCACTGCAGAGAGCCTCATGACAGGTCATTTTTCAGACCTGGTTTGTGTTTTACAGTCATAAATTGTCTTGGAGTTATTAAGCTTTCAATGATGGAAGCATAAAAGACAGGGTTCACCTGAGAAGATGCTGTGCTAATGTACTGCGATTACAAATCTAAAGACACTGCACAAGCTGGAGGAGGTTGTCTTTGTCATACATAAAGGAAATTTAGAAGATCATAAAACAAATAATGTTTAACTTTGCAGCTGATTGTGATAGACATCCCCAGGTAAGCAGCTCACTAAATTTCACTGTGATGATGAAAATTGAATACGCATATACACCAAAATTAAAATTGCCATGAACGACTCAAATGTTTGACTTGTATCGGTACAACAAATCCACAGAGGTAATAGCAGTGGTTTGAATTCTGTCTCCCAGTGCTCAGAAATGCAATGTAAACATTTCATGGCTGTCTAAACTCTGTAGGTCAGTCTGCAAACATCATTAGACGGGATCTGTTGGCTTGGATTTAGGCGGAGTGGTGGCTAAAGAAGGCTGAAACGTCAGCTTCTGCTGTGATTATTTCTTTGGTACTAGGCAGAGAAAGAGTCAGGTCAGCACGGCAGAGACTGTGAGGAAGGTCAGAGGTCAGGGAAGAGGACGACAGCGTAAGTGTGGGTGGGGGGCGTCCATGCGGTTTTAATGGGGCCTGCGCAGTAATTTGTACATCACTCATCAGAGGGGTTGTCAAGTGTAACATAATGCAGATGGAACAGAGTGCTTTACTCCCCGCTACAGACATTGTTTGGTCGTGTGAAAGACCATCCCCTACAGCTCTCTCCGTAACATGCAGATTCATCACAGCAGTGTTTTATAGCAGGAGTTAAACCCGAGAAACATTTTATCCTTTTTAGGTCGTTTTAAAGACTGAGAAGGAGTGGCTTCCTTAGGTTATAGGCTTTTTTTTTTTAGCTCTGCTCTAGGCAAAATGATCATTGTGATGGTACATACTGTACATTGTTTAAATCATGGGCTCACTGTATGAGACAGCTCAAAGTACAAATACCTGCCGTATATATTTCTAAGATGATTAATTGGACAGAGTATAAAGAAGCCCTTAGATTTCAGTGTCCCTCTGATCCACTCATGCCCAAGTTATTGCAACCACAGCAACGTACCCAGAACAGAGCAGCCGGAGTCTGGGTAATGGGCCCGAGTGTCTCCATAAACCTATTCATCTTCTGGCACTTGGATGCTCTTTAGAGTAAGCTCTTTATTGACGTTCATGGTACATTGGGAGACATGCGAGAGAGTGGGGTGGGGGAGGTGAATCAGGAATGCTGTCTGCTTATGCTGTTTAGACTTGAATACCTGCTCTAGCAAGCTTTGGAAATGACCCATGAGACTTGTTAATATTGGGGATATGAGGCAGGGAACTGTGCTGGGCCGGTGCTGGGGGGGCAAGCTAGTCGTGGACGGATTTAAAGAGACAAGATCACGCTCAGTTCCGCCCCCTATCTGTGAAAGTGAGGATATTTGAGGAATGGAACTATCTCAGGCCACCTCTAGTAGCTCAGGGCAAACCCCCGCTTGCTCCGGTGACAACGGTAGTTATTTGAATGATTTATTTACTTATTGGTGTATTTCATAAGTTTAGGTCTGCCAAAAACATATTTGTGCGGCATCATTAATCCTAAACGGCCAGTGCATCTGGAGAACATTGTGTGGGTATTGTGAGTATTTTTTAAAGCATGCGGAGAGATGAGCGGCAGTGCCCCGTCTGCATAGTTTTGGCTGGGCCTTAGTTGCAATGCGGAGCCTGAGTAAACATAGCGTACCCACGCTCCATAAAACCTGTTGACAGAGCCACAGTAAGCTTTGAGCTTGTGTCCTCTAATTTTATCCCAGTGATGAAAGATTAAACAGGGCTTTCTGTGGTCTAATGGAAAGAAATAACAGCCTTTTAAAGAATTAATTGCACCAGAGCATGTAACATAGGGGAAAGAATATTTACAAAATGAAATATGATGAACCACTGTCGCTGATCTGAGCGCTTCTTGAAATAACATCTGAAAGCAAGTTCAGAGGAATCGCCTGTCTGTGTGCCTCTGATTCGGTTAGAATTCCAGATGCGTGATATTCGAAGCGTCGACCTTCATTATTTCATAACGATTATGCATTTGTTGATGGAAAACAAAATCAGCTAATGGTCAAATAATGGCATATCTGTGAATGCATTCAGCAGTGAATGGGACTGAAAGCCTTGGCATTGTGTTGGAGCTGCTCAGATGCCAAACTGGGATTAGCATTACATTTTGGTGTCACGCTTAGATGTTATCTCATTGAACGGTGCCCCGGTCACAAAGGACTGGCGCTGATGACTTCTTCGTGTGACTAACCGTTCTGAGACATTTTACGGCTAGACTGAATTACTCAGACATATTTGAGATAAAAACGAAATGACATTAACGTAAAAAACTCCCTCTCGGACCAGTTGTGGAACAACAAGTAATTCTTTTGGCTGTTTGAGGTCACACATTCAAAAACAATTACGCTTGTCATAAAGTTATTCAAAATGAAAACGTTAACACTAGATAAATTGTATGTCCATTCAGAATTCTGAATTACATTGCATATTTTGTTACATTTTTAAGACATAAGTTCAAACAATTGAGCCTCCCCCCACCCAAAAAAAGGAAAAAAAACACACGAAAAAAGGAAATGAGGCCATGACGCGAAACCTGTTGGCAGACTCCGAGTTGTTGCATGTCCACAGGTACTGAAGTAGTGAGATCTCTGCTTTTCCTCGGCAGTGACCTCAGCCCCTGCAGCTCTGGCCTAATCAGAGTGGAGAGGAGAGAGCATACGCACAGGGAGGCCTGGAACCTTCTCTCCCTGTCGCCTCACACTAGGGCCCATGTGCTGTCAGCAACGCTTGGCCCTATTTCGTGATTTATGAGAGAGGCGTTTGGCTGGCGCTGATGTTGTGTTTTTTTTATATTTTTTACAATGAGTGCATTGTAGCACATCCCAGCCTTCATATTGTAAAGATCAGGCAAAACAATTAATGTCAGATGCTATTACTTTCATCCCAGGTTACTGTGGTATGTCAATATTCACAGGAGTCAGGATCTACCTAGCGTGCTTTATTTTGGAAAATTTACATTTGGCACTGACAGGGGAGTTTTTCCCTCCTCATAATGGCCGTCTTAAATCAAACTGCTCTAGGTTCACTTCAGAAATTATGTCACATGACATGAGCCCTCTAAATTAAGCCCCACCTCCCACCATGATTGGACAGCTGTGCCCCTAGGGATTGTCTAGTGTGTTTTTGTGGTTAGACTTTTTAAACTATGTGGTTTTCATAAATTGAGTGAAGACTTGGTTTTTCTTCTTAGTTTTGACATGTAAATCTTGGGGATATTTCCTGGTTTCTGGTTCTGTTGTTCTGTGATTGATTGGTTTTGGCTGAAATACTCATAGCAGGCATGACAGGGAAATGCTACTGAATAAGGTCCTATGGTGGATTGGTCAGAAAATATGTAAATATTGTTGAGAATTTCTGTATGTATGGATATTCAGGGGTCAATGTTTGGAAACTTTCCTATGGTTTTGTTATTCCTCTCTCCAAGAATCTAGTAATATTTGATGGAAAGGAGCAACTGGAATCCTGGCAACAGAGGGAAACAAAAAAACAGAGATGACTAGCCAGCCAGAAAACACTCACTCATACACACACTCTCTCTTCCCAGCTCTCTCTTACTCATGCACAAACACAAGCACAGACATACACAATAAACTAAAAACAAAGATGTATACCCAGTGACACCAAGCTTTGTATACAGAGCATTCCTACATACTCTGTCTTCCTCAATCATACAAATGTGTGCATATTCACATAAACTCAAAGCCAGGTACACATACATAGATAGACACGCCCACCTTCTTTGTCTGTTACATAGACACAGCACACACACTCTCTCTGTCTCTCTCTCACACACACACACACACACACACACACACACACACACACACACACACACACATTTACTTTCTCTGTCTCTAACACAGACACAGACACATGCATGTAGCCACACATACAGACACAGTCATATGCACACGCACACACGCACACACAAACCAAGATGCCAGTAAGTTGAGTATACGGACTGTATGTGGAGTATACGGAGATAACAAATTTATAAGCTAACAGAGATGTCACTGCTATTCTGCATTCTGTGCTTCTGCAGTCTGTTAGATGGTTATGTTATCATTAAAAAATGTGATAGTAGACACATTCTTAGGAAACACTTGCATAATAAATCACTCGGTTGCTCAAAAGGAGCTTTTAATTCAAGAGTTGTGTGCCAACTAAAGTTCAAAAGTTT
Source organism: Albula goreensis (assembly GCA_022829145.1). Taxonomy (NCBI): domain Eukaryota; kingdom Metazoa; phylum Chordata; class Actinopteri; order Albuliformes; family Albulidae; genus Albula; species Albula goreensis. The sequence continues at coordinate 7,438,338 of CM040744.1, forward strand.
TGAGTGTACCCAGTAATTGAATAATTAAACTTTCTAAAGCACTGCAATTTCCTATCCATGATGTAAGCCATTGCTTGTTTATGTCATGCATTTCAAAGATATGACAGCGGGAGTGTGAAAGCTAATGATTATGGAACATAATGTCTTTATCAAAACCACAATAGTAGCCAAGTTTCAGCATAACAGAGTTTTTAACAGCGGTTAGTTCATGATTTGCAAATGCAGCGAATGGTAGCAGCAGAGTGGATATGTGCATATGCAGTTAAAGTGTACTTTAGATGGTTCTGTCACAAAAGGATCCGAGGGAAAGTTTTTGGAAAAATGTGAAATACAAAATACTTTTAATCAGCCTACAAAGGGCCATTGAAAGGGTCCTTGCTCATTACAAATGAACAGTTACCCCAGTTAATTTCCACAAAATTTAATTTTCATCATGGAAAAAAATCTCAGACATATGAAAGCTCCAGATTCAAGTGAAAAATTGTGATCGTCAGGTAAATCGCCGAGCCTTACTGCAGGTGCCCTTTGAGTCATAGCCTAAGGAGTGGGGTCTGCTGGGCCTGAGTGGAAACACATGGGAGACACGTTCCATTAAATGGCATTATTCTTTCATTAGAGTATCTGTAATGCAAGGGCCTCCTCAGAAATCCTGATCCAAATCTTGCTCTTATTGGTCCACTCAGCAGGAGGTTTTCAGTAATTCCCCTCTTCCTAAACCGCGTTTGCCTTATCGGGAGCGTTCGGCTCACTGTGACATTCCCTGGCTGGGAACATGGGGATACATCTGGAGTTTAATGGGAGAACATGTGTAATGGAAAAAAAAAATGTATCACTATTCTGGTTATTGTTCGTTTTTTACTGCGCCATTTGAGACGGCTGTTTGCGTCTGTGATTTGGACCTGTCAGTGCGTCTGCTTGCACTAGCGTGGCGGCTAATTTACGCACATGGTAAACGGGCGATGTGGACGAATTCATCCGCATCTCTCAATCAGGCGCCCGTATCCCGTCTCCAAACACAGGCTTTGATTCAGCGACTGAAATGGGCACCAGAGATGCGTTGCAGATGTGAGGGATGTTGCATAAAAGAGGTACTGGACAGGGATGAAGAGCAGAATTTTAAACAAGGGATTTTTCACAAGCATTAAAGTACTTGAAGTCTTAAATAGAATTTAACAGGTTTTTTTTATTCTCTCAGAACAGATTGTCTAGAGCTCAGGGTGCTGGACTTTTAAAAAGAGTTTTCCATTCCTGGGATAGGCTTGGTCTCCACACAGCATTGTGTGAGTGTGACTGAAATGGTGAAATCCTCACAATAGCCAACTTTCTCTGATGTAAAAAATGACATCCTGTGTTGTCCCTTTGTGTGTTCTTACACCCTCCCCTTTATGCAGCATCTTAGTGTTTTGTAAGACCTACATTTATAGTTCCTGCATAAACAGAAATCATTAATCTTCCTCTGAATTCTTAAGAGGTAGCTAACCCTGGTCTTGTAGATAATAGTCATAGATTTTGATTTATTTATATTTTTTTTTACAAATTGCTAACAATCTTACAAAGGAAGAGAGGTTTTAAAAATATTTTTGTAAGCATGTTTTCAAACTCCAAACGTACATATTTCATCTGACATAGCAACTATTTCAGAGGGGATACTTTTATCTAGTTTTATCTAGGTGAAGTTAATACAAAACTAGTTAAACTCTCAATAAAAGAAACACTATCAGGATTCATTTATTCTTTGATTAAACATGTGATTGTTAAGAAGATGGCTATAAAATATGTGTAGCTGATTTAAAGATTAGATTACTGATTGCAAAACATGTTTATGAGACTTTTGTAATTTGACATTTGAGAAACAATTGGCTAGCCATTTAGCTGTAAGCACAAGCTGCACTCATGTAGAACCACATTATCGTCATCATTACTGATGAAAAAAGGAAAACATTCAACCAAAATGAATATAACTGAAGCTTACAACCAATTATCACATTAGTTCTATAGATAAGTTCAAAATAGCTCCACTCTACATAACTTGCACAAATCTTTAAAGAGGCAGCATAGTTGAACAAATCGATGGTATGTATTTGTGTAAAAAACGCATATCCGCTGTAATCACCTGAATCAAGAGGTTAATTAACCAGCTGGAAAACTGATGCACTATATCATTGCCTTTCTCTGTTCTTAAACTCTGCATGGTTCCCAGGTCTTGGCCTGTGTAAAGTGTGACGGGTGGAAGGATAGGTGGTTTAGTTACTGCTAACTACTATCATCCATCATCAGGGAGGCACAAGAGTGCGGCTGTCAATTCATGAAGCCCTACGCCAAGGGCCCAGTTGGACTGTGCAGCCGAGGCATGGCAGGTTCCAGCATGGGCTACGTCATTGGCTGACTTTTTCCGGGAATCTGCAGTAGTTGGACAAAATGAACTTCGCCTTGCCAAGGAAAGGTTGCCTTGGGTTACCGGTACATTTGGTCCTCCCGGTGACATCTCAGGCAGCCATAGGTTAATAGCTGTCACCAGAGAGAGATCCACTTCTCTTTTCATCAGCACTAGCTCTGATCTTGCCCTGTGTGGCCTGACGTGCGGAAAATAGTGACCGGCTGCCTGGTGAGTGCGTCAGAGGGTGGCGCACACTTCAGCTGCGATTCTCCTTTTACAGAGTGTGGTTGGCATAATTGGCGATTCCAAAATGGGAGAAAAAAACAAGATTTGTTTGAAAAAGGAAGGTTAAAGAGTTACAAAAGGCTAAACATCTTCAACGATTCCACACAGCTGCACATTCCATTCCTTAAAATGTTCAACCGGCAATTATACCTACTCACCTACATTTCCTTTATCAGAATGATATTTTCAACCTGGCAGAGAAGTCAGTGTTTGTCCAAAAGGTGACAGAAGCTCTTGCTGACAGCTTCCCTGAATCTGCCCACGAGCAGAATACAATGCTCGATGTGCTGGTTTATTTTGAGTGGACCACTGAAGATAGGGAAGCAGGCCAAAACTTACTACCATTGCCAGGTGATATACAAATGGGGTCTAACACGTGGCACACTGATGTCAAAACAATCTTTCCCTTAGCATTTAAGGGCCACACTGGAACTGTGCTATAATTAAAAGGCTATATGGATGGCTGGTTAGCAGGGAAGATGGTTCTGCAATTGAATCTTAGAGTAGGCCCAGAGGACATGTGAATTTAACTCCAAATTAAGTGTGGCTTCACATTCTAAACATTCATTTAAGATCTTTGGAAAAGCCATCATACACTTGGTATGTGTAACCGAACACCTTCCATAATTTTCGTCTGCCTACTATTTTGTACTGAGTTTAGAGAGTTTGAATGAAATTCTCACATCAATATACTTGGTGAAATATGAAAGTGAAATCATTGAATGTTGGATTTGTTTGCATTTACGATTACATCGCTGGGCGTGGGCTTTCAAAAGGCTCAGTCAGCAAAACTACTCGCAGTAAGTCTCTGCATCATCGATCGACAATGATTTTTAGTCTGATTCAATAGGTAACAGTTGTACGTGATGTATAGCTGCAGAAACATGGTAAATTTGGAGGCACATTTCATGAGTCATAATTACGGAAGAAAAAATGGGAAGAAGTAATAATTATTCGCATTTCCAGAGCTGCCTCAATGGATATGATTTATGAATGTTTATAATGAGCTAATGAGTTTGGCCACGGTTTCGTAGTTACAAGTTCGCATTGAAGTGATTTAGGATATATAAAGTATACAGTTTGTTCCCCACTGTATCTACAAGCTTCAAAGCTGGGGTCCTCAACATCCTCCATGACCACACAAGAGTGTGACTACTTTGCCTGCAGTGTTATTTGTGTCTGTTTTCCGCTCTCATTTCTTTAGACATGATGTATTGCTATTAAGATTTAATTCTAATTCCAGCTGCTTTCAGTGGAAAAAAAAACTTGTCTTTGGACATACAATAATACACATTGTTCTAAGTTAGAGTATTAATCATGTAAGAAGATTAATCTTTCAAGGTTTGTGGGGGTTGGAGATCAGGAAGAATTACTGTTTTAAGAGTACACGATAAACTCAGTTTGATTAATTTGGTAATTAGTCTTAAAAGTCAAAAACAACAGGCACAGATAAAACATGTTGCTTGATAGTCAGGCTCATGGTCATTTCGATACCTTGTGAGGTAATCCTCTGTTATGTAGATTGAATAGAGATTACTTTCCTCATTTTAAAGTGTTTATTTTGTGATCCCTGTGGTAAAAAATTGCTGATAGTTTTTCCCCTGCACTTTCCCGAGGCTTAAATCCACAGCTAGATAAATGACCGTGTCCTTTGCTTACTGGGATTATATTAGTTTACATTTTAAGCAGCAGTTAAAGAAAACCATTAAACCATTTGAGACAGCTACACTGTCTGTGTTCCAAATTGTAAAGTCATTCTTCAGTTGCTAATAAATACACTTTTGCAGCAGCCTTCTATGGTAGTGTGTGGGTCATAACATGCTGCTCAAGTTAATGGACCAGTGACCAGCTGAGTTTATTGGATGTGCTGACTATGGTACAACTGATGTATAAATTTACTGTTGGTATAACTGCCTTAAGTGGTGCAAACAATTCTGTACTTTCCACTTTGTTGTTAAGTTGCTGCTTCTCAAGTTCAAGTGAGTTCCTATCCTGGAACAAGAGAGTCTCTTTCACCCAGAATCCAAACCTCAGACAACAACAAATAATCACTTCAATTGTTCTCTAAAGCAAACATGGCAGTGGTTATTGCTTGAGCATGTCGGATTTCTGCATTCATTTGTCATTGGTTAACATTCTTCCTAGCCACGATCAGTGATAGTAGCGTTGTGCAGTCCAGACAAGAAAACTTCGCTCTACCTGTGAGGCGAGAGTAGTCTCCGATGTCAGCAGGAATTTGATTCACGCCTCGAGTATTGCTTCTCTCAGCGTTAAACCAAAACAGGATTTATGGCCTTAACAAAAAGATGTCAAAGCATTTAATCAGTAGATACATAGTAAATTCCACGTGTTGAATTTCTTGCTTTTTTTGTCTCTGTTTCATTGTATTTGAGTTGGACGTATTTTGGCATGACAGAAATGGCATGCTCCCAAAACACGGAAAATGAAAGTAGATCCACATCAGCAATGTTGCGCTTCCCTGCAGTTTTATCTCTCCGAGTTTTTGGGGCTTTGATGAGTGAGGTAGGGCTGAGATGTCTTGCATCTGTCTCTGGTCAGGCTTAGCTCCCAGGCAGTCTCGCTGCGTAAACACAGACGGTCTCAGTGATAAACTGCGCGCAGGTCATACTGATGGCACCAGTCGGCTGAACTGCCTTTTAAAGGGTACCTTGGATCTTCTTTATTGAGAAGAAAACAGTTTTACATGGAATTACCCATTTGAAATGAAATGATTGAGTGCTTGGTTTTCTGGGAAGGCAATCAAGAAGTTGCGAATGAAAGCCAGGAAATATGTTTAGTTGGATGTCATGCACACACATGCACACACATTTGTCAGTCTTGTAAATGGCTCTGTCAAGTGAATGTATGAACGTTTTTTTATACTGTTTTTCATGTGGAAAACCCCGCTTAGGGGGTCAGTCTCTGTGGAAAATGATGCAGGAAAAAAGAACATTTTGGATGTTCCTGAAAGTCAGTGCATAGGAAGGTCTCTTGGAGGAAGGATTTTGCCATGTATTTGTGCGGTGGTTGTCTGAAGCTCCGAGTATGTGACAGAGCTTGGTTTTGGAAGTAGTGGCGACAGAGCACAGCGGGCAGTAATACAGTAATACAACACCACCGATCAGCATTAATCTAACTTTATAAGCATCTCTGGGCTGCTGCTTACCAAAATGTACCACCATTTGCGATCCTTGTATGTTTACAGGTCTCTGAGTGGCACACCCTGCGAAGGCACTTGCATGTAGTGCACTTCACATTGAGGGCTAGTACCAGCAGCAACAGATCCCTACAGAATGATAGTAATTATCTATACCATTATTGAGGGAGGCTGAAGTGGGCTTCAGTCAGCAAACTATCTGCACAGGAAATTATTGTTCATTGTTTGACTTTCACTAATAAACACTCTGCAGTATTTTTCATGGTTTGTGGAATACATTAAGAGACGGCTGCGCTCGTCCCTCATCTATGACTGGGGTTTATTTTCGTTCAATTTGATAAGGATCTTAAAAATATGGTGTAGGATTTCAGCAGCCTGTGTGTTGTAGTTTGGCCGTGGAGAAGGATGGACGGCAGTGGAACTCGCCAACAATCATCCAATGACATCATGTCATCATAAAGGGCGGTTGTTTAGATTGCGGTGCACTTCTGAAAGGCTTAAGTCTTCAGGGCAGGAGAGGAGATGAATCCGATCTGGACATGGATAAACTGGTTGTTTGGAGAAGAAAAGATTCAGATATCACACTGAGAAGAATTGGAGGAGGGGTGAAGGAGAGGACAAAAGCGACTCGTAAAACTTGGCGTCGGAGCGCATGCCGAAGTCTGCCGTGACGTCTCACTCCGAGCGGGTGCTGAAATTAAATTAGGGTGCAGAGTGCAATGTTTATGAGGTGCTTTAGTGCAGTCAATCTCTTCCACATTGTTTCTAGGTCAGGTGGAGCAGTTATCAGACCAAACTAATCAGTCTGAACAGCTCCTGTTGCTTTTTTTTTTAAATTGGTTTGTGCAGTATTGGCTTTCCACTAGATAATGGCCTGACTCCCTCTGCGAGGAAAAAAAGGACTTGTTTTTGATGGAAACATTTTTAAATCACCTTGTTTATTTTTCCTTTATTTGGCAGTGCTCCTCTTTCCTGCATTCTCCCTTTTGTGTGTTTCTAATTGGGTATTTTTACAAAAGGGGAAAGTCTCTGTATCGCCCGTCTGTATATTTACGCCAGGAATATGTGTTCCTGATGAATCGTGCAGCCACACATTCGCCATAAAAAAGTCTTTATGTTTCTTAGCGGTAAATTACTTCCACAGGCCCCCTTCATTTTATCAGACTCCCAAGATCAGGGCAATTTAAGCCCTAATGTCTGCAATTACCCTCCCATGAAGACGGTTCTTTTGACCCTCCTGTGACCTTTACCTTGTAATTTAAGAGTATGTGGGGAATTGAGTGGGTATGTGACCACACCACAGAAAGATGGGTCTCCCCTGCTTGTGGTCTTTTTATGAATGCCCATCATTATGGACACACCATTGCATATTCTGCATGTGGTTTGCTGGTAGGTGGATTTAGTGTCGATCTGGGTATTGACCCAAGCATTGCCTGTTTCAGTCAACCATCAAAATAAAATGTAAGAATCCTGTTTTGTTGCTGCCTCCTCATCAACTCAATCTACGCTTAATAAGTTCTTTTGCCATACAAGAAGTCTCTTGAGATAGCTAAAGGTAACTAGGTACTCTCCCAAAGTGTAAAATTAGGACCAAATGTTTAGAATTTTCAGTGACTTAAGGGCTATATCCTGTTCTAAGACACTGTTGGCCAAAGTTTTACAGGGGGCTTCTGTGTTTATTTTCTCCCATTACATGCCGGTTCAAAACGCCTGCCAACTGAATATGATTCAGTGGTGCACATTTTGCTGAAGGAGTGGCACATTTAAGGCTTAACACTGGCTCCAGCTGTCATGTCACGAGAGATGTGGTCATCGACTCATGGTGCACATTCACAGAGCGGTATGTCTGGCCTCTGATCTGAACTGTTACGATGACTTCAGAAACCACAGATCCCAGAAAAATTGTGGAGGACAGTTGTTCACCCACCGGGAGAAGCCCACCGGTGCTGACACACAAAATGTAACCGCCTGTGGTTCTAGGCGGCAAGGCCCTGATTGTCTGGCGGTTCCTTGGCTTTAGCAGGCAGGAAAATGGGTGGGGACATTGCATTGAGGTAGGTCACATGTGGGCCTATCATTGTGTTGGGAAAGAGTACCTTTTTCATGAAGTGCGCTAATTTCCCCTCTGTTGTCCTGTGGGGTTCCTGACATGTCGTACGCCCATCCCCTCCCCCTCCTCCTGTCTGTACTAATCGTACACCCACGCCTGTTTTCCTTGAAACCCCTCAGATAGGCTTGGCAAGTTATTGTCGTGCAATGACTGTGTAGCTCAAGAATGGACACCCCTGGTCCCTATTGTCCCTGCGGTCTCTTCCCCAGGGCTTCTGGGGCTATTGTGGAGAGTGAGCTCACTAAGGCCAGCTGGTTAGCGTTTGTTGGGCTATTTCAGGCGATCCTCTCTGTGGGTGGTGTGGGTGGGGTAACTTACAGCAGTTCTGTGAGATGCGTTCTCAGAACAGAACAACTGCGTTGTCCCTGGCACTGCGTAATTTCCACGGCAACATGCCAGAGTCTTTACCTTCATACTTTACTGGTGACAGTCTGGGCAGTTGTTTTACATCATCACAGTGTACTATTCACAAAAGATGTCAATCATATTCCATATTGTGATTTAAGTAGAGAAGGGCCTTCAGTGTTGTATCATATGGCTGTATTTGTAATGTACAGGATTAAGCAGTAAGTCTATTCCACCACTCAGTTTGACTTTATATGTGTACTTTTAATGCAGTTATTTCTGCTGCAGAAATATACATGGGCAGGTACTGGACAGAGCTATTCAATTGAGAAAAAGGCTGACTTTTCAGTTTTATACAGACTTAGGTTTTAATCAGATGGACAGAAAGATGGATATATTATTGAAGGTCAGTGTGAGTTCAAATGTCCAATAGCCAGAGTTGGCCTTGCTAGTTCCCATGTGCTGATGTACCCCTTGTGCGTCAGTGGTAATGGAAATGAGCTTTGGTGCACTCTTGCAACCTTGGCTGTCATGTGCTAATGGATCCAAGCGGCCTTGGCAGGAGAGCTTTCACGAAATATTAAGATCCCTCCTTGCGAGAAGTGGGCCTTGAGCCATCCACTGGTTGTCTTCCACACTGACGGGTTGTTGCCTTTTATAATGTGTGCCCCACGCCTTCTTTTACTGCCTCAGTCAACACTTTGTTCTGTGCCTGTCTCTGCAGCTCTCAGCCACTGAAACAGGAAGCAGACAGGAAGTCCCATGGAGAGGTCTTCGCTGCACTGTTTGTTCTTTCACTCGGTCCCTGTGGGAAATGTAGTTTTGACAGACCTCATGTAATTTTATTGTAGATAGTAGTTCAGTGACACTTTGCAAGTGCACATCTATGTCCCTACTATAGTAATGGTAGACAATGAGTGTATTACCATTTTTAAAAAAGTTATGGTATGGGAGTTCTTTTTGCTTTAACATTTAATATTTAACATAAACTATTGTGCTTTGGCATTTAATTTTTATGTGAATATACAGGAAAATTAATGAAAAAACATTCATGGAGAGCATGGGTAATGTTGAAAATGTATCTGGTTGATATGGTTTGTGAAGAAATATCACAGATCACTTGGATTTTAGATGTTTTAGATACACTGTGATTGTTTTTCATTGTGCCTAGGAACAAGTAGTTCCATAATGGTCTTCCATTACTCATTCACCCTTCCAGAACAGTTTGTGCACATATTAAAGCAACTAGAAAATCTAGATGTTGTAACAAAACCAACTGGTTCTAAGCAAGTCTTGTTATATAATAACATTTTTAAAATATTATTACCTGCTTGCTGTCTACATCTTCCATTTATGGGATAGTTTTTATAGGGGAAAAAGAATGTTCAACACCTTACGTAAAAGCACAGGTATGGCTCCAATGAGTCCGGGCTGAGCCAGGGTATCTTTTATTGTCATATTAATTGTGCCGTCCTCAGGGTTTATAGGTCCTTGGCTTGTCATTCCAGGAAAGTGGAGTCACGTTTGATAAGATTGTTGAGGGAAAAACCTCAGAAATGAAGGATGTTTGTGCCCAGAAAGGTGGGATGATGTGGAAGTTCCAGACCATTGCCATGTGTTTACTCAAATTCCTGCACTATCAGAATCAATATGACTCTTCGCTGTGACCCAGTCTCCCCGTGGTATTTGAACCTGCCCACGACCAATGAGGTCTGATCTATTCTGGGTTATTCTCCCGCATGGAGAACAGTTTGAGACAAAAACCAGGCCATCCGCTTGTGTCTGTTACTCTCAAATAAGACTGACAGCAGCATCAGGCCAGACAGAAGATGCAGTCTGAACTAAGAGGAACTCATGTTTTACTTTTGTGTCCGTCTTTTTGATGAAAGAATCGATAAATATATCACCATTACTCAAAGTGATCACTGATAAAACAATATTTAAAAGAGAGCACTGATAACCATCTTCTGCATAGACTAATATATCAAAAGGGCTTTTGCCTCCCTCCATATTTCCCTCCTTCTCCCTCTTTCCCCGTTGGGGAATGGGTCTGGAAATAGTAATTTTATTCAATCTCATCACCAGCTATTTTGTAGACTGTTTAAATGGGAGACAGATGAAGCAATGTGCAGACATGCTGTCTGGGTTGTTGCTGAGAGATGAGAGAAATTGGATTATTGCTTCAGTTGTATGCAACGCTGTGTCCCCAGGGTGCTGTAGCGACTGTAGCCGATTCCCAGAGTGCCTGCGAATGACCTCTGCTGACCACACGTCCAAGGGCATGTGGCCTGAGGTCAGTCTGGTCCTCTAGTGATGGGGGTTGTCATGGTTTGCGGAACGTCTGACTATGGGTGTCTGACCTAGAGGCCAGGCAGGGCTCAGAGTGTCGGACCAATCACCAAAGGACTGTGGGTTCTACAAGGAACTCTGATTTGTTCTCTAAATGTGCCTGTATATGCCATATCCCAGCTATGGCTGGGTACTTTTGGTTGTTTTTAGAAGTTGTTCCAGTGTACAGCAACTGAAATCTGTCCCTGTAGTGACAGTGTTCACCTGTGAAATGTGCCAATCCAGATATCGAGCTCTTCAACTCAGCCGAAATGACAAAATACTGCACTGATATTTTCCCTGTGCAGAATACATAATTTTGGCCTTTCTGAGCTGAGAAACTGGTACGTTAGCAGTGAGGTGTAGCACGTATGCACTATGATATGATACTTACGCACTAGTAAAGTATGCTCTCCATCATGCCATGCAGAAGGCTCCCCGGTGGTCGTCACATGTGGATTAAAGTGTAAAATCCAAACCGCACACATTAAACAGCTCTTCACACTGTAAGCGTTTCTGCTAAGCTGTAATAAATAATGCAAGCAGTTAGGGAAGTCTTATTAGCACCCTACAGAAATACACTAGATCCCTCTGAGTAGGGTCTGAGTTTTGCAGTCACTACATCACAGTGACTTATAGCGTGTGCCAGACTGTTGCTTTTGGCTCAGCTGGAGAGAAAACACGTTCCCTCCATTCCCGGGCCCCTGCAGATGTAGCCTCTCTCCCTATTTGTTACTCCGGCGTCTGGTGCATTTTAAACCAGAGACCCATGGCATCTTTCCCCTTGTCTTTTCCATTCGTCTGTGTGTGGAGAGCTCACGGTTTTCACACCACCAAACTTGGCAAACCGACCACTCCTGTATGAAAGCTGGGGGGTGCCTGAGCGAGGCTAGTAGCCACACCTCCTCGTCATCTTATTAACACAGAAGCTCGGACTCTGTCAGCACATTTTTGGGTGCGGATTTGCTCAGCACTTGCACAGTCTCAGGACAGAAAGGTGGTGACATTAAACCAGCAAAAGCACAGGCCTTTTTATGGTCTTAGTGGTGACCAATTTACTTGGTATTTTTTCACAGTGCCAGTCTAGATTTTTCACACCCATGAATTAAGTTGCTCAACAGCTTGCTAACATTTTCCACTAAGCTAAAATAAAAACACATGAAAAACATCCAGAAACATGTCATTGACTGAATTGTCCATACAACCCTGGCATAGGTACTCTTCGTTTTTTTTAAAGGGGCCTCTCTAACATAGGGTTTGATTTGCATAAATGTTTGCTTTGATGTGAAGCTATATGTGGAATAAAAACAGTGACACAAGCACAGTTAGATGTGAACAGAACCAGCAAAAAAGAAAAAACCTTAATAGAGTTGGTCTGTTTGCAATGGTGTGGCAGCTGTTTGGTTTCCCTAATATCTGCAAAGCAATGCATTTTATTGGAAATGTCCATCCCTAATGAGAATACAGCACTAGGAAGTGACTGTGAATCCATATAGCATCATCAGGTAATGGCATTCATGTTGAAAGTCTATCCTTCTGGGTTAGCAAGGACACAAACTGAAACAGTGCCATTCATCTACGTGTAGGGAGAAGTGCATATGCAAAAGCAAATGGAAAACACACACAGTTTGGTGTGTTTTTCAAAGGTATCAAATTGCTTGGTTCCTACAGGGCCAAACCAAAGTGAAGAAATCGTAGTATTCTAAATAAAATCAGTGAATGTTTACAACATATCCACCAAATAATAATCGTCTGTGTTACAAATGAGGCTATCCTGAGAACTCCCACTTTATGTGAAAGGAATGCACGGCGAGAGCAATTGAACCAAGGAAAGTAACATGTAAATTAAGTCAAATGTATTTGCCAAATGTGTGAGGACCAAATTAACCTAAGTTATATACAGAGTGACCTCTCATGTGAACCGTTTTAAGTGAACTATATGTGGAAATGCCCCAAGATGCAGCCGGCGGCAGGCTGCTTTGAGGTCATTATTAGATGAAGAATTGCCACCGAAAGTGGTGAATTCCATATCAGATATGTCCTCATGTGACTCTGCCTACAACATCACATTGGCTGAAGGACGATATTCATTCCTAATGTCTCCCGGCAACCCCCGCCCCGTGGGATTATAAATAGAGGCAGCACATTTCAATTAAATGTGTCCACGATTATTCTGTGAAAGAAATTTATGTGTGAGCATCAAAGCTGGGTACAGAGAACTTCTGTAATACTTAAATATCATAAATCATGTGCGTAGTGCAGATTTATGATATTTGCTTCTTTGGGGTTTGTGGGGCCATTTGGCAGACATCCCATTGCAGATCTACACATGCTATTGGTAGCATGATAGGCCAGGGCTTGTGTTGCAGTTTTACAACAGTCTCACGCAAGTTTTCACAACAGTCTGCTTCACCACCGTTTCACCCATCCTCAGTTGCAATGCTTTGTTATCTTGGGTCTGAATAATCATGGAAAACTGAAGCTTAGAAATACTTGCGGTGATAGAAGTTCGGTCCTTGGTGCTCTGGTAGGATCTCTTTACCATGGACACCAAACCTCTTTTGCATATGTTGTTATTTGATCATAGAAAAGTTCCTGTGGTTTGATCTTTGTGGCCGAGGTCACATTTTTCAGTCTAACGAGTATCATCCAGAGCAACGATTTCCTTTCCAAGAATTTCAGTTCGGTCTCCTGTTGTCAGCTGTCGACCCTGCTGATGGAATCTGCCCATTCAACCACCTCGTAGAGGCAGCAAGCTCCTCTGGCTAGAAAGCGTATTATTTTTCATCGGCATCCGTGATTTTAACAAACATACTCATTTGGAGTTCTTTCACTGTGCCAGGTGCAATCAGGGAAATACTGAATGAGTAAAGCATGCCGCAGACTGCGAAACAAACACCAAAACCAGGAAAAATTGAGAGCTGCAGATGCTTCAGAGCCCAGAGGCCTAGTGCTCGTTCAGTTCTCTCTCAGCAAAAGCATTTTTCAGGATTTAGGGATGCTGATTTCCACATGCCTTCTCCTGATCCCTCTGAGTATTTCCCCCTGTAATGGCCCTTCCCCAGGTTCTACTGGAATACCCATATATAACCTCATCACTCACCACCTCACCCTCCCCCCCCACCTCTCACCACTCACCAGGGAACAGGCGTGGTACTGGGTGCCAGGGAATTTGGGGGAGAACATATCCACTTTGGTTTTTTTTTTTTTGTTAACCCAAGAAATGCAAGCTAGAAAACATGTTGTCTGAATTTCATTATATTTTGGTTTCCTGAAATTCTACCCCCTAATTAATATTCCATTTCTCTTACTTTGGCCCGTGCGTTTTTCAACATTTCCCTAATCCGTCTTACCACACCTCCCCCTCTCCCAAAGACTAGGGTGTTTGTTCCTCTGCTGATAGATGAGTGCACCCCCTACCATTGACCTTCTCCTAGCTTAGCCTTCCCTGGGGTGAAGCATACAGTAGATAAAAGCCGCCACCAGGTTCAGCCCCCTCTACTATTTTAAGTACGTAAAGATAACTCTGCACTTTGGTCTTAAAAATAGCAAAGAATGGACATGTTATTTCTGACTCAGTCCTTCCCATTACAAAGTGATGCCAGGAGGGGAGGGGGCGGAAGGGGAGAGCAAATCTCTTTGAGCAACATGTGGGAACAATCACACAACCAAAGGCCCTGAGTGGCGGTGCTGACATCAAATCAGCAGTTAGTTTTTCGCTCCGCTCCTGTTTGGTGTACATTGTGTTCTGAGAGCGGGCAAATTGCTGCTCCTCTTCCTAATAAGGCAGGGAGATGATCGTGGAATGTGTCCCGCATCTTTCCGGGACTTTGCTAATATGTGGAAAGAATGACACTGGTCACAGTGTTGAACAATTAATGACGATAAACCGAAAAAGGAATCAAACAACAACAGCAAAAAAAACAAGTTGGAACAGGAAAAGGAGGGGACAAGGTCAGTGATTAATGGAGGAAAAACGACCCAGTCTAGACTCCATCGAGTATGTCAAGGACAAAAGTGTGCCAGGCATTAATTTTGGGGGGGGAAAAGCAGCTGTGATTTGCTGCAGGACAGAAAAAAAAACCTTTTTCTTGGAGCGCTTTCGTGCATTTTTGATGCGCATCTGGGTGTCGTGGGAAAAGATGAGGTTTGTTTTTACAGCATTTTTTAGTCATATATGGCAGGAGGCCTGATTAGAAGAGGGATGATGTGATCGAGCTTCAATGGAGACCAGTTAGACACGCTCTGGGCAGGAAGTGACTGGTACAGCTCTGGCCCCGCCTCTTTATAAAACGGTACATCTCGTCATCTCCGCGGGAGTTTAACTCAATCAAGTTCATCGTTATTATTAATCATGAGCCCAAAGCCAAGGAATGGAACATGCCGAGAGAGTTTTTAGGCCCTGTTTTAGGCCCAAGGTAACGTCCGGATGGAGGAAGATCCTAAATTTACAGGACCAGAGTTTGACCATGGGAACTGCTGTATGAAGCATGTGCCCTCATCTCAGAAAGCTGTCAGGATGCTAAATGCTATTCTACCCCTATGCCATCTTTACAGTCTGACTCAGCTAAAGACAGCAATGAGTCCAGGACTCTTCTGCAGCAGTCAGGACACTTGTAACTCCAGAGCCAGCAGGTTGCTTATGCTTTTTGTTCATCAAAGAGAAAATCTGCAGCTTGGCAGCTGCGCGGAAACGGAGTCAGCCGAACCTGTCATCTCTGCGTGGCGAGCAGTATGCTGAGCAGGCTCTGCCTTTCATCTGTGCGCACTGGAACATGTGGGACAGCACCGCACCCTCCGAGTGAGCAACCCGCCCGCCCCGGGGCCGCACACCGTCACGAACCCGCGCATGCTCTCGGATAACAAGACACATCCGACGCTCTTTGATACTGCTCCGCTTGGCGGTCTGTCTGCCAAATGGCGGGGAGTGAAGAAAAAGGATCCATTATCCGCATAGGGTGTGCTTGGTTGAGCGCACGCCCATCTGGGTGTGTGTTTTTCTGTATGTGTGAAATATGCGTTTATGGCCTTGTCAGAGGAGGGTGTAAAACAAGCTCTTTTTATTGGGTACACATAAAAAGACCACTTGTGTGAAATGTTGCTCCACAAGAAAACCAGTTGGTGAGGGGGTGGAACTGCAGCTTTTCCCCGAATTTACACAGATGCAACACTGTTGCAAGCCAAGGCCAGCCCTCCAAAACACCTGCCCACCTCACACCTTTGTGCCAGTCATTCCTCTGAATGGTGCTTTAGGGCTAAATGTAAGCCAGTTGGTCGGCCTAGCGCTATACTAATACTAATAAATAGTAGAACAGTGTAGCATAATGCCAGAAAGAAAGGGAGGGCGGACATACACACCACACACACACACACACACAAATGCGTAGTCACTTTCATATACTACACAGATATGCGTAGACACACCTGCAAGCACATGGGTGTGGGCACACACACACACACACACACACACACACACACACACACACACACACACACACACACACACACACACACACACACACAGCATGGTACAGATTATAGGTATATTAAGACAATTACGTACTTGTTAGGTTTTATATGATCTATGCCGAAAGTGGCAAACCCTAGTCCATGAGGGCCACAGGATCTGCTGATCTGTGTTCTCACCCTGATATTCATGACCATTTCAGATTCGAAAGGCGCAACTCTGTTATATACTACAAAGGACCACGTAATCAATGGTTCTATGAGGGCTGATCTCAAAAATGTTAAATAATTTGCAAGAATAAAAACTAATGGTGATTGGGTCTACAGGGCAATTGTGTACTGAGGTAGATTCTACAGAAGTGGATGAATAAAAATATTAGCTACCTTGGGGTAAAGCAACTACGTTCACCCGATGTTCCCTTCTCATGTTAATGTGTTTGCAACATTGTGTTCATGATTGTGTTTCTTTGTTTATAGCACAGTTTTGTTTCACCACATAAAAAATCACATAAAGTCTAACTGTGGTTACATCCTGTCCTTGGTCGTTTATTTTTGTAGCCTGTCTGGCTCAGAGAGGTAGTTCACACAGCAGGATGACAGAGTCAGCTAGTTAACTTTTGTAAATATTTGATGCATCTCATGCATTAGTTCAGTCAGATGTAACTCAGTTCAAAGTATTTCAAGGAAGTTAGCAGGCTAGGTATTTAATACTAACCCCATGAAATTATGCCCTGGTTGACAAGGTGTCCTGTTCAAACAGGTGACCTCAAAACATGTTCTCTCGGATGCTGAGGGCGCAGCTACCTGTACACTGATGCAATAAAGGCAACAGTTTCTTCAAACAAGTATCTGGCCAGAATGCAAACCCACAACTCAGTGGCTTGCCCTGACCCAGGTGGAGTAGCCATATCCTAACCAGAGCGCACGTTCCGATATGTGAAATCATAAGCCTTATCCAAGGAATCGCCTCTGATTAATTGGTGCTTCCCCCTGTTTTTGCGGAAGAGAGCTAGCTCTTTCTCCCGAGAGTGAAGAATGTGCAGGCAGTCTTCTGATATGCACGATAAATTCCATCTGCATACAGTGGGGCCAGAGATTTATGTGGAGGTGCTGGTGAGTTGGCTCCTCTTTGGATCCGCAGCCGTTGCCAGGGAGAGCTTGGGCCGCACAGCTCTGGGAGGGCATTGCTTCCTCTTTATTTATGGGATGTGTAATGCAGGATAGAGTGAGTTATAACCCTTCCAAGGAGATGCTTGCAGGTATTTCGGTGTGCAGCGTAATTCAAGGCTTTATTGAATCTAGCACCTGATCATGGGGGGTGTGTTTTTATGCATCTTAAATGGTTCAATGTTGTCGTCAATTTCGATCACAATCGGTATGTGTAAAAACTCCCATTACTGCAGCACAGTGGAAATGGCAATTTTAATGTATGGATTTTCATAATTATCAGTGTAACAATTACGGTCATGACTGCCGTGTTTACAGAGCCTTAATGTAGGGAAGGCTTTTTGATCGAGTGAGGGATAATTCTTTTTGGGAAGAGACATTAAGACTGAGAGAGAGAGAAGGAGAGGGTATTCTTTCTGAGAAGTAAAGCAACCTGCTCAGATGTTCCAGAAGGTTCTCAGTCCGAGCGTTAAGCCAAAGGCTGACATTCAAATGTCATACGGGGTATCTCCAGTCTCTGGGGAACTGGAACTGAGGGTATCAAATACAGAAGTTTAATAGGCCACCAACAACCGGTAACCCATACAGCATGTGTTATTTAACTTTGTAGTTTAAGTTACATATATGTGTAATTGGAAGCTGCCTCTTTAAATGACAAAACACAAAATTGTTTATAAATGACCTCATTACTTGGAATAGCGGGTTTCTTTATTACTGTGATCCTCAGTTTGTTGTCATCGTTTATGTCATCGTTTCCATAAGTCAGCGTGCCATTTGGAGTGCCCCCTAATGTTGAAGTACGATGTGAGCCATGAAGTCCTTCCATTCTAGTATTTTTCCAGTCTCAGCAACAACAAAACCAACAGTCACAACATTACAACTCCAGCAGCCACTATAACAACTACAGTAACCACTGTTGAAATGTTTTATTTACTGAGGGAGTATTAAATTCAGTTTATGGTGACTTATACTACCCTATTAACGGTAAATTATTTAAACTGTTCATACTCATAATCAAAAAGTTCATATTTTTCTTGGTCATACAAAAGCGCTATTGAGTTAATGCTAATCCAAACATATGGTTTATTCTGCTAATAGCCAGCAAATTAGCCCTCTTCCACCTCTCATTTAGATTAACCAACAATCAACCCATGCAGAAGTAGGATATCCTGTCATATACTGTTACGCACAACATAAGAACGTTTACCTATACCAATATATATATATACTGTCTGTCTTGCACTCTCAGACAACCAAAATGTTTTTTATCTCTGAGGATCTGCTGCACTGTTTAAATACCTCCAGACCTTTCAAAGCACAGTACAATTGCAGCAAGCTTGAGCCAAGTCTAAACTGTTTTAATCTGACTGTAAGGGTCTCGGGTCTTCAAGGGTTTGTGGTGGAGTTGAGCAGCCGCCAGTCCTACGGGTAAATGTTTCAGTCTGCTTTCTTTCTGTACAGTAAGCTTTGGGAGGTCTAATCTGCACAGATAGCTTTGAAATCGGTGTCCTCTCGGTCTCACTGCGAACAAGCTCTGTGGAGATCTGTGTATGATGAGGAAACCAGCAAAACCCAGCATGACATGCTGTGGAAAATGAATTGCAGAAAACAAGTGTTTATAGTCCAAAGACAGATTCCAAGTCACATTCACACTCCGGAAGCTAACATCTCCTCCTAGGCTATCAGCTGTGGGTTGTTTTTTTAGTGAATTATTCTGACAAACATTAGCAGGCCAAGATTCAAGGAAACTTCAAAGTAAGTGAAAGTTGATCATGATGCATTTTTCTGTTTATGTGTTTTTTTTACAGAGCCTCCAGTGTGCCAAAACCTGAGGTCCCCAAGGTATGTATTTTTCTATAGCATGGGCATCTGTATTTCACGTACTGTATAGTATATAGTGTGAATCATTATTAGTGATAAGGATTGTCCTGTTTTTTAGTTGTAACTTATGTTTATAGATGTTTTCTGTAAGTCAGGCAATAGAATGTTACACTTGCATGATTGTTGATCGTTGTCATGGTATATCTGAGCATGCCATTTGCGCCCCTCTGATGACATCATGCAGCAGCCTTGTATTTGGCAGCTTCGGTGTGTGGCAGCATTGCATGCTGGGAATGCAGTCATCTCAGCCTCATCATTATACATGCCTCCATTGTTCAGTGAACACATAGTTCCATTACTGATGCTTCCTATACACACTCCAGTCTAAGAATAAGAATAATATGTTTGGATAACACGATATTCATTCTGGATGTAAAGAATGTATATTTCTATATGTCTAGATAGGAAGCATCAGTCCTGCATGTGTGTGCTGTGGTGTGGTGTGTGAGTGCCTTGCATGTTTTTGCTCCTCCATTCAGGATGAACCCTTGGAGATCATTAAACCAGTACCCATCACCCAACTGCCTCCACCCACCAATACTGGCCCCAGCCCCGCCTACAACAAAACCGCTCGGCCTTTTGGGGCAGGGCCCAGCGTTGGCGTGGTGACCGCCCCCACCACTGCTCCCAAAGTGGCCTCCATCCCCTCCGCCTCCTCCGCCTTCACCCCTGCCGCCCCTGCTCACGCGGCTCCACCCCAGCCCCCCTTCCCATTGGCCAGCTCCTCCTCCTCTTCCTCCTCCCCATCACGCGCCTCTCCCAACTCTGCCGCCAGGCCCAGCCCGGCCCGTGCTCCCTTCCCCTCCTCCTCCTCTTCCTCTTCCTCTTCCTCCTCCTCTCCTGGTAGAGTGACAGCCTCCCCCTCCATTCCCACTGCACCACAGCCCTCGGTATATAACACGCCCATCAACCTCTACTCCAATGAGAATGCCTGTGAGGTGGCCATGGGTCAGAGGCGGGGCCTACTGGAAAACCAGGGCGGAGCTGTGCAGCACAATGGGTAGGTCTAACTCACTAACCGAAACCCCTCCCCCTTCCTCTCCCCTTTCACACAGCCTGACAGTGGTCAAGTAGAAGAGGTAGGTGGGGGTGTTTCTAACCCAAGCAGTGTGCTTGCTTGACCACTTGAGCACAATATCAATCATTCACAGAAGACTGGGCTAACCAAATGATGATGCCCATGTTTTAATACATGAAAATAATGCACTGAACATTTTTAAATGTCATTGTGACACTATGGGGCCCTATTTTTGCAGCCCAAACTTAGTATGCAAAGAGAAAAAAATATTATGTTTAATAATGGTTGTATCATTTCATTGAAAACCTAGAACTGTGAGATATGTGTCAGGGCAAAGTTCATGTCATGATAGTCTGGAATGTAACCGTGGCAGCCACACATTTCTATTATTCTTGTGTGACTTGATACCACATAGTTTTGAAATAAACACCCCAGAAATAACTTTATTTTAATATGTTCTATTGTTGCTATTTCACTATGAGTTTGGGATGTGAAATAGAACCCTTTCATTTCTCTTAACATTGTTGATAATTATGGGTTGTGAATTTTCTGTTATGAAAATGTTGATGTTGAGAAATATTAAGAAATATTCAGAGTGACAGGAAAGCCAAGAATGTGAAACGCAAGCCATAAAGTCAAAAAAAGGCCCTACTTGCCTCATTCATTATTAGTATATCCATATATTTGTTTAGTTACTAAAAAACGTCTTTCTCAGACAGCTCAATGCCTGCACATTGTGGGTCAGATACCTCGATAATTATACCTGTTTGTCCTCCATATTTCTCTCTTCATTTTTTAATATGTCTGCAGTATTAAGGAGTTGTTTTAAAGTAGAATGCAAAACAGTCCATATTTGTGATAAGAAATTCTGTTTTCCTCAATTTTTCATCTAAAAATTTTTGGACTGGCTCAGGATCAATTTTTGGGGATCATTTTTCTACTGCAGGGCTTGCCAGACAGCATTTCGGCATGGATACTGTAGCAGCCAAAGAAAAAAAGTGCAAAGAAGAAAGCTCAACATCTCTTATGCACAGACAGAATGTAGACAGATCCCTCCAAAATGAAGAAACCATCAGAACCTAGCTAGATACTGCAGAAATGTGGTTTTCAAAAACAAGTATCAGATTTCTGAATCCAGAAATGTGGCTAAATTTAGCACTGCTTGATAGCTGAAGCACAATGACTGGTAAACAGTATATATTTGCATTCAGAATTCACTTAACATGGAAAAAGATAGTTAACATTTATGAGGTGTGGCTATTAAATAACAAGAGTGGGCTTATGTAAGTTTAACCACAGCGCGCATGTGTGAACTGTGTGGTATACATTGACCAAGGAGCAAGCATAAACAACCCCTGAAAGTTTCAGTCCACTTGTGTCTTCAGTTCACTGTTACACATCGCTTGAAATCGACATGTTTTCTTGAGCATTAGTCTCATTATTTCATAGCCACACTTGGTATTAGGGTGCGGTATTCACTGTGTGGTGAAACAGAATCGCAGTTGTCTCCAGTTATTTACAGTACATATCTAGAGTGTGTTAATACACACTGTAACACACGATTAGGCAAAATAAAAAGGAACGGGGCTTTTTTCTGTTTATGTCGCTCATCTTTACATGTTTATCATGCGATCAAACAAAAACAAATAAGTCTTACATTAAGATGTAGGATGAGTAATGTCATTTAAGTGTGACAGACAGACAGATAAGATAAAAAGCTGGATAAAGAGCGTGTATAAGTAGGCCGGTTATGACGGCGGGTGATCTCCGCGTGCCTCGATTCAGGCTGATGTCAAGACCCGGTCATCTCTTTGGCAGGGCTATGATGGAGCGCAAGGTTTCATGAAAGAGGAACTGTTCTTCTGATAAGGCTGCCGTTGTGAGGAGCATGTACAGTCCAGATTCCATCTTGTCATTGTGCTAGTGATTTACATATGGGTATCATTTATGAGCAGAAGGCACATGAAATGATTTAATGTCATTATATCATTATTTTCAATGAGATTATGATTAAGTGATAGTATCCTGGTTTTATTGAGTTATTTGAAGTGGTATGGTCCGATGAATGATTTATTACAAGGCGAAGAAGACGCTGCAATATCCTCAGCAGACACATTAGCTTAGCTATGCTATTGGGATATACAGTAGTTCAGATAGGGAAACAGCAATAAGGGCGGCTTAAAGACAGCGCAGGCAGAGTTGCTGTTGGAGAGTCTGGCACTTCAGTGATGAGTGGAGTGTTAAGTGCAGTTTAAATAAGTGTTACTTTGTGTAGCTATTGTTGGGTAGTTCTTCAGTGCGTATAATTGCAGGGCCAGTTGTGGGTAGTCTTCCTGTTGGAGGGTTATTTAGTGCAGTTCACAGTGGTAGGAGTTTAAAGATGTGGTATGTACTGCAGCTGGTGGGGCAGACAGCAGAATTCACAGTTGAAACAGGCTCTGTGTGGTGGGATTTTGGACCTGGGCCAATCAGCTAAGGCTCTCAGTGGGTGTGTCTTTATTGTCTAGCCCTGTGGCTTGTGTCCCACGAAGACCCTGCAAGAAAACCCCACTGTCATGTTGCATGTTTGCGTATGTGCACGTGTTCTATGTGCGTCGGAGACACCGATCTCCGCTCCCCAGCCTTTTCGGGATCGGTTTGAACCGGCACAAACTGAAACGCCACCCAGGAGCCCCAGCAGAGCTTGGTGTTTCTAACGAGTATATTTAGCCAGCGGTAACCCTATCTGTTTACGGGGTCGGCCCGCTCAGCATGCCACGGGACCGGTTTAGGTTTTCTCTGGGCTTTACTACGCATCGTAGCAAGGCTGTTTTTAGGGATTGAAAGGGCTTCTCCGCACACTGGCAGGCATGAGGTCACCGGTTACCCCGGATCCTCCTCGGCAGCCTGCCTCTAGGGCGAGCTTCTCTGGCAGTGTTAGGGTGTCGCCCCGTGTCACCCACCACAGCGCCTCCAGGCCTGCCGAATGTGTCCTTGACTTGGGAACGACGTTTGAGGGGGAGAGGGTAACCGCCCTGGCAGCTTCGGTGGCAAATCCCTGCACGTCCCACAAAGTCGTCATTACCGCCACAGTGACTTCTCATGATGCCTGGCCAGGCAAGATATTCAGTGTCTGCGTCTATGTAACCTTTTGCCTCGCATTACAGAAATAATTCTGTCGATAATGATCAGGGGAGCAAATTCCTGTGTTGGATACATGTTTCTCTGAATCAGGCTGTGCTAGGATCAGAACTCAAATGGCTTGTCTGCCAGAACTGAAACATTTACCCTGGTTTGGGGCCTCACGTGGATAGAGACGTATTTGTCTTGGCTTATTTGCCTTGTTTAGTTGTCGTACTTGGAATTTCCTTTCAAATTGCTGGATTTATTTTCTCAGGAGATAGTACCACGGGATCTGGAGATATAAGCAGGGGATGGTTAATAAGTGGTTATGCAGCGGATTATTAATCAAAGTGTGCATTTTAGACATCACCCATTTATACAGCTGGATATTAACTGAAGTTATACAGTGTCTAATTCAAGGATATGGCCTCAATAACCCACCTGGAATGTAAACTCGCAGCCTCCAGGCCAGGAGTGCTCTAGCCACTACCCCTCATTTCTTTTCTCATGGTACCTTCGGGGTAATGTTCCGTTCTCGCTTTGTTTAAACCCCGCTGTCAGTTTGTTCCTCGAGTCTCCGTATCATCGCGGCCCCTGATCCCTTACAGCTGTTAAAATAGGTGAGCCGTAAAACGTAATGTGTCCTGCAGGTTAATGGGGGATCCGCGGTAATGCCATTTAGAGCCGTCGTCAAGCTGCGTTGTTTGTTTTCCCGTAGCGGGTTATTTACTCTACGTGATTATAGAATCACTCCGTTCCTTTTGCAACCACAAACAGCAAGAAGCATCTTGCCCCAAGATGTTGGAATCACGTCTGAAAAGGAAAAACCTTAACTAAACATCCAAAATGCTCTGCACCTGCTACTGGAAGTATCCATAATTGACAGTGACATTAATCAATTTCCCTAGCATTGCATTTGATTCCTCATCCTGGTGTTGCGGGAATGAACGCAAAGCAAAGACACTTGGTTTGAATTAGCAGGGGCCTGCAGTGTTGCCAGCTCTAAGCAGTAATTGGAAGCAAATGGTACTCCCTAAATGCAATTCAATTGACTCTGGAGGAACATGCAGAAGAAAGTGTTGAAGAATAATTTTCATCAAAGGCTTCTCATTTTAAGACAACCTGCACACTATTTTCATAGCCATTGTTACAAGAATCTTTTTGATGTTAGTTCTTTTTTTCCTTTTTTGGTTTTCCTTATGAAAATATTTCTCCATGGCAAAAAAAAAAAGTGAGTGACAATGGATTCGTGTAACAATTTTGATATGATGAAGAAAATTAATCTCATATGAAGCAGTTTTAAGACAATCCCAAAAATGTTTTTCAGGTTTTTTTGTTTGCTCCGTTCTGGCTGTCTAATTATATTTGGCTCTATTTCAAAGCAGCAGAATACCAAACAAAACAAATCAAAACCATATGCGTACAGTATATTTTATGATCGTTTGTTTTCGCAAAGCATACAGCATTGGGGTGCGACCTTTCAATAAGATGCCCACACCCACTTTCATAATTTGAATTTGACACAATCCTCAGATACCCGATGAGCAATGATAGCAATAAACCATCAAATCGCTTATTGCATTCTCCATCGCTTTACCCACAGTTCCGCTGTAGGTCCTCTCGCCGCTCTAGCCAAGCGCGGGTGGAATCGGACACGTTTCCTCTCGCCGAGCTCAAAGCGTCTTTAAAAACACCTTCCTGCTGCTTTTACTGGAGCGACTCAATTAGCTGCCTGATTGACCCAGGAGCCGGGTCTGACCCATGTAACGAGTCTGCACCAACTCATTAAAATCCCCCAGCGTGGGGGAGCAGCGGAGCCCCCACAGGCACCTGAATGCACAGTCACCACGATAGGGTCATCAGCAGCTCTGCCAAATGTGTGTCACACAGTGCTAGCGGGGTGCGGTACACAGTCTGGCAGCAGCATCTTGAATGCATACATGGAGTCAGACCCCTGTCCCACACTGTCTGTCCACACGGAATGAGAATGCCAGTTTACCGTAAATATTCAATCCAGACTAGTTTCTACATTTACATTTCGGCATCTTTTCCGGAGCAACCGACAAAGCTTAGAAGATTTATACAGCTGGACATTTACTGAAGCAATTCAGCCAAAATGACCTTGCCTGAAGGTACAACAGCAGTGTGCTACTTGGGAATTGAACCTGC
This sequence comes from Albula goreensis, assembly GCA_022829145.1. NCBI lineage: Eukaryota > Metazoa > Chordata > Actinopteri > Albuliformes > Albulidae > Albula > Albula goreensis. The sequence goes on from CM040744.1 coordinate 7,463,743, forward strand.
AACCTCTCAGTTACAAAAACCCAAGCTTTGTGCACTAGGTGTCTACTGTCATTGCTTCTGTAAGTCTAATGAATTCACAGTCTCTGGAATGTTATCACAAGGAATTGTTATTAAATTATGTATTTGCTAAATGCTATTTTGCAATGTATTGAAAATATATGGTAAAGCAGTACCAGGTCTGTAATAATTTGGTATATTTGGTTAAAAATATGGTCTGTATGTTCTGGTGTTATATTTCAATGAGTAGTGTAGGTGCAGTGCCTGCATGTGTGTGTGTGTGTGTGTGTGTTTGTGTGTGCATGCATACTTTTGTGTCTGGTGTGTTGGACTGGTGTTCCTGTCATTTCAGAGGGCGCAGAATGTTATGGAGAAGCAGGATGTTAATTGAGAGTAATTAATGGGGCCTGCTGTTTTCTGCCTCCTCCGTTTCCCTTTCCTCTTTCTCTTTTTTCCTTTCTATTCTACAGGAGAATGCAGTGACAACAAAGTCAGTACTCTGCCCTCAACCGTGTGGTAGCTGTGTGTTTGTGTGATATTCTGGCATGTAGAGAACCATGTCTGGTCCAATCACTATTGGCCATGAAACATGTTCACGTGGTCATTGTGTGGTTATGCACATGCTTGCTGTCTGTGTGTCTGCCACTGTATCTAAGCGTATATCAGTGTGAAGCGACGGGTAAAAGTTTAATTTGTGTTGAAGTGCTAACTGGACACAAAAGGTTAACTACAACGTTTTTTAATTGACTGGTATAAAACCCAAACCTGTTCTTCAAGTGCTCGCCTGTTATGTTGGTTTCGTAGTGCAGGGTGCCAGGCATGTCAGTATTCACACACTATGTAGTGAATCATCTCCGTCAAGTCACTGACGGAGAATGGAACGCTGCTCGGCATTGCATATGTTGAGCTGCTGTAGATCACGGTTTCTGTCAGCATCAAATGCACACATGTGTGGACACGCAAGCACATACACAGACACATTCATGTAGTATATATGTACGCATAGACACACCTATGACACCTGTGCGTTAGCATGTGTGCACACGCAGACCCACAGAGACATACACAAACATACTCCCGTGCACACATAAACACATGCACACATACACACAACATGATGCGTATGTATACATGAGGGTGTGGGTTTGATTTATTAAAGGTTATTAACATATTTTCTGTCAACACTATCTGTCACTCCCATCTGTCAGCACTCACTCAACACACGCCTGCTTGCGCGATCTAAGAGGAGGAGGGGCCGTCATAAATCACTGACGGCCAGATTATTAAAGCATACTGCTAGTAAGAATAAATGTGACAAGGTTTTTTTTAAGCTTTTCTCAGTGCGATTTTTTCTGAAGTTAGCGCCTATCTGATCTGGAGAATGCCACAGCGCCATCTTGTGGTGTAGGATGGAACATATTATGAGTTTAGGACATTAACAGATGCATTTCCTGTTTCTGTTGTGACTTGCAGTAGTAACATTTATGGTCAGCACTAACATTTTACGAGCGCAATTCCGACTCGATTGCAAACTAAAATAAATCTTTTCAGGGATTGTTTCCCAAAGATTTTGTGACATGCTTTCAACCCGGCAAATATCCCAGTGTTACGTATGTGTGCATGGGGTAGCAGTTTGGATTATGTACCCTCTCATTTGTTAGCCTGTTTGTGGTGTGTGGGGTTTTGTACTGGTAGTGTGTCATTCTATACATAACTGCCTTTGATTTTTCTAAATAAATTGCGAAAGCCGACATTATTTTCTTTTTATTTCCATTCCTGCTAGTGGGCCCCAGAGTATCCTGAAGTAAGTTGAGCTCTTAAATGCCAGAGCCATTTTGTCTAAGTAGTATAGACCCTGTAATGTATAGCTTTGCTCATATAGAAGTACAAAATTTGATTTAATCTTTTTTTCTAACCTTGATCTCTTTATTGGTTTTATTTCTCTCCTTCTGATATTATCTTTCTCTCCCCATCTTTCCTTTGCTGTGCCCACCTCCAGAAAAAATCCACCCCCCAGGTAATTGGGAAACAGTTCTTAAAGAGCTGGATTTTCATAGACATGTCTGATTTTTTGTCTTTGGTGTTTCTCTGACAATGCCTGTCACTTCCACGCATAGACACTCTCTCTGGTTGGTTTAAATACACCATGTGACATATCTGTGATAAAATGTGACCCTTACCATGTGACAGCATCTGTCTCAAGCTCTGCCCCTCCCTGGACTGGCTGAATACTGACTGCCACCTGGTTAATGTGTTTCCATTAGCCTTGCTAATTATTCCACTGCAAAATATTTTTATGTTTCAGCTCTGGTTATATGTGAAAATACAATTGTATTGTTATCATATGTTTTGATATGATTCAGTCTGTTCTGTGCGTGATTAATATAGTTTAATTGCTTGTGTGCTTAATTTGGACTAGACATACGTATCTTTGCCGTAGCCTTTGTAAAGTGCTTAAAATCTCAGAGTGAAATACTTCTTTTCTCACAGATAGGTGTACAAACCAGTAATCGGTAAATCACCTTTAACTTGTACTCTAAATCATGTCTTTGTAAGTGTAAAAATAATGGTGTTAAAATAAGTGGGCCTGATATCACATGATTGAGAGGACAGCATGTGTTTGTCTATGCTGTATTTAATTAGCAGCAAAGGTTTTAGTGACTAGTTACATCTATGGAATACAACTGGGCATTCCTAATTTGGATATAAGGGGAGAACCATTACAATGATGACGATGGTGATGATGATGGTAACAATGATGACAAAATGACGCTCTGGCCCTGTGTGTGACGATGCAGAGCCCCCCGGAAGCCTGTCGTGGAGACTGACATCCAGTTCTACCACGTACCATCCCACGGCAACGCCAGCAAGAACCGCCTGATCGAGGACACGGAGGACTGGCACCCACGCACCGGCACCTCTCAGTCCCGCTCCTTCCGCATCCTGGCCCAGATCACCGGCACCGGCTCTGAGCAGCGTAAGTTCCACACCCACTCAGACCACGCCCCATATTCACTGTTTCTGATGTGCACTTAGAGACATGGGCTCCCAAACTGGTAATCAGCGCCTTTTGAAATGTAGCCAAAGATACTATATTTCAACACAACTGTATGTAGTCTTTAACTAGAGCAGTCACATGACAAAGTGGAGTTTGACCACTGACAGCGTCCATGAGAAACACATTATGAAGCAGAATATTTTTCACATGCTATCTTGTGACGCATCTCAATCCTTTGGGGAACCAAAGCATTTGGCCCCTATTAGCAGAATCATTTCCCTTTTCATAGACACGACAGTTTTGGTGCAGATTTCCCATAAATCCTATGATTAGAAAATGTCCTCACCCCTATTGTTATCTGTGTAACAGCTGTTTCGTCATCATGGTTCACATATCAATCTTGACAGATCACGACTACACGTCTCTGAGATTCCAGTGAGTGCGTGATACCACCACAGCAGACAAAGGGCATGGGATCATGTAGACATATTGAATGGAATCATGCAGGATGACTCTATGCGTAATACTGATCCACACCAAACATTAGATGTTTTGATGGATTTAATTGAGAAAAATAAACACCAGAAACTAATAAGCAGTCACTGACAAGTATGTGAGGGTCAGAGAGGGTAACTAGAGGGGTCCTAAAGATGAGAAAAGCCATCGTAGTCCCTCTGCCCCATTGATCCACAGTTACCGATTGTAGTGCGTTGGCGCCGTTGAAACACTGGGGAGATGCTGTCGATATGACGGCAAGCTTCAGCTTTAAAGCTGTGGTGGGAGGCGACAGGGGAAAAGGGAGTCACTGTGATATTGTATAAATCCAGAGAAGCTATATAGAAAGTGACTGTATGGTCACAGGAACCAATTTCACAGCTGGTCAGAAATACGATACATAAAATGTAGTGAGGCAAAGGCTTAAGCTGCTTTTGGAAATGTACTCTGCCCTTTGATATCGGCTCATAAGTGGTTTATATGATGCGCTAGATGAGATGAAACGGACTTCAAATGCAGATTAAAATGAGCTTAAACACATTTCAGTCATGCTTGCAGAAATGCATTGCAACTGATGACCTGTAAAAACAGTGCTATAAAACTATGCTGAAGGCTTTCTTCACTTTGAAATGTACCTTTTAATATTGTCTCTCCGGAGCGCTACACTGGTCTCCGCAATCCATTTAAGTTGGGCTGAGGCAAAATCTGCTACAAATTTAGATTCAGACGTGTTTAAGTACTGTGGCTGTTTTGTACTAGCAGTTGTGTGCAATTAACATAGTTGACCCCAGACTCGTTGAGTTTTGTTTGCAACGTTGGCATTCCAATTAAGCGTCTAAATATGTTAATGTTTTTTTCCTCCCTTCTAGCGGAAGGTCAAGAGAGCGAAGCTGCGAAGAAGACAAAGTAAGTGGTCTGCCTTTTTTTCATCAGATCTGATCCTGCGGTGGCTTGTGTTCCGTATTAGCCCGACATTGTTGTTGTTACTGTTACTGTTTGGATGACGGGCCGCTTGCGGAATCTGATACCCCGTGTTTTTGGCATTCGGAGTCACGCAGGCCCCTCATTATTTGGGATTTGGTGTTTATGCCCAACTTCCCAATACGGTACGCTTCAACCCTCTAAAGTATAAAAGCGGAATTAGAAGGAGTGACTCTTGGGAGTCCCCTGAAGTAACCGGCGTGAAAACGGTCCAAGCTGAGAGATCTTGGCTTGTCGGCGAGGATTTTTGCTGGCTCTGGCCGTCCTGGTGAATCTGAGCTGGTGGCAAGCATGCTCCCGCTGGGTTTGAGCCCTGTCAGTAAAAGGCATTGTGGGTAACCAAAAGGGATTATGGGCGAGTGGGAGCCCCTAGTTGGTGCTGTCACAGAACAAATTGTTTTCCCCTTTCATCAGACTTCACTGGGATGGTTCTGAACACTTTAGAGAATAAAGACGTGAGAGAGACAGCAACTGGAAAAAGTGTGCACAGCGAGGGAGTACTGTCCACAGTCTCCCAAAATCCTGGGTAGGATTCGGTTTGTTGCCGATGGGGAACCCACTGTTTCCTGTCGGAAACAGCAGAATCAAAACCAAATTTCAGACCCTGCACATGCATCGCAGCCCTGCCGGCCCCCCTGGGGATCCCACATGTTTTCCCCAGCTGTGGAGCGGCCGTATGGGTCCGGTGTAGAGGGTCCTGGGAAAAGTGCCAGGGCTCTGCCTGCAAAATAACCAGAAGAAGAATGGTCTTATGCAGCAAAGGGGCTGGGAGGACCAAACATTCAGTTTTCATTAACTTTACAGTTGGCACTGCGATAGCAAGAGCTGAACAGGCCTAGTGTAATGACCGCTTAGGCCTTTTTGCCCTGTAGAGCTGAAATATCTAAATAACACAGGGTCAGGGAGTACACTTGTTGATTATTTGAAGGAGTCCTATGTTTTTGTAGGATACATTATCCACTTACACCTAAAAAGATGCAACCTTAGACATAACCATCCAGAATTTTTGTCTCTGTGAATGTTGGTGCGGTCTCAAATGATCCCCAACACAGCCTTGTAAGCTCATGAATGGTACTGCTCATGATAAGAGACAAGAGTAGCTCATTTAAGATCTACACCCCCTCCAGCCAAAGACTAAACAAACTCTGGTCTTGATTACAGTTGGTGCCGTCACCATCCGTATCTGCCTCAAGTGCGTGTCAAACCACTCTATATATGATTACAGTATACAGACACAGAAGTTATCCTCAAAGTTTACCTTGTTATTTTAATGGCTACATTTTTAAGATTGCTCGGTGTTTGTGCCTGATTTGTTATCTGTCAGTATGCTTGTGCATTGGTGTGAAGTCTTGCTGTGGTTCCTTCAGCTCTTAGTTTGTGTGGACACATAGTCCCTCTGTGCATGAGTCAGGGTTGGGGGGATATTGCTGTGCTTTGGTGATAAAGATGAAATTGTTGGTTTGGAGTGCTAATTGGGGATGGTTAGTAGTATTTTTAAGGCTTTTTCTAGAGGAAGGTCTCAGAAAATGATATTGATACATTCGGATTGAGAAAGGAACATGGCTATGGATTGGCATGTGGCTTTTGCATCTGCACGGTGTCCAAAAAGATCATTTCAAAGTGGGTGGGACTAATTAGTGCATTCCTCTTTTTGCTCTCCTTTTCCTCCCTTCCCTCCCTCCGTCCTTCCCTCTCTCCTTCCCACCACCTTCTTTTTCTTCCTCTCCCCTTCCCCAATTCCCGGGTGCAAGGGTGCCCAAGGTGAACCCCCAGATCATCGGACCCCGATACACCAAGCTGCGGGACTGGCACCACGGGGTGTCAGCGCGCACCCTCAATGTCCAGTAGCCCTCTGTGCTTGACTGTTTGTGTTAGCCTGCCTAGCGAAAGACAAGGACACAAAAGAACCACCGTCTTCCATAGCCAACCTCATTGTTCGTCTCCCGTCTCCTGTCCCAATTCACACCTCTTCCTTCCCTTTCCCATCCCCCAACCATTCATGAAGCTTTCAAATATACGATAGTGTATGTATGTGCATCTGTGTATGTGTGAATGTCTGACTCACTTCCTCTGTAGAGACTTTGCCAAAATGTCTGCCTCCCAGGTTGAATAAGTGTTCATCAGACCCTGGGAGCCCAGTTGGCCTAAGAACTTAAGGTGTCCACAGACTTGCTACAGAGAATGTTAGGGAATGGTGTTTACAATAGTGGGAAGCTATTACAAGTTGAAGTGCTCAGAACAATTGGATTACGTCAACCCCGTCTAGCGCCTCCATTGTTAAGTCTTTCACAGCTTGCGAGTAGTGCACAAATTTCGGATATCGCCAGTTCAAGAGAAAACAGACACGGATGCCTGCGGTTAAGGGAATAAAAGGCAGCCCAGTGGAGCGGCTAGGGCCGGGGATAATCGTTCTATCATATGCGATGCATGAGACTCTGCTTTTAATCTTGGTCACGGCATGAATGTTGACAGTCCCCGTTCGGCGCGCCCCCTCACGCTAAGTTTTCCCATGTCAGACCAGACCTTTCCTGTGGCGGGCCGCCACGTGGAGCTGGGGGGGCGTGCTCCTTGTGTGTGGTGTGGTGTGCGGAGCATGCGAAACCGTGAACGGAAGGTGGATACAGGAGGTCGGTTCAGAGGGGGGTGTTCGCAGGGAAACCCCAGCTGTTTTTTCAGATCTTTGAGTTAATGCAAATTCAGACTCTTTTTCCTGGGAGGAGGAGAGAACCAGAGCTAGAAGTCGCAAACTGCACCTTACTGGTCCCAGTTAGCGAAGCTAATCAAACTTATGCAAGCCTTGATCAGCTGCAGTTTAGGGAGTGAGGAATAAAATGATGTTGCATGTAGTTCCTACCAGAGTAATGAATGTAGAGCAGTATGATAGTGGGGTGGCCTATTTAAGAGATTGGATTAACTCCTGACGTGGAGACTTGTATGTTTGAGGTTTCATTGATCTCACTTCTACATTCTTTTCATCCTGCTGACCATGCAATGTGTGCTGAAACCTGTGAGCGTAGCTGCTTTGGTTGCTGATAGATCTGGTAAATGGGTTGAGTTTAAGCAGAATGTAATACGAAGTTTTGTATCCTTTGCAACTTGTATCAGAAACATGCTTGGGAACTGTAATGTAGCAGTGGTATTTTAATAAAGTTTCTTCTACCTTAAAATTTTCTGTTTCCTCTGAGAATTTTTCTCCTGTCTCCTTTATTCTTGTTTTCAACAATCCTTTTCTTTCTGTCTGTCTCTTTATCGACTGTTTCTTCAGGCAGCCCCAAACAGACAGTGGACAGGTCAGGTAATCCCTAATGACCTAATGAGTTGTTGTCATGCTCACGCGCACTCTGACCCTTGACCCCTCACTATTACTCCCAGTCCAATTCACATTACAGTCGGAATGACTGCACCATCAGTTAACCTAGCTGTTTTTGTTTTGGGAATAGTCTTTGAGTGATATGACTATAAGCCCTTCTTTCACTCTTAAAATCTTAGTTAGTCTGTTAGTTTGTCACAGAATCAGAGTAATGAACTGTATTATAATGAGAATAATAACAGGAAAATGATTTTTTGGGTCATTTATATTAGTGCATGAATAAGAAAGTGTTTGGTTTCAGCACAAGAAGGTAGTTGGGCTTTTTCACTTGAAACAAACAAATGCACTTTCTGCAGATGCTTAGTGTGGATCCTTCAATTTCTCTTCATTTGAGGTCTGTTATACCTTCTTAGTCCTGAATCCAGAGAAAATCAACAGCTGACATTGTGGTGCCATTCATCAACATGTTTAGTTGTGGCTGGTGATAAATGACTCAGATGGGTTTAAGGCTACATGTGCCCAGGCCCTTTGAGGATGAGTAAGTGTTTTGTACGGTGTAATATGCCTACCCACAATGCTGTTGTGTGCTATGGTGTGTGTCTCTCTTTAAAGCACACCTCTACAAATGGTTGACACCTTAGAGCTGATTGCTGCTGTGCCGCCTGTCCTGTTGTCCAATGGTGTGGAGGAGGGGTGCCCAGTAGAGCCCCTGAATCGACACACGGTGGGCACGCAGACTGAGGATGACCTTGAGGAAGTGCAAGCTGGTGACCCAAAGTCATCAGGCCCCTATTGTTCTCCTGCACAGCTCACAAGCCCTGCTCCTTCTGCTCTACAGCCCAGTGACCCCACACCTCTTACCCTCACAGGTCCTGCCCCTTCTGTTCTACAGCCCACAGACCCCGCCCCTTCCCTTGCTCAGCCCACCAGTCATTCCCCCTCTGTTGTACAGTCCAGATGCCCCACCCCCTCTGTTCTATTGCCTGCAGGCTCCACCCCTTCCCTTGTACAGTTCATAGGCCACGCCCCTTCTGCTGTACAGCCCACATACTCCTCCTCACCTCCACTGCAGACAACAGATTCCACTCCTACATTGGCTAAGCCTATAGGGTCCCACCTTTTCACAGTAGTGACAGCAGACTCCGCCCCTGGTCCGGAAGAGTCTGCATGCTCCACCCATTCTGCAGCACAGACATCTGGCCCCGCCCCTGCTCCATCACACACAGGCGGCATCATCTCCAATTCCCCGCCATCTCAATTGCAAGCCCCTCCTTCTCTTTACAAAAGGTACAAAAAAATCATGAATAATTATCTGGAATGGATTTGTCTTCTCACAGCTATGAGTGCCACTGAATAAACACACAGGCGGTCAGCATGAGAATCGTAGTAGTTTAACTGGCTTACTGAACAAATGAGCCGTTGAATGAGATTTAATTTGCACTAATGTTATTTTCTTTATTTCAACAAGAGGCTGCTGCAACATCACAAAATACATCATTCCCGTTGAGATGTGAAAGGAGTAAACAGTAAAACCACATAGTTATAAATTCTGTGCAGGTCACTACCCTCCTCAGCATTGCAGCATGAAAAGAGCAGAACAGGTCAATTTGCTCAGCTTCTACAGAACTTTTTGGATTCATATAGCTTTTCTAAAGTGTCTGTATTCATTAGTCTGAATTCAGAATATTGAGGGACATTTGTTCATTGCAACCTATACATAATTTACATGTCCTTTTCCCTTTGAAGTAAACAAAAACAGAAAAACAAAGTAAAACAAAAAAGAACCATTGTTTTTAATGCCTTTCACTGGTTTGGTTCCCAGAGGAAACATAAATAGTGCAGCATGAAAGAAAAAAAACGAAACAAAACAACAGAAAGTCAAACATGCATGTAAGAGAACCCTGAGCAGCCTAAAGACATATTAAATATTAATCCTCCGCACGCTAACGTTGTTCTGTTTCTTCATCTACGACACTGCCAATCTGTGGCAAAAACGCGTTTCTAAATCCGTGTGCAAGATGTGGTAGGTCACAGAGGAGTGTGCAGTATGTTTTGGGTGATTACTGTTTGGACTTGCCTGTCTATCTGTCTGTCCAGTCTGGTTTCTTCCACTTACCTCCAAATTCCTGCAGCCCTCCCCTTTGTCCTCTCCACCAACCTGAGCTGAAACTTGCCTCGATGTTGCCCTCACCTGTTCTGTATAAAACCCTCACATGTGGCATCAAAATAACACTGATACTCATGCCTTACCTGATATAATTCTCAATGGAAAATCCTATTTACAGCCACATTTTCCACATTACGGTCTGGAGTGGAATAGCGTTTTCACTGAACTCATCACACTAGCACACCACTGAATGGCTCTCTGCCTGGTTTCTGTTGGTTAGGCCTGTGATGAGTGAGCTTTAGATCAGTTCTGCTCCTAGCGCTGATCTTGGATCAGTTCAGATTATTTATTGAGTGGGGGTGACTGGAATTAGTGTTGGATCAGCTGATCTATGTCTTAGGATGGAAAGGACATGGAACGTGGAGGGTCCCAGGTATTACACAATCCTCATGCAGGTAGCCAGATGTGAAAATGTGTCCCACAATCCTTTACCCTCTGACCCCCCCGCGTCCCCACACACACTTCCTGGCCCATGTTGTGCAATCCGGGCTTCAACCAAGCCTGCCTGCTGACTAAATACCAGCTGGTTTTTATCTAAGATTGATCTTTTGGGAGAACCCCCCCTGTAGTGTCATCCTTGGGGTACTTTACCCTTCATTCCTCTCCGCTCACCTTTGTACACACAGATTGCACTCTTCGGACTGTGACTATTTCCAGAACATTCCCTCTCTTGAGTAGTCTTCCCCCTCTCCCTCTTTCATATAGGCCACTGTATTTGTTCCCAAATCCGTAGCATGCACTGTTTCTTTTGCTTCTTTGGTTTTAGAGACCACAGTCACAATTTACGAGTGTGAGTCATTCATTTGGCCGTGTGATCCAGCTCAGTCGCTCAACCATAATTGGAAGCATACACTTGTAGAGCTGGAGTTTGTAGTCTGCTCTGTGCTGCTTTTCTAATTACATGCATTTTTTGTGGTCAGAGTGCTCACCCTATTGTTTTTCATGCTGCTGTTCTATGTCAAAAGCCAGTTCTAATGTATCCCTAGCGCCTGTAGAGCTCACTGTTAGATAGTGTCTGCACTTCCACTCCTTAGCCACTAGGTGGAGATTCATACCAGTGAACAGCTGTTGCTATGATAGACTGCTCTTTCCAGTCTAAGTAAAGCATCATCCCATCCCTACTTCCAACATCTTTAAAAATGTAGAAAATAAAGAAATATGGATTAACAAAATGATTAAAAACAAATAAGATTTGGAAAGATTTTATTCCTCAATAAAATCCAATTTGGAATACCCAGTTATATTGAACTCCAATTCCAGCAGTGCAGGGCCCTGCAGGAGAGAAAGAAAGTACATACTCAGAAGTGTGTGGGTGCTGTGTAGTCAGCTGCTGTTTATTTTATCTCTGCAGTCCAGCTCCACTAGTTATCTCCTTTTCTGGTTCACTGGAAAGAATGAAACAATGCATCTATACTGATCACAGATGCTTAAATGGCTGGGGGAATTTCTATTGCACAACCAGTTATGATAAGATACACCATTTCTCAATAAGGAGAGATGGTAGTGCCAGGTTTTTCTTTTTTTATTACCAAAAAAAGCCTCTACTCGTAACTAAAGGATTGCATGGCTAATTCAAACTTCTAATGACTTGGCCTTTGCCTTGTTGTTTCTGTCTTCACCCTTCTTCCCTGTCTGATGACCTCAGAGTTAACATACACGCAGTGTTCTCAGCTCACGTTTCTCTGACTTCATGGTGTTAGTCCTGATTCTGGGCGGATGTCTCTTCCATTGTCTCTTCTTACCCTGTGACTCTGTCCTTGTTCTAGTCCCCTGCCGCAGGTGTGCTCTCCGATATCCGTCTCCACGGAGCCGAAACCTACACTTTCTGTAAAGCCATTCCTTTCCCCAGCGCCTGTAAGGTACAAATCTGCAACTCAGAACACCCTTTTGTGCTGCAGTTGCTAATTTGACATTGACGTTGATGTTGACGTTCATTGACTTTGGCCTTATTTCAACTTGCGTTGCGTCCTTAGCTTTAAATCGCAAATAAAAGTTACACGATTTGACAGGGTTCAGTGATTACCAAAAATGTACTTGCCAAAAGTGTTTGTGAAGCATTCACAGTTAAGAACAAATGTGGATTGAATCCAGACCATTGAAATTTACACATGTGCATAGGAACATTCTTGGCTGTCTCTTCTTTTTCTTGGCTGCTGTGTCAAATCTCTCCTCCCTCTTGTTTGTGTCTGTCTGTGTGTGTGCACGTGTGTTGGTTTGGGTGGGGGGTCTGGGGGTGCAGGAAGGCTATCTTGCTGAACCCTCTGAAGTTTCTGCCCCGTGGAGCGCCGTGCCCACCACCCCTTACCCCCAGTGCCCGCCCTCAGAGGGCAGCGGACACTGTCTCCGCTGCAGTCCGCACCCAGGCCAGGTAGACACACTGACCACTCACCTGTTTGAAGAAGGAGAGTGGAAGCATTGCATGTGTGTATCCGTGTGGCCATTTGCTGGACTCATTTTCAGTGCAATAGTTAATGTGACTGGCATTTGCTTGTTAACCCTTGGTCAGGGTGACATTAGCGTATTAGTGTTTGTGCACGGCGTTAGTGCATGACATTTCCATGTTCACTCTACATTGGAACATGAGCTGTCTGTATCCAGCGTGTGTCAAGTCTAAATGTGATTGTTTGTGGAAGTCACGCCTCACTTGCTTTGTTAATGTCACCACCTTTATTTATGGAATATGGGTTTATTTATAGAATGTGCAGTCTTTCTCTCCTTCACTGTCTCATCTGTCTATTTCTGATCTCTCTCCCTGGCTTATCCCTCATGGGGGCCTAGGCAGCCGGAGGGGGGGGTCCCACGTTCCCTTTTGGATGCCCTCCTCATCACCCCCATTTTCAAGGCCCCACCATTTAGACTCAGGAAGAAAAAGCGTCGGTCAACCAGCGCCCTCCATCTGCAGAAGATGAAGAGGTAGTTGACTGTGGAAGGTCAGACCAGCTAGAGCCAGCAAGAGCTAAAGCAAGGTTCCTAAGGAAACAGAATCTGATATTTCAGTATTTCATACTGCCACATAGGTGACGTTAATGGAAATGAGGTTCTAATTTCTAATTGTTTGTTGAGTATCAACCAAGTGCCTTGAATAATGAAATAAAATAATGAAACACAAAAATCTAAAATTCAGTTTGTGTGCGTGGGCTACAGCAGGCTCTCTACCAGGATGTTATTGCGCATAATTAGGTAGGTCCTATTTTCCTTAGCCTTTATTTAAACAGGAAGCCTGCGAGACACACCTGAAATAAAAAAAGAAACAAACATTAAAGCTGGTTCTGGCAAATGTTTGATGGCTGGCATTGTTCCATGCTAGAATGTTCTGTGGAAGGACCTGAAGAGCTCTCGTGTGAATGAGTTAAGATAGTCTGGCCTGTGGTTTCTCCCTGAGCCAGATTTATAGAGCCTATATGGGGCCTTGTTCCCATAGATGGGGCCTTCTTCTAGATGTATGCACTAGGCTCAGGGCCACCCTGGGGCCGTGCCCACCTGCAGAACAGCGGGTAGCACGTAGCTCAGGACTCTCCAGCCAGCTCCTGGCTCTGTCACGCACTGCCCCGGGCAACAGCCGTGTTGGTGTTGCGCCGCGCTGCCGTGGCAACGGCTGTGTTATGTCTCCGAGATGGCATGGCATTGCATGGCAGCTGCGATCAGCATGGAATAACTCGACACGGGCGACCAGTCTCGCTAAGTTCAAGAAAGGCGGCACTCAGGAACAGCCTTTAACAATGTGCCCACGGAAACATGGAAAAAGAAACAACCTTCAGATTACACCTGCTGCTTGAAGGGTCTACAGACTCTTTCTAATTTTGCGCTCCTTCCTCTGTAAAGGGGTATTATGTCATTGACATTACCAGCTATGATACTGATTCTCATCACAGTTGTGTGCATTTAGTATATTAGAGTCAAACCTTGTGCACTTTGGCCACCTTGATCTGGGCCTAGTTTTCCTTTGTGTATACACTATCATGGAATTTTGATATATGGAACAAATACAGCAGGGCAAATTTAATGCAGTCATGTGTGGCCCACATTTTGAAGCGAATATCAACTATGCCAAGGATTATGCAGTTGCGCAATAGCGACCCCTGTAGTCAATCCATCAACTCCAGGAGATGCAGTTCCCCTGTGCATTGTCTGTACAGGCTAGCTGATGGGGTGGTGATCTTGGCCACATGCATAGCCATCATACCTGCCAACAAGAAGGAACTATTAAACCCACAAACAAATATCAGATTTCTCATAATTAGTTCACTAAATCAACATTATGTTATAATCATTTAGCTGAGGGCCAATCCCCCTTGGGAGCAATGTGGGGTTAAAGGTCTTGCTCAGGGCCCAACAGCAATGGTGTTCTTGCTGTGGCTGGACTGGGGCTTGAACCACCAACCTCAGGGATCCCAGTCATGTTCTTTAGTCTGGCTGCCCTAGCAGTGTGCTGTGAGCCCCATCATGGCTTCAGCGCCACTGTGTGACCCCCGCCTCCAGTATATTAATGCAGGTCAGCGGTCAGTGCCCAAATCCCAGACCGCTGAAGGGCTTTTTATTGACATCTGCTGATGCCATTACACCAGCAATTAATGCGGTATGCTTCTCTTCCTGGTCTCAATTATGGGCCTGATTAAAAGGCTCCTGTGGAAAGTGCAGGTGCATGCTAGCGCCAGTGAAAATGATGGGGGGGGAGTTTCCTACGAGACGAGGAACGAGGTCTCCCGTCTGGAGTCTCTGTCCAGATGGGTCGCGTCCTGGTGCCAGCTTCATTGGATCAGCCTAGCCACAGTGTCCCTCAGAGAGGAACTCTAATCCAATCATCTTCCCCCCTAATTGAGCTGATTGGTGCCGTTTATTAACGAGCCTTCTGGTAATTGGTTGTGATGAAGGGAAGGCCTGGCTGCATCTGGTTACAGTCATGGATGTCACATAGAGTTATCCTGATAGCCGCACTCGACGAAGAGCCAGCAGATGCATACTTGTTGGCTTGTGGAAGCGCTAGTAAACCTGATGTCTTAGTTCATATTAAAAGGGATTCCATATGAAACTGATTGAATTTGTACTCTGGGAATAAATTAACTAATGACTGAAAATAAAAATACATAGATAATATTTAGTCACATTGATCTTATTTAGAGATTAGCAATATTCTAAACATGAAATTTATGGTCATATTTACTGGAGCAGCCCCGCTCACACTATGGACAAATACTGTTCCCAATGTACCCAAAGCCCAGAGCTATACTTTTTACTGTGCACAGAATATTTAGTGCAACGATTTCTCCACTCATGAATGGCAAAACCCACAGATAAAAGGTTTTTTCCACAGTAAGTGCACCTAGGAGGGCTAGAGATTGCAGTTCTGTTCCATTCTTTTCATTTTATCCCTTTTCTTTCTTTCTCTCTTTCTCTCCTCCCTCTCTCCCCTTCTGGAAGTGTCTCCTGGCACCAGTCCGTCACTGACCTAAGTGACCCATCTTTCTCCTCTCCTGTAAGTGCTGTCTATATCCTTAGGTAACTATTCTCCCATCTATTAAATCTGTGTGTGAATTGCGTAGGAGTGTGGTGGCTTAGCTGCCATGTGGGGACCTGTGATGTGGATTGTATTAATGTGGGGAGATGGGGGGTAGTGATAGGAGTAAAATGACGTGTGGACACTGGGGTGGGTCTGGGTGGGTGCAATGATTTGAGACCGATAATGGTGTTGGGAGGGGCATGATACGGTGATGTAATGTGTGTGGGAGTGGGGGTCTTTTCGTGTTTGATGGTGGGTATCAGTGGCAGGCAGGCAAAAGAGGTCCGCTTGGACAGGAGCCAAAAACACAAGTGCCGAGCTCTGGACTAAGAACACCCGGTTTCCACGACCACCGTTGCCACAACAAACTGACCCCAGAGGCTTTTTTACCAGGCATGAAGGAGACCGATACAGAGCAGTTGGCACCACTATGGATTGTGGGTAGTGCCTAATGAGAACCTTGGCCCACCCAGGATTCACAGATGCTGAAAGCTGGCTTGTTTTTTATTCATTCATTAATTTCAGAAAGGGGGTCTTTCATCCCTCTCCCATAAAAGTGGCCCTATGGCCTTGGACCGTATTGTACAGGCCGTGAGTAGGTGAGAGTTCCCCCCTCCAGGCCTTTGTGGTGGTGTGCTGGAATCTGTCTGGAGAGGCAGTCCAGCCCCTTGGTGCGCATTTGAAATAGGCAGTGCTGTATGGAGGCTTTGCAGTGCTAACTGAACACACATGGAGTCTGTTTGCCCCTCCTCGGCCTCATTAGTTTTATCATCCGAATCAATGCAGTTTGGCCGTGTGTGTGTCTGTGTGTGTGTGTGTGTGTGTGTGTGTGTGTGTGTGAATTCCAGCTTCTCTCGAGCCGGTGCCCTCTCCTCAGTTAGACGGCCGTGTCCGACCCTCTTCTTAGCGATTGACTGTGTGTCTGACCCGCTCCCCAGTTAGACGGCTGCGACCGTCTGACCCTCTCACAGTGAAGTGGCTGTGACTGTGTTTGGCCCTCTCCTTAGTGAGATGCCTGTGATTGACCCTCCTCTCTGATTGTACTGCTACTCTCCCTTCATAGTGAGATGACTAGATTTGATCCTGTCCTCTGTGAGCTGAGATAACCAGGGCCCTGTTTACGCTCATATCCAACCCATCTGACTAATGAGAATTCTCTATATCTGATACTTTTAGTTGTCTCCTCGCTTTTGACTTTTTCACTTCATGTCTGGTTTTATATGGTAAGACTGACAATGTTTCTTATTGTTGCTCTCAGTGTTCTTCCTGGCTTGACAGCAAGCTCAGGTTTTTCACAACTCATATGCCTATTGTGGTATGTTATGTGTGACCTGAATGTTGGATGTAGAATAACCTAAATGCTGGAGTATTTGCATTCAGAATATAACCCAGACTTCCACCAGATGCAGTTTAAATTCCAATTCAGATTCAATTTTTGTTTAGACCACAGTCATCAAATGCAGCATGTTTTGGATTTATGAAGATGAATGTGATGTATAAAGAAACAGAATGGAGCCTAGGTCTGTCTAACCCTCTCTCATCAGCATCTAAACCTGTCCTCAGTTTAGGGACAGTGACTGTCTCTCCCTCTTTTTGAGTGAGGTGGCTCCTCTGAAGGGTAACTGTGTCAGGCTAGTTTTTTCTTCTCAGTGTGATGACTGTGGCTGTGTACAGTCTGGCTGTTTCTCATCTCTGTGATAACTGTGACTGTTTATAGTCTGGTCCTTTCACCTCACTGTGGTAACTGTGAGAGTGTCTCTGACCCTGTACTCAGTGAGATGTCTGTCCATGGTTGACCCTTTTTATTATTCCTGCAGTGACTTCATGGAGGAGCCTAGCACTCAGGTTACGTCTCCTGTGAAGACCATGACCAAAGCCCCGACCAGCGCCCTGCGGAACGCTAATTCTGTGTCCGCCCCCAACTTTAAAGCCCCAGCTGCCCAGGGTAAGCACACAGTGTAGCAGATATGCTAATCTTTCCTCATTGTTTGTTTGTGTAACACTGTTAGGTCTTCATTTATATGTGTGTACACCACTGTCATCCTTATGCCTCACTCACCATTGTTTGTGTGGCTATGGTTGATGGGTCTACGTATAGTCAAGTCACCTGGGGGTAGGTACTAAGGTTGAAGCTATCTATGTATTTTATTTAAATAATGAGTTTATTTTAACTAGATCCATTCTCAGAGAGCATTGCAATACTACTTGAGTAACATGATATGCAGCAGCAGAGATCAGTTTTATGTCAGTGCACTCCTGTTGAAATGCTTGAGTGCAAACGTGTAGCCCGATAAATTGTAATTCCTGAAATAGCCAGCTGGTGGCAGCACCACACTATGTGTTTTTTTAAACTTCAGAAAACGCTGTAACGCCAAAATTTGATGTCTGCTGTCCTCCTGAAAAAATGTACTGTAATGTAAAAATGACCTGGAACATGTTGCTTTAAAGCACTGAAGAGAATTTCACTTATTAAATAAATAATAAACACACTCTTTGTTTTTAAAAAAGAATCATGTCCTGATCACAGCACCTTAAAGATGTAGTCTTTAGGATAACCTCAGAGGATTATTGAAGATGTAGTCTTTAGGATAACCTCAGAGGATTGGATAGAATGGATCCCAGATGCATCTGTGGTATTCCAGGAAGGCGAGGCTTAACTCAGTCATACACTTTGATTGTGTATTAGTTTGCTTATAATTTATGCCAGATCTCATCTTACTATACTTCATGTCTGAGAATCAGAATAGGTTACAAGGAAAATGTGTATCAGTTTGAATTATCAGTTATGCTTGTAATGTATAGTAAGTCTTCAAAAAGTAGTGTTAGTGTGTCAGCACTCATATATAAACTGAATTTGTAAAACCTATGTAGGCTTAGAATAGCATACTTTCCACTGTCTGACTGTTTTTGTTTAACCTACCTGTTTTGTTTGAAATTTTAGAGGAGCATAAAATTGTGATTTAGTAGTCTTAAGTGCTGAAGCGAACCTTGTTGCAGCAAGTGGGCGAAAATGGAAACTTATTTTCCGCCTAGCAAGCATGAAACATGTCGCTGCGAGGTGGTTGCGGAGGTCTTGTGGCTCTTCGCCCCTCTCGCTCAAAGGAACCTTACAAAGCGAAGCCCACCTTGCTTTTTCACCGCTACATAGGTGTGGGATCTGTACAGCAGGGTAAATATTTACCGAAGGGGCTAGGGGGCCCCCGGAGTGAGGTTTGTGGGGCGAGGTTCTTGCCTCTGCCCCCTGCCCCACGGGGGGTGTGAATCAGTGTACGTGTGTGTGGGGGAGGGGGGGGGGGGCAAGGCTGTTTTCCTAGCTGAACAAGTGAGGACCTCTTGTTTTCCTACTGAGGTGAGTGTTGGAGGGGGGTGGTCCCATGGGAGCCCTAACGAGCATGCCAGTGATGGGGGGCAAGGCCTAGGTTTATTGGGGTGTATGCCCCCCCCATACCCACCCCACCCCACCTCGCTGCTGCTGGCTTCCAACAAAGGGCTGCTTCACCCAGTGGGGCCTGGAGTCAGGTGCCTGAGGGAGGTGTAGCAGGAGGGAGAGAGGAGAGAGGGGAGGTGTAGCATTAGAGAGGCCACATGGTTAACCCCTCAGCACTGGCACTGTACTTCTGAAGAGGGGGGGGAGTTAGGATTGACCCAAGATTACTAAATGTTTATAAGTAATTACAAAAATCACTAATGTTTATTTAACGGTCCTGTTAAGATAATATAATGTCTTCTGCAAGAGGGACCTGGTCCAAGACTGTTACATGTTTACCAAGCAGACAAAACATAAATGACCCATGACACAATACACCGCTGGAGATTAAAAGACAGTACATCAGTGATAATGAATAATAAATAAGACCGAACATTGTAGAACAGTTTCAGAAGTGGTGCTATGGGGGAGTAGTAGGGAGCTGTTACTCAACAGATAACTTTTATCAAGTCAAGGGTCAACCTCATGCTCTGCTATTACGCTCAGATCAAAACCAAAACCCTACAAGTCTGGACATGGGCTCTGTGGGGTCTGAGGTTCAGTACAAGGCCCCCATTCAAGGGCGGAGCCGCCAATTTCTGGAGGCCCCCCTGTTCGACGAAGGGATCTGAGGACGCAACGGAGGTGCAGGCTAATCTGTCTGATTGCAGCTCATCAGGCCCTGATAGGTCCCAGCCCTGCGGCGATCAGCCGGGAGATTACGCCCCCCTTCGCTTCAAAGAGCCAGGGAGCAGGACGGGGGTGGGGATTATTGGGAGATCCGGGATTCTCCTTCACATGGGGGGGAGGACATCTGATCTCTGGCTCCCCAGCAGCGAGAGAAACAGCCGTCTGATGGGCAGCTCTTGCTCCACTCATTCAGTTGTTCGTGAGCCACTGTTAGCTGTTCGGCAAGAACACTCTGTTCCACAAAGTGTATGTTATACTCTACTGCAGAATGTACTGTTGAGTTATTATGACTGGAAATTGAACAGTGAATTGGATCTCTCAATACAAAAGTGCAGGGTGAATAGTCAAATCTTACCAACCCACTTGCATAGAGGAGGCATAAGCTGAAAACAAAGAGAAGAGTCTGACTTTCAGGGGGCTTGAATTGTGTTTTAGACCGGCTAGGGTATCTCTCCCCCTGCTCTCTCTCTCTCACTCTTTCTTTGCCTTCATATCCCCCCAAGATGCTTATCAGCAGAAGATTAGTTACAATTAGTACTGGAAAGCAGAATGTTTTGCACAACTTGATACCCTCCACCACCACCCAGCCCTCCCAATGATAGCATTCCAAAAATATGTCATTTGGCACATTGGACTGAGTGACAGGTCTCGAGTGTTCAGAGAACCGTCTCCAAAGACACCATGGATATCTCCAAGTTTTTTTTTTCCCTCCCTGGAATCTCTCCTCTCGCTCGGATAAGGGTTGCTATGCCACCAGGTCTCCTCGCTTCCCCCTTTCGATGAGGCCGTGTCCGGACATGTTTGTTCAGCTCATCCTTTGTCCCTTTTGGAGGAAACCTACGCCTGCGTGCTCGCTTGACCGCTGCACCCCTATTGTGCTTTGTTGCGCTTCAGCTGTTGCATCTTTTTTCCGCCATTGGAGAATACGTCCATCCCCTCGCGGCGTGCCGCCTAGCGACGCTCTCGTCAGTCATCTCGTGTTAAGCGAGGGATCGCTGACCCCCGAGCTGTGTCGTGCCGGGCTCCCCCTGTTGATTCCGACGAGAAAGCCGATATGATTTTTCCGCCCCTGAGGCACGGACCCCAGAGTTACGCCTGACCCATTATCCTGGACAAATGGGGCCCAGGGCTTCTGGGTCACCCGGTCGCTGGTTCCCCTCACAGCTGTGTCCAGGCTGCCCCCGTTGACTTCTGCTAAAGCCGATGCATATTTCTCTGAGAGCTCAATGTCCACTGGAGCCGTTAAACTGGATAGGCGCGTGTTTGTTCCCTTGTGCTGAAAAACCCCGAAAAATGTATTTCAATTGATAAAAAAATTGAAAGTAATTTCATTGTTGACCCCATAGTCCATCCAACCCCGTTACATTAGCAATGTTTGAGGTGATGTCTGAAGATGCCTCTTTCTTTGTTGTGTTCCTCCTCAGGATTTACCAAGGCGGGTGCCCAAATTGGACAAGTCACTCCATCTTTTGGGACCGTGAGCAACAGCGCCCCAAAGGTCCCGGTGCCTGAACGGCCCGTTCCACAGGCACACCCAAAAGACGAGGACTCTCTGGTGCAGAGGGCCGAGCACATTCCAGCAGGGAAACGCACACCCATGTGCGGTCACTGCAACATGGTCATCAGGTGAGGTCATGAGGGTGGGGGCAGGGGAACCCTAAACCTTTATCCCAGCAATTCCTCCCTCTGGAAAAATTTACCCCTGGTCACAGTACATTCGTCAATAAGTCCTCGAAAATAACCAAAAGAAGGAAAATCAATCACCGCAAGCACATTAAAAGGTATTGCTAAGTTTATGCCAAGAAACAAAGTTTAGGCAGACAATCCATGTCTGTTTAAGAAAACGGACAACTGTAAAAGACAAGAGTGCTTGAATAAATCTGCAGCTCACATACTATCATTTCTGGTATTGCATCATTAATGTTTTCAATAAAATTGGAGGAAAAACTTCTACTGGTTCAAAATGATGGAGAAGCAGTGTTTGCTGATTTTGTGTTAAGACAGTTTTTGTATATAATGAATGAAAGCCAGACAGAAGATCCCCTATTTGCTTTCAAAGTTGCCAATGTTTCTTTCCAATCAACACTACAAAATTATGCCTTAAAGTGTCGTTGGTCTGGTGCATAAAAGTAAACAATTATCTGAATGTTCAAGAATAATTCAACAGATTGTAGGGTTTGATAAAAGACTCAATTTCATGTCACAGCACATTCTGTACCACTACTTGAGGTGTGCTGTATACATTTCAGGGTAGATGTACAGTATTGACTACAGATATGGAAAGCCGTCCCATAAAATGAAGTCTTTTTGAAAGGCCTTTCATTCTCTTCTAATGGAAGGGAAGCGGAGGAAATGTACCCTCAGGTCTGATAAGGCCCTGGTGCTCCACATCCGTCGGTGTAAGGTTCATACTTTAATTTGCGGAGAGAGTTAGAACTGATGAATTTAACATGACGGCCAGAGGGAGCGGAGTCCACGCCGCTCCTATCTCGGCGTAATTACAGTTCACGGCCTTCGCTTGCTCGTTATTGGACGGTATCTAAGACTGGGGTCGGATATCACCGCCATTGTAAGTGTGGGTTTCAGCGCAGCCGTGGGGATAGAGTGACGGATGCCTGCTCCCGCCAAAGGGTGTCGGTGACGGCTCAGTTTAGAGTAACCATTGTCTGCAGTAAATATCCTGCTGTTGTATTTCCACTTAGGCTAATCATCCTATTTGTAACCCGTGCTTCTGCGGCCATTTTGGCTTGTCGAGCTTACGCTTTGCTCTCTCAGAGCCATGCGCGGAACCTGTTCTGTTGTGACCGCTTCCCCCATCTCAGTCTGATGAAGTGGTATATGGGTAGAGAAGCATAGTTATTAAAAATATTTACAATGAGACCTTAACCAATCTGATACAGATGCATGTATCTGATTAGATGGGAGGTATGTGACCGTAGGAGCAAGGATCAAAGTGTTGGAAAGACTACAAACCAGTTGTATCACTATCTAGTCCAAGGAATTAAAACAAAAAGTAAGCCTAGACTTTTGTGTTCATTTAACCATTGAATATAATAGGATGTGAAGCAGTACTGGAAAGTTTATGGAAACAAATCTGGAGTCAGATCTGGTAAACGCCTGGAAGTAAACCAGCTTAGTGCTTTATATTCATATAAATTACACATTTATAGGAATGTGGGTATTTACCTAGTCCACACCTGCAGCATTTGTCTCAGTTCAGTAACATGTCTCGTGTTTGTTCCTGTAGGGGTCCCTTCCTGGTGGCCATGGGGAAGTCGTGGCACCCTGAGGAGTTCAACTGTGCGCACTGCCACAGCTCGCTGGCTGACGTGGGCTTTGTGGAGGAGCGCGGGGCTGTGTATTGTGAGCACTGCTACGAGCAGTTCTTCGCCCCGACGTGCGGCCGCTGCCAGCAGAAGATCCTGGGGGTAGGTGGCAGAAAGTCTCGTCAGCATGGTTTAGCTGAACTCGTGAACCACTGAGAGTGGACAGCAGTGGCTTGAGACAGGTTCATAGGGGATTGTGGGAAAGCCAGATGGTTTGGTGCTGTCGAGGAGACCACAGATTTTACAGAAACGGCCGGTAGGCCATCGACATGAAGTCATGTCGAAGAAATGAAAAACAAAACAAAACACACAGACCTCAGAAGAGAACAATATTAGTGTCCTCAGTTCCACTGTCCACCCTCCATTATTTCCTTGCTTTATTTCTCTTGAGACCCAATCTGCCCATTCTCTACACCTCCTCCCCCAGCCTCACCTCTTCAGTCTGTGTTCCCTCTATTCTCTCAGAGCCAGAATGGTGGGAAACTGGCTGTAATGTGGCGGTAATCTCTGTCATGTGGCCTGAGAGGGAGAAAGAGGTGGGGGTAGGAAAGTCAAAATCTGTGGTTAGATGTGTCACAGTGAGGGAGAGCCGGCCTACTTCCACCCCGGGGCTGCAGCCCACTTCAAACAGCCACCCGCTCATCCTCTGGTCGTGCCGGGCGGGTCAGCGAGAGGGGAGAGAAAGGAAGAACCTCATCGGAAATGGGCCTAGAATCCCAGTTCACAGGATTCATCCAAGTTCACAGTTCTATGCTGTGGCTTTAGAAGGCTGCTGTCTAAAAATGATGAACTGTTTACTTCACAATTTTCATGTAATATCTGTTCAGAGCTCAATATTATTGTCAAGTTTTCCGAAAGAAGTAAATAGGTATTAATTATTGTCCCAGGGAGTGTATATTTCAGTGATCCTTGTGCACACTGGTATAATAGTCCTTGCAAATTTTGATTGGTAACAGCTTGTTATATCCACTCAGACACCTCTCCTAGGTTTTATTTGCGTGTAGAATAACCCAGGGTGGTCTTTTAACAAGCTGTTTCTGGCCACAGAGCATTAAAAAGGAATGTATATCAAATGACTGTTAATGACATGTACATTGTACAACTGTCTCATGGTCTGTTAGATTTGGCGAAGCACAGTGCTCAGTTTGGTTTTGGTTTCAGTTGAGTTTGGCACTCATGTATCTGGTGTCCACACCCCACCCCCCCTCTCCCACCCCCACAGGAAGTGATCAACGCCCTGAAGCAGACCTGGCACGTGTGCTGCTTCCTGTGTGCGTCCTGCCAGCAGCCAATTCGCAACAATACCTTTCACCTGGAGGACGGCGAGCCCTACTGCGAGAGAGGTGAGGTGACCGACATACATGCGACCGTATTCAGAGCAGCACTGTAGTCTACACACACAGCTCATATTTCACACCCTGTATACTGCATACCTAGCAGCAATACCTCCCTATTATTCCGTTATTATTGGTGGAAGCTACAGTAAGTATGGCCGTCTTGGTAAGTGCCTGAATGGGCGAATTCCTTGGAAAGTTGCAACAGGAAGTGGTGCATGTTGTCCATTAGGGGGCAGTCATACATCTGGACCAAACATTAACCCAATGTGCCACTACAGTGTCAGTGACAGTATGCAGTTGGAAAGGCTTTCGTTTTAATGAGATGTTAAACTGAGGTCCTGACACACCATGGTCATTAAAGAGGACATTTAAAGGTGCAGAGCAAGGATACCGTTGGTGCTCCGGCTAATTCTCAACCTGGCTTTAGCAGTTTTCTCATTCAGTCATCTCTTTACTTGGCTCAATAATACCCCCCCCCCTCCATTTCAGATGATGTGTGGAGAGTGCTCTGATACAAAATGGCTGTCTTGCATCACCCAGGTGATGGCTACACATTGGTGGTGGTTGAGGAGAGTTTCCCACATTTACTGTAATTTGGCACTGGTGTTAATCCAGGAGTCATCTCTATTCATATGCAAGAGGAGCATGTGCTGGTGTGGGATTCTGTTATAGTCCATCACTAAAACATCTGATTCGACTTAAAATGGGCTTCAATGAACCTGTGGCGACACCTACACTTATTGCTACAGCTTTAATCTGTTGAGTCAAGTGTTTTAGCATTGGTTGGAGCAAAAGCCAGTGACCCCACAGCCGTTCTCAGAAAGGTTTGGAGCCCCCTGGAGTTAAGCCTTAATAGCATGTTAACTGAGGGCCAATCACCACTGTGGAATGAGCGTGGGTAGACAAAGACAAAGACTGTGGAAGAGCTGGGATATTATATAAATATGAATGGGACAAATATAAACCAACATCCTGCACCTGTAATTCAGGAAGAGTGAAACTTGTACAGTATCAGGTATAAAATCAAACCTTTTCTTTTCTCTCCTGTCACAGACTATTACAATCTCTTTGGTACGAGTTGTCGAGGCTGTGACTTCCCCATCGAGGCAGGGGACAAGTTCCTAGAGGCCTTGGGGTCTACCTGGCATGATACCTGCTTTGTGTGTGCGGTATGTCAGCTCCTTTTTGTGTGTGTCTGTGTGTGTGTGTCTGTGTGTGCCTATTTGCATGAGTGTATTACCGTGTGGGTGAGCTAGTGAGTGAGTTAGAGGGTTGGTGAGTTTAGTGAGATAGTGACTGAGTGAGACAGACTATAACCATTCCTACATATGACTTCTGTCTAATTATTTGTTTCGGCCTCAGGTGTGCTGCACCAGTCTGGAAGGCCAGACCTTCTTCTCCAAAATGGGAAAACCCCTGTGCAAGAAACATGCCCACAATGTCAAAATCTGAGAGCCCTCCCTGAGAAAAAAGAAGAGGGGGAGACAAGACAGAAAGAAAGAGAAGAAAAACTTTCCAATCGGCTGTTGATATTTTTGGTTGTTACATTATCGAGCCCTTTTATCCCGTGGACTTTATTTCGCTATTGTTTTGGGGGGGGGAAGGGGGTTATGTCTTTTTTCCCCCATTCTCCGCTGTTTCTGAATTTCATGTTACCTACAGCTATGTGTGCTTTCCTGAAAGGAAGGGTGCCATTTGGAGTAACAGAGGCAAGCTCTTTACATCAGACAAAAACAAAATATAGACATTTTGTGTGAAACAACAAAAAAAAATTAATTTAAATCCTAAAGTCCTGAATCCTAAAGTCCTTATTTTTGCACATTGAAAAGTAGAGTCTGCTTTTAAATATTTTGTTGTACATTTCTAAAAAGAAACTTATTAAGTTTATCGAGAACCCTATACGCTTTTTATTTACCTTAAAACCAATGCCTTTATTTTATCTGTCAATGAGCGTAACATGCTGGTGGTGGGTTGAATCAATCCCAGAATTCATGTCATAGAAAAATATGCTTGGTCTGGGTGAGAAGCGTGCTTTCTTGAACTCCCCACCAGTTTCTAGAATCACACCTCTGTGTTTTTGTGTGAAAAGGGTATTGCTGTTTGTGAGGAATCCCGCAAGAAGTGGTCAGTGAGAGAGGTTTTTGTTTAATGACCCCTAAAGGGGTCAGTCTATCACCTTGGGAACATGAAAGAAGGAGAAATGTGAAACTATGTGAAAGAGGAGGTTGGAGTAGGGAAGAGCCACAATGCATTTTCATAGTTCTTAGTCAAAATTTGTTTAAGTTAAAGCAGTAAGACTCTGTGTGCATTGTGAATCTTGTGATGGATTTCTGAATTGTACAGAAGTGGTGAACCAGAATGCCATAAACAACCATAAATAAATATTCAATCGGAATTCATTTTAAGTATGGAATGTGTGATTGTGGATATTGATTTTTTTCTTTTTCAGTGCTTTTGTTCCTATATGTTGCAAATAATATTTATGATAATTATATCTTACTATTTTTTGCCATACAGCACAATCAAAATCAGGGATTTGTATAGGTTAGACACACTGGTTTGGACATTCAAACAGATATAAACTGCTTCTATAAAACAATATATGTTGTTCAAATAAAAAAAGGGCCTTTGTTTCAATTCTTTAACCAGGAACAGTAAAATCACTCTCATAAGTATTAAAGTAGAAAGCATTGACATGTTTTAAAAACATTTAACAGCTTATCAGACTTTTCATTGTGATGTGGATTACATACAACTAGGAAGCTAGTCATTTTAACGCTGTTGAAGTTTGCAACGCTGTTGAAGTTAACAAGGACAATACTAATTAATAGTAAACAGCTAATTAAAAGTACTTCATGCACACATTTCAGGCGTTGAGAGTTTCATAATTATGTGGTCAACTTGATGGATAGCTATTGCATAGGTAATGATATGTAGCACACTTTGTTAGCGGATGTGTGATCTGATTATACAGTGCGTAATGTCTGTGCGAGTATTCTAAACTCAGTCTACCAATGACTGCATGGTTACCTGGTACCAGTGCAAGGTCACTGAGGCTAACACATAGGTCTGTTTGCTGTTGGTCTCAGATGGAGAACTAGACTTGAATGGTGGAACCAGTGTTCTTTCATAGATGCACAAGCACTCTTTCTCCAGCAGTGGCAGAGTTTTAGTCAGTGACAGTGACAGGTATGTATCCTGATATATTTATATTTATTAGAAGTCGGGGACATGTTTGGGTGTCTGTGTGTTTTGCTTACACTTTCAGACAGGACAGAAAACGTGTTACTTCGGTGATGACCTTTTGTTATTATGGGCTGTCTTACTAGTACATGCAAACATAAAACAGTCAAAGTTTATTGAGTTAATTTTACAGTCAGATTTTATTTTGGTCACCATCATTAAGTAAAATAGGAGTGATTTTGCGAGAAAGTTATCCATAAGTATGGATAAACATATTATTCATATGTTCTTCCTACTGGAGCAGACTGAAATTGCTTCAGGTATAGATAAATAATTTAAGCATTAAGCATGTTCACTGGGCAATTTAGAGGACACGAACATCTTTCTCTTGGAACAGGATGAAATGGAATAAACTTGAATGGTTTAAAACAGCAATAGCTCTCAGATGGTGCTGTACATACTTATATATGTCTTTGAGCAGTTTTGCATTTGGTGGTTTACATGGTGAAAAATTGCAATTAAGTTATTCGTCTTGAGGCAATATCACATGGACACACATCTGCGCTGTTGAAGTGTGCAACAAATGAGGCAAGTGTTAAGGCCCTTTTATAGTGACCTTGAATGTACTCATAAAACAACAAGAATGCGTTTTCATTTTCTGTTTTTCAGCATAATAAAAAATATATTTTTAATGCAAAATCATGCTCCATAAGGTGAAGTAACTGTGTTTTGAAGCACTGAGCAGATACTGGATATCATGGAGGAATGTTAGTATTGTTGATGTGCAACAGGGTAGCTGTTATACTGAAGAAAAGAAGGACACATTGGAAGGAAACATTGTTCCAGCCAAACATTGATATGCCAAGTACATTAACAATCCGATTCCTCCTGTACCAGCTTGGAGTTCCATTGTAAGTTGTTCAAGTATTAGAGGTAAATTCACAGTAGTATGTTGGTAAGAGCTAAACACTTATAATTGTGCCAAAGATATATTTAGACCCATCCGTTCATGTAATATGACAAGTCTATACAGACACTGCAATGTTTGTGACACTGCATATTTTGTGGCTTTTCACTGGTACATTATTGGAGATAGCTGGAAATAGTTCAACAGTTAAAATGATACTCACAATCAGGGAAAGGTTTGTGTTCCAGCAGTTAGTGTGCTTTCTTTGTGTGTGTGTGTGTGTGTGTGTGTGTGTGTGTGTGTGTGTGTGTGTGTGTGTGTGTGTGTGTGTGTGTGTGTGTGTGTGTGTATGAACCCTGGTTTCCTAGAGTTCAAACCCCTTTGGACTTGTATTTGAGCTGAGTTTTGTTGTTTTCCTTCCCAGGTTATGAGCTCTTGTATTTAATTTCATCCTTAAAGACAATAATCTTGTGTTCTTATTCAGTGTCATCTTCCACAAAAGCACAGTTCACAATGCAATCAGCCAGATTGTTTTTTGTGAATGTGTGGGGGGAGAACACATCACTAGCATTTCCCCCCCACCTATTCTGTGCATATGAATCAATGAATCGACCCCTTTTTCTGTGCACACACAGCAGCGAATAAACTGGTGTAGCTTGCCATGATGGGTGTGTCCGTGTCCACGTGTGTCTCTCTGTGTGTCTCCCTGTATGACTATACCTCTCTGTTTGCCCCTTCCATTTTGTGTGTAGGCCTCTTGCACAGAACCTGCTTTCTCTGGGCTCACAGGTGAGAGCACGAGCTTCCCCAGCGAGCTGGTAGTAAACCCATACCGGCATGTCGGGCGACGGGGTCGCGACCCTTTGCTGCGTTACTCAATGGGACATTCAATCCCGCCACAATGACCACTTTCTCTTTTCTCCTGCGGCAGTGAAAGGGCCTGTTTATGCTGAGATCCCCGCAGCTGGGAGCTGGGAGTGGAGAGGTGAGATCGGAAGGCTGGGTTTGGTTTAGCCGAAGGAAGGTCTCCCGAGAAAGGGGGGGGGGGGAGTGTGTCCGCACAACATTCCACTGTTCCCACCAGGACTGTGTTCGGTGCAGGGCACGGCGCAGAGGCGAGAACTCCTAAGCGCAGGAACGCCAGGGGGGGCGGAGGACCTCATGCTGGGTACCCTCACACTGAGGACTCATGCCCATCTGCAGGTTTCTGTATTTGAATTGCGATTACGCGCGGTGAATATAAACTAGACGACAAACAGACCTGACGGATTTCTGGGTGCGGGGTTCTTCAGACGAAGGAAAACATACCCAGTAGGTGCCGCCACATGTTGTAACAATCAGTCGGTGTATCGCCTTTCATACCAGTCCACGTTGGCACACCTAGTGTTTGTTTCTCAAGGAAAGCCTTTCTCATGATGTCAGCTTCGCCAAAACAAAGACCTTCTCTGTTATCCAGATAATTAATCATGTCTACTGTTTAACAAGCATTCTGGAGAGGGTGTGGAGGGGGTCTAAATTAAGAAAACCTCAGGGGTGTTGGCTTCTGCCTGGGCCGTACACTACTGGTGACAACAAGACAGGTGACTTAAGGCAAGTTGCTCAGGCAAGTCAACACAGACAGACCTGTTAGGGAGAAATTGGCATTTTTGCAGTTTCCATGGTTATCAGTAGGTTTGCTGTAAAAATGAGCGGCGTGAAAACCGATAAATAATAAAATTTTGCAGTATCGCCAAAAACATCAGTTAATTTTAAAACAGAATCAAAGCAGCTAAAATCAGGGCTCTCCTCACGAACAATACAGATACTGAATAAAACATTTATTCGTTATAAATAAGTAAACAAATAAATAGTGCATATATTTTGGGGGTGCTGGTGACCCCGCTGCAGTTGTGCGGCGTTGACTGTGCTTCTCCAAGACGTCGCCGGTCGGCGCTGTAGAGAGAAGGAAATCTCGCTGGTGAACGAAGCAGACTGAGCGAACGGAGCGGAGGCAAGGAGGTTGTTGACTTGGAAAAAGTCAGACGTGGGACTACCCTACACCGCTAGCAACCCTTTTTAAGCATTAACGTGAGCGGACGGTAGACCAGCATCCGAAGAGGAATTCTGAAGCGCAACTTACACATTTTGATGAGCCTAGCCAAACGGTAAGTTCAGAAACCATTTGCATGTTCCCTGTAAGGTAAATACATAATTTGTTCAAGGCTGAAGCGCCGTCTGCCACTTAGCTGAAGGTTTTGATTTTGAGCACCGGAGCCGTGGCTGTTTAAGACAAATTGCTGCTGCCGTTCCGATTGTCAGCACTGTGCAT
Source organism: Albula goreensis (assembly GCA_022829145.1). Taxonomy (NCBI): domain Eukaryota; kingdom Metazoa; phylum Chordata; class Actinopteri; order Albuliformes; family Albulidae; genus Albula; species Albula goreensis. The sequence goes on from CM040744.1 coordinate 7,494,405, forward strand.
TCTGTTGTAATTTGCAGCATTCTAACCTTTTAAATTGATGGCCGGAGTCTTACTGTCCTTATGTTTGGCTATATGTCATGATTATGGTGAATTTGAAGGTTTTGAGTTGCCGCCTCTACGAAACTTCGCCAGGTTTTCTTATTGCATTTGCAATTTGTATTGTGGTTCACCTTGATGGAATCCAGTTTGATGGCGTTTATCGTTACAAACGATAACGTTATCGCAATTGTTATGAACGACACATGTCTGATTTCTGGTAATCTTTTAACTTTTTGCTGAATTGCAACGCTATTTTATTATGTGGAGAAATATTGAAAATGCATTGGTTGTTTAAGAAGTACGCGTGCCAGACGTTTCTTGCTCTGGAGTCTCTATGGCTTCTAACTCACCATTTAGGGAATACTGATTTCATTTTGCGTTGGAGAGTTGGTTATGAGAGCATACGCTTTATTCTTAATTAATATGTCATATTTTCGGGCAGGTTGGCCAGGTACTGCATCGATTTGGCTTATTCAAACCTTCTCAAGGTACATTTATTACACGACTATTTCATGCGGCCGTGTCATTGGCCGAGGTATTTTCGAAGCAAGCATAGAGGATTTCAGAACGTATTTTTACATATCAGTCATAAATACTTGAAGTGCGTAGTATTGTGGGAAAAAATATAGTATGCCAGTAAAATTAATAGCTTCAAGAAATTCATGCAGCACTGATCAAGAGCATTGCTTAAATAAGACGTAGATGATTTAAGGTTGACATTTCTTATGAAGAAGCACAGATTCAAGATTCAAGCTTGATAGTTCACGTCAGACAGTAGAAGTCAAGAGACCTATTGGACTTCTCACTGGACAAAAGACTATTCTAGCAAGAATGAAACAGTAAGGGAGCCCTGACAAAGACTACATATTAAGTTAGTATAACTGAAGAAGTCAGTGATCACTTCAGGGTTATTACACAGCTGGACACAGGAGCTATTATAACAAATGCAAATCAAGGTTTCACTGATAATTATTGCATGACACTTTAACATGATTGTGCTGGCCTAGTGAACTGTAGTTTATTATTAAGTAATTTGAGACCAGGAATATCTGTTTCCTTTTTCTGCCTTTTTCTGCCAAACAGGCATTCACACCTGTCAGATTTGAACAAAGAAAATAAGCCTCACCCAAAATTTGCCATCCTCCAAACCAAGTGTTAAAGCTATTTAAGATATCTAACACACATTTGATTTTTTTTTTTTTTTTTTTTTTTTTTTTTACATCTTTTGGCCCTGACTATGAAAGTTCTCTCTCACTGCCTCGTCACACCTGGGTTAAGATACTCTGGCTTAAGATCTTAAACTGTATTTGTTAACATGGGTATTTTTAACTCATGTCAACTGTGGGTGTGTAGAATTTATGTCCAGTTCTGCCTGGTGATGCACTGTGTTGAGCTGTGTTAAGATGGGTATAATAGTGAAATAAACTTTGTGCCTTGTGGCCTCATAGTTAATACACAATTAAAGACTCTCACAGTTTGCTATTTTGCACTTCTAAAGTCAAATGGCTGTGAACAGTGTTGACTTATTATTGTTAGAATCGGATGACAGTGCTGTGACAGTTTTCATTATTGGGATTTGTGGACTGAAGATGCCACTCAACGGGGGTATGAAGAGATATTCAGAGTCCCTCGTTGCAGTTCTAACAATCATCTTTGTTTGTTAAGCGAAAGATTATTATATTAAGCTCCAATCAACACTGAATGAATGAAAGTAACCATCCACAATGATATTAGTGAAAAGGACTTTGTTCGGCCACCAGAGCAGGTGGTGGTGTGTCCTCCATTACATTAGCGATTGACAAGATCACCACCATGCTTCATATACAGTACTTCTGCTCTTTGCCTAAGCTTCTTTGCATACATACTTTTGAATGTTACTCTGGATTCACCTGCCATAATTCTGTAATGTAGCTAGCCAATTATTTACACTAAAGGAAATGGCTAATGATTTTTTTACATACAGTAAATGTACATTGCCAGAAAAATTGAACATGTGCTGCCTAATAAGTAACATGTGCTGGCTAAATCATAAAATAACTGACTGTTATTTAGTATTAATTTAGCAAACTAGCCACTGAGTTCCCTGAAAGGCATTACACATTGAAAGGTTATTATGAAAATACATTATTATGTATTGTGCATTTGCACACTGCCTCTGGTTTCATACATGTTCAATTAGATGGTCATTCCATAACTCTGAGCTTCTTATTTATCAGGTTATGCTTTTCTTTATCGAGTCTCTCAGGGCCAAATATAGACCTGCTCATATGTGCACTTTCCATGCAACTCTTCATTTCCAGAGTGAGACACTTAAGTGGAAAATGTACTTTAGTGCAGGTCTGAATTTGTCTCTTATTGTATCTAACTGGTATATCTGACCTGCTGTGACTGAAAGGAAAAAATAAAATGTATAATTACTGCTTTGGCCAGTCTAGGCTAGAATGTTTTGAAAGAGATAAACTGAAGCAAATTGGTGTGATAGTGACTATTTTGTCTTTAAATAAGGTGCTCTGAAGATATTTTAGAAAACCTCCCAACTCATGGCTGAGCTGCTCTCACTGTTTTGGTCGTACTTGGCCCCTTTAGTTATTGTTCTAGGTGTGGCTGGGCCTTTACTTTGACAGTGTATTCAGTACTATAAACACACGTGCTTGTGTACCAACACAGTCTTGGCTTGGGCTGTTAGTCACGGCTGTATTTGGCTCAGATGTTGGAGTGGTGCGTGGAGCCTAAGTGTCCTTTTCCTGAAAGTTTATTTATCCAAATAGTGCGTACAGGGATGACAAATAGTTCAAGTTTACATTATGCATTGGCAATAGGAAGTAGGGAGTGGAATTCAAACATTTGCATAGCTTGCATACTGACTGGATGATGAAAGATTTATAGTATCCCAAAAAAAAAAAAAAGAAAAAAGTTCAAAAAAATTGAACAAAAGTTTTTGGTCATACTCTGACTAGCTGTTAACTGTAAAATACAGCATTTTACTGAACAAACCTGCATGTGATCACCCAAATAATTGCATAAACACTTGCATGTAACAACATTTTGTATTCATGGATCAATTTCTTGCGTATTTTAGTTTGCTAAAGCTAAATAATGCAGTTTCACTAAAATCAATGAACATATTTTATTGAAAATATGAAATCTCCAGATACATAAAAAAACATGTTTGCATATATGTGTATATATACATGGAATGATTAGTGGCTTCCTCAGTACTCTCAGTGGATCAATGATTTTTTGGTTTGATTTATGTTTTGAAACATGGCAGTGCATTGTGGGTATTTTAGATATAATTTGTTTTAGAAAGAACATGTTTTGTGTTTTCCTGTGCAAAAGCAATGACTTTTTCACTTGCATAATTTCTTTGACTAGTTTCATTCTTAAAGACTAGTGTCAGTTTAGAGTTGGGTTTGGTAATGTTTGAATTTTTTTGTTATTACTTTTTGGTACTTATAGAATAATTACATATGTTATGCATACAGTTTCATATAGCATACATTTATATACAACAGAACATCAGTGATCTTATCAGTAATTATGAAAGAGCTATATACAAGGGTAAGAGGCATGTTAAGATCCTATAAATAAAAATATCAGTCACCAAACTGGCAGTTTCTGGTACATTGAACTATGCATTAAAATGTGTTTTTATTGTAGCTTGCCAGACTAGGCTGGTACCACTGCTTATATTAATTGTACCATACACATCTAGGTTTAGGACAAATAATGGCATTGCTATAATGTCTCTGCAATAGCTATGATAAAATCTTAAGCATAATTGTTTTGTTAAAAATGAATTGTCTGGATTTTGCAATGCTAATAATTTGTCTTTATTTTTAGGGTTACCAATAGATAACCACCAGTACATACCGTAAGTCTACATGAGTGGAGTGGATGCTGTTGGTAATGGCAGAAAAGAATACATCTTTCAATAGCAAGAACAAAAGTGTTAAAAATCTGGAAATAATGTGTAAACAATTCAGAGAAACAGAAAGCTATTAACCAAGAAAAGTGCTAATGAACAGTAATCAGTTAATCAAGGTCACTTCTGATGTAAGAATAGTTTTTTCTGGCTTGCATATGTAGATTGGTACCTTGCAAAACTATTTTCAATTCAAATGAAACCTACAAATGCACATTATAGACAGAGGTGAAATGGTATGAGTTACAAAGCTTGACGAATTTGATTTATCTCATGGTAATATTTCATATTTCTGCATTCATAGATAACAAGAAGATAGCCTGAAAGTAATTGTCATTGAGGTAGCAATAGTGCTGACATAGCTAGCTAGCTAATAGTCTTCATTTTGTTCTAGGCTACATCTTGATCTACAAAATTTGTTTTGCTTTCTAGTTAGGGGTAGCTTGTTATGGTCATAGCTCATGGGGATTTCCATCCTTATCACCTTTATGTATCCTTTTTCTCATTTTAATCAAGCAATTCCATGGTTTGAGATTAAACCATATGTATATTTTTCTGGACGAGTCATATGATATCCAAAAAACATACCACATGTCTGCAATACTAACTGCATATTTTTACACCCATAATATTTGGAATGTGAAAGTCCATTCAGGAATGAGGAAATCGTAAATCATCATGGTTGTTAATGTCACAAAGGAAGGTGAAGAGTCTGGGATATATAAGAAATCATCTCTGCGATGCTGCTGTGATAATAACCTTTCCTGGTATGGTCTTGAATGGAACAACACTTACTACTGTTTCCACCAGTAACCTCTGTATAACCTGTACAACCACCAGTGACATATATGTACCGATAATGGAAATGTCTTAAGCGTTGCAGTATTCACTCCATTCTTCCAAAGCCAGATTTCTAAACAGCAATTTTATCATTATTATTATTATTATTATTATTGGTAACAGCAGCAGTAGTAGTAGCAGTAGCAGCAGTAATATGAGAGGTAGTTTTATCCATCAGTTTGAGAATTGGCATGGCTGAAACTGCTGAGTTAATGAGGAAACCTGATGTGTCTTAGAGTAAACCATGAGGTTCTGATACAACTGCAGGAGGGTCAGCTTTCAGGTGCAGCCGTTCTGTCGGAGTAATCAAAGCGCACATTTACTCGCTCATTCTTTATTCCATAACCATAATTGTCCAGCACATCATACAGCCGCAGTCAGCCGATCCTTAAAAACCCAGACCCGTTATTTGCAATCTAGTGACATAATGATCTGCTATTGGCCGTGTGGTCCAGTCGACACTCCTGGTCGTGTTACTGGAGGCTGAGGTGATGTAGGGGTAGGTCAGACTTTCGAGGGTGCAAAGTCAGAGAGAAGAACCAAAACCAGAGCGCAGTCGGGCCCCATCCTGCGCAGTCCAGAAAGCCTCCCTTCTCCCTCCGAGGCCCGTAACCAGGTCCAGCTGTCTGTCAGTGTGGGTTATGATGAGCGTATGTCTGAGAGTGTTTGACCATACGGCAGAACGCATCCAAACGTTACCTCACCTCCTCACCGTGCACTCCATCACCCTGAGACCACTCAGGAAAATGGTCAGCAAATACGAGCAGGCAAAGTGGAGGAGCAGATGTGTGCTTGTTTGTGTGTGGATGTGAATGTAGCGTGTAGGGGTGGTGGGGGGTGTTTTTTTTTGGGGGGGGTGTTTATGTGGCTGTGGGGTTGTGTGTATGAGGGTATATGTGCTTGTGTCTTCAGTGAATTTTGGAACCTCTTTTAAAACCACTGTGATATGTGGGGTCACAGTACTTGATTAATCTGCGATTGCTGAAGGGAGATAGCTGTGAAATTCTTCACAGTTTGAACCATACTGTAATGAGAGTGAAATTTGTCAGTGCTGCAGTAATATCAGACATCATTAAGTTATGAAAGGAGGTGAATGATGAGCCTCTCTGTCCAGATGTTTCTCTGGCAAACTCCGAGCTGCGCTATGATCTTAAGCACAGTGTTGCTTTAGTGCTTTTAATGTATTATTTTTCCATTTTGTTTTCTCTTCACGTTCAGAACCTCTTACCTTATTTTTATGTGTTTTCCATCTCTGTGCTGTCTCCTGTTAGTTTAGCGTTCTCAGAAATGTTTGCGGCCAACTGTTACTGAATTTTACTCCAAATACCTCGACCTGGACACACTGAACTGCAAAGTTATTGCACTGGAGACTAGTGCAGATGATGCTGGCAGATCGCAGCTTTTTGATCAAATAGCGGAATCAATAAGGTGCAGATTCCATGGCAACTAAAACAGTACCTCGTTTGGCTGACCGTGCATGGATCAGTCAGGATGTTGGTCACAGAGTGCACTAGCTACCTGGGTGAAATATGCCGCTGTGGAGCCTCATGGCTTCAGGGGAAATGGGAAGTGCTATTTTACAGGAAGTCAAGGACGTCCCTATTCCCCCTTTCCCCAGCCAAACATTGATCAGGCAGAGTATGCATGAACACAACTAGCCAGCTTGCCTGTACCCTGCTTATACCCTGCTGAAATTGGTAGCGGGGCCTATCGAGACCCTGGGGCACCCTTGAGCCAGCAGGATGTTTCACTTGAGCTGCCCTTGATCCTGTAGGATCCACGGCTCCTCACATCAGAAAGGACCCATGTTTCACGCCAGCTCAGCCACGCCGTTCCCATGAGAGTGTCTCAGCGAGCAAACCGGCTTCTGTATCCGTGCCACAAAGATGAACCCGCGCCACAGCCAGCAGTGCGTCCACGAACTCTCACATTTTTGGCAGTGCAAGAACTGAGGACTTTCTGGGCTGAGCGATAGCCTTCTGCCTACACTATTAATCCAGGACCATATATGCTATCACCAAATTGTAAAGGTACTGTGTTGTTTTGGAGCTTTTCAGAATGGGATGGTAATATGAAGCTTGTGAGCGGTAGTCCCAGGTATAAGTCACGGCATGGAGAGGAGCACGAGGTCAGAGGTTGCCAGTCAGACACGAGGAGCGATCCAACCGGCATGAAAGGAGAGATTGGAGTTGGATCGCTGTTATCATTGTAGTCCAGCCCATTCGCCAATGCGGATAACACCCGTATCGAATCTCCTGCCACTGCCTCTATGACCCCTGCTGAATCCGCACAGGGGGGAAAAGAAGAATGAGGGAAGGAAAGCCCTGGAATGCAGAGGTGCAGAGGACACCGGCCGTAGCCTCTCCATCTGGAAAAACAAGGTCCGGGAGATACTGTGCCGTCTGCACATCCCGGCCCCGTGGGAAGAAAAGCACGGGACACCAGGAAGAGGGATTCTCATAGATGTGCTTTGTACTGTACCTTCAGGCCCCTATTAGCCTCAGACAGTACACTGCTCTGTTTCGCCACTCTCTGCCATTCTCACTGTTCCTTTCACAGTCAGTGATGGTTGTAGTAAACACTTGGCACTAAGAGGGTTTTGGCAAGCGAGACCAGGCACAGGTTATGAAGATATTTATGATTCATTAATTTAACTGTTGGAATTCCATACTACGAGAGCTGTTATACATGTGCATCCTTTATTATTATGATAATGATGATGATTATTATTATTATTATTAATATTAATATTCGCAGGATTAATAGTGGTAGTAGTTAGGTAGTCTTTATAGAGTTGCTGTTTGGTAGAACAAACAGAAATTTTTCACATTTCTTGGTGAAGGTGGCAGCCTAGGTCATTGTACAAATGATGAACAGTACTAGTGCAGAGTATAGTGATGAGTGTAGTGCAGAGTATAGTGATGAATAAAGTTGCCATGCACTGTGTCCAGCTTTGAGGGGTCAGCACAGCAATACATAAAATGAAAATTGGTTATGTTTTCTGTTTTAACATTTTTCAGTGACAGTTTAAAGGCAGCAAGTGTTCCACCTCACCCTTTAACAACATATCTCTGTACACATACCCTGTTGAGCTTACGAGAGTCAACAACTGTGACGGATTATGAGATAAGAGCTATGTCATGCAGCTAATTACTTAGATTCTAATGAGAAGATGTGTTTATGGAAATGAATAGCATTTGTCCAATGATTAACCTGAAAAAAGTCTTCAAGTTTACATTTCAAGTTTGCACTTCTGCCTATTTATTGAAGTTAAAAACTTGTTTTGAAGGCTCTGTAAAAATGCAATGTTTGGAAACACTTTAAACTTGCCAGTGAGACATTTGTATATGGTTTGTTGGTGCTGTTTTCTTTTCATACAAATTCATTGAATTGAATTTGTTTCCTTAACAAATTCAATTCAATATTTTATTGTCATGTCAGGAAATGTTACTCGAAGTCTGCCTCAGTTGAAATTAAGTCAAAAACAATATAAACGCACAATAGCAATACAGAATCAGATACGTTACAGCACAGACTTGTGTACAGTAATACAGGTACTGTACATACATCCATAGTACAACCATAAACAGATATAAAATCCCCAGTCAATATCAAAGGCATCTATACATAGTAACATGAAATATGCATTGTTAGAGACTGCTTGGTGGAAAAAAAAACTGCTTAGTTCTTATTTGTGTTTTTAAAGATATACTTTTAAATGTGAAAAAGACCATTGGGACTGTTGGTCTTTTGCTAACCAGTGACACAGCAGAGTTGTGTCTAGAGGTCAGGTCTGTTTCGGGGTGGAGTTTTAAGGAGGTCACAGACCCCTCCCACTCCACAGCTCTGTGGAGAAAGAGATTTCTGTCTGCTTTATTTTCCCTCACCTATCCATAATTATACCAGTCTAGTTTGATGTCATTGTTTTAGATCTTGTATGAAAAAGTATTTGGGTCTGTAGTTGACCGGTTTTTCTGAAACCAGTGGAAAACTGGGGCCCACAAGTCCCTTCCTCCTCCTCCTCCAGCCATTTTTTTTTGTGTCTGAAGACCTGTGTGAAGAGACAGAGCCCCAAACCCAAACAGGGGCGCAGAGTGGAGCCCCCCCCCCTCCCCAAGCCAAGGTCACTTTCGGCGCTCTGAGGACCCCGTCTGCCAGACTCCCCTGCTCACCGGGCAGGATTTGGGGGTATTAGTTGACCCTTTACCCCGGTTTCCTCTGCTGTAATTACAGGAAGGGGGCACAGCCAATCAGAGCTCGGTTCCTGAGCGCACATTAATGAGCACAGGGGTGCCACTGTTCAAGTGAGGTGGTGGTGGAGGGTTGGTTGCTAGGGCGTCTGGAGCGGAGGAGGGCGAGAGTTGCCTTCCAGCTGCTCTTCTGGAGCAGCTTGTTGCTGAGCAGACTTTCCGCCGTGTCCTTTGGGCCTGTATATCGGCTTACCCAGTGTGCTTTTCTGTAATAGTGTGTAACATATCACATAGCTGTGCAAATGAGCTAAAGATCATCAGAACTTTTCTTTCTTTTAGTGAACAGAGGGCACTCTGGGAACACTTTAGCGTTTACTCTCATTTACATACTCTACTGTTGACTAAATCCCCTGCAATTATCTGTTTTTTTTGCACAATACAGTGTAAAAACTGCAGGTGGAACTATGGTCACAATTTAGCTGAGCAATTACATTGTAATTATAGTGCTGTTTGTGTTTAACCACAATGTAAGTGCACCACTGTTTAAGTGTATACTGCACAGCTTTGAAGCAGAAACACACATTTGTAGTTTGTGTAGTTATACATTATCTCACTGATTTGTGCCCTGCCACAAACCCCCGACTGTAAACATAACTAAAACCCACTCTGAAATTTTACGCAACGTTATAAAGACAGGTAACACTATCTGTGTAATTATAATGTAATAACAACGTCCTTGTGACCACAAGCCAGTGCCCTGATCAATAAGCTGATCAGCTTCTTATTTGTTAATCATTGTGCTGAAAAGAAGAATCACGTCAATTGAGGACTCTGACCGTTCAGCTCACTTGAAAAAAAAAAAAAAAAAGACACTCAAGCCGCACATTAACAATACTTGAAGTTCTAACCCTCTAACTACATCCAGTCTCAAGACACAGACTCTTCCTGACCTCTTTTCATCTGCACTATGAAGTTATAATGAAACTCCTCAGCAGTACTGAAGCCAGTGCTTTGAAAAAGCCTGACGATTCAGAGTAGGCAGCATGATCGCATTTGACAGCCACCCCTATCCATCGGTGCCAGTGTTGCTGGTGTCACATTCGCTCAGTGCGCGGACAGACGTTTCATTAACTCTGTTAGCGTCCCTGCAGCGACGCTGACATCGCTGGCTGCCCCACGGCCTCCGGAGTCAGGACCCTCTGCTCTGCGGGCAGGTAAACGGCCGCATGCCGTTTTTACGGCTCGGGGTTGGGGCTGTGAACGTTTTGATTGGTGTTCATAAATATTTACAACCCCCAGCCAGGGGGCTATCTCTCTTCCCTCACTCAACTGCTGAACTGGGAAGCTGAAAAGGAGTGGAGAGGGAAAGGGGGGGTGGATAGTGAGTGAGTGAGAGAGAGAGAGAGTGAGAGAGAGGAGAGGAGAGAGATGTGGGTGAGTCAAGAGAAAGAGGGAGTTTTATGGGAACGCTGGAAGGGTATATTTCCCTCTCTGACACCGGCGCAGTGTGCTGTGCTTTAAGTGGTTCCACATGCGTGCTGGCCGACCCTTTGTCAGAGAGCACAGCAGACAGGAGCATCTGCCCCCGTCACAGCCACTTAGGGAGGCCTGCTGGAAGATTCTCTTTGGGTACAGTCGCTCATTCATGTGTAAACGGCGTCCCCCCTGCAGGTGCGTATGGGACATTATCACTAATAGAGATGTTAATCTACGACAGAGAGATACTTCAGACAAATGACAGAAGTGGCTCGGGTTCCCAGAAGAACAATTTCTTTATTCGGTTGGAAAATGAATTCGTTTAAAGATTCATAACTCACCATTTACATAAACGCTTGATGTACTGATTCGATGATTCATTTTTAGAGGAACCATTGCTTGTGACTCATCCTGACTGATGCTTGTTTTAAAATGGGAGGCGGTGATTATTACTGTTTCTACTAATTTTCAGGATTTTTTTTTTGAGCTGCTCGGCGAGGCAAGACGTGCTATTTCATATTTCTGTTTAACTGTGAACTACTGTGTATGAGACATCTAGCTGGCCAGAATTTGTTTTTATAAGACCGGAGAGGCCTTCGCATTCCAAAGCACAGCTAATTAACATCAGCTACATGTAGCCACAAATATATACAGTTAAATCATCCAGAAAATAATCAATGTTTATGGAACTTCATTCCAGTCTCTGGGGTCTGGTTTTTTTTCCAGTCAGCATCCATGCTAATGCGTGCGCTCCGGATTCAGGTGTCCAGGCGTGCAAAAACATCCATCGTGAAATTTAAATTCCATCACCGAGCGTTTAAAAAACACCCCCACTTTAACGTTTATGCCCTTCTTGTTGATTGAAAATGAGCCATTTGGATCACACCCTTTATTAATGGCACAAAATTCAGTTTCCAAAGTAACTTTTTTTTTATACATGTCACATATTCTTTTGCAGAAAATCCATCAATGTCAAAACTGTGTTGTAGGCAAAAATTGTATGTTATTATTCATCTTTTTTTATTTCAACCCTTACCTCTGGCAGCCCTTCCTTTCAACCTTTCAGATTGTTATCCAGTGTAGAAGCCTCTCTGCTCCTTGCTATGCCCTTGTTATTGCAACTTAAGCTCTTTGTCTTTAAATCTTACAGTGACAACCTTGTAAGTTGCTCTGGTTAGGAGTGCCTGCCAAAAAAACCAACAAATTAAAAACAAACAAATAAATACACAGCATGAGCTTCAAAGAATTTTCTGTTTCTGTTGAGACTTTGAAGCTTATTCCTTAGATATGAAAGGAGACCTCCTCACACTGGGTGAGCTCAGTAATTGGCTTGATGATGGCACTTGGTAGAGTGAACCATAGACGATACAGACTCCGGAGTACAAGACAACACAAACATATAACATAATTAATTCAACAAAGTATGGAAAATTATGCAGTATAAATTATGATATAAAAGAAGCAACAAAGTGAGCTTCGGTTTTTTGTTCGTTTACACTGACATTAACATCACCACCGACAGCTCCAGAACATAACTCAACGAGCAATTGTGAATATGTGAATGTATTTAATTGCGGTTGTGGAAATATGTTCTGATACATATTTAAGTGATACTCTTAAGGCCTGACCTATTTTTCCCAGAAATATGACACAAAGATTTTGGATAACCATATCTGACTTCATGACACCCACACTGTTTTTTTACCTATACACTTGAAGATTTTCCCTATGCGAGTTTACGCCATGCTGAGAGCTCTGGTAGACAGCCGGCTTCATTCTAAACTAGACCGAGCGTAGGTGTGCTAGGAGAGGTGATACTTTAAGATAATCCTGTAGATAAACACTTCAAGTAGGCCAGGAAAAACATCCATCTCTACGGTGTATAAAAATTGAAACGGCATCAAAGGGCTGATGGATTGGTGACAGATTATGTCATTTTGAATGTAGGCTCTCTGAGTTTATGCCCTTGTACCTCTGAGTGATGCGTTCTGCAGACTGGATTGAATGTGGAGAGTGGTAGGTCTGTCTGGCTGCGAGCACCAGGTGGTGACACATTGTTGGCCATACCCGTATCCATAGCCATAGCTACTGCCTGTAGTGGGCCAATCGCCATGGGAAGGAGGGTGACAGTTGGCATGGAAACCCCCGATCCTTGCTTCTTACTTGCGATTTTTACAGTTAATTTAAACCTTATACATAGACTTGAAGTTTCTGAGTTACGGTTGTTTTTGTTTTTGTAGCTTATTATACTAATGGCCATTTTTTATTATTACTGTTCTTTATGTGACATTGTTGTTTTTTTGGGTGTGCCCTATGATTGATTGATAGATCTGGCTGCTGGAAGGTGTCTTGGTCACATGACAATTATAACTTGTTTTTCTTGTGCTTGCTGGCCCCTGTCCCCATTTGAATTTTTCTGGGCTGGTTGAAACAAAATCTAATCCTTATGTGAGCGTGGACCTTTTTCTCGTTACATCTGTGAGACACTTTTTGGTATGGCTGCATGGCAGACATCTGAAATGGCAACACCTTTAAAATGAGAACAGTTTCTGAACCATTTTGCTTCGCAACCGCTATACTCCCATTAATTGTTACAAGTATGTTGATGAACGGTTGGGCCTAAATAAGGAAAAAAAGAGTCTTTATTTCACCTCAGTGGCATACTCAAGGGAGAAAAAGGGGACTTTATGAGTCTATCATGTCTGGTGATTCACACCGTCGCCTGAATGAGTTTGACTCCTGACACCAGACTCCGCAGACTGAGGGGGGAGGAGGATTTATAGACCCTGCAGCTTTGATATCTCAGAGTTTGAGTCCTCAGGGGAAAATGATTGAAGATTGAACTTTTGTGTGAAGTGCCTGTGTGCTCGATCAAGTTAAGTGAAACAATACTGCGCTAATGTGCGAGAGATGTGCGTATGTGCGTGTCTGGCTATGTGCATGTGGGGGTATACGTTTTCATAACGTTGCTCCATTTCCTGCTAGAGACGACCTGTGGAATAGCACACAGCCAACCTCCAAGCAGCTTAAGCAAAATTGGCATCCATTTATCATATTTTTATATGAAAGTATGTTTATTCTAAGTATTTTTATATGTTGGAGTTGAGGTGTGGTGTGCGAAGATTTATTGGTAATATGTCTTTTTTAAATTTATACATTTTTCACGATAGGTATTCCAAAACGTGACAGCTCAGAGTATGACACATCTCCCAAGTTGGCCTGCAACAGTTCATTTATGATAGCGGTGATTGTTGCATTGTTTTTTCCATACCAGACTCTCGAAGTCCATGTGCTTTTTGGCAGATGTACAAGCTGGTCTTTGAGGCTAGTCATGGATTACTAATCTGTTCCTGTAGAAACTTCCAAGTAATATGAAAGAAATCACACCAAGTTGGCTGAGCCTGGAGAGAAGAAAAAGTAGCATGGTGACAGTAGGAGAGGTGTAGAAGACACCATTGACTATAGAAAAAGCGCACTGTGTTTTGAAAGAAAAAAAACACATGGAAGTTGCAGGCATTTTAGACATACTTCATGTCTGGTTGAGTGAAAGTGAGGAGAGAAGGGGGTGCTGGGATCCCGGAGATGGGAGGCGTGAAAGGAGTGCTGCTCAATGGGTTTGATCTCGCTGCGGATACAGACGGATCAAACCTGTCCAGAACGTCCAGACAAAGGGGGCCCAGCACGACGTCCGCGCCCGCGAAAAACCCCCGCTAAAGGGGGATGGGGGTGGAAGAGGGGGACAAAAGGCAGGACAAAAAAACGGTGAAAGAGATGCCAGCTGGGAATTGGCCTTCTTTTCTCCTTCCTTTCAATGGATATTCCAGGTGCCAATAAATCTGACTTTGCTTGTCCCTCTGTTTTTTTTTTCTTCTTTTTTTCCCTCTCTGACTGCCTCCCTGCCTCCCTCTCACTTCCTCTCTCCCTCTTCCTCCCCCTCGGCCTCTGCTCAGCAGATGTGAGTTTAGGTTTGTCAGCTCTCTGAGCCGTATCCAGGTGTGGCAGCTAGTGGCTCCAAAGGGCACGCCACTTTCCCCATCAATCACCCACCAGCTCTTTGGCAGTGGTTCTTCTGATTTACAAGAGCGCTTCTGACCAGATTTTCCACCGATACTGTTGCCCTGTCACTCCAGATTCCTGGCTCCTTGAGATATAGACTCACATTTGTGTCTGGATACAAAGTCAGGATCCATCTGTGGGCGTACAGCGCGGGAACGGTGGAAAAGAGTGTCGAGGGTGAGGTGTAGGGCTCTGTGCTGTCCAGCCTAGCTCTGGCTCTACACTGAATTTCGTCTGAATTCCGGAACTGCGTATGGAAAAATGAGTTGTAAGGTCTGAACACTGATTTAATTATCAAATAGAAGCCACATTTTTAAACCGTAACACTCTGTAAATTGGCATTAAGTAAACAGTTAGACTTTCCACTGAGCATATTTGTTTTAAGTCTTTTTTTAGTTTGTGTTTCTTGGTAGGAAGTCTTGGTTATTGTAGTTACGTAAAACCCCATTCACTCTTGATGTAGTCTCACTGAGCCATTTCAGCTTCACATTCCAATTTTCTGTAAAGCTGTTGCATATTTAGAGGTTGAAAGCGAATGAATGAGCTGTCAGGAGATCAATAACACATGCTTGTCTCTGTGATTTGCTGTTGGCTTTGTCCTTGGCAGGGTCATAGATTTGGACAGTACTCCCATGCTGCATTGCCACCCATCACAGCGCTGCTGTTGCTTACCACCAGCTGCTCCTCATGTCCTTCCATAGGAAACCATTATATCTCTATTCCACTGTACCTCCCACCAGTGTCTGACATCCACCGGTGATACAAACACATAAATAAACACAGTTTAATAACAATGTGTTGATAATAATAATCATAATAATAATAATAATAATCATAATAGTTGTTGTTGTAATTATAACAACAACAAATTGTCTATACACTATTAACAAAAATTGGTGGTAGCCTAAGGAGCCATGGGTTGGATAAATATGATATTTTGACACTGTAGATAAACTACATATAATTTTATGCATAATCTTTCATTTATCCACACTCTGAACTTGGTTTTATACTTGCAGTATAAGGAGAGAGCATTTCATATACAATATATGAAAATACAGTTTTTCATAAGTGTGCTTGTCATTTCTGGAAAAAAAAGAAATTTTGAAAAAATGATATAGACTGGCTTGAAAGTGACAGTAGTTTAAAAGTAAACTTCAAGTCACATGTGGTAATGTTTTCACATGTACACTTCACCCATAACCAATTTGTGTTCACTGCTCATTCCTAGAAAATCTCTTTGAAACCCCGATGTTTTTCAAACCCTGATGTCATGGCTAACATGGCATTGCCTGGGGCTGTAAACATGGAGCGTAAGGTGATGTATAATGTTTTCCATAAACGTTGCATACATGTTTGCATATTAAAGCCGAGTTTATTCTGCATACAAATGTGTTGTGTCTGAATATTTCCAAAAATATCCCTGAAATCCAGTGTTACTGGACATACGGTCTTTCAAATAAAATAAAAATGACTTTAATATTTAATACCATTCATATACTTTCAGAACTGGTTTTCATATAAATTCCTGAAATATATTCCCAAGTAATCTATACTAAAGCATTTTAAACAGATATTTGACCTCCTAGGTCTGGTTCTAGGTAGTGTATATTTTCAATGAAATCCTGTAGGGTGCTGGTGTGGGGGTTTGCCCTACTGGAAGGCAGGAATGCTGTGTAAATCTGTGTGACAAGAAAGTAGAATTTAGCTGTTTGGCAAATATGTCACTGTTTGCACTCCTTGACTTCGGAGCGTGGTGAAGCCATTGTTTTTGGGAAGATCTCTTGTGAGGTCCAGGAACATTTAACTGTGTGAAATATACTGTATTTTCTGTTGATTGAAGAAGTGTGTTTTTTCTGGGAAAACACTTGGAAAGCGATTTCACAACTTATGTGGCGCCGTTAATCATGTGACCCACCATGTTTGCTGGTTGTGTGAGAAAAATGTTTGGCAGTGCTGTGAGAGTGTCACCTGAATGTGTCTGTTGCACCGCAAACTTTTTATTTCTTTAGATGAAAAGTGTGATTGTAATTATAGTTGCGGAGGAGGGTGCAACAGAACAAGAATACTTGCATAACAAGTAGACAAGTATGACAGTAAATCTTTTTAATTCTGTCTGTAACTGTCTTATGTTTATTCATATGTATATATTTTTAATATCCTCTGGGAGGATATTAAAAAAACAGTAACTGTGTGTTTATGAGGATCCCTGATATTGAGAACTAATAATCCAATCCGATATGAGTTAGTAGGACCTAGAGGTTGGGAATCAGAATATGACACACCTGGGTGTGAGAATCCGCTCAGAACATACTCCATAATGATTTAATGGGGCTGATTTCTGTTCTGGCAGAGCTGGTCCAGAGCTGGTCTAGCCTATGGGAAACTCAGGGTACCAGTTGCTCTGAAAAACTGGAGGAGATTTAACCGCACACTGTTGAAGTAATTCCTACTGCCACTACCACTCTTCCTGGCTTAGTTTTATTTCTGTGAATTTTCTGGTGCTTTCCCCCGACTCGGCCGCCCTTCTGCAAACTCAGTCCGATGAATCGCAGTGAACCACACTCTGCCCTCATTGCCTGAAGTTCACAACTACACCAGCTCCAATCACATTCCTGCTGGTTCTTTCTTACAATTTTCAACTCCAATCACAATGCTGGGGAGTCACTCTTAGTACGACCCACTTCAACCAATAGGGTTGTACTTTGGAGTAATTCTGTCCTCCAAACAAGAGAACATACCTCCAAATGTTGATTTTGTAGAGTTATACATAAATGTATATTTCTGTAGTTGGTCTATAAAATGAATATTTTTAGATTTCAGTTGAATGCATAATCCAGCACGAAGAACAAGGGAAAATCAAAGTCTCTAAATCATAATATCCGGTAAGAAATCTGAAATGAATGTAACTGTATGCTTTCGGTTAAGCACCTCATATTGTGCAGCTGACACCATTGTGATTAATAGGGATGGTATTGTCAGAAATACATAACTCCTTCAGAAATATTTCCCTACCTATGGAAGGATCACAGTTTTAGATACTATATATTTAAATACAGTAGAACCCCTTAGGACCATGGCTGTTTTGGAATACTGACACTTCCGTATTAATGAAAGTGACATCAAAATACAATTAGGAGCAATTTAATCCTTTATGGGTTTAAAATTATTAGTCATAAAATTTGTTAAACAAGACTACTAACAGTTTTGCAGCTGCTAGCAATCGAACCAATGGTAGGAGTTCCTGTAAACTAAAATTGGTACACACTAAAATACATGCACCCTCCGTAGCTTATTACTGCAATAAACAATAAAAAAACCTCAAATCACCAAAGCATTACAAATTGAGCGTAAAGTGGCGAAATGAAGTAACATGTTCATGTATGTTTTAGAGAAACTGAAAACTATTAATCAAGAAAAATTGTAAAATGAGGATAAGAGTACAAAGGAAATTTGGATCACATCAAAGCTTGCTTTGAATCAAATTCACTTAGTTTTCTTAAAGATATGTCCTACTGTTCTTGCCATGCTAGTAAATTCTCCCCAAAACATACCCCCCCCACCCCCGCCTTTACTTCAAGGTAAATTTGCCAGGTAACTCCTAATTCTGTTTAAACTTCTCCCAGCTCACACCTGCTAATCCCAATTCAATAAGATTTCTCCTCTCTCCTAAAATACCCAGCTCTGTGGAAGTTTTCCGTACTCCCTCTTTATTCTCCCAGCGCTTCTCTTCATGGCTTTTGCCAGCTCACTTCTGCTGCTTCCAACTCAATTATAATTCACAGTATTCAATGCTACTTCTCTCGTGTAGATCCCGTTCCCTACAACTTAAGTCTTTCTCCTCTGTCCATCATCGTACTATAATCTAATGTCCTCATGGTGTTCTCCAATTAAAAAGTACTTAAGCTGTATTGCAAGATTTGTTACTGGGCTTCAGCTTGGTAAAGTACACTGTGCCTCTAGGTCACCTGTGATTTCCATTATGGAGCAAGATATTTTACCTGGGTAATCCCATGCCGCCTACATTTCACTAAGGCATCCAATGAATTATATTAAAGGGGAAAGCCGGACATCTTGCTCCTCTCCAGTGTAATTCCCGACCTCCCCCCCTCACATGCACACACATGCACACACTCACTCACACTCTCACTCACCCACATTCACACACACAGCCCTTTCTCTTTGGGTGCCATTACTTCTCCGATAATGGCACCACTGTTAATCTCTCACAATTTGCTGAAATGATCTCCAGTCTCCATGGCGAAGGAAGGAGAAAGAGAAGATAAATTACTTCAAGCTGTTGCCCTGGTGAGCGATTTGCCCGGAAGGTCTTTAAATTTCTCAAAGATGGAAAGCATCGGCTTCCTGTTATTAGAGGAATACTGAGAGTGAGAGAGAAAGAGAGAGAGAGAGAGAGAGAGAGGGAGCGAGGGAGGGAAAGAGGGAAAAGAACAAAAGAGTGTGAGAGAGGAAGAGGGGAGAAAAGAGAGGGAGGAAGTAGGACGAAGAGAGCGAGGGAGAGAAATAAAGCGGTCGAAGGGATTAAGCAGATGGTATTGATGAATGAACGTCTCTGTGTGACATGGAGAGATGATACTCAAAGCCAGGGAGGGGACCCCGCGGCGAGCTAAGAGGAGAATAAATAAAGTGCGGTCAGTTAAAGCCGAACCCAATTGAAAACTCCTAAACAAAAGATTAATCCTTGCTCCCTCAAAAGTCCTTATGGTAAGGACATTATGTGTTTTTTTTAGCCGGGGCCCCTACCCGTGCCCCCTCACCACCCCCCACCCCGCCTCTTCTCCCGTCGGGTATGGCCGCCGTGCTCTCGCGGGCGGGTCATCGTGGCACGCTGAGAAGCTGACAGCGGAGGAATGACAAACGCGTTGCTCCAGCTCATGAGCTGCACAGATGTGCGTTGAGTGGCGGGGGGCGTTGGGGGGTGTTGGGGGTAAGGCACTGCCGGGAGCGGTCCCTCCTGTTTATAATCAAAGCGCAGCGTTTTTTGCTCCACTGCTCTCGCCACCCGTGTCATGCGTCGCTCATCCCTCACCTTCTCACGTCCTCCTTGCTTCTCGCCCTCTCCTTTTATCTCTCTGTTCAGGAAGCTGAAGAGGGGGGTTTGATATCCGACAGCCAGGATGACCGGTAGATCAACTCTTCTCCTCTGGAAGGTAAGTCGCGATTTCTTTTTCAACATCACATAGATAGGTTAGTATAAGTCATTTGTTCTGATATTCTCAGGGCCCACAACCCACTTAAAAAGTAACCGCATTTTCTATGATCCACTGCTTAATACACTGAAACAAATTTGCATGTATACTGTGACTAGATACATGCAGTTTAAGCGTTAAATTTGAGTGAGAAGGAATAATAGCCCATGTTTAATAGCCTACAAAGTTTTTTTTTCTGACTCATTTCAACCCCTACCAAGACACCACCAGTGCATCTTGACCCACTTTTCAGAAACCACTCGTTGAATCATGCTCAGAATGGGATAAATATTATTTCTGACCTTTTTCATAAATAGGTATGTGTATATAGGTATGTTATTGGCTGTCATCGTCTGAGACTTCTTGAAGTGTGGGAAGCTTTGAGATGAATGTTATTGGTCTTATCTATGAGTCTGTGTGAAAGTGCAGCACAACTTGGCTTCTCATAGGTGGGATAAATCAAAGTGGGCGATATCCGGTTAATATTCTGACTCACTGGTAGATGTAACAGCCAAAGTATGTCCTCACATTGCCTAATGCCATCAAATACACGCCCTTGCTCTACGTGTCGTGTCACACTATTTGTACTGTATAGTTCTACATATATTTTTTTTAATTTGTACTTGTATCAGGATGTGAAACTTGATTCACCAAATTTCTCAAGTCTCACCTGGATTCTCTGGATTCAGTTTTGTGCAGTTTTGTGTAGTGTCATTGCTGGGAGTGGAGTCAAGTTTTAGAGCGGAGAGAACATGGTCCAGAACCGATCTCTGCTGTCAAAGCATTTATCATCACGGCTCTGGTAATGTGCAAATGCATCGCCGTGACACAGTGCTTATTCTGCTCGTGGGCCCCCTTTTTGCTGTCTTCTGGATGCCCGTTATTGGATTTCCACAGCGCGTCCTGTGTAGAGGCACCGGGGTCTGTTTAGCGTCGAGAGCTCGCCGATTGCCGTACGACAGCTGACTTCCGAGCAGCTCCATCCCTGACTGACGGCCCGGCGCATTGATCGCGATTGGTATAAAACCACATTACAGCTAATGGGATCAGGGCCCACTGCAGGGGCCAGCGGGAATGAGCGTGAGCGGGTCTGGGAAAAAAAAAAAAAAAAAAGCGCGTGGAAAAAAAAAAAAGCAAGATTGCGATAAAACAGGATTCAGGGAGAGAGCTCAGAGCTCAGAACCCCAGAGGAACTCGCTGCTTTGCAGATGTCATTTACTTCCTCCCAACGCAGCGCCCGTCAAATCCCCCAGCTGACAAACGTGTGGAGAGATAGCTGGAAAAGGAAATGGCAGCCCCAGTGACCCCTCAGAGGAAGTGACCTTGCTCATCGAAGGTCAGAGGTCACCGAGCGGAACCTGGAATGTGAGAGGAGGGCTCTGCTAATCTTAACATATTCAAGCAGGTCCATATTACATAAAATCAAGGTCTAAAACCAACATATGCAGCTAAATTCTGTCTTGGCCAAGGTGCTGATTATGATTATGGCAAGAAATAATTAAGTAACATTAAGTAAATTGCTAATTTACTTGCATTTTGAGCAGCAAAAAAAGCAACAACAAACCATTAGAGTGGAGAACCCCAAACTCTGGTACCCCACATTTTATATTCACATTCAGTGTATATAAATGGTTTGTTTATTTGAATAATTTCTCTTTCAGTTTTTTTCTTTCTTTTTTTGGAAAATGAAAATGCTTTCAACAGATTGTTGTATGAACTCAATGACATTTAGTTCTGTGGGACCTAATTATGCAGCTATGCACGTCTTTCATTCATAAACATTTAGCATTCCCAAAGATACAGAAATTTGTCTTGGTTGTTTTTCTGACTTGGTCATTAGCGCTTCATACTCAACCTTAGATGACTCTCTGTTGTGTATTTTGAATTAAAAAAATGTTATAAGGTCGCTCATACTCGTTTAAGGAGCAGCTTCAGATACGCTCAGTTCTCAAACTGCTCTTTGTCTTATACTATTATGTACAATTAACACATGACATGTTTAAACCCGCTCTGTTGGCATAGCTCAGTACAGTAAACGCATGTTAATATATTACAATGGTGTGACAAGAGCTCAGATAAAATTGCTAAGCTGGTTTCAAGTTATTGTAAATCCCTGTATTTCTCTTGTAAGTGAAGTGGTAGTGAGGAAAATCACAGTATAAAATCCCATACATCTTTTATCATGCCTCCACAAACCGATGATCAAAGGAGTGGACCTTGATCCTACTGAAGCACTAAGATCCCAGCTAATGGGGTTAGTTCACCCTTTGAGAGATATCAGCTATGTACAAATCAACCATGACTCCAGCCACAAACGGCCACATGTTATTTTTGATTCTGACACTCCAAAAAAAGATTTACACAGGGGGAAAATGTCTGCTCTCTATATTGTGGTCTTTGGTTGTTAGGACGTCTCCTGCCGCAGCCATTATCTTATCGATTGCTGGTCTATTAATACTTTTACTAAATTGCACATGCGGTTACGTTTCCCAAAATGTATTTCGACCTCAGTAAATCACATCGCATATGCTAAAGTAATCTATTTCTGCCATCGTCTCCTATGAGCTTGGACCTTAATGTAGAGATATACTCAATTTTGCATATTCATCTAAGCTAACCCATGAAAATGAATAAACAAATCCACATAGCTCTCTATTTTAACACACACGGTCCTCTTTGTATCTCATTAGTTGATCACCTGTGATGATTTTGTGTGCATGGCAACATTTAGTTTTGCACAGTTTGTAAAATCTTTTAGTAAATTGACCCCTAAGACTTGGTGCAATCTTGCTTGCCATGGTTCACAATCTAATCAGATTTGTGCCAGTGTAGACTGAGACTGGGAAGCAATGAATAATGCCAAAACTGCTAGGAGCGTCAACAATTTTTATGAACAAAACGGTAGTTTTAACTGCAGAAATGAGCAAAAGGAAGAGAAATGTCTCCTGTTTTATACCGAAGGCCCTTTTAGGGACAAGAACCCGGTGCCACTGTGTCTTTATTTCTGTTCCTCAGCAATACCCCGCGTCGCTTCAGTCAGGTACAATTTGGCCCAAGTTTTGTAGTGTATAAATAGTGTGTTGTGAAGTGCACTTTGACTCAGTGGCTTTAGAGTGTACAGTTTGCACCATCCATCATTCCCGGCACACCACCCCCTACTCTCCCGGGGGGGTAACTGTATCCGAGAGCATAGCGAGCCGGCTTCTCTCACCCCCCTACCCCGCCCCCCGGCACGTTTGCAGTCACGCAGCCACTTCTGTTGTATTTTTGAGTTCACATAAATTAACCGCACAAGCTGCTCAAGTTCCACCTAGGGGCGAGAGGGGGGCTTTCTGTGAAAGTTGGGTGGGAGTGATCACTTGCTGTCAGTGATTGTTTTTACCCACTCTTATTGTTTCATATGAGAGAAAAGTTTCTTGCTTGACGATGAGTGGATGATTGACAGAACATGGTGGCTCCACCCACTTTTGGGTTGATGAAGTCTTGGTGCCAACATTATTAACCTCCACGCAGTGCCATTCTGAGGAGGTATAGTAAACCTCAGTGTGCCAGGGAATATATCCCCCAACCATCAGGTGTGTGGCAGATCCAATTTTACCCTGCTATCACTGTGGAAACTCAGTCTTCCTATTCACCATTCTGCCCCAGTCACATATGAAGCAGCAAGTGTTGGACGGGGTAAGGGAGGGTAGACAAGTAAAACTACAATGATCACATCTATAATCTGTGGCTCCCGATATTAAAATCTAAAAATAACCACATTATTCCCCAAGCAATATATTACAGATCAAGTCCTTTATGTTTGAATGATTCACTACAGGAAAATTAATAACATCAATGAATTAGCTGCCGTTTTATGCAGGGTACTTAGGATCTCCTTTGTGAATATTGATGAGAATTAAAACTTATGATCCATGTAATCAATTAGTGATCTCCGAGTAGAATATTTTAATATCCCACAGGCAAACAGTGGCAGATGTGTGTTAATGGGGTAGAATATAAACAATGTGTCTTTATTTGTTCAAATGTTTCGGGTTTGTTTGCTCACTCATCAATTCTGTTGCATCTGCTTGGCGGAGGTATACATTCATGGTCACAAACACTCCAACGCTTGTTTGTGGTCAGCCTGAGAGAGGCGATGAAGCCTCAACCTGGCATTGATCCGAATGGTTCAGGCAGTGGGAAGAGGGGCCAGATTCTACCCGCTGCTTGTGGCTGGTGAAGAATATCACTATTCTCTGGATTGCTTTATATGCAGGGCTTCACTGCGTGGGCGGCACCGTTGTAGATGGCTGTCCAGCCCCGGCTGACGGTTTTGGCGTGAGGAGGAGTGGACGAATCGCAGCCTTTTACGTATAGTGCTGGCTACTGGTGTGGCCTCTGACTGATGAACGTGCAAACTTTAACCTCTCTGTCTGACATCATACCAGAGAGTGATAATGAGGGAGTCAAACACACAAACTGGGGAACTGCAAACTCACACCTGCACAATGCACACACTATAACTGGAACCTCACATGCACATAGAAAATATTCATTTAAACAAAACCAGATACACACACACACACACACACACACACACACACATGCACACACACACACACACACACACACACACACACACACACACACACACACACACACACACACACACACACACACACACACACAAACTCACACACGCGCACAGACTCTCCCAATATATCCCCAGGCTTGTGGATGCATGTCGATCTGCTGTATTGTTTTTGGCTCCCAGTGTGGATTACTGAATGAAACGAGTCACCTCCTAGTTTTCTGCTATTTTTCCACACCAATAGGAAGCGGAGCTAGGGGGGAGACTGGCAGCAGCTGTGGTAAGGGGCTTCTTTAATGCTTTTATAATTAAACGCTGCTGATGTTATGAATTTCTTAGGAATTTGGGCTGTTTTTTTTTAAAGCCCTCCCTACCCTCCCGCAACTTTTAATATTTAATGTGCTTTTGCTTCAAGCACTGTTTAACAACCCAAAAACCTATGAACTAATTACAGTGGTCTCCTTTACAACCTAAGTATTCCCTGACCAGTAGGGGGACATTCTGATCCAGTCAGCTGCATTTTATTTTTGGGTAGCTATATAAAAATGTAGACACAGTGGAGGATTATACATCAATTAAAGGGTTAATGGGTAAGGTAATACTTGCACTAGGATGATAAAACAGTCTGAACATAAGCTCTGTGTGTGTGCATGTTTTGCGTACCCCGCATTGAGATTGGAGCCCAAAATCGTATGCACACACACACACACACACACACACACACACACACACAGGCACACGCTGACTCAGGCACCTGCACAAGCTCACACGCACAGCCCAGCGATAATGAGAACACAATCGAATTACATTACTCTGACGCCTGGGCGTTGCACAGCTCTCTCAGACTTAATTCAATAGCACGGAAATAATTGTGTTTTTCGAAAGAGGCTAGATTCATGAAGACCATGCTTTAATTTGACATTTTTCCTCTGTGAAATATGCGGGGCTTGTGCCTGTGCCTGCGCCTGTATTTTTGCATTAGACATCTGCCATGTGACACCTCATCCAGAGAGAAAAATTGTGTCTGGTTCACTTAGAGAGACATAATGTGTCTACTGCACCTAAGAAGAGAAAGTGCATTATCTGTTCTAAATGTGCACTCCCTGTCCTGTGTGACCCTCCCACTAGTGTTCTGATCTCTCTTGGTCCCTAATAGTCCCATAGTTACCCAGAGTTGCCATGGTAACTGAACGAAAGATGGTCTGGAGCTGACAGGTAAAGTCAGCAACAGTTTGCACCTTATCCTGGTAGACTGTCAAAGTGCTGAAACTGCACTCACCTCTGTTCGGCCCTGAGGGACGGCTGAGAGAGGTTCAGAGATGGCTCATCTGATACAGAAGGAGTCCTAGCGAGCTCGTACAGGTGAGAGTGCAGGTAGCCTGCCTGAGAGGTGAGAATGGTGTCATTGCCAGCATCACATACAGGTATAAGTGATCCAGAGAACAGAAAGCAACAGGCAGGAAATGGTCAAGAGACACGCCTTTACATGGCTGAAATGGAAAATGCTGGATAAATCCCAATTCAAACTGTTTCAGAGAAGAGAGGTAGGCTGACAGGTCACGCTCAACATACTTTCAGAATAAAATCATGGCAGAGCACAGAGGAGCATATTTACACTCTCCCTCTTTTGTTTGCCTTTGGACGTTTTGATGATTCTAGGTATATTTCTCAGAAACAAAGGCAGTGTCTCCCTGAATTATGTCAGATCTCAAAGGGATGGACACAATCCACAGATTACAGTCAGACAAGGTAGCAGTGAGAGTGTCCAGACTATCTAAAGTGTCACAGTAAAGAGTGGATCTATAGGAAGGAGACATTTGATTTTGGTCCAGAGCCATATGAGAATAAAATAAGATATCCCTAACAGGCAGTGTTGTTTTAATGTATATCTTTATATGTTATACAGTTGATGCTGTACTATGTTATCTGCATTAATTACAGATGCTCAACTGTTTTAAAACCAAATGTGAAGTGAGTCGGGCTTTACTCTCAATTTGCACTGAAGGAGATGCAGGCCTGGATTCAATAAAGATTAGTTCTTGACTTTGCCTGAAAAATAAGTACATGTGTTGTTTTTTTTTATTGAAAAGGTTTGAGGAGTTCAACGATCATAGAAATTAACATGCCAAACTGTGCTGTTAAGAGAAAAAAAAAAGTACAGTCCGTGTTTGCTTGTTAAAGTTAAGATGAAATTTTGATTAGATCCAGGCCACTGATGCACCTTATGAGAGAACATTTATTTCATAATACAGTGCAATGCATCGACAAGGCACTGTATGTATTTTCCACCTTCATTCTCGCACTGTGTGAGATGTTGTGAGGCTGTTGAATTTAATTAGCATTCCTGAGCTATTAAGCAATGAGCTTGCCACCACAGGACCTGCCATAAACACAGAAATAAAGCCTGCAGTTCTGATTGCACTGCTTTAAGTTAAAGAAGACGATTTACATGTCAGGGCTGCTGGCCCATATATACATAACTCCTTCACATAGGCGAACAAAAGATGATTGTGTTTTTCAGCATCGGGAACAATGATACACTAAAGGCTTGTGTCAGAGGTGAAGAGGGAACTGCGGTCGTCTGTCTGACAGAGAGTAAATCACACACTCTGTAGGAATGCCAAGAATCCCTGTGATAAAGTTCAATCTACATCTCCATCTGAAGTGGGATCTTGGCAACGAGGGGACGGCCATGTGCGTGCATGCGTTTATTCGCTCAGCGCGTGTGGGTTCGTGCATTCGTTCTTGAGTGCGTGCATTTGTATGCGAAAGCACGTGTGCGTGTGTGTGCGTATGCGAAAGAAAGAAAGAGAGAGCCGCGTCTTCCCATATGGAGCGTATTAATTGTGTCTCTGTTCGTTACTTAATTTTCTTTGCGCAGTCACAAATCACGGAACGCATCACCTCCTCACGGTCAGGCTTAAGGATGATCCAGATGGCAACGGCTTGTTTGTTTACAGCAAAAACGTTACGTCAATCGGCCAATATGGCGGGGAAGTGTATAATAAGATCAGTATAATTGATGGACAGAGAGCAGCCTGTACAGAGAAACGTACCTTCTCACGTATGCCGTGTCCGGTTGGTTTTGTGTCTGCATCTGTCACGTGACCTAAAGGGCAAACATCAGCAACAGTTCGCCCCTTGTACATCAAACTTGCAGGAGTTGCAGTACTTTTGTGTCCTTCCCAAGTTTGTCTTCTGTTCCAGTGTGTTGCCGAGGAGCTGTTCCTCAAGATTTACTTCTGCTCTCTCAGATGGCCTTTCTTTCTTCTTTGTCATCTGCTCTTCCTGCTCACATTTTGCACAGTCTGGCCAACAAGCCTGATATGTGCGTGTGTGTGCATGTGTGTGTGTGTGTGTGTGTGTGTGCGTGTGTTTGTGTGTGTGTGTGTGCGTGGGTGTGTTTGTGTGTGTGTGTGTGTGCGTGCGTGTGTGTGTGTGTGAAAGCTATTGCATCTTCAGCTCCTCCAAATAGATCAATGCTCAAGGACTCCTTTAGGGCTCAATGAATGCATTCAAGCCAGGCAGGATAGAAAGTACTGAGATGCTGATTTTGTGTAACGAGAACATGACTAAATGTAGGATGGCCTTAAAAATGGGTACAGCAAAAGTGCATTATCGTGTGACGGGTAATAAAACTGGGTAATAAAATAATAATGTCGATCCACTGCCCTGGCATCAATATGCACACTCACTCTTAAAAGGGCACATTTGCCGTGAGTGTGTCATTGTTTGTTCTTAAAAATAAATGGTTTAGTTTATGATTCTGACAACTGTTCCTCCCGTCAGTTTTTTGCAAATGCAATCTGCGACATTATTTTTCAAATACCATTAAATACTTGATGAAACCACTGTAGAGGTTGGGAGTGAGGCTAAGTGCGTATATCTGAACTTGACACAAGCAGCCATATCCTGAATGTTTTTTTCGTGTCTTTGCATTAGGCGCATTGACTCTGTGGAGCTTGTGTCACCCTATGATTTTCTTTTCTTAAAAAAAGTCTATGTTGCTACTCACAGTGTGGTGTAATGCCGTTCATCCTAAGCCAGTCCTTAAAGATTTTCACTTTTTTCCCCAAACACTTATTAATGTTTACAGGGTTTTTTTCTGGCTCAAATCCTGGAATTTTTTTTTTTTGCATTCAACATTCATCTACTGGTGCACAGCAGGTGGTAATGCAACATATTTAGTACATATTTCACCTACTAATAGCCCGATTCCCCTACAAGCTAGCTCAAGTCTAAATTGATAACTTCTCTAGCTGAGTTTGGTTAACTTAGGAAACTCTAAAATTGGCTAGCTGGCTAGTGTTTAGCTTGTGTACCCAAGCTGACAAGCCTAAATTCAATCAATGAGTAGGTTGCAAAAAGCTGAAATAACTAGTTGTTTCTTAGAACCCAAATTATTGAGTAGAGTGATATACTTGTATTTCTCTTAGCTGCTGTCGCTGTCATTGTTCTGGTCTGCATTGTCTCAGAGATCAACCTGTCATGAATGTTTGCAGTTGTTTAGACATTGTAGCAGATTTTTTTTTTTTTCCTGTAAACCAGTACAGCCATTCCCCCATATGTCCAGGTTCTGTTCTGACCGACTGGTTGTATCTCGACATGGACATAAGAAGTCGTATGCCTGTACAGCATTCTTTTATCCTACTCAGTTTATATCATGATTATCTCATTTTTTATGAACCAGCTTTATTGATATTTTATATGCTGAGATGCTGTGATGTATGCAATAGCGTCTGATGGTCACTATTGAACTCACACAGCCGTTAGCTCCTGCAGACATATGACCAACTGTAATTTTAATATTTCCGTATGGTCGTACGTGTGGATGGTTGTAAGTCGCATATGTCATAAGTCGGGATAGGCTGTATTTTATTGCATGGCATGCGACACAAGGCATACCCCCAGTAATAGCATGTTGTGGTAGATGGGGAAGGAAATATGTTGTGGTAGTGTTTCTGATTTAATTTTGTTTCATGTAGTTGTGTAGGATGATACAATATTCTAACACATATAAAAAAATACTTCAGATTTAATATCGAATACCAGTAGGGATGTGTGTGTTAAGGACATGTGAAATCGCTTTGCTTATTTCCTGTGATGTAATTTAAGAGAGGTCTCCTCTCTGGTGAAGGTATTGTTTGAACTGTGGGAGGGTCAGGAAAGTTGCCGGGTGTATTTGTTTGTAACATATATCATTTTGCTGTTAAATAATGACAAGGAACACTTGGTTTACTGTGGACTAAATACCAGTATATGTATGTATCACAATGGGAGTTGACCCCTTATTCACATCATTTTATCATCCATACATTTCAAGCGCATGGAGGTCGTATGTATCATAATAGGAGTTGAGTTTCCTGTTTCACCCCTCATTCACATTTTTTTATCATCGATCCATTTAAAACAGATGGAGGTAACTCCCTGAAATAAAAATCGTTCATTGTCACGACCTCAGTCGCCAAATTATATTACTGCACTCACGGGCGTTGCAGCCATGGGGGACGTGTCCCCGGCACTTTTTCTGGATCATCATCTCACCCAACCTACGCCTGCACAGCTGCTTTGCTAACGCTCAGTCTGCATCGGGATTTGAACCTGCAGTGCCAGGTCAAGGGGTCAGCTGCACTAACCGCTGAGCTAAAACTTGTTGTGATGTCACCTCCCCACTCATATTGAAGTCCATGAGCCTCCAATGCCTCTCAGATTAAATATTCTATTTTCACATTTTAAGCACACACTTCTGCTTTCTCATTTTGCAAACCTGCGGTCTACCTACACATATTTACTTTTTTAATTAGAGCAATGTGTAATCATAATGTAGCATCCTACATATTTTTGTGCTCGTATTTCTTCACTCAGAAAGGGCAGTTATTTTATTTCCAAGATGATCATAACACTTGTGCAATTCCTTGTTCGTGTGGATATCTTGAGACGCATTTTATAACATGCAGCCTAGGCTAGTCATAGCATTTGTGTTTGTGTGGGTCAAGTATGCAAAGAGTCATCGAACAGTGTGCTGACACACAACTGCCCCCCCCCACTTTTTTAAGAAAGCTTGTTACGCCCCTGACTGCGCTAACTCTACACTCTATCCTCTATCATTTATTTTTGTTGTGGTGGCTAATGTGAAAGGACTGCATGTACATCTCAACAGATAATCCGTCTGGTCTGACCCAGCAACATCTCAGATAAGTTGAAAATCAATTTCGAAACAATATGCAAAACACTCCTTTAATGATAATGATATGGTAATATCCTTTTTCGCTTCACTTTAATTGCATGTAAATCAGGAACAATGTCATCTTGGCTGATGGTGCTGTCATCAACCATAAATGCCAACCAGACTGGAAAGCATACCCATTAAACATGTTCATGCACCACTACGCAAAAGCCCACATTTATAACAGGTCACAGTAACCTCTTATGTATATACCCCAGTGTCTTCTGTTTACTGCAGCACAGCATGGGCCAGTAGAGATGTTCACCAATGCTTTATCGGGCAGTTGGTGCTAAAGCTTCGCAGACCAAACACAAGAGAGACTACAAAGTGAGGGAGCGCTGGTGTTTACAGTAGCTGTCACTGGAGGGAACAGTGGACTCTCCTGTTGAAATCCAGCCCACATTCTCTCTGCCCCCCTGGGAATACCTTGTATTACATGTAAACCTCTCTCATATCCAAATAAATAAATAACCATCTGCCATCTAGAGTTTAAAAGCAAACAGAATTCGCCTGCACCAAACACAATATTAAAACTAGGAAAAGCCAAATGTCTTTGGTTTTGTTCAAAACTATTGTATTATACAGCAAAACAAGATACACAGAACCAAAACCTTACTTGATGGACTAGTGATGCTGGTTGAGAAAATAGGCGAATTATTCACTTTTGAACTCATGTCACACCTGGAAGCTCTGTGATTTTTTCAGTCCATATTAGGTGTTGCATTAAGCAAGAATGCTTTTCGATGTGAGGTACCGAGGCCTTATTTTCTGTGGATTGTATTACTGGTGTGAAAACTCCAGTGAGGGTAGGCCTGTAAGCCCTGATTAAGTTGTTTTAACCATGCTTCTCCTACAGCGTTCCTTTCATGCGGCAAGAAAAGTGCTGGAAGTCTACTGTTGTTGGATGTAATTTTCAAGTTGTAAATAGGTTCCAGGGCTGACTGATTCTGCCTCAAATGTTGAGCATGCCATGTATAAACATTAAACATTATGTGATATGACCACATATGGTTATAGAAACATTCATGAATTATTGATAGACGTACTCCTAACCATATTGTCTTCTCTAAATAATTTACACGCGGGTAAAAATTAATTGATTCAGAGGAACACAGTTTTACACCTGTTGACCCTGTTGAAGTCGACTTTCAATAGCTAGAAGTAATTACTGACTGTGTTGCTTATGTTTTGTACAAAAGAGCAGTTCAACAGCTTTTAATAATTAATTCTGAATGATTCTGGAGCTGAGCAGTGAGTTGCTTGTCTAGATGAATACAGGTAGATGAGTACATTAACAATGCGTGGTGATTAATGAGGAGATGTTACTATTCATTGTAAGATCTCTGGTCTGAGCCACATGGAATCCAGTCCCAACCCACAATGCTCCTCATCTTTAGGGTACAGTGTTGACATATGCTTTTTCACTGTACTGCTGGAGCAATACTCAGTTGAGAATTTTGGGGCTCTGAGTGATTTTTGCCACTGATGCTGCAGTCCACTAGCCTTTCTACCAGTGCACTGTGGGCAGAGAGCACAAGATTTATTACCAGTAAAAACTAAGGGAATCGTATTTCATAGAGAAAGGGATGCACAGCCATCTCTAATTACAACAAATAACCAAGTAAATGGGAGCAACGTAGAATATATTGTTTTTAATTCTGGGAAACATCAGCCAGAGGCTGTGGACAAAATCCAGGCATCGGTTTGGACCTATGCAGACGACAGCAATAAGCATGATTTCATGTGCCATGGCTGAAATACCAGGCATGCAGTGGAAAAACAATCATGCCTTACCAAGACTGCCATTTTTGGGTTCCAGGTTGTGCTTTCCTGGTTCCAGCTTACAGCTGGCAGTAGGAAACCTGAGAATGGGCCTCCGGCTCCTGGGATTCAGTGTCTTCTCACCCAGCCGGCTGGTAAAGTGGTGTTTTTCTGCACCGGTGGTCTTTTCGTTCACAGATGTTCCTCTTACCAGCTGCTCTTCATCAGACCTTTTGCTGGTCCTCTCTCTGCCAGCCAGCGGTGCCGTTTTCCCCAAGACCACACATTTTCCCTCAAACGGTGGAAGCGGGCAAAAAAAAAAAAAAAAAAAACGACAATGACATCATGCCCAGCAGGTGCACGGGAACAGTTGTGGCTTGTCGCTGCGTTCACGGCGGTCGTGCTGACTGGGTTCCGGTGGGCCCATGTAAAGAGAGGAGGCGGGGCGGGGGAGGGGGTCAGGTGTTCCGGCGTTTGCAGTGCGGACCGGGCAGGAGGCCCGTGGGGAGACTCACAACAACGGGTCACATTCAGAACCACGCCAAGATATTTTTGGAAGCGCAGATGGAAAATCTGTAATTGGGCAGGTCTCCTTCAATCAGACTGAGTATTAATAGTGGCGTGGCACAGAGGGGCGTGCACACTGTGTAACACACGTTATGGAGCACAGGAATCGGAGACCGGTTTATGCACATGCTGTTGGATTAACGAGTCAGCCAAAACAAATTACTTCACACTTTGCACTCACAATGTCCGGAGTCTTCTTTATCCCTCTGCTTCTATCTTACAGAGCCTGGAAAAACTATTCCATACTTTTTTGTCTCCATTTTGGACTGGCGATCCATTAATGGTAGCAAAGCATATATAAACAAAAGTTGTAGTATGCTAAGTGTGCTAGCAGCTGCCGTGTTCCTTTGTGTTTTCAACTCCTGGAGATGTTCTGGAAATGCTAGCCGGGCACACATGGGTGTGGATTTTGTTACAGGTGGTTAAATTGGGTCAGACAGGTTGTCTGGTTGGGCCCAAAAGTCTGGTGCTGGTTGACATATTCACCAAAATGGGAAAAGCCAGCATTGATTACCCTCCAACCCAAATAATTTAGAAACTGTCTGTTTGTGACAGATTGGAGCTGAGTAATATTTTCTTAACCAGAGAAAACCATCCTGAAATGACTGTTGCTCATACTTCGATACAAATAAATCATCTTGTGAGGCATTTTGGGTGAAGCACAGAGCTATTTTGAATATGAATCCTTTTGCTTTCCAAATTTAGATATGGAGGAAGGGGATATTCAAGCAGTTATACTGGGAGATAATCAGATAGCTTGATTGAGTAAGCCAGCTGGAACACAAGGAGAGCTGCTACTTTTTTTAATGATCACATAGAGCACTGAGACAAAAAAACATGTATGCAAATATTTATATCAAAATCTCAAATATAAAAATAGATATATGTGTGTGTGTGTGTGTGTGTGTGGTTGTTCCACCTACCTATGCAAAATAAAATGACTACAGAAAAAACTAATCCCAATAGCACAGTAACAAAACCATGTTACCAGTTTCATTTCAATATGCTCCTGAAATTAAATCATTATATTGCATCATTCAGTTGTTTGATTCCAGTAGATTTCTCACTAAGTATTTTCATATGGTATCATTTTGTGACCACAACATGGACCTGCAGATCTGATCTCTTGTCATGTTTGGCAAGGAACAAGCTTGCTAATTTATCTGGCCATGACTGGAAACTATGATGGTGATAATAATGTAGGTCATAAAATGGATTATAATAATAATAACGAACAAGGTTTTTTGGAGCACAGCGTCCATGAATTTGTTAAACAAAAATGAAAACAGTAATGTCTTCAGCAAAGTTAAAAACGTTGCCCATTCACCTATTTTTATATTATCTGTAACTTCCATTATACATAATTATTTGTTCATTCCCTGAATCCATTATAATGTATGGGAACCATGGTTATGTTCCACAGAGCCCTAAAAAA
This sequence comes from Albula goreensis, assembly GCA_022829145.1. NCBI lineage: Eukaryota > Metazoa > Chordata > Actinopteri > Albuliformes > Albulidae > Albula > Albula goreensis. The sequence continues at coordinate 7,528,703 of CM040744.1, forward strand.
CAATATTGAGACATACTGGGGTCCCCAAATTCCTATTTTTCATGCTCTTAGATTTTTCTCTTAGACATCCGTACTACCCCCACCTGGATTGCTTTGAATGGGCTGTATATTTGATTTAAGCTCGTTTGTCATTTCAAGTGCATACACACACTCACACACACACACACACACACACAGGCACATTAATGTGCACAGACACACACATGCAGTAAACTCCTTCCTACAGTTCCTGGGGTTCTAGCTAATCAGCATTGCACAGAAGCGTGACTGTATCAGGGTGGGGGGGGGGGTTGCTTTGGGAAGGAGACGTGGGGGGATGGGGTGTTTTAGGGTTAAAGGAAAGAGGTGGAGTGTGTGTTTGGGGGTGTGAACTGGCTTTCACGCCTTGTTTTTAATCACAGTCAGATGTCTAGGAGAGGCCTGTGGTCTGAATCAATTTGCAAGGGCTGGCTGAAAACGAGAAAGGTAGGGGATCGACACTGACTGAGAGAAAGAGGGATAGAAAACAGAAATGAGGCGAAGTTAGAGGGGACACTTCCCCAGGGTCTAAGATTCAGCGCTCCACGTTGAGCGACGAACAATAGCGTGCGTGAAAGAAAAATGACGGAGAGAGAGAGAGAGAGAGAGGAGCGGTTAGCTCCACTGAAGGTCAGCATGTATGCATCATGTGAGCTGGGAAGGACTGGACGTAGCACTAAATGAATTCTGCTTGAGTCAGGGAGACCTGTTGGTAAACAGAAAAGTTGCAAAGTGTCTCCAGTGTATACTGTAGATGTGACACACCTGGGGATCTTAACTGCTCAAATAGTAGTTACGTTTGTAGCAGCCCAAGAGTTGTAGTTGTTAGTGAAAATCTACCATTTGGACAGTACATATAATTTATACAGCTCTTAGTGTGTTAACAACCAGAAAAAGATTTAATCATGTACTAAATTTGAATTAATCTGGTTAAAAAAAAGCTATGTGTGTGTGTGTGTGTGTGTGTGTGTGTATGGGCCACCTATCAATTAAATATTGAGTAATTAAATATATGATTAGTGGTAATTATTTTTAATTCATCATTCTTTTGCACTTTGTAAGAATGTTTCTTTTAAATTAAATGATATTTCAATTTAGAATGTACCAAAACGTCTAAATTTAAATATCATTGAATTTAATTAATGTTCAAATTAATGTTGAATAAAGTGCATGAAATCAACAGTTATCGCTAAATATTATCTTTTTAATTGTGAACAGAAAAGAAGCACTTAGGTGATCTACAATAACTCTAATCATATTCCCAAACCATCAAGGCCACAAAAAGGCACATTTTTTATAACTGTAAATTAATTTATTTAATTAATTTAATAATTACATTGAAAATATTTAAATATTTAAATTAAAAAATCAATTCTACATAGAAGTACAGGTTTTTCCTTCTCCATCTCAGCTGGCAAGGATGTGCTTAGACATTGTGTGTACATATATGTACTACTTTTTTGTCTTCATATTTTGTAATGTATGTATCAGTCTTTCAGTCACTTTAGTTTTAAGTGTGTTAAGACTTATTTCCAAGAAGCGGAGTCCAGCTGTACCTCAAACTAGCCAGCCCCTTCACACATTTCCACAAACCTCAGCCCTCAGCCACACCTGAGTGTGGCCAAGACAAGGCTCATTTTGCTGCAGTTGGCTAGAATGGGCTGGGGTGGTCAACGCTAGGCTAGGAAGTTGTGAAATGGGACTTGTGGGATGCCAAATTAAACAAACAAAAATGTAATTTTCAGCAGGAAAAAGATTTGCCTGACTTTCACACGCCTTGCAAAATTTGGAACTTGCTGCGAGGCATAAAATAGAATTCTGACCTTTGTGTAAGCCCATTTTCCACCGTGTTTCCTTCAGCTAGCTTGTAACATTATCTTGCTGAAGTAGCTTTGTCTGAATATCAAGACTTCAGGGCTTCTGTCCCTCATCTTTGCTTATATATGTTTTTTGTGAGGAAATAAGGTACGAAAGGTCCTTGAACATAACATAACATGGATGCATGTGGACACTTAAGGTCAGATTTATCTTTTAAGACGTGAAATGTTGTGCACGTGCAATATCAGTGACACGTTTTATGATTGCATATAAACTACCTCAAACAATTACATTCTCTTTCAGTCTTTTTGAGTCTGCAAAGCAGTTTCTCTTTTCTAAATATTCTAAATGCTTTTGTATATCAGGCCTATAATATATAAACAATATTACCTTGCTGGCATCTTAACCGATTTCCTTTATGACTGTAATGGGCCTCACCTTGCCTTAATACATTAATTATAAATATGATTTATATTCATAATTACACAATCTGAATCAAGACGAATATAATATATATAAATAATATAATAACATAATATATGAAAAATGTTCAAATCATTTCTAACAAATGCCTTTAATGAAGTGTAAATGTAAAATCCTGCTCCATAATTGTCTTTCATCTTTCATTCATTGCCAAGCTATACTGGTAAGAAAAGACATTGGAAAAATGATGCAAGGTTTCATTTGAGACATATACCAAAAGTGGAATATTCCATGTATTCAGAGAAAGGCAAGAACTTCCAATCAATATCACAACATAACACTTAAAGCAAGAAGACTCAAATATTGATTGGTTATTTGGTAAAGGTAGTCATGCAGTAGGTATTGCTGTCTGAGGCTAAGAAAGTAATTTTGTGTTTACTCAATAGCTAGTGCCAAACAATAAAGCCAAAAGTAGCTATTGCTAGCCTCTCAAAATTCAGCACAAGCTTTTTTTGTGTCTAAAGAAAACATGAGTAAGAGAGCATAACCTTTCCTGTGTCTGTGTTTGATTCTTCCCCCTGCTTTTGTGCCTGTAGTGGACAGCTATGAAGCAGGGTTAAGGGTAAGTAGGAGAGAACACTGCGAAATATACCGCCGAAGTACAGTCTCTGATGATCATCGCTGCCTCTCCTGCATTTCTATTTAAGGCCTTTTGTTTGTGCCTCATGCTTCGTGCCGTAGCTGCACAAGAGCTTAAGCCCTGTATGTATTTATAACAATAACACTGGTTAATGGTAATTCTATCTGTAATCGTTTTCATCAAAGGGCAAAGGCAGGCAAGTGGAGCAAGCAACTGGTTCCTGGGAAAGTGTTCTAAAACAGTGCTCAAAGGCTCATAGTGTTCAAACTTTGTGTATGTGTGTGTATGTGTGTGTGTGTGTGTGTGTGTGTGTGTGTGTGTGTGTGTGTGTGTGTGTGTGTGTGTGTGTGTGAGAGAGAAAATAGCATCACTTCAGCATCACTCACCTGCTTGTGTGTATGCTTAAGTCATTTCTCTGTTTTATATTTCCAAAGCCAGTTCCTGCCAAACAGGTGGTAGCAAAGAATACAAATGTATGTATAGGTATAATGATTCATCCCAACAACCTGCAAACATAGGCTTCAAATAACAGAATGACGTTATGCACATGTGGAATCATTGGTTAGGTTATAGTTTTGGACATGACTTTCAGTCTTATAAAAGTAGCCCTAAGAATAGTGTGTATATAAACATAGACACACACACACACATATGCATTTATATGTTCAGATTCTTATGTATGCGCTTATTGGGGCATGTTTATTGGTATTGAATGGGTGGCTGTGGTTACCCCTTTGTCCTATGGGCCTGTTACAGCTGCCACCTTTTTGGCTCTCTTGGATTTGGAGTACGTTTCTGATGGATGGCAGCCAAGAGGCATTATGCGTAACATATCTTATAGTCACACAGCTTAAAAGCTTCTCTTGCAGCTATCCTTTTCAAAAGAGAACTTCATATAATCTATTTAACCTTGGTTCTCTAAGCATAGATAGATTATGGAGGTGTCCTGTATCAAGCACCTTTGGATCAGCGTTGAGGTAGTGATGTGCTGACTCGTCTCTTACACGCACTCTGTACATTGTACATGAATAGTTGCCATGTCTTAAAGCCAATAACTTTTTTGAGATGCACACAGGTCCATAATAGCAGCCCAACGCTAATCAGACAACCAAGTTTACACAATTAGCTGTTATGTTACTGATCAACAACAGCGGCATTGTGGGAAACGGGTTCCCTCCACATTAGTATAAAACTTGGGCCACTTGTATGAACAGCTGTTTCCCAGGTCTTTCCTCGGCACCACACAGCGTTACACTCAAGTACAGTAGTTCACTTGTACGTCTTGGAAAAGATCAGGTTCAATTAATGAGAGACTTGCTGCCGGACCTGAGCGATTCTGCAGCAGGAAATTGGAGGATAAAGTGGGCCCAGCTTAGACTTTGTTGTCGCTTTTGTTCCAGAAGCTTTGTGGTATGTGGTTTTATTGGTTTCCGCACAGTGCAATTATCAAAACATCTTCCTCAACCTCCTTGGTCACAAATTGACATCTACCACATTCCCAAGTGTTTATTTACAATCAAGTAACATTTAGGAGTGGGGTTTTTTATGTTTTTTTTTTAGAGCTGCTGGTGGGTTCAGAAAGTAATTTTTTTAAAATGACTTTCATATACGTTTTAAATCTACCTCAGAATGCAGCTGAAAGATCGTAAATGTGAAAACAAGTGGAACTCCCAGAGTTTTAAAAACAAGCTAAGGGATTTCGTTACACATACCTGGACAACTTACAGTATGGAAACTCCCTCTACACTCTCCCCACACCCTGCAGTCTGTGTGCAGCAGTGTCGGTCGAACGTTGCAAGTCACAGTTAAAATAATAATTGCTGTAATAAAAGGGCTCCTCTCGCTGGCATGACCCTCACTTCGTGTAAACTGTAAATCCACCAAAAACACCGTAATCAATCACTCACTGTCAAATGAGCTGGATGGCTGTGACCCTCTGCTGAGGCCAAACTGTTTGGAATGCGTGCTCCTGGGCCTGCTGGACGGGTTGAGTGGGGGTTCTCGTGGTACCTGCTTCCACCAGCCAGGGGCGAGGGGTGCACGTGATGGTGGCCTGGGGATCAGAGGCAGAGGAGTACATGGCTTTGCAGATTCCTGGAGTGTTGAAGAACATGGAAGTGTGAGCAGACAGAGGGAGCCGAGAATTTACCTCACAGTGGGCCCTTACAGGATGGGTTCAGCTCTGTGGGTTTGTTAAGCTAAGAGGCTATATGCTGTGTGTGAATACATAACCCTTATGTAGTGTCTCATATGGATGATTTACTCTCTTCTCATGAATTCCGTAGGTCAGCTAAAGAACAAGGAGGATCAAGGAATCCAGATTTTGTCTGGATTGGTCTTGGTTTCTATGTAATAACATGTAGATGAGCAATAATTGAGCAATAGCTGATGCGGTGTGTTACAAGTATCTTTAGACATGTTAACTGTCACAGTCTTAGTACATGAATTGAGACATCGTTTTCTGGATTAATACCAAGCTTGTTTATCCATTGGCTTCTATTGCAAACCAGTTGAAGAGGATGAAGTAGGCTGTCTGTTCAGAGGAGTTTAACTCCATGTGAGAGTTGTAGACCCTCCTGCATATAAGGGCCCCAGGCCCACTTTTAATCCTCCCAAAAAAAACGAACCCCTTCTGTGTAAACAGGGCTGGAATGAACGGCCGCGTCTGTATGTGGAAATCTTCAGCCTCCAGGAACAACATTCCACTTCGGGATTGGCTGGCCACATTTAGAATGAGGTCCCTGTTCAGCCAGCAGAGGGGTGGAGTGTGGCTGTGGCCCCCAAACTGGCAGGCTCGCTCACCAGCTGAACACCCTTGCTACCCAAAATGCAGGAACCCCCAGCTCTCTCCCCATTCTCTGCTGTTTCGCAGAGGGATTATGGGAGAACCACCCATCCCAGCTCTCCCTGCCCTCCCTGCCCTCTACCCACCCTCTCGTCGGCTAGCCAAGGTTTTCCTCACGTGATTCCCTCTATGAAACAAGAAACGATAGAGTCGCCGTCCAGCAGTCACGATAGAGACGGCCCTCTCTGCTTTCTCTGGAGCGCAGGACGGACCTCGACATATGTTTTGCTTTACCGGCTGCGTTTATGCCGTTCGCCTGTTTCAGATGTTGACATTTGACCCATGCGGTGATCAGAGAGGGAAATCAAAAAGTCTTTGAACCTGCGCGTGTCCAGGAGGAGACTTGATGCTCGTGACTAATCGAGGGCCTGGAGCCACATGCCAATGGCTCAGGGGGTTCTGGGACACAGCATCTCGCCTGTGGGCTGATACACAGGGCACATGTAAAACACTACCAGCTGCATCTCTATGGCAAGTTTGGTAGAATACAGTGAAAAACAGTTTAACATGAGCCTCTGAATGGAATTTGAGAAAGGTTGTGTCCCAGACAATCACCATGTTTATAGGACATGGTTTCTCCAATGATTTTGAGCAAAACTGTCAGAGAAAAATATTGTTGGCAGATTTTCATTACTTTCCCAAAAATGTACAAATGAAAACAAAGACCAAATGAAACTCGAGTGCTCAAAATGAAATTGGGATATTCAGCTGTTGCATGCTAAAATTGAATGGTCTCTTGTATATGGACAAATGCAGTTAACCCTCCAAGTGTTTGCAATAGGAAAAAAGGTCAGAAGCACTCTCAGATTGGTGTGTATGTGTTGTAGAGGTCAAACGATGAATGTTGACTCGATCTGCCTTGTAGAAATGTGGTCCAAGGCACTGCTGTGTTTTTAATGTCACACATTTGTTCTTCAGACTCCAATTAAGTCATCCGTGTTAAGTGGAGTTTCTTATTTATTCAGACGAACATATTTCATGTACAGCACTAAAAAAGTCACCCCTCCCTTGGAAATAGCAATTCCCGGAAGGACCCGGAAATGGCCATTAATAAGCTGTCAAAAACTGTTCATGATTAATGGCTAGAAGGTCTGTCAAGGTCTTGCTCAGTTTGCGAAATATCTGTCAGAGCATGAGAAAGACAGCCTGAGAGCCAACTCTCCGGCTCTCTGGACAGGGTCCGAGGGGTCGGGTTCAGATGAGGTCAGACACCAGGCCCGAGACCTTGCTCGGTGGTCGGCCCCAGCTGCTCCTCGGAGCTTGATCAGTGGGGCGGAACCGTGTCGGCCTGGTCCATCCACAGATCAGAGAAGCCCCTACCCCCTGATAATCCACAGTATCCATCATGAATTCCAGAGAGGGGAGGACAGTCTTGACCTGGTGTCATACTCTCATACCAACATGCACAGAGAATAGCTCATTAGAACTGGGATGGCTGGGTTCAACAGTCTGAGACCATCTTCTGGGTTACAAAAAAAAAGAAAACAGCCCTGCCTGGAATGTTCTTGATGAAAAACGAATGACTGACAGCGAGTGTGCTTCGTGTCATGCTTTGAACCAAATTGTTGGGTTTTCTTTTTTCTTTCTAAGGGGTCCTGATGGGCAGATAAAATGAATCCTGTCTCATCCTGTTTGATAGGAGCAATGAAGATGCAGTGGGACCCTTTCTGTCACCGATAATTAAACAGCAGGATGGCAGCTGAACCGTTTCGGCCGCCGCCCGCCTGCTCTCTGCTCCACTGCGTGCGACTCCCTGTTCCGTCCTTTGCTATTGAGCGTGTTCAGCCAGGCTTGGCTGTCGCCAGTGACCTGTCAGGATTGGATGCGGGGTCTCCCTCTGGACCTGACCTTCAGAGGCACCCTCAGGCCTCGGACCGCCCTAAGCGGCTCAAACCCTGTTTGTCTGGGTTTAAAAATCCTGGAATCCAGCAAAAACCTCCCAGCCACTGGCCGGCAAGCCTTCAAAGCCGAGTCCTGAGAACCCCTACCCCTCAAGGCCACCCCATCGAAACGGAGCTCTTTGAGATAGGGTGCACTCATCCAATGGCTGAGTGGATATTACGCGGTGAGGAATCAAATTGTCTGCATCGTAACCCAAACCAGCCGCCACGCTGTAAATACAATTAACCCCCTGACCGCTGGCTGTTGACTTTGCCAGCGCTCGCATTCCCGCTCAGTGCCGGTAGCCCGGGTGCGCCGGCCATGACATCATTTGTTTTGAGCTCGGTTTCCCCAGAGGCCGCCAGGATGGAGGGTTAAACCTGGATGGTGGGAATGCTCGCCGCTACTTCTGCCCGATCCAAAAATCTCACATGAGAGCGCGTGATTGACGCCGATGACAGCCCTGCCAAATCCTGACCTGCTTTTTTCATTCCATTGATTCTTGTTTTGATGTGGTTTACAAGTATCAAGCGTGAGTTCATTTGCTATTCCTTGTGCGTGTGTGTGTAATAATCAAGCATGTGATGTGCTTTTCGTGTGTCTCTGTGCTTGAGTGTGTGTGTGTGTGTGTGTGTGTGTAAAGACTGTTTATATGTTTGTAAGCCTAGTTCTCTGGCCCTCTCTGGTTCACTGCAGCTCACTCTTCCACTGTTCAGTCACCTCAGGAAGCCTCTGCTCATTTGCTGGGGGCAGTGGTGACATCATCTTTATTTATGTCTGAGTGGTCTTTTATCTCACTACAGTCATCTCTAGCTGACACATAGTCATTTGGGAAAGGAAGTTAATGCTTTTGCCAGTAATTTTACTCAGATTACTCTATTAACACACTGGTACCTTTTTATTATCAGGACCAATTGCAAGAAAGAAAGATGGAACAAAAAAATAAAATGGTTTCATGGTGAATTAGGTCAAGCCTATAATTACATAGTGACTCTTTTAGGTGGGACTTGGCTTTGAAGTATGTTCAGCAAGGACCGGTAAGAGACAATCGGAGAGGATAAATCTAAAACAATAATGTCTTCTCTATAGGTGAGTTCATACTAAACTATGGTTAAGTTTGAGCAGTGTTTGCCTAACATTTGTTGCATATGTTCATGTTTTGTGTGACCTTCAAAGTGACATCAACTAAGATGGCCATGATTAATGTATGGATCTAAATAGTAAATACCAAGACGGCATGAGTGCTTGACGTTATGAACTTGCCTTCGTCCTTTGAGTTGAAGATGACTTTTGTCTGGAGGGCGGTAGAAAATCAACACGTCCTGGTCACAATGGAATTGAAAACTTGCTTAACAGCAAGGCAAAATGCCAGATGCAAGCTTATGTTCCACATTTGAGAATAACCACATGCAGAACTCTGTCAGAACCCAAGAGGGAGCACGGTTGTGAGCTGGTGTTGGTGGAGAAGACGTGTCCCTCCTCAGGCTCACAGAGTCATCGACGGAAGGGCTAGGTTCACAGTGTGTTTTCTATGGATGGGCGGTGGGTGTTGTGGTGGGTTAGGGGATATCTCTGAGACAGACAGGGGTCTCTGTGTGTGCCATGCTCACTTTCTGGCTCAGATGAAGGGGAGAGGGTTTAATTAGTGGTGGAACATGAAACTGCGGGATTGGGGAGGGGCGGGGTGTGGGTCTGCTGGCTGGGGGAGGGGTCGGTGACCTGAGAGAAGGAGCGACGCCCGGCAATTATTTACACAGCAGCAGCGATCAGCCGCACAGCAGGGCTCACCTCTCAGATACGATTCCGCCTGTTGGTCTGTCGGAGCGTGTGACAGGCGGGGAGGGGGCTCCTTCGTCCCCTCGCCACTCCCTTCCCGGACCTCCGTTGATCAAAGCTTGTTTTTCTTCCTTTTCTCCTGGGAGGGTTGCAGGGAGATGGGAGGGGTGGAGGGGGCCAGGGGGACCTCACCAGAGTTAGTTAGCCCATCTTCGAGAGGTTCAGAGTAAACCCCACACCTAGACACACTCTCTTGACTGCTATCCATATCGTATAGTAAGGGAGAATATTTTTAAGGGGTGCACATGGGAGAATTTTACATGTCAAATGTGAATAACATATTTTATACATTCAATCTTTCACATGTCTACTTATGTATTTATATATGTATGTATTCCCCAATTTGAAACCAGTGCTTGTGTCTCTTGGCACCACTGTGCTACCTGCAAGGAGTAATGCAGCTGAAACCTGTGCAAATTTATGAGGCCCGTGACTATTTCCTTTACCTATAAAGCCGCACAGTAGTATAGGAGAGACCTGATGCTGATTGGATGAGATGTCACTGATGGAAACTGTTGTCCTGCATTGTTGTGAGGACTGTTGCATTAACGAACCCCAGCTGACTTAAATTCACACTTCCCCTGGCTGGATGAAACTAATCATTTCCTAACGCTGAGGACTACCAGTTATTGTAGGCTAATGAACTCACCATGCCTCTCCTATGGAGCCCAGCCAGACGAGGAACATTTGAGAAATGCATACTTAATTTTCACGATCTTCCCACTCACCAATGACTCCTGTAACTTCCAGCTTGAAAGCGTATTGAATGAATTTTTTGAAATCCCTTACATTTCGTGGGGAATTCCCCACTCTGGCAACCCTCTGTGTGCCATGCATATAAAGTCATCCATACGTCCATTCCTTTATTTAAAGCCTGGTTCCGCATGACGTATTTACTATCACAGCCAGGTGCAAAAAAATAGCAGTCTCGAGTGTAATTTGAGAAATAAAACTCTTGCACAGAGGTGGTAAAATACAGTCGAGGAAACTCTTCCATCAGGATGCAGATGTGCAGTGAAACTAACCCAACTGGAATCGGAACAACTTTGCGGTTGAACTCCACCTAAAGTCTGGATTCTTCTCCACCGGGACAGCCGCACTGTCAGTTCAGGTTGTGTCTCTGGGGTCCTGTGCTTGGCGGTCTGCCAAACCTGGACCCTGCTGCATTGGAAATGACTCATGTCGCAAAGGCCAAGCCTTCCCGAGTTGCCACTGAGTGCCTCTTATGAGAGAGTAACTGTCACTCAGATAAAAGGCTGTTAATGCTAAAATCTTTTGTAAAGGGAGGCAGGAGGAGAGCACAGTCTCACTGTAGCTGCAGCAAGTGGAAGAATAGTTCCATTTAGACCTGACAATGGGGCATTTGTCTGGGGTGTCAAACTAGCGTTGGGGCAGTGAGCCCATTCTCTTAATGAGGGTGACAAGACGAATCGCAGCTGTCACTGACCGCCCTTTGAAGTCAATGTATAGGAAGTGAAAAAAAATCACTGCTCAGACAATGTTTACCCTGAAGTTCCCCGATTCGCAGCTGAACAATTCTGTTTCTTTTTTTCCATTGCCAGGAGGGTTTTATGCCACTCGGTTAACTTGTGCTGGATAAAATCTGAATTCTCACAAGAAAAATGGCTAGAGAAGCTTGCAGGCTGAGAATTTGCATTTCTGCTTCACTTAAGAATGCAATATTGTACAGCTCATTCAAAAATTATGACAGATGGATGACATATCTTTGAAATATTGGAAATCCTGGGAGATAACTCATATTCTGATAGCTTCTGATGACTCTGTCTCATTAAGGTTTGCATTCCAGGTTACACTGTGGTGTTTCCTGAGACTGTGCTGCTATGAGTAAACTACCTTTGGAATTTGTAGCCATTAAGCCTCTGGGTATAAGGGCCCAGACATATAGCGTAGATATGGGGTCCTTTACCTTTTGACTTTACGTAACTGATCCTGTGTCTTGTAAGCCTTTCCTGTAGGAACCACCAAGCAGCAGTCAGGGAGTACTTATGAAATCAAACTTTTGCCACTGCTTGTCCAGCATTGATTAACATAGCATGATTAGCATATTTTGCGTATACCCATCCAGAGTGATGTTTTTATACAGCGGTTTTACACAACCGGATTTACCTTGTTCCTGGGGAAATGGCAGTGTCCACCCTGCAAATTGAACCTGCAACCTGCAGAATTACAAACCCAACTCCCTGACCATTAAGCTACACTGCCGCCCACTGCCGAGGTTGGCTTTCTGTGGTGTCGGTGGGGAGTCTGAGTCACGTTCACAGACTGAATCCTTCAGGTCTGTCAGTGGAAATAAAGACCCTGGACTGGGGCCAGAGCGGAGTGCCAGCGTGGGAGACGCAGCGTCTGGCCTGTCCGGCCTGCTCAATCTGTCTCTCGGCACTCAGGGCTAGTCTGCTCCATGGCTTTGTGAGACGATTTTAATCAAGAATCCACAGGGAGCAGACAAACACTATCCCCTATTGGCCCTTGCCTCGGCAAGACGCACCAGCCAGACACGCGCTGCGGTTGCTTTCTGCCAGCAAGTCCTCCAGGATCAACTTACCGGACCTCCATCCTATCCTCATCTATTGCTTGGAAAAATTCTTTAAGTAATCCTGGGTCAGTACTTTGGGTCAGTATCTGAGTACTCCCATGCAGGTCCTTTGCTGGGTTGATCAAATCTCCCATTTCTCAACCGACCAACAACTTAAGCATCTGAAATGTTGGATGCACTTTCCTCAGTAATTTATATAATTTATATTGAACAATTGTTCAATAATCAAAATTGTTTATTTGAATAGTACAAAAATGTGTTATCGCACCATGGAAGCATGCTTGGTTAGTCTAAATAATTCTGTATCAGGCAAACAGACAGTAGACTTATTAGCTTCAGGCTGTAGCACAGGGTGTCATGTATGGGCCTGTTCAACGCCAGAGGTTGATTAGTTAGGTGTTTACTTGTCAAATTGTTTCATTAGGGTGAGGCAGCGACTTTGCCAGTAGACTGGTGGATATTGTATTCATTGATATTCTGCACCCTTGAGCTGCGACTAAACTGAGAGCACACAGTGTGCTTTGTATGGGAATGTAATGTACTCAGTGTCATTACTCAGTCATGTGACTCTGAAGAGGTTAGGCAGGAGAGAATAGTCCAAGAGTGAGGACAAGGGGGTTGCAAGGTTAGGTCATCCTTGTTTGAAAGATTGAATGTTCACAAAGGACAAATTAACAGATTTAAGCCTACTCTGGAAGTGGACTGTCAAGTGATGACAGGTGTGTTCAGCCAGGATGTTCACTTTTTTCGCTCGTTGTGCACTGGTCTATCTACCTAAACTGGTGAGGCAAACTTCATGCTTTGGTTAGCCAGTTTTGGAAGGGATTTGCACAAGAAGGGACATTTACTAACAGAGTCTATACAAAACATAGGACCTTGAAGCGAAACTCTGAAAAGGTACAGAAATACAGTGTATCTTAATTTCTTATCATCTGTCTCTGAAGATAGCAGATTGAATTTGCCTTTCCCAGAATGCAGCTCACCCAGACACAAAGGAAGTTGACACTTTTCAAGTGCAAAAACCTTCACCCTGCCAACTAGTGTCCTAATCGATGATGCATGTTGAAAATGCATAAAAGCAACTCGTTTTCACAGAGGTTGAGTAACATCGCCCAGGTAACAAAAGTTTGGCATTGGTTGGAATATTATGAGACATTAAGTTTACTCATTTCTGTCTGTGAAATTCCACTTATGTTTTGATTTATGTATCTATGTACTCTAATGGAGGAAATGCAGTTTATAGCTGAACAGTATGAATGGTGTTTTTGTCTAATTAAATGTATTGAATCTAAAGAAACTGCAGCTTTGGACCATGTGAGAAAAAAATTCTAAAGCAGGAGGAGTCTGCAGGGACATAACTGAGGACTTTGACCTTTGAGCTACTTATATTGGACTTTACTTGCTATAATCTAGCAGATGTGGCAGCTGAGTCCAATCAGTGTTTCAGAGACTGTTTGTACAGCTGATCAGGAGGGAGTAGGGACATAATTACAGATATGTGAATGCAAGGTTAGTTATGGAGTGATGATGATTAGGATGATGATTGTTATTATTATTATTAGTAGTAGTAGTATTATATGCATCACACCTGTGCATATACACAAACAAATTCCTATGGCAGTGTTAGGAGGGTGAGTGGTATTATATGGGTCAGGAGGGTGTCAGGAAGCTGTCGGGCTACAGCACGAGTGTTTCAGAATCAGCGCGGAAACGAAAAGTCACCACTGTGCTGATAATAACTACCAGGTGAATGGGCGGTTGCAATCATGTCATTCATAATTGATATAATGGCACAATTACAGGCCAATTACACCTTCATCAGGTGCACTGTCTGGCATCGCGATGCCTCTGTGATCTCCCGGGGGGCAATTCTCCTGAGACGACAGCGACAGATACCATTTATGTTTAAGCACCAACACCCATTATCTCTCAGGTTAACTGTGGTCAGGTCCAGATAATTGAATTGCTGTATAATTGCGATGATGACTGGCCCCGGTAGAGGTCATGAGTTAACTCCACAGGAGTAGAGAAGAGGTGGCGTGATTGTTGAGCTGCAGAAATGGATAAGGTGTCAAAACGATAGTGAGGCAGCTTTCCCTTCCTTAGTTATAAAGCACACAGCTCCCCACCAGCTTTGGAGATATGACTAAAGGACTTAGCACTTCTGTTATATGGACAGTGTTATCTAAAGTATTTCATACAATCCATACTTCTGATGTGTTTATTCTTCTTCTTCTTATTATCATTATTATTAGTAGTAGCAGTCGTAGTATCAGTAGTAGTAGTAATATTATCAGTATTGTTATTGTTATTATTATTGCACCATCATCATACATGTTTGTATATGGCTGAGCATTTTAGTGTATCTTCCTTCATCCCATTTATCTCCCTGGTGAAATTCAGAATGACTGCTTGCAAGTTCTGAATGGCTCAGTAATAAACTGAAAAAGGGTCAATATAGCCAGACTCCAAGCAGTGTCTGTAAATATATGATAATTCTGCCTTTCGAAAATGGATCATTCTGTATAGTAATGTGGTGTTTAATTTGTTCACTGTACAGCATGGGTATGTTGGTATGTAGTTTTTTTTCTGTAGGACATCACAGACAATAAAGTGAATGGCTGCTTGAGTGTTTAAAGCAAGCTAAATGTTTATTTGGGCAATACCACAAAATGAAAGCCCTTAACTGGGTTGCTACATACAGTAGAGCTGGTTTTACAAAAACAAAATCAGCTGGTAGAATTTCTGCTGGCTGACAGTGTTTTGTGGGATTAGTGTGGTTTATTTCTGTTATTACAATCATTTGTTACATTTTATACAAAGCTGGCTTTGATGCCAGGGCCCCAACGAGCATGTGAGATGGATTGCCGAGGGAGAGTATCGGACACCGTAAATATCTCACCGTAATTGGAGTGCGTCATCACTCCCGCCCAAAACTCGTTATGCTCTTACACGCTCCTTCATTCTCTTCCACGTTTTTTTTTTTCCGAGGGAACCCAAAATGCAGTGTAATTACTGAGCAGGATTCAGCCTGTGCACTATGGGTAATGTCATATGAATATGAACTGGTATGCATAGCACAAGGAACAATATAGTACAGTGCCAACAATATGTGTTCAGTCCAAGGAGAGTGCTTACTCATAGTGATGGTTTTTTTTATTGTATAATGCCCCTCGTGGTTCTCAGGGCATGGTACTATAGCATGATGGTCTATGTTTCAGCTCAGTAAACACCAATGTGTGGTATCCATTTCCCGGATGTAAGACAACCATTTTTGAGGATTACACTATCAAAAATTCAGCTGAGGTGGAGAGGAAGAAATGATTAAGCCAATTCAATCGGGGGAAGATTTTATGGCCAGATTGGGAAAGCTTCCATCTGACCCTTAATCACCGAAGTGAGTCATAAACGTGCAGTTAAATGTCTCATCCCAAAGTCTCCAGCAGTACATCACCACAGCCGGAGGGTTCCCAGTTTCTCAGTTTGATTTGGAGATGAGGGTGCCTCCTAACGACCCTCCATCACCATCTCAGTGTTTTCTACTCAAGGGGTCAAACACAGTACTAACTGTTGCATAGGAATCTCACCTCGGAGCTGGCGATGGCACTCCCCCGCAGCAGATTCAGCCCTGATTTACAGCTGACACAATTTCCTGTTGGATGTTCCTGCCGTAGCTCATCCCCTTATCACCTGGTAGATGTGCTTACCGCGCCGGTGCTCCGGGAGGAGGTCCGGAAGATGCACGTCGTCCCGACGCTGTCTGAACGTGTAGAGAGATGGCCTCACACAATGCCACCTTCAGCACAAAGCCATAACTCCAGAGTCTGTGTTGGCCAGCGTTTTGTCCCTGCGTTCCAAGTTCTGCGTTCATGTAGCTTTTCAACGTCTCTATTGGCAGGATACAGTCTGCAAAGCAAGCCTGTGTGCGTGCTGACATGCACGGGACATTTTTGTGTCTCTTCCAGGTGTTGCATGAAAGGAAGTCATTAATAGGCTTTATTTATCTGTAGAAGACCATGTAACAAAACCGGAGGACGGTGTAAAAGAATAGCTAAAAAGGTATACTTTGTATGGGAATGCCTACATAGAGCTGATAAATTTGGATTTCTTTGCAGTAGTTTACTCTCTATTTTGCTTAATTAATTTGTGTATGGAATGACATGTTTGCATAGACACATTTCCTCTGTTGAAGTACTTGATATAGTAATACTTAATGAATAAGTATGTTTGTATGCAGTTAGTATTTTATGCTGGCATTTAGTGTTTCTTGTAGTTTGTGTCTCTTGACCATTACAGGAGCGTCAAATGGAATTTGGTAATTAATTACTGAAAAATGCTGGGATCACCATAGCTCCATAGTGAAACACATTTGAAATCACTGTGCAAAAGTATGGTTTCAGTTTACACACCGCAAATCACAGAAGAAGTTGTTTTTATTTATAAATATAAAAACAGTGGCAATTTTTTAATAATCAGTATGGAAGCACAGTTAATCGGCCTATTTAGTTTAGTTTTTTTATTATCTACTGTGATATGTTGTCAAGCCTTCATACAGTGACAATTTCAGAGTTATTATTATTCAGAGATATAAGTAGAGTGGCTTTACATTGAAGGCACTACACTCGCCATTCAGAAAAAAACTGCTATTTAAGCCATTGTATGACAAGAGGAAAAGCCCTCAATAAGGATGAATCTCATGACAGCTTCAAGTTGGCAAGTAGCTAGTTTGAATTAAAATAGAGATGACTTTAATAGACACAAATCAACATCCACCATTTACGCACAAACATTGTCAGAGTTGACGAAGATCAACGTATTCTAGGCATCAGACCGCAGCTCTGAGCGTCCCCCCACACCATTGTTCACGCTCACAACGCGCTGGCTCGGGGGTGATAATGATACCTGTCACCGTTAACGCTTCGGCCCTTGTAAAGTATACGGCGTGTGACAGCGCAGAGAAACTTTGTGAAAGGAGGGATTTGGAGGTAATCCGCCGTTTATCCCTGCAGAAACAGCACTGCCTGGCGCACCGCCCTGCCTCCTGACAGAACCACACACCTGAGGTTCCCACAAACCCTCCATGGCATTTCAGCTCCGAGCATGAAAAGAGAAGGGATTTCAGTCAGCCCGTGGTGCGGAAAGGGCCGCGCTGAAAAGAACAAACCACAGTGCATATGTTTGGCTTTTAAGAGTAGTTCTTTCACAGGTTTCATTTCTGAACAATATCTCATTCACTGTATGGAGGACCGCTCTTGTAGTCTGAGTTGTAATGTCCCCTTGTTCCTTGGGCTTGTTCCAGAAAGTGTCACTGTTTTTGAATGATTTTATCTCTGTTGTTAAAGCAGAGTGCGGGTTTTCCAAGTGATTCATGGATGAGAACAGAAGATATTTTCTGGTTAGAGCAGTTGAAATTGTGTTGTAGGCAAATAGGAAGTGCAATAGCTACAGATTTAACCTGTGCATGTAAGTCTAAACAGACTGGCTTTGGACTAGATAGAGCCATTCACTGCTGAAAATTTGTACTGATGAGTCGTTGGACACACGTAAATCATGACATTATTTGTAGATGGAAAGAAGGCCTAATGACCTGTCTGCATTCTGTGTTTGCAGCTATTACACTTGCATGAATCAACCCCTCTGTTCTGAAGAAAGCAGTTCCTCTAACTATAATGTGGAGGAATATATTCACGTAGCTGCCAAACAGGATAGCAGTAAAACTAAATGCTGTGTGAAATTCATCCTGTCTGAATGACCAGTTTTAAAATAATTTTTTGTTGAAATTCTCTGGGCACGCCCAGACTTCTCATGTCTATTTTTTGACGCTATTTTTGTCCCTTTACTTTCACACTTTGGTTGGTGTTACAGTGGAATCTGGAGATAGTTTCCTGTGAAAAAGTCTGACTGCAAAGTCATTGTTAAACACAACACCCAATCGCAAGTTACAGAAAGAGAAGACCATTAGTCTCTATTCTGGGGTGTCCAATTCATGTTGAAATCATTGAGTAGAGACGTGTTCAAAGCTGGCAGACTTTTTAAAATGAGTAAATGCACTGATACTCCAGGGGTTTTGGAAGCAGAAGAATACTGCCTTGATAAAAAGACCCACCACCATGAGTCTGGCTGTGGCCTACTTGAGGGTGGTTTCTCAGAACACATGCTGCGCCTAGCTGAATACGTCATGGTGGTTTTTTCGCTTGTAAATTACACCGTTGCTTCCTTTACACCGCTAAGTGTCGCTGAAACGAAGCTGGACTGTTTGTTTAGGACTGAGCCGCACCCTACTCGCAGAGCCTGGCCAGACGAGCAACCAGAACACAATTAGGTGGTGAAAGTTGGGAAATTAGGAGAAAAAAAACAAGAAAGAAAGAACATTAGTCACTGTACTCCTGGTACCCCCTCCTTTCCCCCTGTCTCCCTGCTCCCTCTGTATTCTCTAAGCAGAGGGGGAGTCTCAATATTGGGTGTGGCACCAAGCTGTTGATACTAGTCCAAATCAAAGAATGTTATACATGTCAAAGTGTAATGCGAGACGTGGAGTAACTACAATATCTGTGTTTTTACAGGGAGCGTGGCGGCTTGTGCTTCATCGTCCGGTCTGAAGGCGGAACCTCTGAACATACTGGAAGAAAGACTGACTACTGGGATTTTAATTACTTATACAGGCAAACCTTCTCTCCATTTGCACCCTCAACCTCCGCCCTAGCCCATACAGGTAGGAACATAGCTGTTCACCCTGTGTCCTTCTGTTTCTTCCCTTTAGTGTCATGCTCTTTCACCTTTGACCCCCTGATGATCAAAAGTTCATGAGCATACCATATAAAGCCCTTACCTTGTTTACCTGGTCTTATATAGTAAGAGTAAATGGTTAATTGAGATTCATGCAGCTTCCACCTCCTGGTTTTGACTCATATAGTGAGTCAAAAAATCATTGCTTTGTCATGATTAATGAGGAATGAGCTGTTTATGGTGGTATCTTCTGCATCAAACTATAGCATGAGTGTCTCCAGTAATGTGGGGCAATCAAATTGGATACTGTGAAAACTATGACAAAAAACTTGGCTGAAGTTACTAGAGAAACACAGAACGGTCCTGGTACAAAGACACACCTTGAGATGTATGAAGACTTGGATAATGGAGCAATGAAGAACATTGAATTGATGACTCAGGGGATGTTTTCTATAGCAAATGTAGCGTCTGTAAGACTCTGGTGACAGAGTTCTTCTTTTGCTTCTTTGTGACGTTGGTGTTGATGTGACTCCGCGGAACATTACTCGCACGTCACGCTTTGCGCGGAAGGAACGCCTCATCAATCAAGGCAGAAGCCTCCGCCCCGCGAATAAAAACCACGGCCTGTCAGGTGGCCATTACGGAGGAAGCTAAACAAAGCCTTTTCAGTGAGCCGCAGTCAGGTGCGCCGCTGTGAAAGCGTCTGTCAGTGCTCCATTGAGCGCCGGGCTGGGAGGCTGAGCGCGGCCGCCGGGGAGGGACGCGGCGTCTGTCTGAGCATTCACCGTCTCTGTCAGTGTGGAGATTCATGCATGTGATCATTACAGTCTGTTTTTCTCACCTTCGTACAAGCAGGGTTGAGTCTGAAATCTCTGCAGAAAAATCCTATGGAAGTCAGTCTGATCTGCTCGGTCTGAAATCAGGTTTGGGTCTGGGCAGTAGCAGCTATTGTGATTTCAGTATTAGACCAGTCTGTCGTTGTGTTTAATGTCCTTGCAAAGGAAAGGAAAGTTGATCACTGTCCTCTGAGGGATTTTGTGGTTTAGTGGTGAGGATTCTGTTTGCTGTTTCTTACTGCAGTAAAGAGGTACAAAGAGAAATGCGAAACACAATGAATCCAAATAACTGTATTCAAGACTAAACACAAGGAGAAGAATTCAGAGGATTCCTCATTTCAGCAAGATTTTCAAAATGATAGAAAAGGAATTTTCTGCAGCCATATTTAAACCATATTTGTTGAACTGCTGTGAAGGTTTGCAATAGTGTCGTGAAAGGCAGCATCCAAGAAAGACGTCCAATTCGTGAATATAAACCATTCAAATGTCATCGCTGTTGTATTATTATATGACATTCCGTGTGTCTCCAGCCAAACCCAAATTAAAAGGAGCAGCCCTGTTAGGCATTAACGGCTGGTGGTGAGCAGCAGCGGGTGAGGAGGGGGAAAGAAAGAAAGAAGAGGGCGCCCAGGCTGGCGGTCCGATCGCATTCCAGCTTTGTTCCATGATATCACAGTTGTGGCAGACTGGGGAGAAACGCCGAACAGCTGTAGAGTCCCTCTCCACTCTCCGCTTACACAACATGGCAACCCTCCCGCTTTCCCGGCGGCAGAGGAGAGGGAGAAGGTGGGGTTGAGGGGTGAGGGGAGGAGGGCGATGAGGAGGAGGAGGAGGGGGGGGGGGGGGTTGTGAGGTGCCAGGTCAATACAGATGCTGAGGGAAAGGTAGGAGTTGGGGACGAGGTGAGAACAGCGTGAAAGCCATTTCACAATGACCTGGCTGACAGACGCCCACCCGGGCATCACGGAACCTGTTCACGGACCAGCTGGATCTCAGCCCGGCGCTCGCTGAGTAGCCCCCTGATAAATTCTGGAGGAAAAAAAAACGACTTGGCGAGAGAAATGATGAACAAGAAGTGTCAAAAACAAGCGCTACGGCAACTATGCCAACACATCTGTCTCGTTTCAGTGGCGTCCATTTAACGTATGACTGGTGATTAAAGGAGCTCCTCCTGAACCGTAATCCTGGTCTAGAGTCCGTTAGATCGGTTTTGGTCCTTTTATTAAAGAAAATGTTCTGTAACTGTAACAAGAACTTAAAGCAGTAGTCTGAAATGACAATGGCTATTATTCTAGCTGAGATTTATGTACTTTACTGTTCTACTGGCTTGCATTCAAACTCCAGAAATAATGTTAATCATAATGATTTAACCTGTTCCTTTTAGAATGTAAATTCACACACACAGACAGGGAATCGTGTTATTTTATGAGCAGCAGTTTTTAAACCATATTAATAATGGGTGTAATAACTCAACTGGCTGACAGCATTTGAGGAGGGTTTTAGACCCTGTGCATTAATGATGTTAAAGGGCACTCACCCTGTACCATGCAATCGGCAAGCACATAGTTTCAGTGGCCTCCAGGGGGCAGCGTTCTGCCAGGAGCCTGCAACTTGGCACCGTCGGATTGCTCACAAAGCAGGACAATCCTCCCAGATGCAGTTATACAATTTATAGGGGGGAAATAGATTTTTTTCCTACTGCGTACAGAAACGCTAAATTACTGAAAAGATTTATGCTCAGCTTCTTGGAAAGTGTTTTATTTCTGCTTCTTTGCTTTTTTTTATTCTCACTTTTGAGTGTGTTGAATCATAGTTGTGTTCATAATCGAGCAGCTAAATAACTCAAACTAACCCGCTGAATAGAACGGCTTTGACGGGACTTTTACAGAAATAATCCCATAAAACGACATGCAAGTTTGGGCATGGAAACTTACGATTAGGTCCTATTATTTTATAAATAAATATAAGATGCATTCAAGTGTTAGTATTCATTGCAAGTGTTGTAGAATTACAATGAAAGGGTTTGAACATGTTTTCCCACCATTCACAGAGGTTTATAGCTAAAACTTAAGTGCCACAATCATAAAAAAGTGCATTTTTATTATTTGAAATTAAATTTAAATGAATGGCAGAATGAATGTTGGCCGTTGCTCTGGCAGTGTTCGAGACCAGGCCCTACCTTGCCTAACGGGTTAGTCAGCGGCATTATTTAGTGGACGTTGTGAAATTTGGCCTCTGGCACTTTTATGGTGATTCTCAGCTCTGTGAACGTTTGTGTCCATTTGTAACAGCCCCGGCTCTTCCTTCAGCAGCAGGAAATAAGATACAGATGTAAAGCTACTTGGAAAAATGCAAATGTGCGCGGTGGTTAAACACAGGGTTTGGTGTCTGAAGAGAGATACATTAATCAGTTATTTCAATGAAGAAAACAAACCAGCGGTGATGAGTGATCCAGCAGACATTATCTGGAGTATGAGTAGCTGACACTAAGGGGTGCAGCTGATAATGTTGTGGTCATGTATTTAGCATTTTCCTTGTCAGTTTGAATTATGTTCCTCAAACAACGGTTTGTTCGAAAATTGTGACGCTAAGTCACGACCCACCTAATGTACATATGTACGATGCATTGGCATCCTATTCCTTTATCTATACAGAGATAGTGTCCTGCTGCAACCACTTATGCTTCTTTTTGAGTTCAAGGTTATGTGGAGTCATTGGTTATAGGAGCAGTGGTGGCAAAGACGGCTCACAATCCAAAGAAGGAGACGGTGGTTTGGTTTTAATCCCGGTTCGGGCTGACAGCGGTTGCTAAATAAACAGGAGTAATGGGAGACACCAGCATGTTGAAACCATCTTTCAACCGCACTCAGGCAGTTCCAGCGCAGGCGGGTGTCCAGGAGATGCCAGAGTTACCCTGTGTCCCTGCTCACATCCATGCTGCTTTTCCTCACACCCCGACCCCCAGACGACAGACGGTCATGCGGTCCCACGCCAAAGGGAAGCCGTTCCTTCCTGGGCGAAAATTCAGATCTGTTTCTCCCCGAGTGTATTTATGTGGATCCACATCTCCTCACACAGATGTGAAGGGCGCTGAATTCTTGTGAGAACTGAGAGTTTAAACAGGTTTAATGTGTACAAGTCAACCCCTCTCTCTCTTTCTTTGCCTCTCTCCCCCCTCTGTTTCTCTACCCCTCCCTCCCTTGTCTATCTTTTTCATCCCCCCTTCATTCTCTCACTCTCTGTATGTCATTCCGCCCATCTCCTCTGCAGCACTTATCCATCAGTTATCATAGTTGATCCTGTGGTTATACTGGGACAATAGGCCGATCTCCCAGAATTCAGTTGACATTCATAAGGATCGTTTGGGAAACGGATAGGTTGGGCCCTGCATTTCAGTACTGCCTCAGGTGTCCTGGTCCATTGAGTTTAAAATAGCCAGGGCTAGAGCAGAACCAGAAATACCAGAGAAATGGGTTTCAGGTAATGTTTTCAAAATAATGTTCATCTGTTGGTGGTGTAAGGGACATACAAAGAGGACACAGAGTGAATTTTGAGTGTCTGTAAATAAAAATGTATATTAGCTATATTAGCTCACCCAACCTTTACCTACAATCCTCCAGAATATTATGGTATACCAGTTTTTTTTGTTACTAACATGTGTGATGGGAGAATAATTAATCTTTGAAGATATTCTAGTGATTAGAAAATTACCGCCTCATGTGGGTCATTTTCCCTCGGAATTTCATTTGTGAAACCACTTGACAAAAACATCTGCAACGTGTTTTAGGAAACTAGATGCTCTCTGGAAGGGTCTCTAATTGTCAGCAATTGACAAATAGACATGGGGAAAATCACTTTGTTTTCCTAAGGCTCAGCCACCTGCATCTCAGCGAGATTACAATCAGAACCTTGGCTAAAAGCCCTTCAGAAAAGGTTCAGATTCTAATAAGGGAAAGAAATGCAGCAGCTGAAAACAAGTGTTTACAAGAAATCTGACCTGCGCTTTTGAGAGCACAGGGGGATTTATGGGAATTCCTACTCATATACCTCACCTTTTCACATTTATCTTGGGTCAACGTGGGATGACACCAAAAATATGTACAGGTAAGAGAGGTGAGGAAGGTGTGCATGGCATTGGATTCCAGAGTAGGGGAAAGAGATGTGAGCTGGGATAGGGAAGACGGAGCTTTCGGAATCAGTCAGAATCTGGTGAGTGTCTGGCGGTTTAGTGAAATTCCTCCCCCTCTCGTTTCCCTAATCCTTCAAGATTGCATAATTACAGGGGACAGGGTACGATTACAGATGTGGGCAGGAGTATTACTGAGTACAAGATACGAGAGGGAACCACACTGCGGATATCGGCAGCTCCCACAGAGAGGCGGTCTGCGACGAGGCAGGAACGAGACGTTTCAAAGCTGGTCTTGCATCATTTATTGCAGAGCCAGTACTTTGAGGGATCCTGAGAATGTCTCCAGGTGGCACAGCTCATCAGCTTAGCTAAGCTGTGTAATGAACGTTTTCATTTTTTTGATGCTTAATTCAATATTTCTTCATTGCACATAAGCTGCTTTTCAAAGTTTCGCTTCTCAAACTGTAAGTAGATTCAGATCAGCATCCTACCAATGCAGAATAATGCCAATCATATGTGCTTTTAGCAAACAATACAGCTTCAAGCATATTAAAATAAATTGGGTGCAGCAATTAATTTTATAGCACTTCTTCGTGACCTTTTGGGGAGGTCTCACTGCATTGCATCTTGTACATAATTAATTATAGTTGGTAATTAATTAACCACACAAAGTATAATAAGTGCCGTAACACACTGCATGACCTTGTTTTGACCAAACAAGGTAATGCAGTGTACTTGTAGTTTTTGCAAACCAGGGGTGCTCTTTTATATCATGTTCAGCCAACAGTTAATGGTGTTTGAGTTAAGCAGGTTGTCTTGTTTTCATAAACGGCATTGAAAAGGGCTAAAGGCGGGGGGTGTTTGATAAACACGTGGTTTCAAAACGCACACTCTGGGAGAAACCGTGGCCTGCCTCGTATTAATAATGTAAGACAGTAAAACAGAGTCTGCGTTAGTACTCATGTCAGCAATGTTTGTGGGCCCATCCCGACAGCTTTAACGGAAGATGTACTATGTGAAACCAACAGGGTTATCGCCGGTGACTTGAAGAACCTCTCCATTAGACTGTGAGAAATCTGTGCTAGACATACTCCACTTAAATATTTCATGCAGTTTCATCCCCCCTGGTTTGAGACAGATGCGTTTGGGCTGGAGTGTTTCTGATGTGATAATGGCAAACCACAGCTGAACACACACTGCCAACTTAATCGCCCAAGACACCGGGCTGTCTTGGGGGCACTCGTGAAGTCGGTCTTCCTATGCGACTGAGGCTGTTCGTCGTACTACGTTCGGCGTTGAACTGTGTGTAGATCACTGTTCTACTGCATACAGTGTAAAGAATTCTGATCATCATTTTATATTGGTGAAGCTATATAGTTTGGTGATGGAAGATCTGGTTTACCGACTCAATAATGGAACTTTCAATGTGAAGCAGACTAACAAACCCACTCCACACTTCTCTTCCATGTGTCTTTTCCCTTCATGTCCAAATGCTGGCATCACCAGATATTCTGCTGAGGGGGTAAAACCGTTTGTGTTGTCTTTATGTCTGCATGTGCTTGCCTCTCTCTTTCGTTTTCTTTCTCTCTTTCTCTCTCTCCAAGGTGACTTCCCTCTAGAGAGGAGTGTGTTGTGGCAGGGTTTCCAGGGAGAGCACTTGTGGTCTGGACTTATGCGGACAGCGAGCTGGAACTCCTCTTGCACTCGCCATTGTTTGCGCGTTTTCCAGGAACTGTTCCAGGCCAACGAAAGGCTTCCTGTAAACTGCGAGTTATGGAAGCGACCCATGAGCTGGGGGCTTGTAGTTCGAAGAGGGTGCGGATAGGCGTTGGACCGGGCTGGTTGTTGGGGGGGCGTGGGTTTGTGTTTGGGATTTGGTGAGGGGATTGGACCATGAGCCTTGTGGTTTTGTGGTTGAATCATGACCTGTTTATGGTTTGATCATAAAAACTGTCATGTGGGAACAATGGACTTCAAATTTATTTTGAGTCTCCACATTTACAGTTCAAACCTCTTGCATAACAGTGAAATTATAGTATCCAAAAAATATTATTCATTGTGAAGTAAGTCATTATAGAGTCATATTGGAGATATTTTATGTTTAAGCAAAGAAAAGAGCAGTAAACAGGCTTTCACACTCAGAGAACTTTTTTCAGTAGTGACTAAGATCAGGATCTGGCATTGCAGTGAGCAGTTCTCCATTATCTGTGTAACAGCAGCTATTCCACACACGTTCTGCCCTCAGCAACCCACCCGGGAGAAGATTATCCAACACTGAGCCAAACTAAAAGAACTGGAGTTTTCTCCACTATAATGAGAAAAACGGAATTTAAAAGTGATCCGTTGCGAGAGTTTGGAGGCTGAATCTATCTACCTTCAACCTCATGATCTCTGCGGGTCAGGGACAGGGGAGAGGGCCATGAGTGTGTGTGGAAGAGCCGCGCGAATCCGAGACGGAATTGCACCGATAACCGTATCGGATTCCGAGAAGAGAGATGCTTTGCCCACTGGAATGGCTTCAAAATTCACATTAATCTCAGCAAACATTCCTGAATCTGACCCCAGAGCGGACAATAACGTAAACATAGGAGCGTGAACGATCTGCACCAACCACCCCTCTCCCTCCCTCCCTCCCTCCCTCCCCCGCCCCGCCCACCCTCCCATATATCCCGTCTAGGGGAATGGTCTCCTCTATGCCGCCCATGTTTGTCCTTCACGGTTTGTTCAGAGGAGAGATGAAAGTTCCCACGTCTGTGAGAGCAGACTCTGTGTGCATCACTCCCTTCTGTTTACTGCAGTCTGTTCTTTACACTTGCCTGTTCTGTGTATTGCTGCCTCTCCTGTCTCTTTTTGTACACAACTGTCTATTATGTATGCCACTGTTTTCTTTCTGTACTTCTGTCTGTTATGTCTGTACAAATGCATTTTCTGAACATTAGTTTCTCTTTGGTATCCTATGGTCTGTTCTTTGTATTTGTGCTTATAATGTGTTTTCTGTGTATTGTCTGTCCAGTGAATTCATGTCTGTCATTAATCCTGCACTGTGCAGTACACATAAGTTTCCCTGCATAGTACTGGTATTTTGTATGCTTCTGTCTCTTCTGTTTTCTGCTGTCTGTACTTTATGCCAAGGCCTTCTGTGTTATTTTGAGTCCCGTTGCACAACAGTCCAACAGAACTGAGTAATATGAGGATTTGTGTATGTAGTTAATGAGAAGTTGTTTTTGAAGGCTTTCACCTGGTGGGAGCTAGCGAGTTCCACGTCATCACCCCAGAAGGTCTCCCAGTGCGGACATCTGACTGCCGCCATGGGCTTTAGCCCCATGGGACACTTTCTTCTTCCTGGTGTTCTCGTTTAAAAGCATAGGGGTAAAGAAAAGGGCCGGGAGGGTGGGGTGGAGTGGGGGCAGGTGATTCCTTTGCTTTTTTAAGTGCTCTTGTCAAAATATCAAGAAATTTGGGACACTGAAAACAAGATATTTTGAGAAATTTTGCTCATATTGCAAAGATATTCAGTAGTGTTGTGCTCCCCACTCCACCCCCAACCCCCCATAAAAAATTTACAGCATCAGAAGATTGAGAAATAGGTGAATCTTTCACAGTTGCAATCCAAACATAGCATATCATTAAAATGTGTATATGTATGTGTGAAATATACACAAATACATTCTTATGTAAAATGTGTAAATGTATATATGACATGCTAGTATTTTCCCCCCTTTCCACCAGACAAAAGGGGCATCACTGGACTCCAAATCTTGAGTATTTTAAATTTTGTTAAACATAAAGCTAAGGTTCAAAATCGGAGTCTGAATGTAGGCTCATATGGCTTGAGTTCTCTCATGTAAGTGGTGCAGGCCTGACCGTTATCTCGGTTAATCAGCACTGCAGATAGCGACGATATATCAGTCATTGAAGGCTGTCCATGCAACTGCCACTAATTGCCTTTAATGTCAGCACCGTATGTTGAAAGTCACCAGGAACGAGTAGCGAGCGTGACTTGCACTCGCTCGCCATTAGCGATATTATAATCCGATAGCCATCTCCCTCATAATTGGAGTGTACTCTTCTGATGCATGCTTATCGTGTTGAGTTGTGCCATTGATAAACACTGCATTGTTCCAGGCTGTCCGGAATTTGGATGCTTGGCTCACGCCCAGTTTATGAGATCAAGATTTTCCTTGTACTTGGTTTAACTTCAGAGAAGGGTTTGTGGCACTATAGAGGAGTTGGATTCAGGAATGAAGATTTCACCGCCATTCTTTCTCAGAATGAATGGAAATATCAATGAAAGTAGTGAGTCTCTGGCTTAAGATTCAACAAGCGAAGAGATATAATTTGATTGCTCTGTGCTTACTCTTTTTTAATAGTGGATTTTATATTCAACCAAAGAAAATTCCCCACTTTATTTTGTTATTATTTGTATTGACCATAACATAAAGTGAGAATTATCTTTGGTTGAACATATCATTTCCATTGAATACATTTTAAAGAGTACATTTTAAATGTGCCTTAGATTGTGCTTTTTAAAAGGCAGCCATTGTTTATCTATGAAATAAAACTCAAGGCACATTTTTGGGTGTGCAAAGCTTTTAATCTGTAAATGTGTTTTAAAAAGGCATTAATATTTTAAGTATTTAAATATTAAGTGTTTAAAAAAAATCCTGAATTTTCTTGGCTTAATTTTGATGTAATTGTTCATTATTACTTTATTCAAAATATACATACATTTAATGATACAATTTACAATTTAATTAACTTGACCTAATCTAAAAGCCATGAGCTGTTCCTCAAGCTGAGAAGATGAGGGTGAACACTTATTATTATTATACTCCTAATCTAGGTAATTTTCTGTGCACTTCTGATTCATTTTTTCAGTCTTAGCTGATGTTAAATAATTTGCACGACAGTAGCAAACGGTTCTCAAAATGTAGTAAATATGCCTGAAGTGTCAGGCAATAAACTTACAATTAATTGTAGTTCAAGTGTAATTTTAGTATTGACAATTTTGAAATCTGTATAAATCTGTTCAGTTTTTTGTAAATTTAGTGTTTAATGTTCGGTAGATAGCACCAGAAATATGACTATGGAAGACTTTAACCCATTTTCTTTTCAAAAAACAAAGAACAAAATGGACTTGCCTGGCTATAGTGTTCACTTGAAAGGATTGTTCTAATGAAACTGATTTGTGGCTTCGTAGTGTGATTGAGGATGCCCATTGGCTGGCCGATGTGTACCTGGAGTGTATGATACAGTGACCAGAAGCCCAGCTATGTTGCCAGTTAATGCCCTTACAGAGTGAGTTCCCAGCACATGATAAGCAGAGAGCAACCAGGGGACACGGCGCTAGCATTATGAAGATGCATTAACTAAAGACTCCTGAGAAGGAGGAGGAGTGAGCCGGAAGGTCATTGATCAGAGGGTTTCTCTGCAAGTATCAGGCCCACTTCCTGTTTTTTCACATGACATCAGCAGAAAGAGAGAGAGGGGAGCGCACGGCTAAACTTGCTGACACTGTAGCTCCAGTCTTGTCAGTGGCTCAAAGCATTAGCTGATAAGAAGACCACTGACTCATGTGCTATAACAGTGGTTAAAAGAGCGAAGCACCACACTCCCCGACAATAGACGGCAAGGAGAGAGAAGTGCCACATAAGCTGGTTTAAACCTCTCAACTTCTCAAGCCTCACATTTAGTACACATTACACGTAGAGAGTATTATTCTCGGCAGGTATGCTGTTTGGACCTTGGAATGTGTTACATATCCTGCTCTGAGTTTTCCAACAGAATTTTTGTAGATCTAGCTTGTAGTTTCTTACTTTCCAGCAATTAAGTAATGTGATAAGGTAAAATAAAGGTTATTTCTTTAGTTATAGTTGCTTAAATATAAATAGCCAAATTCCTTGAAAAAGGGGCCTTTGACCTCTGTGGGATTTCCTGGGTAAATAAAGATTAAATAAAACAAATTTGGTTTGCGGAATTTAGCCCAATTTAGCAGCTCTTTCCCAGATACTTTTGTAATTTGATGTAGCAACACAACTTTTGGTGAGCTTGCCTTTTGCAGAGTCGTAACATGGTTACTGATTGTGATGGTGATCCATATTTGCATTTACCACATGTTGCACAATAATCAAATCTGTAGGACATATTACCCAATTTTTGTGGACCGTTTTCATGCTCCATTGCAGTCTGACTTTAACTACTGAAGAAAATTATAGCAAAAGTTCTACTGGATACATTTTTTAAAATTTAACATCCAATTAAGTATTTGTCTGTGTAATTAAACATATTTTGTTTACCATTGTACTATTTGTGAGTGTCAAAGATGTAGCATGGTACATATTTAATTCTATTATTTAGTTTATGCAGCCATGAATAACAAAATCTCATCCAATCAAGTCTGTTTTTTGGAAACTATCTGAGATATTTGCGCTACTTTCTGTGGGTATGTTTTTGACTGTGTTTTTTTCCCATGAGGCAGTTGGGGTATGCATGTCAGAATCTCAGGATTTTACATCTGAGGCGGGAAGACGTTCAAAAGGACACCTGATGCCCCGAGCAGCTGTAATTTCTGAGCCGGCCATTCTGACAGCTTCTGATCTCAGCCAGCTGCTTCGAACAAGTGACCATCAGACAGAAAGGTTTTTAACATCAGCGGCACAAATGCTGCAAAGACAATTTTGCGAAGCTGCGATGGAAATTCGGGGAGAAAAAACCATATAAAATTACAGTTCCTCATCGACCTTGGAGATTTAACAAATCACATGACCATGGAAGACAAAGGCCAGCCTTAATGTCACTAGGATAATTCGACAGGTCAAGCCACACATGCTCAGATGAAGCCTCCAGCTCCGGCCTTATTGATTGAAGACAAAAAAATTAGCCTTGTACTGGATTGCCTCACTCTAGCTCCATCTGTGCTCAATTTAGGGGTCACACAAAAGCGTTTGGACATATGTACCCAGCTTTGGTTTAGAACTGGCTCATGTTAAAACTGAATATTTTATAGTTCCACTGCCTTTGATTGGCCAATATCAACACAGACATATCTACATAAAAGAGGATGCTGAATATGGAGAACACATGCCAGCTGTGATTGGTCTGATACTTACAGGCTAATCACAGGCTACTTACAGGCAATAATACCTAGTTCAAATATTCATTTATAACTTGATATGCCAGTTAAACATATTCTGGCTAACACCTTTATACATGTTTTAAAGATGAAACATTGAGCAAGCAACATTCAGTCATAACACAAAGGAATATGAAATATTTTAATATTATCAACAGTACATGGCACAGCAGATAAACCGACCTGCTTGTGAAATAACAATGAACGTTAATTGAACATAGTATAGTTTTATAGACTATTGCATTCTCACAATTTAATTTTTAGATAATTATGCGTTACTTCCTGTTTTCTGTAAATGTTTAGCTGTCTGTAAAGGTTTATAGTTTTGGCAATGAAAAATATCAGTATATTCCAGCAAAAATAGTGCTTTTAGATTTTCTGTTCCTCTGTTACAATTATTTGCTAACATTATTGTATACAGTTTAGAGACATTTAGTTTTAATTGGATAGTATCAGTATGATTAGTATGATTACTACTAGTAATTTTGAGAAAGTTAAGTGGTAAATTTTTTCTCTTTTGCTGTTTTAGTTTAATTCATCATTCTTTATACATTGTTTGAAGTAAACTGTAATTTATTGGTTCACCTGCAAAGAACACACAGGGACCCTTTCACTATATACTCTTTGAAGAACCTGATGCTGTTACAGTACAGATGTGATCTCCTGCTTTTTTATTTGACCTTCTGTGGTTTAACAACAAAAGAAACGCTAACCTGGATTCTCAAAGCGAAGAAGAAAACAGGTGCTCATAACTCAGCCGAAAGTGAACTGAGAGCGAAAAAAGCCCGTCTGTAGGTCTTTAAGCCATCACAAATGTAGTCAGACTGAGAATGCCATGGTGGACATCTGCTCTCTGTGGATAAACAAACATAAATCTAACTAACATAGTGGGCAAACGCAATATAGACAGACTTGGCAGAGATATTTCTAATTCGGCGGATGGCTTAATCTCTCCCCGTGTTCAGGTTGGGGAGCGAGGAAAGAAAAACATGTTGTTCTTTGCCGCCGTGTCCTCTGGCTGCTCGCCTGTGTGTGTGTTTCCCTCGCAGACGTCCCTCATCAGATAAGGTTAAGCTAAACACAATTTCTCTAATCCATTCATGATTCTCCCTGCCTTCCAGTGAACAGGCTCTTTTTCCCACACAAGAACCGCATACCACAGTCCGAAGGCAGTAATGAGTAGATTAAGTTACTTTGACTGACTTGTGACTTGCGTTGCTGTTGATATTTTAATGACGAAGTCGTGAATGTCTTGTGTTTCCCATTTCGCTGCGCGTCCGCGCTGACGATGAAGAAGGAAGCACCCTGTTTAATGGCAGCGTTGTCAGTCGCGTTGTAATTCGTCCAATTAAACTGTATCTGAAGACCTTTATACTGCCTCTGACATCATCGCTTAACTATATTCCCATTAGTGTGGTGAAAAGTTTACAGAAAGCTTTCTGCTTTGGTTTTCCAAGTGATAAAGTTTATCGCTCGAGCTGAGTGACGAAGAAATACTGCTGCAGACCAGCACAGCTGGCTAGAAATAATGGCCTGGGAAGATCGTGGCTCCCAAGGGTGAGGAAGAAGAAGCTGAGCACTTTGACAGGTGCAGTTGCCATAGGATCCATCATTACCAATCCACTGTGCGCTAGCTATGCTGATACTGCCTCATGAAAAGATGACAGAGAGATGTCAGCGAGTTACAGGAATGCGCTGTCCCGGTGTTACACTCAGCTCCAGAGATCAGCGAGTTATGATGTGTACATATCTACTATGCGGAGTATGCCCACTCCAGCAAAAATACCCATCATCACCCAGCAAGCGAGTTTTCCATCCTCCATATTATTTCTAAGAATGTGTGGTTGTATCGTATATTCTAAATCTGACCAGAGAAAAATCTAAAGGTGTTAGAAGGTCATGCCACAAAACCAATAGCAGTGAGTGATGAAAAACAATGTGAGAAACCACCACTGAGAGTCTGAACAAGGACTTGTGATGTATTGTTGAAATAGGAGGTGTGATTTCTTACACAAGTTTTAAACTTAGTAAGTTGCTCTTATTGAGTTTGTGAAAACTTTATATAACACCGAGGAGAATGGGCGTGTTCTAAGTTTTCTCGCCAGTGTGAGGGTCAGACAGGGAGGCCAGAATTAAGGGCCTGGACAGATTCAGCCCCACCATTCTCTGTTTTTGGCTGGTCATGGGTGGTCCACATTCCTCTTATTAGAGAAATATAACACGACTATAAAGCAAAAAAAAAAAAACCCATTTAACCGCAACCGTTATAAAACTAAAAGCTTCATTTTTTTGTCTGGGTGTGGGGGAGTTGGGTAATTATATCCTAAGAAAACTTTTAACACTTTGAAACAATATCGCTCTGTGTCTGTGCTAGTTATAGCTTGTGAACTGCAGATGAGATTACCATTAGGACATGATGAAAGAGCAACAGGTGCTTGCGTGTGTGTATTTTGTGTGTGTGTGTGTGTGTGTGTGTGCGTGCGTGTGCGTGTGCGTGCGCGCGCGAACAGGGGTGTGTTCACACTTACTAGCACACATGCACGCACACATTTGTTGTGTGACTACTTGAATGTGTGTGCATGCATCGGTTTGTGTGTTTGTCCGTATATGAGTGTGAGTGTGTATGTGCATGTGTGTGTTCTATATCTGTCCATTGATCCAAGGAGACCACTTAGCTTGGCCTTGAGAATAGACTGGTGGGAAGGGAATAAACTAACAGACAGCAACAGCTAAAACAGTGTTGGGCTTGAGCAACTGTCTGTACTCTGTAATTTCACATTTCATTTGCCAGGTGTAGTCCTACATTTTGTTCCAGTCAGAACAGGAAATTCAATTTTATGGCATTTGCCTGTACATGAAACACACCTCTCTCTTCTACTCTGAGCCCCTGTTGTAGTCTGACCATTGACATTGGGTCATGCTTCTAATTGGGTATAATTTGTCCGATCTCTTCCACCGGGAATGTGGATGAGGTTGGTTCTGTGCAGGATCTACAGTTCAGCGCTGGGACATTGGTAACATGCGAGCTTATGCCGAAAGCTGAACAGCCCTTTATCAGAAAAGCACGAGACCGTTCCGCTGTGATGGGCCATCACTATGGAGACACCGCTGGAGGTGGTGGATGCACACGCCTGCGCAGGCGATACTTACACAAGTCACTCTTCAGAATGAAATAAGTGGCTGTTCTCTCTGAGATGTGTTCTCTGTATTCAGAGCAGAGGAGACCACTTAGATTTTATTAAAGGGAGGGGGGTGGGGTCAAAGGTCAGTGCTCTCACTGAGAGTAACTGATGTTCCCAGTAATTCACAATGTTCTATGGCTACCACAGCTGCATCTTAAAAGTGCGGTTTTGTGAAGCCGCATGCCCCCATTGCTTATTAGCTAGCAGATGTGTGTATATCTTGTCTCGTGTGAAATTCAGGTCATGTCTCACTTCTTGACTCAGAAGATAAATTATAGTGAGGATAGCATTAAACGGAGACACGCTTTAAACAAAACACATACACCACACATCAAGATTCCAATCATTTTCGGTATTGTGTATATATTATTTTTCACAGAATCAACCTTGACTGTTGGGATTTTCATTTAGAATGTCTCTCTCTCCCTCTCTGTCTCTCTCTCGTTCTGAAAGTAATTTACATCTTACAGTGTTAGAAACTCCTACGCAGTCCTGAAAGTCAATATCAATTGCCAGCTTCTACTCCGAACCAGCTGTAGTGAGGCAAAGAGAGGAAAGACCTTGGAGACGTAAGCTTTCTCCCTAAAAAAAAGAAACTTAGTAGGTGAAAGGTGGAGGACTTGGGCAATGAATGTGGTCTTGTGAGGATCGTTCTCCTGCTGGAGAACAGGAGGCAAATGAAGGCAGGTTAGTAGGGACAGTTTCTGAATAACGGGACCTGCAGTTCTGGCGTGTCGTGGTTGTGCAGTGAAAGTACATTGAAGATCTGTGGATGTTATCATGGCAGAAGAGTTGAGAAATACTGCACTACAGTGGAAAAAGCTGAAAAATCTCAAAGCGTCTCATCTTTTAATTGTTGTCTTGTTAAAATGGAGGTATTGTATTTTTCTTCTTGGATGAGATACCCTTATAAAAGAGATATTCATCTCAATGTGACATTCCTGGCAAAATAAAGGATACATTCAAAATATTCTGTTTCCACTTAGCAACACTCAGTTTATGTAGACACACAGCTTTATTGCTGGTTTAACCCTGCATCTGATCATAACCCTGGTCCCAAACAGTTGAATCACATCACTTATATTTTACAGCAAGCTTTCAGAAAACCAAAATACTTTCATCTTTGTCTTGTGTAGTTTAACTCGCCAAGATATAACCTCCAAAAATAATTCTGACATTTAATCACTGTACAAGTCTCTGAAACATATATAGGTGCTCAGCATAATGTTTGCCAACTGTCCCACAGTACCTACCTACTTACATACAAGCAATAGATAAACATTACTGTGTACTGTATTATGTTACCCAACAACACAGCATTAAATACAACAAAGCGCTTAGTGTAAAATCAAGTCTGATTGAACATCTTAGCAGATTCTCTGATTATGTGTCTGCCTTTTTGCTCAGGTTTAAATGTGTTAATATGTATGATATGTGTGACCTTATACAGTCCATAACTCTACACACTGCATGTATTTAATGCAGATTATATAACCTTTTTCTGTTGGATCTACCACGGTTGCTCACAGTTTTGTTTTCCTGGTCATTTAATGCTGTGGCACGGTTTGTTTTGCGTCTGAAAAATTGTGTTCCACTTAGCTGTGCAAATCATGCACTTGTAAGAATTAAATCTTTTATGTAACGTTTTCTGTGGGGACCTTTTCTATTGTCCGTGAAACTCAAGAGATAGAAAATCTGCACTCAGGGCACAGAGTCTGCCAGGACATTGTACTCAGAGCGGAGAAAACAGCTGTGAGAGTCGGCCTTCTTCTCCGCCTTTCCACTCAGAGCCTCAGCCCAAACAATTAGTCTGCTTCTCCTAATTAATGGACCCGGCATCCAGTTGACAAATTACCCCTTGATGTAGCCAGCAGACGTGGGGCCTGCCAGCATGACGCTCTGTTCTCCACGCACCTCACCCCTCAACACAACTGCATATGTTTTTACACTCAAATAAACCCTCGGCCACTGCCGAGACAAGAAAGGAACTGAAATTAGAAGCCGCCAACGCCCAGTTTTAGAGGCCAGCAGTTACAGCAAGCGTTATTGCAGGCATAAGAATAAGGGCATTGTTTGGTCGCGTAATTCAGTTTTAATGAAAGTTCGCAATCAGCGGTATCGTCGGCCGCGGAAAACGTTTGCACCTTTTTAGAGCACAATTCGGGTGATTCTGCAGGCATCACACCTTGTTAAAAGAGTTATAATGCATCCTACAGCTGGTGGGTGTTTGTGTTGGTTTCTCTAAACATGCTGAAAACTCATTTTCTTGTTTTCCTATCACACATTTTATGTCTTTAAATGAGACTATACAAAATGCATGATCTTATGCACTATATCTGCCATGCTGTTTATGCATGTACATACATACTTTGAGCCTAAGGGACAGGTAACTGTTCACACAGGGGTATTAGGTGCAGCATACAACATTCTTTAATAAATAAATAAAACAGGTGTCAAAATGCTGTGCAGAATTATTCTCTTTTATTAAATAGTAGGTTTTGGTCTGCAGGCTCTGGTTACAGTCTGTTGCAAATGTAGAAACTCAGAAAGCCAAGGATTTTTTCTCTGGTTTTATGTATAAATATATATAGGCCTTGGCAAGGGTTATGTTCTTGTTGTTTTACTTGGGCTTGTTTGCCCAGCTGTCAAGAGTTAACACGAAAACTTTGACAATTTATTAAATTTATTATTTATATCTACTTCTGGGATATGGTGTCAGAAGAAGCAGTGGCTTACATTCTGTTTTTCCATGAAGAACATTCTTGCGCATACAGCTGAGCATCACAAATTGGAAGAAAGAGAGGAAAAGCTGAGAAATATTAGAAAAGGAATCATGTGCTGGTGATTTTCTTCCTAATAAATGATTTGGCTGTAGGTAACTGATTATGTGCAGTTGGATTCAGATGTCTTATGCTAATGCGAATGCTTGAGCAGGTGATTACAGGTGAACAGGTGGGGTAGGGATCAGAGGATCCCCCCTGGTGGGTGTTGGTAGCACCTCGGCAGCGTTCTGGCCTAATTCACCACCTCAACGGGGACATCTGAGGAGACGTCCTCCTGGGCAATCTCCCCGTTCTGGGAACAGTCAGCGGGAAGCTGGCCTCTCAGCCGTAAAGTCGTCATGAACGTCACCCGCAGTCAAGCCCCCGTCTGTCTCTGATGACAGCCGGCTTTGTGCGCGGAAGGGTTATCTTTATTATTTGTTATTATTTGGTCAGACATATTGTAATAAAAACAGTAAATGAGGTTGAGTGATAAGAATTAGCAGCCTCGGGTCAAATGTGCAGTCACGCAGGTGCACTTTTTAGTTTGACTGGCAACCCGTGATGATGGGTAAATTACCAGATGTCAAGAGCTGAACGGCGGCAAGAGAAAGCTGTGCATGCCCTGTCTGGATGGGGGTTGGGCTTTTATTCAGATAGGGGTCCTCAATTACTTCTCAAAAACAAACTTTGGCATTTCTCATACGGCTGCTCCTGTATGATGGTAGCTAACTTCTGTTGGGGTTTTACTCTGTGTTGTTGTTCAAGGCTGCTTGCTGGCCTGGCTCATTTTTCTGTCAGATTTTTTTCATTGCTGTCTTTTTATGCGCATGTCACAGTATACATGCTGTCCATTTATTCTCAGCTGCCCTGACTGTCTGTGATGGACGTCCTTGAGGTCCAGGATGTTAAAGTCTGTGCTGTGAATATCCCTTGAATTGAATTTACAACTCATTAAGGTGATATGAGGTTCAGCAATTGTGTTCCTCAAACCTCATTTTAGTGATTGCTCACTATGTTAAGAATGCATATCTGCCATTTTGTACAAGCATGGCGCAGATATTCTTACCTCTCAACTCTCTCTCTTCTTCCTCCCTGCTTTTCTGTCTCTCTCCTCCCCTGTCTTTCTCTCTCTGTCTCAGGTCAGAAGTGGGTGGCACACGCTTTGCGCGGACAGTTGTGGTGTGGCTGACGGCAGCTGAAGGCCTGGTCCTAACAGAGAGCGACACTGAGGTAAGTGGACCTGAGGGAATGAGGAGAGAAGCGATGGGCGGATGACAGAAGGGACTGAAGTGGGTAGGGGGAGAGGGGATCCGGCCTTAGCTGCTACACCATGGGCCCCATGTCTCACTCACCTGCTCCTCTCAACAGAGCGCTGGTAGCATTAGCATCATCCGGCCTGACAGATTTTCTAACACGGAGCTGCTGGAACCCAGTCCTTTGTTGAAGGTGTCAAAGTATTTGGAAACCGTAAATATTCAGAACCTGAGACGGAAGCTTGTTTGGCTCAATACAGACAATGATAAGTTGAATCAGGTGGTTGAAAGGTGATCAGGTGGTGAGAGCCAGGCGGACTTCGGTCCTCCATGGCCTGGATTTCTTCACCCGATGCTTGGCTTGTGAAACCTATTCCGCCTTTGAGAAACCTGAGATATATCTGTTGGATTATTTTGGTGCTGGCATGTAGTATTTTCCTCTGTGGAGCTTGCAGGATCTCTCTTTGAATTTACCGGCTGTTTTTTTTTTTTTTTGTTCTGGAGATAATGGGTAGAGCAAACAGTAAACTAGTACATACATATTTCTGTGGTTTGAATTGTTTTTTAACAAATAAAATCAAATGATTACACACTCTAGAAAGATTGGCATTTAAAAATGTTGGTTCTCATTTGAAATATGGATAATCAGTGGCACTGAATTGAAATTGGGAGCTGAACTGTAGTTTCTCTGAATGGCTAATATTAGCCTAGCTCAGCCATGCATTGAAGTGTACAAAAAGCAATTGCAGCAGGTTTATCCAGTCATACACACAATAAAGAATACTTTTAAGAGGAAGAGGCATCACTATGTTGTGTGAAGGCATCTTCTGTCCCTCTTTACCCTAATTGTTTTGCTGTGCCTGTCAATAGCTCTCCTCTCTTGTGGCGACATTATGGGATGTGGGAAGTCTAATGGAGCATGAGAATCATGCCTGAGTATGGTCTTGTGGGTGGATGCTCTTCGCAAAGAATTGCATGTCACATGACAAGCATGTGCCAATGATGTCTGCCACTTTTTACACTTGGATGTGGCTTTGTCCAACTCACATTCCCCTGTGAAATATCCCCCAATGAAGGGAAAGGTTTACATGGAAAAGCTGCAGGATATAAATACTCTTATTTCCATTTTTTCAGTTTTTTTTCTACTTTTTTGAGGATTGGATTGTTTTTTTACTCTGGGATTTGAATTTACTGCCAGCCAGAGCAGGTAGTAAAACTCCTCCAAATTTGGAAGGCCTGGGCGTTTCTGCTAATACGCAGCAAGCATCGTAAATCCAGAGGCCGCAATAGTAAATTTTAATTGGAAAACTTAATGCCGAGATGGCACAGGCAGTTTTTTTATCCAGACAAATAGGACTTCTGTTCTACAGGAAATGTCAGAGGAGGTGTTTTCCATTCTGATAGGACAGAAGTTTTATGTCATGTGCGAAAGAAATTCAGTGCGTCTGTTGGGTAGGCTTTTTATCATTGTTCCGTTTTGTCTGTGTAGAAGACTGGGTCATGGTAACGTAATTTTATGAAATCATTATTTCTAAAGTGCATTTTTGGTAGCAATATGTTGGTCTGGTATTTCATATTTGGAAAATCACTCTAATTTTAGCACCAATGAGGACTGTTTGATAAACCCATTATCCAGAAACTTGCATACAGAGTTATTTATATAGCATTCGTAAAATCAAGCACACTACATGGTCCAATACAAATGCAGTTCAAATTCAAATATCATAAGAGATGTAATTAACTGATATAATTTATGAGCTCAGGATTATGATCACAGTTCAAACAGAGAGAAGTGAATTATAATCCACAATAACAAAATGTTAACTACCTACCTGTAGTGCCCTAAAGTTCCTAAAGAAACCCCTCCAGTGTTAAACTCTTCTTTCAGTGGGCCATGTTCATACTCTTAAGCTTTAGATTAAGCTTCTTTAAATATGTATAAATGAGTAGTCGTCATTCATAAATATGTGCTACCAGGAGCACTGTTGTCACAGGGTTACATGTTAAGCAGCGTGAGCTGAATGTTTGTGTTATCTCTGATCAGCTCCAGGAAGGATTCGGGATAATCCATCCCGCTTCAGATTTGCAAGCGTAATCCACCCTGGAGCGACAAGTGTGCAAGAGTTCGGGCGAGGGCGGGCGGTTTATCTGCCACACTGTCCCGTTTCATGGGGATCACAGAAATGTAACCTTGGTACACAAGATGATTCCACCGACATAATGCCTTTTGTAAGGAAGATCCAAAGCGCTGAATGCTGGGAAACTAAGCTTATTCTTCTGGGCCAGTAATTTTGTCCAGAGAGATAGAGAGAAAAAGAAAAGGAGAAAGAAAGAGAGAGAGACGGGGTTAAAGGTTGTTGTCAGGGTGTAGGGTGTTCCTCAGTTCCCCCTCAGAGAGAAGGCCCTCCCTGTTGTGAGCGGGCTTGTTCGTTGAAAGGGGTAGGGGCGGGAGAGGTGAGACAGGTGAAGTGTAACTCGTGTTTTCTGGTAACCGAGCGATACCTGTCCCAAAAGGCCGTCAGAAGAGCCAGTGGGAGAGGGAGTGCTTAGCCAGGGACAGAGATTGAGGGGCTCTGGGGGGCCTGTCAGAGATTTGTCGGACCTGCGGGTCCCGACAGTGGCAGCACTATATTTGGGAGCTGAAGCGCGGCCAGTGACCCTTGCAGTGACCCCCACACCTGCTCTGGGACAGGAATTTGGTTCCTTCATTGTGCCTGCGGGCTGTGGGCAGGATATTCTTTTCGCTGTCTCTCAGTCTTTCTGATATTCCTCTTTCTCTCTCCCTCCTTTCTCATCCCCCACAGAGACCACCATGTGGATGAATAAAGACTCAGCAACCCATTATTCCCCATTATGAGCAGTGACAATCTGTCGCCCATGAATGAGACTCATTTTCATGCAATTACAATTGCTCACATGGTTAGCGTAGCCAATTGAAGTGCGGAATGCTTCCTCCTCTGTTTCCTCCTTGCCGCTCTTAAATCAACCCCTTTTTACTTTTGGTCTTTTAAATTCTACTCCCTCTAATAGTCTGGGGCTGGAGGTCAGGACTTCATGAGGGACAAATACATAAAAGTGTAGTGGTTGTCAGGTGGCAGCGTCAGTATTTTGCGTATGTCCCAGATGGATCAGTACAGTCTTCTGCACTTCCTCTCATTTCCTCTAGAGGGTGCAGCAGGAAACAAGGCACACGCAAGCATTGAATAGTTAATACAGTGAAGGGACTTCCAAGTCACAAAGAGGAAGGTCTCCCTCTCTCCCTATCTCTCTTTCTCTCTCTTTTGATTTCACACAAGCACACGTAGACATGCAGCATCTTCCTTTATACAAAGGGCAAAAGTTCATCCACATACAGACGAGTCTAGTGTCTTGATCACGGCTGACTCACCAAACTCCAAACATTCCCTAAGTGTCACTCTGTCCCCTGACCACAGGACGAAAAAGGCTGCAAACCAATATGAATAGCCGGATTCATAAATGCAAGCCTCAAGATAAACACGTGCTGTATGCTAGAAACAAATTTGGTATTCAAAAATCTGAATGCTATTAGAATTCAGGTTAGAAGGGAGTGCCAGGTGCTATCTATTTAAAATCGAGGATTTGCATGCTGAAATGGTCGGTGACAGTTTGGTAAGCATCCATAACCACAGCACAGGATTCACATGCTGTGAGTGGAATCAGTCCTGCCTGCGGTGAACTTGTCCTGCACTTTGGCTGTTCCCTCAGTGGGTCTGCTCATGCTCAGAGCACATCATTTATGCAAATTAAGTCCTTATTAGAAAAAAGTATTGTATTAAAAGCACCCCTCCCTGTTTTGCTGTGTTAGACTTCATGCTGTATTAGAGCACGTTAGACCTCACAGCACCATAAATGTTGCTGTATGCCTTCTCCCTTTTGGTCGCTGTCCGTTTCATTCATCTCCTTACGCAAGAGTTAACCAATCTTTGAGTTGTGCTCTGAAACTTAAAGACCTTTAGTGTTGGCGGTGTGGCCATGCTATGAATGATGATTCTCTCTCTGTTTCGTTTTCTTTCTCTCTTCCTCACTCTCTCTCTCTCCCTGTCCCTTGCCTTTTTTTCTTTTCTTTTCTCATTTCATTATTCCCCTTTTCTTCCCTCTGGTGCTGGTAATTGGCACCTCGCTTTTTGCGGGTCTTAATTGGAGCAGGGAGACAGGTGGCGCCACACTGTTGTGATAATCCTTGTTAGCACAGTCTGTGTAATCTCTTTGTTTACGCAGCGTGAATGCAGAGACGAGTGCATGAACTCCTGTCGCTGTGCCCCGCCGCGCCGCTCACCCATGGTGAACCCCAACACACCCTCCCAAAACCCCTCCGACACCCCTTCAACGCCCCGCCTCGCCCCTGTTATTGTTAGAAGCGTTGTGGACGGTCTTCGCTCTGCCCCACACAACACCGTGCATCCGGACACGAGAAAGTTGGAAGGAGGAAGCGTGTTTCTGTCAAATTGGAAGGTGGAGGAAAACAGCAGAGCGGAGGAGAGGGGCAATGTGTTTTTCCCTTGTGGAAGTGGTGACAGTCAGGTCATTTGAAGAGGGGACTGTTAGTTAGTTAGAGTGTCAGACGAGTGCGTGAATGAAGGGATCCTTTGTGTCGGAGTAAGGGTCGTGCCAAAGCTCCGGTCTCACTGTACACATGGAGGCCTACCACTTCTGCCATTCAATAAACACAATAAATATGGTGTGCATGCTCACTGCTTCTAGTCTGTAATAAACAAAATAAATATTTTGTACAGCCGTGCAATTCTAGTCTTCAATACACAAAATGAATCTGATATACAGGCTTAAAGGGCCTAGTCTGTGATAAATACTGGAAGTATTCTTTTACACTCTTACCACTTTTAGCCTGCAGTAAAAACAGTAATGATGTTGTATACACTTGCTGCTCCGTGCCTGCAATAAGCTCTATAAATGTGCTGTCACTATGTATTAATAAACACAGTTAAAATGCTGTGTAGCCTTGCTACTCCTGGTGCACTATTACCACACTAAACACAACACAACAGATTCTGGTCTTCTTTACTCACCGTGACTGCTTTATGTCAATAAGCACTAGGCCTATCAGGTGTAAGTTTGAACTTTGCTTAAAAAGATTTTTTTTTTTTTTGGAAATGATGTTACAGTCTCAACAATAAATTAGTTGTGGGATCATGGGTTTTAGCCACACTGGTTTTGCATCATCTTGTACATTTTTTTCTGAAACTATTAGCATTGTTCCAGAACACCAACACACATTCAGTAGCCTACTTGAAAACAACTTCTATTTCATATGTAGCTAACAAATGAAACAATACGTTCAAGTGCCATTTGAGAAATTGTCTGACTCCAATGGCATGATAAAAAAATAAGCAAAGCAATGCACTATGAAAGATGAAGATGACAATATAATGTAGAAATATTATAAGAAAATTGATGGCACATATTGAAAGAAAGTCATCCATGTGAGTTTATTTTACAGATAATTCAGACTTACTGATGTATGGCTAGAATGTATTTTATTAGCTTGTAATTCTATTTACGTTTTGTTTATGGGAGTTAAGACATGAAAATGTCTGTCTCATTGTGTTCTTGTTTTATGCACATAACAGTCTAAGAGTGACATAGCATCATTACAATACACAACTAAATTAATGAGGATTGAGCAATCTGAGAATGTATCCAAACTAGTGCTATTTTTACAAAGCGCAAACTCAAACTGATACCACTGTTGTCAGCCCCAGTAAGTTCACATTATTATTCCTATGGAACTTGGTAAAAACAGAGCTGCTGCTTATTTTCGAAAGTGAACACAGTTCACTGTTTACCAAATCTCCCTCTGTATCCTGTACCAACTTCTGCTTGTATCAGTCACTTAATTAGCCCAAGGACATAGCAAGCGCCAAAGTGCATACCGTAAATACACACGTGTGCCTGTCACTGACTACGGGAAAAAATACTGTTCCTAATTCTGTATAAAAACAAATATACAACATGTAACAAGCTGTAAGCTGAAATGGCAAAAGGGAATCACATAGGTGTGTACATTTTAGAGAATCTTAAAGCAGTTAACTGAGAAAAGCGCTAAGTTAAAGTTTGCTAAAGGTAGCAGATGTCAGACATAACATGCAAATTAAGATAGATGTTTAGTTCTTATTTAAATGGAAGGTATGTTTACCTATTTTACTATCTAGTTGGGGAGCCTCAAAAAATTTTCCACCTAACTGTGCCATAGACATATCTTATAATTAACAGATAGCCAGACAGATACCCTACCAGTATTTCACATTTTTATTCGTGGGAAGTGTTATAGGATTTTAGTTTAATACTGGCCTTTTGGATCCATGTTGAAAATTGATATTGCATAATTAGAGTGCTTCTTTGGTGTTTTTACCTCATTCACAACGCAGATTCTTTTCTTTTAGCTATATGCATTATAGACTTACACATACTACATGTGCATACGTTATCTGATAAAGAGAAAAAGTTTGGACTGCCAGCACCGTTATGTTTCTCTAATCAAGCCCCCATGACAAGCTGAAGAGCTCTGCTCTAAGTAACACAGACGCTACTGTCTCTGTCTTTATGTAAAGTCTTTTCCAGCACTCAGTGAGGATGTGTGTGTGTGTGTGTGTGTGTGTGAGAGTGAGAGAGAGGAGAGATCAGAGAGAGAACATGAGTTCACCAATTTCTCAAAAACAGACTCCTTTCTCTGTTTGCGCTCAATG
The DNA here is from genome assembly GCA_022829145.1 of Albula goreensis. Classification (NCBI taxonomy): domain Eukaryota; kingdom Metazoa; phylum Chordata; class Actinopteri; order Albuliformes; family Albulidae; genus Albula; species Albula goreensis. The sequence continues at coordinate 7,573,463 of CM040744.1, forward strand.
GTTCCGTTTTGTTAAACAGTTGTTTACTGTTGTGTTACAACAATTAGGTGAATATTATTTGACTTGTTATAATTTGTTTGAAGTTGTGGGCCTGGGAGGACAGCTCTGAGGGTGCCCCTCTCTTGGCAGATGGATGCAGCAGGAGCGGTTTGTGAGGATGTCTGTGGATCCAAACCCAGCCCACTGGCCTTGGGTGTCAGAATCAGAGGAGTGCATCTGGTCTAATGCACACAGGCAGGTGTGGGGGTTACTGAGGGTTTGTAGGTCAATGCATTGACCCCTGGTGTCAGGCCTGCATTGCTTGGCCATCAACGTGCCCCTTAATTAGGCCCTTGGTTACCAGCATCCCATCATAATTCTCCCCCTCCCTTTTCTCCTTCACTCTCTTTCTCCCACCCTCTCTCAAACACAGTTATGCACAATCTCTCTGGGATTCAACAGTTGTCCTTAAATTTAGCTAAAAATTAAATGCAAATGTTCATTCTGATCTTCACTGACAGATTTTGATGAGTTAAATAATCATGAAAAATTAACTCACAGAACTTCTTGCGAAGTTCTCTTGTTGCGAAAAGGTTGTGCATCCTTGTTCAATTACCGGTATATATGTTTATATATCATTTTAGGCTGTTTATTTTTGTACTACTCTACTTTGTAATATATTTACAATATTCTACCTCAGTTTTAGTCACAGGTTTGGAAAAGGGGAAGGGGGTGGTGTGAAGTGTTGTAGATTCTTTAGTAATATTGTTTTCCAGGCGACTAGAACAGCAGCTTCTTTGTTCAACAAAGTTCCAGAGAGTTGCTGTGCGTTTTAATGAAAGGCTTGGTGTGAACCTGTAGCAACAGAACTTTTTCTTGCCAGCCCCATAATCTGTCTTTTTCACTGTTAACGCCAGTCCACAAACACACCAGGCACACTCCGTTCATACCTCCTGTTTATCTGGTTCATTGCCATAAAATCGAGGTGCCCACAGTTGCAAAGAGTTATGGTACCAGTAGTCACTGTTCATAACATCACAACTACTCAATACTTTGGCCTGTGTGTCACCTAGTATCCCTTGCATCAGTATATTGGATATATTTTGTTCTTTGAATTTTCTAGAATTCAGTCACTTTTTACATACATTGTAAGAGTATTTATTTCTTTAGGGCCCAATACCAAGTTACATTTGATTAATTAATTGTTCATGCTACAATAACCTTGTTGGACTGTCTTCTCAGCAAGGATAGAAAATACATATGAAATACTTGCAGAAATGTGAAAACAGAACTAATGAAGATCCAAAACATTTGTGAAATGTTGGGTTTTCCAGTAAAACATAAAAACAAAGTTAGCTCAGACAGAAGGACGCATGGGGTAATAGAGTTTCTCTGCTTCACTGGAGAGTGGTTGATTTTAAGAAGTGTGGAATTTTGGCCTTAAAGCAGCCGTTTCAAGTCTATGCATTCGAAACAAGAGTTGTACTATAATACGACGGGGAAAAAAACAACAACAAAAAAAAGAGGTATTTTGATTTGGCAAAAGTTCCTAGCACAAACAAGGCGTCCCTCTCGTTAGCGGGGCTCAAGCAAGCCCCGGAGCCTGTGAACAGCACAGGGGAGAAAGAGAAAATATTGTGCTATTCTTGGCCACCGGCTGCAGCTGCTTTGGCTGTGGAAACTCTCGCAGCACTTTATTTAGGGTCCTTCTGTGACTGAGGGCAGAGGCAGAATCGCATTTTACACTTTTATTAGTTTATCTTCCCGTTTTTTTGGCTGCTGGTCTGTTTCCAGGCGAGAGACGGTGGTCTTCACACCAGAGGAGCAGGTGTGTTTCGCTCACTTTTGCATCAGTAAGTACGCACTGTGGGAATATTCACCGGTCTTAGGAAGGTTTCAAGTGCGGAATGCACTCTTACATTATGGATTCTGGCCCCACTGACATGAAATGTTACCTCTGGCTTTTACTAGCACAGCTAAGCACATTCAAGAAGCAGGGCATGGATACAACAAACAGAAGCATCTCAGCCCAAACTGCTTCTATGATCTTTAAGAGAGAGGCCAAAGATTAACCTTTTCCAGCTTGCGGAATTGTGGCAGCTTATCCTCATCCTCACCTGTTTGCCGTTGAAGCACAGGGAGGGGAAGATATTGATTTGGTTGACGTAGTTTAGTTGATTTGTTTAGATGAGCTGGGGAATCTGTTTTGCTGTGTAAAAGCTCATACACAAGTTCATGTTTCTTTACTCACCTAATTTTGGGTAGTAATTTTTGCATGTGTACATTAAATGTAAATACAAATATATGACAAAAATTATACAAAAAAAATGAGGGAAATTGGTTTACGTTTTAACCAGGTGTCTCCATTGAGACCAGTCAGGTTCAATAAAGGTGAAATTCATGAAAGGTATAACTTGTATCAGAATTAGCCTTGAGGCCCATTTAATCTTGCAACAATAAAGCTGACAGCGGTTTATTCAACTTCTAACATGGCTGCATTTGAATATAAGAAGTAATCCAATACTTGTAAATAAAATTAAACGTTTTGGACGTGCTTATGTTGTTTTTGTGAACTTAATACTTTTAGGCCTTTATTTGAAGCTGCAAACAGAACGGATATTTGAAGTAGAATGTTGAACAAGTTTGCATATTGATTTGGTACAGCAAAATGATGTGGAAGGTCAGTTTCTCTGTAACATCTTCATAGCCATGCAGTATTTATTTTTCCGTACCTCTCAGCCAATCAGAGTCAAGCATCTAACAGAGCTAATAAAGGTAAAAAGGAATAAATAAGGTTATCCAGCTGTTTCTATTGGCACAGTAACAGGTATGTGTGATCAAAATGCTTTTGATGCATGACCATAATTGTATGTGAATAGTAACTCATAACAACAACTATTCTTATAGTTGATATCTTAAAAATTACTTTTGCGTTATGTCTCCCCATGTTGAAATACAGTAAATAGCAAAACACCTGATCCATATTTGAACTATTAACTATTAAACTTTAATATTTCCGGCAAAGCTTACTGCTGTCAACATGGATTTGTACTGCAGATGGAATGTCAAAACATTATTTTGTGATGAAGATGGTTCAGCTTGCAGAATAGTGCCTTTGGTGGTGTTGACATGGAAGTATAAGGGCAAAACATCTTCAATGTGTAACTGTTGTGACATATTCTAAAGATATTTCAGTGTTTTGTTTTCATCATATATGTACATATCGTCTATGAACAGGTACTCGTAAGCAGAGCAGAGGATAATTGGCTTTATTTGTTCCGTATTTGATATTTGGCAATTACCGCTGTCTTGAAGTTACAGTTACCATAGCAATGTGTGTCTCATGTCCATGAAAGAGAGGTAGATCAAGATTCCACTGCGTGGGTGTTATTTTTACTTTTGGTTTGATGGGTTTTGCATTATTTGAAATGTTTAGATTCATTAGTGGTTACTCCCACACACTGGCAGTCAAAACTATCACTTTGAATTTTTAAGTTAATTGCCCTTACTTCTCGGTCACAATTTACATTCCAGCCTTACAGCAAAGCATTCACAGTTTTATGAACAGGAATAAAAAGTCATATCTCAGAATATATTGTTATCAAAGTTATTTCTGTTTTATCTGTGCTATAGTATCACTTCAAGACATCTGCGGTTAACTTTGCCGCACATACAGCTTTTTTTTTAATTTTAAATGGTTTTGTCTTCTTTATTTGTGTTATGATGTATGCTAGCCATTTGCATTTGTTTTGTGTAAGAATTTTTTGAACGTTAAATTGGGTGACAGGATTTGACTGCACAGTCTCTTAAGCTGTTAAAAGCTTTCTGACCTGTTAACCTCAGCATCAGCAGGGCTTTCAGTCAGGGACAGGCACTTCCCTGCAGTCTAGCTCCGGAATGCCTCACAACACAGAATTTGTTTGTTTTCTCTGTCATCTTTTTTTTTTTTGAAAAAAGAAAAGAAATATGTATCCGGTGCCGTTCGGAATTCAGAGCCTCTAGCAGTGAGAATGGAGATGTGTGAATTGATTTTCCATCTCCTCCATCCTCTTCCTCCTCCTACTTCTCCATTGGGCTTGAGCGCAGAGCTCCAAATGCAAAGCAAATAAACAGGTACTGTGAAAAAAATGCCTTGTTCTAGGGGTGCCTTCCTTTGGGCCGGAGACTCTATTCTTATGGGAAAGCTACAAAAACAGTGAGGTTTTCACTTGCTAACCCTCTTTCATTAGCCCCCCCAACACCCCTTTACCCCAGCACCCCCGTTCCCTTGTTACCGTGTCCTGAGCTCGTGTCAGAAAGAGCTCAGAGGGATTATCTGGGACCCTCTAAAAAGAAAAAAGAGAAAAGCCCTTTCTTTTATACCTTTTCTTCGCTAGCTCCAGTTAGCTTTGAGTCTCGGGAATGCAATTATGAGCGAAGGAGTTGGCTAAAGAAAAAAAAGGGAAAAATAGTCCATGCATAGGCTATTCTTTCTGCCTCTTCTTTTTTGAGACACATCAGAGATGCTTCTTTTTGTTTGTTTTGTTTTTGGTATAGTTCAGAGAGTTGAGTTAAGGTCAAAGGTCAATCTTGTACAAATCGGCGCTGGGGGGCAGGGGTGAACACTCTAAACCTTTCCCTGTTCCACATTCCCCTGTTCTGTGTCTACACCACAAACCATCACCCAGCCCTGTGGTCACAACCATCTGAACTCCCTCTTTCACACCAGCACACTCTCACAAGCCTCAACGCCATGTGACAATGCCAGATCATGGAATTATCACATTTTTTAAAAGTTTCGCTCACTATCAGCGCGTGATGTCTGTTTTCCATTACATAAACTTGGTTTACTAAAATGTCTTTAGCCACAGACTGCAGAATTTATGAGACACATCTGAAATGACACTTAATATGCTCACACTGACTCATGAAGCATAGCATTTACAGCGAGAGTTACAGTTGAATAGTTTAGCATTCACCATTAATTATTAGTTGTTTATTTACCATTTAGTACTCATTGTGACAGATGAGAAAGCAAATTTAGTAGCTGTAGTCTATGTTACCTGACTAACATTTCTACAGTATGGTTAGGGTTCAAGGATTGATTTTATGTACCCTGCTAATGTAGAATAATTGAAGTACAAATTTCCAAAAACAATCAGACTCAGAAGTGGTGAAATTAGTGGGGCATGGCAACAAGGCTTTCTCAAAAATTTTTGTTGAAGCAGTTCAGAAAACTACTGTGCCCTAGCAAAAGAATGGCATCCCATGTTGTGTTAATTCCTCCAACCCAATTCTGATGTTACTCATTGTTGAAAGAGATTGTAATTAAAAATTTTCATATTCACCGTGATATCTGAAAACAAAAAGTGATCTATCTGTTTTAATTACATGGGTGCAGACAAATCACCAACATAATTGTTCATTGTGTAGTTGATATTCTTTTAATGGGAATTCATTTTTGTAGAGTGTTGTCTGTCCATTAAAAGTCAATGCTTAAATTCTGACTCCGGCTTGGACCTCCACCTCGCTGCCCTGTGGGCAGACAGTAACCTCTTTTGCTCCAGCGTTTTCTCTCAGTGATGACGCACAGAATATGCCCTCCTCCTCCTCACACTGCGAACCCAGCTGACCAGGTGACTGGCTCAACAACAGGTGCCTTCACACTTAAAGGACCATAAACGTCAATCAACCAGCTGCTCGCCACACGTTCGGCGTCCTGTCACAGCAGAGGGCCAAGGCAAAATGTTCCCCAAATGTGAGGCTTAAAGTGTGTTTATCTAAGAGAACCATGTGTTACCATGATGTTTCTTTGGGAATATAAAAGATTCAAGACGTTGGATAGCATTCATTCTTGTACTTTTGTGTAAAGAACAAAAAGTGAAAGTTTCATTTGGAACCACAAACAGATAAATGCGCATAGCATGTATCCTATTTTACAGCGAGAATTATGTTTACAATGTGACAACACGTGAATTCAACCATTGGGAGAAAAGAGCACCTAGACTGCACAGATATATTTTTTGAACTAACAGAGGCTGATACAGTTCAGACATATGATATTTCCCCTTGATTATGACTTAAGTAGATGCTAATGAAATGTTACCTTCCTCTCAAACTTGGTAACACTGTGTCACATTTCAGTGTGAGCTGAGAACAAAGGCAAATATTGATTGAATATAGGCCTTAGTTTTTCATCAGAGACAAACTATTAGACAGGCTGATAAAACAGAACACCTTACCAATGTAATGCAGTTAAGTGATAATCAGCAACATGTGAAACACTGACATGATTGAAAACAAAATATTACATCAAAATAAACAGGCATGCACTTTTACAAATCCCCAGAGTATAGTATCGAAGACCATTAGTATCTTGAGACTGTTCTGTCACCAGCACAATTTTTGTGAAAATGGCTCTGTGTTTATTTCCATTTGATTCTATAACATCATTATATTGGCTGGATTAAATAATATTGATTCATAAAGTATGTGCATTTTTGTTATGAGTAGTGTTGCTTTCGTCAAGAAGCATTTAGTTCTTAGTGTTCTGTTTTAGGGATCTTTGGAGAAGGGGATGCCTTCATTCAAGTTCTAAACGTTTGTTTTTTCTTGATGGTTTAATGAATTCTTTCTCAGTGCTGAAGTTTTCTTCAGTTTAAAAGCCAAAGTGCTAACTTACCATTGTACTGCAATTTCATGCTCATTCATGCTAATTTAAAGTCTATTCATACTGCCTGACAAACTGCATCCTTCTGCTCATCATTCATGCATTGTCATTGTTATCTGTCAGAGCTACATGTTCCATGTCAAAAATTCGCTACGGGGCTGTATTTAATTCAGCAGTTTTGGGTCAGTTTTGTTGTTGTTTTCAGTTTGATGATGCAACTCAAGTAACATGAAAATGGCAGACACTTCTTGTTTTTCTCTGTGAGTCTTTCTGTCTGGAGTTGTGACAGTCCTCACAAGTCTCCTGCTTCAACAAGTATGCCTGTAGAGCAAGAGTACAATGTGTATTACTTTGGAGTTTTTGCTGTGTGTTGGGTTAACTTCTTGGGTTCTAATTATATACCAACACATTAATAGTGCAGACTAGGTTCACCAGCTGCCAGATGAGGTGGAATTGCAGCACAATGTACATGCTCATTATAGACTTGTGGGAGTTTGTTTTTGCAGAAATGTGTGAAAAAACAACATAAAAAACTGAAAAAATCGATTTATTTTTAGTTCTGTGTCCTTCTTCTTTATGGGCACATCTTAATAATTAGCTAAATGATAAGGAACAGCCCTGAAATAGCCCACATAACCCTTGAGGACAATAACCTGAGCAACCTCAAATAATATTAATTGAGTAAAACATGGAATAACATGTTGAAGAATGGAATAACATATCCAAAGAAATAATTAGCATGTTTTAAATCAGTTTTAAGTCAACTTCTCACTCTCCAGTGGGTTTATACATTCTTCTTTACAGTGTATGAATTTGACTACAATGGGGAATTATGCTGGGTGTACAAAAAATTGTACAATTGCATTCCATTGTAGTCGATGCAATGTTGGCATGCGTTGTAGATGCCACCCCACTGCTGCTGCGCAGATGGCAAGCAATGGATCTTGGTTTGGTTACCGTCCAGTTGTTAAGAAACCTCTATGCTGTCAGGGCAGAAATCGGTTATTAGCATCCCAGACCCAGACTCATAACAAAAAGCGCATGCACATCTCCGCTGCTAACACTGACATGCAAATGACATTTGCAGCTTCCATCTTTGAATCTGGGTGACATGTCATTTTGGTTTAGCCATGCAGCTGATGAATGGAAGGAAAAGGGAATGAATGATTGTGGTGGTGACACATTAGACTGTGGCGCTTTCATGCCACCCACCTCTCCACTTTCCTTGTGTCGGTTGGCCCGGTGCAGTTTCCTGGAGGCCAGCAGTACCCAGAGTCGCCCAGACTGACAGAAGCCCAAAGTAAACTGGAGCTGAATGGAGGGGGATTTAACCAGTTTGAGGTACGCTGCTTGTTGGTTTAGAGACCAAAGAGCTTGAACTCGTGGACCGTAGAGCTGCTCTGAGACCAGTTGCTCTGGCATGAGGTCTCAACAGCAGCCCAGGTGTATAATATTATAAACCACAATGTTGGCTGGTTGTTTTATGGAGAGCACTCAGTAAACTTTTGATTAATTTTCGTCCATGAGCAAGTTGTTTCCACTGCACAGAGGATGTTTCAGTACATGCTCCCCAGATTTGAGTTATGGTTGTGTGGGTTCAGTGTGGGGTTTGGTTGGGCAATCTGTAGTGACAGGCAGATGAGTGTGAAGGGGTAAAGATGGTTGATTGGGACAGAGCTAGCTGTAATGGGAGAACTGGGCCAAAGACTTCACATGGTAAAATAATATGGAGATGGACTTGTTGCTGTAGTTTTTTTTTTTTTTAATTGAACCACGGAGTCTTGGAAACAGTGAAAACTGGGAAAGATTCAGTGGTTTTAAAGTGTAGTTATGATAATTCTTCTCTTCATTAAAGCATACAGGTAGACATTGTCCATGAATAACAATATTATGAAGCTTCTTTTGGGAAAAAAATCTTTTGCTCGGTTTTTACAAAGTGTAAGGATTCTGTAGTCGAAAAGGCCTGGAAAGGAGTGAATTATATGTAAATTGATTGAACAAAGTTGATGTCACTGTTCCACGGTGAGTTGAAGAAGCTGAGGGTGACATCACTGTTATATGGAAGATGATGTCACAGGTGCACTCCAAGATGAAGGTGATGTCATGGTCTTTGGTGCTGTGTCCCTGATTGTTTTTCCCTCCGGGGGAGAGATCGGTGTCACAGTCACTCTGACACAGCTTTAACTACTAAGCTGTGGAAAATCCGCACAAATTTCACAGTGCGGGATCAGTGTTTCGGCGAACAGGATATTCCTGCGACATGCATTCCATCATGGCTTAGGGTAATTTTGTAATCTCTTCTGATGCTTTTTCCCCTCCTCCTTTTTGTTCTGTGATTGCGGAGTGACCTCCATTGTTTCTAGCCAGATCTCAATACCAAGGAAAGAAGTACAAGCACTTTCCCATGTGCTGCTTCGCAAAAAACTAGCAATCAAGGAACCCAACATGCAGGCTCTAGCGCTCATATGTTGTGGTGTAGGGCATGATTTATTAATTATGTTGCTTTGCCTTTAATGACACGCTTATCCAGTGCAATGAACGTTTTTCAAGCATCAAAAGCGTTTAGTAACACATTTATATTACTTGTTTAATGACATACTCACACGACAAGCTGTATCTGGGGAAGCTGAGGTGAGGCATGCTCTGAAAGGGTGCAGCCCTCGCCTCTAAGATCCAAACCCCTGTGCTCCCATCAACCGCACTATGAGTTGCTTTGCAACTTCTATGGCCTGTGTGACTAATATTTGCGGAAAGAGCGGTTTTATGGTTGCTAGTAGCTACTCTGAGGAACTTCACAATGGGAACTCGAGAGGGAAATGGAGGCTCTTGAAATGAGCAGTAGGAGTTGGAGAAGGGTAGCGGGCAGATTGGATGTTCGTTAAGCCAGCTCCGAGACAAAAGCCTTCCCCTCTCTTTCCCCTGAGCCCCTGCCACCCCCTACCCCAACCAGCCCAGCCCCCCCTCCTCTTTTGTGGACCTTTCAGCCTGGCTGCCGTCACGCTGGGGGCTTGATGGATGCCCCCGGACTTCAGAGGGACTGAGTGAGCCGCGGCAGTTTGCTCCGAGCGCCCCATGTGCCAGCGCTGGAACGAGGTCGCCCTGATCACATGTAATCCAGCGAGGAGAGTAAATCAACAGTGACAGTCACACCGCCGAAGTGAGAACACAAATCAGCGCACCTCCCCGCACCAGCAGTGCGTCACCCCGCCCTCGCACACACACACACTCGCACTCACACCCACACACGCACACACACCCGTCCTCCTCCACTGGCCAGGGTGAAAGGGAATCTTGTCGCCATTTGTGGATTCTTTGGTGGCTGTACGTGTCTGGAATTGCACTGGTTGAGTGGAGAGGGAGAGCGAGGGAATCGGGGGTGGGGGGTGTTGGGGGGCACAGCAGGGTGTGGAGTTGGTGGTGGGGGGTGCTGAGGAGAGAGGAGGGCAGGATTGTTTATTTGTAACAAAGTGATTTTTCTTTTCACTGGGGAGCTTGAAAGAGGGTGCCTATTGTTAGCTGCTAATAATCAACGGGTCCGAGTGTGAGAAAGGAGGAATGGAGTGATTTTGTGTGTGTGTGTGTGTGTGTGTGTGTGTGTGTATGAGAGAGAGAGAGTGCGAATGAAAAAGGAGTCCATTGAATGTTTTTGTATCTGTTTTTTTCCTCCTTTTGTGCATAACTTTTGTTGTCATTGCTGTTCAGCACTCTGGGCATTGAAGTACTCTTCATTCTTATCAATCTATCATAGTCACACAACGGTTTCAGCATCAATCAGCCCTTATATCGGTATTGTGCTTTGGCTGTATGTGCAGCAACCTCCATCTGTGAGCACTGCATCATATAGGCCACAGCTACATGATTTACACCATGTATACGGGGTTATGGTCTTGCCTGCCTGCATATAAATTATTCAGTTTACTGGCTGTTATTATCGGAAACGATAGCCCACTAGCAGCCTCCAGGTCAGTTCTACCTGCTTTGAAAAACATGACCCAAGACCATGTGTGCATGAACTATTCCCATCGACATGAGGTCTGTTCTCACATGAGCATGACTTTAAATGTGGTCAGGACATCTTCCAAGTGAAGGTTTAGGATGAATCTGACCTACAGCTCTTTCGCTCTTCATGTGATTGGTTATCAAATGGTGATGGGGAAACGTCTTCCCTTGTCTGTCGAGACAGAGTCTGGGCGAGGTTGCGGCCCAGGGCTCTGGGTCTGTAATGCCCACGCGGTGCGTAGGCGGGGTGGCGGGTCATCGCGGTCCCAGGGCCGTGAGGGGACAGAGCTGCGTCAAGGGCTGGGCCCCTTTTCGCCGGGGAATGCCTTCGATCCAGTAGAACGCCGGGGAAAAAGGAAATGGCCTATTACAACATTTCACTCAATTTATTTATTATTTTAAACGGTTTTGGCAGACTTGATGTAATCTCTGTAATAGCTCAGTTAATCGGCTTAACTTGTAACCCATTAAAAAAAAAAAAGAAAAAAAAAAGCTTTTGTCGGTGGAATTGGGCCGAACGGGGTGTTGCTTTGAGTTCAGCGTAAAAGGGGGTTGGAAATGTTATACGCCTCAGGTGGGGTGTGGCAGGGGAATGAGGTGTGATTTGTAATGACCTGTTGTGCGAAAGGTGTTATGGTGTCTTAAGGACTGTTTTCACTCCTTAACCGCGCTGTAATGACCTGTAAACCTTGAGTTAGTGCCCAGCAACAGATTAAGCTGTATATCCACAACACATTGAACTATAGAACTACAGTATCTAGAAATCTGCAAGATGTCCTCTGTCTAGCTTCTCTCATCCCTCTATCTCACTGTCCTCTGTTCTCCCTTCCTCCCTGACTACCAGTGAAGAGTCACTCGGCCAAGATCAGAGAGATGACAGTTTCAAGGCTATAGTGGGAAAAAAAGAGACAGAAATGCATTTGCATGTTTTATTTCAGCATTAACAGGGCCAGACTGCTCATTGTATCAACATCCATATAATCTCTTTTCAGACTCAGAGCTGGTAATTATGCACTATACGCCCCATGAGTGGGTCTTTGTAAGGAATTTACACACTGCTTTGAAAAGGTATAAAAAAAAAAACAAAGGCAATCAAACTCTTTGTCAACAAGCGGAAACCTATTAACAGCTCGCTATATATAAAAACCTATTAACAGATTTTATTACTGTTTAAATATACTGTAACTACTTTAGCACATTTCCACAAGCCCTGTCTGTCACTCTCTTCACATGTGTGTGTGTATATATATATATATATATATAACGTATGAGAGAGAGAGAAATAGAGAGAGAGGGAGAAGGGGAAGTATGTTCAGTCATATCACATACAAAACAATTGATTGTGCTACAGAACATATATGTACATAATGTGATGTACATGCAGGTATGACAAAAAAATCCTGAAATCCTAATGACAGTGATGTATGTAATGCTTGCCCGTATTTTTAAATGAAAGAGCTCTCAGATCTGTGTCTGATAGCTCAGCACAGGGAGTTTGTGTTTTGGCTTAATAAATTACAACATGAAAGGCTTCACTGTCTAGAAACTGGACCCAGAAAGAGGAGTAGTCTGGAGGCAGCTCTCCGCAGCTCTGATCGTAGAGCAGGAGAAAAAACAGCATGGGACTCCCCAACAGGAACATGCCAGGCCTTCGAACTTCTCCCTTCCGCCTTTCCGCCCATCTGGAGAGAGCGCGGGCCAGAGGACGGAACGAGAAAGTCCCATTTGATCGAGAATTTAATTTGCCCCCCCACTCCCCACCCCTTTCTCCTTCATCTGCTGCTCACTGAGATGTGAAAGAATTCCGCCCATGTGTTTACCCCTTGTTTGGAGGACGATAATGGCAGCCCCCTCCTCTTAACCCCTCCTGCATCTCTGCCCTCTCCCAGCCCCCTCTCTCGCCCCCCTGCCCCTGCCCTCCTTTCTTTGGGAAACAGAAGCCCGTGGAAGTGTGAGAGGAGCGGGGTGAGGGCAGCGTCTGGTGGCAGGGGGTCCAGGCGGAGCTTCAGGGATCAGCTGCTCCTTTGTTGTCTTATCCACAAGGTGTCCGTGGAGAGAGGGCCGGCCGAGTAGTGCGGGCGGCAGTGTGTGAGAGAGAGCAGGCCAGTAACTCCCTCTCTCCCTCCCTCTCTCTCTCTCTCTCTCTCTCTCTCTCTCTCTCGCCCTCTCTCTCTCCCCCTCTCTCTCCTCCCTCTCAGCTGGGGCCGTTAGTGTGGAGCGGCATTTGAGAGCAGCAGCGTGTCTTCCCCGGCGTGGAGTTTCTCACACAGTCTGAAGAGGAGGCTGACTCGTTCGACCAGTCACGCGCGCGATCACACTCACACACACACACACACACACAGGCACGCACGCACGCGCCTGCACGCAAAGGAGGCCGGAGCCTCTGGGATTTCGCCTCACAAGAGCCCGGCTCGCGGACTGGGACGGGACGGGACGGGACAGGACGGGGGGGAAGATGTTGCTTCCGCGAGGATGCCTGGGCTGGACTTCGTTGCTCCTGTTCGGGCTGGCATCTCTGCGCCCCAAGACTGAGGGTGAGTACCTGGGGGTGCGCTGGAAGGGAGAGTCTGTCCGTCTGTCTGCCTGCCTGTCTGTCTGTCTGTCTGTCCTCTAAGGGCCCTGCAGGCATTGGGAGCAGTGTCACTTTTTCACTGGCCAAATTCAGAATAGTATTACAAAGTGCTTGGAGCTGCAAGTTGTGACTTTTTCTGCTTGCATTTGTAAAGTGAGGAGCAGGTATCTATTTTTTGCCGCTGCGGTATTTACGCTCACTCAAACCTGTCATGGTCTCTGCAGGTTTTACCACATGAGCTTTTGCTCCTTTGGGTTTCCTTTCCCTCCACTCTCCTCGGGATCGTGCTGTAGGAAAGCGCGCTGGAGACTGTCCTTTACAGTGGATTCATAGTGTCTCCGGCTCACTGCAGTAACACTGTGAGCTGAGAGATGAGCCGCTAACGGACCGCATGAGAACGACCGAAAAAATTAAAACTTTGAGGGAATTTGGATGATAAATGGAATGGATACACAGGACAAATATTTGAATATATGTACCTCAGCAAAAGGTGTTTACAGAATTATTTATTAATAGTATTAATATAATGAATTGGAGTGTTGTATGTTGTTCTGACACAACTGTTGTATTTTTGTAGTGTTTGAAACCATTTTCATTCCTGTCACACTCATGGTAGACTGTTTTCAGCCAATACATTGAACTTTTATTGTTGTTCTTAAAATAACAATCAGAAGAATTCAGATTAATATGTGTCCAAAAATCTGCCAGTAGTCTGAATGTTGAAGGAGTCCCAGTCAGATATTTTGAATATGTATACTTTAAGTGTGTATACCATAAGTTTATAACCATTACAGTTTGCTTAATTTTTAAGTACAATCATTTGGTCAGTCTTTGTTAGTTGTATTTATATTGTTTAATTGAATTTTTTTCTAGTTTGTACATTTTCCATTTGTAGCATTACTTCAAATCAGTTTGTGCAGTTTATGATTATTATTTTCAAGGCTAGTTTCCTTTAGTTACAATTTTATTCTGAGCATTAGTTTTGTACAGTTTGCGCAGTTTGTGCTAATTGTTATATGTTCATTGTTTTAATCTCAACCAGATTGTACTTGTTTGTCGTGGTTTAACTGTACGTGCAACTTTTTGCAGGCGGTTTAGAGTAAGGCTGTATTAGTTACTCTTGGTTTTATTGTTTGAAACATAGCGTGGTAGTTGTGGTTTGTGTGTGCCATTTTGTTCCCCATGGGTTGGCTGTGGTTTGTTTTTTTCTCGCCTGGTGCGGGATTGTGGGAAGAGGCAGTATGGGATTGGAGGGAGCCTGTGGAGCTCAGCTGTCAGACACTTGTTGGACACATTTGGGCTTCAATCTTTAAAATCAATCAGGGCTCCGCCATACCACAAAGCACACACAGGCGCACACATGTACACGCACACACATACAAATACATCACACAGCTGTGCACAAAGTGGCATGGAATCTGGCAGATTCCTTACAACCGTTCAGCTTCGAATCTATGAATATATGTTTAATGGTTGCATTGGGGGTGGGGGGGGGTGGCGGTGGTGGTGTCCAAGATCCCTTGAAAATCTAGATTAGTTTCCTGCTGCTGTAGACCTTGATGGGTCTAACTTTGTGATAACATTTTATGGCTGGTTGCGATACTGTGGTAACAGAAAGCTGACTGTTTATCTCGGTTTTGCTTTAAACCTGCTTAAATGGGTTGCGGCAATGTCAAAAAGCACCTCATTTTTCTCAATTTCTCCAAAAAAATGTTTATTTAAAAATCTATTAGGTTCATAAACACATTTGAAGCACACTTGCCAGAAATGGCTTGCAGTTGTGGTGCCCCTGAAAAAGGCCTTTTTCACACACAGCCTGGAATGTTCCAAAACTACAGCTAAGTCTCTTACAGAACAGAAATCAAAGCACTGTTTAACTTATATAATCACAGCATTTATTGCTAACAGAAAACGAATAGAGCTCTTGACGTGGTCCTCTGTGTGTTCTCAAAGTTTGAACGGCTGGTTTGACAGTCAGCACAAATACCAACATCCAAACATCAGACAGTGAATGTTCTCTGTTCTTGCGTGTTGTATGGTTCGTGGAATTTGTTTGGTTGAACGCAGGCAGCATGTTGATTATTGTATATTGAAAAGGGATCTTGGGACCTGCATGCAAGACAGTGTAAAGAGCATGGGACCATTTTTTAAAGATGCAATATGGCAGATTTGCATATGTGTATGTCATTCTTGAAGTATTGCCTGCCTCTGTCTTATATCTGATATGTTTTTGCTGTCTGCCTTAAGGAAATATGCCACACATAGATGTATGTTATCATTTCACAGCTTTTGCAAGCATTGCTTTGTATCTAGAGCCCCTTATTTAGACCAGCATCACCAGATATTATTGCTAAAGCAAAGAAAATGCTATTTCATTATGGACATGTTCAAGTACTGTATCATTAGAATTCTATTTTCTCTTCTACAGTTGTTCCCTGTCTGAATAGCGGTATGAGAATATTATGGCCAGTTCAATTGTTTAGTCCCAGACAAGTTCACTCTGCTCCAATAGCAGCGTGTAAAATATTTATTTAGATCAATTACAACTCTGATCCCAGTATCCCGCGTAGTTTTAAAGTATTTGTTGAAGAGACAAATATCGAACTAGCAAAAATATTCTCAGATTTTCAAATTAGACCCTCTGTCCAACTGCATACGCAGTTTCCTGCCAAGAATAAGACAGATGTGCGCTGACTGGAATCGGCCGTTTGTTTTGCAGGATTGTCAGCTTATTTCAACAACTCTCAAGTGTGCTTAGCATTTGTGTGTTCAGACACAGATGGACTTGAAGCATGCTTTGAAACAGAAACGCGAGTGTGTGCGCACGTGTGTGTGTGTGTATGTGTGTGTGTGTTTGTTCACCCCTCTTCCTTTCCTTTATCATTTTACCTTTTCTTATTTACCTGCCATTTTTTCATCTGCTAACCATCGTCATTTTTCTTCTTACTTTTCTCTTCTTCTTATCTTTCCCTCTCTCCTCTGTTATACATATTGCCAGCAGGGGCTATAGGAATTTATGTAGGGAGGCCAGGGCATGGTGTATGGCCTAGTGTTGTGATCCACCCTTTGATTCAGTGAGACATCTCAGCAAGGCTGTCAGCACAAATCTCGCACGTTCAGCACCGTGAAACCTCTGCTTCCTCTGCACTCTGAAGAGAAGAAGACTCTCGCTCTGAAGCACCTGGTACTGACTGAGACCAGCTGTTTCCTGCTCACAACTTGCATTTCAGCCATCGCCTGCCAACAACAACTCGCGCTTCTTACCAAAAGCAGAACAAATGTGACGGCCCACCTGACCCACACGCCTGGAGAGAGAGAGAGAGAGAGAAAAGGAGAGGGGGAGAAAGAGTGGGGGAGAAAAGAGGAGAGTACCTGGCACAGGACATTCTGGAGAAACATTGCAACATAAGTGCACCACCTACAGGCTAAGCCATAAGAATTACAGATTAGTCAGTAACCAGTTTATTGGGTTCCCTACAGGAAGTAGTATCAGTTACAAAAGACCCAATTATGGCCTGCCTCCTGTTATGTAAACTATAGGTTTCCTTTGGTTCAAACTAATGTGTTTGGCATGAGTCTTGATTATGTAGCACTTTACTTTTTTCCCCTGTGATACGGTGGAGTGTCTTCCCTCTCGCCTGAGTACGAGGTCATAGCTAGCCTTGAGCGAGTCTCTGGCTCTGTCTCAATGGTTCCCTTACCAGCTACAGGCTGGACTCTCCCCCGGGAGCGAGCAGACAAGGGAGAAAAAAGGCCCAAGAATGAAAGGAACAGAAGTGTTTCTTTTATCCTGCGGCTAAAGGAAAGAAGAGACACAGCAATGTAAACAAGGTCACAACGATCGGGTGCTATCCCCAACCTGACCTTCAAAACGAGTTCACTGTGTTTTTTGGTGTGTGGTATTTGTGTGTGCTTGTGGGGGGTGGGGTTGGGGGGGGGTATTTCTTACAGTACATTGTCTTCAGGGAAAAATGTCTCACAAGATCACTTTACATATTCTGTTCAGTCGTGTTGCATTTGTTATGAGTTACACAAAGTTTCACAGCGTTGCTCTCATTGCACTCCCTTTCATTCCCAACCACTACTTTTGACCTTGATGTGTTAAAAAGCCGCACTTGTAATCTATTCCACAAACAGATGCTTTGTTTTCATCTATTCAGTGATGCAATTTGTGTAATTTAATCTACAAACTAACACATATGCAAAAAGCGGCGTTAAGAATGTGTGTGGACTCTTCCTCCATTCAGTCCCATCTCTTCCACATCACCATTAGGGCCTTTTCGTTATAGGAGAAATTGTTGTAAGATGCATGTCTTGGCATGCAGACCAAGGTTGAACACGTGTTAGAGGACTCCTTTAGATGACACTATATTGGTGTTTAATGCCATTGTAGTTTACCGGCAGGTTCTGCAGTTACTATTAAAATTCAACCTGCAGGTTTCAGCTCATGCTTATAGAAGACACAATCTACTATTTACAATAGGAGTTTCATTTTTTTGTAGTCAAAATCTTTCAAAGACCTGTACAGCTAGCAGTGTCTGTTCAGGAAGCTATTCTGGACTATGCATATTTGATTTATAGGTAGAAGTAAGATATTGATGAATACAGAAGTATTAAAACATTTTTGTCATGGATTGTATGCTAGAACTAAGGCCAGTGTGAACAGTTTCAATGTGAGGGAATTTATTAAAACGCCGTAGGTACAATTAGTAACATATAAGGCAATTATGAAAAATAAAATAGATATTTGTAAGCTGACTGAAACTGAGAATTTCTGGGAAATGGATTCCACCTTTTTAACACATGGAATATAGCTGTTACCAGAGACTGCCTCCTCAACATGTTTCTTTCCCAAACTTTACACTTTGATCCCTGTGAAAAAAGAAGAAAAGCTTGAAGAAATTTGGCATGAAAAAAAGAATGTGAAAAAGAGTAGACAAGAAGGAGGGGGGCGAGTGGTTCCCAACGTTGCTGGGTCCGGTAGCTTCCTGACAGGATGCAGATCGTGTTCCCAAAGCAGAACCCGATCCCCAGTCAGATGTGTGGATCCGCTGGCTGTGCTGGACCGAAGGGGCCCAGGGTGAAGGAGTCGGAGGTTGCACCTGTGGCTCTCCAACAAGTTTTTGTGGGGTGGGGAGGGAGAGGGCGGGAGTTTGCTGTGTCACGGCCATTTCTTCCGTAACCGACACCCCGAAGATTACTGAGCGCGACTCGTCATGGCAGAATTGGTGTTGAAGCCCTGCAGAGGCCAGATTCTAGCCCGGTCCAGGGGAAAAAGCAAGAGGGAATGGGGGGGAAACAATAGGGCCTTGTACATGGGGGGGGGAGGATGACGGGGGGGGGACTCTGTCTTTTTTGGACCCGGTTTTCCGTTGCTGCCTCATGAAAAGGAGAGGGGAAGTAGTCAACAGCGCTCACATTAATATGCATGACCAAGGTACAGCGTATCGTTATATATCAAAGCAACGTTTCTTGGGAGACACCCTTGACGCCCCTTCCCCGCTGATCCGTATTATTCCCTCTCTCCGACGCGATGGCTCAGTTACGCCTCACAGGCTGCAGGCATCCGTCCGGACCGCACGCTTCCTATTTGGGTTGGAGAATTCTCCCTCTCCTTGCTCCAAAAAACATCCCTCACATGTTCTTTTTTGAAGCCTGCCACATTTCTTTTTCATTTATTTGCTTTTCCCCTTTTTCAATCCCCTCTACTCTTTAATACTCTTTCAAACTCTCATTCTATCGCTTTCGCTCTCTCTTATGCTCTCAAAGACATTCAGATTCCCTACAGCACGTCCAAAATGAAACAAGCATTCTGTGTAGAAAAGATTACTAAGCAAAACAATAAAAAAAAACACAGCAGGGTTCTACATTTCGTTCTGCGCTTTGTATCTCCCTTGGCTGTATCCAGATTCACATAAAAACTGCATGCGGCTTTGTTGTACCATTTGGTTCCATATCACAATCCTCTGTGGTTGTGATTTACTTTAGTTATTGCTGTAGACTTTGTCTCTGGTCTTTTTATGTCTCTCTTTTGTGATGATTCCCTCTATTTAGTTTTGCTGCGGGGTAAATAGACACCTGTATTGGCCTCCTCTGTTTTTCCCCTGGAGCTCTCTGGTTCTTCAGAGCTTGTGACAGTGCATCTCATGAGGGTGAAATAAGTTGTTAGTTAGCTAGTCTAACTTCTAAGCTGAATATGAAATAAAGTCCTGCTTTTTGATTTCATCAAAGAAATTATTTATGAGCACCATGGCAATTTATTTTACATCTTCAGCGAAAATGGTATGTTTCAGCTTCATCTTGGTTTTCTACGAAGCAGCGCAGTGTGTGAGAATATGTCAAAAAAATGTTATCCATTTCTCCTTAAATTTCTCAATTTCATTTTTGCATTTTTGCTAATACCAAACTGATTTACATTGAGTCGTATTCCTAGTCCCTTTGAACCAGAAAATATTTGTAAACCTCAGACTAATTTCTCGAATGAGGAAACCTCCTCAGGACCTCCAACCACATGACGTGAGCTACGTGGAAAAAATAACAGTACCACACCTTACCTGCAGTGTAAACAGATGCCATATAATGCTGATCCACTTAGTGAGCCTACGACGATCATGTCATGTTTGTGGTGAATTGTCCCACGCAATCACTTTTAAATAGGAGCTACATTGTGCTAATAGTAAGCTTCAATGGAAAAGGGTATTGTGCACTTTTATAATAGGCAAGATACAGTTTGTCAGTGACAGGTACCCCCTGTTTAGAGTTTTTCCTCTCGTGTGACAGGAATCGTCTCACCTTTCCAGAAGTCTGTTATTTGTTGAAGCCTTATCAACCTTAGCAATTTGAAGTCTTGTGTTTATATGTGACAGCATGTGAACTGAATTTATCTAGAATGCTTAAAACCGTATTGCAATATTCCCCATGGCATTAAACGATAATTGTCAGGGAAACTGCTTTTACTTTTTTGGAGAATAGCCTTTGGAGCACATTAAAGACAATACAGCAATGCAAAGAAGAAACAAAGGAAAAACATTTGCATGGTGACAGTGATGAGGTCACTCAGAACGAAGGGGGGGATGGAACCCAGACTGTTACCCGGAGACAGTGGGCTTGGAGCCAGCGGCGGGTGACGGGCAGCAGGCAGGTGCACGCCGAAGCTGGCGCTCGGTTGCGGCGAGGGGGCTTTATCTGGGCCCCCTTGCACATTGTGCGGGTGTGGAATTGTTCTGCAGAGGGTTTTTTTTTTTTTTTTGGGGGTGTGGGTTGTGAGGTCCATCGTGTGTCTAAACATGGTGTGGAAGAGAGAGGGAGACAGTGGGATATCCGTACCGTCACGAGGTAGGCCTGGGTGGGGGCGGAGGACTCAGAAAAGGTTACTGTTGACAGGAAATACGAGGGTTGGGGGCTCTATTTCTGTATCGGTTACTGGCAGATGTGCTAAACCTCGGTCCCCTCATCAGTTCTAATTGAGGTTTATATCTGGTTTTGCTGTAAAAGTTAGCAAAGAGAAGCAATAAATAAAATTTGCAAATTATGATCATGTCATACAATATTGTCCTGAAACGATAGCTCTCGACTCCTGTGGCTCCTTTTTTATTTATGATTCGTTGTTTATTTTCAGCTCAGTTTGAAGGAGCAGTTTTTAGTTTTTCACCAGCCTTATTTTAGCAGGCTTGGGCATGGCGGCCATTGTACAGCGTTTCAGGAGGCTACACTTGCAGGCCCCCGCGTCCTCAGCATTATAGAGGCTGTCTAGAAGGCCACCTGCTGACTTTTGTTTGGTGTCTGTTCTTTTCCCAACCAGTCACGAGGGCAAAAACAGACACCAGACATCCAGTGCACCAAACTGGCTCTCAAGCAAAAGCTACGAGCTTCTGTTTAATTTAATTCCAGTCCATTTACTCCAATAGGTCCTGTGTGACTCTAAAAGTGTCTCCCAGCTGATCCAAAACAACCACATTTGAACTGCTAAAAGACACACTATTTGTTCAGCGAGATACACAAGAGACAGGTCTCGGCCAGGCATTAGATAATGCTCAGGGTAGCACCGGTGGCCCTGTGAGCCAGCCTTTCTCTCCGGGTCCACAGCAAACACACAGCTCACGTGAGCATTGAACACTGTCAGCGGGAGGGGAAGTATCTTTTGCAAATGGATGGAAAATGACTGTTAAAGTGTCAATTGATTGCTGGAGCACACCTGTTTTTTTTTACCATGGAATCATTTGCTGCAGTAAAAGGCACACTTAATTAAACACCGGAGGGTCCCACGTCAGGGGACCGCTGTGTGCTCGTGTCCCGGACTGCCTCCCGTGTTCCCACATCGGTCTGCGACGGTGAGAAACAAGCAGGTGCAGAAGCACTTCCTCTTCCTGGAGTTAATCTCCGGGGGCTTTTTTCAAATTGGCCCTCTTTGAAGCACAATCAGATTGGGCCGGCGTAGCTCAGGTAAATGAACTGATATCACGGCGGATGACAAAGAGAGCTATGATTCCTTCCCTCGGGCTAGAGGTGTTCCCGAAAGATAAGCCAGATGTGGTTTTTTTGCTGTTTTGTTTTGTTTTGAATGGGAGTTCAGAATGCATTGCACATATTTGTGCCTGATTTATGCATAAGTGAAGCTCACAGAGAGGCCTGCGCCAGCTGAACATACTTCTGACAAAGTGAAGTGAGATTCTGAGATACGAACAGAAGGGAAAATGTAAATTACAATATTAACCCCCAGTGTTTTCACAGACAATCGGATGAGCAGTGTGTCAAATTGTAGTAAATGACCGTAGTAATTAAAAATATCCTGATTTCCATATTACATACAATGTAGCGAAGTGTTTTTTTATATGGGGTTTAACACATTATAATCCTCTAGTGCATTAAGTCGACGACTCTGACTGTCATCAGGCCCTGACCACTTAAGGTTGACTGAAGAAAAGAGACGATTGGAAACCCCCGGCCAAGGGTCTATACGGTTCTGAGCACTTGTCAGGAAGAGATATCTGAAGTACAGGCACCTTTGAAACCTATTATAAGTATGGAGTACTTTAAACCTTTGCACTGGGAACTGAAGAGAGACCAGAACACTCAAACATCCTGGAGTTTGGCAAGTTCCTAGCGTGATATATACTTATTTTGTCAAAAAAAACGAAAAAGTAATATTTGGATTGAAGAGGAATTCGACCAGGTTAAGGGAAAGCCCCATGTTAAGCAACATGACTGAAGTAAAATAAAAATGATTGAGTTACAGGTTCCTTGGAAGAGACAACTAGTAATTAGATGTTCTTTTCAAATGCTAAAATAACCTTGAACTAATAGTAAAAAATGAATCTTCTTGCCTCTGCAGACTCATTGAGACAACCCTTTGGGACTGCGTGGGTGGATGTAGAATGTCAGACATGAAGAATATTGAAGTGCTAATTTTTCCCAAGGAACGAGGAAGTCTGTTGAGTTTCCAGCTGTCTGCTGGTTGTACTGCAGACGTAAGAAATGGTGCGTCTAATGATGGCTGAAATAAATCAATTCTGACACTGATTCAGTCCGCAGTAAATTTTGTCCGCTATAAATTAAAATTTGAGTGGCACATTTGAATGTACAACCTGGGACTTTGGCCCCTAAGGGCCATTATTGCACCTAGTGAGTCCTTTTTTTGCACGACATGATCTGGAAAAAAGGGGACCTGGACCACTGGTCCACATCGAGTGAAGTGAATATTTTGTGCCATCAAACTTTGGCGTGATCTGTGGTTCTTATTTTCTATCAATTTCTTATTTTTGTCACATCAAGTTCAGTATTTTATAGGAGGTTAACTCACCTGGAATCATTTTGGGGCATTGAGTTATTTGGCTGCTCTGATAGCCTGCAAGTCTCGCGCATTACCATAACCATATCTTGTACATACATGGTGGATCGAAATATGGATATGTATTTTTGAGATTTGAAATGGTTAGACAGCCATAACCCTTGTAATTCAAACTAGATGCATGAGTCTTTTGCAATTAGCAACTGAAAGATTACAGTTTTACTGTGACAGTTTCTAGCAAAATACCATTTTCACTCTATTTCATAATATGTATTTTTATATATTTTAGATTACATTTTATTTCAACTGAATTTTCTTTTATCCCGGTAGATTAACTGAGACTTCAGTTGTTTGTTGCACAGATAACAAAGGGAATTAGTGTTGGTAGGAATTGCATGACATGTGTAGCCAAGTTGAAATGTGTTGCCAAATGAGTTGTTGGGATGTAGAGAGCCAGATTTGCGGGAATTTGACAAGGACACTGGGGGTAATAAAAGTTTATCATAATCACAGTGAGTCAGGACCGTAGTTAAACATCTTCCAAGTGTGTACCGTCATCTCTGTCTTATTTTTAATGTTTGTTTTATGTTTGGTCCAAAGAGAAGAGTGCCCCCTACTGGCTCACCAAACACCTCTTACAAGCGCAAATGCATTTTTCCAGAGGTCTTCAATCCAAGTACTAATCATACCTGCTTACCTTAGTCCTTTTGACCTGGGAAAGGTAAAAGGCAGTTTGGTTCTTGACACCTTTAGTGGTTCAATTATAGAAACAGAGCTCTAACAAGCATATGCTGTAGACATACAGCCGAATGTACTTCTTATCTCACGTTAGATTTCAAACGACCATAAACAGAAATGACTTTTTCATAGGTCACAGGCTACTGTAAACTACTCTGTCAACATGCAGCATTAGTGCCTTGCAGAAGTGGTTTTATTCCTGGATGAGGATCAGAGATCTGTTGATACGTATTTTAAGGGTAACCCTAATCCTTTCAAATGGTGGCTTGATGAGATATTGATTGGTAGCAGTCCATGTGCGTGCATTTATGGGGAATGTCAAGTTGTTCCGCGTTACGGGAATAGGCCAGACTGACTCAAGGCATTACTGTATCTTTTGCCTGTGTACCTCTTTTGTACTGTGCATTCGTAAGCACCGAATATGAAACAGGAGAGCTGCATGAGTCCAAACGGGAGCTTTGCGATTCATAAACATCAGGCTCCACTGAGGAGGAGTTCAATGGGAAACATTTTAAACCACTTCAGGTCATGGAGACACCACATTCAGTACCTAGATAAAGCTTTTAAATTGTCTTGATGTACCTTTGAAAACCGTGTGAGCTGATGGCATTGACAACTATTCCAATGCGGTTTCCTCAGAGAAGGTAAAATGATGGCAAAACTTACGCTAAAGTTTACTTATTTTGCAATAAGAATTTAGAGTATTCTGCCTCCCACAGTCTCTCTGAGTGAAGTAACAGGCAATTGATACACATACATATTTAGCTGAAAGATGTGATTGAATGTCATTCTCCAAAGGAATGTTTTAATGAGAATTCAGCCTGTCTGACAGAATGTTCCAGTCAGGATTTGTCCTTAATATTCACTCACAAAGTGAATGTAAGGATGCCATTTTCAATAAAGAACCAAATTTTCCATTTGATTGTTGTCAGAGTATGATCGTGGAATAAAAGGTTTGAGACAACTTTTTTTGAATCAGCAGTAAAGGGATGAATTTGAGTCTGAGGTATCTGCTTGCCCTTGCCATTGGGATAGCTCCTTTCAAAGACACCAGACATGGGGATCAGACCCAGGTATAGGGTTGGGCTGTAAGCTTGATAGTTTTCTAGAAGTTAAAATGTGATTCCCAGCACTGTGTACCCATTTCCTAACCCAGATATGAAGACCATCACATGTAAATGTACTCAGTGTTAATCATAAATACTTGTCAGGGATCTCTGTTTCGTCTTTCACTGTTTGACACACACACACACACACACACACACACACACACACACACACACACACACACACACACACACACACACACACACACACACACACACACACACACACACACAGGATGATACCCTCTGTACAGCCTCCCATTCTGTCCAGAATAGAGCATGAACTGGATAACAGTCATCATCGCTCTGCCTTGCTGGGAAACCTCTTACAAATAAACACTGTCCGTTCAGCTGCTCTGCTTCCTGGCAGTGCTCTCCCAACATTTTAAACACATTCCCTTTCACCGTTCTGATTCCTGGGACTGGTTTTACAGCTGACTTTATGCTCTGATTCACCACGTGGGAAGATAAAATAAATACACTAGTGTTCAAATAAACAGCAAAAATATCATAACTTTCTGGAATCAAATTGTACTGATCTAGAACATATTAAGCTATATTTTACTTTCCATGATAAGTAACATGTAAAAAGGGTTTTGGCAGACAAGATCAATAGATTTCATTTCATTTCAGTACAGACTGCACTTTCTCCATGTTGGTGAGTGTGTGTGTGCACACACATACGTGTGCTTACTTGTAAGCATGTGCACGTGACTGTGTGTGTATATGTGTATAAGTGTGTAAGCCCGTGTTTTTATGTACTTGTGTGTGGTCCATAAATGCACCCGTACATGTGTGTGTGTGTGTGTGTGTGTGTGTGTGTGTGTGTGTGTGTGTGTGTGTGTGTGTGTGAGTGAGTGAGTGAAAAAGAGAAACATGTCAGTTAAAAGACACTGGAATGTGTGGGGGCTGCAGATCAGGTGGCAGAGTGACCTTGCTTAGGCCCCGGTTGCTAACACAACACACACCTGCGAGACCCCTCTCCTGACCTCTCACATGCATGTGTGTGGCTGTTTGTGTGTGTGACTGTGTTTGATCGGCCTTTCTCATCGCAAGGACAGTGTGTTAAATGAAGAAGGAGTTTGGGCAAGGTATTGGTTTAGATGAATGTGGATGGTGAATGTTGAAGATTTACAGGCAATGAGAATGCAAGTCTGTTTACCTGTAAAGATGGAAATTGAAAAAGTAGATTATGTATATATATAAAAACCCCAAAGCACCACAGCCTCCAGCACAAAATGATCAACCACTTTTTAATGTTGAGATATAGAGAAAATAATCAGCATAATTTGATTGTAGGATGGAAGTGCAAGATTAAACATTGAAGAAAATCTGTATTTTCCAAAGAAGCAAGAATACTTGTTTGTACCAACCATACTAATTGTCAAGAATAATTTTTTTCTTGGGTAAATATTTGTCTCAGCATTTACCATGTGTCTATCTTCTGTATCAAGCAAAAAATACAATATAACGATTTGAAGGCCACAGCTAAAAGCTAAGTACAAGCAAAAGCATAAGGTTTTTTAGCTATGTTCTTGAGAATTTTTATTCTATATAAATGCGAATTACCATCTTTTCCAGTGTCTAGACCATGGTTTGGTCTAAGTGCAGTTAAGCATGGTGTGTGGGATTCATATGAACACTGGACTGCTGGATCTTGGTATTTTTTCTTTATTTGAAGGATTTTGGGGTTTTGGGGAGTCCCATCATGCGGCTCCCAGACTGGCTCTGTTTTTCTATCCTCATCACAGCAGCACGCCAGGAAAATCTTAGAGGAACTCAATCACTCTGATACAGACAGGGACTGACTTAGAGCCCAAATCACTGCTGTGGTCGTCCTGCATCCTTTCTGTGTCTTTAGTGATCACAGATTAGGAACCACCCAAAGCGCCACTTCTTAACATCTGATCTCCAAGCATGTCACGTGTTATCGAAGAAGGAATGAATGATTTTTCAATACTGAACCAAAACTAAAGTGCTCAAATGGGGAAAATTTGGATGCTTGGAAATATTTTTTTATAGATGACTTGTCATTTAATCAGCCATAGTGCTTACTTTAAACACATAAAACACATGGAGTAGCTTTTACCTGCTGTTAGGTTTGGCAGCCAACTGGCATAGAAAGAGATTTAAGAACTGCATGAAAAATAATATATTACACCATCTCAAGAGCAAGCTGTAGGTTGGTCTCTTTATTTATGTAGTGTGTTATTTTTGTGCTTTCTCAGTTCTTTGGTATAGTAACATAGACAGTACTAAAAACTGTATAGGGTTGTTTATGTTATCACCTCTGTCAGCCATTCTCTGCCAAATGCTTTGGCGGTGTCATTGTGTGAGGGATAAACCATGACAAGCTGTTTGGTTCTGCAGAAATATCCTACCCCAGGGATTGCTAGCAGCTAAGTCCCACGCTGAATTGAAACCACCCCGGTCATCATATATTTTCCTTAAGAATGAACATCTTGAAGTGGTTTGCATCACTTCCGTAGTATGATTTGGCTAATATGGGCATCTACTATAAACTTCAATATACATACAATAAACAGAAAAACTGTATCCTTTACAGATATAGACACTATTTATATGAAGACAATCAGTTTCTTATAAGCAAATAATGAGCATTTCTGATACTAATTGTAAAATTGGCAAGCAAAAATGGCAAGTCACTCATATGGCCAAGGAGGGTAGCTGGACGGTCACATCCTGCTGTCCTTCTCCTAATCCTCTAAATTTAACCTACATTCTGACACATCGGTTTATTATTGCAGTCACTCACTATGCATGTAGCTAGCTAGTGGACAGACATTGTTTATGGCAACTGTCATTTCCAATCTAAGATGGCAAATCAATAAATGCAGGTGACAGTGGAAGTATGACTTTTTAAATTACTTCCAAATGTGGTCACTTTTGTTTTACTCACTACTCATTGATATTATCACTCATTAATTTAGCTTCCAAACCATTTGTATGCAATTTAACAAGATGTGTCAAGTGCTCATCACAGGAACAAAACACTTTATACTTTTGTAAGGAAAGTATAAATTGCCATAATAAAGTATAAATGCTCTTATCATGTAATTGTCATTAATGATATTTATAGTTCTGCACATACAAAACATTCACACACACCTTTAGATTATTCAACTAGTCTGATTCCATCATTTATCCAAGTCAGGCAGGTATGTCGGTTCTTGGACCATGAGTATGACTTAAAGTTAAGCATAGAGTATGAGGAGGAGTGTAGGTTTAATGTATGTGTGAACTTGGGTACCATGATAAAGGTTTGTTTTGGTGTTTGGATTTGAAGTGAGGGGCAAGCTCTGACTATGACCAGAGCGGCCCAGTGTCTCTTCCACATGCTGTGTTAACATCTGGAACTGTTTGAGGGGTAACGTAACTTAATCACACACGCAGTAGCATGCTTATTGCCGGCTATTTCTGGGAACATCCAAAACGCCAAAAAACTATCATTGCGGCTTATGTGAAAACGGCAGGAATCCTTCCCCCCATCCATTAGCTGAGATCCTTCTCAGTCTCTCTGCTCTGAATCTCATATTTCCTCCACTCTTTATGTGCGCTTCTTAAATGAATAGAACAGCGATGTCTCAGACTTTTAAACTTGGTATGATACAATAAGTAGTCTTTTCATCTTCATTCCCTTCAAAGAATTTTCACTCCAAAAAAAAAATATATGTGTGGCATTTTTGTCTCATTGTGTCAAAAAGGACCGATTTTTTTCTCCGGTTTCTTTGTTTTGTATTGCTGACATATAATGGTTCAACCCAATGTCATCGGGTTTGCATCTAGAGGAAGATGAATGTTTTTTTCTACTGCCTGTCTATTATCTCAGTTGTGGTGTAATTGGAGTTAATTATTAGGATCTACAGTATTACCCAGATGGCAGAGTGTGAGATGTAGTAAAAGCACCAGCTGGGCCTTCAGAATTCTGGGACTCAGTTCCATGGGTTCTATGAAACTGCAAGTGTCCTCCGCTTTGTTATGTGCTGAAAGTTCCGGAACTCTTTGTGGCAGTCATTCAGAGAAAGCTATTGACTGCACAATTTGAGCACTGGTATTTTTACTTTCCAAAATGTATGCTGGAAGTGCAGAAATTTGCATTTTTTAAGTTGCTCAAATTTCATTAAATGGTGCTGGCTATATTTTGATTGGTATTTTATGTAAGCAGTTTTGTTTTGCTGTAACTTGTCACGGACATTGCTTGAAATCAAATGTTTCTTCTCAAACAAGGAGACATGCGGGGTGCCCCACATGTAGCTTCCTTGAAGATGTCTAGACTAAAGACATCTTATTTCAAAACCATGACCAATGCACTTAGTTTTGATCACTTAAATGTCTGTAATGATTGTGACAGTGCAATGACTAAACCAATCACAAATGTACACATGTATTTCACCCAGCCACAGTACCCTTTTTATATTGTCTGACATTACAACGTGATTAACATGCAATAATTCAGACCACACTCACATTTCAGTCTGTCTAAAAAAAGCCACACACAGACTGATAGCATCTCAGCAAAAATGTTTCCGGAAAAAATAAATTCAAAACTGAAGAAAATTGATGGAATCTTGAAATAAACTTTTTTTTCGGTCTTGAGCGCATGCACACATCTGAAATTGATCGTTTTGGTTGACTGATCAGTTTGGTTGATTTCTTTCATCTGTTTCTTTAGCTGTTTGCCTCAGGTTTGAAGCTCACCTTTGAAGAACTGTCAGACTTTCAACTTTGTAGTTTTCACTGACTTTTATCTATTTACTAGGGATATATAGGGAAGAAGAAGTTCCAGCAATGTAATCTGTAGACAAGAAAGTAAGAGAGAGCCCTAAACTGAATCACTATAAACCAAGGTATTCTCTTGTAATGCCCCACCTAGTTTTTGAACTCGTGATGTTGCAATTCCAAGTTTTTAGAGGAATATCTGGCCGCAGTGTTGTACTTCACCTGCCACAGTAGCGATCACGGAGGAAATACGATATCCTCAGAAGCAGTGTTTTATCTTCAGATGTGAAGTGAGTCCCAGGTAATATGCGGGCTGGTCTTGTTCCGACACCTATCCCTCTATTATACCTTACAACAAGGTCCTGGGGGGTGACAAGGGATAAGAGATGCGGGTGCATGTTGGATGCCAAAGGTCACCTCTGCCGCCCCGTCCGAATCGAGCCTCAACGCTGGGGGCTTCATCCCTCACCTGCCAAGAAAAGAACAGGGTAAATAAAACAAAACGGACGTGCTCGCTCGTAGACAGAGGGGGGAGCGCGGGGGGGAAGAGCGAGGGAAGGGAAGGGAAGGCATGTGTTGGAGAGACAGAGTGCTTTGTGCGGAGAAGGCTAATGATGCGTAACTTCCTCCCGGCCTGAGGGTGTCTCTCCACAAAGCAAGCACCATTCCAGAGAGTAAAAACACACAAAGTAAAACTTCCACAACCTCAATAACATGGAAGCTGCCTCTTGCTGCTCATTTTTTAAAAAAATCTTTTACCATGGGGGCACTACCGTAATGGATGGGTTCCACCACAGAGTTTTTCTTTTTGTGCTCCCCCTTTTCCCATCCTAAAAATAATGTCTAAAGCTCTGCACCCATCTGGTAATACCATGTCTGCAGCACAAAGGATGGTGAAGTGTTGGGAAGATAAAATGAAGGAGGGGGAAGAAGGATTATAGAGCACAAAACGTACTTGCTGCTCGCTACTGTAGTATGCAAAGCCAAAGCACTACAACACTACACTACCCACCTGTCCCAGTCGGTCTGTCTGTTCCTCCCACTCAGGGAAGACCTTACGTAGTTCATCTGCAATGAAATGACCTTCTCTCATCAGACTATTGGGATTGGACCCAACTGTAATTTTTATTAATTATTGTGGAGAAATGTTTGGGGACTTTGGAAGAATTGTTCTGTTAGGAGTGTGGATTTGGAAGACAGGAAGAGAAGCGTGGGTCTCGGATTATGTCACTAACGCTAATGTGTTTTCATTTTGTGGTGAGCCCACGGGGATATGGAAATCATGAGAGAGAAATATTCTGAATAATCTGTCTCATTTGTGTTTGTTCCTTTATTTCCATGCCATCAGAGCATGTAACATTACAGTATTTCCAATTTTATGATGATCAAAAATTAAAACCTTTTTTTGTAACATGGTATGTAATGAGTCTAAAGCAAATTGTGCTTTTTTATGTATGTTCTTTCTCCTGATTCAGTTTTTGCTAAATCCCACCCCTTTTTAATATAATTTTCTATAATTTCATCTCCTTTTTTGCTTCAGCAATATCCCAATATCCTCAATGATAACATATTTAGATTACATAACGCAATTATTCAAAACTTTTAGGCAGGTATTGTTTGATTAATATGAGTACAAAGTAGCGATAGCCAGTAGACATATGATCAAATTTTCTTTAATGTTAAGTTTTTTCTTTTTCTTTCTTTCATTGCTCAAACACTTTTTCTTACTGTGGTCAACTTGTCAGCTTTTCAAAACAAAAAGCTGTCAAAGTACCGTATGTGAATTTGTGTACGGTACACTCCTTATATATTGTATTGGCATATTTGTCAAATACACTCCTTGCTCTTATTTTATTAGCTGAAAGAATTGAATAATTATCTCTAACTCAAATTATGAGACTGTTAATGTGTTATACCGCCTAGCTGTGGAAACATTTTGTTTCTGATTTGAAATAATAATAAATAATTTTCTCTTATAAAAACATGGAAAACATGAATTGTTTTCCCTAAGGTTTATTCCAAAAATTTCTTCACTGATTGTATACTTCAAGCATAAAATAACTGACAGCGATATTTACATCCTCAACAAGGTTATTTGCAGGTATTGTTAGGAATCAAATTTCTTCCAAGGAACGTATGCAAATTTTACATGCAAAATATTTCTTTATTATGAAATGTTATTTTTGTCAGACATTGTATTCCATGATTATGGAAAAAAAGGCTGTAAAACATGCAAGCACTGTTGTAATGCATGTAGCCACAGTACAGTACATGCTGTTTTGTGTCCGAGGCAAACTGGGTTCCCCTTCCAGGATCACCACCTCGGCAAACCCCTTTGTTCAAGGTCAGATTGGCCCTCTTTCATAGCGGCTTTGTAGAGTGTGGAACTGCAAAATTTCGAGTCGCAGATGGTTTGAGTGGGAGAGGGGACAGGAGGACTGTGGGAGCTCAGTTGTCAGGGACCCCCCCCGGCCTTCCAAGGCCAGTGGCTACTAGGGAGCCCAAGGTGCACGAACACTGGAGTCTTTCTGTCTCCTCCTCCTCGAAGGGTTGCAGTTAGCATTCCTGAGTACGTCGGCAGTGAGAGGGAGGATGAAACAGATAAGGCCAACCTATGTCCCAATCACAGGATGTTAAGTGGGGGAGAAAAAAAGCTTTGAACGCCAGCCATGTTTTCTTCACCACAAGAACATTGTCAAACAGTGAGAAAAAATATAACCGCTAAAACAAGGAAAGAATGAATGAAAGAAAGAAAGAGAGAACCGGGAGGCCGCTAAATGGCCTCTTTTTTGCAGAGATGGACCAAGCAGGCGACAGTGTTTACATCCCATGTTCTTAAAAAGGCTCTCTGTTCTGCCTGTTTGACACGGCTAGCGGTAATTAATGAGCGCGCCCACCCTGTGCCCTGGTTTTCTCCACAGACGCTGCGAGCTCCGAGCTCCGCATTTAAAGCAGCTCTTCGGAAGTGCCTGAGTGTGTACATCGCGGCGCCTGAGAGCGGTAGGGCTTTTAGTGTCCGGGCCTGCGTTAATTGGGTGGTGAAAGAACCCCGTATCCTGCCATAAGCCTTCTATCAGTGGGAACCCCCCCCACACACACACCACCTCCCCCGCAAGGATCGCGAGGCCAAGGATCAACGCTGACTCCGTCTTCTACCCAAAACAAGGCCGGCCATCAATCCCTCCTTAAGTAAATCTCACAGAGGATGGTTTAGACTGCTGAGATACAGGCGGAGTGTACTCCTAATGTGCTTGGGGACAGAGAGGCAGTTTTTTTTTTTTTTTAAAGAAAGAAACAAGCTTTGGAAAGATTTCAATTTACATCTTGGGTAGGAGGGAACCGTTTGGATTTCTTTGCTCCCTTTCCACGTAAGACTGGCATCTGAGGGTCTTTTCTGTTGAGGAGAAAGATAACAGTAATTTGGAATGAAGAAAGCTCTCCTCCCTGATCGTTAAACAAGAAAGACTGCAATTTGGCCCCATCCTTCGTTTGCTACAATAAAACATAATCCAGATATTATGGCTGGGTTTAGATTTCTTTTTAATATGACTATTTTATTGCACGTTTTTAACATTCTTCCAAGCATGTATATAAAAAAGTCTCTAAATGTAGCCAAGGTCATTTCAGTTCTGCCCGATTCACCCCTTGTTCTTTAAACACTCTCAGAGTGCTCTTCTGTTTGGATAGAACACTGTCCTTGTTTTTCTTATCATTACATAAAGATTGAAAGTTGTTCCCCTCTTTACAAGTTGACTCAGCACAAACTAATCACTGGAACATTCCAGAAATTGCTGAGATGCAGGCCTGTACTGTGTAAGAGTGAATTTGGGGCAGAGCGGTATGCATTATTCATGGGAAGTTTGATGTTATTGTCCTTATTTGAAGTAGCGGTTCTAAAATGAGCATTCTGCCCTTCGTTATGTCACCTCTCTCACGTGTTTCATTTATTCGCTCCACGTTCAGGACACCGACCCCAGTGTCCTGAATGTACCACCTTGAAGATTGTCTGCTGAAGAGAGCGTCCCGATGGAGACTGGAACTCATGTACTGGGAACTGCTGGTCGTTATTAATCGAAGTACGTTTGCCATCATAGGACACTGGCACAGTAAAGTCCCATTTGGCCCGAGGATGGCTTTTCCACTGTTAATTGGCAAGGCAGCTTGTGTCACACATGTGGTTCCGTGATGTACGGCCAGCCTCAGGATAGCTTAACATGCTATGCAAGGTGCATGCCCCAAATGATGAATCGCTTCCCGGGCAGATGGTAGCTCCGAAACAGTCATGTGACCCAACTTACCGAGAAAACAGCTGAGGTGTATTTTAAAAGGGAATCAAATACGCAAACACACACGCACGCACGCGCGTGCTCACGCTGACCGCCGAATAACACCGCACAGGTGCAGGATTATTCAGGCACGCGGGGTGTTTTGTCAACAGCTCGGTGACACCTCACATGATCGCGTCCCAGGCGCGGATCTGGGGGACGGCGTAGGCGGCGACGGCCTGCTCAGTCTGTTCTCCTGTGCCACCCCTGACCTGGCGAGCGCTCTCCACAGCTCTGTCGCCTCCAATTAATTTCTCCATTTCTCCCTTTCCTCCTCAGAATCCAGACTATTTTAATTTGTTCTTTTTTATTTCCAGGCTGTTTCTTGTAGCTTTTGCAAATTGTTAGTCAAAAACTAAAGAACAGGCAATTAAAACTAAAAATAAAAGCAATAATGGTCATCATCACCATCATAAATATTGCCATCTTAAACATTGTTTTCCTTTTTTCCTAAATAATGATACAAGGCCACAGCAGTTGGGTTGTTCGACCTGGCAAGAGTTGTCAGTGTCTTTTAGCTGCTGACTGCATTTATCTCCAGAAGTAGGGAAGCGGTTGTAGTAAATACTGAACGTGTCTTTTTCTAATTTGTATTGGTGCTCCTCTCTAAAATGTATAAATGTTGTACATGAATGTACTACCATAACTCCCATAAGTGGTTTCTGTCAACATAAAAGCATTCTTTGAGCCATCTAAGCCAAATATTTTACACCAACCCTTGTCGCACTAATCCCTGCATTTGGGAGATAAGTCACAGTTTTGAGCCCTCTGAAGGTTTTTTCCCCTTTTTTTATTTTTTTTTAATGAGACAAAAATAAAGAGTAAAATTCCTGATTTTGATCCAGCAGCTGTTGGCCGTCTTTCACAGCAATCCTCAATATCGTTAATGTCAAACTCCATTTTGGAGTCGCACAGAGGAAAATAATCAAGGTTCCCTCAAGACATTAGACATAACGCGCTTCTAATAAAATCTGTATTGCCTTTATGAAGGGCCTGATTACATTACGTTAATTATAACAACAAAGAGATTGAAAGCAAGCGACGTTAAAACTAGGAAATTTTTCATTTGCATGCCAGCAGCATAGCGGCAGACAGTTCCAAAGAGCCCAGAGATTTAGTTACTGATAGACAGGTCCCGCCCAGACTTCCCTAAATTACCTCATCTAATGATATATGAAAAGTGTGAAGGCCCTCAGGTTTTCTTTCATAGGGTGAACCAGAACATTCTACAGGCAACAAAACATACCTCTGTCTGCTGCCACCCTACATGGTGATTATATTTGTCTGTTCTCTGTATCAGGATAACCAAAACAGAGTATAATGTCACTGGAGTCAGATAACATATAGCCTTGGGGGAAAGGAAAGCAGAGAGGGAGAGAGAGAGAGAGAGAGTTGAGGAGTTGTTGTCTGGTTTAATGAGGGACGTGGTGCCCCTGGTAATCCATCTGAAATGGAGCTGGCGTTCTGGATCATGGAGATATTCCTTCTGCCTGTGCGAGGTTTCACGGGCAGTTTAGCTGAGATTTAGGCTGCCGGAGCGGTCAGGCTGCATCGGAGTACACCGCCAGATGGTCACCATACACATGGATGAAGAACACCCTGTGGCGGTTTTGTAGAGACTTCAGCCGACAGCACACCCCGCGCAACAGTCCCCTGCCTTGGGGTTTGCGAAGTGAGAGAGCAGAGTCTTGCATCAATCACACAGTACTCCGAACAGTCGTCTGAACAAGGAGGGGTTGCTGGGATACCAGGTGTATGATTTGGTGCAGGTTCAACAGAAGGCCTTGAATTCTGATGCCCTGGTGAGTTATGCGTCTGGCTACTTGGAGAGCAGGACCTTTTCATGGATGTGGATTTACAACTGAATGTCACACTGTCCTTAATGGGAACAATTAGTAAAGTATTTTGGAATTGTTGGTATCCTGAGTAGTGCCTCAACAAGCTTAGTTTTATTAATTTGATTTGTTTAGTAGGTCCAGTCACCCAGGGAAGCTTTTATATTACATACTGTTTGTTTATACAATTGGATATTAATGGAACTAAGTTGGGTTAAGCATTTGGTTAAAAGGTACAACAGGAGTGCCCTGCTCTGCCTAAACCTAAAACCTCTGTGCCACAGGCCCGGTTCTTTGTCTTCAGAATACTCCTCCCCATTCTTATTCTTTGAGAACCGCTAATTAGAACAAACAGTGTGATGATATGTGTGCATTGTAGGTGTGTGTATGTTTACCTCTGTGACAGGGAGATGTGAAATATAATGGAGACAAACATGGTGGTAAGATGATGTGGTTAGCTATACAAATATACCAGCTCAACGGTGCCACCGGTCAGTCAGCTCGGACTGGCTCAGGCGTAGTGGCTGTCCGGTCGGAGTGGGTGTTTGTGCTGGAGGAGGTGGCAAAGAGCGCGGCAGCTGCTCTCACTTTTTTACAGCAGAGGTGAGCCAACGTGTCAGAGGAAAACGCTTTAATCAGCCACCCGGGAGAGGGGGAAAAAAGGAACAAAAGAAGTGTATCTGACAAACGTTGCCCCTACCGCTTGTGGTCAAAGTCGATTACCGCTGAAAGGCAATTAATTTTTTTTAGCGGCGTGGCTTCGTGAGAAACCGCCTGCTGCTTAAAACAAAAGTTTATTTCAGGAGGCCGTCACTGGAGCCTCCCTCGGTGACCTGTTCGCAATTGTCTGGCCGAGGATAAACGATTCCTGATGGGAAATCTTTCCATCTCTCTGAGTTGTCTTTTTTTTCTCTGTGGGGATCCGATACCACACGACTGAGCGGACGGAGACGAGATGTGCGCAAAAACGGGCTTCTCACTTTCACACCACATGTAGCTTTGGCCGGTTGAGAGAAAATCTTTATTTAAAATCAGTAAATTTGCCTCTTTGAATCTATGTAGGTTGCTCATAAAATCGTATGGGAGTATTCATTGCAAACTCGCTGTATCAGGCGTATGTAGTGCATTTGGGATATTGTTGTCCAGGCCCTTCATGTCAGTGGTAGTAAGTGACTGTGAGTGTATGTGAACACCATTAAGTAGCTTTGCGAAAGCCATCAAGTGATCTCAGCAATGTCAATTAAGAATTAAGGAAATCCTGCTATGCAGTCCTATGCAATGCTTAGTACCTGTCTGCACGGGTGCGCTTGAAGTATAACCAATCTAGAAAACAATATATCAACTGTCTGTTGAGTCACGGGTTTGCAGCTTTACAGTATACAGATGTGAGTAAGTGCAGAAAGCGAGTTGTGATAGCAGTCTGCCCATCGGGGCAGTCCAGCCTTGCCCTGCGTGAGACTGATGGATCTCTCCGCTGCCGCACACCGATCAGCCAAGTATCCACAGGGATCAGTGCGGCCACATGTTGTCAGGCCATATGTAATGTTTATTGAATCATGTCGTACCGAAAGGAACGCCGTCTGCAGATAAGTTAATAAATTGCCACATTTATTCATTTGCTTTCGAACCATCGAT
Source organism: Albula goreensis (assembly GCA_022829145.1). Taxonomy (NCBI): domain Eukaryota; kingdom Metazoa; phylum Chordata; class Actinopteri; order Albuliformes; family Albulidae; genus Albula; species Albula goreensis. Next base: position 7,610,828 of record CM040744.1, read on the forward strand.
CGTGACGTTTTTCGACAGAGTAGAACCGCGAGGAGGCCTGGACGGCCGATTGATTTCCACTGGTTTAGAACCGAATTCCGGCTACCGCTCACCGCTGCTGCTTATTGACGCAACAGGAGTTAATCTGTGCTAGTGTTGTCCCAGTCTAGGATGTGTCACAGCTTAGAAAGGATAAGACGTGAGGCTACCTCCTGACATGATTTTTCTGTGCTCTGCAGTATCGTATGTGAGGAGACACCACCTGATTAGACCTTTAATAAATAAAATAATATCAGACCCATTTACTGTCAATATTTTTTTAATGCAACAGGCTAAACGTCTCCGATTTCATAGTGTTCCCATGCATGTATTTACCAAGCATTTCCTCCTTGATTGCCTTACATTTGCTTAGATAAACAAAGTGCGTTGGGGGGTTGAAAGCCTCTTTCATAAAATCAGTAATGGGATTTGAGTGGCATTGTTAGCCAGCTCAGTAAACTGATTGTTCTCAGTGATTTTAAATGTGTATTCATGCTTAAAATTGGCTAAATAAGAACAAAGGAATTGCACAAACAATAACTGTTGTAGCTAATGCACTCAAAATCATTGACACCTTAATTAGACAGTTGTAATTTTATGAAAATTGTCTGAACACATCTGTGGTCATGAATGTATGAGTTGAAGGATAAAACAACACCCCAATCCTCTAATTAGATACACCTGGACCATTGAAATGTTTGGAATGATTCCCTGCTGCGAGTATTAGCTTTGTCATTTCAGGCTGGTCTCAGTTTTTTCACATGAAAATAAGAGCTTATTTTATTCATGTTTTCAATTTTCACACTCTGGTACCCCTGCATGCTGTGCTGTTCTTGTGGGGCATGCACATTTATTGGCTTGTGCTTCAAGTTGTCCAGTTAGAGACTGTAAGATAATTTACCTGTAAGATAATTATAACCAACACTTGTGGGAGACTAAATTGTTTGGGCATTATAATGCCAAACCTTGGGCAATTAAACAATCCAATGAGAGTATTGTAAATGAGTGACTTGCATGTGTTGGAATTTAGAAAAAATCCCAACAAACAACTGGCAATAACTACCAGTGAACATTGAGTGAAAATACTAATGGTCATGGAAGTACATGTAGTCTAAAAAAAACATGACTAGTATTAGTGCCAGCTAATGTGTGATGGACATTAGCATGTTACCCATGGAAGTGTTGAAGTACTAGCTCACACATACTCCACACCTATGAGAATGAGTGCAGCAGGTAGAGCGTGATCTCACTGTATCTTAGTTCTTACCTTGGATGATATTGAATCTTGTAATCTCAGCATTGCTCTAGGTGTCTGATTGTGAAATGGTATGTAGTGTCGGCACCGTTTCTCCGGACCGCAGGAGTGTTCCCCCGTCTGAAGACGACTTGCGGCCGCAGGAGTCAACGGGCCGTAATCGTTTGTGGAAAGTGAGGATTAAGTTCCATTGGCTCAGAAACGAAACTGCCTGACATCTTACTCTTCTGGTTATTTGTTCAGCGTTGGAAGAACAATAAGCAGCCAGCGTTGAATGAGCGAAACGGTGAGGGGGGGAGGCGTAAACAAAGAGAGAGCTTATATGTGTGGAGAGGAGCTTTCCGCTGAAGACCCGCTGCTTTCCTGTGAGCGGCGATTTCACTCCGCTCGGAAGCCCAACGATTCTATGGCACCAGGCTCAACCCCAGATGGCGAAACCAGACCAGGAATTTGTGTTAACATCATATCAGTTTGAGCTGCATGACACTTGACCTCAATTCATGTTGTTTACTGTGTGGGCCACATATGCCTCATAATGATTATTTTTGGAGTTGTATGACCTGCAGGCAGAAAATGGCACATTTATTTTTGTGTATTCCTCTCCTATTAAAAAAGGAGCAGTGCTTTGGAGATAATGGGTTTTCAAATAGTGCAAATGTTTGAAAGCATTTGGACTGACTGTTTAAAACGGTACACGCATAGTGCGGTCTTACATTTTTAGACACCATAGTCAACATATTCGACCAACAATGGTTCATAGATTACATTTACTAGATTACATTTAGATTTTATTTATTATCGGTCCTCCATATCTGTATTGTTTGGTCGGTGTTGTTTCTGCATGCATAAAAAACATGATGTCTATTTTAACGAAATGAATGTTAACAGGAAACAAAGGAATGCCACAGCAGGGATGGCTAAGTGATTAAATGTTACCCTTAAAGCAGTAATATTCGAGGAATATCACAGCTGAAGCATCTCTCCATAACCTTCTCTTCACATGTGCCCAAAAAAACACACACATTCACGCATCACTCTTTGGGCTAAGAGAGCAGACATTTTCCCTGACATACGTAAGTGATGTGATTACAGCCTGGTCGTCCTTTTTGGAAGCAACCCGATTCGCTGACTTGAAACGCAGCAAACTCACAGGGCTGCGGGGTTTCAAAAGGGTGAGGTTCGCAGCCACGGATATTAGCAGGGCGCTGGACCTTCCCCAACCATCTGCATAGTTTGAAAAGGCCTTTATTTCTTGTAAAATCTTGATCCTGCTGACAGACAGAGCTGAGAGGTGCAAATTCAATCCGGGATGGGAGCAGGTAGAGTTTATCAGAGCGCAGTGGAGCGAGTTTGCCGTTTGCTGATGTTGGAACCGCCAGGCGCGGCACAGCTGCGTGGCATCTGGACTCAATGAACATGTTGGAATGAATGAAAGGAACGGACGTATGAATTGTAGACACACTCTTTTTCTTGTTTTCCCCCCATAGTTTCCTTTGCATCCGCAAGAAATAAATATCGCAGACCTGTTGAGCACATTTCAACCAAACAAAATTGTATAAATACAGAAAAGGAAAATATCTACATGAGCAATTATACTGTTAGACAGTTGTTATTTTTGGCTGCGTTTGGTGTTGTAAGCTATGACCAACAGACAAAATAGCCTTCAGCAGTAACAAAATACAAAACATGCAATGGTAGCTTTAATGACCTAATTTCACAGTAACTATTCTGAGAGAAGACTTTCCCTCATGACACAGTCTACGGTACACTATCCGTAGTCAGATAAGATTGACTGTAAGGTATTTTCTGTCAGTTACTACGCATTGTCTTCCTTACCAGAGTATTGGAGTGGGGATATTGTCATTGCTTTGCCCAAGTAATTTAAAGACAAAAGTGATTGGTTTGCTGCTCTATGAAGCAGTTTGTTATCTGATAATACTGTATTGATAATACTGTATAATTACAATTTAATTAATTCAATTGACTTGGCAGTTTGTTTTCTGTAGATGCAATTGCCTCATGGCCATTGAGTCTTGTGAAAGACAAGTGTTTTCGATACAGTGTTCAGCACTTGTTTGGCATTAGTTGGCAGTTGTAGGACTGCTGTACCTGGACTATATAACACAGATTTGGATGAGCTATATCTCTTTGAGCTACAGTTTAACCCAAACCCCTGTAATTATGACCCCTCTGACCTAGTGAACCATTTGTGGTCTAACCGTAATCTTCTCTTTGCAGCAAATGTACTGGACGCCATGTTGCTGAGGAATTCTGGGAAGGTGTCGATAGACAGCAGTAAGGAGGACAGCGGTAGCACTGCATCGGTGTCACCCCAGCGCCTGCTATGGTGTTACTGTTATCACCACTGTCCTGAAGACTCCACCAACAACACCTGCAGGTACAGCCCCCCCCATGCCACACACACACACACACACACTACAGGCATACACACCTTACTCACCTGTTACACACCACACTCCACATGTGCACTAATATAGAAATAATCGCACTCACACAAACAAATATGACCAATGTTGCAGGTAAACGGTTACTCTAACTGCTCTGCTCCTCAATCTACATGAGTACCATGTATGAATTGAAGTTTTCAGACAGCCCTGAGGTTGTTGTAGAATCATTTCCCTCTCAAGAAACAAGCTTCTGAAATGAGCCGCACAATCACACATTCACAAACACATATATCTCATACCTTCACACATCTGGATACAGACTTCACTGGCATAGCATCATGACACCTGGCCCAATCTCCAGAGTCACCACTAAAATTAAACATACCAGAGAAAGGCCTCACATGATGTAGTTTGACTTCCCTGTATTTCAGATCAATAACTGCATGGACAGCATTTAAAACCACATGGAAACACATTTCGTAACAACATTTGGTCAGTGAACTGAGTTTTACTGTTAGCGTAGCATTTGAGATGTTTTTAATAAATTCAAGGCTTTTTGAGTTTGTTTTACTGAATGTTATGTCTCAGTGTGTTTTCTATCAGTTAGCGCAACACAAATAATAACTGATGTCTGTAATTGTAAGTGCAATTACTGCTTATTGTGACCATTAGCAAATAACACACACTGTCGGATAAGATAATCAAATCAACAGTGATATATTAAAGTCCTGTTCATCTGTCTCTTGCCAACTTTAGTAATGAAATAAAATCTAATGGAACACACATAAGTAACTGATTATAATAACGGAGAAAAAAAAACCTTTTAGCTGCTTTTGTATTTAAAGCAGTCCACGAACCCTGGATCTGATTTGAAGCATGTTGTAAAGGGCATTGCTGAATGAACATGCTGTTACAAATCTGACTATAGTTTGGAGGTTGTTTGTACTGTTATTTTTATCACTGCAGTCTTTTAAAAAATAAACAGAGGACTTCTTTCCGCCCTCAAGATGATTATGATTATTATTTTTGCTGTGATTGTGATGGTATACTAATGTTGATTGCTGCAAAGAGTGATGACGACTTTACTTGATGATGATGATAATAATAATGACAATGATGGTTATGATTGAGGTGAAAATGAATAATTTTCAAAAAAATATTTATGTCTTTAGATGGGTTTCTGACAACAAAACAAAAACAAGAGTAAATAGTGATGATTAAAAGTGTGATTATTTTAAGTGTGTATAAATATGGTGGTGGTGATGGTGATGATGATGATGATGGTGATGATGTTGATGATGATGGTGATGATGATGATGATGATGAAGATGATGATGATGATGATGATGATGATGATGATGTTGTGGCTCTCTTGCCCAGGACGGATGGATACTGCTTCACCATGGTGGAGGAGGAGGATGGTGGAGTCCCTGTTCACACCTCGGGCTGTCTGGGGCTTGTGGGCTCTGAATTCCAGTGCAGGGTGAGTGGGAGAGAGAGAGTCATGCTGACTCTACCTACAGCTAGTGACTGAGAGATTGTGTCTATCCATGAAGCAGGAGTCATTAATATTGTAATAATTAGCAACACTAATAGCAAAAATAAATATTTCTACAACTGCAGATATAATGATACTGATATTTATGCTGATACTGGTGCCAGTCTTGATAATGATTGTAAATATGCCGATACTGGTATTGATACTGGTGTAAGTATTGATACTTATAGGAGTATTGATCCCAATATTGGTTTTGGTGCTGATTCTGATTCCCTCACATTCACAGATATGGCAATGATACTGCTGGTAATATCGCTGAAATATCTCAGCCTCTTTTTGTGTTTTAGTCTGAAGAGCTCATCCTCCTCGCTGGAGCTCCAGGATATATTTCGCCCCTATGCTTTCTGACATGTTGTCAGCTGTGCTAGAAACTCAAGACATAGTTTGTGGGAGACAGGTTAAAATAAAGGCTGACAGCCCATGTAGCAGGAAGTGACCCGGGTGTCAAGGATTCATATAAGGAAGAAGGCTGGCAGCAGTAGCTCAGAGATAGAATAGAAATAGTGATCATAACAAGCATGCATTTGTATTTGCGATGTGTTTTGTGTTACTGTATGAAATGTATTGATTTCAGATCAGTTGTGTAACCATTTTTTTTTGATCTGGTCCATGATTTGCAAATTGTGAAGAATATTTACAATATTTAGTATTTGTAAATATCTTAGAATAGATAGAGAACTGCATAGAGTGTAATGAAATTTAGCGGTGAGACTTTAGCCTTGGACATGTTTGTTCCCTCACCAACAGGACACGGGGAATTCTCGCCTGAGGAGGTCGCTAGAGTGCTGTACAGACCAGGACTACTGCAACCGAGACCTTCACCCCACCCTACCGCCACAGAAACCCCCCAGTAAGACACGCTGAGCGAATCAACACCACCATTAACTCAGCTGAATCGCTCCAGCAAAAAATAGATTTCCATTAGTACCATCCTTGCTTCCCCAATAGGAATGACTCTAATCACACTTCTGTTGATACTAGTCTGTGGCCCGGATAGGGTAGAAGCAAACTGTATGTTAAATTTGATTACTCAGCGCAGTTATTGCCCATGAATGATACCCAGTCTGTTACAAATTAAGGAGAGACATTGCTGTTAATGTGCACCATCTCAGTGTGAAAGGAGGGGATTATGTAATGCGCTGTGGAGATTGTGGTTCTTCCTGGCTAACACTAGGGATCACTTATTCCCTTGGTCTCCTCTGATGAGCACTGACAGTTTAATTTGGTTTTATGCATCCTGAGTATGTCACAGCACTTACTGTGTTTACTCAGCAGCCACTCTTATTCAGAGCTGCTTATATCTCATGCTTTATTTGAACACAGCATCTATTTATACAGCTGGGTATTTACTGAGGCAGAGTGGGTTGAGTGTGCGGCCGGGAGGTACACCAAGCCCCTTTTGGGAATCGAACCTGCAGCCCCCGGGTTTGGAGCCCCGCTCCTTAACAAGGGAGCTACAGTTCCGTCTCTTTTCCCGTTACTAACCGCACGGTTCACACAGCGAGGGGGGCCAAGGAGAGGCAGGTGAAATAGAGCCGGCGGGTCAGTCTGTTCTCTCGCTCTGTAATTGAAAGGACGGGCTCTCCCCGTGGGCCGCTTGGGTTTCCAGACCCGGCCCCCGAACTGGAAATATCTGTCCGGCGGGCCCCTGTGTGCCAGCCACCTCGCCCAGCTCCGCGCTCCTCTGCGACAGGATCTTGTTTGCGTGGGCAGATATCGCCCTCACACCCAGTTTGGGTTACGCTACACTCTGCCAGACGGAACGTCTGAGACAGGCCAGTCATTAACCAAAGGCCTGTACTTCAAAGCTTACCCTGATTGGTGGGCATCAGTGTCATTGTTGTTGTTGTTGTTGGCATTGTTGTGTGTGCATGTGTGTGCAGGCATGATGTGTGTGATGGATGAGGCACTTGTGAGTGCTTGTATACATGTATATGAGGATACGCGTATGCTTGATTTTGTGTTTTTGATACATGTTCAATAAGAGTGTGTGTGTGAATGAGGGTTGCATGTTGAGTATGACTGTAATTGTGCCTGTAGAGTAAAGCTGCAGCTTTATTTGTGAGAACCGGGGGGGCGGGTTATGGACGGTGTCCTCATGGGCCCCTCTCTGGGCCCGCCTCCAGAGCGTGTCACAGTAAGACTAGAGTCCCACAGAAAGGGACAGGTCCCCGGACCTCCTGCAGTGCCACCAACGCTCACGCGGTATTTGAGGTAGAGTCACGATCGATCGATTAGGACTCAGATTCCTCCATCTGTTTGGGTTGGATCTCGCAGATATCAGTAGCAGGGAGTCAGGGTGAGGGATAGAGAGGGGGACAGAACAGGCCAAAAGTTCTGAAAATGTACAGTAGCAGAATAAACAGCCCACATATTTAAAACTCTGTGAGAGATAGCTGACCCTCCCATCGCTGTTTCACCAAAACACTGCTAAAAAACCGTCATAATTATTACAGTTTAACAAGTCCATGTGTGATGATGAACAAATTCATTCTAATTGTACGCTGTGTGAATGAAGAAAACTGCGATGTCATACCTTTGAGAGGGTTGCTATGCTGTATGTATATAGCAAGAGCAGCTGTACATGAATGAGAGCCAAGATCTCGTAGTGATGGCAGAATGTTGTCTTTTGCTCTGTTCCAGATTATGTGGATGGAAACATTCATAACCTGGTGTTGCTCATCTCTGTCACGATCTGCAGTATCATTCTCTTCTTCATCATCGTAATATTCTACTTCAGGTGAGAGCTCAGACACATGCACACTGTCCCTGAACACAAAGAAGCAGGCTTTATCATGCACACAATAAGCATATAAGGGAAATACATACATATAATTTACTCAATCAATCAATTAATCAATCAATCAATCAATCAAATGTTTTATTTGTATAGCACATTTCACAAACATTTGCCATAATACATTTTACAGTTTTACAGTACTTATATACACATGACACTTAATAAGGCAATAAGAATAAGGCTGGCAGCTCTGCCTTTACAGATACATAAGAGATTAGACAGTGGGGATATATGTGTCTCATTGCTCTCCAGCGACCCCTTTTGGTCACATTGGAATCCACAGTCTGCTTGGACAAAACTGTGAAGTGTCTTCCGTGGAGTCTCATTTGTGTGAGCTCAATTTGTTAAATGTTGTGTTAAAACTAGCTGTATTTGATGCATTTGAATGGAAAGGACATTCATGTCTGCCACTCTCCAGAACAGAAAGCCATGTTGTAGCAGTGGGATGTGGCTTTTGAATACAATTGTGCGTTCCCAATCAGGGAAAAAGGAAAAGAGTGAAAGAGAAATTACATTAGTGTTGGCAAAAACATCTCATTCAGTGAATCTATGTTCGTCATTTGCCATTGTCTAAAGATTTATAGTGAAATGAATGGAGGCAGTGTTTGAATGTGTATTGAATGTGTGCTCACACATTTGTTGCTACTGTGGTAGGTACAAGCGACAGGAGTCGCGGCCGCGCTACAGTATCGGCCTGGAGCAAGACGAGACCTACATCCCGCCCGGAGAGTCTCTGAAGGACCTGATCGAGCAGTCCCAGAGCTCTGGCAGTGGCTCAGGACTCCCCCTGCTGGTGAGAAGCCTGCACTGCACCTCTCTGCTCATCCTCCACACCCCAGTGCTTTACATATGGAGCTAATGATGTGTAAAGCAATGTCATTTACTTCATATCATCGCATGCAAATACCAGAAAGCTCCTGTTTTAATCACGATAATAATAATAAGTCGATAACGACCCGGAGCGTTGGATCACGATGACAGCGGCGCGGCGCACATGCATGCGCTCACATGAGTGTGACTCTCCCATCCGCCGATCACCAGGTTCAGCGGACCATCGCCAAGCAGATCCAGATGGTGAAGCAGATCGGCAAAGGGCGGTACGGGGAAGTGTGGATGGGCAAGTGGCGTGGGGAGAGGGTGGCCGTCAAGGTGTTCTTCACCACCGAGGAGGCCAGCTGGTTCAGAGAGACAGAGATCTACCAGACAGTGCTGATGCGACATGAAAACATCCTGGGTACGAGGCACTCAAACAAACACATCACAGTCATACATAATCATACACAGTCCTTTAGTTAACATGTTAATCCCAGTCTTGAGATCATTAAAGATTCTAAAACACTTTTTTAATGGAAGGGGACTTAATCCTGGCATACCCATCATATGCCCATAAGACTGACAAACCCACATGTGTCTATATTCTTAGATAACATGCTAGTCATTAAAGAAGTCTCACTTTGACTAACAGTGAAAACAAATCCAACTCTGTAGCCAGTGTCTGAAAGCAGGTATATATATTTAAGGATTGTCATCTTGTACAAACTATATATGCAGATGGTTCAAGGCAAATTATATATATAAGATATAATTGCATATCCACCACTGTATTGCAATTTCATGTTTTTTCCCTCCCTCTGCAGGCTTCATCGCAGCTGACATCAAGGGGACGGGCTCGTGGACGCAGCTGTACCTGATCACAGACTATCACGAGAGTGGCTCCCTGTACGACTACCTCAAGTCCACCACGCTGGACACCAAGGCCATGCTGCGGCTGGCCTACTCCTCCGTGTCGGGGCTCTGCCACCTGCACACCGAGATCTTCGGCACGCAGGGCAAACCCGCCATCGCCCACCGCGACCTCAAGAGCAAGAACGTCCTGGTGAAGAAGAACGGAGCGTGCTGCATCGCCGACCTGGGGCTCGCCGTCAAATTCATCAGGTCAGAGAATCGAAAAACACCCATTTCATGCAAACGCCATACATTTGTTTCTCCAGGCAATCCATCAGAGCAACCTGCGCATGTTTAAAATCAGACAAAAAGGATGACTCATTTTATGAAGTGTTTTCTCAGAAGAAAAATGACTGCTGTTTCTTTGAAATGTAGCATTTTGTCCAACCTTAATGTAATATTTCATCTTGTGAATAAAAAGACCCTAGAAACTCAATAGCAGTGTGACAAGAAAACACAATTTGTATTTCATATGTCCCATTTGAGTGCCTTTCCATGTACACCTGCACTTCAGCACAAATGATATTACATATTAGAATAGTGTTTTTTTCCCATTGAGGGTTAGATGAAGTGTGGAGAGGAGAGGAAGAGAGGGAGAAGTTCTCGCACATTGTGTTTGAATTGACAGCGCCATTTCCCATTAATGGAAGCAAAGAGCCTAGTATGAATAACGGCTCTCTCTGTCCTCCCGCTCGCAGCGACACGAACGAAGTGGACATCCCGCCCAACACGCGGGTGGGCACCAAGCGCTACATGCCCCCCGAGGTTCTGGACGAGAGCCTGAACCGAAACCACTTCCAGTCCTACATCATGGCCGACATGTACAGCTTTGGCCTCATCCTATGGGAGATCGCCAGGAGATGCGTTTCAGGAGGTAGCGCCCACTCCAGAGCACTTCCTGTCCCCCTATGACAGTCCCATCCAACTTCCTTACCCCCTTTCTCACCTCTCCTGTCCCCCCCTAATTCTCTAGTCATTCACCCTCTTTGTATAAATGGTAAAAGAAAAATAGAAGATCTTCCCTTCATAAACTAAAAGCCCAGACTGCGCTCTTCCTATTTGGATTGAATTCTGTCTCTTCCCCTTCCAAAAACCATTCCTTGAACGTTCATCCGTCTGCCTCACTTTTTTTCCTCTCTAATCCTTCCTCTATGTCTCTTTCTGTCTCTCTATATAAATGCATCTCTGTTATAACATGTTTATCCTTAATCCAGCGTGTGTGGTTCATTTGACATTCTTCATACTTTTAATTTGATCTTGATGGATGCATTGTTAAAAATGTCTCAGCCCGAGGGGAGAGGGAAATAAATAGTTGTGATAGAGTAATGAGCTGTAATTGATGGCTCTGGTCTGCAGTGGCGTATCAGACCGTACTGATGCGCTTGCATGTTATCACAGGTATAGTGGAGGAGTATCAGTTGCCCTACCATGACCTGGTACCCACTGACCCGTCCTATGAGGACATGAGGGAGGTGGTCTGCATCAAGAGACTGCGACCTTCATTCCCAAACCGCTGGAGCAGCGACGAGGTACGAACTCACGCTTCAACACACAAATGCACGCAACAACACACGCATTCACAGAACCCGGTAAAGTCTAGAGGTATTTTTCTCTTTTCACACACACACACACACACACACACACACACACACACACACACACACACATTCACACACTCACAAACATGCAACATGCAGGCACTCACAAAACAAAGTTACAGTCTAAAGAGTTATTTTTCTCTTCTGACACGCACACACACACACTCACACACACATTTGTCTTCCTCACTATATGTTTGTAAAAAATCACATTTAAAACGTGCTATTGAAGTATGTTTTCTATGATAAACTCAACCATACATTTTATAATTAGCCACACACATACAGATAAAAAAACAACTCCGTTCACACCCATGCGTGTACAGAGTCGCATACACGCACATACGTACGGCAGAAAATAAGGTGAATTCATATTGTTGTATTGAGGTGTTTCTTGGTAATTATTTTCCAACTTAAGATAATAATAGGCTTGTGTGCCATCCCATTTTTTCCAATCAAGATGATGTATGCATCACACTGAGTGCTGCAGCAAGAATGTTTCAGCTGAAGATTGTTTGTCTTCCTTCAACTCTGTTATTCTGTTGCAATCAACATGTTTTATGCTTGACTGCAGATTCAACCGGGCAGCCAGCTAGCAACTCTACATGCTTAGCTTTATTTTAGCGTCTGAGAGCAGAAAGCTCTGCACTGTAATTTTCTCAAGGGAAAATATTTCTCCTTGTATGATTATTTGAAAACATACTTAACATAAACGAATTCTCAAAAAAACATGCCCACTCAGAATATATTGTAGTGCTTACTTGATCGATAAAGCACTTTGTTTCGTTATAAAGAATGAATAATGTGGCAATCATTTCTCTTCACAATTACAATTTGTTATTTTCATAAATTTCTGATTCTTTTAAAAGTAGGGAAAGAAATTAAAGACCGCCCTCTTATGTAAATACACTAAAAAGGTCACATGATACTGCAGAGAAATGCGTTTTTATATAACCTTTGTCTTTTTATGCTTAAAATTTACATGCTAAGAGTTACTTTACTGTGCTTGATTTATTATTTACTCCAGTTTTTGTTTACCTCTGTTTTAAATTATCGTCATTATGGTTTTATGATTGCTGGAATGACGATTTACTATAATGGACTATGTGTGTTTTTAGTGCTATTTTGTTTAGAGTTTTATGATAACACATTGATATGCCTACATAAAATATATTATTAGTATTGTTATTTTTGTCAGTTTTATTATTAGTATTATAATCACACACACGCACATGCACGTACGTGCACACACACACCCACACACACACACACACACACACACAGTAGTGACACAAACAGCAGTGTGCTGAGTCTCCTGCTTTGTGTTTGCAGTGCCTCAGGCAGATGGGAAAGCTAATGACAGAGTGCTGGGCGCACAACCCTGCCTCCCGTCTCACTGCCCTGCGGGTAAAGAAGACGTTAGCCAAGATGTCCGAGTCCCAGGACATAAAGCTGTGAGCGGGAACCTACCTGCTGTCACCCGACGGGCGCGGAGTCAGACCCGCCGCCCCCCACCGTGCACCACGCCCCCTTTCCGGCCCATAGGGGGAGGTCAGAACCGGAGGCCGGCGCTGAGCCCAGAGCCACCACCCACCCACACTGCCACGGCTCCACCCACACACCCTCAGCTCCAACCCCCCCCCCCCCCAACACCTCTGAGCAGGCTCTGCTGGTTTCCCGGGAGAAAAGGAAAAAAAACGGAAACCCCGTCCGGGAGCCATTTTAGAGAAGGACTCAGACAGAGGGCTCCGGCAAACAAGGCCTCAACCCGTTTCCGCCACAAGCCTCTGTTTTGCTTCAGAGCTGCAAGGACAGACGAATGCCGCAAAGCAAACGGGCTCCTATTTCGCTTTCTGTGAAAGCTTGGGTGAGCATCAATCAGAGGTCAGAGGTCACCGGAAATGGTGGAGACAGAGGAGGTGCTCTTACTCACAGCCCCACCCCCCCTCCCGACTCCCACCCTCTCACCCGCTTCCTCACAGCGCCAGGCGAGAGGACGAGGACAAATCCGCTCAGACAATCTGAAGCCATAGCACAGTATTTTTGTCTCTTTCTTCTAATGTTCTTGCCATCTTCTGTCTAAGATGAGGTTTCAGCCACACTGAAAGAGAACCGACATATGGTTATAATCTACCACGGTACAAGGTTCTTTTACCAAAGTACAGCACAAGGCATTGGTCGTGGGTTGGGAGCAGCCGAGGCAGTTAGAGGGTTAACTGTGGGCGAATCTCTTACAGAACAAAGAACAAGCAGCAGCATCTGTCCCACCTACAGGTACATGTAGGTGGGACAGTTTTCCAGCAGTTCCTGGGGTTACAAGGTTCACACATAGACTGAATAGCTCAGTCTTCCTCCACTGTGTGTCTTCAGTATAACCCAAGGTTCAAGAGAGGCCTTTATCCCATGGTGCAAACTCTTTACACAAACAACATGCAGGGAGATATGTTACAATACTGTTCTATACAGATGAAGGATCATATCATCTGACAATTATACTGTCATATAATGCACATAGGTTACATGAGTATCCAATGTACCTCTGTACATTCACTGGACCCTAGTGCAATTCTAACTGAGCACACTGCAAAAAAATTGTTACCGTTTTACTTTGAAATATTTCTGACAATGTAATTTTCATAAAGTGCTTTCCCAAAAGATGAAGTCTTATGGGACAAAGTCTTGTATAAATTAAAAAAATGTATATTTTGAAAAACTAGGCCACATAAGCACATCTTATGTGAAAGAAAATTAACTATATTATATATAATAATGTAAGTACAGAATTATCCACATGAGAAGTACGCAGTAACAAGAAAATATGTTTTTTGCAGTGTATCTTGAATTTGAATGAATTTTAGCAGTTTGTGTAAAAGAGGGACACCTTTGTATCATTAAGACAGTAAGTCAAGGATGAATCCAACACATTTTTCACACAAACACGTTTGTGTCATAAGCTCTATTGCCAGCTGCTGTGTTTACACTCCGTGGGCTTCATTTGCTGAAGCATTTAGCATGTGCAAAACTTGCTGGTGCAAAAAGAATAAGAGAGAATGTGATTGGTTGAGGCAGTTTGCCTTGCTCCAATCACAAATCATGTTACTGAATTTGCATGTGCAAAAGTTTTAACATGTGCTAAAAGCTTTGAGAAATCTGGCCCTTGTGTGGATGGAAGGACTCATGTTAAAGTGAATGAGAGGGATTTGATATACTACAGTCAACCTCAGCGCTCCACCACCATGTTCTGTTTCTTTGGTAAGATCTGTGTGCCCTGTCTCAGGCTGCCTGACGGAGACTGGACATGTAATGTCAGCCATTTAGATCTTAGGCCTGTAGGTTCCTTTAGGTTGTTTTTGAACACTGACGCCAATGTTTCCACACCAGTCATGAAAAATATTAATGACAAATCGTGTTGATGATGGACTTGAAGATATAATTTTTTTTTTTTTATTGTGTACAGAATTCTCTCTCCTCCAAGGGCCTGTGCCTTATTTAATCTGTACATAGTTGTAAATGAGAGTGAATGTATATGTTATAAGCAATCTATGTATCAGGCTTAACATTCCCCTAATAAAATGGTTTCAGTCTCCTGGTGTTGTTGTTTGTTTTGAAAGATGAATGGCAGTACGGTGTCCTGGATCGCCTTTGAGCCGGCATTAATATCGGGTGCCAGACTAGGATTTCCAGACAGTCGTCTTCAACATTCAGCAAATTCCCACCGAGCTTTGAGGCTTGTGTCCTCTAAGGTCGAGCCATCAATGACAAAACTAACCTTCCCAAATACCCAAATAAAGTAGCTGAAACAGCTAAAATGGCTGAGCACTTGTTTAGACTCAGGGTCAAGGAAAAGGTGGAGACAATGTCGTAGATAAAAATAGTCTCAACAACAACAAAAAAACACGGCAAGGACGGCCATCTTTCATAGCAGACGCATACCCACTTAAGACTCTACTCATAAATTATAGGACATGACAATACTACTTAACGAAAGAAAATGACTTCAGTGAATATTTATGTTATGGGCTGTCGTGTCGTACTGACATTTAAGATCTTAAGAAATGTTTTTATAAAACTTTTTCTTGAAGTAACACAGGAATGGATACACTTATGATTATTCCTAATATTGTTTCTGTACTCATAAAATTTGAAATGTACAACAAAGTAGCCACAACTGGGAAAAATACAGGTAAATCCTAAAATTTGACATCACTGTCGTAGTATTCAAAATCCACTGTTATGACACTAAGCCATGGAAAAAAAACACATCAAGTGACACTGAAGCCAAGAGTGAATCAGTGGTGATGTTAGGAAAGATAGCAAAGACAAGGTGGACTCTGTGTTCAGAGTTGCTTATAAATATAATTTATTACTTGTTTAAAAATTCTTTCTTACACTTTTTACAGAACTTGACAGAGGAGATGCAAGCAATTGCAAGTATCAGTCATGAAGCGTGCCAAAGAAAAGTGGATCACATCCTCACTTTACAAATAATATTCATCATAATGGTAAAATAATACTCATATAATGCACTTGCTAGCACTGTTCTATTAGTACATTTTGTTTATAAAGGATGCCAAGATTGCATAGTAGACATAGCTTTAGAAAATTGGACAGCTTTTATAAAGAGAAAATAAAATGGACAAAAAACAAACTTACAAACTACTAAACTGTACTGCTGTTAAATATACTGAAACGAATGGTAAAAATATGTCTGATAGTAGACTTCTGTACATCATAACGCATTTACATACTTCATTATCTAAACACAAAATTTTACTCTTACAGCCTTTTTCCCCCTTTGCTGTATCTTGTTTCAGCTTGTTGAAGTCAACATGCATTCTTCCCTCCTGAAAAAAATCCCCTCTCTCTTTCTGTGCTGTACCAAACATGATGGGACAGCAGAATAAAGAGCCAAAAAAACTGAAAATCAATATGGAATATAACATTTCTTTATCTTGAGCTTTCTGAAAGATGAACATGGCATCTTTGGGGGAGAAGGAAACCTGCGGGGAAAATGTCCTGATGGCATGAATTCGACGTTTCAAACTCAACATTTCGTTGAACCCCAAGAGACCGTACTATACAGTGCGACCCTGACACCTCACTTTTTGATCTGTGACACAGGTCGACGTCTCTCTCTTTGTCATGGCGCGGAATATCATTACGACTGAAATAATGTATACTCCATAGAAAGAGTGGGATCATTCCCTTTTTACTGGTTCAATAATTTATGTGTTTCATACGCCACTGATGTAAGCATTAAATAAATATAAAATGAACTCCTAAGACTGACTGTAGATGTCTTTAAAAGGCTTCATTGTCATTTTTTCTATTGATTTACTTTACTAGTTTACTCATTTTAAGTTATTAGTAAAGATATATTGTATATCCCTGTGGAATTGGAATGTATCAATACCAATGTTCACCAATATTTATTCAGGAACCCCTAGCTGCAAAAAGTACTTGAAAAAATAGACAAAAAAATAAAAGATGCATGTCGCTGATTTATGATAATCTTGTAAAACAGGAATAACAATACAGTTTAGATATGTTTAATCAGTGGATAGTGAAATTGTTTAATTCTAATATTTAGATATCTCTGTTTTGGTTATTTGCATAACCTCTTAAAAACTGACCTATCAAAAGACTTGCATGTACAAAGACACAGGTTCCCTGGCCTGAATCTAAAGGCTTATCGCCAAACCGTGTCCTGTCCATAATTCATATAAAAAAAATAATAGTATATTATCAAGAATTTGGCTGAAGAGACATTTATTGTTTTTGAGTGCAAACATATATTTTCTGACAGATGTTTTAATGCACCAACAAAGGACAATGTACAATATCTACTTTGAAGAGAGCAATGGTCATTCATAAATCATCTTAATTATACCATTTCAGTGACATGAACTTGATAATAAGATTAAAGTATTCTCATCTAGTCCTCAAACATTCTTCCCTTCTTGACATTCTTATCTTTCCACCTGAAACGATTTTATTTCGTTTGAATAAGGAAAGGAAATAGAGGAGGAGTTCAAGCCCCTTTTGCTTTAAAGAACTCAAAGTACTGATGACCGTGATACCACTGCCGACCAGCGCGGTTTTTGTCTTGGATGCTTGCCGTACTGACGAACATGAGCTACTTGCCCCTTGTCCTATAAGATGCACTGTGGAGTCAGGACAAAGCAGACCTATCCAAGACATGCACTTCCCTGATGGAAAGTGAAAGCGTTAGTGGCCGAGGTACTTCACACTCATTAAAAAAAAACGGCAAGTGCTCAAATGCACCTTTGTTCTACAATTCGGTAGGTGTAGAAAACTGCGCTTTAGAAAAAATGGATTCCCCTCAACCCAAACTGAGCTCAAAAATATGAAAAAAAAATATCAATGATAATAATTAAAATTAAACAAAGGGTGTACGTGTATTAAAAACGTACTAGGTAAATATGTATTTACAAAGTTGTATCTGGCAAATTGAGGACATCTTGTTTCTATGGATGTTGTTCTTCAATAAGTCCATTAGGTGGCGCCAGAGAACAGTGAAATTATAATAAAATAAGATCAAGAAAAAAGATATACAGGCACAATATAATGATGCATAACATAACGGGGAAAGAAGAAAAATAATAGATGCATATAAATAAATGTGATACACATACATATACATGTATATATGTATGAAATGAGTACTTGAGTATCCTAGAAATGAATGAGTTAGAGGACAAATATAAGGTCTGATATATGGAGTGGGTTGGTGGATATGGGGGCGCAGATGAGAGATGCTGTATTTGGTTCTCCATCAGACACCTGCACCATTAGGGAGTGGTGCCAATACTCCATCCCTGGATTCGCTCCGTTTCCACCCTCCCTTCCCTGACCCTCTGACCCCCCTCCCTGTTACTGAGTATCCTACGCACAATAATGTCCGGAGTAGGAGGTCATCCACGTATATGGACAGCAGAATAAGCCGTTTCCTAGGAAACTGTATAAAGAAAAACAAAAACTGTACCAAGGAACGTACAGCTAAGGCTAACAAGAAGATCCTCGGTTGTTTTCTTTTTTGTTGTAATTTATCATTGTCTGTTTAGTTTTGTTTTTTTTTCTGAAAATGAGTGACAGCGATAGCCCAACTCATCTGAAAGATCAATCACAAGACCTCTTTTGTCTCTCTTTTTGAAAGTCATTAACATCGTCGCATGTTTGTGTTTATCTCGGACTTTAGAGAGAGGCCGGGGTCATCATGGCCGCCCGTGTATGTTGCCGTGCCTCCTGAGTGTCCCCCGCATCCTGTGGATGGCGGGAGCGCATCAGTGTTCTGTTGCCACGGGAACAATGTTGTCGTGGCGACCCATCTCCTCCAACACGGCGGCCAGTCGGTTCAGGTTTCCGTCTGGAAAGTGCTGCGCCTCCCACAGATCCAGGATCACTCCGGTCGGGCTCGACTTGGTGGCAAAGTAGTTCAGGTATCTGCGAGATATGGGGGAAGGAAGAATGGCTCATTAGAATGGACAGGAAGCAGGCGACAGCCTGATGAGGAACTTGCCGGAACAAGCTCAGTACCTACCATTTCCAAAACTCAATTGCCATGACAGATTCTCCTAGCCTTTACTGCAAAACTAGGACACTCGCACCCACAGGGGCAATCAGGAAAAATAGCTTAATAAAAGATTTTATTTAATACTTAATTAATCTATTATTCATATACTTACCTATTTTCTATCAAAGCACAATCCACTACAATTTACACAATTTACCACAACTACCATACGACAACAAAACTATACATGACTATTACAACTGATCCTCTTGACATGCAACCACCACACATAGTTTCTTACAACCAGTCACGATTTATGTGAATTTGCTGCATTACCATCTATACCTTTCATACAGACATACTGTCAGAAATCTAGGCTACTCTTAACTGATACAGGGCTAAATACAAAAGAGCTTATGATCTTTTCAGATGTGTCCATCTCATCAAGTGAATCATCTTTCACTGCTCAACCCAATGCTTCCTCCTGCTTTGATTCCCAGCACAGCTTCTACCGCAAGGGCTGATTTTGCACGGTTTTAAAAAAAAAGAAGGAATTTCATTATCCCTGGTGCCATTTTCCATGCCGCCCCTGCTGCGACCATGCGGCTCGCTCGCGGCTACGTGATCGCGCGCCTCAGTCCCCTTTCCGCTGCTTCGCCCGGGCCATTTCTACCTCAGTCACATCCCTGCTGTGGGTTACCCTGTGAGCCGACCTCCACACTGTTCATACAGGTGAGGGCCAAGACTGAAACTGGGCGACTAAGGGTTAATAAACACCTAGCACTATGTAACCCGACTTTAGAACGCCGATTTTAGAACGAGGGATGCTTTTCATACACAGACATACATGCTTGTGGTAGTCATTCATGTTTGTTAAAGACAGAAGAGAAAATGATCAGTGAGTCCTTTGATTCCTGTAGAGCTACATATTTGACTTGTGCACACACTCACACACACATACATACATATATACATACATACGTACTTACATACTTATGTACTTACATATGTACACACAGTCATAGGGCTGTGCCTTTAAGCCTTTAAGCAGTGGAACTTTTTGCAGCATTGTTGTATTACAGGAGCTGTCATTACAGCACAGATAATGCAGTGAATGAGTGCGGTGCCAGATGAATGGTGAGTCTCCAGTTTTAGAGAGGGATTCTGGAATGTTAGCGCTCTGCATTCGCCATCCAAATGCCCCCTCCTCCCCACGCCACCGAAACAGCCACCCACCCTCCTCCTCACTCTGCTTCCTTAGATAAGCCAGCCCCTGCTGGGATGTGAACTCAATAGCTGAAAACTCAGTTTGTTTGTTTTTTTTATCTTTTTTTTTTCCACAGATTCCGTCAAAAAAAGGCCGAAAAGCCTGGCTCCGGGACCCCGCTGTCTATTCTCCTTTTCTATCATTTTCCCTTCCTCCGTCTCACTCCGGCGCTCCGTCCGCTCATTTTGCCGTCTGCATATTAAACACTTCTTTCCGTGATGGAAAGTGTGCAGCTCGTTTATGTACCCCGGAAAAATCAGGACACCTA
This sequence comes from Albula goreensis, assembly GCA_022829145.1. Classification (NCBI taxonomy): domain Eukaryota; kingdom Metazoa; phylum Chordata; class Actinopteri; order Albuliformes; family Albulidae; genus Albula; species Albula goreensis. The sequence goes on from CM040744.1 coordinate 7,631,259, forward strand.
ACAGTTTTATTTTACCTCATTTGGTAATTTAACATTTTTTCCAGGCTGTTTTGCCATCCTGTAAAACTCCTGTCCTTATCTGGTTGGAGAGGCTGAAAGGAAGTGGGGTTATGGTGAAAATGCAAAAGACCAGAACTCTGTGTGTGGCGACTGTAAGTCAGAGCACTTACCTAAGGAGTCTGTCTGAATGCCTCTTTTTGCCTCAGTCGTGTAAATGCATCTCTGTAAATTCCTTTCTACATGTTTTGAATGGGCAATTTAACTAAGCAACCATACCTGTCAAGGTTGAGTTTGTGAGCCAGCATTCTCCAGTCGTTCCCACGTGTCTGCGGGGCATCCAGGCTTCCGCATAGCTTCTGCCTGATGGACAGGGGGATGCGGAAGGCGTTGGGTCCCACCAGAGTGGTGATGTTGCTGGCAGGGTCCATCAGCGAGGTGTCAATGCTCTGAGTGTCCTGCAGAGGGCGATGACACAGCCAGAGTCAGCGCCGAGGTAATAAAGACGGCATTCTGCTCCCAAACGCTGACAGTTCCAGCACACACAGAGGACTGAGGCAGGCTAGCAAACATTTATATGGAAAAATACATTTTAAAAAAAGTGTGCCTGTAATTTTGGTTTCAAGCATGTGCTCATTGTAGGCTAACAAGGCAAACTTTTCTTGTTGGTATGAAGGGAAAATCAGGTAATTTCATTAAGTATTACATCATTCTGAACTTGCCTGTGAAACATGTGAGGGTGGGGCTGGCTGCAGAGTCCCACAACCTCTTTCCTCACCCCACAAATAAACACACTGACACATACAGACTCACTGGCAAATACATAGACACAGGCAAACACACACACACACACACACACACACACACACACACACACACACACACACACACACACACACACACACACACACGAGCACTGGCACAAGCACAAGCACGTGCACACATACCTGCACATGCACATGCACAAACACACACACACACACACACACACACACACACACACACACACGAGCACTGGCACAAGCACGTGCACACACACACACACACATACATGCACATGCACAAACACACACACACACATTTGGACCCCCCGTGGTGTAATTTATGAAAGAACACTTTTCATACATCTCACACGGGGAACGATGAGGCTTTAATTCCTGTTTTCATTCCAATCCTTCGCTCGACTTGATTATAAATGCTTTTCCTAATGAATTTCAATAATAAACAAAGAGCCGATTACACAGCTCAGCTTTTTTTCCTGCCTCAGACTGCAATTTCAATTTTCCCCACCCAAAAAAAAGGGGGGAGGTCAGAACTGAGAACTAATTAATACGACATGGCACAGAAATAAATATAAAAATGTTAACGCTGATGACAGTGATTTGTGTTGCAAAAATATGTTCCCTTGAATCAATCTGTGCTGCTGCATGTTAAGACAGCTGTGTTTGAAGTGTCATAAAATGCTACTATTAATGGCTGCAACACTCGCAAAATCAATGCCTCACCATACACACACAACGCCTATGTGTCGTGCTCTAATGGATGATAACACATTTAAGAAACATGCAGAACTGTATTTTGGCCATATTTCTCTAATTATCATATTGCTTTTGTTTCTAATACTACTATTTTTATTACACATTATTTTAAATTTTACACATTATTCATGGACAGAAGTGGACATGTCTTAAATTATAAGGAAGATGGAAACGGCAGGATGTAAATTAGCTTGAGGTATGTAGTAGCAAACGTCAGAAATCCCTGAAAATTAACTTCAAGAGGTACCTGTTTCCAGGGCATTTTTTAATGGCGCACTGGAAACAATGCCAAGCTCTTAACACAGGCAACCCTCCTTCAGAGATGAAGGTAGAACACAAAAAAGAAGATGGAGTAGCTGAAGCAGGGACTTCAAGGGCCATTGAAAGCTTGTTGTTCCCTTGATAAGTCATTCATGGCTGCAGTGTTTCCTTTTTTTTGCATGGCAATGTCGTATTCTTTAAGCAGGCCCAGAAATTGTATTTCAGCACGAGCGTCTGCAGAGTTTCAAGAGACTGTAGCACAGCCTGTATTTTCCCTCTTTAATGCAGAGACCATGAGAGCTAAAGTAAGAGCCACCCCATCACATAACACAGAAACAGAGAACAGAACGAACCACTGAGTGGCCATGCACACCATTTATGCTATTATTCTTATATAAAAAAGACAGATACAGACACAAACACAGACAGGGACAGACTGAAAGAGAGCGAGAGAGCGAGAGAGAGAGAAGGACAGACTAAAAGGGCAGACATGTTTGTTAAGGTCCCCAAGTCTTTGAGTAGAGCCTTTTGTAGCAAAAGAGAAAAGGTTTGTGTTGGGGGGTCAGTGAGAGAATTCCTCTATGGTGATCTGTCATGGCACATTTTTTTCCAAATTTCAGGAGCCACTAATTAGCCCCTGTGGGCAGACTAGACAGAAAGTGCAGAGAGAGGCAGAGCTGACGGCACGCGATCGATGCCGTGGAGGAGACAGCGAGAGCGTGTGGGATCGTCTCTTCTCCCCTTCCACTGCCCTCACATTCATAGATCAAACTCACTTCTATCAGCTCTGTTCAACAGAGACACCTGGGACACCCGCTGTCTTTACCTCAGAACCCTCCTGCTCCCATACGCAGCGAGGGAGCGCTGAGACGCACCCACACGCACACACAAACAAAATATAAACACAAACAAACACACACACTCACACATACACTCACTCACTCACACACAACATATAAACACAAACACAACAACCACACTCACGCACATATTCACTCACACACAAACCACACTCACTCACGCACACACACACACAAAATATAAACACAAACAAACACACACTCACACACACTCACTCACACACAACATATAAACACAAAGAAACACACACACTCACACACACACTCACTCACACACAACATATAAACACAAACACAACAACCACACTCACGCACATATTCACTCACACACAAACCACACTCACTCACGCACACACACACAAAATATAAACACAAACAAACACAACAAACACACTCATATACACCCACACACACACAACATATAAACACAAACACAACAATCACACTCATGCACACACACACACAAAATATAAGCACAAACAAACACAACAAACACTCACACACACACACACACTCACTCACACACACACACCCACACACACACACACACACACACACACACACACACAATACTAGACACCTGTCACACTGCTTATTGCTTATTAGACTCCTCTGGGTAAATGCTTTCGGGGTTATCTAATCGATAGAACATATATTAGTATACTGCACAATGTAACAACTGCAGTTTATTTATTTTCCCTCAGCTGTATTGTATTTTTGTAGATGGATTGTATCTTGGTTTCAAAATATTACATGTATAATTGATGTCTGCAAATGAATTTTTTGTTCCAGACTGCATTTGACAGTTTGTTTTTACTGTAATTAACAAATAATGAGCACTGGTGCTAATGAGATAAAGTGGAGGTGTGGGGGTTGAGAGAAGTACAGTGTTAATAGCTTTGAAACATAGAGGCATATGGGGATGCTAATCATATATGATGTGAAGCAGGTTGGAATATTAACCTGCTTAACCTGTATGCAGTTATTGCTATAGAAGTATGTGTATCGAGGAACACATTGTCTGATTTCACACTATTTTAAATGATTGCCTTGTTATATTCTTCTGAAGTCACTGGTGAGGGATTGAGGCCATGTACAAGTGTGTCAGAACCAGAAACATATTTGGTGGGGCAGTTTAAGACCAAGACAAGCCCCTGTAACTCATGACAAGGTATGTCAAAACAAGGTACTTCATGTCAAGACAGTGTGTTTGGACAGTGTTTCACAACAACACGCGCCGTGTCAGACCATGACATAATGCGTTTGGTCAGGTGAGGGAATCTTTGTGTCGGTTCGCCGTGAGGGATCAGCCCGGCCGGGCGTGGGTCTCACCTCGGACAAAGTGCTGTTGAGCTGGAATATCTGTCCCTCCCCTTCCACCTGGCGCACGCACAGCTTGCAGGTGAGCTCGGCCGTGCTGGCGCTAAAACGCTCCAGGGTGAAGGTGCAGTGCAGGGTGCGCTGGGAACTGCTCCACACCTGGTAGAATGGGATCTCCTGCAGGGAGCACGTGCGCACACACACACACACACACACACACACAAACAAACATTATTTGTTGTCTACAAAAGATCCCTCCTTCAAAGATTGGACCATCCTTAAACGATTGTGTTGTTAGCCAAAATGTCACTCTAAAATTTGAATAAATTTACATCTTCTAAGTGACAATCAGTTACAACCCTCCAGTTCACTGACATACATGTACTGACAAGTCTCTTATAATATTACATGCCTTATATCAAAGACTTTCTCTGATATATTATGACTGACTGGGATGGTAAGTCTGGTCATTGAGACCTGCTTTTTATGTTAGAATGACTAAGTGGTATGATAAGAGCAGTGCCTTTGTTCATATGAATGTGCATTTACGCATTTCTGTCCTTAATCTGACACCCTGTGTGGATTCTGAGTGCCGCTTTTGTTTGATTTATTGAAGTGAATCAGAAATGAAACGTTCCACCCAATGCCTGAATCATTTCAGTGAGAGGATCTCTTACACAAGCACAGGTACACAAAAGCTAATCAAAACAGATAAATAAATATTTCCTCTGAATGCTTAAGGTTAAGGCATATTGTCAAAAATAACCAATAAAATCCTCAGAGCCTAATTATGGTAGGAGTAAGGCAGTAAAACTGGCAAAAGTATTTACGTGTTTCTGTTCTCCAACACCAGTGCACACTTAGGCAGTCCCACTGACATTTTATGTTCTTGTCATTTGATTTAAAAGGCTATAAAGTCGGCATAAATGTCTCCATTCTCTTTTTCCCGCATGCAGTCATTTTTGCTGCTTTCTCCTGGCCTGTTCCACTCGGTTGAAAGCCAAACTGTTCTCTCCTGCAGTAGGTGGGAGGACTCTAAGGTCTCCTGGTTCTTCTCAGCTCTGACTCTTACATCACTGGTCTGAGGTGGTTTGATGTTACCCCACAGAGAGAACTTGGTCTGTATTTATGTGTGTGTGTGTGTGTGTGTGTGTGTGTGTGTGTGTGTGTGTGCTACAAAACACTTTTAATTGTAAATTTAAAAAGATGTACTTGTATGAAAGATGCTACAAATACATATACATATAAAACTTATACTATTTTATTTTAGCCAAACTGCTATAAATTTGGTGGTTCTAACTCTGAAAGTAATGGATTTCTGAAAGGGACATCAAAATTATGGTTTAAAGAATTTTACGTCATTACTAATTTTCATCTTATTTATTAATAGGCAACTCCCATTTTGTAGCCACCACAATCAAATCGGGAGTTCCTGTCAGCTAACATAGCCAACTTCCTTCAATACATACAGTATGTATACTGGTGGCTGATACCAACAGAAGATAATACTACATAGTAAACTGCAACTTCAAGCAAAGGGAGAAACTCAAAGTGAAAGCTATTAAACAAGAAACGTGTGAGACAGAAGACTAAGAATGTGGTTCAATGAGGGTCCTTTAATAGGAAGCAGCAGTCAGTGAGCAGATGGCTGCTGATGCATTAAACAACACATAAAAACATGTGTTATTGTAGCCTGAAGGAGAAGGTAGGCACTGTTGCTTTTGCTGGTCATGCATGAATTTCCTTATCCATGTAAATTAGTCTGAGAGTCTCACTTTTTAAATGGAAAGTGAGATTCTTTTTACCTTTCTGCAATGGTGAAGATAAGTAAAACAAGACTGACTATTTGATGAGTTTTATACTTAACATGCTAGCTAGTTAGCTTCTCTTACTTTTTATTGAGTCAAGCTATTCTGCACGCTAGCTGGCTGGCTAGTTGTTTGCCTCTTAAAATGGATGTGTGGATTTGTTACCATTTTATTCTGTGTTTTTAAACAATGGAAAGTGAGACAGCACATGGTTTTAATGCTAGCCCTTTTGCATCAGTAGTAAAAATTAATAAAGGATAATTGGAAATCTACTTCAAGGCTTAGGCTAAGCAGTTGTTCTGGATCTTTAAGCTCTGGATTTAAATTTTGTACAGTTTTATTACAATACATATATATATATATATATTTACAGTCATCACATCACAGCCTAATCTAATACTGCTTAAATAGTCCTAGTGACCCTGTCCATCCCATAGTATGTTAACCTAGGTCTGGTTCACGCTAGTCCATTAGCCTTACCTGGTACTTGGCCAGCAGCTTGCTCTTCCAGAGAGTGTGTGGGATGTCGTGGATGGAGAGCCGGAGGTTGTGGCTGCTGTCCTTGAAATTCAGTGTCTTTGGTTCATCCAGAAGCTTCCCCCCCATCTGTTTCTCCATCTGCAGAACCTCCTGTGAGTGCGAGGAAAAGCTTTGAGTAAATAAAGTTATTCCGCAGCAACATGTAAGCACCTCTGTTACGATGTACTTTAGATTAGATGTATCAAACCTTCCACTGTTCTCTGCTTCAGCCCCTAATTTCTAATCACAAGTGCAAGGTGTGAGAAAAAATTAGAGCCACATTCTTCTTCTTTTCTACAAATAATGAAAGTGTTTCAATTGTGTGATCTAACAAGTACATACGCCATTATAATTTTCAGTGGGCATGGTTGTCATTTCCCATTTAATTATGCATATTACATTTTAAAATAATCCTTTACCATTTTTAGGTGGAGCATGACATGAAGACCTATGTATGTGGCAAAGCTGAGCTTCCCAGTGGCTGCGAGCTCAAATCCTTACCCCACTATTTCTGGTTATGACCAGAGGTCTACATTGGCAAGGTAACTTGCTGAAGCTTTCCAGTGTAGAGTAGCTAAGAGTGGCCAAGAAATGCCAAATAAAACTAACCATATACAGTAGATAACTGACTGCATGGTAAAATCTTCAGTCAGACATAAAACATGTTGATTGCAGCAAAATAATGGAGGTGACAGCAGACAAAAACACCACCCACATACAGGCAATTATTTACCTGAACATTTTTGTTTCAGTTTTCAGTGTAATGCACTCGTTGACTTGATTAGAAAAATGGGAGGGGACATAGATCTATTCTTATTACCTTCAGTTGAACAGAATTACCAAGAAACATCTCAACATGAAAGCTGACATTTATCACATTCTCTACTTTATGTGTAGTTGCTTTTGGGTATACCATCAGTGTGTGTGTGTATGTATGCTTGTAATTGTGTATTTTTGTAATTGTGTAATCTATATTTGTGTATGCATCTAGTTGTGTCCGTGTCTGTTTATGTGTATGACTGTATATGCACGCATGTGTGTGTGTGTGTGTGTGTGTGTACTTCCTGCAATGTCTGCAAAAAACTGTCATCCTAGTGATCACACACATTTATTATTAAACATTTATTGCAAACTAAACCCCACATCAGTTGCATACCAGCGTCCGTTTTCTAGCCTGCCTTTCCTTCCCATTTGGCGCAAAAGCACTGTACCTTCAGAGCGTCCTGAGTGTCATCCAAACAGTAGACCCGGATGTGGTACTCCAGGGTGGTGCTGGACACAGGCCCGAAAACAGCCAGCTTCAGGCGTTTGGCGGCGGCCTTGCTGACCGACTGACCGACCAGGCAGTACGTCCCCAGCGTCTCGGTCAGGATGTGACACGCTTCCACATCCATCTGGATGTAGCAGGGCGTGGTGAAATTCTCCTCCCCCACCACCACCACGTCCTGGGCAAGGAAACAGAGAGAGGCCCACTCAGCTGACAGTAACACAGTCTCATGTCCGGCTGTTTTATTTTAACATCAGAGATTCTTTTTCTTCCCACATCCCATTGACACTAGTAACTCATTTGGCCAGGATAAATGAGTCTGTGTGGGAGTTTGTGTGTGCATATGTATGCAACTGAATGTATGTGATTGTGTGAGTGTGATTTTCAATGCGTTGGGAAGGCACTTTAATTTTGTACATGCATGGTTCTGTATGTGTATGTGATATTTGTGAAGTGTATATGTATATGTATATACTTTTTTTAGTGTGTGTGTCCATATGTGTACGTGTCAACAATATTTATAATTGCTTTGGGAAATACTATATGTTTGTATGAATTTGAGTGTGTGTGTGTGGGTGGGTGTGTGTGACTGTACGAGTGTGTGTGTCAGTATGTGTGTGTGCATGTGTGACTGTATGAGTGCGTGTGTCAGTATGTGTGTGTGTGTGCATGTGTGACTGTATGAGTGCATGTGTAAGTATGTGTGTGCGCATGTGTGACTGTATGAGTGCATATGTAAGTGTGTGTGTGTGCGCATGTGTGACTGTATGAGTGCGTGTGTGTGTGTGTGTGTGTGTGTCAGTGTGTGTGTGTGTGTGTGACTGTGAGTGTGTGTGTGTGTGTGTGTGTGTGTGTGTGTGAATGGACCTCCCAAGGTTGACCCCTTCCAAAGCCCATGTTAGATTCTCTCCTCATTTCATTACTGCTGTCAGAGCTGAAGCAGCTCAAGCTGTGCTGCTCTCCCCTCTATTATTCATAATCCTGATGCCTGTGTGCGCCCAACACTGTCATTAATTTCCTCACATTATGAGAGTGAAAAAAGGAATTAAAACACTTTACAGTAAGCTTCGCCGTTCAAGAGCGGCTTTACAACTGGTCATTAGCCTCTTCAACATGCCCTCAGAGACGACTGGAATCAAGCTTTAGTGATATAATGAGAGAAAATAACCAAAAATTGGAGCTGATTGCTGTATTTTGACATTTACTGACAAAAAATCCTTATTCTTAATATTAATTATTTGCTGCTCTTTAGTAAATAGCTCATTAAAAAACACGAAACTGGTAAAGAAATGCTGTTTTTTTTACAACTTCAATAAATATCAGTGATCTCAGCAGGCAGATCTGTGCAGTGCTGTGCTTGTGACTGAAGGCAAGTTTCTTTCATACAGAACTCCAAAAGGAGTACAATAACTGAAGTTTAGAGAGAAGACCAAACTTCAACCAAACAATGGTGTGCATTGTATATTCATTCACTTATGCCTTTTTAATAAATAGTCATTATGTATTTGTCATGAATGTGGGATTATTCTAGCTATTTTAATACATGGAATGATTTTTCTCCATGGTGATGACAAAGTTGAATTGAATTAAGTTAATCGCTTTGAATTTCAATACATATAATGGATCCAAGTTTAATACATTGACTTTAGTTGTATTTAAACTATTTGAACTTAATTGTTCTGAAAACAGGATCGTCAACTTTCACTTGTTGTGTCTCAATTTTTTGATCCTCACATTTTAGCCTGTCTTTCCAAGTTGCCTTAAAAATGGACACTGGCTGAAGAGCCAGCATAAATTATTGTCTGTGAAAAACTCCCAGCCAAAGTCTCCCGAGTCTTCAGTCCCCTTCTTCTGCCTCAGCACCATCATCTTGTATGCCCAGACTTAGCACGCCTACACTCTAGAACACTCACCGTGTTCGAGTTCTTCAATCTCATTATCCACTAAACTTATTTCCTTGTAATTAAAGTTCTCAAATGCACAGTGCGGGGGTGCGGTCTCTGCCTGGTGGAAAACACTTTCTGAGCCGCCGACACTTCGGCAAAACCAGCCATCCGGCCATCAAATGGAGCGGCGTATCGTGTGTGGCGAACAGGCAGGAAACGGGAGCGTTATTTAGTTAAGACTAGGCCATTTTCCTGAAATGAATATCGAGCTCGGTGTCATGCCTCATCGGGAGTTATATGCATTCTGACGTGGCGCGTCGATAGCAGGTGGAAAAGAGCAATGTGCTGTAGGTTTTACGAATGATGCACAAGGCTTCCTACACAGAGACAAAAATCTCTGAGAGTCAGTCATTATAATCTATGAGAGAAAAATAAAGATACAGCTATTGTAAATTTGTTTGGGATGTTGTTCACTGTGTAGGTTCTCGAAAAGGAAACAAAATTTAAACCTCTCCATCTGTGTATCTCACTCCCCCTCTCTTTCCCTCTCTCTCAAACATACAGACTATAACAGACATAAAAGGCCTTCCCTAGTCAAGGACTGGTAAAAGAGACCGCTGTTCTTTTTCTATGTCATGTATACCTTTTAAGCCACATTCAAGGATGTTCCATTATGGCTACCTGAGAGATGAACAAGAATCAGACTATCACAGACAAAGCAAGGAGCCTCAAGCCTTATTTTCTTATTCTACTGCCATACAACTCACATCATTTATGCTACATAAGTAGCTTTCACCTAATTAAGTCTACCTATACCTAATTCCATGAAATGGGATACATTGCAGATTGTGGATCTATAAAAGTGAGTGCTTCAAGTGTTTTATTTACAGTATATAGATCTGAAATTATAGAGTTCATCTACAATACAGGCAATGTCTCTGTTACTTCCTCTGAATCTTCTATGCCATTGTAAACTACTTCTAACTGCAATTCTGACACAAAGACTCATTCCACAACCAGAATTAAACCTTTATGAGCTGAGTCTGAATATGGCCATGATGACTTTTAACAAATACCAACAAATGAGTTTGATGAAAAAATGTGAATTGGCACTAATCTTATGAATTCCTAAATTGAACAATGGTGAGGAAAGATTGCAAAACGAGTATGTTTTGCAGTATTGGTTTCATTTGCATGGCCATGGCTGGAAAATAATCTGTTGTAAATATGTTCTGTTCTTCCAGCAGAATGTCCCAAAATCCTTGAAGAAAGGATGGAGAGTGAAGAAAAGAGGAAGCGGTATCCTCGCGAAGACAGCTGCGCCGCGCCGCCACACAGTTGTGTGCTCGGCGGCGCGGCTTTGCCTCCCTCGGCACAGGCGCCTGCTGCATGGGTAATTAGAGCGGAGACGTTGTGTTTGTGCGCGATAACAATAAAGGACAACGCGCGGGGCCCGTCCCGGGGACGTGTTCGCAGCGACGCCTCGGGCCAGCCTTATCGTGAACAGCGGCATCCGCACACCGCAGTGACGGGGCCGGGGGGTGGCCCGCTATCACTCAGACCGCCGAAACCGAAATGCCTCCCAGCTCCTGGAGGAAGCGTACTCACGCTGGGAGAGTCAGCGATTGGAGGGGGGTGGGGAGAGGGAGAAGAAGGGGGGGGGGGGATGGGGATTGGTGCAAATTCCTTGTGATAACAGCTTTTCAACAGTCCTCATCTTCTAATTGAGTTTCTATTCTGTGTTTACCGAACCCTGCAATGCACAGCAAGTTTACTTCCTCTCCTCCATTATTAATAGCGATGTTTATTTCCCATGCTTGCTGTTGCCAGTGCCCCCACCCTCCTACCCCCTCACTCATGTTCTTCTTGCCTTCTGAATTAGCTCCTACTTCTGCATCCATTCTGCATGGCCCCTAAACTCCATAACGAGAGGAGTCCGTATGGATGGCTAACAAATCGGAAAAGGATTTTTTTGATGTACGAGGAGTGACGACTGCATTACAGGTAGACCGTAATCCCAGTTTACCCCTGGCTGACCCCTTACCTCCCACTGGCCCGGCTGTGATTGGTTCTTCAGCTGGATCTGCCAGTCCTCGCTGTCTGCCTCGGCACAGTGGTGCATGGTGATGATGACCGGGCGGGTTAGTAGGGCCCCAGGAGGCCCGCAGCTCACCACTGGACTCAGAACTGTCTGCACATCCTCCACAGGGGGCCTGGATTCAAACAGGAGAGGGTCACATTGGCCCTGGATCAGGTCTTTGCTGTCAAGTCATTCTGCTCTATGAGAACTCTGTATTCCAGCAATACTCCCAGAGTAACATGCTGTTCATCTGAACACAATTTCTGAATATAAATCCTTACTTATTTTTTAAGTGAAGGCTAAATGAGACAGAGACAATTTTATCATTATTCATATGGCAGACTACTGCTCATTGCAAGTCTATAACCTCTTTTTTTGAGAGCTGTATGGCTTGCAGTGTGGCTAAGAGGTGCTAGCTCCTAGCTCTACATGTCAAACTTTAGTAGGCCAACCTAAATTTACAGGCTGGTCTAATGAGTGGAAGCTGCTGGAGTCGAGTGGATGTTACCTCATGTTGTCCTTCCTGTGCACGGTCACGTACATCTCGTACACCCGGCCCTGAGGGACGGCTCCCGCTGGCACCAGCAAGCTCACACCTGCAGGAGAGGCAACCTGACATCACCACATGGAGACCACAGCTAGGGCTGAGAGGGCAGCCATGCACACACACACACATGCACAAGCGTACACACACGTGTGCGTACACACACGTACACATATGCACGCACAAGCACACACACACACACACACACACACACACACACACACACTATCACAGGTATAACCTCTGTACCACGGCTAGCATTTTTTTATTCTATCCTAGCTATCAGTGCAATCTCAGTCTTTGGTGTGACGGCTTTGCTCTGATAGAGCAAGTATCCTCCTGCTCTTCCCCACCCGTGAAGCTCGGTCCATCGATTTCCCTGTGTCCTGGTGCTAAACGTTTCAAGGGATGACATTTACTGTGCCACCCCGCAGTGCAGAGCAGCGCCACAGCCGAACGCAGCAATTAAAACAGGGATCTAAAGCACCCGCTTCTCAGGAAGAGACAGCTCAGTGTTTCAAACTAAGGGAAACTACATGCATCAAATCTACTTCTAAGCACTTCCAAAACTTTTCTTAAACTGAAACACAGTATGTTTTACAATAACTCAAGAGTTACGCAATCATATTAGGAGTTCCACAGAAATTGCTTAAAAAGCAAAGTTACTGTGGATATTCACATACAGTTATTCAAAGCTACTCAGTGCTAAAATCTAGACTGTTTTGAACTAGTGAGGGAATTTATTATACAGATTAATGTGCTCTCTATTTGAAATTAAAAATACAGGCAAGTGTTACTAGTTTTTGCAAAAAAATTTTTTTAATGAAAAAACATTAATTTTGTGTGAGCAAAAGTTAATGAAAAATTTGAGTCCAGAAATGTGTGCTGGAAACTAAACTACCAGTAGCTGTAGCTAAAGCTTTCTTACACTTAGGGCCTAGAAGACTTACCTTCCTGTATATGTGTTACGCAGAGATTCACATGTGCACCTTTTAAACATCAAAAAATGCAACACCCTACCACATATTGCCTGGCACAATCCCCATCACGCCCATGCAGATGTGCCTGCCATGGCAGCGGAAATCCCAGCGCGCTTTCAAGTCGCATTCATTCCCCCATTTCCCCTAGGGGTCACAGTCGTGTATGGGTCTTAGCCGCCGTGCTGTGACATGTCCGTTTAAAGACTGGCAATCCGAGCCTGCTTCGTTATGGATTCGTGCGGGAAAAGGACTCTTCCAGTACCGCGGGTATGAAAACGACGCGAGAATGATTTCCTTTTCTGCTCCTAATCGACGGAGTGCGCTAATCCGGTTATTACGTGTGCCGTGGCATGTCAGTTTTAACAGTGGCGTAACTGATTTATACAGTGGCGGTATGCGCTGAGCAGAGCTAACCCCTTGCAGCACTGAGAGAGATCGAGGGGAGCAGGGTGATTCCGCTGGAACGCATCTCACAGTAACACGCAGTGTGACAGAGGAACCTTTGAGTCCCATTCCATGGAAAGTGCACGAGGGACGACAGTGTTACTGCAGCTGTACTTAAGCAGAAAAAACAGACATAATCCAACACATCCATTTCTTGAATCGCTATTATATCCTCCTTGGTCAGAACTGACTTGACCTCAGCCAGTGTTCTCCAAAATCTGTGTTCCCAAATTGTGATCAAATGCATTTATTTTCACTGTTGATATGAGACTTACATTTCTACCAGGGTACAGCAAGGAATTTTACACAATCATATACATCTGGACTATGTTTGATTTGCACGTTTGCTTTAAAAACTTGCAGGTGCTGTCTGCATGAGCTGGTAAATGTTGAGTTCATCAGTTATATAAATAAATGTAAGGTATACCAATTATCATCATTAGTTCCAAGCCTTTAAGATAATTAATTATTACAAGTCTTGTGTTGGAGGATAATGGGAGCCATGTTGAGAAAATTATATAATGGGAAAACATTTAATTTACATAAAATCAGTTTCACAGTTTCAACTTTAAGACTTTTTAATCTAAGATAATACTGTGATCAGAGCTGCTTTAATGTAACATTATGGTTACCACGTTCACCACCTACTGTGTGACTCCACATCTCCGTGATATTCTGAAGCTTTTATTTATCGCATTAGCGGGATCTCCTGCCGATGAACATTTATGCGTCTGACACTGTGTTACGGACCATGCCCGGGATTTACTGGGGTTCATTAGAGCTGAGAGTTTTAATGAGCTCTTCATACTTATGGCGGAGATGGAGCCTTGAACCTCCACCTAAGCCTGTTACTGTGACTCCAACCCTCAGGAAGGATGTCCCACTAATCCACACACCCGCGCGAGAACAAACACAGAGTACGCTTTCGTGTTCAACGGTGTGTAACCTTCATGCAAAAAGTGTTGTTGACTCGAGTAGGATATAATGTGCGCTTTCTGTGAATGGGGACACAAGGTCCACATCACCACACACAGTGTAATGGATGCCTTACTCACAACTGTACCTTCAGAAAGAGCGAAAGTAACCTGTTACATGTTACAACAACAAAAAATGTCATTATTATGTCATACGGTAATATAATAGTGAGTGATGCCTAATCTATCAATAAGAACCCATTTGATAGTACAAAATCAACTTGTCAAAAGCAAATTGTAGTTCCCAAATTATTATTCATGTCGTATACAGGACCACGGGGTTGTGCTAGCATGGTACTCGTTCAGATGCTCTATCGTGCGATTACATAACTTGAGCATGCACGTGCTTTAGAACTGTTATGGTGCTCTGACGTAGCTGCACAGTTACTGGATGCCAGGGAAATGAAAGGAAATGTTGGATTGGAAGACAAATGTAAGCACATTACATGGTAGGATGGTTCTGAAGAGATTTCAATGGAAGCTGACAGCTGATTTGTGCCAAGTCATTATAAATAATGTATAGAAGCATTCACATTTCCATAGCGATCAAATGAGCATTGTATACCATTTGACATTTGCACTTTCATATAAACAGTGTTTAAAACAACTGCACCAGCTTTCTTTTAGCTTTAATTTGCCAGCTGATTGTCAAACATTGGTGCTGTTTATTACAGAGGACTGACAGAGTATGCATGGAAATCTTCTCAAGTAAAGCTGCTCTTTGTAATTACCTGAGTTGGGTATGATGAGGTGTCCCCCCATTGAGTTGAAGGACCCGAAAGGCGGTGCATGATGGGTCACGGGTTCGAGCCAGGCTCTGATTGCGCAGGTTCATGGTCTCGCTGTCCAGGAGGGAGTGTGTAACCTTGGGCGAGAGCTTGGAGGCGAAATCGGAGACATCTTCCTGGGGCGTGGCCAGGCCAGATGAGTTGTACACTTTGATCTTCAGGTTGGGTAGCGGATCCAGGAGAGGCGAGTTGGTCATGGGGATTTTGTCGGCCACATCGTGGAGGGCGTAGACCGGCCCGCGGTACATGGCAGCCGCTGAGGTGAGATCCGGGGGTGCGGTCAAGAGATCGGCTGTGAAAAAGAGGTTAGAAACCAGCTCAGAGCCCACGATTACAGCATTGCAGCCTTACCTGTTTGTCCATTAAGACACAGCATGTACAGCCAGTTCACATGCTGTGCACATCTCCATTAGCAGTGCAACTGCATTCGCAGTTCAATAATATATCATAAAAAAACTTGAATCTCTACCATTTATTCGCTAATATACCTTCCTCTTTTCTGTATATAGCTGTGAACCTGTGGCAATATGATATAATTCCACCCACTTTCCAAAATAGCTCAATTTTGAAGAAAAACAGGCTTGTGGAAAGGAACGACATGCAGTTAATATTCAGCTCCTAATGAAGAGAATGAGCATGGACTGCCAACCAAGAGTGGCTGGTGCTCCGCTGAGGTACCCCTGCATGGATACGGAGATGAATATTCATGCAGACGTAGTGTTTTCAGAGCGATGAGCAGCCGCCGCGGATGGCGCTCTGGAGGGCTCTTCGTCCTCCCACCCCTCCTCATCCTCAAGTGTGAAGTGGAGAGCGGCCAGTGGCTCCCAATTATCCACAGAGAAAGATATGATTAATTAATGCAAAGCTCCTCTCAGGTACACAGCAGCCCACTGTGACTGTGGTGTGGTCTAGTGTGAAGCACTCTTCTCACATGCGCTGCTGCTTTTTGCATTGGTTACATAAGCATCTTAGCACCTCGTGATAAGAGCATCATCAACTTGCACTGAATTAAATATAAGACCCCTCGATGGGAGTGAATGAAAACTCTAGCCTAACAAATGATCTTGTGTTTGGCTGAGGTTTGAGTGTGCATTTGCTCATTGATCAAACTTGCATTGCTTTAAAGTGATGTCCTAAAAACAACCAGCCAATCAG
This sequence comes from Albula goreensis, assembly GCA_022829145.1. Taxonomy (NCBI): domain Eukaryota; kingdom Metazoa; phylum Chordata; class Actinopteri; order Albuliformes; family Albulidae; genus Albula; species Albula goreensis. The sequence continues at coordinate 7,647,680 of CM040744.1, forward strand.
CAGAAGGAAAGACCATCCATCAGTGCCGTAAGACCTGCCTACAATTTGTTTCAGCTTGGAGATGAAAGAGTGCCGTGTTCATTTTTGCCATTAAAACATGTGCAGGTCTTCACATCCATGTGCTACATGCATGCCAGAAAGAACGCTCTCAGAACGTTAGCCCCTTTACCCTTTCGAGTGCTTTGACGCAATCATTTGGCCCGCCCCTAACCTAGCGATATCCTCTTCTCCTGTACTGTGGTGTTTACATCCTCGACCCCCTCATCTTTCACCCTATTCTCTGGTGGGGAAATTTAATTAACAACCAACAAGCCACAGAGATCAAAAGGAAAAAAACATAGGGAAGAAACATAATTCTTCATTAATGTTAACCTGAGATCCGCCTTCGCCATGGAGTGACAAGCATTCTAATGGTCTCCTGATGAAATGTCACCCGGCTGTTACGCACGCGGCTGGGGCCTAAATTGCATTCTACTCCATGGCTCGCGTTTCATTTATGGCCTGATTTAAATTTTAATCCCGCGTGTGTCTTCTCCCGCCAGGCGCAGCTAGGGAAAAACTTGTGATATATTCATACAAGTTCCCGCCACTACAAAAGGCCACCTTTTGCACTGGCGGGGAAAACGCTCCTGATTAACAGAAGCAGTTTGAGCTCTGATCTGACATTTTTTAATCCTAATGTAATTACATTTCGCTGTCAGCGCCGGCGATAGAAAACTGTTTGCTTTTGTTTGTAGCTGTATTTATATATTTTTTTATCCACCTTTTCATGTGACCCAAATCCCAGTGCAAAATTCTCAAAATATGCCATGACACCGCAGGTATAAATACCTGAGTGACAGCGTGGAGGCTAACGTTTTTTGTTGTACATGTAGAACCAACCCGTCAGGTCTGACCTTTGTACACTATGCGCTACATGATAAGTCACGTGGGCAGTGTGTCTGCCTTGATCGTACTGACTAACATCTGCTGTAACATCTTGAAAAAATAAAAACCGTGAATGGATCTTGTGTCACAGTGGGGAGTTCTCCAGCTCCTTAGGCAAAACAGCTGAGCCTATGATACAGTCACTGTATTAATTAAGCCATTATACTACATTATACCAACTCAGGGGACTTGGAGAAAATGCATCTAGCATTTATCTAAATTAAACCTTTTGGCACCAGAGAGGTGAGAAGAAATTGTTGTTCTTGATGCGTCTGCAGCAAGGTATTACTGTGACCTAAAGTCAAGTAGGCCACTCCTCTTCTGTCTCCTTTCTAATCTGTTTATCCTCAAATCACAGAGGTCCCACCTGCGAGGAGACAGAGCCCTACCCCCTCCCCTTACCCAGACTCACCTGACCGAGCCGTTTTGATGTTGACTGACTGAAAGCCGCCGTTGAGCGCAGAGGAGTCGATGATGTCAGAGTCGAAGTCGCGGTGGGTCTTGCGGTAGACGAAAAGGGCCACGATGACAGAGATGACCAGGCACATGATGACGGCGATGACGATGCCCACATAGAGCGCCACGTCGTCCGTGCTGGGCGCAGCTATAGGAGGACAACCAGGGTGAACTGAGTAAGAGACTACACACCACAGGGCTGCACAATATGTCACCTGACACAGGAGTTACTGCCAATGTTTATAACAGCATTTTAGTAGCAGCCTTCATATTTCAATAGTATAGCTGTTTGACACCAGCCCCTCAACCAGAAGTGAATTTATCACACACGTGCTGCAGCTTTGTAAAAATGCTTAGATACACCATGCACACCCACACCCACAAGGTTTTATCATTTTAAAATAAGAGGGAAAAGATAGCCTAAATCTGATTAACCCTGTCATTAATTTATGAGACCCACCGCTTCCTTCAGTGATTAATTTAAATATTTCATGTGCCTGCAAATGTACGACTGAGAAAATTTCATTTACACAGCGGTGGCTTTTTCACATTCCAAAGGCAGACATAGGAACGCTTTATTTGAGGAGACGCCTGAGCCTTTCAACAGGGGGAATCCACCACGATGCACTCAGGCATCAAAAAACGAGCCATAAAGAAAAACATGAACGTTGCTGTTCAATATTAAAAAGCGCTCTTAGCCTTACATCTAGGGTCACTATGTTTTATGATGTAGCATCAAGGCTTGTAATGTCTGGAACGGAAGCCCAAGATCAATCAAACTGAAATGTACTTTCAACAATCTTTGCATTTATTTTCTTCTACTAATGCATGTTGCATAAGAAAAGATTCTAGTTAATGACTCATGCTGAATGAAAAATCCACAACCTGCTCAAGTTGGAACAACAGATGGTCACTGCTGATGGAGAGGGAGAACTCTGGGTTCTAAACTTTAAAATAGAAATGATTTAGTTATACCTTCACCCTCACTCTCTCTTTCTTTCGGCTTCTGCTCTTTTACTTCAGTGATTAGATTTAGAATGACTTTCATCTTTTCCATGATGAGGTTTTCAGTGAGGCCGTCAGAGAGGTGTGGTAGTGTGGAACAGGGGTGATGTGTGTGACACATATGAGTATATGAGTCTGAAATGTTGCTCTCAGGGACTGGACCAAATGAATCAAACTTGTGAATGCAAAGGCAATTCACCCTCCTACCACCGGATGGCAATCTTAGCCACAAGTATGGACTCATTCATTTAGGAAGGAATGCTGGTACCCAAACGGCAATGTCAGGCTACCATCTTGAGTTCAAACAACCACCCCCTGATTTCCTAACAGACTCATAGCTGGGGGAGGAAGGGCCACATCTCGGAGCACTGAAGTCGAAGCAAACCGTAGTGTGCTTGGCCACTCTGGCTATGGCTGGTGGAAGAGGCAGAACCAATCAACGTCAGACTCAACCACATTTCAGCTTACGCAGTTAGTCACCACGGCCCTGGAAATCAATCTTCTCTAATGCGATCTTTGCCCCAGACTAAGGACGTCCGACCCGCAGACCACATTCACTGTCCTGCTCTGTCCTGTGGAATACAAATGTAACGTTCCCTTCTCGTCTCCAGGAAGACGAATGGACAAGGTCTTGCAGTGCAGCTGCTGAATCCAGGGTTATGGGAAATACAAATGGCACAAGGGTGGTGATCAATCAATTTGTGAACAATTTTAGGCCCGAGCTAACGTGGTTTTTGACATACATGCTGAAGTCAGGGATGTGTGGCTTTAGGGCAGAGCCTCTATATTAGGGTAGATATGTGTCCATGAGCAAGTGATGGGGTCTAATTCTGCCACTGGGACATTCTCTAGATCGGAAATATGGGTGTTGATAGGGGGGTAGAGCAAAGGTAACAAGGATTGATTGCCTGACTGCTTGTGGCCCCCGGGAGTAGGATGCGGAAGAAGCACCTTCAACTCGGAATCGCCGTCTATTGATTCCTGGAGTTTTTGTTCATGGGCTGGCTGAGACAGGAAAGCCGAAGAGGTGGATTGCTCTGCATCTCAAGTATCTCTGATGTGTAACAGTGTCAGCGTTATGCCAGCGTTAAGATCAATCCGGCATTCACCGACTCCCCCCTTGGTTGATTAAGTTCTGGAGTGGCTATCTGGGGTTGGTCTTGCTTGATTGATGTAGCAACCTGAGCAATTCAGCTACTTCGGACTGTCTGTGCAGTTTACAGTCCAAACACAGCAGCATTTAACCACTTTTGGACAAACTGCTGGATTCAACTAGTCAGTTTTGATTGGAGAAATCTGGCTTTCTTACTAAGTTCTGAGAGTGTTACTGGTTTATATGATGCTATAAAACCTTCTAGATTGCAGTCTGGGTTGAGGAAATATTAAGGATTTTCAGTTTCTTGGTTAGAGGAATTGCTGGATAGCATGAAATGATAAGCTAACCAGAGTGGAACACAGTGGGATTTTCAACATCAATTGAACCAGCTCTCAGATTAAACTGAAACATCTTCAGTTTAGTTTGAAGTTGCATCAAAATTGTCCTTGTCCATAGGCAGTGATACAATTTAGATTAATCAATTAGATATTCTTGTTTAGTTAATCAGACCGAGAAAGGCAGACACACATAGGGAGGTGAAATAAGTTCATCACTATCCACCAGTCATCCAGGGCTTTTGAGTGTACCTATACACAATCGTACTATGCCATTCACACCTAAATGCTCACTCCTCCCGTCTCCTGTCAGTCTGTACCCTGCACCTACGCTCAAATACCAACGATCCTTGGCTACAGTCATTCCTTACAAACCCATTATTATAGCTGCCTGCTAGAAGAAACAAGCCAGCCTTGGTCATTTAACAAAGTCCCAGTAGGTTTTGTCGCTCTGTGCCAAGTGGATAATATTGCAGCGGGTGTGGTCTTCATCCTTTGACTGAGCATTCCAAAACAGTTCACTGGGTTCAGTTGTGATTAGGTATCCCAGCTATTTAAAGCAGTCTTGTTATGACCATCGACTGTGCTTGGTACAATATGTCTATTTGACTGACCTTCATTCTGTAAGACTCATTGAGTTCCCCTCCCACACACACAGATACACACACACGGACCTTACACTAATTTCAAACTCCAATGAGATGTGCATGTTAAATGATAACTGCAAGGCTAAATTCTTCACAATAATTCTGAGAACATGCAAATACCTGTAGGACAGTTCCTGGTTTCCCAGTCTGCTTTGTGCTGCTATAACTCTGAGGTGACCTTTTTCCCATAATTCATAATCAATTCACCAGATGGCAGCCAGCTGGACACAGCCTGGCAACCACTGACCTGATGCTGGTCTCACTCATCAGACTGGATGTGCGATTTGCTTCTCTCAGGCAGTGATGGACATTAAAGTTTCACCTTTCCATTAGGGAACTCACTTCCTTCAATATCTAGCAAAAGCCCAAATGAACTTGGAAATAAGCTGAACAGAGAAGATGAAAGTCTTGGAGAATAATCTAAATGTGCTTTTCGCCTCTTGCATGCTTTTCCTGCTGTTACATGCCGTCTTACATGTATGCTTTGATGATAAAAGTGCCAAGCTACTAAACGCGAGCATTAAAATGTATCACTTAGATTAATACGTGTCTTTGAACATAAAGTGAATGGGGGGTACAGCAAAAAAAGGCTCAAGTAATGAAAACTAAAGAATTATTATGTTCAATAAATAATTGTATGGCTTTAGGTCTGAGATGAATCTTGGGCTGCTCTCGAGTAAAACATTTCTCCTCGTCAAAGGGGCAGACGGAAATAGCAAGGCATTGTGGTCTGTTTCTGATCCTCGCACAATGATCATCTCAGCTGAGTGAGAGAGTGAGAGAGAGAGAGAGAGAGAGAGAGAGAGAGACAGTGGTGGCAAGTTGTGAGGAAGAAAGAGCCAAGCGGAGAGACTTTATCAGAAAAAAACAGCCATGGAAAAAAGATCGGAAACCAAAATCGAACACAAAGTGTGAAAACAAACAAGAAAGTAATGATGAAAGCAAACAATGGAGAAAAAAATAAGAGTGAACACAAAAAAAACACAACTCACATGAAAGTCCAAAATCATTCTTGGCCTTTGGCTCTGTAGACATCTGATATAATGAACCTTGGGGAAGAGAAGGGAGGGTGGGAAAGAGGGAGGAAGGGAAGAAGGGAGGGAGGGAGGGAGGGAGGGAGGAAGGGAAGAAGGGAGGGAGGGAGGGCAAGATGAAAATCAAATTCAAATGGAGTCACACAAAAGAAAGAAACAGAGGCATGGGAAAATGGTTGATTCAAGACACATTTTTCTTGATTTCTTTGTGTTTTTTTTCTTGCGCTTGGATAAAAAGGGAAAGAAGCGTCTTTAACGCAGCACAGCATAGGGATGGAACATCTATCATCAGCTGGGTTTTGGTAATTCATTAAGGAGGACATCGGTATAAAACAGAAGGAGATGTATTGTTTCCAGCTGTGAAACATTCTTATGTCACTGAGTTCCAAATATTTGCGGGCCAGTGTTTTTTAAGGGGAGCTGAGACTAATTGCTTCTTTGTCCAGAACGGATGTAGTCAATGGCCTATGGAGGTATTCCATGAAGGCCAGAGGCACAGGGACATTGCTTTAGGAACTTTCTAACTGGCCGTCAGCTGTGAGACACCATTATCGATGGACAATTAATAGGCCCACTCTCTAGCTCTGGGGATTATGGGATATCAATGGAGAGGTAGCCAATGTAAGAGCCTTCCTGAGCTTTGGCAATTTATACATAAGTGCATACATACTGAATACACATGCAGCACCTCCCAGGCACAGTATTCCTGACAGAAATAGACTCTAACACCAGAGGATAAACATAACCAGAGCATCTGATTTAACACAGATGGGCGGACACAGGAAAAGTGCAGCGGAGATGACCAGATACACTGACAGACAGGCGAACAGCTTGATAGATGGACGGTTCGTGTTCTTGTTATCCAGGCCCGAAACAAAGAGACGGCGCGGGCAGAAGGCGAGAACGGCTACCGAGAGAAAACGTTTGCTATTCCACAGCAGTAAAGAAACGTGAGCAACGGCAGCACGCTAAGCTTGACTTCAGAGGGTAGAAAGAGGTATTGATTCATCAATGGGATAATATTACCGGAGTGCCCGCTATGCAAACGTATTCCTTGCATGACACGTCGGGTATTTAGAGGAAAACAACCTTCCCTTCCAGGAAGCCATTATGCACCTCTCCACCAATTTGTTAGCTTGGGCTCCGAGAAAAAAAAGCAGCAAAAAGAATCTGAAGAACCTGCTTTTCCTAATATTGCTGTGATCAAATTATGTTTTCACGATTTCCAGCAAAAACCACAGAAGGCAGAAAGATGAAAAGATAAAAAAAATAAAAAAATTAAAGTGTCTTTGTCCGTGTTTCTCGGCTGTCTCTCCCTTTCCGTGGATCAATACGTCAGGAAAATGTCATCCGTCTGTGCTGGGTTACCAAAGCTCTCCAACAACAACAAAAACACTAAGATGAAATAGAGGGGAAAAACATACAAGATGAGAAGGCAGCGGAGGTCAAACGGATTTTGACTGCTCCCATTTCAACAAGAAAACTCCGGGAGGAAATATAAAGCAGCCATGTCTGGCTTTTAAGGACAGGCATCTATCATGGTTGGTTTTAGGTGATACCACTTTGCATTACTTAAGAACCAGTAAAATAACATTATAACTTTATCCTCCAAGCTTTAATAACGTATCAACTACATATCATTACTGAAGTAATGGAAGTTACTCAAGATTTTAATCTCTTAAAGGTATATATGACAAAAATATGCTTTCAAAGATCAAATTTATAATTTGGACAGGCAGATCTAAAGGGGATTACCATAACAAACCTATATTTATCACAAATAAAATAATGAGAAGCAAATCCAAAGAGAAACAATCCATGTGCTCTTACTCAATTCAATTTGAGTGACAGAAAAACAGTGAGTGATTTGATCAGACCTTAAAATACAGTATTTTTCTGAGAGATAAATAAATAAATTACTAATACAGAATTCTGAGGAGAGCTGCACTAAGAGGAGGCCCTTTCTGAGTGAGGTGAGTTCAGATTCAGCCTCTATTATATTCAAAATCATATTTGCAATGACATCAGCTTTTAGAGGGCATGGATTTCCCCTAAATGTATGTGAAAACGGTCATTAGTTGGGACAGAACCAGCTTTAGCCTTTTAACTCATGAAAAAATCAATTGGAGGAAATGAGCTTAAATCTATATCGCTATGGGTTTTATATTCTTTGTAAACTACCCATCTATCTAGTAGGGAGACTAATACTGCTCCTATGGATTGTCTAAACACAGAGAAAGCTTTTTATAGTACCATTTTGCATGGTGGGGGAGAGCGATAAATTAATCTCGGCCTTTGTACTGATTCAGCTCGGAGTTCTTGTCCCCTGCCACCGCGAAGGAGCTGGCCGCACTGTTGGAGAAATATGGCTGTCTCTACACAGACACTCTGACCACTTCTCATAGATCTGAAGGGAGGATCTTTAGATCAATACCACTAATGAGAGAATGGCTTTTATGGAGAAAGAATACATCAGCAGACATTAAATATACAGTGGCTCTTTTTCCTGAAGGTAATACAGACTTTGGTCACATTTTGATGATTCCCAGTTGTATGACATATCCAATAGGATGCTTTGTCTTAGTATGAGATGCAGCTGTTAGATGAACTGTGTTTAAGTCTAACATACAGGAGGCAGACCAATGGTGCTCAGCAGGGGCATCCAACCTTTCTTGTTACAGTTTTACAAAAAGATATTTTCCACAAACTCAGGCTCTGTTCTTGTTCTCACTCTCAGGGATATTCCCTTGCTTATTTGTGGATAAAAGTAGGAGAAGAAACTACATATCTGGGAGGACTGTGCAGAATAGAAGAATTAGTAGACAAACACTGTGTCAGACAAAGAAAACTCACGAAAACCATCTTTATCCAACTGGGAAGAAATGAAACCAGCAATATATAAAATCTCTTCTGGCTTCATAAGGCCTGAATACTCAATAAATAAAAGCAGAATGCAATGCTGGCTCTGATTTTGCCTCTCTTTGGGAAGTAGAAAAAAAAACTGCAACTTTCTGACATTTTTTAGAATTTAAGGGCTAAACAATAAAGACTAAGGAAACCATTACACATGACAACCAGGGGAGGCTGGCAAGTTGCTTGCCTAGTTCATGTCAACCAAACTGATTTACCTTTTCCTCAGCATAATAAAACAACTGCGATATTATAAATGTACGGAAAAAAAATTAAACATGCTGTCTGTGCAGAGGCATGCTAAACAGCTTCCTCTTGAAATAGAGAACACACAGTTGTATTAGTAGAACGCTGAATTCCAATTTCACTCTTGTTTGAATCTCTAAATGCTGTGCTTTTTAAATTGAGGGCAAAACAGCAATGATCATTGACGCTTGTTAATTATGCCACTTACTCTACAGTACTTACATTGTAATCATTTATTATTATTTTTATACAGCTGCTGAATGCATGGTCTGTGAGTGAAGTAATTGGCTCTAGTAATCTATGGTGCAGTACGCTGTTTTAACACTATTATGTTCTATCTTTACACTGGGCGGATGGGGACTGAAACAAGGCACCGTATTGTGTTTTTTTTTCTTTTTCCTCCATTTTATATATAGTTCTCTCTCAGAGCTGTGGCTGACCTGTGTGCCATGCCTTGCGCACACACATGACGCGTGCCTTGTGTGTGCCAGAGAGGGAGGGAGAGAGGAGGTGTGTGTGTGTGTGTGTGTGTGTGTGTGTGCGAGTGCACATACAGTGTGAAGGCAGGGAGGAGAACGCAGCGGTGACTCTAATCACTGTGCTCGCAGCGCATGCTGCTACAGCTGCTGTGTCGGAGAGAGAGAGGGGAGAGACAGAGGGAGATGAGGAACAGGACTCACTCTGCATGCACAGCCCGTCTGTACAGTTCTGCGCTTGGAGTACCATTCCCTCACAGTCCTTCCCCCCGTTTTTAGGAGCGGGGGCATTGCACTCTCTCCTCCTCCAATGGGTGCACTCTGTCCCACAAGTGGACCATTTACTCCACTCCGTCCAGACCCCATCCACTACAGGACGAGAAAGAGAGAGAGGAGGACTCATTTACACCCGTCTAGTGGACATATCCTCTATATCCTGTTAACATATACTGGTTACATATTTATGTATTTATGCAATCATTTTAACATATTATATTTATGAATATGAAGTCCCTCATGCTCATGACTTCTACATCCCATTAAACCTTCAGTCTCATAACACTGGCACATGGATATTCAACTGAGGTCCTGGGGGCAGCAGTGTCTGTTTGCTCCAACCGTGCGCCACACCACCTGATTTCATAATTAATTTACCTCCACAGTCCAGAAGAGGCCAGACACTGCAGCCCTTTAAGACTGGAGTTGGATAAACCTGCCCTGTCTGCTTTTTGACTGAAATAGGAGAGTGAGGTTTCATGAAACAATAATGGGTGGAACCTACAATGAGCTGCCAATTACTGACTTGTTGAAATGAATCTACAGGTTCTGCCCTCCATACCAAAAACACAGTGTTTGGCCCAAATCAGTGTATCACTGCCATATGCTATTATATGCCAGATATGCAGAATGTGTTCTATGGATGCTGTGCTTGAATGTGAACATGTGTTTCTGTGACCCAGAGCTCTGGCCGAGGCATACCTGTACACAGGGAGGTGCATGCCAGCTTCTGGATGCTCTGGCCTTCGCAGAAGGACCCACCGTTGAGAGGGGCGGGATTAGTGCAGCTGCGCGTTCGCTTCTGGTACCCTCGTCCGCACCGACTGTTACACACTGACCATTCCGTCCAGGTTGACCAGCCGCCATTCACTGACAAAGCACACAGAGAGCTGCGGTTGGTAAAGCGACAAAATACATTCCCTAATGGTCAAAGCAGGACTACGTGGAATGTGCTTTAAGAGGCAAATTCGTGCAAACATTCTTCTTTGGATTCTTTCATGCCATTTCCCGCTAATGTCGGTTACTTTTAAACCTAGGAAAAAACAGTAACATCTGCTTAATTTCTTTATTTGAAGTGGAGGGGTAACCATATTGCGGCTAAACTGAATCCGGGGCCTTGGTTTCGCTGTTTGTTCATGGGGAGGCGTGGAGGACATGAACTTGGGGCTTTTTTTCAGGCAAAAGGCAGGAGCCCAACAGTAAAACTGCAGTGAAGGAGCAGCTGTGCTCCCTGGCGTTCCTCTGCTTCCTCAGAAGTTTTGCTCCGTCTGCCAGCAGCCTTCTCCTATTACCTCCGGACATGTGCGTTGTCCATTACCCTGCCCCGAGTGGAACGTGTCCTGTCCGCAGCAGTTTCTAGCTCCAATAACCCCAATTTACTGCCTCTCCCTGCCCCTTTTAAACGTGCGGTGCAGGAATGCCAGGAGGAGGCAAATCCAGGCCTGTTCTTCAGGCACTTGGGCCTTTCTGACAGGCTGTTAAAAGGTGATGCACTTACAAGTGAACCTTAACATGTGAGACTTCCTGGAGGCCTCTGCTGCACTTTATTTTGCGGTTTTAAGTTTTACTCAGGACTCGTTGGGGACCGTTAATGTGCCTCTGCTCTCTCAGTTCCAGTCTCTTCTGCACATTTGGAGGGTTTTTAGCCGTGTGTGTGTGTGTGTGAGTGTGTGAGAGAGAGAGAGAGAGAGAGAGCAAGAGAGATGCATGTGTATAAGCAAGTGTATGTGAGTCGGTTTTTGTGTGTGTGGGAGAGAGAGTATGTATGTGTACTTGTGTTTGTGCATGAATCTTGTGCGACTGTCTGCGCTTGAAGTTTGTGTATGAATATATGTGTGTGGTCGCGTATGTCTATGTGTATGTCTGTCTGTGTGTATGAGCGCGTACATGTATGTTATTGTGAATTCACCACCAAATGCTACCTCTCACCATGCTGTCAGAGACTCGAGCCTCTTCTCTCCTCTCTCATTTCGCCTTTCAAAGAGGGGGAAAAAAAGCTCAGCTGATGAACGGGACAGATTCCAGCGCCTTCGTCTGAGGATGAGCCGACATCAAAGCCACCTCAGCCGCACGCTCTCCTCTCTGATGGCGTTAATGACTGCTTAAACGCGTGAGGGATTGCGCCGGAGTTGCCAACCCATTACAGACGCTCTGTCACTTTACATCAGCAACAAAAACACTCTTTTGTTTTCTTCATTTTCTTTTTCCTGTTCACGCTTTCATATGCGCCACACATTGTGGTGCATTTTAGTAACATGCTTTTATCGTTTCTGCAATAACAATACCACATGGCAAAAAATGAGGTCAACAATCACAATTTCAAAGATAGAAAAAAATGAAGAGAAAACAAGACAAGGAACATAATCCTCACAATCCTTTCATGTGCAGATCCTGGGGAGCGCTATTCAAAATGTTGTTTTGACACCAACAGGAAACCAACAAGGAGAGAGGAGAGAATGACAGAAATGCCACGATACCGTATGGGGTAATTTGGAGTATGGTATAACTTGACTGGGCTAAACAGAAAGCTGAAGGTTGAAATCTCAAGTTATTCACTCTACTCTTGTATGTAATATCTTCAACAAAAGCCAGGTTTTACAAACAAGGGAATATATCCTTATATAAGAGTTCCAACAATGGAATTACTATTATTATTTATCTCTTTATCTATTTCTTTATTTATTTTATTACTTCTGCTACTGCTTTTTATCTGGGTGACATCACTGACCAATCTCAGACTGAACCCCGTTCAACCTTTCCTTCTTACGCAGCTCATGTTTGTCTGCGAGGACCAGTTTAATAAGTGAAGATTATCCGTACAAGGGGAGGCAGCCAAGCAGAGCGGTCTATCCCCCTGGGTAGCGGGGAAGCCAGGGAAATTGGGGGGGAGGGGGTGGGTTGCTATCTTAGAGAGTCTATTTTTATAATTTCCCTTTCAATTGTTTGCTATTGGAATGGTCACAGTCCACTGGGCAGCTGTGAGAAGGGCCAGCGACATACTTCAGTTTTGCTCCCGCCCAAACGGACTCATCCGGCGGGATGCGGCGAGCACAGGCCCGCATTCACGCCGGATAAGCCCATGTGAGGCGCCTAATCCTTTCCGATGAGATTTCTGTGTGAGAGAGGGTGTTTCTCAACGGGGCTTTAGCGGGAACGGCCAGGTTATGGTGAGCGGGCGAACGGCACATCCCTTCCGTCCTCCCACTCCTGCTGCACGTATGATTACACAAATCATACAACCATGAAGGACACATCAGTACAATTGAGGTCTTTTGATGAAATGACTCTGCAAGACAAAGGTTTTTCCTGTGCGGATGAACCGTCAGACGTGCAATAGAGTTTTTTTTTCTTATTCAATTCGGATTATTCCACGTATGACTTTGGAGCAAACTTTGTTATTCAGCCCTTTTATATTCATTCGTTCTCGATTGTTATCAGCTCATTCCAGTCAATTCCATTTCTAATTCCACCCAAAAAGACAGCTGTGATTTAATTCCAGAATTTTTGTGGATAGGAAAGTCCTGGGAATCAATTATTTCCATTCAATGCTGAACTCCACCTCTTTTACATTACAGAGACGTGAATTCTGTGTTTAAGCACTTTTTACCAAAGGATCATTTTACAGTGCCACATTTCAAAAATGTCTGACATTCTGGCAGCAGAGAAATAATTCCGCATTGAACATCGCTAAGATCATGTGGTATGTTTGCATGATTTTGAATTCATCTCTTAAAAAAAGAAACCTTTAATTAAAATACAATAAGCACCATCTGAAAGCACAGCTGGAGCTTGGACATGTCAATGATTCCTTGTGTTCATGAGGTGGGGGGATCTTGCTGACTTTTTGTGGTAAAGTAAGGAAATGAGAACCAAATGAAGGCAGAAACTGAGATGTTGTTGTGGGGCTGCAGAGGAAGTCTGTCAGGGACATTCATTCTGATGTCGCTTCAGGCTTCACCAGACTGGGCTGCAGCTGCTCTCTCTCGCACACGCAAACGTGCACATATTTCTGATGGCTCATAGCTGTGGTCTCTGTGAATGCGCTTAAAATGCACAGAGGAGGGGACCCGTTTGCACACGAGGGAATGGGCCTGGAGACTGATGCTGGTGGTCACAGTGGAGGCAGCTGAGTTTTGGAGTTCTGGAACTGTCTTTGTTGAGTGAAGATTTTGAGAGTGCTAAAGAGACTGGGTTGAGCTGGTAAACATGGAGAAGGTAGAGAGGTGGAGAAATCTGTTGAAGATTTGGTTGGGAAATCTAATGCAGAGGATTGAAGGACTTTAGTACAAAGAGCAGAATGAAGACACTGGATGAAGCTACGCTATGAATGATGCTATGATGTTGAGAAGGTACTGGCCATGAGACTGACATCACCGGGCATGTACACATGGACATCGGTAGGGTTTAGGGCTGGGCAATAAGCCTTTAAAATGTTATCAAGATAAATTTCGATGATGTTTTGGTGATAACAATAACATTTCCCAATAAAATCTGCGGTCTCAAGTCTGAACGACATATGGTCGACTTTCAACAAATACAAATAGAAGTTAGGTAAAATACATCAGTCAGTAAACATGTTTGCGTCCTGTTACCACTGAATGTGACTTTCTTTTTTTGGATTAAATCATTAATGTTGCCATCTGCAGCTTTGCTTGTCCCGCTATCCATTTTCACCAGCAAGTTAACTTAATAACTTAATAGACTAGAAAAGCACATTTAAAGACGCATCAAGCTAAACGCATATTTATCGTGGTTAATTTATTATCTATTGTGAAAATGAAAAGGATGATAATAGCATCATATTCGTGACATCTCACAGACTTAGTAGGGTTTATCTTACCATATACGATCACAGTAGCTGTGGTGCTTCTCCTCTTCGCCACGATGTTCTTGGCCACGCATGTGTAGTTGGCCGTGTCTGACAGTCGGGCCTGCTTGATGATGAGATTGTGGTCGATCGTGATGTAGAAGTTCCGGTCATCGGCGGGGTCAATGATTTCTTCGTTCTTCAGCCACTCCACCTAAGGGAACGGCAAGGGAGAGGTCATGATCGGCTGAGTAGAGTTAAGAGAACAAGAAAGAGCTCTGTCATATCTCCACTCCACCAACAAACTGAATCAGTAAAAAATACACTTCATAATGCATACAATCAAAAATGTCAGTTTCAAAGACATTTCGGTTTTTATTTCACTGAATAAAGCTAGCATTGTTGGATTCAGAAAGTACTATGCTACCACTGCATTTGAGTTGAAAAGCACTTCAGAAATACCTTATACCTTATTTTGATATTCATTTCAAGTATTTTCACAAAGAATTAATAAGACTTTCAAGGGGATTTTGACCATATTGAGGCAAGCAATTTTGATTTTATAGTGCTGCACCGTGTAGCTCCGAAATTCAGTTCCCAGTCAGTGCAGTCAAGGTGCTCTTTTGCAAGGACACTTTTGTTTTGGTCAGAGCTGTGGTCTTTAGTGGTAGAGGACAAGCGGAGAATGAGGAGAGTGGTTATAAATCATGATAAACAAAATCAGAAACAAAGCTACTATTGTGCTGCACAGATTCCAGACCCGCCAAATCACACTCAACTGGGCCCCTGGCTTCTGTGAAGGAGCCGGAAATGGATCTGATTCACGTTGCCCCCGAAAAAGGGAAGAGAAAGAACAAAAACAAAAGTGCTCCAGAGAATGATATTGTGTGCGAGCCAATTTCCGAGCCCAAAACAATCAAGGCACTCATAGGATCCTAGGCAGACAAATTGAAGACAAAGGATGAGAAAAATGCTTGTTAAAAAATCAATACCGAGTTGAGTAAGGCTTCCTCATCCAAAAAACGAAAGGCACTCCTCTGGGTAGGAGGTAAGGATTAAACATTCTTCATGACTGTACTGTACATGGGTATACAGGAAATATGCGGGCATAGAAAAACACAAATGGCTGCCCACGCATAGATCCACTAACTGCCTTCATCAGAGGCTCTGAGTGGGTGTAAGCCCCTCTGTGTCTCTGTGTCATATTTTACAGTTGACAGTACAGTACCGATAGTGTATATCCATATCATAAAGGCTAATCTACTCTTTAAATTCTTCCTTGAAGAGAACCTTTAAATATACCAGTATTTATGACCTCTATGAAGGATGCGAATGATTACAAACCTCACGCCTAATAATCTTATCTTGATAAACATATGTATTGGTCGTTGACCCTGAGTGCTCGCCCCTACACGAATCACACTGCACTATCAAAGCACAGCAACTATCATGTTCAGGGAATTGCTGGTTTTCTATGTACTGGGAAGCAGAACTTGTAACAAAGTGTCGGCTAAAACCGCTTATGTTACAGGGAGACAGACTTATGCTGACCGAATACAGACAATACTAAAAATATAAAACATATATACAGGCACGCACACACACACAAGAGGTAAATACACAGTTTCTGTGATTTTAAATAATTTGTATAAAATCCGGTCTCCAAGACTATCCCCTCTTTATGGATATCTTCAGTTTAAAGAATTCAGAAAGACTTGGCTGTTGCATAGCCTAGTGTGACTCTGTTGTTCTTTGCAGATTTCATTCAAACATTTGTTTTGTTGACACAGAAGACTTTTTAGACTTTATAACCATATTCACTAATAAAGTGATCGCTTCAGGCTGCACATTGACATTCAGATAGCGCTGCGTGGAATTGAGACACCGTTGATCAGCACACACCCTGGATTTAGGGAGGACACAACTAGACTTCAGAAATTCTTCAGCGACGGGGGGTACTGACTGAGGAACTGATCTTTAGGCTTGGCCCTGAAACCCAAGCTTATCGAACCAGACACACTCCTCTAAAACCCCTAAACCCCCCTAAATCTGCACATTAGGTTTGCCCACCATTCAGATGCTGTAATTGAGTTGGGGGAGAAAACGTAGCCCTTTGAGAGAAACAACAAAACAGTGTCGGGGAAGAAGGCAGTAGCGAGGCAACACAACATCTCGGCACAGACACAACACTGACGGGACACATGGAAACAACAAGCAACGGCAAAGCATCACAGGATTACAATAGATACAGATTTATCCCAGATGATGAGCAATGAATGAGGTTGGGAGGCTAAACTGACGGAGTGTTTTCTGTTTTTTTCTGAAGTCAGACCATAAGTAAATTCCAGCACAGAGATTGTATTGATCCAGAGGCAAAAAATGATTAAGAAATGTGAGCAAAATATAGAGGTCTCTAAATTATCGAGGTCACAATGTGTGTAATGAAGTTACACACAGAGAAATGCAATAAGAATCCAGGAAATACAGTGCGAGTATGAAACATTCCATTTTTCAATTTGAAGGTTTCAGCTTTAGTCAGGAGGACAGCACTATGATGGAACAACCAAAGCAAAAATAACGCAGCATATAATGATGTATACTTTTCCTCTCACATTGATCTAGTCAATTCCATTTGTTCTGTTTTCAGAAAAAAAGTGCCTTTGGTTTTGATGCAGAGACAGTCTATTTCAGAAGATCAGAGATATGTAATTATAGCACGCCCCTGCAAAAATGAATTATGTATGTATTGTGTGTGTGTGTGTGTGTGTGTGTACAAGCAACAGACATCTTTTTGGCACTTACAAATACTTACAAATACTTCTTAGACTCAGAAGCTAAACACTTTTAACAATGGCAAAAGGAACTGGTGTCTTGTGTCATGGTCTAATATGTAAAATAAAACCTGCTTTTTCCACTTCTGTCTTCAGTCTGATTTAAACCATATGGCTTTCCATCTTGACTGATACCTGGTCTTGGTCTCAGCCATGAATGGCCTGAAATCATCCTGGCCTCAGTTTACTCTCACACTTGGATAGGGCAGGACTTACAACACTTCCAGCTCAAACCACAACACTTTCAGCTAACTCTGTCAAGAATCATAAAGGGAAACTGCCTAGCAGTGCAAGTTAGATGGCTCGTGCCAGCTAGCTTGCTAAGCAGCATTGTACAGCATAGCACTGGATCTGGAGTCCACTTCCTGCTGTGAAGTAATTCAATGTGAAACCCAGAAACCAGAACAAACTGAACCGGGTCACAATTGGATTTCGCTTTCCAGAGCTGATCTGGCCATTTTACCATTTTAGTGGAGTAGATGGGGAAGGGGATTATGGGAAAGATAAGTCCTATATCAAGCTGAAACATGTGTCTCCATGCACTGAGACCCAAAGATAAAGCGATATGAAAGATCCCAGAAGCCCAAAGCCAGCTCCGTTTGGCCTTTCTGTGTGCTGATTTATGCAGTATTAGTCCATAATTCTGCTGCAGTATTGTTGTTTCCATCTTGAGAAATGAATTCACGGCGGATGATGATTCATGCAACAGTATCTCAGTCTTTGATGTGTGTTAACATCTAAAGGGAAAATTCTCAACTCATATAGCCTTTACCACATGACATTAGCCTGCTTATTTCCTCCTCTGAGCCCAGAGAGGTGAAATGAGATACTCAACAGTACAGGAACAGCAGATTCACACACCACCTTTGTCGTCTTCCATAGACCGACAGCTAAGGTTCCCCTAATTAGATACAACACATACAGACTGAAACTCAGGGCGGTAGCGCTGAGTCAGCACATTTCACCTAACTGACCTTTAATTGACTTGGATTGTATTATTAGCTTTTGGGTGTTAGAAATGTTAGATTGTGAAGTATGATATCCTTTTCCATACTTGCACTTTGTTCTGAAATTGCATTTCGGACTTTGCTCTCAGTACTCGTACCAATAAGTTGCAGAGTAAATCAATACAAAAACTAGAGACCAAAAGTAAATGTGCAGGGTTAGTAGTGAAGGAACTTGCTTAATTTGCTGAAACACACATAAACAGTGGGCTGGTGGACATGTGCTTTAGCATAGCGTGTTGGGTGTGTTTGCCTCAGCTGGGAGATGGCGAGCAGCTGTCTGAATTATAAGTCCCACCCCCATGCCCCCACACCCCCCCCCCCCCCATGGTGAAAAACACTATTTTTACTCTGGTTCCCTTGGGACCGTCACACTCCACACTCCAACCCATGTGGAATTCCTGTGCGCCCTGCTACAAACAGCAGCCTCATCCTGGGTTTTGACATGGAATGGAATTCATTTCTATGCCAGCCTTGAACTATTCTGACTCGACCCAAAAGAGGGGTGAAAAGACACCGCCAGTGACTGACACGCGGGTCAAGGGGGTGTCTGGACCACTGGGGGTGCTGTCACATCCATCCGCTTTTTCATTTTGACATACCTAAAGAACACTTTGGAACTAGATTTTCATTCCTCAGTACCTGCTAATCCCTCTGTTTACATAATCAACAGCAATCAGGCTTCCAACCGCGGAGATTATTCAAACACAAACCAGGGGTGCACACTGCCTAAATCCTTTCTGTTCACAAGTAAGCAGCATTTTGATGGAGGAATAAAATATCTGAAAGAAAGGAAGCTTTGAGAAGAGGGGTATAGATGGGATGTAATGTCATGAGGCATAATCCTATTCAGTCTAAAATAATAGTAATCAGAACAAAAACATCCAGATTAATAGTGTTCATAATGTTTGGGTGTCAATGCCAATAATTGTAACAACAATGAAAGTAATATCAACAATAATGAAAGTAATATCAACACACGTAAACAAACAGGTGTAATGATACATGAGAATGCATTTAGCCCAAAGTGCTACATTGAGTCAATAATGCCCTGTTGGCTGATTTTAATGTGTCTCTGGCTAATTGAATCACAAGTGGTATGAAATAGGTTTACAAGGGTATATGCTTGTGATTGGAGCTTGGTGTGAGCATTCTCAGGGACAGAGGTTCCTGAGTGGCACAGTTGTTCACCCGTGGCCAGCCCGGTTCCCATGGCACCCCCTCCCAGACTGTCCCCATTAACGCAGAGTGCCCCTGCAATCTGGTGTATATAATCCACTATGCACTCACACCTGCGTGAGGACACACTGAGTCTCGCGCATTCACACACTTACACATGCACATACAGACACAAATAAAACACACCATTTCCTGCAGGCACACTCAAACCCTGCCCTCCACAAAATATGCATTTTGCCTTTCAATGACACACACCTTGGAATATACACGGACACATACACACACACACACACACACACACAGACATAATAAACACACAAACACCCTCTCTCAAAGGCACACATTATACTAGGCGCTCTCCTGAATAAGATCGACGCACACCCGCTCTCACATACAGGCGCAGGCCCACTCCCAAACAGATGTGCCCTTGCTCATTATTGACTGATTGGCACCAGGAGATTCATTAACATAATTGGCACATTTGTTGCCATTAACGGTGGGAAATTGCCACATGTCAGCTTGGTATCAAGAGCCGGAGTCTGCCCGTCAGCAGAAGCACTGCAGAGAAAGGGAAACCGAATCAGAGAAGAGACAACATGCAATAAAAAAGAGATAAAGGAGGGAATTCTTCTCCTCCGCCACGCGCTACGGTCCCTGGACGCCCGGGGGCCATCGAGGTGAGGAGGCAAACATGGTGCTGTGTGAGTAACACAGAGCAAGAACAATACTTCTTCTACACTGATGTCCGCTCTATTCTCTGTCTAAGTGACCATTGAGATTGTGAATTAAATTGGCCATTAGACTAAGAGGAAAAGCTATTACAAGCCAATTATTCAATTCAAACCCAATCAAGTCAGGCTAATATGAATTTAATTCTGGAACTTGATGCATTGTGTGTGTGTGTGTGTGTGTGTGTGTATTTTTGAGAGCCTGATGCGGCCTGGAACAGGCAGTAAAGCAAGTTGTTGATGGTACATGGTAATTGTATGTTTACCATTACATTTTTCTGCTATTTGAGTGATGTGGGGCGAAGAGGAACAGAAAGTGTTTTCCGCACTTCGGAACCCAAATTCAACTTCAACACATTTTAAAAGTCCCACACTGTGACAACTGTGCTTGAGTGTTACCATAGATTGTACCACAGCATTCTATTGTCTGCTTGAAGTGTTGCGCTGAAAAAAACATACCAATTCTACAATTCTAAAACATGTAAAGACACTTTCAGAACATTCTGAATGCGCAGGTGGTGGGCTGTTTGTTCAGACGCATTACAGAAATCGTCATTCATTCCGTTGAAAAACAAGTGTTTATCGTTTTGCTATCCCAGCATCACAGTCTCAACCAGAATGCTTAGAAAGTTGAAGTGGGTTCAGCAAACTGGTTCAATCTGATTCAATCTATATGTTGCAAAGTCTGTCTCTACTGTAGCACTTTCCGCATTTCACAATTACAAATAATCTGGTTTGTACCTGGTTTGGAATTCGTGTCTCGGTTTAACACCAGCGGAGATCTAAGAGGCTTTTAGGATGAGAGAGAGCAATCTTAACATGTTTATTTTTTTTCCTTTTTCGTCTCCCTCATCTTTTATTATTCAGAATCTCGCACATTCTAGTTCAGAGAAACTCTCTGAATTATGCAAATCCTTTGAAAACCTGTAATACCCCTTCTCCCTCTCATTTCTCAACATACTCTGTTGCACTCTTCAAGACTCTACCTTTTAACTTAAATTAATAGCTTTCCGTGTTGCTGAAAAAGTTCAAAGACGGCGTTGCGTGTTGTCTAATCTCTGTGTCCAAAAATCTCAGCGTCTCAACTCTCCCAAAAACACAAAAAAAAAGTGTAAAGGAAAGGCAAACAGAAAAAATCTCTTGCAACAACAATGAAAAATACTTCATGAAATGATTAATTTTTTACCCGCCCAACAAACAGTCAGGCTGAGTATGTCTATTTGTGGTGATGCTAAGTTGTCCTCGGTACGTGGGGATGGGTTTGGAGTACTTGGCTGCTCAGCGGGGGAATGAAATCCGTTCACTGGGGTGGCGGAGTCCTGGGGAAGGATTTGGGCCAGGAGAAAGTCACTTCCCCTTCACATGTGCTCGAGCTGGGATTTGGGGAGGGGGCGGGGGGCAGTGATGATTAATTGATGTATATGGAGAGAGGTGCATGTGGGACATCTCTCTGCACAGTCGCTGATTGCGAAGCGCAGGACCCGCGTGGGGAATTCCTGAATTAGCAGCCAGGGTCGAGCAGACTGCAAAGGTCCTGTGTGCCAGACAGCGGCTTTGGAGCTTTCATCGTGTGCGAGTGTTTGGCCGTTTCTCAGGTGCGCCGAGATGCTGCAGAAAATCTAAACAGACTGAATCCTGAGACTGCATGCCCTTTATAGAATAAACATGAAGAGAAAGTGTGACACAAGTGAGAGTGAGTGGAAAAAACATAAATAGAGAGAGATTTGATTATGATTATGGTTCTTATGGGCATAATAATTTTTGAAACTTGTAATTAGTTAAGTCATTAATGTTGTAGTCAAAGACCTTCCCCTTTGCATTTGTTTTTCACGAGATGATGCTTTGGCAATGTGAACTTATAGCGTGTCATACATACATAAATATTTCAATTAAATTAAAGAATGACAGAGAGAGAGAGAGAGAGAGAGAGAGAGTGAGAGGGAGGGAGGGGGAGAGAGGAAATGGTCTTATTCTACTGTCACTACTCTGTTCCAGGAGCTATTTTTACTAGCGTACCATGCACTCTTCATGCAACGTCTCTGTGTGACTCAGGAGATTGACTAGCCATTGGGAATCAGACAGGGGTACCATAGACCTGTCCCTCTGAGACTGGGGAAAATAACTTGCCAGAGAGTAGAAAACGGCACTGTCTGCATGACAACATGAGAGAGAATGAGGAACTGGAGGAGGAAACGAGGGGAAAGAGAGCAGAAATGAGTTCTGGGATTGGACCTGGTGCTGGTCAGGACTCTGTCTCCAGCAGACTGGTAAATTCAGCTGTGAAATGCCTTTCTCTTACACTCAGGCATTTCCTCTACACAGACCCCTCTTATCGGACCTTTCTTTCTGGGAGCTTATCTTGATTTACATTTCAGTGTTTTCTCCATTTTATTCCAGTGGAATGGAAACATCTGCGCCCGTCCACTCATCCAAATAACATAAAAAGTGCCAGAAAAATATTACTTTAATGGTGACGAATGATTTTTTTAGATGTGTGT
Organism: Albula goreensis; assembly: GCA_022829145.1. Lineage (NCBI taxonomy): Eukaryota > Metazoa > Chordata > Actinopteri > Albuliformes > Albulidae > Albula > Albula goreensis. The sequence goes on from CM040744.1 coordinate 7,670,135, forward strand.
GATAAGAAATCTGGAATCCCTGTGTTCCACATGTGGTAAAGTTGAAAAACTCCTGGAAACTATTGCTCCTAAAACAAACATCAGATTGTGGGTGCATGTTTTTTTACTCTAAGTGGCTATACACTATACTACACCTAATTAATTATTCAGCTAAATGGAAAGTATCACAAAAATGTCAAAGCAATAACAACAACAGTTGTAACATATCAACCAGTGAGTAGTTAGATAAATGACCCTTAATATTTCCGAAGATTTTTAAGACCTTTTCAACCATTATTATCCCTTTTACATTCTGATAATGTTCTGGAAAAACTGAGACAAATACAGCCTAAACATAAACTTCCATTCATTAATACTTACTGAAACCTTGCAATTTGAAGCTGGAAATATGCAACTGATGCAAATTTGTGCCTTTACAGAAGTGTCTTGTTCACATTTTGACCCCAAAATCATGAAAGGGCAAACAATTTTGTGCAATTCTATACCGTAGGTGCGCAGTAGTTGATGCTGTTTATTCATATGGTGAAGCCGACGTTTGCAGCTGAACGAAGAAAGGCCTCCTGGTGCCAGATGATTATGTCAGGGTCCCAGTTATTTTGGGGGGAGGGGGCTGTGGGGGGCCATAAATCAAACTCCAGATGTTGCTGAGCTGGGCTCTCCGGAGTGCGGGCGGAGCGAAGGACGGCCCGGACGCACACAGGTGCGCTCGCTCCGAGGTGATCCATTACGCTCTCTCCCCGCTGCGTCCGCGGGAGCGTCACGTGGCTTCAGAAGCGGAAATGAGGATGGGGGAGATCAGGAGAACAGCCGGAGGAGAAAAGAGGAAAAAAAAACAGCAACAACGCTTTCAGAGTTGAGGGATATTCCTGCTGCAAGGAACATAGCGAGCTTTGGTGAAAGACGTTCCGCTGGAGATCGGTGCCCAAACCCCGATGACTGACAAGTTGGGCTGGGTGCCCCTGGAGTACGGGAAAAGGGGCCATTAGCAGGAAGCAGATCCACTTAGAGCGCGTTCAGAAGTGGCAAGCTAAGTGTTGGGATGACTGACAGGTGGATTCTTTCAGGCCAGCCCTTGGTTATGGGTCGCCTTTGGGATGACGTTTGGTTTTTTCCAAATGTGTTCCTCCCTCTGGGGTCTCTCCCGATGAGCGCACGCTTCCTGCTGGACTCCAAACGTTAAGTACTTTAGCATTCGACACTCTCCTCCAGCTCTGCAACTCAGTGGGCCAGACTGCCGAGAGCATTTCAGTGTTCTCTGGGTGACCTAACAAGACCCAATTGTGCCTGTGTGCTTAAACTTTAACATCTCTTTTTAAATGCTTCTGGGACTACAACCAACTTTTCTTGACATCACTTGCAAAGTAGGCTATCACTCAAGAAAACTAAGCACACTCACACTTCAGTCATACATATGGACTCCACACACCACATTGATACTCAAAAAATGATAAATATCACACCAGCTGACTCACTCAGTACGGAATAATGACACTTCATGGGAATACAAGAGTGTTAAATAATGTGCTAATTGGACGTCTATAAATCCCTTTTAATTGCCGCTCAACTAAAAGTGTTTTCTAAGAAAAAAAACGCAAACAGATGTGGGTTTATGAATGGTAAATTGAGACAATGCAACAAGACTACAGACTGCAAAGACTGCTTGTGTATGCACATTCACATAAACGCACACCCACACATTTACTCACGCATGCACACACGCATGCTAGCGCACACACACATGTAGACATGTAGGCACTTGCATGCACACTCAAAATAAATGAAATGCATCGTTGGCATTCTCCATGGACACCCACCATTACTTGACAAGACCTACCCCACTTCTGGTAAGAATTTATTTTTTGGTCCCTGGTTTCGATCATGTGGATGTCTCTTTGTCTTCAAATGACAGCTTTTTCAGAACACTCACCCCTTCTTTCTCACTGAGATCCCTGGCTGTAATCAGACTCTGTTTAGTCTCAAAGTAGACCTTGTCCTCGTTGACTCAATAGTGGCATAGCAGCCAAAGAGGTCTGCAGTGTAGCAATCTCCCACAGTACTTGCGCCTCTACGAGTGGGTCAATGTTTTCATTAAGAACTGAGTATTTTATAGAAGCTTCCTTCAAAGTTTGATGTGATGCTGTGTGTGTGTGTGTGTGTGTGTGTGTGTGTGTGTGTGTGTGTGTGTGTGTGTGTGTGTGTGTGTGTGTGTGTGTGTTTCAGTGGAAGAGGAATCTATGCTGCTGATACCTTCTGCAGACAGCTTAAACAGCATATGCCATAAACACCACTCTATACTGTTCACTCCTGGGACCGCCAGAGTCTTCTAACAGAGTGTATTAATGACTGCTGGGGTCACAGGGCCTGTTCGTGCAGAACAAACGGCAGAACACAGACCGTTCCCCTGCGGGTCATCGCACACGCATGCACAAGAACACGCATGCGCACACACACTTATCCTGCACGCACTTACATACAAACACATGCATGGACAACATTTTACATTACATTATGTGCACAATGCACAATGAAAACACAGGCATACAAACTTACAACACGAAAACAAAACATCACACAACATATACAGTGTCTTGCACCCTTCTTGGACATTTCCACATTTTGTCATGTTACAGCCTCGAATTAAGACGGATTTTATTGGGGTTTTATGTAATGGACCTACACAAAACAGTCCATAATTTATAAGTGGGGGTGGGGGTTTCTAAATTATTTACAAATACAAACTGAGAGGTTGTGAGTGCGTATGTATTCGCCCCCTTTGCTGTGGACCCCCTAACTAAGATCAAGTGCAACCAATTGCCTTCAGAAGTAACAGTCTTAGTTAAACAGAGTCCACCTGTGTGCACTTTATGTGTCACATAATCTCAATATAAAGACAGCTATTTCATGAAGGCCTCAGAGTTTGCTAGAGAACATTGAAAAACAGACAGCACCATGAAGACCAAGGAGGTCTCCAGACAGGTCAGGGATAAAGTTTTGGGGAAGTACAAAGCAGGCTTAAGTTATAAAAAATATCCCAAGCTTTGAACATCATATGGACCATTAAATCCATCATTAGAAAATGGGAAGAATATACAACAGCAAATCTGCCATGAGAAGGCCATTCACCTAAACTCACAGGCCAGACAAGGAGAGCGTTAATCAGAGAAGCAACCCAATAAAATGCATTTTAATTTGAGGTTGTAACATGACAAGATGTGGAAATTTTGTGAAAAGTCCAACAGGGGTGAATACTCATGCAAGTCACTGTATATGCATTCAACCTTCATCTCTCAGGCACGTATTATTCAATGCTCTTTCTCAAATTACATGGACACATATTTTCAACAGAAATATACACTCACACCTCAAATGCACAAAAACACACCCACGCACATATGCACATACAAGAACCAAAATTGCTTTCAGAACAATGGAATTCCTTGTCTTCTCCTGCTTTACTGTATTTTTTATATGTTTTACAGTATTAAAGTATTTCCAAGTTTCCCAGACAGTGTATTATATTCTCCTGAACAATACAGGCTTTTGTCGTGCCTGAGAGACCTCCTCCAAGCTGAGTGGGCCTGCCTTGTTGCCTATGACAACACGGCAGGACCCCAGGCGCCATGAGTGGCTGCCTGACTGAAAACTCCGCTTCCGTGGCGACCAACCCGACTGCGCACCGGCGCGCCGTCAACCTCTGAACCCTGCCATTCTCCGAGGACAACAGCGGACGACTCGCAGGGTGGAGAGGGAGAGGACAAGTGAAAGGGAGAGGAAGAAAGGAGAGGCATTTTGTAGCTTGTACATTTTAATCGTTTTTTATGGCGTTGCCAAATGGCCGTGTTTAAAAAGAGGAGGGTGAAAAGGCTGCCTTTCACGTCTGTTTGCCGGCCTTTTCAGAGTTAATGAAAAGAGTCCATAAAAGAGATGAATGGGGAACGCTCTCAAAAGGGGAAGCCCACACAAACATCGCTCTCCTCCCCGCTCTTACCATCGCTCAAGTGCTCACTTAATTGAAGAATTGCGGGAAAGACAAAGGAAAAAGACAAATAGCAAATTTACTTTCTTACCGCCGCTCATGTGAGCGATATTATGAAAACACATTAGTGTGTTCCACCATTTCGCCCTTGATTCAATGCGAATGTGAAAGTAACAATTCCGTCAAATGGATACCCCCTCCCAGAGTGAATTGATTTAATTTATTCACGATTCATAATTTATTTGAATGACACAATTGATATGCTATTCCAGAGCCCTTCCTTCCAGTATTTCTGTACTTTCAGGCAGAATGCCCATTCGGTTGTGGAAAAAAAGCCAAGATAAATGGTTGCTGTTTGCTTTCTTTTGTTGAATATGCGTTGCTGGCTGCATACCCACAGTATCAGAACAGTGTGCAACTCCAGCTTGCCATGCATAACCTCTTACAGATATGTGGTCATGGAACATTGTACTCTTGACAGACATGATATGACAGTGTATCATATAACCATACAGACATGTGTAGACATGGATATCGTATAGGCCAATGCTGGGTTGGCTAACAGATTGCTTGCTAACATATCAGTCATGAAAACATATCAGTCATGAGATCCTGAAAAAAGGCATCTCATTCGTAATATATACATAATTATAGGCTTTCAGATAATGCTATGACTCAACGTTTGTCCATGCTAGCATTTCGGTAATCATATGCTCTTGATAAAAGTGTGCTGTTAATGTACACAACCATGGCGTGCTGAGATGCTACCCACTGTACCACTGCGATGCTCTGAGCACAAGGGTTGCTATGCTTTAATGTAGAGCATGCAGACGATGCCATAGGTTAGCATGCTGGACATCATTTCACATCAGGCCCTCTGCCAGATGATGCTTAATACCCACTGATAGGAAAATCATCAGCCCAGAGCTCGTATTGTCTGGAGAAATTGCACAACAAACAGATATTACTCTACGGCTGACAGGACTGCACGTATTAGCCGACATTATCAAAGCTTTTATCAACAGCAACAACTGTCAGTGTATTTTTTAATCAAAATAATGCTTTGCTTAGGATTCAGATTGCATTTTAATCAATATTCCCCCTCTTGACATAATTTTAATTATTTCCTTAATACAAAAAAGAGAGACGAAGCAGACTTAATACTTTTAACATGTCACCAAATGCAGCGCTGTTGTAATCTCAGATTAAAATATTTATAGATATTATCATTTTAAATACAATTCCAGGATGCAAGGGCAGAGATCCATAGGAAGAATTTGATTGCAGATTGTATATAGAAAATCTCTTCTGCAGTACAAGCCAACACAAATTATATAATTCTTTAGACACTCAAGATTACACAAGAGGTGCACTGTTGTGGGTGCTACTGTAACGCAGTTGTTTTATTACATTGCTGAACACATTGTGCATTATCTATAGCTGAAGCTAGCTTTACACTGCACAGATCTACCTTCATTTGGCAGAAATGCATTGTTAATACTGAAGTTCTGGGTTTAGCTTTAGCACTTAGCTTATTACTGAGTGCGTGCGTATGTGTGTGAGAACAGGGGTCAGCTGCAAGTGAGTGCATCGTATGTTGTAATGTCTGCGCTGGTTTAATTGCTCTGAGAGGCAGTTGATGGCATCCCAGCCATTGTGTGTGTGTGTGTGTGTGTGTGTGTGTGAGAATGGGGGCCCGCTGCAAGTGAGTGCCTTCTACTCATGATAGATGGAGGAGTAGCTCCCTCATGAATCCTGCCTTAGCTATGTGACTGCAGCCTGCACTGATCCTGCAAATAACAGACAGCTGGATTCGCCACAGCCGAGGGACTTCTTACATGAGAACTCTAGTTTGTCTTTAAATCTGACAAACCCCTAATTGTGGGGCATCTTTGGGAAGATATCCCGACAGGACGTCCCAGAGAGAACTGACAGCTCGTCTCACCAGATCAAAAACCCTCGCTAGACCGAACCGGCACTTATTCCTTTAAAAAGCCAACTTCTCATTACACATCCTCACCGCCTGTCTTTATCTCCTTTTCTGCGTTATATTTGTTCTTTTTCCAGTTATTTTAAGTCGACTCCTGTATAAACGCATACACATTACCATGTGTGACCGAATTGTTCTGAAGCCACATGCTGCTGCCTCTTTCTTTCTATCACTTATTCTGCGATTGCTGGGAAACAGCCAGCCACAGACGGCTAAGAGGCAAACCCTCACTTAGGAGTAATTTTCTCTGGAACGTTTGTGGCTTTTCGTTTTCTCCTTTTTTTTAAAAAAAAAAGGTAATATTTTTAATTGATTTACTTGGAAAAAATGAGGGAAAGTTCCTGGTGTAATTAGCGGTGTTGGAGGCATGGCTACTAGTTCCTGTTCAGAGTACTGAAATGCTCCTTCTCGTTTGCTTAGAGATCAATTACAGCCCTGCATTCCTGCCTGCAGAAGGCTTGCGCTGTCTGATAGCCAAAGCTAACCGTTAATCAGGGAGACTCTAGAACCTCTTCCACTAGGCCCACAAGGAGCCAGGGCCTCGCCTGGCTACCAGCTCTGCCTATGGAGCTCCTTTACTTGGGCAATGGAGAACCAGTTTAGGTGGCTTGACCAGAGCTTCTCCACACCACAAACTAAGGTCCTACTGCTCCACTTCCAGGGAGACGGGGCTGTATATTTCATAGTTGCAGTGTGGGAACAGCTGGTTCTCATTTCCTAAACCACAAGACCTGAATCCAAATGTTAGGACACAGGAGAGGCAGCCTCCCATGCATTATGCATCATTAATCTAAAGCACATTTACTGTACACAGATCAGCAGCCTGTTTGTTGTCCAGTTAGAATCTAGCATGTAATGACTGTTCTCAGATCAGCCACCCCATCAGTTTTGCAGTCCCAAGGGTACCCTATGACACAAAGATGGCTAAAGCTCTTTAACTTCTTTAAACTGAAAGCAATTTTTTTTTGTTATACTAAAAGTTCCATTTATTTAACTCCCAAACTAAACAACTGAAACAGTGACCAAATCTCCTCCAGGAAGGAATGCCGAGTGCATGGTCTCCATGGCAATAAAAAGCCTCCGACTGTCCCACCAGGTCTGTTCTGCCCTCCCACCAGCAGATTCTGATCTACAGTCGAATGAGTAGGGACTATTTTCTGACCTCTGGCAGGACATGAGCATTAGTTACAGTGATCTACAGTGAAGTCTGAGGCCAGAGCGATCAGTTTCAGAGTGGGTGGTTCAGAAAGTCCCCCTCGGGGGTTGGCGGGGGGGTTGGAGAGCGGTGGTTGTGAGGTCTGATCAAAGGCCTTTGGATGCTTAGCATGGCTGTCTTTACTGGGTTGCTCACTCAGTCTCAGGGAGAGAAGAAGCAAGGAGCAATGCCGACTTATTTTCCAAGTAATTTAATTACCCACTTGTTTCACTTCTCACTACTTGTGTACTTTTTCATTCTCTCTTTCAGCCCTGTGCCCCCTGTAAAGAACAACTCTAACGTTGTCAAAGTTTAAGAAAACACATTATGAAAGATGGAAAGTAGGATCAAAAGATCATGAAAGATCATGAGTTCGGTTTTAGGACTTCAAGTATATGCTACAGTATGATGTGTATGTAGCAGTACGTGGAATTACAGTCTAACTATTTTGTAAGAAACAACAACGATGACCACAACAGTCAAGGATTTTTTGTCTTTCTTGACTTATGGCTGCTAATAGTCCAACAGTTGAACTCTCCCGACATCTTCATTGTTATCTCTGTCCTTCCTAAGCACTTAAATGGTTATCCCTCTATTTAGTTCTACATGTATCATTAGTAATTTCACCTTTACCTGCAATAAAGTGGCCTGGGTAGCTGTACTCCACCCACTTGACTTAGATTTTCTAGGTCAGTGGCAGCCTTTTTACAATAGCGGGTTCAGAGAAATAATGAAAGCCGGCCCACTCTGCTTCTATCTGTGTGTGTATTAACCTCCCTCTAGTCTCTCCTGAACCCTGGCTTTTATGAAAGTGCAGGAGGTTCTACCGAATTCACCCTGCAAATCACTGAATTGTACTCTACAGAAGAGGGTGCATGAAAGCTGAAAGAAGTTCTGAAAAAGGTGTAATGCTATTTTGTTCTATTGTAATTGTGGTGCAAAATTACTTTTTTTTTCTCCCAATGACAGAAAACTTTGGTTTCTCAAAGTCTTCTCCTGAAAAATTGCTTTGAAAGCCATGCTGAGCCTGGAGCATTCCTGGCCATGTGACAGATGTGCCAGCTGGCCACAGCCAAAGGCATGGGTTTCAAAATGTAGAGCAAATGTCCCTGATCCAGGGCCTGTTTGGACACAGGGTTTTAAGTTCCACCTTAAATCAATCAAAGTAGATCAATTAACCCCACTGTAATCACCTGCTTCAATTGACTAATTAGGTGTTAATCTGGCTCTGCAGGGTTGGGGCATCGTAGTGTCTAGTATATGGGAAGGGTGGACATTCTTCTCCAGAATGATGGTTTATAGTCATAACTGTCTGCTGAAACATTACGAGTGCTGGATAATGCCAAAATTAGAACCCAGGCACAACAGATGAGTCATGATTGTTGATCATCCAGAGTACCGAATTTTAAGGCCCTGGAAAGAAACATAGCACAGCTACTTTTGCACAGAAAAGGTGAATGAATGATCGCAACACAAATGCCGTTCTGGCTGGTGGGCCGAGAGAGGCGAGGCCCTGAAAACGTGGTGTAAAAAAGAAAAGAAAAGCAGAGAAAAACTGCAAGATAGATGTCGGCTTTGAGCCGGGTTGATAAAATGAAGTAGATAGTAGTAGTCATGAGACATTAAGCAGATGATTTGTCTCTGAGAGGAAGCGTGAGAAAAGAGGCCCTGCAGCCCCCTGCGTTAAACTGTGCTAACAAATCGACCGATTCATTTTGTGCAGCTTGACTCCGGGACACGTTGTTTGAGAATTTCGAAAAATTGTAATGACAGCAACGGAAAAAAAGACAGGAAATATCGCCAGAAACCACTCTGTGTCCTAAGTGTGTTCTGAGTTTTATCGCTTTGTCATTAAGCACGGGCAGTGGAGAAGATGGTGGGCGTTTTTTTTTTTTTGTCCTCTTCCATCCATTTTGCTAGCTGTCTCGAGGGAATGCAATGTAATTTTAAGGAGGTTGTAAGAAGGTCTACACAAATTGCAGGGTTTAAACAAATTTTCACCCCCTTCGCTGATGTGATACTAAAGCTTCTCAATAGCTTGTTGTCAGGCTCAAGATAAAGTACGCTCCTCCACCTCTTCTGCCTGTCCTAGCAATGAGTGTATTTCTGCTTCTCAAAGGAACATCAAGTGACAGTCTGCCACCCCAATGAGTACATCTGAAAAGACCTCCATATTCAGTGAGATTTATCTATGTAACCCAGATTCATTGAGGTTATCTGTCATTTTGAGGTTGAGTGGCGTTTTCTGTGATGATGCCTAGCACTAGCCACTGGTGGACCCTTGGACTGGTGGATGACCCTTGACCCTTGAACCATGACCCCTACCTCAGCTGCAGGTATCCCCTCGGGTGGACGACACTGCAGAAGCACTTCCTGTTCCAGAGACACTTCCTTTCCCAATGGCTCCTGGTCAAATGTTTTCCTGAGGTCTGTGAGGAAAAAAAAAATATAGCATCCATTATGAAAAGTTATAAATAATGAATAACTGTCAGAAAAGTCTAAGAGTAAAATGGTCAAGCACATTGCCACCATGTTAATGCCAGAAAAATGAAATATCTTTACTTTCTATGGTTTAACCTTTCTGCATTAATCTATTTGTCATTTCAAATCCATTCATCCATCCATCAAAATTGTGAAAAGCATTTATCTGCAGTTAGATAAGTAGGCCCATTCTTTAGGAAAACCAAGCTGTCCAAGTTTGCCTAGAGTTTCCAGTGGCGCTCTTGATTTAAGCTGATGCTCCAAACTATCACTCGATAGGAGATAAATACAACTTTTGTCTTTTTTTTTGGCAGTCAATGCAATATTTCATTGCAGGATAAAGCCCTTGCAGGAAACTAAACAGGACTCTCAATACGCCGCTGAATGAGCGGACATAAATCATACGCTTTATGGATACGGACTATTGCCACTTTCACAAGGAAATATATTAGACCGCGTTTCTCAGGGCTCATCTCCGTGGACACAGTGGACGGAGAGCCTTTTCCCATGGCAAATGTTGCGGCACGGTGGTGAACGCGTACCGGCGGCCATGAGGGGGCGATTGTTTTGCTCAGCGCACTAGCGATCCTCTTCCAGGTCTGTGTCAGTTTCTGAAGAGACTGACCGCTGGACCCAAAATAACTGAGAGCCAGAGAGTGGCGCGAGCGGTCTGTTCTGGAGACACCACCCTGTCATTGTGTAGTGGGTCTGGGCCCGCGCTCACAGCCTCGGGCCGTTCATCTTGTGGCTGGGCGGCTCTGCTCTTTTTCAGGGGTCTCTATGACAGTAATTATGTATTTAGCTGGAGTGAAAGTCGGTCTACACCCACTTGTTTTCTGCTGTTTTCTTTCACGGGGATGAAGAGAAGATAACGGGCTGAGGGATGGATGAGTAGCCCAGTTTTATTTTTATCAGAGGGGAGGAATTTTTATTGTTCTGGTTGCAGAGAGGTAAATGGGGTACAGGAGAGGCAAGAAATGAATAAATGGGGACAAAAAGAAGAATGAAAAACAGGATTCTTTAGGAGAGTTAGAAATCATATGAGATGAGGAGAGAAAGAAAGCAGATAAAAGAGGATAGTTTAAAAGATGAGGAAGCAAAATGAGTAACGGAATCAAAGCAAGAGGAAAGAACAAGAGGGAAGTAAGGAAAAAATATGAGGAGGAGGAGGAGGAGAGCAGAAATGAGAAAAATGAAGAGGAGTAGAGGGCTAGCGGCCATCCAAACAGAGCCCAGCCCGCACAGGCTTCTGGTTATCCCTGGGGCTTTGCCCTGGAGGACCCTGGGAATCAGGCAGTGAGTCTAAGGTACGCAGGAGCGCACTGCCCTGCAGGAAGAGCCAGGCAATGCAGGTGTCCACAAAACCCACATTTCTCTTCCACCACAGATAAAGAAATCCACTTCTTGGCTTTCTGTACAGAAGCTTGGCGAAAGTGGAGAGCACTGAGGGGAGGGTGATTTAGAAGACATTAAGGGTCTGTTCTGAGTGCGCGAGCCTATTGAGTAAGTGTGAGAGCGGAAATTCACCGCACAGCCAGTGGTACAAGCGAGGCACAGTTTAGCACTTGTCTTTGAGCTCTGCTGCAAAAAATCCTCACAGATAATTCATATCCTCCATCATACAGTCTATCAATGGACTAGCTACAACCACATGTAGGAAACTGACACGTGACCACAATAGGGTTTAAAGCTCACAGCAAACTATAGCTCTGAACTCACAGATAAGACATCATCCACAGCTTGGAAGGTAAATATTAAAGTTGTAACAACAATTTCAGGAAATGATACATTTGGTATTTTTCCAGAATTGAAGGACTCTCGTGTGTTCCTGGTGCTCACTCTCTGTTCTATCCATTAGTCACAATCAGAGGCTGGTGACAGGGGAACACTCGGTGCCAGTGTGGAAGTGCAGGAAATGAGTAGGCCGTGGGTGGGAGATACGGCAGGTGGGATTGCCTTCTAAACCCATTTGCTAAGGGGGAAAAAGCAAGCAAAAACACTGAATGCAGCCTATTTGATGACACAAAAAGCAAAAATAATAAAGGATTTAGGTGACTAATCTAATGTGCGTTTTTGCTGTGCTGCATCTTTCATGAATTTAAACCCAGCACTCTAAATACTTCACATTAGACCTGTCTGAGGCACCACTGATGGCGATTAGTCACTGCTAAATTTAATATGCAAAAGTGTCTACTTTCAATGGCGATATTGCATAGGCTATTTCTGTTCTTGGGGATTACAGTACTAATCAGATGCAAACAGAGACGAAATTGCCAATATGGCACAGCAGAGGGTTGAGTCGGCTTGCGGGAGATGCGCATCAGTGTTATCTCAGACAATCTGGAGTGAAATTCTCCCTCCGTTTCAGAGACAGAGTAGGAGTGCCCCTTGTATAACAGACACATTTTCTGGTAAACTCTGAGAAAAAAAAAAAGAAGTCTAGGCATGCTTAGGGAAGTCTAGGGAATGAAATGGGTTATCAGCAGAGCACGGACCATGTTACTGAACACCTTGGAGAATAAAAAGAATGCACAAAAAAAATAAGAAAATAAGAAAGAAAAACGAGACAGGCACATGTAAGTTTGTGACAAGGGATCCAAGTCGACAGGTCTCAGTGGCAACCTGCTCCCTGAACGCAGAATGGTTATCTGTCATGGAACACCTATTACGGTGTGATGTTACAGAATGATCAGTAGGTATGGCTGCAAGGAGTGATCACTTACATCGCAGAGTGAAGTCACAGAGAGATTATGTATAGCTCGCCGTTACAGAATGACAGTTTACTGTTGCCTTATCTCACACAGTGATCGCTTACAGCGTGATGTCACGGCGTGATAACCTGTGGTACGGTGTCATGGATCACCGTCCATGTTCTCGTGGGGTCCCGACCCGACAGTTTCTTTTTCAAGGACCCGATATTTTACTTCGGTGGAATGCAGGTCACTCTCTGAGTAAATAAACAACGTTGCGGCGGTGCTGTCATCTAGGCCAAACCGAGGGGGCCGAGCAGATGCAGAAATCATTAGAACGGCGCAGAAAAGTAATAAAGCTTCAAGTAATTTAAGAAGGACAGGGATCATTGGCTTAGCAGGTAAGTTATTTATGGAGGTGACTGGCCATTTTGATGTGGCTTTAAACTGAAACACATGCTGCTCATTACTGAGAGGGAACACGACTCTCGGTCAGCTGCACATCCTCCCTGTTTCCCCATGCTTATTCCCAGGTCTCCTTCACTCATCGTTACCTCTCTCCCAACTAAATGGGCCAGAATGTGGCCCAGTTCCACAAATTGTGTGGCTGACCGGGGGGGGATAGTTCTGTTCTGGGTCCGGGTTGTCATGGGGACAGTTAGTGCAGTGCGCAGGTAAAATCCCAGTTTACATAACAGTGTCAAGCTGATGATTAACAACATAAATACTCATTTAAACTGGAGACTCTCTATTTGGACAGACTCAGAACTAGTTGCAAAGTCAGCAAGATAGTCAAGTAGCTGACTGGGAATAATGTGCATATGATTTTTATGAATAATCAGGCATTAATTTCAAATTCCATAGCTGTGCATTTATATGAGAGATCTATGATACATAAGTGAATGGGAAGTAGTCCACATTAAAATGATACCTTGCATGTCATTGAATGTGAATTGTGTTTCTATAGCACTGGATGTGCTGAATAAAGTCCTGTCAGGGACAAAGCACTCATAACCAAACATGCATATTATGACCCTGTCACACAAACCATGAGGTGGATTAATGCTGAATGAAGCATAAATACTTATTAAGTCAAAGAAGTGGCCCAACAGTTCCTGACTGCCTGAACATCAGTCATAAGTAACAGAATTACAATTAACACAAACATTTACATGTAGTTTTAATACCTTTTCTCACCTCAGTGGTTAAATATGACACAAACACCAGTTTTTCATACACATTCATACAGCCTGCCACTGCCTTTTTAGTCCCTCATAGTTACTGCAACCACAGACCGCAAATAAAGTCAATTGAAGTCCATCGATTTAGATTTGTCATGACCATAACTGGCCTGAAGGACATTTTAAAGAGTCATGACGACCACCTCTGCACCCCTCAGCCCGCCTCGGTTAATCACCTTCTCAGAAAAGGTGTTTACACACCTGCAATAATCCCATGAGACAGAAGCATGAGTAAAGACTCATCAGAGAAAAGATATTTTTATCACTGAATATACTGACAGAGAGAGAGAGAGAGGGTGGAAAAAAGGGGTATAAACACTGAGCTTTGATTACTCATTATCCCCTGCCCTGAGATGGGGCACAATCAGTCAGCACCATCACAATGAATGTTTTTCTTATATTATTCTGTCATTACAGACTGTGAAATAAATGAGCAGCCGCATTTGAATTAGGAAACGAGAGAGGAAGGAATCACAAGGTGCGTAGGGGAGCAATCTAGAATCAGTTTGAGTGAGTTTAAAAATCAAGGATGGCATCCCAAAGAATGCATCCCTGGTTAATCCATAAACTCCGTAATGTTAGCAGCGGTATTGCTAAAATAGTCCAACAGCACTCACATATTCTCCGCTCAAAAGTGGCATGATACAAAAGATTTGAAAGTTTTTGCAATACCTGCTTTGAGACAGAACGCATTCATTTTTACACAGAGTTTCATTCTACTTGGTACTCAACACAGTGTCGAGAGAACAGCAAATAAAAACGGGGAGTTGAGCCAATTTTGTTGGTGAATTTAGGCTGAGACAGAATTTTAAATGTTTTAGCAATCCTTCCACATAGCTAGCTGTTATAGACCCAGCAGCTATGCCTGTCAACAATGCTGCAAATAAATATGTGGTTGCTTAATGAGTGGTGGAAAAAAAATTTGGCCTTAAGGAATTTAAAAGGTGCCAACTTTGAACAAAACCACGCACTCAGCAGGGAATTGTAATCTCCTATACAACGGAATCATCTTTTTAATCTTTAAGGACTAAAAGCGAAATAAACATACATTTGTCTATTTCCTCATTAACATAATAACATCAAACACATGAACATCAAAGAGCACGCTTGTTTGGTTACTGAAGCCTAAACTGGCAGGGCTTAAGTCTTTCTAAAGCAATGTATGTGCTGCTTATGAACAAGAGCTACAGTGCAGAATTAATCGCATGGATGATTCCGCTGGACATCGAGGTGCAGGGAAGGTTGCTGTGGCGATGAGACTGCCGATTCAACAGGAGTCCATCGCATGGAACCCCCCAACCCCAACCCCACCCCCAGTGCTCAAACTCTCCTGTCTCAACTTCCCCCGTCGAGTAAGGGCTTGCAAGAGGGCAGCAACCGGTGCAGCAAATTGTTTACGGGTGCTGTGAGCTAGCTGGCTATTACTACAATAATTTGCGCCAAGGCGCGCTTTTTCTCGTTTTTTTTTTAATCGAGCGTATCTTTATGAGTCAGCCCCCAGCCTGCTAAGGACTGCGCAGTTTAAAAACCGCTCGTGCTGATTGCCATGCTTTCATTCCATTATGAGCTAGCCCGTCTCCTGAGGTTTTCTCCTGCTTCCAGCCCTTGGGTGGGTGGAATTAATTGGTCATGTTCCTACAACTGTTGGTTAGGAACAGCAGCACTCGTAAATCGCACAGAAGCACTGGGGTTTATTTTATTTTTTGGGGGAGAGTTCGTCTCTTTAGTAGGACAACTGCTTGCCAAGTCATTCCCTCCCTTGACTCATTTATGCCCTTGGATTCTGATATCTGCATCAATGGAGAACACCTTCACAGGGAGTTGCAGTTGCAAACAGCCTGCTCCAGGCATGGAGATGAAGATATTTCTTGATCCTCCCTTTCTTTTGACTGGGTGACATGGTGGACGAGGGTGACTCTTGAATATACTTTCTCTTTCTGGTCTCCATCGTGTCGTTAATCACCTGCGATGTCAACCTGGGTGTTGAGAATACGCTCCTTTTTGGTTAAAAATCCTTCTTATACATTCTGTGTCACAAACAATATCCCTTTCGATGCCAACCATATCTTGCAAAGTCACGCGCTCATGAAGCCAAAGGCTCTTTTGACGGAAAGAGGCTGCTGAACAACCAAGGCCACAGACACAGACAGGAATCTTTATTTATTTCTGTTTCGCAGAGGCATCTGAGGATGCAGGATAGTGTTTTAGAGAAGTTTGCTTCTTTCTGCTGTTCGGTTCACCAGCCCATTTCTCCCGAGGGAGGACTGAGCAGTCTGAACAAGATGCTCATTACAAAATTAATCACAGAGCTTTAGCTAAAAAATCCTGCCGTATCTAGCGCCCACCTGAGGAGGAGGGAAAGCAAGAAGAGCCAGGTGTAATTTCAGACTCAATTGAACCTTTGTGATGCCTGCCCTCTGAAGAAACTCTCTCATTTAACATTTTTTTTTTCAAAATGCTGAAGCAGGAAAGTTTGCTTTGAAAGCAATTTCCATAAAGATCAACTATGAAATTAGGGGAGATTAAAGGGTGCACCAGTGACATAAGGAACGCGGTCTGCGCTTTGCTTCGGGGACGTTAAGAGTGATTGCTGTCTCCATTTTGATTGCCCAGTCTTGTTAGTGAGGGATTGCTGCGTAAGTTTTACTTAGGTCCCTCAATTTTCTTTCGTGTTGCAAGTTGGCAACACGTCTGCATCGACAGATGGAGGGAACCTGCGTCTGATCAATAACAAGCAAGCAGGACTTACTGTGAAATCGTACGATTTACTTTGGACTTAAAAGCATTTATTATAAGTCTTAGAAATCACGAAAGATTTAATTACTTGTTTAATCCTAACTCAAGGTATCCACACTTTGATGTTTTGATTCGTTTAAAGCTTCTGCTTTGATTTCTCCGTAGATACAATGAAAGTGCATTCAGCAAGAGAGAGCCATGGTCCATAACGGCGGAATCAACATCCTGGAGCGTGCACTGTTCAGCACAGGAATGAATGCTTTTAATGTGTTGGTTAGCTCCTTTCTTGAGGCTCTGAATATGGGCACATGTGAATGTAATTATACTAAGTGGGTGTCTCTGGCTCCTGGGCTCCCTAAATTATAAATGTTACTGGCACAATTTAAATGTACTTTCTCAAAACAAAACAAAGAGAAAAAAAACATTTTAGCGATTAATGATTAAATCCTTATGTTAAACCATGCAAATCTTGGCACCGTTCCTCATCCTGAAGGTGAGACAATCACATGGAAAAAAAGTTTAGGAAAACCTGTTATTAGAACGGTAATTGATGGGGATATTGCGTTCTTTAATTAAAAACTTCAGCAAAAGATAAATTTACCAATTCATATAATTACCTTGAAAAGCCATAAGAATGTTTACCACAGTGGATCTGCAGGGCACTGTTAAGCAGTAATTTCCTAGTGTTTTTCCAGTGCTTTAGCCCATGTTTTTTCCTAAGCTCTGCTATCATCTCTGAGACTTTGAACTGTGCTTTGTCATGACAATCTTTCCGGAGCTAACTGATGGTTTTTAATCATATACAACTGTGAGCATTACAAAGGGAAGTGCTTTGCATATCATTATAAGAGAAATATTTTGCATCTTACTTAGTTTATTTTCACAAGTGAGCAACCTCTAGTATTCCAGATGACGGCTGGTTGTTCAGAGCAGTGACAACGCTGTAATTATATAGCCCACAGACGGAAAGGAATTGCATTTGACTGGCTGTGACAGGAAGTAGCGAGCAAACAGGCCCCATGGTGGTCAACACAGTGGGACAGTCACATATGCCCACACAAATGCACACCCACATAAACACACGCCCACCTGCCCACAAGCAGTTACACACACTCATTGGCACTCATGAAGGGAGGGAGGCAATCACACAAACACAAACACGCACACACACACACACACACACACACACACACACACACACACACACACACACATCTATGGACTATTACCACAGAATTAACAAAACATACACATGTTGAGTTTTTGAATTATGAATAAAAAAAACAGAAAAAGAGGGTGCATGACCTCTGGTCAGTGCACATACTTTTTTTAATAAAAGAGAGGAAGTAGTACAGCAGTGAGGTAGTACACAGCCAGTGCAGACAACAGGTCCATAAAGCTGATGTTGGCTTATGGAAAGCAAAATCACCAGCCAACTCATCCGTGTTCTGTTGTCTACCTACTGGTAGTGTGACCATGAAAGTGGTAAGACGTGCAAATACATATGCGTGTGCTTGCACAAGCGCGGGTTCATGTGTGCAAACACCAGCCAAGGCAAGCGAGATGCTTTCAGAGAAATTGCTGGTTTCTCAGCGTGTGATTCATGCTGTAATCGCCCCATGCCTCGCTTCGTGATTGCCCAGCACTTAAACGAACAACAGCGGCAACAGGACAAATCGCTTCTCTTCTCAAACTTCCATTTAGGAGCTGTGAGATTCTCCTTTCTGCTCTTTTCCAGCACTTAGCTGATCTATTGAATGAGACAGACTTGATGTGAGTTGAAGGTAAATCACTGGCCACAGAGTCACAGTGACCCTGCATGTGTGAGACCGCCGCCGTTCGTACCCCCCTCCCAACCACAGCGCCTTTATCGCGGATCGAAGCACGCCTGGCGATAACTCACGCTGTAAGTGCCCCTTGCCGGCAGCGCCACAAATCACGGGCACAATTAATATCCTCGATTGTGCGTGTATGCCTCTACAACCCTCCCGTTTATGGCTTTAACATTGATCACCATTTCCCAACAACAAAGTGCACGTTTATTTATTGCTCGGAAGTGTTACTTAAGCAATGATTAAAACGTCTGTTTGGAGGGGGGAGAATTGAAAAAAATATGCAAAAAAATGCAACAACGATGAATTTCCAAGGGAATCTATTTATTCAGCGAGGCCCCTGGCCAGGGAACATTTTAATCTGTACGGGAGATTTTAATAGAATGGGAAAAGGAATTTATTCCGATTTGAAGTAAAGGTTATTGCTGGAAGGAGCCTGATCGCAACTTATTATGTTGAGTGCAGCCGCTCAGAGCAGAAACACAACGGTTATACATGCAATTTAAACAAGGGACGCATGTACCAGCAGACCGGAGGGGGTAGTATGAGGAGGGTGACCAGGGCGGGGTTCAGGTCGCTGCTTATGCATTCGCACACGCGCATTCACATGTATGCGTGTGAGCATGTGAATGTGGGGGAGGCATGAGCGGAGGGAACGATAAGGACGGGGAGGGGCACAATCACAGACTTTCCCAGGATATGCAGAGGGAGCGGTGATCCGGGTGCTGATGCTGGAACGGAGAGCGGAACACAAGGATTGCTGAGGACAGCATGTGATTTGGGCGGGGCGCACAAGTAGGAGCCCGGTTCTCTCCTCTTTTGCACTCTCCCTCCCTTGCTCCAAACCCCTCTTTCCTCCCCTTCTCTGTCTCTCTCTCTCTTGGTCTTTAATGGCTGTGTAATCCTGGCCGCGGTGAGCGCGCCCCTGCCCTGGGCGGCCACCCGTGAAATAACCCAGAGTGACGGCTGCTCTGGGAAGCGCTCACAATGGATTACTGCACTCGCCGGGAGGCAAATGAACCGAGGGCCCGCACCGCGCTAAGTGCTCGGGATTCTTAAGAGGGTCTTCTCACTGCCGGTCGTCACTTTGACAGGAAGGAAAAGGGGTTGTGACGGAGGGTGGGTGGGAGTCCGCACCACCTAAAGTGACTGAATTAAACACACAGGGGTGCTGCGTGGGGCCCAGCATGGGAGGCCTGACAGGTTTTTCGCTGACAGAATGACAGGCCAAGCCAACCGGCTGAATTAATGGTGCTGACTGGGGATTCTTCCCATGTGAGCTAACACAACTCCCTCTGCAAATTGTTTGCAAAGTTGCAATTGTTTAATTTCTTGCAACTCTGACGGTACATTCTCAGACGGATAGCAATGGATTCGATTAAAATACGCACGCTATTTTTAAGGGCTCAAAACACTGAAGAGGCTGAAGACCAAAATTACATCAGCGCATGCTGAAGAGGACAAATTTGACTAAAGCAGCAATCCAAACTTTCTGTCAGGATCACTTTGTTCAGCCTAATTTCACACTCCAAAATGATTTGTCAGTTTTAATTGAAAGTATCATATACTGACATAAAATAAGTATAGTTAAATTAGTTGTATGAGATTGTGTTGGCGGTATTATAAGAATGAGGCATTAAAACGATGAAAATTTCTTCTGTCTTGAGTGTTTCGGGTGAATAATGTCATTGGCTATAACTTTTCAGATCTCCTGCCATCACATTGTATACAATTCATTTGATACAATAATGAATAGAAGACAGGAAGCAGTGAGTTATTAACTGGTCAGAGTAAATTCTACTTCATTGTGTACATAATTTCCTAATTAATGAATAGCAGACCATTAAAAACTGATGCTTGATATGAAGAAGTTTCTTTCATATCTCAGGCACATGCCAGAAGTGTCCTGAAAGTTTTAACCTTTTCATGAATACTAAGGTACCACGCTACACTACACCGCTGTAATGTAGCTTGGTGTCTGGGTAAAACACCTACCAATCAAGCTCCTCATTGACTCACTGAGCCAGCAGAGATATAGAGATACTAGATATGTATGCAATTCAATGCAATACAGCATTTTGCAACAATACTAGGGAAAGTCTGTATTCCTAATATCAGGTTATCTTGAATTCAAATATATCAACAGAACAGTAAAACATGCTTTTTTCAAATACCTCTTTTAGCAATAAAGTACAGAGCTGGAATTTTGAAAAAAATAAAAATAAATAATAACATGTAATGATACTGTCATTTTAACTGAATGTAGTGTTCGCATTAAGCGCAATGCAACTTAGCTAGCTTCTTTTCACTGTTTGTGCTGACAGTAATTGGTGTCTCTGTTCCAAAACCTTTTGTTTGTTGAGATTGTGCGGCTCTGCTCTCTGTTTCCTTCCCACAAATCAACCAGTGTGTCTCATGAGTCCATAAGCCTGTCATTCTTGGCTAACGAAATGTCTGGCTGCCAGGTGAAAATAAAATCGTTGAAATAAATTGCAGGTATAGTAAACTGTGTTGCAGTATGACAGGGTCGACAGAGGTTATAGGCTCATGTGTCAAAAATTGCATTTAAATTCGATAAAAATGCCGGTTTATTTGTTTGTATTCCTCATAAAATGGACTGGGTTAACATAGCAACAAGAAACATATGCCAAACAGATGAAAAAATGTCTTGTTGTTACTCTGAGAAACAATTTGATAAACCACTTACAACAAAACCACAATGTTGTGCATTCTCTTTGTGTCACAGTACACTAACTTTTGTAAAAATTAGATCTTTTTATGTTAGTCTCTTTCAAGATTGGATTTATTACCAGCACAATGTAATAGTAATGTCATTTTGAAGTACACGCTTTTATTCGTTGTGAGATGTAGCACTGCATTCCTCTTTAAAATTTGCTCAACAGTTGTAAATGTCAAACAGACTCATGTGTGCTGACTATCATGTGACTTCCCTAGATCCCATGTCACGTGACTTCCCTGTGAAAATGCACCAGGAAGGCAGGGAGGAAAAGCTAGTCAGTAATCAGTCAGGCCTTTTAGTCCTGGGAGACAGGACAACATGCCAGCAACCGGCTCCTCTTTGATTCGGGGCCTGTGGAAACAGCCCCAAGCTGCCGCTTGTGTAAATACCTGCCGGTGTCACCTAGCCAGCTCGGCCAAAAACAGCAAATTACACCTGCTCTTCACGGAGCCCACAGGAAGAGCCATCTGACTCTGTTTGAAGAGGAGTCGCGAGCACTGGCCAGTTGATTTACAAGCCCGCCCGGAAAGTTCCAGACATTCTCCTGTCCAAACCGGTGAAATGTGGTTTGCATAAATGTTCCATTACATTATGGTCCACCTGTCTCGACTGTGTTTTTATTCTCTGCGCACAGAGTCCCATTAGAGGGCGACTGACTTCAGACAGCAGTTCCTCAACAATCCTGAGATGACCCCACTGGGGGGGCGGTCATGTTGCTGGGAATTTTAGAGGAGGGCTGCGGATTTCATTTGCAGACTCAACTGTTCTATACTGTGTTCGGAGGTCTTGGCCTTGAAAAAACCTGTCGGCTACCCGCGTCACTTGTTAAATCTTGATTGTGTTGTCGATCCCCCGCTCGCTCATCAGAGACGCGGCGATTTCACACCTCCGTGAGCAGAGACGGGCGGCCCTCCGGTTCCGTGGGGATGAGCCATGCGCGGACGTGCGCCCGCTCTTTCGACACGGTTCCTCTGTGAGCAAGTACACGGACTGAGACGGAGGGAGCAGTGAGTCACAGTTAATATGACCTACTATCCAGCAAGGGGCTGGATTTGAGCGGCCTGCTTTATGGAACCACATCAAATACACTCTAAGTTCTTAATTACTTTGCCATTTTCACTGCCATATTACTGGGTCCTCTGAAATCACTATATTTTAAATGCCCATAACGTATCAGCACTGGGTGCTATATTTGACATGCAGAGGGAGTACAAACAGACATGAGCAAATGTAAAAACTTCCATTAGCAAGCTCAAAGAATAATATTCTTTGTGCAACAATTTCCCTTCCCTGATTGAAAGAACAAGTTACATGATTAATAATCACATAATGCAAGTGCATAGAACTCTTGTATGCTTTCAAAATGCCAATTCACTAATTTGGTCCCATGTTTCACATGTTTTAGTCAACTCTCCCACTCTTCAGGGATCTTCAGTTTATTTATAATTTATTTGAGACTTCATTATTACAGATGGCCTCGCACAAGATTTCAAGGCTTTCCTCTTGATTAAGCCAGTGTTATTATCTATTTTGTGTTTCCCAAGACTCAGTTCAAAGAAGCCTTTTCACATTCCTGGTGTTTAACATTTGATCAACTGTATAAATGGAAGGTTTTTTTTATCTACATCTGTCAATATCCTACAAATGAGCAACTGAGCAGCTCAACTGACAGCTCCATTCACCACCCATAAAAGGATCCCTGTAAACTTTTACATAAACGTAGAGAGTTTAAGCACAGCGGGAAAGCGGCCACACATGCTGTTGAAAAACGTCTTATAAATAATTCAAATGGCTCCTGTAATAAACATACTGAGAAATTTGTGGTATTAAAACTGTTTTTATGTTTATGTTTTTATTAACTTTCCTGCTCACTATTCATTTCAAAATTGGCCTTTAAATTCATGTTTAAACAGCAAATGTGTTCTGTTATTTAGATACCTATAAATTATCCTAATAGCAAAATAATAAGAGAAGCTGTTATGTATAAAAACCAAAACCTGGTCACCTTCCTTCGTAGTTTCCTCCTTCCCATTCAGCCCTGTTCATCTTGGCCATAGTTTGACAGGTAAATTAGCGATGGTGAAATAGTTTTGACTGTCTTTCCCCATTTGCCTGCGGTTATGGAGGCCTTATGTGTGGGACACAGTGCGACTAAGATGAGGTTGGGAATGCGGCGCTAGTTGCCATGGTAACTCACATGCGATGCGGACGTGGGCCTTGCGGCTTTTCGTGGTGCCTGCCGAGCTCCAAGCCACACACTGGCACCAGTAGTCCTCCGGCCCGAACAGCTCTTCGACCTGCTGACGCGATATCTCGATGCTGGCCTCCCGAACCACCAAACCTGGAGAGATGACATAAAACCAGGGTCAACCCTTAGGATAACAATCTTCATACTTATGACAGGAAGCACAGAGAAACCAATATCAGCCCATGACAAGCTATAATTACAGCACCATTCAACACATGCCAAAACCAAGATGAAAAGATGCAGTCAAAATCCAATTATAATACAACAGTGTTATAGCAAGACAGCAAAATACAGTCACAACATTCAGATTGAGGACCATACAACATCAATCTAAACCAATACAAAAAAAAAAACGGAAAGTTTGAGGTGGCAGGATTCCAATGTTTACTCATCGTTCTGCAAGAAATTCTGCAAAGAATCTGTTTCACTGTATGATGTCACAACACAGATTAGCACTCTTAACTGAATTACCTTCGGTATATGAGGCTCAAGTGGTTACAGCTGGGAAATAAGTGCTCTGTCTTACGATACCGAAAGTGTTATGTATGTCCTCAATGACATCACTTGTTAAGTTGCAAGGGAGTGACATGGGAATAGATTACAGAGGAATACATTTACAGGGAACGCAACACAACCTGGTTAATTGATAATTTTCCACAGGGGAGGACTGAGAAAAACAAAGTCATTATTATCATTTCACTCTTGCTGTGTAATATTTGGCCCTGTCTGAGTTAATTGAGCAGATTTTTTGGCTTTCGATTCAGAACTGCTGCCAGAATCATCTGTGTATACTCCCATAATTCTTGTTTGGGGGAATTAGTATATTTTATACTAATGTCTGCATCCCTGTTTGTTTCTGGAGAGGAGACAGTGATTTTCCACACACAGCAGTTGGGTGCTGACATTTGCGAATCACATCATCACTTAAAACTGTAGCCATTGGCACTGGGAAAAGTATAACAATGAGGATGTCATTACAAACTTCGGCTGTGTAAATATGATAAATGCAAGTGTGAACGGTGGCCTGTGTGAGTGTGTGTGCACATGTACCTTTGATTATGCAAGCATGTATGCACGTGTTTGTGTATGTGCATGCATATTTGTGTATATTACATATTTGGAAATTGTATGTATACCTGAGAATATATGTGTGAATAGGTGTGCATGTATGTGTGTGTGCGTAGCGTGTGGCTATGTGTGTGCATAGATGCCCATATGTGAGCATGAGTGATTGAGTGTGTGTGTGTGTGTGTGTGTGTGTGTGTGTGTGTGTGTGTGTGTGTGTGTGTGTGTGTGTGTGTGTGTGTGTGTGTGTGTGTGTGAGCTCAGCTGGCCCTTCAGCATGCTGCCAGCAGTCACATTAGCTGGTGGGATATCAGAGCAGGCGCTTCCAGAGAGTGCAGCCTGAGCCACAAAGCCAGAGTAATCCCCCATGCAAATGTGGGAGAGGACTGCTGTCTGTTCTCTGTTCTCTCTGCTCCTCTCTCTTTCAACCGTTTCTCTCCTTTCTTTCATGCCCCTCCCAGCCCTCTGTCTTCATCCTTAGTGTGCAGTCATGATGAGAGCAAGAAAAAATCAATTTTGGGAGGCAGGGTGGTGGGTAGGGGGTGTTCACCTGTAAACCTGTGAAAACATCTCAGTGTGTTGATGGCACTTTCAGTGTGAAATGGAGGAGGCGGGGAGGGGGGGCGGGGATGAAAAAAAAAACACTTGGCTTTTTATTTCAGGTTCAGGAGATTTACAATAGCTCCTTATATTAATCAGCCATGGTGCTCCATGGAGACGTCCTACGTACCAGCTTAGCGCTCATGCAAAATTTAAAGGTGCAACAGTGAGGAGCAAACGCCAACGGCTGACTCTGGTGTTATCAGGCAGCTCACTAGACAACGATGTTAAAAACAGATTCAGAGATGGGAGGGAGGGAGAGAGAGAGAGAGAGAGAGAGAAAGAGGTCTTTTATAGGACATCCAATTATATTTCAAATGTTCAGCTGATTTTAGAATATCATATTGTGTAAGTAGATATGAAAGAAATAAAAAGAGAAACATATCATCAGTGGGAGATCGAGGAAAAGATTAATAAAAGAGAGGGAAAGAAATAAAAAATAGAGATGAAGAAATTCATTAAAAAATAAGAATTCCGTTGAATTAGAGATGAAAGAGAAGTACAGTACGTATCAGCAAATTTTTAAATCCGCCAAAGAAAGAAAGACATGGAAAGATGACACAAATAATGATCCACACAAACATGAAATACATAATGTAAACGTAAAGTAAATGAAGTAAAACGGTTAAATAAGTAATAAGAGAGAGACAGAGTGAGTGAGACTTGGACTTTGAGAGGGAGAGAGAAAGAGCACACTGCACGCTCTTAAGCTGCTGCTTCTAGGGAGCGGTCATGGGAGAGTTGAGACCACGTCACCACTTTGCACACAGTAAATCAGAGGCAGTAATAATCAAACGTTCGGCGTCCAAGGCGGGGAGAGCGGCTTGCCAGGCGCGGCCGTTTTACGTGCTCATTGCGTTTAAGAATGAAGCGCTGCCACTCACACATCGGCCTCCTTCCACTTTTCAGCACCTCCGCGCGGGAAGCCTGTCGACGCTGGTCTGGACTCGACACCGATGGGACCCGATTCTGTTTCTCCAAGATACAGATTTACAGTCTGCTTTCAGCATAACCTTACATGAACTTCTGCTATAAAATGTGTAATTCAACAGCACTTTATTATCAGTGCAAATGAAACTGTCATTATAAAACAGTATATAAAAGTCTTCCATAAAGAGTAAAGACATAACTTTGGGGGAAAAAAAAAAAAAAAAAAAAAAAAAACCTTTTGGCCAATTTAAATTTGGAAAAGGAAAAATGTGAATTATATTTTTAGACTAAGGTATATTTATTAAGGTAAGTTTAAATGGTTGTCCCTAGTCTCTTATTACATACTCATATATATCATTCTTGCGAGAAACCAATACAGACAGAGCAATTGTTTCTCAGTGCTTGAATACCAACGGGACTTTATTTTACCAACAGGAAGGCTAATTAAAGTACCCTTTCTTCACATTGACAATGTGATCATGGAAATGTATTCTGGAAGCACTGCATTTTTTGGCATCAAAGGAATGTTTTTCTTAGAAAACACTGCGATGAAATGAGGAAAAGTAGCTGAAAGTCTGTTTTGAAAATGATCATTGCTAGGTCAGTAAGCCTTTGGGAAGACAAAGCAAAAAAAATAAATAAATAAAAAAGAATCCCCTCTGAATTGTTTTATGAGAGCCTCACGAAGACACAATGAGGGAAAGCAGACTAAAGAGGACAGGAGATAGCGAAGACCTCCAAGAATTGGCTCAGAATGAACACTTAACTATGCCCATTGAAAACAGGGGGAGTGTGCTTGCTCAACCCACAGCCAAAAGAAACACTAAACAAAACCGGCAGCGAAGGGAACTGATGAGAAAGACTGAGTAAACTGCAGCAGAGAGTGAAGACAAAGGAGAAAAGATCGAGTAAACTGCAGCAGAGGGTGAAGACGAAGGAGAAATTTTCATCCCTAAAGAGCGCCTCCTCTGTTTATGCCATGAAATTCTGGTGAGCTTCTGTATTCGCGGGGAGCAGCCCATACCTCAACATCGCTCCTTGCGCCCCCGTTCTCGGGACACACGGATGGAGGAAGCTGAAATGGCATTGTCCACTGACACGGAAAGCAATTGACCTCATTTATGAACCATCAGGGCCATGAATAATTGAAGCCTGTGACTCAACCTGCACTGTGTGCTTGTTCCATCATGACAGAGAGGGAGAACAGGAAGTAAAAATCAATAGGAAGCAGAAGCATACTGGAGCGGTGATTGGTTTGCTGTGATTGGACGCGTTATGTCGGGTGCATATCTGTGACTCTGAAGACAAGGCTCACAGGTCACAGCTACTGGCCGTGTCGGGCCTTTAGCATTATATGGCAATTTAGGCTCTTCAGTGCTGAAATGGTGTTCTTAACTTGAACAGTATATTGATAGCTTCAGTAAACCGTGCTTTCCAAAACAAACTCACCACTCCTAAAACATATTGTATTGTATTCAAATTGCAGCAAGTACAGTTAATATTGTAGTCCAAATAGCCTGCAAATAAAGCCTGCGTCTTCTGGTCATGTACATTTTTGTTCAATATGTTTTAAAATTGCATCTGAGGTTTAATATATTCTTCATGTACTGAGTTGTTTTTCATACACAATCAAAAATAATACATAATATAGGGAAGAAACATGTTGTTTTTGCTTTAAGACGGTTTTATGAAAGCTATTTCAGTAACCAAACAAGGGATGGTGATTTATGTTACACCTCAATAAAACATATTAGCAAACCCATTGGAACTCCTGGATTCTGATACATCCTCAGGTTTTAAAATGATATGAAGCTTTATGTCGCTCCATGTACTTAAGGTGCAGTTCATTTGCCTAATTTTGTATCATTTTAGGAGTGCTTTTTTTCCCCAACGCTTCTTCAGTTATTCAGCACATTTCATACCATTCCAACACCTTTCACCATGACACCTTCACATTTTGCAATATTTTCAGTAGATATGTAGATAGACATACGGTTCACAGCGTACTTTCTCATTTCCTTCAACGAGACATTGATCTTCAACAATTTTTCAGAACTTTTTAACAAGCTTCACGAATATAACTGAATCAAAATTCACTGTTTCTTCACTGCCATATCAATGAAACATCAACATTCAATAAAGCAAACCTTTATCATATACAGGCTAGTCCACACACCACTTAAATTTAGTTGAATTCCAACATTACTATTTTAACGACCAACCTCCAAAGCAATGGAGATACCCTGAACATATTTTTGTACTAGTGACTGATGTCCATCAAAAATTAATTCGCATTATCACAAACACTGATGTTTTGATGAAAAAAAAAATGGTTGTCTTCATCACCCTTTGAAATGTCATAGGTGTACTTGACAGGAAATACGTAAGGAAATGACATAGTCGACATCATTAACAGTAAAGCAGCGAATCGGCTCTCTAAGCCTACACGTCCTGCATAAGGGGGGTGACATGCAATGTGATCAGTAGCACAACCTTCTGATCTCCACTTGAGTAGCTTCCCACATTCCTTCACTAATTGAGTAATTTATCCAAATATGGAAGGAATTAAAGGTTAGAGATGTGAATACACTGATGCATTAGTTGCAGATTTATTAATGATGAGTGCCATTCAGATTGGCGGTGGTAGCGGTTATAGGAGCGATAATTCTCCCTAATGAAGAGAGCGCTTCCCCAACGCCCACGGTGATCACTCGTAGGGTGATGACCCTGGAGGGGGTGTGCATTACAGTGCTGTAACTACAGTGCCGTAACTACATGTAATTAACTTGAACCCATTTATAGAAATCAATGAGCCGGCTCGCACAGAGATTAGCAATGACAATCTCTCACTCTGCAGATGGTTTCACCCTGAGCGGGGGAAAAAAAAACACAGGGACACCGGACAACGCATGACAGCGTACTCCACACTGCACAGGGTCACAGTCAGTACCATGATTTATCCAGAACTGTACGCTGGTTTTTTAACACTGACCAGGAGTTAGGTTAAAATCGTGAGTCAACTGCCAAGGGGCACGATGGTGTAGTGTTCAACTGCCATTTTAAAACAATCTTGGTGTGACTTTCAGTTGATTGCCCCCTACAGGTAGGGTCTTGTGTATCATTGTTGCCGTGAAAGTGATGTCATGAAACAATCAAAATGCAAAAGTGTAAGATGTGTGGATGAGAAGCCCAAGCTTTCAAGTGCACTGAACTAAATGGAGCAGCTTATTGCTACAATATCAAAGGAAGACATGAATCGGTTCTTATTATCATGTTCCTATATTAATGTCAGAGGCGCTAAATATTCTTGCTTGCCCTTCAGCTGCATACTCGATGCAGTGTAAAGCCGAGTGCGGAATGGCACTCCCGATGATATTGATGAGATAATGAGACAAGGTTTCTGTTGGGGGCTGGGGGGATGGGGGGCTCTGATTTCTGCCCTCGGAGGGTAAACGGCAGAGAGAGGAAACCTGAGGAATCCATTCGAGATTCCTCGGGGGCTCCTCCTCGCCCGCACGTGATTGGTTACAGAGGAAATCCATTTCGAGGAAGCTAATGATCCCGGTCCGGTGTTCTCAGCCTTTTTCGCCGTAAGCAAAGTCTTTATTTATTTATTTCCTGCAAAGAACTCTGGGGGTAATGATTTTTTTTCGGCTGGAGCCGGGCAGCAGGGCAGAGATAACGCGCCCCTAGCTCCCATCCCTCCCTGGCCCGATCATCTGCTAATCTACTCCTGTCCCCGCGCGGTGAGGGAGAGGGAGAGGGAGATGGAGAGGGAGCAAGCGTCGGATCGTCTTTCTTCCCGCTAAAATAGCTATTGACCGGCCCCAGCCAGCCCTTATCTGCGGTTTCTTTTCTATCAATCAGGAGAAATTAGAGAGAGCGGGGCAGCCGGGAGGTGGGCTCGGAGAGTGTGTTAGTGTAGCCGCCAGCTCTCAGCGCGTGGGGTGCGTGCGCGTGTGAGTGTATGTGTGTGTAACGCGTGGGCTTCAGGTTTCAAACCAGCCCTTTCTCCAGCGTTAGCTCTCTGACACTTTGACAAAGGGTCGGCAATAAACACCGACGCTCCTTTTCACACTGTCAAAGCTGTGGATCAGGATCGCGGAGAATGTTTAAAATCAGCTTGGAACGAGTGTCACACTGTATTAAGAAGCTGGCTCTTTCATCATTCTGACTGCGGTTACATCCTCGGAGCTCTGTAAACCGTAATGCGGACAAATGCGCTTTTGTGTGTATCCAAGTGTGTTTCAGTGTGAGAACGCCTATGGTCTAGGTCCCGCATGTGTGTGAGTGCGCGACCACATTTGTCTCCAAACGCACGTCTGTGTGAGTGTGTGTACGTGTGGGCGGGTGCAGAAATACATCCCTCCTGGAATGAATAAATAAAAAGACCGATGTTAATGGCAAGGCTGTTTTTTGAAAGAGCAAAATACCCCCAGGGTTCCGACGCCATTATATACTACAAGCCTCCCTTGATTGACCGCTTTCAGCTGCCAAAGTGGGAAATTGAGTTCTCTGTGTAGCCCACAGGTAGCAATCACGCTGCATCTCTCCTTATTTATTCCTGCTCCGCTTCCAGAGGACAGGATTTATTAAACTGCTGGATATTAACACCCTGAAGACGCGGCTGTGTCCAGGGACACTGTTGGACACATCGGCTCAAATGACACTCATGCTCCAGCTGCAAGCAGTGCATGCTGGGAGAGGACAAAGCGAAATGTCAACCCGGGCCGTGGCGGAGACAATACGTCTGTACGCTATACGTCTCGGCATACAAAAAACACATAAGCCCCCCTGCAATACCAGCATTATAGATGTCCTGAAATAGAAGAAAAAGGAAGAAAATCTCTTCTGAAGTGTATGGGGACCTAAAGTGTACCCCTCCTCATTGAAATGGAGTCTGACATTTCTTAAGCTTTATACCTTACTACGGAATAGGGGCTCGCTAATCCAATGGTGGAGGAGATATGTCACCTTCCCCAGGTGAATATTGTGGCATTTTCCGGGAATCCTTTTGTTCGGTGCAAACACTAGAGACCCGTGCCGGGGAATGTGACAACCATGTTGAAATCAGCGACATTTACTGCCTGCTGCGAGCGTATTGAGAATAGGGCAGTATAAACACAATGCAATTATCCCAGCTTCCCTCTCAGTCATCCAAAATAGTATATATAAGGGGGGTAACAGTAAACTGGACGTCTCTAAAACGGGGGAAAGTGGAAGCCGGGGAATGGGGAGAAGGAGCAACGGGAATGGGATGAAAATAGAAAGAATGGGGATGAGAAACAGAAGGTTGTGGAGTGAAGATCTTTACCATGGAAGATCCATTTGATTTTTTAGTATCCTGGGTTTGTCAGATAAAGCGGGAGCATTTTTTGTATTTCCTTCAGAACATGTGGCTCCAAAATCTTCACGCTTGTTGCCTGCGCGTTTGTCGCCACAGGCTCGCCGTCATAAACAGGCAGAGCGAGTCGCCACGGGGGGACGGCTGGTTTGTCGGGTTCGTCTCCCTGGTCTAAATTTTAATTATGTCCTGAGACCACCGGCAAGACATGAGGAACAAACGGTAAGACTCGTGCCGCTGGTAGGATTACAAGATGTAATGGAAAATGTACATATTTAAGGAGGCTGGAAACTCTCAAACAGGCCCTTTCATTACGGGGAACTTCCGTCACAAATACTTAATTCATTTATTTGTTTTCTGACTCCATGAGGGCTTATCACTTTCCCTTATTCTCTCTTCTCTCCTCGCTCTCTTTCATGCGTCGTCCGTTCTGTCATTGCTATCAGGTCAAAGTAAACCCTTACTGAAAGACTCTTTTGTCCATAGCCACCATCCATGCAGACCTTCAATGGTTCCCAGGCGGCTACCGACACAGGCTTTAAACGGAATCTCACTGTCCCCCCTCCCCTCCCCTCCCCTCCCCTCAGTGCTTACCTGAGGTCTCATCCACCCGCTCCTCCACCGTGTGGTCCTTCTGGTGGACCCACTCACTGTTGCACTTGAAGTATATCTGGGTGGCAGGCGTGGCTTTGCAGTACAGGTTCACGGGCTTGTTCTTGACAATGTAGGCCTCCTCGGGCTCCATCAGGAAGTGGGGGAGGGGCTCTGGGGGGTCTGATGGGAAGGTCTCCGGCAGCTCCCCGAGTCCCAGGAAGTCATCGTCCACTGGTGAAGAGGAAGGGAGAGGGTTACAGCACCATTACAATCATGCATGAATCATCATTGTACTTCACTGACCTGTCATCGACTTACAATGCAAAGTCAAACCATTTTATAGCTTCATATTCTTACGAGGAATAAATGAATGAACCAGACACCTCTGGTTCTGAAGGAAACTATATTTGCATTGAGCAGACACTGCAGGCCCACTGCCGTTCAACAAACGTGTGAATCCGCCGTTGTTCAGACTGAGCCCTGCTTCACTCTCACCCAGGGATACGTGGCTGATTTGTGGCTGTGTGGCCAAATTCCAAGCATATTTCTGACAAACAGCTTGGATTTACACTCTTGATGTTCTTGCTCATCTCTGTAATTCTTTTCTTTTCTCTCATTGAGCAGGGTTTCATTAGACCCAAAGATGCTATTGCCTGAAGACTCAGATCAAACAGACTGACAAAGAGGTAAATTTACACCCCCAAGGAACATGAGACCTCCCATTTCAAAATTACGGCCATGGGTTCCCTCCCACTTTAAAAACATAATGTGTCCCGGGAGCCCCATAATAATGCTATGGTAACAGTGGAGAGCCCATACACATTTGAATAATGTAAAGCAATAGCTATGATTTCAACACAATGAACCACAAAACGATGCCACACTTCTTGCGCTGAGATTTAAAGTAGACAACATATCATTGATCGGGGCTTGACATCTTAAACCTCACAATTCAGTTCAATTCAATCGACTTCACTGACTTGACAGGTATAATAATGTCACTACATTTAAATAAGTAAGGCCCATGCATAAAATAGGACTTTTATTTTGTATTAGCTCTCCTCAGATTACGGATAGTGGCAACATATTGTGCTAACAAGAGATTGTCTTCTCTGCAATAGATTCTGCAATAGAGGTTGTCAAATTCGGAGCAGATTTCCCGTATTTTGTGGAACGCACAATTCTCTTCTCCATCTCCATCTAATTTTCACATTTGGTCAGGGAATGGAGCTCTGTCGCATACCCTTTCTCTTTCTCGATCTGTCTCTCTTTCTCTATTTCTATCTGTCTATGTCTCTCTCTCTATCCCACTTCATTGCACCATTGAATTCCTTGAGTGAGCAGAAAATTGTGTAAATAAATGAATTCCAGCTATGACCTATAATTTGTCATATTTTATTGTGGTTTTTTCATTTTTTTTCTTTGACTCACAGCCCTGCCTCTAAATTTTTGCTGCAACTTTACTCATCTCTGTATCTATTCTTTTATTTCCACATTTCACAATTGGATAAAAACAACTTTAATGGATATAAAGTACAAATCACA
Organism: Albula goreensis; assembly: GCA_022829145.1. NCBI lineage: Eukaryota > Metazoa > Chordata > Actinopteri > Albuliformes > Albulidae > Albula > Albula goreensis. Next base: position 7,703,342 of record CM040744.1, read on the forward strand.
AATCTTGCTTTCTCTCTATCTCTATTTCTATCTCCCACACAAACACACACACTCACAGACACACACAAACATGCATGGTCTCTCGCTTTTCTGTCCTTCATTCCTCATCCCCAAGACAGACCTATTCACCGTAACAAAATGGCAGAGAGAAAGTTCTGATTGACGCGTGCAAAGGAATGAGTAGAAAACGGCTGCTCCTTGGGCGAAAGGTTTATCACTCCATCGGTAATTCATCCTTGTCCCCTCGTTCCCTCCCTACCCCTGTCTGAGCCTGCATGTTGGACAGACCCTGCCAGTCTACGCAGACAATGTGAGTTATCAAGCGCTCCGCGCCATAAATATAATAAATCCCAGCCAGGTGATGTCACCATCTCTCTTCGTCCTGTCTATAATCTGTGAGACACAGATGAGCTCCAGGGGACGTCTGCTCAGGGCAACCTGGCAGCCCCTTTTCAGGGGTATAATCACAGACTCTTCGGTAAGGATTGAACTCCATTTTCTCCTGACCCGCTCCTAAATCACACCACCGCTTTCATCAGCTCTAAATCTACAGCTAATTGAAAAGTAGCTGTACAACCTGCATTTCACCTCCCCATTCCCCATTCCCCCTTCCCCCCCTCGGGCCCTGCAGCCAGAACGCGTGTCAGACTGACCAGAGTGTATCCTAGGACAGGACAGCAGGTGGCGCTGTGCTGGTGCCTGTCATCACTAGGTCTGGTTTCAGAAACATGAGGTCTGCTCCCTGACGGGGATATTTATCTTGAGCTAGAGGGTTGCATTTTCTGAGAGGTTTTTTTTTTGTATGAAGCCTCACATGAGCGTCCTCGTGTTTGTCTGCTCGGTCATTTGTGAGCGAGCCAACGGATCTGCCTAATGGAGGTGCTAAAGCTATAAAATTGGCATCATGTGGTGTACTGCCTAAACCGGTAGCCTCTGGAAGTTGAGGTTTGTGGGTTCTAATCCAGGGCGAGGCACTGCTGATGTACCCTTGAACAGCAAGCTCTACCGCAATTGCCTCACTAAAAATCTGCCTCTATAAATGGGCAGTGATATTTAAAACTGCAAGCGGCTCTTGATAAGGGCATACGATTTACAAACAAATTTGTGAATGTAAAGCAAAATCGATTCAAACATTTACAGCTGTATTACTTAACAAATTCACATAAACTTAACCACCTCGCAGTACACATTCGCTTCCCTTTATTTTATAAACCACAGTAAAACCGTGGAAAGGCAGGGTGCATTCAGACTAGAATACACAAAGAACACATAAGGGTACCAACAGATCTATATAAACTATATTCAAACAAAAACAGGCTGATTCTGGAGCACTGAAACCCATACTACACACACACAACAGAGGCACAAAGGCGCTGTTGTTTGGCGGCAAAGTCTTCCTTTGTACTCCAGCAAGGAGCCAGAGATCCCGCCCCTCTGATTGTAGGATTTACCCGCTTGTCTCACTCAGGCGTGACGTGGCGCGGCGCTCCACGGCACTACGCTCGTACGGGGCGTAAATCAAAACCCCTCTCCCTGCCTCTCCCCTGCTCGGCCTGCCCGAGGAGTCTGGGCTGGGATCTGGGGGGAACCCTCTCTGAACGTCTTATCGGTGCTCAGTGGCGTGGCCGGTGTGAGGTAATGCCCTCTTATCGTCTCTCCCCGATCAGCAGCTGCAGCTGCAGAGCCCGAAACCCCCATCACCACGGCACACCCCCCTCCCATCAACACCCCAGCGGTGCCCCTCCAGCAACCCCCCCACACCCCCCCTTCCCATACCTCCCACAACCAAAGATCCTGTGTGTGATTACTATCTCAATAACACACTCTTACATTTACACAGACCGTAACTCACAAACATACACACACAAGCATGTGTTCGTGTATGTGTGTGATGTGTGTGTGCTATTGTGCGAGTAACACACACACACACACACACACACACACACACACACACACACACACACACACACACACACACACATTCCCCAGACTCATTCATTGCACCCTGTGTCTCTGATCTCTATATATTTCAGCCTCAGGCCAGAGGGCGTACACACAGACGGGTAAAAGCTGCAATCGTTATTACTGCAGTTTATTATCATTAGTATCATAACCCCATTACCATGTACCATTTCAGTTTATTGTAGCTATAGATGCTATAGATGAACCGGAGACATGTGAATGAACTTTATGCACTTAAAAAAAGAAGAAATATATAGGCTTTACATTTCCTTTACCGAGATTTAGGAGTCAGAAGATAAACGGTCAATGAGGGCTGCATATCTTCTGCATACAGGCTATGACTACTCACAAACATACCCTTTATACTGTGTGTGTGTGTATGTGTGTGTGTATGTATGTGAGAGAGAGAGAGACAGTGACATGCAGAGAGAAAGATAGCGAGAGAGAGAGTCATTAATCAAAGTTCTCCATTCAGAACTGTAATTAATCAGCCATGCATTAATGTGCCATTAACGTATTAGATGACTGATACATCATTATGTGCACATTAAGTTAGAAGGACATGTGCCAGCATTCACAAAGCCTTTCAGACATTAGCACCATTCAAAGCAATACTACTGACCAGGGGCGCAAACCCGGGGGCGGGGGGCATGCCCCCCAATCCTGGGGAAAACAAGAATTGTCCCCCCCCCCCAATAAATTGTTGTGAAATTGTAAAGAAAAAAATAAAAATATACATATGTAAAGGGCTTTACATATACATTTAACTTGATATATAATGACTGAAGACAGCGCAAACAAAACGTGTTAACAATGGTTTGACCCAGTCGGCCATCATATAGTTTGGCTAATCGATTGCGCCACTCAATGCTCGACATTCAGCAAGTATCCTAGTTAAGGCAGTAATGTCAGCTTGAAAACTGAAGAGCGATTATAAACTCAATGCTCGCGACATTACCCCGTGAGCAGATTAAATTTACGAGTACATCTATCAGGGTAGCTAAGTCCAAAATGTTTAAAGTATCTGACTTTTTCCCCCAGTAAGTTGTTAAGCGATTAAAGCTGGTTTCACGAGTTAAGTTACTGAAGCTGGCTGGCTAGTTAGTTTGCTAATTAGTTAGTTTGAGAATAGTGTTTTTCGCTCTTGTGGGGTTAAACAAACGATTTTGAATCAGAAGTCACAAAGAGTGTGAGATAGTTGACGTATGGAGAGTGTTGAGTCCATGCTATCGCATTAGGTTGTATCAAATTGCTATACCATTTTAGAAAACCGTTACCTAAAAAGGAACGTTACCAGTAGACACCAAGAAAATAGGAAGCTTCCTTGCAAATGATACGCACCCATATTAATACACACGGTCAACTTCAAACAGGACGGTATGGAATAATGAGAGCAGACAGAATTAAAAGGAATGTCCCACTCGACAACACAGAAAACTCTGATGTCATGAGGGATGTTACATTAATCTGGTCTCACATTAAGAGAAAAATCAGTTTAGTTTAATATATGAGTCACGGTCATCTTTCAGAGGGCAAAGCTGTAGTTTGCATTGAGTGCTATGAAGGAGTGAGACTGCATTTAGCCCACCCCCAAATACATTATTAGCTTTGTAATGCCCACAACCAGGGTCAGGATGGTCATTATCCCCAAGAAACATTCATTTTCAACTGGGAGCGCGGGTCTTAACGGGGCGTGACACATAAGGAACCACGCGGCCTGGGTCCTGACCCCAAACTCAACTCCGGAAACTCATTAGAGACGCGTTTAAAGGCGGGATCTGCCTGGTTCCGCCCCCACGTGGGTCCCAAGGCTCCGCTCCCCGTGGGGCAGCGTGATAAGTGAGCAATGTTTCACAATAGAGGCTGAGCTCACAAGCTAGGAATGATGACCTTCTACTGCCTATGGAATACCTTCACCGCAGGAAAATCAGTGCTCATGCAAAATGACTTGCATGATCTATAAATCAGAAATTAAACAACACAAAAAAATCAATGCACAAGTATAAACAGGAGAGAAAATGAGAAAGCATGAGAAAACAAGTTTAAATTGTGGAAGATGATCTGTAAAGGGTGGCAGAGGTGAGCCTGTATTTTCCACACATGGCTGGGGTATGGGGTGTTAACCAATCAGTGTGAAGGGGGTGGGGAATAAAGGTGGGGTGGGTGGGTTAGCGTAGGTGTAGCAGTGGAGAGTGACTAAGTGTTTGTAATAGGGTATGGGGAAAGTCTGTGAAAGGGAAATAAGGTTTTTCTCTGTACACAGGAGAACCTCACACTAGGAAGTGCAGCTTGGATGGCAGTGTCCAGGGATGTAATCTGAGGCAGCGCTGCTATCGTTAGCCAATCTGAGCTAAACAGCAGAGCGGCACCACTCTGCAGGGCCCATTAATGCTGAGCTCCACTCCCATACACTGCCACAGTGTGTGTGCATGTGTGTGTGTGCATGTGTGTGTGTTTGTGTGTGAATGGAGTGTAGTGTTTGTGGTTTTTGCCAGAGGGTTAAACTAATATTGAAAGAAATGACAAAGAAATTCAGTGAATTTTCCACATTAACTCTCAAAATAAACTAATTTGCTCAAAATAAATAAATGTGTGGGGGAAAAAATGAACCTAAGACAGTGCCCTTTCCCTACAGTCAAGTGGTTAAAGAAAAAAAAACTAAAACAAGCAAACCATAACTTCACAGAACACAGACCTGTATTGATAACATTCACGATACCAGCATGGCGGGTTCGTGAAAGGCCGGTTCAATGTGGGCTGCTCTTTCTGATATGATCCATTCAGATCAAGGCTAGCTGGGGCCTCCGAAATTTAGCAATTCATCTTCCTGTGCTGCAGCAGAGTTGAAACAACCCACCGGGGAGTCCCGTATCGCCCCATTCTGGAGCTCCCCCACCCCACTATCTTCAAACGCACCCGTGCCATCTTCAAACACAGAGAAGCATGCAGGAGAAGAGAGAGCAGCTTCACATCCAAACCAAATCAGTCTCCTTGGCGGTGAACACGGGGAGTCGTTTTCACGTGTTTACGGGGAAGAGCGATGGGTAAACATTGAAAGGCTGTCCTCGGAGCCGCGAGGCCCTGCTGCTGGCGGCTTGCTGTCATTCAAGGACATTCCTTTGCAGAGAGCAGTCAGTCAATCTGGCCGATTCACAGATTTGAACTCCTCTGCCTCAATCATTCTGCTGAGCACAAATGTTGCTATGAGCCTGTAACCTTTTGGATACAGATTCAAATCGAATGCATACTTCTGTGTTCTTTTACCAAGTTTACCGTTCTCTTTTTCATCAAACACTTATCTGGAGTGGACTCTGCAGAATTCAGAGTTCAAATTCTTGATGACCGTATGGGCTTTACTGATGAATTACTATTAATATTGCAATTTATTTAAATAACCAGTCTCGTAATTGCACAATATATTTCAGTGTACCCTAATGTTGTCTCTCCCCCAGTGTACCCTAATAGTCGTCTCAGATTAATTGAGGTAGATTAAATCACACACACATGTAGTCTCTTTTAGAACAATTTAATCAAAGCAAACTACATTACTAGATCATAATTAGTTTCCTAGAGTATTTTGTATGTTATTAAGACATTCAAACATGTCCTTTGGAGTTTGTCTGTTTCATTCTAAAGCAGAATAACATATGTCCTTAAAGAAATTAAACACTCTTTGACTGAATTGTGTGAGCCCTTATGGAAGACTATGGCTGGGACTCAATCAAACATACATGGCCACTTTAAGGTCATATACAATTTAATTGGAACACACTTGATGATACAACAAAATTGAGTATTTCTATTTCATAAGAGACAAGCACATAGATCATTTTGAAATAAGAGCTTCTCATTTAAAAATTGCACAGAAAATTGCCTTAAAATTACTGCAGTCTGTTCTGATTGAACTGCAGATTCCCTGAAAGAGACTAAGCGTGTTTTATTGGGTCCTGGCTTACGTATGTTTGGAAGGTTCATTGACAGAGTCTGGTCCATTATCATGATGTCATGAAGCATTATAATAATGTTTTGCACAATGCATCTATTGTAAAATGTGATTCATGCACTGACATACTGTGAGTATGCTCTTTGTAATTTGTGTTGGATCAATCAATGAAATTTCTGAATCTTCATCTGAATCTAGAAAAGAATTTCATATTTGCACTGACTTAAAATTCCAAAATATCCGCCTTTGAGTCCTTTATGCCGTTGATTTGTAAGAAGCATTATACATGACTCAAGGGCTAGTTGGTTATTGCATGTGCAAGCCTCCCATGGAAGTGATTATACCTTAATGTGAATCAATTAGACAATTACCTTGATGGAAGTCATACTTGTCGACAATGCTAGCCAACACTAATTATGTTCACTTTGTGACTGACATTTTTCTCTTTGAACTGTTTTACTAAGCATAAACATGAAAAAATGTAACTATTTTTTTTTCTTGTTTTAATCTAAACTAGCTTGTCATTTCTTTGGATGCTGGCCTGAATTTAATCAACATCTGGCTTTTAGTCGAACCCTTGATTTTTAGCTGGAGTTTACCAAGTTTAGCAATCACAGGGATAAACTCGCCACACTGCTTCAGAAGGAAAAAACAAACACTTCATTTTTCTACTTAAGAGAAAGCACAAATGATAATTGCAACCAGGAAAACTCCTGGCTACTGTGAATCCAAAACAATTTGCCCATTGTCTTTGTGAAAAGTAAGGTTCATTGTGTAAAATTATATGGAATTATAAAAGAGACTTGAATTTTTGCATTGTCCTCAGTTGACAGGCATTGTCCTCAACATCCCATAGCTGGTTGCCAATGCTCATGTAGCAACATGTGTGTGGAACCTCTGCTAATCCAAAGGTTCATTTTCTCGAACAGCGTGAAGCCTCTCACTACTGTGTGCTACAGGTGGGGGAGCAGTTCTTCTTCCAGAGCAAAGCAAGACACCCTTTATGATGGAACACACTGCCTCCGCGAGGTGTGTGTTTTGACAGATTATTTCCTAGTGTATGAACATGGCAGCAATTTCTTTGTTGAAGCACCGCAGAGGAGGTGTAATTGTGCTCACGCTGCAGTGCGGATTGATTATTGTAAGGAGCGGAGAGAGAGAGAGAGCGCTTCAGGGGGGATGTGCGCGGTTTCGCTGGAACGAGAGGGACCAGCGCTTCCCACTGATGGCGAATTCAAGAACCTCTCCTGTGTGACATTGATTAACCGCCCAGCCGTATCTGTACAGCCTATTGATTGGCCAACGAGCAACATGCAGTGGCTTATGGTGTCGGGTGATCAAACCGATGTTTTTTTTTTTTTTTTTTTTTTTTTTTTTTTTAAAAACCTCCACCATATCCTGCCCTTTGATACATCCAGATGGACGGGGTAACAAAAGAGACGATGGTTAATGACAGGGAGATAGAAAATGCAATGTACGCAAACTCAGGGGCCTTGACTCTTGGCAGATGGAGAAAAACGGCCGTGACATGCATACTGGGTGCTTTGGAGATCATGTCTGATGTTAAAACTCATTGGTCAGAGCATATGACATTTGAAAATTTCACGAAAAAAATGAATAAAAATGACTGAGAGGCACAAGGTCTGATATGGCAGTGTGCATTTTGTTTTTCTGACAGGTATGACAAATGTGTGCAAAACAGGCTGTGTGTGTGTGTGTGTGTGTGTGTGTGTGTGTTTGTATATGTCAACGCCATTCACTCTTACACCCCAGCAGCAGACAGGTCAAAGCAGGTAGTCCAGATTAAAGGGATTTTATTTATTATTTTTCTCGCCACTTACAACAACTGGTGAATGTCCCTGCCTCCCTAGCTAGATAAGCTCCATTCTGTTAGCGCGCATCCTGATTTATCTTCCCCAGGAAACAAATGTATCCTCTGCACCACTGCTGCCCTTCCATCAGGTGTGATTAAAGGGCGATCAGGGATGAGCACCAGCATAAATCCTCCTCCTCCTCCCCTTGTCATTTCTCTACTTCTGTGTGGAGACGGAAGGAAGGATGACCCATTTTAAGATTTAGTGACTTATCTGGTCTTCTCTCTACTTGTTCGGATCTGATGTTCTTACATTTCATTCATTTCCAATTTCACCATCACTATTTTGTTAAAATTCTTTAACAGGTCCATTTTACAAAATTTGCTTATTCTGAATTAACGTATTTCCTAACATGAATGCAGAATTTTTGAAGAGAGTTTACATTCAGCTGAATTAAATGCTTTCAAAATGGAAAACGATCATGTTCATTTTATGTACAGAACGTTCAACAAATAATTATTGTCTCCTCAAAATCAATATGTTCAATACAAGAAAAGGTGAAATTGAATTCTGGGCAAAGTATTGCTTCTTACATTGGATAACTAGCAGAATGGGTCTTTCCAATGAGAACAGAGAGGTTCTCAAGTGAAATGACAGCCGGCGAGTGGTTAGTATTCAAACCCATACTGGAACTTGAATCTAAAGCTGTTCTTTCTCTAGGAAGGAATACAGTCTTTTAAAAAAAGTGTATAAAAAAGTGTATACAAGAGGAATCTTCCATTCCACGAAGCAATTACATGATCATTTCAGAACACATTAAAGCAATCCAACTGTGAGTGCTACCAAGTAAAGCGGCTCACCTTGAATGCAGAGTGAAAGATTGTAATTGGAGGTTTTACTGAGGTAAACCCAACAGTGGTACATTTGGCTTCAGTAGCAAAAGCAAAGGACAAATTCCTCCTTTCTCTCTGTGTGGGTGAAGCTGGTCAGTATGGCACAGAGACTGAAATGCTTGGCCACCCTCCCATGCCCAGCGGCTATCTGGGCAATGAGCTGGAGGTCACTTTTGCCTTCACACACACGGTGGAATTTCCGTGACCAACGAAGGGTATCAAAAAAGGACTGTCTGAAACAGAACTGAGCAAAACTCACAAAATCTATTGCTGCTTTCGGGTGCAAATACCTATACATCTACCTAATTAACAATCAACTGCAGGAACAAGATCAGAACAACAATTGGAACAAATAAATCCCTTACTAAGTGTCTTTGCCATCTAGTGGTGTAACAAATGTACTATTGATACTTTGGGGATCTACCCTCTCAAGAACCAATTTCTCAGTACGGGACACTATCATTTCTGCAACTACCTAAAGTCAAAGCCAAAGAGTGTCAGCAAAGAATAATCAACAACGTGGAAAGGCTAGGTACTTTAAAAAAATGAGAGATATTTTGTAATCCCATAATATCAAAATCAACATTAAACACAATTTTTTTCATGAAATCATGTTTCACATTACACCATAGCAATGCCTGTGGTCTACCGGTGGCAGCTGACTGGTTTTAAGTGGTCCTCTGGCACAGTAATACTGCAGCACAGCTGCGCAAACAACAGAAGCAGATTGAAAAGAAGCAGTGACTGGCTTTATGCATGTTAGAGGTGGTACTGTGGATCCTCCCAATTGTGGGAGGACACAGCAGGCCTGGGATCAGCCTACAATCAAGACAGCCCTTTCCGTATTCAGAGACAATACAAACAGGGGCACAAAAACTCCAGGTGAATCCATGTAATTGGAAAAGGCCTGCAGAGACCCCACATTCCTGAGTCTACATGCAGAATGTCTGGAGGATTTTTGCGCCGTTAAGTCATGGGAGGGGGGAGAGGATGAGGCCGACGCTGGAGAAATCCTGCTGGCAGTCACTGACACGTGAAGCACCCGCGACCTGTGCGGCCACACTCAGGTGTGAACCTCTTCACCCTCCAGAAGACACAAGTCTCTGACATGAGCAGCTAAACAATCTGCGAGTCCAGGGGGTACCATAACCGTAAGTAATGGACGTGTGGGGGAAGCCAGGCGTTTCGGGTGTCCTACCGAGAAAAGCACTAAGAGTCGGCCTATTGAGAATCGGCCTGCTGAGGGTCTATAGTCAAGGCTCACAGGTTAGGAGTCTAGATTCTGCTAGCAGGCAGTGGAGGGGTGGGGGGTGGCGAGAGTCATTCTGAGTCTAACTCAGTGCCATTGCTTTACACGCATCTAATCTTGGTATTGAATGAGCACACATCGTGGAGTCCAGACCTGTTTGGATCAATACCGGATGGGATCTTTTGCTCTGGAGCAGATATACGAGTGGCTGCAGACGTGGTATTGATCAAGAAGGGTACCACTGCAGATAGGACTCATTACAATGGACATGGAAATGGGAAGAAAAATGCTGGTACAACAACAGCACACCCGTCTGTTACTGACACATACACATACACACACATACTCATGCCCAGGTCTGAATCCTACCCAAGTTAAACATTTATTTGGAAACACAATACCAAACATTTGTAAATCAGCTTTGCTACATAGCACAGGGTGTGTTATTAAGTCCAACTCAATGCTTCAGCTGGGGATTACTGTACTGAATAATACACATGACACACTGAAACATGTACATACAAATAAACACTCATGCTCAGATGCAAGCATTCACACACATGAATGCATATATATTCATACAGGACGACAAAGACACACACATACACACACACACACACACACAGTTCTAGTAAACTACTGCTGTCGAAACTGCCTCAATACATCAGTCCAACCATATAGTGAAATCAGGTTTCACATTCCAAATTAAGAGCACGTTCAGCATGCAGAAAAAATGTGTATTTGTTAACGCAGACAAAAAAAACACACACAAATGCACACGCACACACAAAGGCACATGTGCGCTAGGTCCTAATAAACACACTCTTTGTGCAGCAGATAGGTATTGACTGCCTCCATTAGATGCCCAGTGACCCCACCCTTGTCATGTGCCCTCTGTTGCACAGCGCTAAACACCCTCATATTTCATCCCTCAGACATCCCAGCACAACATGGGACGGGGGACACGCTTTATTTACCCCCCAATTAAAACTCTGAAAGCTACATTACCCTCAGCAAATGGGTCAAATCATTTCCAAGGCTGAGTGCCCCATTACAGGCCAATATTATCTGGGACATGAATTAAACAAGCGCCAGTCAAATCAAATAAATAAATAAATAATTACAAACTGAAATTTAAAAAAATAATAATAATAATTTCTATATCCTGCCCAGTAATAGAATATGTAACGGCGAAAGTGAATCAAATTGAACTAATTGATTTGGTGCACTTCACTGATGTCCATGCAGCTGTGCCGGGAAAAAGTGGAGATAAGGCCATGACATGTTCTGAATTAAAAAGCAGACATGTTCTGGATTTAGTTTTCCTCTCTTTCCATCTCAATTCCTCCCTTGCTTCAGTGCTCAGAATGGCATGGAATAAAAAAGAGTTTGTTTTAATGCTGATCTCTTGGTTGAGCTGGGGGAAGTTAACAGCTTGTGGTATCACTGTAGCAAAACAAACAGGAAGGCCTCTGGGACTGGAACAGAGGCATGGGCGAGAGCTCAGACTCAGAACCAGGCCAGGAATCCAGGTGAGAGCTAACCATAGAATCTGCGGGGGCTCCAGATAAGAGCCGGGGACTCTGGGAAGAGAGGCACGGAATCACAATTCTTAACACAGCATGGTATTCTACAACATTCTATCGCTTAACTCAACTAGTGGCGCGAGAGTGAGGTTTCATCAGACCTGAAACTCAAACCAGCCACTGTCTTTTGGGGTGCAGAACAACATCTTTTGATCTCTTCAGTACAATAAACTGTAGGCCCAACCAGCTGAGGCATTCATGAAGACTCACTCAAACATTGCTGATAGCCCATGGTTTTCAGACTGCACATGTTCTAATACTGTGAACTTTGAAAGTTATATAATTTCCTCACAAAAAACTCACAAACATGTTTTGATTTAAGGTGCTTTTATCTACTGTGCATACTAGTATTTTTAAATGTACTCCACCTGGTATATTTTACGGTTTACCATCTAACAAAAAGGTGTTTTCATATTGTGGAAGTTGATGATAAGGATATGAATTTGCTAAGGGGTGAATAAAGCATTCTATTAAATTCTTCATTTACTTTATGTGAACATTTTGTCTGAAGAAATTCAACATGTATAATGTAAAAAAATATATATTACCACAGTGTTAGAAGTTATTCTACAGCATGCCTAAGGTTCAGTTATTTTACCAGTTTACCAGGTCGGAAGTGTGACAAGACATCAGTTGTGTGAAGCGGTCTATAACTTTACTTACTGTAAAAGGCCTCTTGGATGATTCTAAAACCTATAATTATTTTGATTCAGAGGAGCCATTGGCTTGGTGTACACTTAATATGTCCAACAAAGCACTTTCTCAGAGGCTGAGATAATTTTCCCTGGGACAGCCCTAGGTTTCTTTTAAGCACAAAAAGACTGCACGGACACACAAAATCTCCCATTACCCCATAGGTGGAGCACCGGGTCTTGGCCCGACCCTTCACACATCCATCTCCTGCCCTCCTGCAGAATACTCTGGCAGGAAGTGCACTGGCGGTGCCAAACCTCCGAAAAGAGCTTGGCTGGCTTCCATGACACTCATCGTACAGGAGGTGCCAACGCAGTCTTTGTTCAGATGATTAACTCACTTAATAACAGGGATTAGCAAGGAGAGATTGAAAGGCTTAGTGGGTTCTTGGTGGCTGTAGTTCAGCATGGGCCGAACTCGCCGAGTCGCCCTGCTGCTTATTGATTCAGAGGCAGGGTGCAGCCTAGGGACACCGTCACCACGGAGACGCTGTTACTGTATTCGTTTCAGCCGCATGAAATGAACAGCGAAACGAAACGGATGATTAAAAAAATGTATTGATGAACAAAACCCGTCATGACTTTGTTCTACAAAAAAACTGTCTGAAAGAATGAGACTCTTTCAGTATTTAAAATCTGCACGCTGAGTACAGATATCAAAAGTCCACCATTTCTTTACATGTCTCAAGAAATGATTTGAACAATTCAAAAATGAATTCCCACGGAGTCATGGAAACGAATGACCTGTGCCATTTGATATGTGGTGAACACAAAAGCCAGCTTGGAGGGAATAGCTCTTCGTCTTGCAAGAAGAACAAATTAAACTGTCCTTTTCATCCCTTTTGTAATTTATGGAACCCTCAATGTCAGTTATTGTGAATTTAAATCAAGAGACAGACAGCAGCATAGTGTGATCGTCATGCAGATATGGAATGTATTTTCTAATTTGGTGACTGTTGCGTCTGAAGTTTTTATTGTTTTGGCAGCGTACATATCTGTCAGTCATAACAAAAAAAACAAGTCCCTAATGGGGAGGAATCGTCAGACGCCAGAAACAGCGGTTGCTGAAGAAGGAGACAAATAAATAAATCAAAGCGACTGGTTTGCCTCCCCCAGCCCAACTCTGCCTCGCTCTCCCGGCTTTCTCTCCGCTTTCTTGGTGGTAGACAAAGTGCCTTTGAGTTATTTGATTGGGGAATGATGTCCCTGTTTAGGAAGGCGCTTCTTCAGGGTTGAGGGGAAAGGAGGAAGAGCCAGGACGATCTGTGGGTCTCTGGGGAGCCTTCACGGTGATGGGTGAGCTGTCAAACGCCCCATTGTTCAAATTACCCAACAAGCGTGGTGTCACTACCTGCGACCAATTTACAGCTTCGCAATGCCATCCGTCTCAGGGTGAAGGGAGAGAGGGGAGAGGAAGGGTGGAGGGGAGAGAGGAGAGACAGAATGGGAGGGAAATAGAAGGAAAGGGTGAGAGACTGGGAGAAGACAAGGGAAAGAAAATAAGGAGGGCAGAGGGAGAGAGTGAGAAGGAATAAGGCGGTGAAAGGGATCGAGGGAGGGGAGGAAAGAGATCGTACAGGGGAACCACCAATCATGAGCCCTAAACTAATCCTCTACCTTTAGAAGCACTTCAAACCCCAATCCAATACATCCACGGATACACCTCTATGGGAGGAACTGGTCAAGTCAGTGCTCAGCTCCACAGGGCAAGGGTCAACAAATTACATTAACCACCGTAAGTTTTCAGGGAGCTTAGCCAGGTTTGTGATGCTGTAAGGTAATCCATATTTGTACATGTCAGTGTGCTTACAGGGTATTTACCCTTAGCTGTGCGGGTCTTCCAAAAGTGGCATTTCTATCAAAAGCAGTTAGTATGTTATGCTTACACATAACATACTTATGATTATGTTTGTAAAACTGTGACTTCTGTACTGCTATAGTACCTTCCTCTTAAGATTTAACTGTAATTTAAAATGGACGGGGGCGGTGGGCGGTATGAAACTAAAGTAAATTTAATTTGAGGTTGACAGCTTAAGCAGGATGTGGGTCAGACAGGTTATCTAAGGATGAAAGACTTGATATATGATTTGTGGAGAGTAATGAGGAATAATAAATAACTCTAAAATTATAATTCAGGAAGCATACAAACTGCCTGAAGACCAAAATTAGGGTGAAGGGCAAGAGCTGGAAGGGTCTTAAGCTAATTCTAAACAGTGTACTCAAAAGCTCCTCTTTGAATTAACCTGAAATGACACCTAAATCCCCATCTCTGAGGTATTTTTGGTGCAATACATTTTATTATACAGTTAACTGGACAATGCACCTTCATTGTTATTGCAATTCTCAACAACCTTTAAGCAATGATCACCCAAAACAGCAGCGCAAACATTATTACCCTACCTAAAAGGGAAACGGGAAATGGTACTGTCAGAAACGACAATGGAGAATGCAAAACAGCACTGTATGTTTAACGCTTATGTACATATGGATATTACAATTGGTAACATTAGTATGGGTGGTGGGGGCCAATTAGGATGTAATTCTTAGCGTCAAGGCAGAAAACCCCCTAATTAAAACAAACCCAATTTCGTTTATAAATGTCACAAGCTTCGGGAAGACAAGACTTTTGGCTCCTGCCACAGCAGCTGTCTCACGGGCCAGCAAACGGACTGTCCCAGCACCCTGGGGCAAACACAGAGACTCCACTTATCCCGCTGCGAACCACAAAGCAAATCTGAATGCGGCTGTGCCCCCTCACTGTGCCCACGGACTCCTGACTGTGCCAGTGCTCAGCTAATTGGACATGCCAGCATGCAACAGGAGCTCGAACCTTTTTCACCGTTAGACCTCCTTGTCATTTAGTGACGGGGTGTGGGGACGACAACATAAAATATGCTTTCAAACCATTTTTCTTTTTTTTTACTGGGCTCAATAAAAAGCCAAGAGAGTTTATACTGTTCTCTGTATCCAGAAGAACACCAATAACTATTGTTAAGAATGAGAGTCATTTGGCTATTCATCTTCCTTGGAGTGTTCTTTGGACTAAGGACTAAAAAAACATCCCATAAAGGACAGGCTTATACTGATTACTCATTCTCTGGTCTCAAAAGTCATTGGCAAAATACATTTTCCCAGCCCTAACAATTTTCTTCAACCATTAAGTGAGGAGACTCCAAATCAGGTTCTGTGTTACCGGATAGAAATTGTGAACATCGGAAGCGGACTAGAAGGGTAAGTTGGTAATGAAAGAGTGTGGTTCATCCACACAGGATAGACACAGCCCCTGAAGATACTGTCAGCGCTTGAGGTGAGTTGAGTCTCTCGCCTGGAAGGGGACTTTAATAGCATCTTTTCAGTTGGCAGCCATCATTTGAGGCTGAGAAAAATACTGCGGAGAGAACCAGGAAGAACTATTTCAGGGTGTATTTTTGCAGAATGCTATTTCTGTCTTGTTTGAATGTTTGCCTGCCTCAGAAATTGCTCTCCAGCCACAGATCTGATGTAGAATTATCTCCTATGAAACATTCTCCTACCAGGTCACCCCCGAACTGTAATCACTGAATATCAAATCATGTGGGGATAATTACTTTTGTTTTCACATTATGACAAGGACGTGTTTTCTTCAGACACACAGGAAATGTCTGAATGTCACCAAGGATCACAAGTCCCTTCTTCAACAAGCAGCGGCCTGTGTAAATGAAAGATAATTACACCATTGTGCTTCATAAATTCTACGCTGCTGTAACAATTGTCCATTAGATCACTGCTGTTTTACATTCTGTGCCAGGACTGTGGGGGGAAAATGTTTAAAGGCAATTTGCATACCAGGAGAGGGCTGAATTTCACTGAAAATGAATGACTTCCAAACCATATAAACGTTGAAATGGAGCTATAACAAGGCTTATACATCAAAGGGTGATCTTCAATTGTTTTTTTCTATTCAAGGTTTTGTACTATTTTAGCTATTTAGTTTTCTACAATCACTTTTGCCGCTTGTTTTTTGCTGCACTTTTGCTGCTATTTTGTCCTCGTTTGGACAGATCTACATCCCCACTCTGAATTTGCTATGCAATTCTATCAAGGGCACAAAAAACTTCAGTCTTGGCTCTTATTTGCAACTTGTCAATGACAAACTTTGTATTTTGTGCCAAGTAGACAGATAAAAAAAAATGTGGAGTATTGAGGCTTTTGAAATCAAACCATTCAAAGGGGCAAAATATGCAACAGATTTTAAGTAGTGAATAACAATAAAAACCAACGACTCTTCATTGTAGCTGCCCCTAGTATCAGTGTCTAGTATCATTACACGCACAAAAAACACATTTGTGTACATGAGCATTAGCGTGTGGGTGCCTCAGGACCTGGAGGGGCCACTGGATGAGGTGGCTTTCAACAGCTTTGTTAGTTAGTGGAGCTGGAAGGTCGTGGAGGACAGAGGATGTGTCAGCTCGTGTGAGAGAATACGTCAGGTGGCTAGAGGCTCGGCCCCATCTGTCACCGGCTGTGACCGCAACCACACCTCCGCCACTCCGACTCTGAACCCCACTGAACCCGTCGGCACCATCCACTCTCTCTGCACTCGGATGGACAAGCAGAGGAAAGGGGTGTGCTAATATTACCCTCCACCCCCCAATCGCCCTCCTCCTTCCTTGTTTCCCTGATTTACAAGACTTGGATTGCTCCTGGGTTCAAAAAGCAGTTAGTCTTTCTTACCCCTCTTTTCCTGGTGAAATGAATACATCCAGTTCCTCCGTTGAGGGGAAGGATGAAATATTGTGAAATAGGAGAGGCTGTGGTTTCTCAGCCATCTCTGACACGCTCTTCCACACAATGCCGGAGTTTAAAGAGGAGAGGACAAAGAGGTTTGTGTGGAGGGAGACGGGGAGGGATGTCGATCTGGTAGAGGAAGTGTCTGGGCAAATACTCGCAAGGTCGTTAATCAAAGAGAGGGGTCTGGGACGAGAAGACAAATGAGTGCAGAGCACAGGTTGCTGATATTTCTGTGGGGGATGTTTAACATCATAAGAAGTGAGCTAATAAACAGAGTCCCCATACAGAAACCAGCCCAAGGGTCACAAATCCCTAATCCTGTCTTACAACCAAGAAGTAATTAAACAGATTCAATGAGAACAGAGGCGTATGCTTTGGAGAAGGACACGTTATGAAGTATGATCTGAAAATAAGAAAAAAAACCCTACATTTTCTTGAAACCAAACTGTTCTTATTTCATTTCCTTTTTTTCGGAGGGTTTTCAGTGGAATCTAAATGAAAGAGGAAAAAAACAAGAAAGTGGGGCTTCCTTGCCTCTCAGCCTGCTGCGGGAAATGTCTTTTTCCCCGACTGTGCAGCTAACTTCATTTGAAAGAGTTGGGAACGTGGTATTTTGTCAGCTAGATGCTGGTTTTTACAACCGTCGGTTTTCATGCTGTGCTGGAGCGTCTCTGTTCTGTACCAGTCAGAATCAGAGGCAGAGAGTCACTGCTCCACCCCCCCCCCCCCTCACCCACTCCCCCACCCTCTCCTCTGGAGCTGAGTGAGAAAAAGGTTCCACGCTCCTTTGGCTGTCCTCGAAACCCTCCGCTTGTCCTCGACCTACCCGAGGCTGACCCTGCCCTGGCAGGAGTGAGTGTGGGCGGCGCTGTAAGAACAGAGGACGTGAAAGACAGGGTGCTGCTGATGGAGCTAAGACTGCAAAGGTACACACAGGCTCTTTGGCTCTGCGGAATGAGATTTGTTCCTCTGTATAATTCACTGAAAAGGTGAACCGGCACAGCATTTGCATGGTTTACTGTTTTATGAAATCCTTGAAACCACTTATAGTGAGCCACTTTCCTTTTCCAATTTGCAGATTTTTAAGATGACAAAAAACACGGATAAAAATACAAACACAGACAGAAACACACACGCATACATAAAAATTCATACATACACATTCAGAATGAAACACACACACACACACACACGCACACACATACATACATGCGCACACAGTAGCACAAGGGGGCACTGAAAGGAGGGCTTGTGCGTTTATGAGCTGCAGAAGTAGGCTACACAGCTGTTGATGGAGGGGAAGGGGGAACCTGGAAGAGGCCGTGATTGTGCTCTGCTCCTTCGCCACTCCCTCCTGCTGCTGAAATAGGTCAACCCGAAATAATGGAAGGGCAGCGAGGGGCAAGTGAGCACCGCCTCCACCTCCGGCACAGCCATTATAGCACCAGAGAGAGCCGAGTGGAGCCGGACCTCCCGCCGGCACGCTGATCACAAAAAGCAACACACACGCCCAGGGCCAGCCACAACACTCACACCGGGGCTACGAGCAAAACTGCACCCGCAAAAACAACTGTCCAAGCAGCTATTTTACAACACCTAAAACAAAACAGGGCAATATCAAATTATCGGCAACACTTTACCTTAACGTCCATTAATTAACCATTCATAAAGCTATATTACCATGTGCTAATGTGTGTAGCATTAATTGTTTTGCAGTTCTGACTATCAACATTAATTAACTGTTGTGCATCTCCTGTCCTGAATTGCACAGCTCGCTCACACAGTAAACAACATGTATATTTTCATCGAACATCAGCTATAAAGCATGAGCTGGCTTCAGCGCCTGACATGAATGTGAAATCGTGTGTACCGTAAAGGGAACAGCTCATTGGTTCTTATGAGTGGAACAGGTTTTCCACTAGGAAAAGACGGTGCCAGTCAACTTTGCCAGCAGCACTCAAATTTATTGGTCGTACGGTGAATAAAATAGTCATACACAGCTAGTGAACACACACGGTGACAAAACATTCACTCCTGTTTTTACAATTAAGGCGATGAAAAAGAGAGAAACAGGATGCAGTAGACACTGAATGGTCTTTTCATACACACATACGTTATACACATACTCGGTACAACACATTCTCCCTCACAAACGTTGACATCAGCGAGTGGGACAGGCTGCGTTTGATTCATGAGGTCAAAACACTTTTAACCATTGCAGCCCAGGTTTGATTAGTTAATGATAGACTATAATGGGGAACGGCCCCTGTGGACATAGGTAGGGAAAATCAGTAGGGAGACCGAATGTATAGCGGCAGGATGGACCAGCCCCCTCTCCGCAGAGAGCAGGTATTTTGGACTGACAGGCTCATCTTGTCAGCACTTTCCTCCTCTTCACTTCTCATTTCCGCTGTCCCTCCCCATGGTCCTCTCCTCCAGTTTAAATATAGAGCCCCAGGGCTGTATTAAGGACTACTGCCTCTGACCTTATTAAACACACATCAGTCGGGGCACTGGGTGGATTTCTCTCACCCCATCTCTCTCTTTATCTCTACCCTCTTCAAACACCTTCCCTCTCTCTCGAATTGCACCAGCCTGCTCCTGAGAGTGCTCCTCTAACTGTCCCTGGGTCTCCCTGATTTATATTAACACTGAAATATATAGCAGAAAAATTGCCATTCAGATTTTGAAACTGTTACTGGTGGCAGTTTCCTGTAAATGCTAGCAACCTGACAATCTAACTAGATGCTGCTGGAACAGTAATGTTTTTTCTAGGATTTGATTTACAGTAATGGTACAGTAAATCACATTTTGGAGTGTGCTGTATTTTCTCTGCGTATTTCTCTCTAGTATCGTATTGACTCCAATTGCTTTAGTAAATATCCAGCTGTATAAACAGACAATAAGGAACGTTTCTGTTTTGGATGGATGAGGCCATTTGCAATAAAGCCAAATGCAATAATAATAATAATAATAATAATAACAATAAGGATGATAATGATGACGATGATGATGATGAAGAAGACAATAAATATGTCCAATACACCCTCTTCATCTCTACGTCCATGTCATGATTCCATGCATTGAGTGAAGAGGAGTTCATCTTCTCCTTAGGGCTCCATCCTCTTCCTCCCCCTTACTTTCATCTTACGCAAAAGGCAGCTGTCTGTCCCACTGTCCCATGAATTAATTAGCAGGGGTAATGTCAGGAAAGTCTGGCTGGCCCCATCTGCCGCTACTGCAGAACTGCATATGCGCCGAAAGCGGACAGTCACCGCCACGTCCCTGCTGCTCTTGCGGGAGCATCAACATTTATTTATCAGGTAGCGTATTACAGTGGAGGAGAGGAGCTCTGGGTTATGGGCTCCTGTTTATGGGGCTATAAGTGTAAATCACAGGTGGGGCAATGGCTCTGCCCTTCAGTATGGAAATGCGCTGAAATCTCTATCAGTAAAATAAGCACCTCAAATTGGAGGAGAGGTCTGGAGGACAGGGTCCCCAAAGAGACAAGCGTTAACAGCGTCTGATTAATTCAGCTGGGCTGGAGCATCCGACGCTCCCTTTACGGTCTGATCGACCCACGCCGGCTGCAATACCGGCTGGAGATTTAGACACTTGAATTGACTGCAGTTCATTCTTTCATTTCATTTCCCCTGCTCTTAACAAAACGCTCAGAGGAGCACCCCTTGCTGCCAAGTAAACATGTCTGTCTCCAAAGTTCCCAAACAATCAGACTTTTCCTCTCGCCCGCCTGAGTGCTTTAAGTACTGGTCGCTCGGCTCATCTAGGAGAATATCCTGAGCCAGGCCTTTCGCTCTCTGCCCCTCTCCTCCCTTTCTTTCCAGTCTCAATCTCTCCCTATACCCTCTTTTCTCTCTCCCTCTCTGTCATCCTTATTTACTCTCTGCTATCTCCTTCTCCCATTTCTATCTATCCCCTCTCTCTGCCCTGCCTCCCACTCTTTCTCCATCTTTCTCTCACATTCACTCTTTCTCTGGTAAGAGGGCAGTATGGAGCCGTTAATTGGTTCCTGGAAGGCTGTATATTGTATCTAAGGTAGGATGTGGTGCTTATTCTAGCCTCATAAAAAAACAGGACACCTGCTGGACTGGGCCACACTGAGGTTACAGATCCTGTGGGTGTTCCACAGGGACCCATTTTGAGTCTTGGTAGATCCTGAGAGACTCCTCCATTACTGCAGTCTCTGGATGGACAGCTAACCCTGGAGACAGAGAACAAGCCCTTTACAGTACCTGTAAATCAACCAAAACCCTGTCTGCGACTGTGCCTTGGGCTTTGGGGTGTGTTGCAAGGTTCTGCCAGCCAAAAATCTCTTCTAGCAAGCCGGTGATAAAATGAAGGCTGTCTCCAAACTAATGTTCTGAAATAGGAAAGTGTCCAGTCTTCAGTCAACTACACCCACACTGGTCCATCACAGGTAACACAAATCTCTAATAACTGCTAATCCACATGCAAATTATGCATCATCATTCTGAAGCCATTATTGATCCAGAGAGAGCATATTTTAGTGCCTAATTAATTTTAATTGATCATTTGGCATTCTTTTAAAATATTCTGTGGAGTAACATGCAGTTGACAGAAGTGGAAGAAATACTTGCTACTCTGTAGTGGGAAGTTGTACAATAATGTAGTTGTAGAAGAACCAGGGATGTGATAAATTGCTGTAAATGGCTGCAAATGCAAAACTAGAACTTGTGGTAAATCATGTTTTTTCATTCCTCTCAGTCTCTTTCCTCTTTATGCCTCTTCCTTAAGTACTAAAATGAACCAACTATCACATTTAAGTGAAACAGTTTAGGGTCTGACAATGAAGCAAGTATTACAGTGCCAGTATAATCGTAGATATCAGTCAAGAGATTCTTTATATGTTGCAGCATTGTGGCAGTTAGTTACAATAAGTGCTCTAACTCAAGCAATGTGAAGATGATCATAAACTTGATGCAACATCCCAGCTCTTCAAAGAGAGCTGAATTTTTAGGTTGAAATTTCATACAATTTAATGAAGAATATTAATCTAAACCTTTTGTGTCCTGACAAGACAACAAACCCATATGTTTCATTTTCCAGGACACTGAAGTTGGTCTACGTTTTGACCGAGCAATTTTTCATTCGAGTTCTCCGGCGTGGCGGATACAGAAAGGACTGTGAAGCCCACGGCAGGTCGGTTTGCTTCGGTGCAATGTGGTACTTTATCTTCATTATGCCTTCCCCCGGATTTCCCAGAGACTTCCTGTCTCGTGGCATCTGAGAGAGCGGGATCGGTATGGGAGTGTCTCTGGACTGCGGCAGGGCCGTTGGCAAGTGCAATGCCCTGTGGTGAAATGATTGGTGACAAACCAGCAGCAAAACAACAAATGACAGGGTCTACCCATGTCGGGACGTTGACCAAGCAGGCAGGACATTCCCTCATCAGCTGTAGGCCTCTGAATTATACAGACATTACAGGTTTCAAATGTCCAGCTTTCTAGCCCACCATCTGTAGCATGTATTCTGTGCCACTGCGTGCCATTACAGACTACTTCTCAGTCTCTGTTAGTATAGATATAAATATATCCTTTGTGTCAAAGGCTATATTTGGTAGAAAGAAAGAAAAAAACAAAGAGGACAAGAAAAATAAGAACAAAGGGACAGTGTTTCCTTCAGTTGTCTGTGTCAGCTTACTGGTGATATGAGTCTCTGTCTCCAGCCCTGGAGTTTCTAACTTGTCTTTGTGTCAAAGCAGACTAAAAAGTGGTGCGATTTCCAGCTTCCGAAAATGCCTCCCTCAGCCTTTGAAATGTGTGCCCGCTGTTGACAGGCACAGCCCTCGTTTTTTCTTTCTTGTATATTTTTCTGACTTCCTGAAAAAGGATTCTGCAACCCGGCTTGTCACGCACTTCCTCCACATGACACCTGTTTGCGGTACATTTACAGAAGACTACTCTGGAATCTGTGCTTGTGCGACTGTGTGTGTGTGTGTAAGCCGGCATTTGTGCGCTTAAATAATTGCATTTACATGCATCTCTAGAGTCTCAAACCCCAGGCAGCTCGAGAGCTCCCAGTAGGGGAACACACCTGGGTGATGCACTGTGTTCCCTCTCCACAGATCACCAGAGGTGCAGAGGGAGAAATATATCAAGCCAACCGAACCTGGGGGACAATTTTATGGTAAAACTACGAGCGAGAGGCAGATCAAGAGATTTGGCAAGGAAATCAGATCGCCCTTTTTATGCTTGCAATGAGTAATCAA
This sequence comes from Albula goreensis, assembly GCA_022829145.1. Lineage (NCBI taxonomy): Eukaryota > Metazoa > Chordata > Actinopteri > Albuliformes > Albulidae > Albula > Albula goreensis. The sequence goes on from CM040744.1 coordinate 7,726,501, forward strand.
GGAATCTTAAGCGACCATTCAATGACACTGGCTTAATGTCTCATTCAAATCTTGGCACCTCCAACAGCTGCACTAGGGCAACAGGTTATTCTTAGTCCAAATGGAATACTGCCCCCTGCTGGCCTGTCAATAAGAAAGTTCCCTGGTTTCCCAGGTTGTCTTCTATGCTTCAACCATTTAAAAGGATACGGCATGCAGACTTTACATTGGAATGGAGGATGCTGGTAAAAAAAATAGCAGCTTGCCACTCTCCGACTGCCCTATACCAAATATCAGTGCATTCTCTTGGGATCTGTAACCCCTTGAAGATCTCCGGTGAGTGTTTTTCTATGTGACTAGCCTAAAGCGGGTGCTTTATTCTGTGTGTGCTTCCCATGCATCACTGGGGATGGAGAGGGACACCATGCTGACCCCACAATATTGGAGCAACTGCAATAGCTGGCTGGTAACTGAAGTTAGCAGAGGGGGAGGAGGGGGGCTGCATATTTCTCCTGCTGGTGTCTGTTGTTTTCTGTCACAGAGGGGCACTTCCGCCCCCGTATGCCTATATAGCCGAAAGACTCAACAAACCCAACATCAACACCCTTTTCCATCAAAAGCCCAGGCTGGAAAAAAAAATAAATCAATAGCAACTGAAAAAGAGCTTTTCTGACACGTACATCCAGGTGTAGGTAAGACTGCATACATAATTTTCACCATCTAATTTATTCTCTCCTATTGCGAATACACAGTTAACAACATTTACATGCCTAAGGCGAAACTTGGAAGTCTACAGCTGGAATAAGGTAACGGTAAGGCAAAAAAGATAAGGTAAAAATACAATTTCTAGAAGTTCAAGAGTACTTTAAAAAGTTAAAAGTTATGGGATCCATTTTGAGACTTTCTATTAAAAATATCTATATACAGTAATAAGAATATGAGCTCTGTCCAAAGTAAAAACAATATTTTATTAACATTAATATTAACTTGGGTCATTTATGTTTACAAGCCATGTTTTATCACTAAACATAACATGGTAAGGAAGCATGTACCTTCTGTCCTTTCTGAGGCAAGTATGTAGCACTTCATTCCGTTATGTCAGTCATGACTGAACTTGGACATGCTTATTGTCCCCTGTTTGCTATTATATAAAATTATGGCTACATACACAAGGGGACATTTGAGGGTCGCACATATAAACCGCAATGACATCCCACTTGGAATGCATGAGTGAACGCAGGTCAAAGGCTAAACATCATCAAGCACAGCTAAACTACCTGGGGATTTAAGGGACAGGACTCTTTAAGTGACAGATAAGACAGAAGACAGGGCTTTGAATTTATAATGCTTGAATGGAACAGACGATTGCTCTCCTTTTCTGACCGCACAGAGGAAACCTTCCTTTGAAATGTTTCAGAATCGTGTTCCCACATCACTACAAACTGAAAACGGTCCTAAAACTCCAGAACCACACCACATCAGAACTAGAACTAGGGTCCAGAGCTGGTCCCTCACTAGGACCCAAAGAATTCCTTTTTTGTTTGTTGTATACTTTATTCCAAAAGACTCAATGGAAGGGTGCGGAGGGGTGGGACCGACGAGTTGAAGGCCAAAATAAATAATAAAGTGCAGTTTGACGAAATGAAAAACCGTTTGCCTCACCGATTTGAGCAGCTGCTAATATATGCATAACCCTACTTGTGCACATCCCTGCTAATAAAGCAGAGCATGAGAGCGTGTGCTGGTGGTCACGGAGCGTGTCTGCGAGGCGCAGGCAGACACAATGGGAGCCTCATATGGACAGTGTCTGGAGTGTCCACATCCCCTCCCTCCCTCCCTACGGGGGGATGGAGACAGATGTGATGAATGGTCTACCTGCTCCGCCAAACAGCCAAACTACTAAACATGCTAAATATTATCATAACTTCGCAGCTCTAATCACCGGGAATATTGGAAACCAGAGAGAAGATTAATGTGCGGTGCCCTACAATCCTCTCCAACAGATTCTCCTGTTTGTGTGTGTCTCTGCGTATCTGCATTTGTGAATCACCTAAAATATTAGTGTCTCACTTACTTATTGATACTTTCATAAGGAGCTGCGCAAGTCAAGTCACAGGAACCACTCAGGCGCACACACACACACATACACACACACACACACTCTCACACACAAATGTGCTTTCTCATATGTACATCGCTGAGTATCACCACTGAGATACTGGTAGCAATAAAACATGAAAATACAATATTGTTTTCCCAGATCCATTCAAAGCGGATCCATTAGTCTGAATGTGGTGATTTCTACCCTTTACACCGCCATTAATTCTGGCACTACACATTAAATGTTCCTGCAGTTTTTGATATTTGTAAATTTTAGTCAAGATAAAATGGAAATGGCAGCCTCGTGTGCCAATGAATGTGTAATATACATACATATATAAACACAAATAAAGGGCCCGTCCTTTTCTGAAGATGATGAACATGTTGACGGCACTGGGCTCTAAACAGCTGCACAGTAAAATCGCAATTTGGAACTAATGCGTCTCCAGACGGCCTTTGAGATTCATGGGTCGCCGAGACCTGCGCCTAATCAAGCGAGGGACGGGGCTCCGGTGCTCCAGGGCACAGCACTGAACCGCCTCTGTGCTCCCTGCTCCCCAGAGCAATGCTTTTACATTACCGGACCTGCTCCGGGACAGCACGGCACCATGGGAGAGCTGGGGGGAGCTGGGGGGGCTGGGGGTCGGTGTGGGAGGGGTGGAGGGATTGGCAGGGAAAAGAGGAAGGGATATTTCAAAGACACCAATTCAGCTGAGCCATGATCCTCTGCCTCGCTGCCTGCTCACAAGGTCAAGCACCATTTAAAGTGTTTATAAATATTAATGTATCACTTATTACAAATTTATTACCATTATAATTTTGTTTTTATCATCCTACTTGTTATTAAGAACATGTTATTTAAAAAATCTCATGGTGATGTTGAAATATAATAAATGTAATAATGATGATGATGATGAAGTACTACAAAATACACACTAGAATGTTCTAAATTGGCTCGAAACATTCCAGCTAATAATAAAAGATTCCACTTTATATCGAGCTGATGGTACGCTATCTTGAGGTTCTTTCAGGAGGGTAACTACCTGCCTCCGTGGTCTTAGCAGGAAGCACAGAACTCAGTGACTGTTCGGTGACCTCTTGGGCACACCTGGGATTTCGCTGTGCTCCTGCAGACGTACTCAGTGGACGCCCGGCGGGAAAACTAAGTGAGATGACAGTGTGACCACTATGACCTTCAGCTCCTTCTGCACACTAGAGCGCTCCGGAAATGGCACTTTTTAAGGAGAGTGGCCTTTTTCCACTGAGTCCTTAAATGGCTTCATTTCTGTCTTATGCCAGAGTATGAGCTGGCTGAGGTTATGGCAGTAAAATACCACACACAACACCCCTCAAAGTGTTTAAAATATCTCCATGACCGTGGACATGGAAGCAGTCATAGTGTTGTCCCAGCGTTACCTTAGTTTACTTAAGGAGACCGGTGCACTGTACCTCTGCACTCTATCCCCATATATCTCAGACACATTTAACATGTGGGGCCTGAGCTGACTTCAGCAGTAAAAGTCTTTTTCTGCCCCCTCAGAAGAAAGCTTCTGATCATTCAGTCTGCAGATTGCCCCAAAGTGGGGCTGCTTCTAATAGAAAGAGACACGGGAATAACATCACAATATCACACAAGAAGAGGCAGCAAGTCAAGGGTGGCTGGTCAGAGGTGGAAGAGCTTTTATTCACAAACGTGCTCCTGAGTTGGAGAAACGCTGAGTTCTCATGGTCAAACTACCGTTCTGTTTAACTTGCACTTTAAGTTTCTAGTCTCCACCTGAAGATGTTGCACATCCCACAAAAATGCACACACATGTATGCATGAAACACCTGACTTTGGGTATTTGAAAAAATTAAGATGAATTATTTAAGACTGGTAAAATTTGAAATACTACTCCAGATTCCTGAAAATGTCTATTTTTATTTTACTTGTTACTAACAAAAGTGTAAAACTAATTCAAAATGTAGATTTTTTTTATACATTTTTATTGCCGGTAATCTGAAGCAATTTACTGGTGTATAAAGAAATTTGAAATATTTCAAATTTTGCCTACATCTTTCTCTCCCTCTCAAAACCCACTCACCCACAGGCATACTCACATGCACAAACCAATCCACAAATGCAAAAACACACATGTCCATACATGCCAAGCAAGCACACAAATACACACTTTCACAGTAGCAAAAAAATTAGAAACAAAAATCAAAAAAAATCAAAAGAATGTATCTTAGTGCCTCTGCCTTACAAATAAAAAACAAATTCATCAACTTATTGGTCCCTCTTGGGAAAGCTCCCAGTATTCATAAGTGATGTGTTTACTTTTTAAAAGACATTATGCTGACTTACAATGCATATAACAACGGAGCAGGGAGGAAGTGCTTCTCCGACTCTGCCTTTCCTGTCTCGAGTGATCAAACAATCTGCTTGCCTTTGGGCGCCAGGTTTGTGCTGTCCCGTTCCGATGGGCCGGTGAGTTATCTGGGCATCTGCCTTCGGTTAGGCCCTGTGTCTGCTTTGTGTCTCCGCCGTGGGGAGGTATCCTGCCATGTCCTGTCTTTTTTACGGCACGGTAACGATCGGGTCTGCGCTGCAATTTACCGGCAGTTTTGCTGTCTCGAAGTTTCAGGAACATGTCTGGGCTAGATTTGTAATTTGGTCGACTCTAATTAGAGCGGTTCTTAAAATAAGCTAGTTATTTTTAATATTACCAGTGGTTCCTTCATTAATGAGTTTTAGGGGCTGATTGCGGGGTAGAACGTTCCTTAAGATCCATTCAAAATTTTAAAGCATTTCTTTAGAAAGCTAATAGGCTACAGGTAACAACTTAATTTTGCCCTGCATGTGTGGTTTGATGTATTTCCATAAACCTTCAACATTATAGTGTACTTGTATTGAATTCATTACGAAGACTTTATTTTGACTTTTGTCATACTTTGGGTAATGGAACACATATGTCACTTCTGTGTATCATAAATGCCCAAGATAGGATGTCAATTAATATTCCTATTGAAACAATCCCCACCTACTGGAATCCGAAACCATGACAAAAGCACAAACTGCAAGATAATAAGGCCAATTCTGAGGAAAACCAATCCCTTGAACAGTTTTTTAGAAGTCTATTATCCTTTTGAAGTGTACTTAGATCTATGCAATTTTCTTTTCTTATTAGTAGGGTTCAATTTTAGAATAATTCAAGGAGCCTCATAAAAGCATGTCTTGCGTAGTCCTTTTTTCCTGAGTTAATGTAAATGAGTAATCTTTGTGAGTGATAATTGCATTCCCTGTTTGTTAATTTCACTTCATTTTGCCGCTTATTTTAAACTTCAAACAGCTCATCAACTGCATCTGCCCTTATAACTAACAAAGAAAACAAACAAACACAGGAGTTAACGTACAAATAGCTCAGCGTTTACTGTCTTTGAAGTCTTGTGTTCTACTTCAGTGGAGTTTAATGCAAACTGATGTGATGGTGGAGGACTGAATTCTGAGCATCTGTCGTTCATCCCTGCATTCTAAAATCCTGCGGCCCGTCTGCGTAATCTCTTCAAAACCCCCAAAAATACGACTCACGCTTCTTGGATGCTGGGGGGAGTACAAAGGCTGCTTTCTTCATCCGCTATAAAAGCCAGTCAAGTACCTTTTAACAGAAACCAGACCCTCCCCTTGTTTAGATGTTCTTAACAAAGCTGAACCCGAAGGGTTCCGAATCGGGGGGCTTTTTCCTCTGGCCCCGCCCCTGCCCCTTGGACGCTCAGGATCTGAGCAGATGTGGAGTGTCGGATCTTCAGCTCCTGACAGTCACACCGCATTAGGCGAGGGGGTCAGGGCGGGGGGTCAGACTCATTACGGGCTGGGTGGCTCCGCACTGCTCCCCACTGCCTTCCCCACAGCCCCGGGCTAGTCCGTCCTCATGCTTCGCCCCCACCCTCCCCCGCCCACCTCCTCCTGGCTGCTGTATATTTGATGTGCTCCGAGACTGCAGGCCGGGCGCCGGCGTGCTCCCCAGCGCGGGTGGGCCGCTTTAATATTTCAGAGAAATGTAGAATAACACCGCCAACAATTCCCCTTCCCGGATGGGGCCCCCGCCGGCAAGATATGGTAGTGGTGGGGGGTGTAGCGTGTATATGTGTGTGTGTGTACCGGGGGAGGCACAGAGAGCAGGTGTAATTTGCAAATGCAAATTGAACCCGAGTATGGGTCACTGAGCCTTCCTGTCACCTACACGCATTCCCTCCCTGCTAGCCCACCTCTCTCCTCCCTCCTTCCCTCAGGAGTCGAAGAGCTGGCGAGAGGGGCGGGGCGGGGGGAGACAAGCTGGCTGCTGCTGCGGTGGCCAGCGGCCCTTTCTCATCGCCAGCCTTCTGCTGCACAGGAGGGAGCGTTCTGCCCGCTCCCGACGGGAAGACCGCCTGACTGGCACAGCCAGCTCTACCTTCCCCCCAGCTTCCTGTCATTTAAAGTCTCTTTCCTCACGCTCGCTGAAGAGATCAAGGTTGGCTGATGCTCAGTGTATCTCATGCAAAGTCTTACGATAAACCTCTTAATCTGACTTGGATGGAGTGAGGATGCTCATTTAAGATAGAGGTACATTGGTCAATGCACTTAGGGTACAAATGTTCATTGGGTGTCCAGGAAAATGACACAAATGTAATAATACTTGAAACCACAAGAAGAGATACAACATATAGTTTTGAAACTTTACAGAGTCTCAGGTAAAACTATTAAATATTTGGATGAAACTATTTTCAACTCTTCATAACACCTTGCTAATAATGGCAAGTGCAAAAATGATTTGATCAGGCACAAACAAAACTGTAAGCAACCGCCTTAAAAATATCCTTACAAGTTATGAACCTGCCATATTTTAAAAATACTTACGTTAATTAACACACAGAACTTTTTCCACTTACAATTTTGACATGGTGTGAATGATAAAATATTAAAGAAACGATTCATTAATTCTTTCCATTTGGTGGGTCATTCTACATTTAGCCTTTAATTATGTGTCTTTGCCAGCCCTCAACAGGTAATGACAACTTCTGTGCAACACCTTTCTTCAACAACAAATCACTCTACAAAGTCTCAAACTCATCTGATAACTTCATCTGAAATCACATGACTTATAAATGCAGTAAAAACTCAACTTTCTCCATAAAAATAGGTTATTTTCCATCCAACATCTTCACAATATTTGTCTTTGTCTCAATGTTGTAACAGCTCTGATACACCTTTATGAAGTATGGAATTACACAATAAAAAAGAAAAAGAATATTCTGCAGCACAAACTACGTTGGCTTTTATGTAACTCCAAATTTTGGTAGCTATAGAAATGTACTTTTCTATAAATATATATGTTATTCCATTTGTCATAATAATTAATCGATAATATGCAATGGTTTTCACTGTATTTGTATCTGTGGGGAGTGTGTGTGTGTATCATGGCATGTCAATTCTTATTATTGGATCAGAGGAAGAATGCAATAATCTCCCAGCCTGAGTCCCAGGTGAAATTTAGATCAAGTCAGAGTAGTTTATGGGTATAAATGGTTTATCTTACCTGCAAACGGGGGAATAATGGTGCCAGGTTAGGAGGGGGAACAGGACCACGTCCATGGAAAAGAAAAGAGACATCACAGTTAGTCAAATGAGCACACGCATTAACAAGTTCATCATTACGCTCTTGGCATTCCCATACACCGTTGAACTTTTGGGCATTGTCTATAAAATGGTTCCTAAATTTAATTAGCAACAGCCGTTCCACAGGAGCAAGCAGATGTTGCAGTCTATAGCCAGGCTGTATCTGAAAACCCTTACTGCCATCTTTTATTCAATCATTATTATGCTGGATGACATGTCCCAGCGCACAGAATATACCGAGTGTGTGAGCGCTTAGAAAACTAACTGCAGCCAATGCAAATCATGAGCAAAAGCACGTCCTGTATATCAGTGTACATTAGCTTATGGGACCCTTGGTCTGGTCTGTGTCAGACTGGGGCCGCAGTTTCAGGTGGGGATCACGCACTTTAAGAACATACTTAATCAGGGTCACGGACGACTAATTTGGTTTATTTTTCATTTCGGTAAAACCATAGAATACAGTGTTTATTTAAGTCCTGTAATTTCACGGAGGCTAACATTCACCAGACTTCCTCATTCCGTCACTGGAAAGAGAAATGACAGGTTACTCAAAGAGGCGGTTGTGTTTTCACGAGACACGATGGAAATGGGACACCGGTAATCAAATGTGAGCAAATCTAAATATGATACAGGATATGTGGAAGGACAGGCTGTTTCAAATACAGGCAATTTAAGCATGAGCTTAAATGCATGAAAATGTGGCAGTGCACTGCTACCATTTCCATTTTAAATGACAAAAGTCTATGTCTTAATGGGGGTTATGTGTGTAAAACCACAATCAGCTGTATCCCTCGGTTATCCTGCATACCCTGTGTAGTTTGCTACAATGGAAGTAAAATAGTGAACCTCTTTCAAAAAACAATCACAGTCATAGGCAATTATTTTTGCCAATTAACCTTGCTGCTGACAATGCAGATATAGCTAATGGCTGTTGGCTGGCACGGATTATGAGCGTTTACACATGTACATTCTGACGGGTTTTGTAAAGTTCCTTCATTGTCTTACTTAATAATGGCATTTTTCCTCTGTAATAAGGGACTGTACCCACCCTCATTGAACTTACTTACATTTAAACAAGTCCAATGTTACATTATTTCTTGAATTCACTAATAATACTTTTCCTAGCATAGGACATTCGCATTAGCTACACATCTACCCATCCCATGTCATGCATAACACCAACTAAGATCTTATGAAATCATGCGCCATGTAACTCGTATAACTTGTGAAGTCGCACAATTTAATGTATGATCATATAAGAACACGCAGAGAGACAAGTGGTAGGTATTCGGGTCTCTTTTGAGCAGGTTCACCCCCCTTCCCCAGGCCCTGTCTGCTCTGTCTGGTAAGATGATATCTGGTTTCAGGTTTACCCATCTGAAAAAAGGAAGAGCAAAGAAAGAGGCATTCATTTACAAAATAAATACACTTAGTGCCCAAACTTAGTATTCCAAGGTTGTTAAAGTGGTTGTGTTGGTGGGTGTGTGTGTGTGAGAGAGAGAGAGAGAGAGAGAGAGGGAGGGAGAGGGAGAGTTGTATAAGAGGCTGGTTTGACTTTTTGACCTGGTGTTGTCTTTCCACTTTGAGTGCCTTGTAGTGATCGCATATCCTCAGGCCTGAGGCCTTGAGGGGGAAAACAGAAAGCGACTCAAGTCTGACAAATGGCATGTGTACATTGGAGACTGCCCATAGGACAGGAGGAAGTGTAAAAAAAAGTAAAAGCATTCAGTCCCTTTAAAATGTTTCCTTTGCCTAAACTTTAAAAAAAGGCAGCAAAGACAAGGGCATCATGGGAGAGACAGAAGCTGAGGTAAATCTCAGAGAAGATTTCTCTTTAGTCTACTTTGATTATTTTGCACCTTGAGACTCCATTGCCTCTCTAACACTCACAGTAGAGCTTGTAACTGAAGCTGATACAAAAAGTTTACATAACTTAATGTAAGTTACAGAGAGACATAGCCATAATATTGTCATAATAACTATCACTACAATGTGTCTGGAAGATGCATGTCAGCCAAAGGGACTTGCAATTCATCAAGAGCTAGATACAAATGAGAATTTATACCAATCTCCTCACTTTCAGAAGGCATTTAGCTAACAGCACGAGCTAATGAAAACACATGCTTACTTAGACAGAGTGGAAGAACCATGAACTTCCATACGGGTAGAGGAATTAGCCAACTCTACATCTGCCAACAAACAAATGGATTATGCTCAAACATTTCCCACAAAGTGAAAAGTATTCACGACCCCCTGCTCCCCCTCCCCCCCCCCCCCCCCCCCTTCCACTGCCACCCAAACATTTTTATGAGTTCTCTACCCCCAGTCTGGCTTTGGAAAGTGTATACCATAACATCGTTTACATTTCCCCAGGGCGGTGACGCTTATCGATCCTTGTACTGCAATAGATGTTCAGCAATTCTCCTAAGTAATGTGTTATCATTACCATCTGTCACAGACGCGAGGCCAAAAGAGCGCTTAAAAATCGCTCCCATTTCGGCTCGAGGGTGGGCCGGAGTGAGGCTTGATGGGTACTCTCGTGGTGCAGCCGAGGAGTTTGCCTTTTCTGAGCACTGGCCCGATGCGACTATATCCGTCTTTTCTCTATGGGTTTGTCTGCATCTCTTCCTAGTCAAGTTTTTGAAGAGTATAAATACAACAACAAACTACAGGAAGATATATCCATAAATCATACAATATATCTATAAACAATCTGTAATAAATTAAAGAAACATTTCTAAGTAATTCCTCCTGCACTGGAGACAACCCAAATCATTTTATTGTCTTGTGGTGGCTCCATGTTTTCATGCTTTTATAGGGTGAAGTGAATCTTACAGGATAATGAACCATGGAGAATATGATGGAAACTCCTTCACACACACACACACACACACACACACACACACACACACACACACACACACACACACACACACACACACACACACACACACACACACAGAACAGTAAAGCCTAAGAATTTTTCCAGAGGACAGAATTTGATTACAGTTCCAAAACACGATGAGTGATTCTACAAATGAGTCCCGCATTTAAACAGAGCTTTGGGCAGCAGCTCTTATGTTTTTCCTTTTATGTTTCAGAGAAATCGGACATTAGGGGTTTTTCAGGATTAATTAGGATTCATTTATTTATTTGCTTGCTTACTTAAGTCAAAATCCAGGTGGAGGTGATCCTTTTCAGGCATGGATTTTACTTTAATTATTAATGCTTTTGCGAGCTAATCATAAAAACTACTGCTGCCTTAGATGGATTTAGCAGAAGACAGCCTGTAAGGTACTAATACTGGGGCATTTGGTCAAAAAAATAAATGGTTGTGAAGTGAATACCAGTGAGATTTACACCCCGGCTTGCAGGCTAAAGTGCCTGGGATCATCAATAAGGGGTTAAACAGGCCTGTAAAGATTTTAAGAGCTGGTAAGTGCCTCCATTAGCCAGCCTGAGGGAAAATGGGGGGGTCACATTGGGAGCAGGGTGGGGGGCTAACCAATGTGGCAGGTTTAACACAGGGGAGAGGCTACCTTTTACACCATAAACATTGGTTATATGGCCCTTTTCATGAGAATCTGAAAACAAGCTAGTTAGCTTACTGAATAAAAAATGCATATGTGGCAATAAGGTTTTTGTTATAACCACATGTTAGCCTGTTTTCAAATGGAAAGTGTCCTTTAAATAAAAATATGAATAAATATTAAGATTTAATCAAAGAGAGAAACCTTAATCTGAACTAAAATACAATAGCATTAGTATATTGCCCATCCTTAGGTATGCAAAAGTGAAACCTGCTTTATGATTACAGCCACACTAATGTTTTGTGCAAGTGTTGTATATTTCTATATGACAATGCATCCAAACCATACGCTGTATTCCCTCTGTCCTCACTGCTGTACAGAACAGATAAAATAATAATCAGAGAAAGGTTGTGTTGTGTGACTACTCTGTTTGAATAGGTTTTTAGTCAACTTATCTGTAAGTCTTTGGTATTCAAATGCACCTGATGGGCAGGCTAGCAGTGGTGCATTTCCTCCTGGGCCCCTGCGAGTGAGTGCGGTTGAACCCGTGCATAATGGAAGCCATGTGGCAGGTCTGTGCTGTAACACAGAGGAAAGCTCCCTGCTGGTTTAGCAGTGTTCGCACTCACTCAGGACGGCCTGCCACTGGCTCTGATTTACAGGAGGTGTCTGGCCCGTCAGAAAGCAGGGACTGTTTCTCTCGTTAGCACCTCCTCGATCTCCGCTGTGCTCCCCTGTTCAGGTGCCTCCAGACCCCCACCCCGCTCCCCTATAGACACATCACCCTGCACTCGCCCACCCTGGCTGAGTCCACTGTCTGTCTCCTGGTACTGCTGAGAGGTTCTGAGTCCACTGTCTGTCTCCTGGTACTGCTGAGAGGTTCTGAGTCCACTGTCTGTCTCCTGGTACTGCTGTCATTGCACTGACTTGTGCTGACAGGCCTTAGCTCCTGTGTGGGCTGCCATTGAGCAATGTTTCCTGATGACCTGTCCTCATCACACAGACATGACTTAATAGGATCTCAACACCCCACAGTCAACACTGTGCACTCTCAACACTGCACAGTCAACACTGTACATACTCTATGTCACACAGTCAACACTGTGCACTCTCAACACCACACAGTCAACACTGTGCAGACATAACACAACAGTCAAAACTGTGCAGACACAACACAACACAGTGACACTGTGAAGGCTCAGAAAAATCCATATTTTAAAGTCTTTATGTCCCGGAATATTGAAGGAATGTATTTTTGCTTTAGCATTTGACTTCTGCTGACACTAAAATACTTTTAAGTGCCCTGATGCATGACTGCATATCTTGGGAGCCTGACAGTGACACAGCTAAGGCCAAGCTAACTTTGATTCTCCCTAATTAAGAGCTTTCATTTCAATTTCAGCTTACACTGCACACTTTGCCAGCAGACCATTTCAGCATTTTCATGTTTCCCTTTTGAAAAAGGGAGGGGAAGGGGGTCACAATTCAACGGTTTAATGAATGTCTTAATATTGCAACACAGAGACTGTGATTTTGTGTCTAATTTATATTTTTGGTGGCTTAATGTTTCCCATGTGGATATAGGAGAGATTTCTCCTGGGACAAGAAAGGAATTAATTTTGTGTGTAAAAAGGCTTGTGTGTGCATGCTTCCATGATGAGAGTGCATGTATGTGAATGTGTGCATGTTTGTGTGTAAGTATGTGCACAAAAGAAAGACATGTGTTTGCATTTATACCCTTAGGATTAGATTAGTGTGTGCATGTGTCTTGGTGTATGTACCTTTGTGTGTGTTAATAGTCATATTTGTGTATCTGTATGTATAAACACTTGTGGGTCAGACTGCGTTTAAGTACATGTGTATGTGAGAGGGATATAGCTGTTGCCATGTGTCTGTGAAGCTAAACGCTAACAGTTTGTGTGTACCTTTGGGTTTGCATGACTGTGTGAGTGTGTGATGGTCCAAGCAGTCATAACATAGTGTGTGTGTGTGGTGTATGACCGCATGGATGCGTCTGTAGCAATTTTTGCATGAATATATATGTGTGAGACAGATGGTGGCTGTCGTGTGTCCACCAGCGTGCACGCTATAACTTAATGTATGTGCTTCGGTGTGTGAATTTCAGTACATGTAACCTTTGGAGCATTCAAAGGGACTCCACCACTACCAAGTTCTCTCTCGGTAGCAGCTCCACTAATGAAGCTTGACGTTTCTGTTATTAACTTATTTAAGAAAAACCCTCAAGGCGTACGTTCTGCTCTGGTCTGTTAAGGAAAACATCTTCAGGAGATAAGAACACTTCTAATTACAATGACTGCACTCGCTAGTTCCTCTCTCGAGAAACAGGCCAGCGACTGGAGACCGCTTCCCTTTGAAGAATGCGGGGCCTCCCCTCTCTGACGCTTTCAAATGTTGCCTTCCATCACTCCCGATTTTCAAGCTGTCACAGCTATATTAATCTTAAAAAAAAAAAAAAACAGGGAGAGAGAGAGAGAGAGAGCGAGAGAAAGAGAGACATCACCCATCCCGTTGAAAGTGATCTCGTGAGAGAGTGTGCGGTTCCGGCGTGTGTTGGATTCCGTCGTCTCAATTTTCTCTGTCGCAACCAAACAAATATTTGTGGTGAAAATTTTACCTTGTGTGAGAGTGAGACGTTTGCAACACCCAGCCGTTGGAGGAAAGCAAGGCTGCCTTTATTTAGTGTGACAATAAAAATCAACATGATTGATCTCATCTAAGGATTAAGGGTGCCGTAATTTCCTGGAACCCAGTATTCTGTATTTATATATCCTGACAAGATTAATCTTCCAACCAAAATCAAAAAAGGAAACTATAAATCATGCTGGGTTATATATTCAGCGGTAGAGTAATAATTAATCATTTAACTCCTTGTTTTCTTATCTGTACAAAAGAGTAGTTTAAGACTAAACCAGGTGGAGGGAGATTAAATAACTGATAAACTGTAGATGAAGTACTTCTCTTGTCTACTGTGAAGCTGTTTCAGACTTTCCACCTGTGGGAATGTAAATCTAAGTCGTGTTTGTTGTTACGAGCCTGACTGGAACTGAGATTTTATGGACAGTAGGTGCACCAAACACACCAGAAGGCCAAGGCTGTGCCTACACAACTGAGCTAATCTTCAAATTTGCCATTTGACAATGCTTCCCACTGTATACGCATTACCTGCAATTTCCTTCCTGTGGACGAACAGATATGCAGGTCCTTCCTTTCTCTCCATCCCTTCTATGGTCTATGTCTTGCTTTGTCTATTAATTTAACTCTTTCTCTATAGAATTATCTCTCTCTCACACATTTAAATATAAAACTATAAGCAGCTTTATTGGGAGAATGTGGTGATACAGTCCAAAGCACTCCAAATTGATTACAAATTTGCCCTCATAAATTGCATATCTCAGGTTAGCATGCAGGACCATACACTAAATTTCAGAGTCAGGTGTGCAGAGCAGAGTTAGGGTCCACGGTCTCGCGTTACGATAGAATGTCGATAGAATGTTACACACTGCTGCTGCTCTCTCTGCGGTCTTATCGTTTCCTTAGCAACACAAAGATCATTTTATTCCTTCTTCCTCCTCCCCTTCTACACTCCCCCTCTCCCCCCCCTCTCTCTCTCTCTCATCATGATCATTACCTGCGTTTTCTCTCTGATAAACACCACTGAGATTGAAATCCTGTTCGCTGGGGATGGAAGGTCAAGTGGTCAAAGACTGGGATTGCTCACAAAGCTCCTTGTTTTAGAGAGGCGCGGGGGCAGACCTCCTTCACAAAAAGCCCATTATCCTCCCCCTGGCCTCCAGCACAACGCCACCCCCTCGCCCCCCCCTGCAGGGTCCTGCCCATCTCTAACAAACCCCCCGCCCCCTTTTCACTCAGGCTCATGATAGTGCCTTTAAATAGGGCCGAGGCTGAAAGCCTTTCCCCTCCTGTGCTGTTTGTTTAAACAGAACAATTAGCACGAGTCCTCAGGTCTGTCAGCCGTCACTCAGCTTCCTTCCTCCATCATTCACGTTTGCTTCTTTTTCAGGAAATGCAAGCTGAGTCATCGGAAGCTGCCGAGGCACAAGGATAGAACTGCCGTACACTGTGCTGTCGCTCTCTCAGTCTCTCCCTGTCTGTCTGTGTCCCTTTCGCTCCTGTATTCATTTCAGTGTGTTTCGTTGGCATGACATGGAAGAGCGCTGCCAAAGCAAACCAGGGCTGGCAAAAAAAGCAAGAAATAACATGGAGTGACATACACAAAGGCTGACAAGCTTTAAAGTTTAAAAAGTCAAATCTGTAAGGGGGATGACTGGTACTCAGTTAAACAGTGCATTATATATACTATTATATGCACGTTATTATATTATAAGAGCGTGTGTGTACACATGAGGTAAGGTACAGCATAGGGAAGTACTGTCAGCTCTCAGACCGTTTGCTTTTTTGTGATAATCTAGAGTTGAGACATACTACAACATTGTCATTGTCAAAGTTATAGTATCATCACGATAGACTACTGAAGGTAAAAGAAAGATGTTGCAGGCCAGACTGTGATATTTCTCAGGCTATTGACTGAACACAACTACATGCACTTATAGACAAAGCATCCTCTATGAGATGACAGTTCCACCCAAACTTGCTTTGATGTTGCCTGTCAGTGGTAAATGCACTGACCCCATGTACGCTCTCTTCCCAGCTAAGCCTGCAGTGGAATCACGGTGGATGATAACATGAGGTGTCAAATACTCAGATGCTGTTATTTGTCATTTGTGATTATGTTCTGGTTTTTCAAAGTTGTCCTGTTATTTTTAGTACCCCAAAATTGGGCAGAACTTTGGCTCAGTGAACTCTCTTTTCACGGTAATCATAAACCAGCCTGTTCGTTATTTATCCTATAAAACTGAATTATCTAACAGCCTACCATTATTCCTGCTAAAAGATTAGCTTTTCTAGTGCCTAAAACAATGAGAAATGAACAATTAAAACAAGCATTTGCACATGTACCCTTTTGCATTTGAAGCTAGCTACAGGAGACCTTTCGCACCTTGGCTTAATACCCCTTCATGAGCCCACTACCCCCAACCACTCTGACAGCCTTGTCAAGATAAACTGTTGAAAGACTTTATTGTCAGCGCATTAGTTAATTGGATTGCTGTTGTCAAACAGAACAGTTGACAGTAATGTACTCAATACCCCAGCGCAAGCAAACACCCAAATGACAATAAGGAATAATGTGTGCTCAGCGCGGGAGTGTGAGAGCTGCATTTAGCAGATCGCCGTCACTTTACTGTGTACGTTAACAGGCCGAACGCGGCCTGATTGAGTTGTGAGAAAATGGCTGTCATAGCCTTGCAAAATCAAGCTGCTTATATGTTAATATAGCCAAATGCACAGTGAACAAGTCTGAAAACATCAGTGAAGTAAATCAAATGGCTCATGAGCATGCACTTCTGATAACCCCCAGAAAAAACACCAGGAATCGATCCATCTAAACCAGAGCTTTTCCTCGGTGACGCGAGTGCTAGCTATTGATCTGAGATAGAACTGTACCGTCAGCTCAGCGATCCTCATCCCCGCGACTCAAATCCTCAAATCATTAAAAGGAATGCGCCTTGAAAAGACGAAGCGCTCGCATCTTTGATTGTACGATCTCGGAGTGGCAAAGCGAAAACTCAGGTGGAACGGAAAAGGTAGGATGCTGGGCGCTAATAAGTCGCTACGCGGATGGCCACATGCAGGGAGGGACCAAGCTCATTGCTTCCCCTGGGTTTAGGCACTTTCCTATGGGATAAAAAAAAAGCAGAAACAAGTACACTTGTTTCTGAACAGACAAAGAAAAGATGAGATCACAGAGAAGGGGGGAGGTGGAGATGGGACTCATCCAGGTTTCCCCCTCCCGATATGGCTGATTAAAGCGGTGCGGAGTTGGGGGAGGCTCAGAGTGGAGCTTAAGTAGACCCGTCCCCCCTGCTGAGCCCCGTGTCGCTCAGGACCCCCTGGAAGAAGCCAGCCTTCTAATGAGTTATTTACATGTTTGTGTATCTGGAACGCTTTCCAAACTCCGGGGTGCGTTCCCAGACGGGCGAATCTCACAAAGCTCCACCAGATGCCCCTTCTTGATTCTGATTTAATCCTTCTGCCGCAGGTGAGGGATCTCAGCATATATCTGCTGAAGAGGGTGCCACTCCCGTTGACTAATAAACCCTTGTAGGAATGTGCCTCAATATTGTATTAACTGGGTCCCTCTCGCCCCTCCCCGCCTCACCTCTTCCACACTTAGGTGCCTGGGGTTCATAAATTATACTGATTTAATGACCAGGATTACCATAAAGCGGAATTATGTTAATAGCAGTAATAGGCCCGTGCCACTTTATTAAATAAAGTAGTTTAAAAAATGGATTAGATCATGGGGTCTGCAGGTTGGGCCTTTTTACTTCCTTAATCATGCACGGTGGGAAAATGCGTTATCATTATTGTTTTTACACCCCAAGGCTTACAAAGGAACGATCGCGCTCTGTGAGTGCCGTGGTGACGAGCCAGCATTATAGGGTGTCCACGCATTCACTCCCCTTCAAACCCCAATCCAATAAGACTATCTCATTGAAACGGACCCCTCTACATGAAGCCTGTGACACCCCCTTCTTAACCCCACACCACACACACACACACACACAGAGATCACACACATCGCGCTCCCACTGACTTTGACAAATCGCCAGTCCAGAACAGAAGCGATGCTTTCTGCTAGCACAGAGAAAAAAAATAAAGCTAAAATAAAACCTGATGTATCAAGTCAGCAACATGACAAATCAATTTCCTACTTCTTTAAAAGCTCTGTGCTGGAAACTTCATTCAATCACTTAGCAAAAACTGCTACACTCACAAAAGAGATGAAGCAGAGCGGAGGAGTAAAAAAAAAATTCTTTGGAAGTTCTGAATGAAGATGGGTACGCAGTATCTGCCCAGCTGAGACGGTCCACCTGTGTGGTTCTTGTCTGGAACTGTGCTACTCAGAACACTTATTCCTGAAAGCCTTAATGCACGCTCCATGACTCAGAGCAAAAAATGTATCTACTTCCCCAAACATCTTCAAGCAAACTCTATCCATCTCTACAGAGGTAAATAAATAAATAATGTGTGTGTGTACTCTTTCTATCTTCAGGTGTGCTTTTTTTCAGTTCCTCATGCTGGCGCCGCTCCTCCAGAATTGTTGGGCGAGATGGAGGGGACTCAACGCTTGGGGCAGTTTGAGTGCTGAATGAAAAATTATGATGAAGTGAAGGGCCAAACTGTGCAACTTTCCTGTGTCCTTGTTATGATGCCTTTCCTGCAGAGAATAATTTCATACCAATTTTTTGGCACTCAGGAGATGTGTGTTTTTTTCTTTTACAATTGAAAGAAAGCTGTAAAAGGAGTCTTTGTGGTGTCTATTGAGATTCTGCTTGAAGGGTCAGTGACCATTTTGCTGAAATGTCCAGGAAAAATGTTTTAAAAAATTGTACACAGACTGCTAAAATAAGACACGGGAAAAACTAGCTATTCATTTTGTAATACATGGTCATACCCTGGATTGCTGTAAGCCACATCCCAACCTTGGCCATTTTGTATAATGGCAGATCCTGAATCTAAAGCCAGGGCCACTACTGCACCTTCACTGTTGGCTCTCCTGTGCGAATAACTGATTGGCCCGTCATTTAATGCTCCACCTGTGGACTAAAGCAACAAAATGCCAACAAAGCCCCTAAAATTAGCATTGCCGCAAGCAATGACAATACTGATTATTTAACGGACAACGTGAAAATATCAAAAGGTGAAACAGTAGTCAACCGCAGCTCCTAGCGTTTCGCCACAGAACATTCGCATCAGAGATGAAGCGATATTAAACGAGAGGAACAGAGGGAGGCAGGGGAGGATGCACACTTCTCAACGCATGAAATATTAATGGCGAAATATTCACCAGCACCTCTGTCGCTTCCATTACGTCTCCACACTCCTGGAGGTGATAATGGAGTTGGACACTGCTTTTTGGGGGTGGGCAAGGGTTGGGGGGCTGAGGGTTGTGGGTTGTGGGGTGAGATTGTGCTGGGCCGCGTGGCATATGAGAGACACTGAAGATGAGAGGGGATTTAGTGTTTAGCGGGAGCCAGTAGCTGCTAGTCAGCATTGATAATCTCCAATGAAGGGGATGAGGGCATATCCCTCGACTTCGTGCTGCGCTAAAACTAAATCAATACCATGTGCACACATCTCCTTCTGTCATGTAAAGAGCCCCTATCCCAGCACCTCCCTTGTTTCTTAGCTGCTGCTCATTCATGCACCCGTACTGCAATTTATTAACGTCATTACTACTGTTTATGTAAGCCCTTAGTTTGATAACTTGCCATGACAGCAATGCACTCCGTGAGACTGCCACTGGAAGTTTCCTTGCAGAAACTACATTGTCTGCTTTTTCTTAGGCAAGAAATTCTGACGCAACAGCTAAACACAGTTTTATATAATTTCAATGGATACTAGTGTACCATGCACTGGATTATTCAGACTGCCCTCAATACAGTCATGCTCACTCAAAAGGTGTACAGTGTTGAATACCAGGCCATTTTTCTTACAGCTGAAAACAGGCAGGTTCTGGTACAAAGGAAACTGCATCATGGTCCTACATAGATTGTACATAGCAAACAACAGTATGCCTATGTAATGTTTCTGTACAAGGCAGCCTGGGAGATTGGATATTTATATATTGTATCCTTATGTTTGTATAGATTATATAAAGGCTCTGAGATGCATATTTGTGGCAGGCTGAGCACCGATGCCATATTCGCTGAAGCATTCTGCTCTCCTTGGCAATCTCTTCACAGCCACCTCCTCTCGGACGCAAGGAAACACCACCTCGCAGCAAACTCAAAATAACCGTTACTTGGGTAAACTCAGCCCTCTCTGAGTGGGTTTTTCAACACAGTTAAAAGTTGCGTTTCAAGGTTCAGTTGAGGCAAAGGCTGCAGGGGAGATGTTAAATGTCTCTGGGAAGGGGTTACGGGCACGCTGGCCAGGAGCCGTCCCTGTGGAGGGTTCGCCATGGTGACCGGGAACTGGGGCGGCCGGGGGCTGAGGGTGGGGGCAGGGGTCGCTATGAAAGGACCTGCTGTTGTGCGAAAAAGTTGTTGGAGGGGAAGAAAAAGGCTGAAGCGTCCCTTAGGCCCTTGGTTCGAAAGTTCATGTAATCTTGCCCATAATAAGTGTTACACTATGCTCATACTTCTTTATTCACAGTTCAGCGCCTTATTCATAATTCAGGCATCATAGTCATAACTTGCAAGCCTGGCCTCTCCCCCCTCTCAGAACAAAAGGCATTTGAGTCAGGGGCAGGTATTCACAAAACAAGGGCTCATAGTTAAAAGGAGAGGTTTAGGATTTCAAACATTTTTTTATTCTGAAGATAATTTATTCCAGCTCCATTTCACATACCTGTACTCAAAAACAGGTATTTGGCGGTTTTAAACAGGCACCTGACTGAACAGCATCCCACATGACAACGAGATGATTAATTCACGTCAAAATAAGACACAACCCCGCCCATCTGAAATACTATGCTACTTCTTAGGAAATTCCGCACAGCAGTATCTAAATGCCAGCATTCCTATGCAGGTCATCCTCATTTACGCAGGTCACATTCTTACTATAAATATTACCTATTGCCATATTCTAAATAATTATATTTACTTCATGCAGTTAAAAAATGGTTTAATTAGATTTAGTCCTTAAACATACATATGTTTTTGTGCATTCAAGAGTTCATACATGTGCTTGCTGGGTGCATACAGTGTGTATGCATGCGTGTGTATGAGCCTGCAAAAGAAACCTGTGTTGAACCACATTAATATTGAACAAGTTCTGATGACATTTCTGCTGACGGTAACAGACTCTCAACAAATACCACACTTATAAATAAGTGTAACTAACAACTAATGCATACTAAAGCAAAAACTGCCTGCAGTTGTACATCCTAGCTAACCTGGAAACAATGCTCTACGACATCCATCAATATGTAAAAATATAACTTCTATACATAAAACTTCTACCACTTTTGGTTTATAATATTTATCAATAGAGGTCTCAGTGTTCGCATGCAATTAAATAAAAAAAAAAACAAGGACAAACTGGAGCAACTTGTTGTGATTTTTCAAAAAATGATGGACATCCAACATAAAAGTATGCCCTGCCTTGCCCTCGTTCTTAAAGGGCACAAATTCATTTACAAATTCCATGTAACTCAAGTCCGTCTTTTACCAGTTCGCTATTTAAAAATTCTCAATAAAACAAAGCATTTCAGTTATAGTGCAACAGCCAAATGGAGTCTGTTGGTACAAGACAGAAAGTCTAACTAAACACTCTCATACATAGAATAAGATATGTTTGTTCCTCCGATTCTTAAGTAAACACTTTAAAATAAATGTTTTCTCAACCTCTTGCGATTGGCATTATTCATTGTTTTCTTACCACCATTAAGCCCCATTTGTCCATGCGGTAACACAGAGGAAACCATGACATCACTGCCCACAAGCTTTCTTCTTTAACATCCAAACATTGGCAGAGAATGAGAGGACACGAAAACAGCTATAAACCAAAATACAGAGTCACTCAAATGTATGAATGTTTGACGATATGCATAGTTTCCCAATTTAATACTTCGTCTCACTTTTTAGCTAATTAACCTCATCTGTCATTTTTTTATGGGATTCAGCTGACAGAAATGAGGAAATATATTTCCAAATGGATCAGTGATGTAGAAAGAGATCTCTCTCGCTCTCTTTCCCTCTGTCTCACATATTCATGTATTATATATTACACATTTTATATGTCATGTTATGCATATGTATGTAGCATGTACACATAAACACACTATACATCCCTTTGTCATATCTCTCAAAAAGTTGTTTTTCGTCTCATATATATGTATATATATATATATATATATATATATTTATACACACACACAATATATACGTATATATCCCTCCTTCCTTTCTCTTTTATTGTCTCACTCCATCTCTTTGGTTCTTTCATTCTTCTTTCTTTGATAATAATACGTCATGGTACTCTAAATAATCTGGTTTGCCTTGAGGGATTGAAACCCAGGGTAAACCATAAGTCTCTTGTGTCACACAGGCAGCTCCCTAAAATTACTCATAATTATCATAAACCGCTGCTGATAATTGGACTCGATCCAAACAAACAACAGACGAGCCCCGACAGGCTCTGGCCTGCCTGGGCCAGCTTATTGTCTTCCCTGCCAGCTGCAATGAGGAGAGGTCAGGCCAACGCTGTTTGTTCGAAACCTGATTGTGATTACTACAAAGTGTACGACTGCAATGCTTCTCAATAATTTGTGAGACACATGCATATTTTAGCATCTGTGGTGAAATGAGTTTCATGTTGCTTTCTAAAGCATGCGCGCTTTCTGAACTCCATGCATGGCGAAGACCGAACCTGACGGAGGGGAAAAGAGTGAAAGGGTGCGGAACAGATCGCGAGCAGGGTATTAAACGCCTTCGCTTCAACAGAACTTGACAGAAGCATCGTTGGGGTCAACCAGAGGTTATGGAAACAACACCACCGCAGAAGAAACCCCACTAAAAAATTAAAAGTGTGCGAAGACTGGTGAGGAGACACTCGGAGGAGAGGAAGGAGCTGTGAGGAGAGGGCCAGTGGGAGACACTACCACTGGGATTAATGCTGCAGGACCCTTGCGTTCATTAGTGGGGACACTTATGGATAACACCCTGTGGTGCGAACACGTCATGGTGCCGTACAGCAGGAGCTGTTGCACTGGCTAACGATGAAAATGGCTGGGTCCACAGTCACCTGGTTCGCAGCTCTGGTGTGATGCACAGAGGTGTCAAGCCGCACTCTCTTCCGCCAGGTCACCACGGGGAACTGTGACCTGGTTAAAGGAAGTGGGTTGCATGTAGGAGAGACAAGAACAACAAAATCTGGTACAACGAAATCCAATATCGAGCTAGTAGTCATTTAATCGAAAACACCCAGCCGGGCTTCAGCTATGAAAAGTACGACTGTAGGTCTTAGCAGGACAAAACTGAATAACTGTTTTATTAACAAAATATTATCTCTCTGAATGCTACGACAGTCGCACATAGCTTTGGGTTTGGCAGGATGGACACACTGCAGACTCCCACATTTAACGCAGAGGTACCGAAGAACGCCACTCGATTAACCTCCTTATGAGGAACCGCACCATTACAAATTGCATTCACAGCCGTGACACGCTGCAGTTTCTCTCATTTATTTGTGTTTGCCAATTATTATTTATGAGACATCAGGCAGAATGCATGCATCTTTGCTGGTGCTGTTCTTTCTTTACTCGTAGTGCAAACCTCGGCACTCTAAGAGTCACATTAATAAAGAACCATGCAGAGAAACAAGCGTTATCTGGTGTTAATGGTTGATCAATGAGGAGCTGCCAATACACAAACAACCAGAAAACAAAGTAGGGCTCGCTACCTCTACCGTTCTGTCTGCTCATTGGCTGTTGATGCGGTAGAGTTCTCTCGCACTCAGCAGTGGTGGGGATTCATTAACTCACAGGCACAAGCATGTTCTATTAAGCATGTATGTGAAAACATGATCAAGCTTGATAAATACTGACACCAATGACAGGAGCCATAACCACTGTAATTTATTTATGCAGCAATGTTTTTAAGTTCCTTACCACTTATATACAAATATTCTGTGATACATGTAGATGGATTGTATCCACAGATGTGATTTGCAATTCTGAAGAAAGCCTTCCCCTTTGCCAAAATATATTATCACTATTAGTCAAAGTTCTTTACTGGGTCTTAATGTTGTTTATTCATCTGTCAATGTACAAGCCCTATGTAATCTTGCTGTGCCATGAAAATGATAATAATCACTTTCATTTAAAAAATCCTGTGATGTTTTCAACTGTGTACACTCTTGACTTTCTTTGAACTTACAGAAATTGGAAATTCTAAAATCACTGTGCAAAAGTGGGCCATGAGTCATTTAAATGTCCTGTCAGGAATAATTTGACAAGATTATTACAAGGGCTGAAAGTCAGACAGAGACATTGTGGGAGGGCAGGTATGTGATTTGTGTTCTTGTGGCGGGGTGGGCTGGGGGTGGCCAGAGAGCACTTTGCAGGTGTGGATGGGTTTTGGGATTTTAATGAATGGCTAAATGAATACAGCTAACCATGCCGAACCGAGAGCCTGCAAATCTCTGCATGTTCTTTTCCCCTCCCCGCTCTCTCCCACACTCCAGCTTTCTCCCTCTCCCTCTCACACAAACTCCCCCACTCTCGCTCTCTCCACCTCCTGTGGTTCATCTGAGAAGCCACAAGCCAACACAGTGTGCAGCATAGCGGCAGATGAAATTAATTAAACGTACAAAGTCAAATGATGGCTATTCACTATGATAATGCATTTTGCACGTCCAATACCATTATATCGTACCACTAAACAAGATAAAAATAGCAATAGTTTACTTATTAGAGACACCATGGATAATAATGAATATACCTATAATATTTGTGAGTTTAATTATTTACACTCTCTCTTTCTGACTCTCTCAGTACTTCCTCCAGAAGTACATCTCGGAAAACAGAGGTCTACACAGAAATCTGTGTAACAGCACATAAAATGAATTAAATAAATGAAGCAAATAAAACACAAATAAGTACATAAATCCATCAACATACAAACGCAGTGTGGAAACAGCGCTGTTTACAGTGTCTCCGTGAGAGCTTTGTGCTGATGTAAAACAGGGTAATAAATGGATCTAAAAAAAACCCCTCCCACTAAACTCCATTGTTATGGTGAAATCCAGTGCTGAGCTGGTATCTTTCATCAGCCTATTCATTCACCCCAGGGTCTCTCCCTCGTTCTATTTTTCTTCACTCCGTTCCCCCCCAGCAGCTGTGGAGCAGGCCTCGGGTCAGAAAGGAGCAGGGAGGGGGCTTGATGCTGCTCAGAATGCCGCTAGGATTCTGTAAAGCAGCAGGGAAGCGAGGAGTGGTTTTCACATGGTAACCATTGGCTGTCGGTCGACACCCAGCGCCCCTCCCATGCCCCGCCCTCCTGCTGAGGCAATGAAAGCCCCAGAGTGCTCTGGGCTGCACACTGCAGCATAAGACAGCGGGAGGTGCCCTGCTGTCCTCCCATAAACAACACATCCCACCCCCGCTCCCGCCCACCTGCCCAAGGCCAGTCATTCCTCCCGAAGGTAACCAGGATCTCTCTTTCTCACTTTGATTCAATTTCAATTCAATTTTCCCTCTGTCTCATTCCACTTGTCTGGCAGTGTCTTTCACCCCTTTTTTTATCTTGAGGTCCTTCGCCTCAGTAGGCCCTGCCCTTCGTGTCTGTTGAGAGACAGTTTATGTGATCCCTTGTCACCTGGGTTTATGTACAAAAAAATTATAGTGAATTTACTCTCTTCGATCAAGAGATCCACCCCTCCCCTTGCCACCACTGCATCTCCGGGTTTGATTAATTGCCCCTGACAGGCAGACCAGCTGCCCCGGAGGCCGACAGTCTGCCCCTGCAGGGCTCCAGGATCAGGGCAGGGGACACAGAGAGGAGGGGTGCGTGTGAGCTGGCATGCCGGAGCGCCCACTGGGCCATAGTGACCAGTGCGAGACTGAATTACACAGGATGCTCAACAGGAGCCAACTCAGCTCAGAAGTCCTCCATGCATTGACATGTAAAAATGTCCCTATTAGGCTGCATGGTGAATTTCTCTGGTAATTGTCTCATTAAAATGTCATGTTCCTGTTCATGACATAGGACTTAATTCTGATCTTTCATTTCTTCAGTCACCAGTGCACTGGTTGGGTTCTCCCATTACTTTTTCTTGGACACAACCTTTTCCATGTTTGAATAATTCAAACATTACATAAACCTGCATATGATAATTTGATGTCTGAATTATTTGGGAGGTGCAAAAGCAAAAGTTGGCTGCTTTCCCTGCCCTCTTCTACCTTAAACATTTGCATTATATCACTGAGGTGGTAAAGCAGAGGTTGACTGGAGCAGACAAGAAATGTGACTCAGGACTTAATTAGCTGGCCTTTTAAAAAAGTAAACATGGCTTAAAGACATAATTAAAACAATAATTTAAGATTCATTCATCATAAAAAATGAAAACTTTATACTTTGTAAAATATAGAACACTGTATGTACAGCAATACTAAATAAGATCCTGCTTAAATACATTTGGAATTTTAATTATGTGACTACACTACATTTCACAAGATAATTAGTGGAAACAGGTTTAAAACAGTTTTGTGGAAAACATATTAAAAAAACATTATTGCTACAGCTAAGTGCAAAAGATTGAAGACATTAGTTTTCTATTTTATTAATGTTGGTATTTAAATACCTCCCTACATATTTGTTCCTGTGAAAGGAAGAAAACCCCTTTGGAAACGGTAAATTACTGTCAAGTTCTGGACAGACCACTCCTTGCATGACGCTACCCACTGACGTGGCTGTTGATAGCTTGAAGTAACACACTTCTGCATTATGTGGTTCACTTTTCACGGTGTGGAAACAGGACATGAAATCAGAACCGAGGGGCACTTTGTTTTGCTTCAGCTAGTCAGAGGGCTGAAGCTGAAGAAACCTCAGTTCAGTCACCACAGGCTAATGTTCTTTATGCTGCCGTTCCTGACTCAAGGGGGCAATAGTCTGATTCAAAGCATAGTCTTCAATCTCAGTGAGAGCTAAAATAATCTTAAACACGAGGAACCTGAGGTCGGGGTTTAAGTGTCAGTTTACACATCACTGACTGGCATATTTTTTATTTTTTTTTTTACATGTCTTACAGCAAACCTCTCTCCTGTCCATCCCTCTCACTTCATGTCCATGTCGGTGTAGGGAGAAAGAAAGGAGGGAAGAGGAGTTTCTTTGTGAAGCAGTGATGTGGCTGGGTCAGGCTGGGATCTACAGGCCTCCTGAGGGAAAGCAGAGAGGGAATGCTTCTCCGAGCCAGCGGAAATGATGGAATGCCGTTCGGCTACTGCGACGCTCCCAAACACTTTTCCCACAGAAAGGCGGGAAGGCGGGTCCCTGAGCTCATTAGCTATGTGATCTGCTGTTCCAGCGTACCCCCACCTACCCATCCACAGAGCCTGATTTCGGGCCCCAGAGAACGGCTCAGCCCCCATGCCCAGTTAAAGGTGGCTTTGGAGGGACACTGGATTTCTTATTTTCCATTGCGGTCATGCCGGGCATGTCGCCACAATCCACTGTGGCCTGCACTCAGAGTTTCCCACTGCTAAGAGGCAGCGAGAGAAAGAGAGGGGGTGTTGGAGAGAGGGAGGAGGGGGTAAGAGAAGGAGGCAGAGAGAGAAAGGGAGAGCTTGGCACCGAGGCAGCGACCAGCAGGGACTGAGTTAACCAATGCCATTTTTCAGTCTGCCCGTGTTGTTTGTAATTTTGAGGTTTCCTGTGTTTCATGGACAATTTTCTTCTACGGACTGAGACAGTCTCAAGATTTAAACTCAATTCCATCCAGCTCAACTCAATTCAAGTCACTTTATTGGCATTTCTGAGATACATTTGCATTGGCGAGTTATACAAACAGCAAACAAATTCGACAGCAAGACAAACAAATTACATTTTGGAGAAACAAAGACAAGGGAAGTAAAAAATTCAACTTATTAAAAATGAGATGCAGTCTGTGAGCCATTTTAATTTTGAACTATAAATAATATATACAGTATAAGTATATAACGTGTGAGTTACTTTTTGTGTGACTCACTGTCCTTTCTGTCTGTCTGGTAGACAGCTGCTGCTTGTCTAAAACCTCAGTTCTTCCTTCAGGGGGATGGGAAATTTGTCTCTTTTTTGGCAAGTCAAAGTATTGTTTTATTTTAAACAAGCATCTCCTACTTGCCAGTGCTCTCCCTCGCTTTCTCTCCTCTCTACCTCCCCCTCTCTCCCACCTCTTTTCTCCGGGAGATGTTGCACGGTACAGTTGCTTGGAGAGCCTGGATTCGCGCAGTGTTTTTGAAGTTGTCTGGACGGGGCTCAACCGCACCTTGCTGTGACCACGGAGGGGGCGGCAGCTCTTGCCAACTCCTTGCCACATCCTTCAAGTCCCTGTCCACAGACTGGCTTCACAACCAACATACTCTTTTCACACAGAAACACCAAGGGAGAGCAACGGGGCGGGAAAAAGGGGGAGTAGAACTGGCTTCTTTTCTTTCCGTGCAGAAAGTGTTCCCACACTGAAATTTTGGCCGCCCAGAATAACTCCCGTGTGCACACCCAGGTAGGCAGCGCAGAACCCGAGCTGAGGACTCGGCTGCTGAATATTTCTATCTCTGTTCATGCTGCTCAAGAGTGATTAAAGGCATCTTCTCCTCTAGACAGGCTTCGGTAAACAGATTTGGTTTATCAAAGCCTCCCTTTCTCATTAGGGAGGGACTGAGGTTTTCGGCCGGATGTTCTGAGACTTCGAGACCGGCTTCTGCCAAAAAAAGGTAACCTGGTGAGCCTCCACTCTCAAACCCGTCTGTTTATGACTGGACTGTACTCCTCCTCTGCCTCTGCCCGGTATTCTTATGCTCTCCGCTTTCAGATACAGATTCAAGAGCAACATTCCCTCGCCTTTACTTTTCTTCAGCAGTTGTAGCTGCACTGCACAGTGAGGTCTTAAAGACTCCTTGTAAGCTGAATGAGTGAATCAGTTGCTGAGAGAGACACACCAGCCCCACCCCACCAGAACGCTCTTATACTAACAAACAACATACAGTAGCACTCTGTGTGATAACCAACACTCCATTCAGATTGTAGTACTTTCATTGAACCTATGCACTCGTGGGCCTGTGTTTACAATGCGTTTGGTGTGCTGATAGATAGGCAATGTGCAAAACCACTCATTTACCAGTTTTTTAAACAAAATTAATTCTCCCAAAATTGTGTTGTATATTATGGACTTCTGACAAACATCACTTTTTGATAGAGAAAGCATTTCATTTTCAGTCTGTATTTAACTGACAGGATCATAACGTTTAAAAACAGCTACTGCGCACCGCATTCCCAGCACAATCATTCATTCGCTCAGCACTACTGAGTCAGTTCCGTCCCTGAACACCATCACTCAGCCTGTCTCTCCCCGCACACTGCTGCCATACCCACCGCACTGCAGCCGGTTCATTCCAACTGCACCTCCCCATCCAAGGTCTGAACTGGCGCAGACGTGAGAACAGACTGTCTGAACCCCCGAGGGGAACTTAAAGAACCGACACGTCCTACCCACGCCTCGTTGAAAATACTTTTTTTTTCTCTCCTCAAGTTTTTTGGGCTTCTTAAGTCACCACTTTGCCACCTGCAACCACACAAAGAGAGCCGTAGCCAAAGCATCTGCACCCCTTCAATTCACTCTTCTGCAAGCCAGGGACAATTTTCAACACAACAGGCCACAGAGCACTACAGGCAGCCGCCATCCGAACACAAGCCCTTTGCTTTCCAAATGGAGGTTCCAGAACATACACGGCACGACATAACTGTCATGATGAGTAGAAGATGAGAAATACATTTATAGTACATTGTGAAGTAAAATGGTAAAAAAAATATCTCTGCCACAAGAGCAGACTCATTAAACCCTGAAGAAAAGAGATGAGGCAGAAGATGAAGGGATTACAAATGATTCCAACACCGACAACTGCGCTCAACCAATCACCAATGGGATCAGCTCTTGAATATTCATGATTTTATTAATAGGAGTGTCCAACTGCACTGTGCTGAACACCAGATACTATAATTAATAACTGAATCAGTCGAGCGCACAGTGGTGAGCAAGAGCATTAAGAGGATGATGAGAGCATTTTAGAGTGGGGATATCCATAATTCAGTACTGTGGCATGACACTGAAAATAGCAGTCATTTGACCTTTGAACCCTAGCCCAGCGCTACCAGCCGGTCACTACTCCATATTTCTCTAGAGAGTCGGAGCGAATGGGTGGATATCAGAACCCAGACCATGGGAGCTGAGAAGTAATAGCCACTTCAGGAGAGGAATTAAAAGCAAAACCTCTTTATGTGAACATGGTGGAGAGGTAGATTGCAGAACAATAGCTGTTCAATAATTCCATCACTGAACTCTCCGCGTTTCTCAATGGGGGAAAGCCTGGGTAGGGGGTAGCACAATGGCCAAAGGGGAGAACAGGCTGTGTGTGTGTGTGTGTGTGTGTGTGTGTGTGTGTGTGTGTGTGTGTGTGTGTGTGTGTGTGTGTGTGTGTGTGTGTGTGTGTGTGTGTGTGCCAGTCATTATGATCCAAGCTCAGCCCATACCAGCTGAAAGGATTATTCTGACAAACAAGAGCCAAATGGAAAATCATATTTTACAGAGGTTGGGATATATAAAATAACTCAAGCTTGGACTAATACAGCTCTTTGCCTTGCTCAAGGCAGGCATTATAAAACAGAGAAAGAAATAATTTCTCTTTTTTTAAGGAGCTGTGTGCCCTTGCTGTAACACAATGCCCTTTTTATTTTTCCTGTTAGTATTCTTTACACAATAAAACCCCTTTAAGAGCGTGTTCTTCAGGGGGGCTTGGGATATAGACAGCGGTTCCTCATTGCGTGCAATCGGTTTTTATATGAGTGGTGAAACAGAGACACTAAATATGTTTGTGGGGGAACTGGAGCCCTCTGTTTTCATGGGGGCACCATAATACAAGACTGGGAGGGGGATCGGGGGGTAACAAAACAGGGCCAAACTATACCATTTTCACTGCAATGTTTCCCATTTTCTTCTATGACATTATAACTTACCTACCCCTTTTATATGTATATTTGTGTGAATGAATGTGTGTGTGTGTGTGTCTGTGTGTGTGTGTGTGTGTGTGTGTGTGTGTGTGTGTGTGTGTTTGTGTGTGTGTGTGTGTGTGTGTGTGTGTGTGAAAAGAGGTATACACTTGATTTTACCCAGACAGTACGACAAAAAGGCTATTTTCCGTGCCAACTAACTGAATTCATCTGATGGAGTGTTGAAAATCTGTGAATTATCACTCTGCCGTTCCACAGTATATTCTAGTCATGATTACATTATATTTTCAAATTCTCAGTTTTCTCATCTTTAACATTAAGGAATCCGCACATAGCCAGACACGTGCTCTTTGTCTTAATCTAAAGATGGCTTCTGGATAAAAGGAGCACTTTTGTACAATGTTGGTTTGCATTAGCTGATTCCTACCAGCTGTGTCTACAGCAGAGGAGCCATCGGCCATGCTGGAACAAATGTAGCACTCCTTGAGTTTCCTGTGCGAGCGGAACGGTAACCCCCCCCTCCACAGACAGGCCTCCAATCCTCATCCTTACATGTCTGCCAGCCCCACCCGTTGTGCCCCTGTCCTAAGCAACACGTCCCAGTCACCCTCTCCACCAATCAATGCCCTCAGACTCAATCCAGCGCTGCTCCCACAGGCCCCTGTCACCTTGGCCTAGCGTCAGCCTGCTCCTCCAGGGCTCCATGTCAGTGAGCGTTCCTTAGGCTGCTGAACACTCGCCGCCTGTCTGCTCTTCATCAATTATTCCTGTGGGCAGCCATTGCCACCAGGAGAGAGAGACCGAGAGAGAGAGAGAGAGAGAGAGAGAGAGAGAGAGAGAGAAAGAGAGAAAGTGCAATATAGCATCTTAAATTCTCAGAGAAGGCCTTTGACAAAACACCAAGTAAGAGAGAGAGAGAAAGACATGAAGAAGGAAGCAGAGGGAGACAGAGACAGGAAGAGAGGAAGAGAGAGAGGATAAGCCTAACAGAAAGCCTCAGGTCCTCTCCTAGCTGCCTGCAAGAATCAATCAACATCAGAAAGGTCAATCGGCAGCCTCCAGCCAACTCATCCATATAACCAGTGGCACTGATCTCAGGTTGGTGGTATCCAGGGTGGATGGAGAGGGGGGATGGGCGGTGCCGAAAGGGATGTTTGGGGAGGGGGTTGACGAGGAGTTAATCAGAGGGAACTAATAGAGTTAAATCGGGAGAGAGGGTCCTGGCCGCGATCCGGAATGCCGTTGTTCCCTGCAGCTTGTGTCCCCCTTGGGGCCCAGGCCAGTGTTTACATCCTCGGGACCCCTGCGTTAATCCCCCTAAAAATAAACAGTTATCTTAATGGGCCGACCTCCTCGTGGCACATGGACTCGACCCACCGCGAGAGAACAGCAGCCATAATAAACCGTGCGCTAGCTCAGCTGACTCGCTTGCGCACTCACTCACTCACTTCCACATACATTCATCTCTGGATTCAGCAGCATGCAAACACACACACTGTAAAAAAAATATAAGCCAGCAGAAAGGACTTGGCTGGATGCACCAAGCACTATAAATCTTCCTCCAAAGTTTCACTTCTTTGTTTGGTTCAAAAACATCCAGCTAAACCATTTCCCAAAGATTCATGTTTTCCTTGAGATTATAAATAAATGTAAGTTCCATTGAGATATCTATGTTAAATCGGTCTTGGTGGCATGGTAAAAATTGAATTTTATTTTCCTACAAATAATACAGTTTGACTGTATTCACATAGCACATTTTATGAATCAAATGCCAGCTTTGCAATCACAATAAAAATGTATTAAAATTAATGGATGTAAAATAAGACCTGTGTACATCTTTAAACATCCTTTAGAGTCCTACAACACATTCAGAAGTGTGTTGTGAAAGAAGTAGCAACACTCCTGCGGCACATAGGCATTTTCGTAAAAAAAAAAAAAAATAAATAGATAAATAAAGTGAAAGGCTACATTTCAGATAAACAAGAAAATCAAGCATGATATTTTCATTTCTGTATCAATTTTGCGATTATGCAAATGAGAGCATCCACACAGAGTGGCCCCCGGATGAGTCACGGTCTTTACAGGATAAAAATTCTCTACCTGCTATTTCAGCTCCACTGGACACGATACTCACAATGACCCAATCAACAGCAGGGAAAGGTGACTCATTACCTCAGCCGGTCGCAAACAATACCGGATAAAAGCACTCGAAACGTATCCCAGATACAGTCACAGTATCAGTGATAATTCCGCCCTACTGGGTAAAGGCTCGTAGCACCACCAGACGGGAATTAATCTCACACATTAAAATAAACATGCATAGACTTGATCAGAGCTAAATGGAGCACCATGTCATGAAGGATAAATGTCAATACATCCATAAATCCATACAGTGAATGCACGCGTACATTTTAGGCAATAAGTAAATCTTGGCCTCTGCCTGTGGGATGCCATTTTGAGACAGACTCCAAAGAGAGGCACAGATGAGTGCAGTTATAGTGTGGGCAACAAATGTAGCAAAGGCTACATGTAAAAGAAACCAGAAAAGTGATTTTTACTTAGTGCCACCTCGGTGAGTCTGAGTTTCGTTGTTCTGCGGCTCCTGAATTACGTATGTGCAACCACGGTGTTCACGCGTGCCCCTGATGTTCGGGCGTTAAGTGGTTTGCCTCATCTTCCTCTATAACACCCAGGAAGAGGATTAAATATAGACTGTGGGTCTAACAGCAATTATTTTATTCTGACAACATCCGTGGCGAGACGAACTTGGCAGGTTCTTAAGACCCATGCTGAGCGATTGACAAAGGAACACCACCTTTTCGATAATGGAGGACTTCCTATTTTTAAAAATGCACACCTCCATGGAGGTATCATCTTCCCCATTCATTTCAGACAGAGAGGCAGAGACAGACGCAAAAAGAGAGAGAGCAGGGAAAACAGAGGGACAGAAGGTGAAGAGAGCAGTCTTCCGTGGTGCGATTCCATCTTCTTTTACTCCACAATAGTTCTCTAAAAAAAAAAAAGCAAAAAAGTATCCAACTGCGATGCTTTGTGTCCTTAAACAATGGAAATGGTGTTGTGTAAGAAACATGACGAAATACAAGTGGCTTACAGTCGTCATTTAATGTTAGACCAAAGACCGACCACGCTGTGGTTAGCTTGGATCTGGGTTTGGTACAGTTTTGCTGACTGCAGTGACCCTAAATTTCACTTCAATACAGAACAATGACTGGATTGCACGACTGAAGAGGTGAAGAGTCTGCGGTCTGCACTGTGGTCTTTTTTAAGGTTTAGTACTCTCGTCTCTCTCTCAGTGGATGCCAGTGGAAAACAGCCTAGGAAAATAAACCATGGAAAAGCTTTTTCAGTGAGTTAATTAGGATTGGGTGCGGGCTTTGAAAGGCCACATTGTGTATGTCACGGGGCTGTCAGCATCAAAGGCCCGATTCAGACCCACTCCGAGACACGGTTCTGTGTGCCGACAAACTGCCCAGCTGCAACAGAACTTGTAGCCCTTAAAGGATCCTTGTTTTGCTTTTTTGAAATATGAAGAAACAATATTTTACAAGGCAGAGTAAACAGGACAGGGGGTTAGATGAAGTGGGGGGGGAGGGAGGAAGTAAAAGAAACAACAATCTGTTTGAGGAGTGAACAGAGCTCTCACTTTGTGCTTTTTCTTCTCTTTTTACAGAGCAGGGGAGAGTAGCTTTATGGTCTGCTCCCATACTAAAGGCTCATATTACAAAAGGTGGAGCGCGTGTAATGAATGTACTCCAGGGATGGAGTGGCAATACAACAGTACAGTCAGCGTTCTGCGACATTTGGACCCATTCACTCTGGGTGGCTTCACAGAGCAAATACCCTAACTCAAGGGTAAATACCCCTGCTGAAGGGCAAATACCCCTAATGAAGGGTAAATATCTTTAACTGACACATCAAAATGAAGAGCCAGGAAATCGGAGGCTGCTTTCCCCCCTTTCTTGCCTTTCCCATTCCTTCACACAAGACCTCACACATTTTTCGCTCGGAGGATTAGGAGAGAAATATAAGCCCATTTCCTCACACAGCACGGGCCTGGACACAGGCCGCTGGAGGGGTGACCTTGGAGCGGCCCTGACCTTGAGATAGCAGAGCCACACAGCTCTGCGGGACCCTCTCCCAGCATGCTCGCTGCTAAAGCGCAGAGCCGCAAACGAGCTTCCCCCCCGCCCCGTCTCCGATCTGTCAGAGTTCTAGCTTCAACTCAGATCCCGGAGCCGAGGGAGGAGAACTGTAAAGTCGCGGCAGTGATGGTGGGTACGCACAGTCCTTCCCCCGTGTGGACCATAGGACAGGCAAGGAGAAACTGTAATGGATACTCAGAGAACAGTAAATGGAGGAGAAGAGAAGTGGGAATAGCCCTGTGGGTAATATTTGTGTGTGAAACCGACCTTTTAATTTCTAACATACGGTAATGTAAGCTACGGTAGTTTTGCTGAGAAATTAGTTTGGAAAAAATGAGAACAATTCTAAACAATGTCTCAGGCTTATTTTATTTCAAATCGGAAGCAATTTGGGATTTCCATTTCCCCAGTGCGGAAAACTTGGGGCGTAAATGAGGTCTATAACTCTTGTGAAAAGTCCCATGGAGCTTCCCCCTGCAAGGAGCTCCTGTAGACAGCAATACCTCACATATTGAAAACCAATTCCTGTGGCTGGGGGGCTTTATATCTTGAGAGGGATGATGTCATCAAGGTACAGTCTCCGGTAGGAAACAAAAGTAACCATTGTGGAGAATGCGACCGCGTTCCAGTAAGCCCCCCACCCCCGTTTCGCCTCTCCTTCCCCCTCGCCTCCCACTCCTTCACTCATGCTCGTTCCCTCATGTTGCTGACTTAACTGTCCACTAGAGGGATGCTTTAACAAGAACCCATTTTAAAACATCTGCTCTGGGCTGTGGTGATGCAATGTTGCCCCAGGGTTTTGGGCCAGCACAACAAGAGGAACATACACATGCAGACAAAACTGTAAACTAATGAGACTCACACACTTACACACGGGCACGATTTCTAGCTGAAACGCAGCTTTGGTCGAGGTGGACGTAACTCCTGAATTCCCAACTCTTCACCCAGGATGTGGTGGTAACAAGGAGATCTGATACTCTGAGCTAATGCTTCTCCCCACACAAATGCACTTCAAATGTGTCCACCTCCCTGTTTGACAGCAAAGAATGATATTCTCTGTTTTTCATTCCAACATTGTGTTTAAGGATTGTATGACCACGTTTCACCTTAACTGCATCGGAAAGATCAGGACATAGTGACAGGGAAATGAAAGCCTTCACCTGGGGCTCACTCAGTAAATCAATGTCTGAGAAGGGGGGCTAAGAGGTGAGAGATGTGGTGTGGGGGTGGGCAGGATATCCTGACTCCAAGTTCAACACATTACATCTACTTTAATGACAGCATATTTTACCACTCGGGTACACAGAACATTCCGGACACTTAAATGGGTTAAGTGTAATTGATGAGTGTGACCTGAAAACAATTGAAGGTTGTGTTCTGTATATGTGTCTTGGGCGGTAGGTATTAGGAGAGAATGCATATCTGTGTACCGCTACAGAGTGACGTGCCCTGCTGTCAACAGTCACAGTCACACTCAGGAGCCAAACCCTCACGCTGTAAATGTTCCAGGAGCCAATGGCCTGCTCTTTAAACATTCCAGGAATCAAAACACCCACTGTATTACGTGGGCTTCCCACAGAAACATAAACTCAGGTGAGTACATTCCCCTTCTGTCCCATGCATCTGAATATCAGACACATGGAGTCAACAGGCTTCCGGCAGAATAAGATAAAATCGAAGTTCTATTCAGTAGAGATGCCATAAGTTAAAGTCTCAATTTTAGGTATGTGGAAAGTCAAATAGCCTCACAAATGCTGGCGGGAATAGCCAATCATTGTACAGAAAGCTTGTGTTAAAGACCCGCTATGTGTTAATGTCAGGAGTCATGGACTCACAGCACATAAATGGCAGGAGGCTAAGTTCTGCTCTGTTGAGGTGACAAGTCAAATTCCTATATATAGAGATGTCAAACACCCATTCTGTCGACATCTGAGGAGTCAAAGTCCTCGCCGTGTCACTCTGGGTGACTGAAAGCTTCGGTGACATCTGGTGACGAGAGGATGGTGGGTGTTGTGTCATGTCTTTGTGTGTCGTTTGACTGGGAGCTGTCATGATCTTCACTTTGTCTCCGGGCCGTGTGAAGTTTGTCACAGGGAGCAGGACTGCCATGTCAGAGCAGGGGTTTAACGAGATTTAACAAGCTTAATAAAGCACCCATATGATCTCTGTGGACAGTTGCCGCCTGAACCCTGCAGAAAAAAAAAAACAAGACCCCAAAAGGCAATCCCTTTGAGTGGATTTCAATAGGATTACTGGAGCTAATGACACTCAGACTCATTACTGAAAACAAACAGGGCTTTCAAGGAGGAAAGAATTACGAGGCCTGGCGTTTCCTTGGGATGGGAACGTCTTACCTGTCAAAGAGATGCTGATGACAGCTCAGCCGATGGCCTTGATGCCTTTCAGATTTAAAGAGAAAGCGATGGCTCAACCTTTCTAATTCAAAGGTTTTATTCCAGCCATTTGGCCATGGAGGGATTATCTGTCAGACCCTGGCTGAATGGGGGTCAGTGTTCGCCCTGTCCATGTCCCTCCCTCTGCAGGATTGATCAGCCTGTGATACACTGCTCTGCTCTGCACCCCCACGCCCCCCAACCCCATCAACCCCCAGCTCCCTGGCTGTCCTGGGAGGGATGGAGACTGACGGCCTGAAAGGGCGAGTCTCTTTCAGGGGGTGATTAACGACTAAGTGACCTACTGTGTGTATGTGAGGCAGCTGACCACAGCCATGTGAGATTATCTGATGTGCCCAGAGCTGCCTGACAGAGAAACGCAGACACTCACAAACAGACTCTAAAACACACACACACACACACACACACACACACACACACACACACACACACACACACACACACACACACACACACACACTCTAAAACAAACACACACACACACATGCACACAAATACTCACAGGTATACTCACACATACACTCACAGGCATATTTACAAACACACACATTCACACACACACAATGACACACTCAAGCTCACATACACACATGCATACAAATGTCATGCACATACAGATACATACAGATGCTGTCATACACAGACACTTTCTCTCTCACACACACACACACACACACACATACACACACTTCCTATCACTAACACAGATGTAAAAGGCAGACAGACAGCCACGGTAAAGTTGTCTCATGGTATCCTCGTTGGGCGGTGGTGGAGGGGTGTTATCTGACTGGCTGACAGGTCTCCCAGGAGAAGCCCTGACACAGATCCTCTGTCCATTATAACTGATTACTGCTTGTCAGATGGCAGGTAGAGCAGCAGTATCCCCAGGGGCGAACGGCCGGGGAGTCAGGGAGTTCATGATCTACCCCACTTTTCGGGGCAAGGGGAGGGGCCGGAGAGGGTCTTCAGATGTCCACACAGACATCTGACTGACCCTCACTGGGTGGGTAATCCCCTAAATATCCTCACCTCTTAGCTCTATATATTTTCAACAGGAGGTCAAAAGTCCTATTGCGGTGGATAGAGTTTAAAACAGGCCGCCAAAAATCACCCAACAAAATATTCTCGTGTATCTTTTCTACAGATCTCGCTTAAGAATGGAAACCTGCTCATGTGGGACACTAGTGCAGAGATCCTCTATGAAAAGTTTAATGCCGTACTAGTTTTGCAGTATTTTATATCAGGTGCTTTTTCTACAGCACTGGCGGGAAAAAATAGAAACGTTGAATCAAACTGGAAAACATGGTAGTCTGTAGTGTCTTATCTGCTGGAAACAGTGCCCTTGACACATTTCGGTATCAGGACTTACACCTCTTTAATTACCTGTTCCACTGTCAGGCTCCTAAACAGCGCGATCCCAGGCGTGTGTCACATCAGCTGTATTAAAGACACATTACCAGTGACGAAGCACTCGCTTCCCCTTTGAACGCCACAGCGAGCGACATGAAAGCCCGACTTTACAGAGACGACGAAAATCAGCTCACAGTCACCTCCCACCCACGGCCTGCTGGGACCCAACCCAGACAGTCTCATATTATCAGTCACAGCTGCACCCCGACATTGAACACCCCCCACTCCTACCAAAAACACCCAGACGCTGAACGTATTGATGTAATGATGCACTCAGTGCATAGGTAAAAACAACATTATGTCGCAAGTGTGGCAGAGAGGGAGGAATGTTGCATTGACCCAGTCTGGTCTCTGTGAGCTCGTATTTAAAGCACAGTGAGATTAAGTGATGCCTCTATAAAGGCAAAGACTGCACTATTAAATAGTGAGAGCTAGAATAGGATTAACAAAAAGTAACAAGGCCTTGAAAATTACAATATGCGTCTTGACTACAAAAGACAAATGGGACTGAACTGAAGAGGAAGAAGAGTAAATCTTGGCAAGCAAAGACCCAGAGTGCTGGATGGGGGTGGAAATGAGGAAGGGAAAAGCAGAACGCCTCCTCTCCGGCGATGCTTTCATCTTTCGTTACCGCGTTGGCAGCTGGTTCATCCTCCATTCCATCCGATTTCCAAATTGCCCTAATCTGGGTGCCCTGCGCGCGTCGGAGGCCCTTATGAGGTGAGATTAACGACGACGGGGAGAGTGTTAGCTCCTAATTGTTACAGCGTCCGAGTCATGTAACGCAATTACAGAGGCCGGAGAGAAACGGCTAATGCACGCGCAGCTAGCCCCTCTGATGGATCAAGTATTGGATTTTCTCTTTTTAATTCACTTTCCTTCGTGCGCAGGGGGGCATTAGTTAGATTAGACTGCCGAGATGCATGGAGAGGGAGACCGGGAGACAACAAGAGCGAGGGAGGGAGGAGGCGGGCTGATTTGTTTAGCGCAGCCTGTCAATTAGGATGCTAACCCTCTTGCTAAATGGTCGCTCCTCCTTCGGAAGGGGGAAAAAAGAACACAGTCGTGAAGGTCAGATACACAGTGCTGCAATATGATATTGATCACCAGTGACAAACTGGGCAGATGGTCAGCAGTGTGTTCCAGACATAGAATCGCTCCGATCCACACAGGCGTAGAGATCCGCCCTGATGCACTCTAGCCCCGATAAGCAACTGACAGTGCTGCCGACAGGTTCTGCCCCCGAGCTCTGACCCTGAATCAGTTTGATCTTTCTTTCACATGACTGTCACAGTCAGTGTTACTGTCGGACGAGCTGATCCTGGATCAGAGGTTGGGAGCGGAAATGCCCCAAAATCGAATCCCTTGTATTCGCAAGGATGTTATGCCACCTAAATGGATGTTTCTGACAACTCCTGGAGCGAGAAAATGTTCACAGGCAAGTCCTTCCATGTGATGAAAATAAAATCTCCATATGGCCTACATATTTTTAAATGCGCAAGGAAAAAAAAACTTTTCAACAAAAAACAAAACAAAATATTAAAAATTAAAACAGAGAGCAAATTTTATTCTGTGGAGAGAACCTTTGAAAATCTTTGTATTGTATGTGTGTGTGTGTGCGCGCGTGTGTGTGTGTGTGTGTGTGTGTGGTTGCGTGCGTGTTCGCTTGCCTCTCTCTGTGAAGAATTGAAGGAAGTTTTATTGCAAAGAATCCAACGTTCACCTCAGGGGAGGAAATCTCATGCTGGAATATGCAGAGAGTGTGGCGCTAGTTAGCGAATCATTATCAGCTCGCCTTTGCTTTAAAAAAAAAAACTAGAGCACGAAAGTGCCGTTATGACTGCAGTGATAAATGTGATCTCTCCTCTGTTCCTGCAGTAGCGAGAAGAACAAAGAGAGACTACTGTTTCCACCCCAAAGCCACCCCCAGCCTCATAAACACAAATAATCACAACAACATGGTCAGAGCAAACAGGAAAATGGCTGATATTCTGGGACTCAACCTTACAAAATTACTGACTTTGAGGTGGAGTAGGGGGTT
This sequence comes from Albula goreensis, assembly GCA_022829145.1. Lineage (NCBI taxonomy): Eukaryota > Metazoa > Chordata > Actinopteri > Albuliformes > Albulidae > Albula > Albula goreensis. The sequence goes on from CM040744.1 coordinate 7,767,584, forward strand.
GGTGTGTGTGTGGGGGGGGGGGGAGGCCATTACTGCAGCTATAGGATTAAAATAACTCATTCCCCCCGGAAGACCCCCACCCCAGCAGAAGAACAGACATCTGGGCCATGTTACTGGCTCTGATTTAATCTTAAAAGCCCCCGACCCACCTCCTTCCACGCCCAGACCTTTCCAAAAAGCCCCCGTCTGCCCCCCGCGCCCCCTCTACCTGCCCCCGCTGCGACCGGCCCCCATCCTCCCTCTACTCCGGAGCGCTCCCGAACGCTCCGGCCCGTCAGCGTCGCTGAGGATCAGAACGCTGCTCTCTGCTGCCTGCCACATCACAGAGGAGATGGAGACGGGGGATTGCAAAGGACGGTGTTGGGTTGCGGGCTGAGTGGAAACACTAGCTCACACCCAGCCCCCACGCACAGGACCAGCAAGGCCACATGATCTCTCTGCAGATACAGTGCAGCAACACAACAGAACAACAGAATTCATAGCAGCATTAAATGAGCACATACACATATACTACAGTGTTCAGTAAATGAGTATACATACACATACGCATCAATCCACACACGCGGTCCTATGTTCGAAAAGTAGCATAGAAGCATATATTTATATGAATTGACACATACACTTACTACTATATGCTACACAGAGAATATTCATAAATACTGAGTGTGAAATCAGTTGTGAGAGGGCTACAGATGCAGGCCAGCAGTCTGCAGAGTCTCCTGTTTCCTTTGGCAGGCCTATGGGATGAGATAAGACTCACAGTAGAGAACACAGGGCTCCATAAATAAGGCACTCAGTGAGTGCCTACCCCCACATACAGTGTGCTACACTCCCAAGGAAATATCTGGAAGTTAGTCAAGCTCATACAGTTCCCCCCTATCAGGACTGTAATCACTACACTTGTTTTTGTTAGCCCCCTCCAACCCGTTTCTCCTACTGCCGCCCCCATATCTTAAACATGACAAACTTCTCTTTCTTTCTTTCTTTCTCTCTCTCGTGCGCGCACGCACACACAAACACACACAAACACACACACACAGATATGCATACACATTTACCATGGGGTCTGAAAGTCTGAGACCAGTAGTGGAAGAGCTTCTATTTTGCATAGTTTTAATATTTTTTTTATTACAAAATATATTAACAATTTAGGTTTAGGGTTGAATCTTTGAAAAATGTACATGAATTTCCAGAAATGTCTTAGTTTTCAGTATTCCCCTCTTTTGCTTTAATGACAGGGTGCACTGGAGCTGGCATGGACTCCACAAGTTTGTGCAAAACCTGATGATCCATGTTATCCCATGGTGTTTAAAAGCAAAAAACTTTCTTGGCCTTTAAGTGCCCCAATAAATGTAGAAAAGGGTCTGACCTTTTCTACAAAGGGATTGACAGGGTCAGTGTCATACATTTAAGTTTTTTTTTTAATTTGACCTAGACATTGTGCAGAATCTTGAATATTTCATATTTCTTCTTCATTTTCTCTTTGTTTTAAATGTTTCAAAATACTAAAACTTTCTGATTATTTCCAGGTTTACATGAAAAACAATGTTCAGTGTGGTCTCAGAATTTTGGACCCCACCATATGCATTCCCACACACACACACACACACACACACACACACACACACACACACACACACACACACACACACACACACACAATCATCCTGCATAAAATACCTACATTTATACTTCAAACTGAAATCAAATAACAAATTATATGTACACTCAAGAAATACACAGTAATTCTGACCTTCTGAAAATTTATTTTCACGGAGACTGTTCCATGGACCATATATGATATAGATCGGTAGTGTTCAAAGTTTCTCATGGAAACCCAGACACTCTAAAAAACTGACATTAAGCTAATGCTTTCCTTTCCATTCCCTTTTCCCCTTGTACTGTAAACCACATGACCTTTGCAGATGTCAGTAGCAGAGTGATGCTATAAAACTGCTTGAACACATAACCCAGGACCTGGAATCAGTAAATCACTGAAAATTTTGGCACTGACCACAGTGAGAAATTTCTATAGCCAAATCCGGTCTCTATTTTACTTCAAGCAGAAATCTTTTCCAACCACGAATGAAAATTCTATAACAATAAGAATAACAAAGCACTACTCTGTGAAGCAGTCTAAATGGCAGGGAATGTAATCTTTGGTTGGATGCGACATGTGCAAAAGAGAGACTGAACCACAGGGGGGTGTAGACGTTCAAATACCTCTTCTTCAAGAACCATAAATCAGCCATCTGATCTCAGTTTCCCCTCCTGTCTGTGATGGTATCCCATAATGCATTGCTCTGGCTAAAACCGTTACTGTCCCTGCTTTGTCCTACACTATAACTATCCCCGCCATAAACATCAGTCACACACACATTTTTCCGGTTGTGTCCCTACCCACACTGCACATCCCTGCTTCAAACAGCCCCAGATCCCCCTCTCCCCACACAGCCCTGCCTCGCACCGCTATGTGGCCCCACTTTCAGTCCCCGCTCTCCCTGACACACTACTCCCAGAGAGGTACTTCATACCACTTCTGCGAACCAAGTTCAGTTACGATAGGAAGTCTGTTCATTAGTGCAGTCTGGCTTGCCATGACCATTAAAGAGAATTTATTCGCACAAAGTCTTATCAAAACAGAGTGGAAGTGGAAGCATAGGTGTAAATATTCCAGCTCATATTTCCTCTGCCTTGGACTTTCAAACCCAGCCTGGAAATGTGCCACAGAAACTGACAAAAAGAAAGCAAAAACAGAAGTACACTTTACTAGCCTGTCACACCCCACAAAAGCTAAAAAAAAAAAAAAAGAATGAAATCATATACATAGTGAATCAACAAGGGACAAGAAAAACCTAATAAATCATATTATGTACACATAATTTCCCATTCTTTCTAATAGTGTGTGGAACTGAAATAAGAATGGTTTTCATGCAAAGATTTTAGTCCAAATATTTGTTAAGCAAATGTCTTACACATGAACAATGAGCACAAAGACTCCCATAATAGCAACGGTTTGTGTTTCCAGACGCATTGAACACATCTTTAGCTCTGCGTTAGAAAAGCCGAGATTAGCAGAAAAAATGGAATGTCTGTATTATCTTTCTCGCTCTCTCCTACTCTTCCACTTCTGTTCCTCCTCTTCTCTCTCCCTCACTGTTGTTATTGGCAAAGACACCGCTATGCAGAACCAGGACTGTGCAATAAAACATTTAGCTTAAAATCTGAATGCCTGAAAAAATTCAAAAAGGTGTACCAGGGTTCCTGACAAACAAAATTTAGCTCCGTACTTAGCGGCAAATGAGAGAGAAGGAGAAGAGAAAGGAGGAGAGTGAGAGAGTTAGAGAGAGAGAGTTAAAGGGGAATGGGGAGGAAATACAAAATATATGAGCCTAATGAAAGAAACGGTCCAGGAGGCGTAATTTACGTTTTAACTGCAAATTTCGCACTGCTATCCGTTGATACAGAGGAGAGGGGAGTGCGGATGGAATAAATCTGTACGGCTGTTCTCCTTCCATCACTTGGGTCTCGCTGTGGCCCGAGCTCAAAACTCCACAGATCGGCTTACCCCCATTTCGGCCTAAAACCCCAGGAATTCATACGTTTTGTGTTACGTGGAAGGCTAATTTGTTTCCTGAGCGCAAGTCATATTTTATGCGGAGCAGTTCAGAGTATCAGTTTACAATGGCGACTTTCATTCCACTCTTTAACAAGTTGGGAGTTATGGGCCTGGACTTGGAAAGAAAGTCTGTGATTTTATGCTATTTAGTGGGGGGAGGGAGGGGACTTATTTATTTTCTAGAGAACAAACGCATACATTCACACGCTCTCTTAAAGCTTGCATCCTCAAACAAAGCTATCTTTCAAGTGTTGTTAAATTGAAGGCACTTACCCAAAAAAGGCAAAAGGCAAAAAAAAAAAAGAATAACTAATGATTAGATCGTAATGATAAATGGATGTAATAGTTAATGGCTGCAGTCAGAATTTCAACAAAGGTTTCTCTTTGGTTCTGTGGCTACAGAGAAAAACCTAATCTGCCCCTCATATGTGATATTCCAAGCAGGTCTATAATTAGTGTCTTTTTTCCAAAGAGCTGACAAAAGTTAATAATGGAGGAAAAAACAAGTGAAAATGAACTGTCATGTCTTTGAAGAAAAATGCAAAGAGAGTCCATTTCTCTCAAACTGTGTTGACACGATATGTCTGCAACAAATCTTCCCCTTGCTGTTTTAGGCCCATTTCATACCTTTTTTTCTTTATGAAACCATATCATAAGGCTTGTTTGGATATCTAAGATGACTATAAATCGAACAATTTGAACGTATCTCATTTATTTTTCTCTCTTGCCACCAGAAGATTGTTCCCTTCAACGAAGAATATTTTTTTGTGATACAGAGGCTTTCTTCTCAGCTTCTGTGTGACAGACAGACAGATAAATGTGTCTACTTTTCAGGTTGTGTTTACCATCTGTTGAGCTGTATCTGAAGGCGCCATGATCTTCCAGCCCCCCTCAACCCCCACCCTGCCCCCCCCGCTACTGACACCCCAAAAAGAAAGCTTCATGACATTTGTTCCCCGTGGTCATCTTGCGATGGCAAGCTGCCGGTGATGTGATTGTAAGAGAATAGAGAGCGGACGGTGTCTGGAGAAGATGCTGCAAAGTAATTGAAAAAGGAAGGAGAAATCATTAAACAAGCCCATCGGTGCTACCCTGATTAAACTCCCTTGTTTCCTGTAATAAACTCTGGACATTTCGCCAATTTGTTAAAGAGGAGAAGGCAGAAGAGGAAGCACTCAATTTTTTTTCCCCCACTATGGAGTTGAACACTATATTTACAGCTTACCTTCATATCAAGAGACACAAAGTAAGTATAATACCCGACCATGCTGAAACCATTGCTATCCTCCCACATAAACACCCAGCACTGGTACTGCACAGCAGGGACCAGAAGTGGGATACTGATGAGCAACATACTGTAAATTTACTGCATCTGCATTTGTACTCCTGAGGAAATTGAAGTGAAATGAACATGACTATATATAGTAATAGTCTGTGTAAGCTGTGGATAAGTGGGGTAGGTGACTCAATGAAAGCAGTCATTCTCTGTTGACAACAACAGCCTTTTTCTTAAACTCGGCAACCCAAACAGTCCCGTTTTCCATCATAACACTTTCCATCTGTTTGTGGGGAACGCTGCGTAAACAGACAAAGAGAGCCTAGCAGGCAGCTCCCCCAGAACCCGTTCGCTCGTGTGCGCATGGCGCCGATGGAGCCTGGCTCCAAGGTGAGCTCAGGGCGCCCCGGCGGTTCGTCACACGCCGACTGACTCCGCAAGATTTCCTCGGTGGCGAGAATTAGTCTTGCACCAACAGGAATACGCTTTCTGTCAGTCCTAATAAAGGCAGGGCTCCGAGTCCTATCTTGAGCAGGCCACCTGTTCCCTGACTCCATTAAGGTTAAAGGAGAAGTGTTCCTCGCACTGTACGGAACGTACTCATTCATTATTTATCAGGTTCATCTTTTTGTTGGCTGTCTGTTGTAACAGGAGTATGGGGGTGTGAGCGATAAGGCCAGGCATTAGTTGGTAGGTCATAAAATGTTGGGGTGTTCAGTTCCCTCTCTAAACAAAGGACAAAAAAGAATGACAAAAATATTGTTCTTTTCACCGGTCAGTCATCTCCTGCCTCCAGGGTCATCAGTGCCTTGTATAAAGTTGCTTGGGGAATTTTCTCCCCAATCAAAAAATCCAGGTCCAGGCGGCCAACTTGCAATCCTTAACCACCAGCATGATTTGAAAAAAATTACACCGATCCAGGATCAGCACAGTGGTGCAGAGTTTCAACATCACACACTGTTATCAGAGATGACAGAGGGACCCAGCTGGCACTTCACACAGGTTCACAAACTCAAACGGTAATGGCAGCGCAATGACCTCATCCCAGGAGCCGTGATTACCGCCATCCAACATTTAATCAGCCGCCCGTGTTTCAATCTTTCCTAACTCGATTTCATTATAAAACATGCTCCCATTTCTTCCTCCAGAGGAGGAGATCATGGTGCCGCTTCTTTAACAATGCAAAGTCATTCCGAGACCCTTCCAAAGGCCTAATACCGCTAACGAGATTTACAATGATGCCTGACTGGGTTTACACCAAATTAGCCCCCACGAGTGTGTCCCAATTAAACGCCGCGGAGCAGGTTGTAGCTCGCGGGGCCCTGGGGATCGAGCTTTTCGGACACGGCAGCAAACTAAAGTGCTGAGTCGATAAACGCTGCAGCACCCAGGAGCATTGCCGTCAGCGCAGCACGCCTGGAGCAAGACACTGGAGATGTGCGCGCAGACAGAGGAAGAAGGGTTTCGAATTGGAATGTAGATGAGCCATATTAATAGACACAATGAAACATTAATATAAATGCATGGCTAACTCGCACCATGCTCACTTCCACACCTTTCTAGCACGTAAATAAGATGAATCCCAGTGCGGAATGGAAGGAATGTAGCGCACTGAATGCTACCGACATCACAATCACAATAACACACCTATTCATCGTACTCATTGTACTGCGAAAGCGTATCAGATATATATAATTGTAGGCGGATTGACAGTCGAGACACTGCTCGCTGATGGGAAATGTGGCATCAGAGCATTAAGTTGGAAAATCCACAGCTCATTTTCCGTATAGCCAGTGATTCCGAGATCAAGCATTCACTCAGCTTAGTGAGGGTGCCGGTCTTCCGAGTGTCCTCGACTACGGAGACTCATGGGGCTCAGGGAAAGAAGAATATTTGCAGAAGAGGAAGAAGTGAGAAAATCGCACCTCAGAATTTATATCACTCCTATTACCCCTCAAGGCCAGGCCTTGCACCAATCTCTCCCCCCACACCTATACTGATTCATAAACTAGAGGAGAGAAGAATCGATAGCACAGAATTACAAACTAATAGCCAAAATAAAACACGGCCTTCAATTAGCACTTCTTTAATCACAGGCGAAATACCAACATTGAAAATCAATAGCGAGACATTCCGCCACACGCTCGATGAAGCCCTCGCCGGGAACGGTCCTCAGCAAGAGAGAGCAACGGAATCAAAGCAGAGAGAGAAACAAAATGCAAGAAAGACATTGATTTCTTGGTGATGAATGTGTGGTATTCATATGGCTTTATCTCCAGCCATTCCGGGACCGCTAGAGGTTTGCCGTTTTGTTTCCATTTTTTTGGCTAAAAACATGGGGGCATGCATTGGGGCCTGGTGGAGTGTGGAGGGGATTGAATTTCACTTGGCTGAGTGAGTGATGCTTTCCAGAACCGGGCTCTAAAAGTTCTGGGTGAGGTACAGAGCTGTTACCTAGCTGACCCAGAGAAACAAACAGAAAGTCACACACGCTCCCGTGGATGGGAGTGCTGCCTAATGTAATACAGGAGGAATGCAATCTCCTCCATCTCCTATCAAGTGTCAGGCTGTTTGTCCTGCCTGCAAACTCATGGAACTGGAGAGTCGGTGCTGGTGTAGGAACCAGACTTCCTTTAATTACGCACAGAACTCAACAGTGCCCCCATCGCAGTTCGGACTGAGAGGCTGTGAAAGCCCTGGACTGAGAACAAAAAAAAAACTTCTGAGAGCAACATGGGGTTTTAGCAGCTACACAGTCTCCTGTTTTGTTTTTCTTTTTTTCCCCATTGCCTTTTGAAATTGTTCTGTGGGTGCGGATGGCATTTTCACTGTGCCGGAAGCATCAAATGCAACGGTCTTTTCTCTTCTCCCTTTCATACTCCAATCCCCCCCCCCACATGCCCACCCCCCTCCTCAGGAAAGGAATGAATCTTCCTTCAGATCATCCCTGACAGACTGAAGTCTTTCCCACAGCGGTATTTGTAAATCTTCAAACATGGCTCCTGCATTCCGCGGCCGGCACCTGCTGCTGGTAATAACAGGCCCGGCTCGGAGCGTCGTTTCCCGCGTCTCCCTTGCCGAGAGCCGCTTCTGCAGGCCAGCGGGGCACTTGCTCTCGGGCGCGACCCGCCCAAACGATCCCAGACGAGTCCCCCTAAAGAGTCCTGCTAATTAGAGAGGAGCGAAGGAGCCCCTCGCAATCCTTCCCTTGTCTCTCTGCAGTGCGTTTGATGGCTGTTTGAACGGTGGGGAGGACTGACATTCTTAGATTGCAGGGGAGCCTTAATGCAAACCAGAGCCCACCGCCCCCTCCCTCTCTCAAGTCTCTGGAAACAAACTGTCTTCATTTAAGCCTCTGTAAACAAACAGAGAGAAGGACACTCGGTTATCTGCCCAGCGCTTTAATCTGTTGTTTTAGGGAGAGAATAACAAAAACAGGGAGACGCTGATAAACAGGAGGCAGGAAATGGACTGTGTTGGTTACGTGTTCTGGAAACAAGCCCGACAGATATTACACTGTGTTTCAACATCATCACGATAACCCTGTCTCTACCAGAGCACCGACCCCAATCCAGCACTGGTCTCCATGCAAAAAAAAAAAAAAAAAAACAAAAAAAAAGATATTTATTTTCCTTATCTGTGAGAGAAAGACAAAGGCTATATTGCACTAACAAGGCAATAAGAGAAAATTGGAAGGCTGGAAAAATTCCTTAACGGCCTGGCTTTACACAGCATACCAATGCCAGAACTGGACAGTTTAGATATTTTGTTGATTCATGAGCATGGAGGTGGTCAGGTGGCCCCATGTCATTTGGATGACGGTAGGGGGGTAGTGGTGGGCTGGCTCCAGTGCGAAAGGGCTACACATGCTGTGTCTAAGTAACCAGCCAGCTACTGGTCTGGGCACGGATCCCCACCTAGGCTGCCATGCTAACCATGTGTGCCCTTGTCTCTGCCCATGTGCCCCCGCCCCTCTGGCCAGATTCCTGCTGGAATCCACAACATTTATGGTTGCATGAAGGTCTTGCTCCTTGGGGACCATTACATGGGGGGACACTGGCACCACCTGGGCAAGGAAACCAACTGTAGTGGGGGCAGCCAAGTCTAAAACAGGAAATATAAAGCCAATAAATTAACTGTTGTGTCGACCAGTAATCATCACTGAGATATACCTCTCCTCGATCTGGCACTAGCTCTGCCAGAGCAATGTGCAGGGACACTAATTGAGGACAATATTCACAGCATAAGCAGTAATTGTGTCTATGTGGGCGGTACACAGTGGCATGAAAGGCACATTGAGTGATTTTAAATTTGGGCGATAAAAACTGGGAAAAAAATTGCGATTCTGTTCTAACAGAATTTTGGTTCTGCTTTATTACATAGGCAGTCAAATGGCTGTGACACAGCACACACCCCAATTCCCTATTCCATCTTTATCTATCTAGCTGCAGAAGGTGCTGAAAAGATCCTACAGATAGGGGAATTTAGTGCGAGAGCAGTGTTTCATAGAGATCTCGGTTTCATCTCAGCGGAACGCTGCTCTGCTCCACTGGGTGATATGTGCAGAACCCCTGCCTTCTGCTGCAGGCTGACCTAAATCTGAGTCTGCACAGGTGAGCTGGAGGAACGAGGGCTCCGGTTACATAACAAAGTCATATCTCACTTCCTATAAATACTGCTGAGGTTTTGCAGGGGCTTTGTCTTCAGGAACATTGATGCTTATTTTTCTTATTTGTCTGTCCTCTTTTTAGCAAAAAAAAAGAAAAGAAAGAAAACATGATGATTTTTTTTCCAGAACATAAGAGGGATATGGGTAGGTGTGAGGTCATAGTTGTGGGGAGGGTCAAAATAACAAAATGTGAACCTCAAATAGTTATTTTTCCAAAGGCCACAAGGGGCATCTGATTATCGCCAGCAGACCAGCTGCTAACATCTGAATCCTAGCACATATGAGTCATTCCTCCTCAAATAAGTCAATCCCCTTTTATTTCCACAAAAAACAAATACATGCAACAACAAATAGGCCAATTAAAAATGCAGTACCTGTACAAAATGATACAGGACTACATTTTGTTTAAGGATACTGCATGTTAACAGAAATTAACTAGCCACCTTGTTTATTGGTTTTGGTTTTGCATCCTTGCAAATGGTTTTAAAAGGATGCAAAGATCACCTGTATATCATACTCAGGACCAAAAGTCAGAAAATCCTGAGTTTGTGATGTCATTCTGTAATTATGATTATTTGGCCTCTCAATCATTTCATCGAGGTTAGTCCCTCCAACATTTTTGCGATGAGTCCATTCTTAGATATTACATTCATTCCCACAATCGATCGTTAGGAGAAGACTTGCTGACCATAATGCTGCATTATTCATGTGACAAAAACACACAGAAAAAAACATGCACCATAGCTCTGCCTACTGTTACAGAGCGACATGACAAAACAGCATCAAAGGCTCTCAGTAACAGCATACCTGCCATTAGCGAATTTCTTTAATTTTCTAGACTTTATTTTGAAAAACAGATCAGTGGTGATATTCAAGTGGACTGTGAAAAGGACCATCAGAGGTCTGTGTGCACATTGCACGGACACACACACAGTTTTTAGCAATCATAAATCACTATCCTGCTCATGCTAACACACAGGTGTGACGTGACTCACACCTTCAGACACTGCTTCCAGGATCACCGTGGTCATGTGATACGAAGGCATGAAAGCTCTCCGGCACAAAGGGCTGACCCTCGGCTTTTCTCTCCCATCCCCAGTGTGTTACGCATATGAATGGCTTCCCTTTATGCCCGTGGTTATGGAGCACAGTTTCCGCTTTGCAGACAGACAGGTCGGCCGCTGGCTCAAGGATAGCACAGAAGTGTCGGCGCTCCAGCCAGGTCTCCACTAATGGACTGCTAATAGAACTGGAAGTAGCACGGTGACGCTTCCCCTGTAGTTAAGAGTGTGACAGTGTGTGATTAATTACCGCCTACCTCTGCCGTTTCGTGGCGAAGAAACAAGGAGGAACCGGGATCTTCCAGAGAGTCATTACTCCTGACTTGCCTGGCAATCCTACCTGCGTTCCCGAAAATAACCACCGTCACCACTGCAGATAACGCTCGAAATAACAATGTGATATTTTACTCTCCACCATCGGCTTAACACAGGTTGACATAAACAAGGCGAGCTGCAGCCTCAGCAAACCACATCCTTGCATTCGTCACCACTGGAAACTGGAGCCTCGGCATACGAGCGAGATAAACAAACTAACTGCGTATGATGTTGACACCAATAAGGCAAGACGATATATGAATGAAAAACGCTGAATCTGTGAGTTAGCATACGGTTCGGGGGCCTTGTGCTTCTGCCTCCGTGTTACTCTGTGTGTGTAGGTCCCTGTTATGCTTGCCCACAGCCTGCTCTGCATTATGTCATCACATCTGCATTACCTATATATTTTCCTGCGCTGGGTCGCACTCAAATTCCAGTGCCTTTACAATGTGCTCATTGTGCACGCGGTGCCAATTTGCACGGAAGGCTTTGATAGTCGTAACCTTTGCAGGCCCGATGGGATTCGAATGTCAGCTCGAAAGGAAAGCGCTCACAGTAACAAACCGTCGTAATGCCGGTTTCACGTTTTCAGTGCATTTTTTGGATTAACCTGAAGATTACCATGTGCATGGTAGGAGTCGGGCTAAGTGGGGGGAAAAAAGAAGCAAAAGAGGTGAAAAAAGTAAACTAATCCCAAAGCCTACTCTTGCACACCGACTCCACCGGCTTATAGGGGGACAATGTGCTGCTTTTGATCCACTGCTGCGCAATCATAATGCATTTGAAAGGACTTACAGTGAGGCTTTGTCTGTCTGAAAGGAGCGTGAATGTTGAATTAAACACAATACACCTTCCTGTGCTCGCGCACGTTTATTTATCTTACCGAAAAGGGAGGACAAAGCTGACAATAAACATCATAGAAACAAAAGCCAACTGCCCCTGCCTGTCACTTTCTCTTTCTCCCACAGTAGAATTACACATTCAGAGAGACAGAAAGCCTACTTCAGCTCTCAAATCCTCACACCCATCTGCTGGCGCGCTCGATCCCTTGAGAGAGTGAGTAAATGGAATGACAAGGCGAGCTCCTGGCCCCACATTGTCCAGGGTTCAGCAGGTTAAAAACAGCCCTCCTGATCCCTTGTTTCCTCCTGGCAGGCTCGCCAACGTGGCCTGCTGGGACTCCAGGCGGAGGGAGAGCTCTCAGTTGAGGATTCTGGGAAGGTTTTGGCCTCTTTCCTGGGTCCTCGCAGCCTCTCTCTTTTCCTCTGTCAGGGGATGGGAGAGTGGATTCTATGTGTGGGCCCAAATCTGCACCATGGGACAGCGGGAACGCTCTGTACCTCAAGCCGTACCATTGTCAATGGGAACCCCAGAAGTAGACATTTTTTTGGGCAGCGGTTGTGGGGCTGCGCAGTGGGGAATGCGGCGCTTCTGAATCCCTGACTGAAACACTCAAAGTGTCTTTGTCAAGCTATATAAAGCCCTGTGCACAATTCTGGGATGGCGGGGTCTCTCTGAGTTACAGCATCAGCTGGATGAATAAGTCATAGGTGACAAACGCGGCGCAGCGTAACCAGAGTGCGTGCTTTATGCCCTCCCGTGAAGCCCAGCTGGCGGCTCACGGGTACAATGGTGCTGGGAGCGGGGGACTCTGGAGCTCTGGGCCTGAGTTATGGGCCCGCTGTTTATGGCCTGTGAGGCCAGGCAGACCATAGTAACCCACTGACTCCCTATCCCACTGCTCTCAGCTCATTCAGACCCTTAACAATAACTCTGCTGTTTAACTGAGGTTTAATTAATCGGAATAAATCTCCATGAGCACAGAGAGGGAGAAAGAGAGACACAGAGAAAGGAAAAGTATGGAGGGAGGGAGAAGGAGAAAGAGAGAAGAGAGAGAGAGAGAGAGGAAGAGAGAGAGAAAGAGACAGAATATAAGACAATGAACAATGAGAGAACAAGCTATGAAAAACATGTGTGGCTATTGAATAAGTCAGACCCTAACTGTCCAAACACCACTTAAGCCTTAAACACATTCTTGAGCCACGCCATGAATCTGACTCCTCATCAGTACCTACAAACCGCTGGTCCATTAATTTATCCCAGTGACGTTCCTGAGCAAACTGACTTTGTGACGGACACAGAGTGGCCTGGTTTAAGTTCTCATTAAAGACAAGGACAGTGTCCTCTGTGGGGCTTCTGAATGGGAATCGTGTCATCTTTACATACCCATGAGAGTCTACGTCTTTTCCTCCCATTTTATTTTATACTTTTAACATTTTTTATATTATTTAACAATTCAGACCTGCAATGACCCTTGCCTGCTGTACTCACTTGCTTGCCTGTTCTGCCATTTTTGTAAGTGCATGTGTGTTGAGTGTTCGAGTGTTGGAGTCTATTCTCAAGAGAATATTCTCAAAAGCTGGCTCGAGGATACAGTCCTGCAGGCCTGGCTCTCAGTGGGAGGGGGGAGGGGTACTGAGGAGGCCAATAAGCCCAATTTCTCTGCTGGTCCCTCAAAGTAAAGAAAAAAGTGTGCAGCCAAAATACTACCTTCTACAAGACTGTCAACCACAAAAATGTTTGGAGTGAAACAAGAAAAGGCTTGCATGGAAGGATTCTCCATTCCTCCATTACCAGGGACTTCCATGCAAAGGAAGCCTCGGCGAGCTGTACTCTGTGAGGTCGTTGCGGTCAGTCGCAAATGGGGCGGGAGTCACGGCTGGCGAGTTGGGGCTCGGTCAGCGTCAAGTTGAAGATGGATCAAAGCGATGGGAGCCTGCCGATCTCACTCCTGTTGAGCTTTAGGAGCGAGGCTCGGCTGGCGGTTCTCACAGCACTGCTGGCCTGGTCAGCAGCAGACGAAACACAGCTGTCGCCTCAGTAACCCACTGCCAGCAGCAGGGAATTCTGGGACTAGCTGAAGTTGGTGACTGGCACTTTGAAAGGACTTCTGAACATCAAGCTGGCAGCCTTCGCTCTTACATTTAGCCATTCTTTTAGGATTTACTTTAGGAGAAGACACATTTGTAAACTCGCTGCTTAATGAGCGAAGTAGAGACCCGCCACCTGCCTCCTAAGGAATGTGCACCCTGTCAGCACACCATTGAAGGAAGGTTTTAAGCCTGTGTTTGTTTGACACACAATCAGCTGTTATTGAGAGTGGGTTTAGCTAATGGGTTTTTAATAGGCCAAGGGGTTTTATGCTGTCTCAGGGCAGTCAGGAGACGGCTGCCACTTACTCTGAAAACGTCCTTAAATAACATTCCTCTGACAGCACCATGCGTGTCTGTTTTTAATGACCAAAGGCAGGATGGAAGACTTCTGTAAACATTCAGACCCTGCTTCAATAAAACACACGTCCCTTTTAAATACATTAGAACAAACACAGAAAGCATTTGGTGATGTTTTGTTGGTGCTAAACAAGAAATCGTTTTGGTACACACTAAAAAGGTTAAAACCTTTCAGTAACAATAGAATTGTGGCCTATTGAGAGCTTGTTTTAAGCCAGCAGATTACCCATGCTAAAAACAGGATATGATGCGGTCAAAGTCGACCAATACGGATGATTCAGGAAGCAGACCACAACAGCTGGATGAGATTCTTGGTGATGAATGCAGAACAATGAGGCCAAGACGGCCTTCCTTTGGGAGATATCCCATTAGCCCTGGGGTTATGACCTGTCTCCTTTTCCTCAAGTGACCCGCCACTCCTCACACAATTTGACGGCTGCCGCCGGGCCTGACCGAGCAGGGCTAGCAGCTCTGCCAGGTGTTTCTGGCAAGTGACTTTAGACAGGTCTCTCGTCACTCACCCAACCACCAAAACCCTCCCAACGATGCATCTATACAACAGATGTACCCACAACACAATACCATCTCCACTTCCTGATCACTGTATCGCCCCGAAGCAGACATAATCAACAGACCCTCAGAAACAGTCCGATAGGCAAATAAAATAACAATTTAAAATCTGACCATTGCAACATAACACAAAGTATTTGAGAGAAACAGAATAAAAAATTCCGCTCTAGAAAGGTATCATTTAATTTTATGGTGTTTGTCATATCTGTGCATCAGCAGTTGAAGGTTTTTGCGCAGTTTTCGCACCAGTTGGTAAAATCTCACATGAGGATTAAATATGTTTGAGTTCAATGAAAAACCTGTAACATGACTGGCTGGAGGCAGCCAAGCTGTTTTAGGTACCGACTTTAGATTAATAAATCCCATAGAGGACATTATGAAGTTAATGCATATCAAATTTCCTGAAAATTGTTCACTCAGAAAGAAAACATCTACTGCATCTGCTTTAAATCTACACTCTCAGCAGTTCATGAGACAAATCTTTCATTTTTCCCAAAGTTAAAATGGTGAAAAATAAAATTCCATAATTCATCGCATAAAAGAGAACATACATTTTATAACAGATGAACTTGAACCAATGTGTTTTTTATTTATGAATGTAACTGTGATATAAAAATTCGTATTGCATTGAGATATTGAGTTTATACACACACACACACACACCCACACAAACACACCACACACACACTGAGAGTTGAGTCGCTTTGCCGATGGCCCTTCTAGGGTGGTGGGTATCCACAAAGCGCTCAAAATTATCTACTTTACGCACAACTTCGTCATTTCCATTAAAGATCAAAAGCATAGGCTATTCCTCAGACAAGAGCAAATTAAGACATATTCAGAAAAGGAACAGATTAGCTTCGTTTGAAACTTAGCTATATAATACACCAAAAGTCCATGAAAAGATGTTTCTCAAATCAATGCAGTCTTTGAAGTGTCTCCAGTGTTATAGGCTACATGTAGTCACATACAACATGTATGAGATGTAATTTTCTGTTTAAGTGCGATTAATAATTACAAAGTCAAATCGTTTCGTTCGTTTTCATTGGAAACGGTTTTCTAAACGCCAAGAACCACCACAAACTTTCTCAGACAAAAGACCCCTGAAAAAATAAAGTGGTTTGATAACAGTAATAACATGTTATTATGGACTCGCATTCTACTATTAGTGAACCAAAGGCTGTTCTCTAAAATCACGAACTACAGAAAACACTGATCCACACTATCCGTACAAGCACCCTTGCAAAGTTCCTCCATGTAAATAATGGGGTAAATGAGGAGCTCTCCAGTGTTTCACCCAACAAACAAAAAGAACCCATAAATTAACAAAATAAAGACAATCTCAAAATTATGCCCATAATTCAAGTTTTCTTGCCTCTACAGTGTTGTACAGCGACTGCACAGCAAATGATTTGTTGCCCAAATAAAACTTTATGGAACGTTAATTTGCTTGTAGCCGGACAGAACCGGGATACATATGTGAACTCAACGGAAAACGTTTCCATGAAAAAGATTTGAAAGCCAAGCACTTCTTTCAACACAACTCAGCACGAAAAAACTTGAAGACAAAACTAGCAACGAAAACGATAGCTTTCATTTGTACAATTGTGTTTATATACGGAGCTGTAATATGCACCTATTGTGAACGTTTTGCAATGTTTTAAGCTTTTCAAAAATCTTTACTTATGGTAATATTCCGAGAGCAACAACAAGAAGAGAGAACCCTCTTTTTTTTTTTTTTAACAATAATCTTATTACATTTTAATTGACAAGTTTTGAATTGTCGTGCCAGTAGTGAATTATTATTATCGTTATTATTATTATCATCATCATCATCATCTGTGAGGCCGTTTTTCCTAGAAAACAACTGTTCTGAAAGCGTAAATTAAGGAAAATAATAATAAAAAAAATTAGCCAGTTGAGTCAGAAATAATATTTATCATAATACCTCGCATAGTAAGCTAGTTATACCGTCTGCGAGGTGACGGTCACTTCGGGTACATTTTATAATTTGAGTAAATTTCATTCTTCAAAGCATCTGAATTATTGTTTACATGCGCTTTCCATTGTTACAATTAAACTTTTAAAAGAAAAAGATAATTATGTAAATGTAAGTCGGAACCCTGTTCTCTTTTCATTAGAATGGTGCACTTGAGGCCGAAGCTTCCCATTTTTCCCGACAACAGAAACAGTATGCCAGACTAGCCAATACATTTCTTTTCATATTTTAAAATGTATACAGTGACACTGGCGCTTGGAAACAGCATATATTCTAGACTGTAGGGGATCAAGGTGGCAGATAGAACAATTCTGCACAATGCGCGAATTCTTGGTTATGAAACACGCGATTATGCCAAGTATATTTCTGTGAAAGTAGCCCATCTCCACTAAGAGCAGTGGCTGTTTTAAAAGCGGAACGCTCGCCAACGATTGCTTGTTTTTCGTTGAGCGCACCGTGGAATCATTTACCAGCTGAAATGTCATCTACGATTAACATCAGTGTAACAGTACGGTTTTCTACTTAAACGAATGCTCTGAGTTGTGTATACGACTTCCAACCTCTCATTTGCCACGTCAAAGAAACGTATCTGTTTGCGGTGTAATTTAGCATTAGATGACGTTAAAACGAAGAATTGTATTTGTTTATTCAGAAAAACGAGGCAGCGCAAGGGGTAGACGAAATACCATTCTTAAAAATGAATAAGATTATTCATTGAATACCTGAGACTCTGTGGATAGCCAGTAGCTTGCCACTGAAATCAGGAAAGTATAACATTAATTGTTTCATGGAGCTATCAAAAGTTAGAGCAACATGAACGGCAAGTGTATACCACTACAACTCACAAAATTTGCGCAGTTTTCTCGGAATTGTGTACATTGTATTTTTTATTTATTTATTTTTACATTAAACACTGATTTAAACTGTAAGCAGTAGTTGCCCTAATGCTACCGGTAAAATGATCACTGCACACGAGAAATAAACGCATCAGACTCCCCTGTATGATTCTGTTCATCCAGACACTCGTAGCAGGTTACGGACGGTGGAATGTTGCCTTACCTTGCGCGGCTCCGATGTTGAAAAGGACCAGCAGCAGGATCACAGGTATGGTGTGCATTCGCAGTAAGTATCCCGCGAGTCCTATTCGTGTTTTCGCAAACTGTTCACTTTTCCCCATTATATGAAGAAACAAACGAACTCCTCGGCGAGGATTATCCGCTGTTCTTGAAATGACAGCAGCCTTCCAAACAATGTTGTAAAGTCGAAGCTTTCGCTTACAGCTGTTCCCAGGTTAAATTCTGGAGAGTTGAGATGACGAGTGGGGGGAAAGAGCGAAAATGAATAAAGAAAATTAAAACAGGTTAAAGGGGTCCCAAGACTTGTGTCAAAACACTTGCCTAATCAGCTATGAATTGTAAAACGAAATGCCACCGCCCTCTAGCTAGCATACGGCTAATTCCTCTTTGAAGAGTGAAAAAAACACACCAAAAAGTAGACTCCGCTTAAAGGTTCGTTTTATTACGCAATTGATAGAACAAACTGCGAGGATGGTAGCTTGGTCACGTTAAGTTCATGGTTTGTTTTATATTTTTCAAGGCGTTCCGTTCACAGCAATCTCGCAGCACACGCTCAATAGCTAGAGAGCATCTTGCCACAACTCCGCGGCTCGCGTTCTACTGCAAGCGCTGTAGACAGTCAGAAATCCTTTGCTTCGCCACGCTTCTCCAGCCAATCCAGGTCCTACCCGCTCCTGCCCTCTTGTGGTGATTGAAAAGACCCGGACTGGAAACCCGGAATGGGTGCTCAAGTCGGCGTGTGTTGGCGTTCGTAGAGGACACGGTGGAGCGTTAAAAGTCCCTCCTCGGCATCGCCGTAAGTCTGCCCTTGCTGATTGCTGCATCTGTCTGTGAAACGATTTAACAATACAACAAAACATCAATGCTTTTCATTGGCCTAACTTTAGCTAATTTTGAGGACAAGATTGAGTTCAGTCGGCGACACATTTCACAATAGCGCTGATCGAGGTTTAGGGCTTGAGTTAACGAAGTACATTTCAATTACCTCCGGATTGTGTAATGCAGTGCAATGGTGTGCCTAATAGCCTTGCCCAAAGATTGTAATTGTTGTGTTTAAAAAAAGAATAAGCAAGGAACTCTTAAGAATACAAACACAGTCACTGTCGAGTATAAATTATATAAGATGTATTTGACCTCCAGCTAACAGAAAACATTTCATTTAGTCAGCAAAGCTTTTATTTCACCAAGAAGGCCCTTGATATATACATATTTATTTATAAAAAAAAAAAGTGGAGAAAGACAGAATGAGCTAAGTGAATATGTGTCTGCCTTTTTTGGTTGATAAACCATGAAGTGAATGAGAAAATGAGAAAACCTTATATATGGGAACCAAAAGGGCCTAGTTTATCCAGAGGAGAGAAACTGTTAGATCAGCAGGGTGTTAAGCCAATACCGATCCAGTGAATTAGTCAGAGTTCACATGCTAACCACAAGACTGCTGGCGAATTGGCATGTTGTGTACTACACGCAACTCAGCTGCAGCGGCTCCAATGTTGCTGATTCGCCAGGGAATCAGCTCCAAAACTGACCTGATTCTCAGGCTTCAGTTGCATTTTAGCTCACTGATGCAGCGTGGATGAGAAAAAACTCAATATGCTCTAACATGCTTAGCTAACATGCTTTCAGTGTTTTTTTTTTTTTTTTTTGTAGGGGGTGGGTGTTTGTCGTCATGCAGTATCCAGGGACTGGGATCTGGAGTGTTCCGCTGGTTTACTTTCCCCTGAGCGGGGTCCTGATTTACACTTGAGTATTCTCATATTGTTGTCAAGGTATCATTTACATATCAACTTATGCATTTATAATACTAGACCCTGTAGACCTGTAGCAGCCAACTGAGAACTTAGAGCAACATGACTCATTACTTTGTCCTGATTTTTTTACAGTCAGTATGCAAGAAAATTGCCCTGGTAATAAGAAGGCTAATATTTTCTCAACTTATTACTAAAAACTGTTATTGTCACAGAGGGAGAGAAAGCGTGAGGTTGGTGGGTAGGCAGAAGCATGAAATTGGTATATACCATTCATAACAGTGAATCCTCTCACTGACTTCTCACACTCCCCTTAACAACAGACTTTCAGTGTAAATTTATCTCAGCCTATTTCAATGACCTAACATACAAACAAACTTAAGGTTAATAATTGCAATCAGTATATATAATAGTTATGATACACAGTGCTAACAGAAAATAACTTGTTTTAACTGTTGCTTTTTTGTTGGCTACTTAGACATGGCAAATTATTTAATAAATTTTAATTATTTAATAAAGTAATTCAGTTCAATAATTGACTAAATAATTAATTAAACAAAATAATTAAATACTAAATCAAATTTTAAAAAAAGTTATAATCTGAATTCTTGATGTAAACAATTCAATTTTAACTAGTTATAATTCAAGTTTGTTTCCCATTCATTTCAATGGGCTCTTTCATTTTTGAGATTAGCTAACCAAATTTCACTTAGTTAAAAGTGATTTTATTGAGGTAAAAAATTTTAATGAGGTAAAATTGTTATTCTTGATTTTGAGAATTTTTCATTTTCAATTTGCACAAGTAAACATACAGTTCCGGATAGTAAAAATGAGTTAAGATGTGATATGAGGACCCTATTGAAACGAAAGGGAAAATCTCTTCAGTTATACTTGTTAAAATTAATGTTTGATATCAAGAATTAAAACATGCACTAGTTCAAACAGATTGTTTATATAAACAATTCAAATTATTACTATTTAAAATTAATTAAAATTAGTTAAAATTAAATTCTTAATACCATAAATTTGTTTTTAAAGGTTTATACGTCTTGCTGTGCACCTTTACCTAATTTTGACATCAAAAATAAAATTTAGTAAAGACCACAAATACATAATTTTCCTCCTAAACATTAGCTACCTGCATGAACTAGTCGCTAGCTGTTGAACTAAAGTACATATGAGTACATTTTCAGTCAGTGTTTCCATTATTTTGTCTGTAAATATACACATATACAGCTGTATTATATAATAAGATTGAAAGAAAATAGAAAAAGGTTATGATGATAATGTTAAAAAAGGAAGACTATAAATGGCAACTTTTTTACATGCTTGATAGGTTGGTTTGTAGCTATTTACTTCTGTTTGTTTGAACTATGGGAATGGTACTAGCATGTTAAAATTAATGAACAGCATTGGCTGTTACTACAGGAAATCAATGTAAATTTGGATTGATCACGTAGCAGTACTTACATGGGAGAGGGGCCATTGTTATAGTCAACTGGGTAAGGTCAAAATATTCCCAAAAAGGAGACTTGCAGCTTCACTTACCAGTAAAGAGGAATTGACTGGATGCAAGTGTTTGGTTATTAAAATACTTTGAAACAATGCATTATTTCTGAATATGAATTATTATTTGAATAATGATTGTATGCATGTTTCTCCAGTTGGTTAAACAAATAAACAAGGAAAGAGACCATTTTGTGTTTATAAAGCAAAAGGAATCTGTGTGGTTTTAAATATTATCTCACGCCTTGATAAACCTGGATATTAATTCCATTGTACCTCAGTAACTTCATAGGCACTGAAAATGCATAGCCAAGGCAGCCCACATTTTCTGAGTATCTTAGCAAAAAAAAAAAAATTAATGATGAAACAAATGTCATGTCATAAGTAAAATAAACTTGTTAAAACGGCAATTCTAGTGGAGCCACTGTCTACTGCCTCTCTAGAAGTACATTCTATAAAGCAAGTGAAGTATACTGGCTTTCCAAATGGATGAGGGGGTACCTTGTTATGTTGTCATGGGAACAGAAACACTTTAATCACATCATTCTTAACTTACATTGGAATTAACCAATTAAAAGAAAGAAAACAGTTTAATGAAATGACTACAGAGTATAGCTCCCAATCATGGGATGAAATCATATCTGTAAAACATGTAATATTGTAACAGTCCAGATACTTGTTTATTTGTTTATTTATCAGCCCACTGCTGCTTATTACATCTGTATAGCATGAAATTAGAAAAAGAATTGTCTGGAGTGCCTGGACTGAAAATATTTTCCATTTAAATTAATCAGCTCTTGGTTTTGTTGATATTTGTTGATATTTCTTGTTATGATATCTCGTTTTGAAAATGTTTTATTATTGTCACCAAAAGAACTAGTCACATATCCCTAAAGTGAAAGCAATTACATTCACATGCATATTGAAAAAATAAAAAAGGTGTAAAAAGTTGCACTGCATAGTGTTAATGCGGTAACAAGTGTTGAAGTTGTGTTGGTGCTATTCTATCTACCACAGATGTGCCAGAACAATATCATTTTTGTATTCTTACTGATGTCACATGCACAATTAAACTAGGTAAAGTTGACACCGCTGGAATCAACTCATTTTTAGTAACATTAGTTACAGAGTTGTGTAAAAGCATCAGTTGCAATATTCCCTTTGTAAGATTTTAACTCCTCTTTCAGTCCTGTGGGAAACAGCGAGTGGAAATGTTTTACAGCTTGAGAAGTGCATCGTCTTTTTCAGGCAGTCACACGATGAGCATTTGTGCATTTCTGTAAAGTGATTTTTCTGATCAATCAATACTCCAGCTTATTTGACCTTCAGCTTTTGGTTTGGTAATTCCACGGGGTCCCATAAAGTGTTCCCATAAGAATCCCATAAATAGTTTAGAAAACTATGTAAAAAAAAATCACACTCCGTAAATATGTTGTGAAAGCTGCAGTGATACAGATGAATTATTGGTATTCTGTATTCTGTGTGATTTTCCGTGGAAAACAACAAAACACAAATAAATGTGAAATTGTTTTTCTTCTTCTCATCACACAGGACTGTGTTCAGTAATCACTTGGCAATGCACAATGAAATAACAAATTAGGTTTGATCAGTAGACTTTGAGATGAACCAACGATAACATTCACTCTGAGCTATACGAATTTTGAGTACATCTGTTCGCACAGTGTGAATCCATAACCATTCTTCCTCAACTGAGTATTTCACATTTTCACAGGCATCCTATTGTGCTATTTTACCATTGCCTCCAATATCCCTGGTTTTATACTGGAAATAATGAAGAGAAAGATTTCATAAGGTCTGCTAATGACATAGTGTACTCTGTAAAGGTTAATTGTCAGATGAACACAGTAACAGCTGACCTGTTAAGCGAAACACTCTTTGATTCATGGTAAATTTTTCATTGCTTTTGAGGACATTTCCTTTAGTGTTCTTTCATATCAGTCAATTTGAAAACACTTAGAGTATAACAAGAAAAAAATTCTCCATGAAATATAATACAAACATATATACAAATACGCTGGGCCAGCCTTTGCCTTCACAGCAGCTTCAGTACTTCTTTGAATGCTGCTATACTGGTTCTGACTTGTTTTTAGCTGGATATTGCAAAGGTTTCAGTCCCAGAACTTCACAAAAAGGTTCTATTATGTTTATATATGAAGATTTTGGAGGCCGTGAAAGGTGTTTGATAACACCCTGGTGTTGCATTTAGAAATTTCTCTTGAATCTGTTTAGCAGTGTGCACAATGGCTTTATCATTTTGGAATATGGGAATATCTTTGGAGTGCAATGAAAAAGGATGGACCTTGTTACTTAAAATGGCTTTCAATTTCTTGACCATAATTATAACATAATTGTAATAACCTGGTGCAATGACTACAAGAAGATCCTTTCCCATCAGATTGACAAACTCAGTTACAGCTGGAAATGGGTAATGTGGGATAAAAACGTTTTTGGATTTCTCCAGACAAAAACCTAAACAAATGTAGGGAAAACAGTAAAGCGGCTGATTAGATGTTATAGTTTCACAGCTCTGAGATCCAGGTTTTGTGCTCATTACATCATGTTGTGCATTGCTATGGACTGTACCTGCTATAAGTGGTTTTAAAACGGCAGTTCTACCATAAATATAAACTTTGCCAAGCTTACAACTGAAGTTTTAACTGGGTCACAAGGATGTATATTCAGTTCTGTGGCAAGCTTTGAGACTGTTGTTCCTCTATAAGTTGTACCAACTTTTTGACCTTTTTCAAAATCTTTTAGATATTCTAAATTGCTTTAGAAACTCACATTCTCTATTTTTATTTCAAAATGTCTTCTGTAGCAGAAACATATTGGTAATTAGTATTGGCATCAATTTGAAACATGTTGACTCCCTTTGAATTGTGTTTACTTGAAAATTAGTCCATTTTCACTCAGTGTTTCCTTTATTGTGTCTGTACATATACACATATACAGCTGTATTTATAATAAGATTGAAAGAAAAATTGCAGAAAGTTATGATGATATTGATAAAATATTTACAACAATTCAAGCCATGTAGAAGCTACCAAAGCATTACAGTAAGATCTTAGCAGAATCCTGAAATCGGCTAATACTTGGGATATAACGTTTAACAACATCTGCAAATGCAAAGTTTTGCACATTGGCAGCAAAAATGTACTACATTAATATTTTATAGGGAATACATAGCTGGAGTGTGCACAATATGAAAAACAGTTTGGCGTTACAGTACATTCTGCTCTGTTAGGATCTAAACATTATGCAGAAGCAGTTAAATAGCAAACAGGATGTTGGTATATAGAGCCAAAAGAATTGAAAACAAGTCAAGGGAAGTTGTGGTAAAACTATTCAATGCATTAGTTAGACCACACATTTAGAATAATGTGTTCAGTTTTAGACACCACACTGTAAAAAGACTTATTTAAAAAAATGTAGGAAGAAAGTTCTAAAGTAATACACAATATGAAATGTCCACTTAATGTAAACCCATAAAAATGGGTATAAAGGGGAAAAAATGTGTTATTTTTAAGTTGTTAATATGCATGCCTGGAATATGTGTGAATGTACAGCAGTAGAGCCTTAGTTGTTTGATGTACTGTTTTTGTTAAATAATATTTAAGACAAAAGGCATATTATGTGTGTAGCATTTTGTGATGGGAATTATAGCTGCTTTTCCACACTGCGATACCCCATGGAGACGTTTGTGCTTAGTACAGTAATATGCCATATGACCAGGACCACACCCTGTGACAGCGCTGCCTTTGGCCAGGAGTCATGTGGCGTGATGCATAACCGTCAGTGGAATTACCCAGGGAGACCAGGCCTGAGTCGGCAGGGCATCCCCCGCTCATCCCACTACGGGGAGAACTGCCTACACCAGCTACATCGGTCGTGCGGACCTCCACTGCAGTAGCTCACCTCGCTCGATTGCCAGTCGTAAGGAAGCAGTGGCTACGACTGTTTCAGAGGATAGCACATGGTGGTGGGACCCCTTCCAAATTGGGGTTGCAATGATAGGACATACAGATGCGATCTGGCATTCCACAAAATGGGGGAGAAAAATGGGGAAAACAGAACGATTTCTGTTCGTACCAATATTATGGACGTCTTCTTTATGGGAATACCTTCTCTTTGTGTTTAAACACATCCCTTAAAGAGCAGACATTTTAGGTGCAGATTATTACCAGGACTCCCTGAACAGCGCGACGGCTGGGTTTAATCTAACCTTTGCTTCTCGGAAACGTATTGAAGAAAGTCCTCCTTTTATGGCAGCCTGAAGATTTGTGCGCTTTGGCTCTACCTGCTCAGAGCTCGTCCCTGCCTCAGAGGACAGATGGCCCCTCTGTAAAAGGAGGGAGAAACACATGTAAGAGATTGGGCTGAGTTATGCGTCCCCTCGGCATCATGGATACGCCGGTGACTGCTGCAAGAGCACTTGCGCTGTCGTGTTATGCTCATCCTTCCTCTCCAAATGAGCCCCCGGGCTGCCGGGGTGCCGAGGCCGGCCCCACAATGAGATCTGCGAGCGGTCCCGGATCGGCTATATCCACTTACTCATCCTCAAACAACGGCCCTGTTTGTCTGGGACCCATCATATTAGGTCTTCCAACATGCCCATATTAGCAGAGATGCAGTGTTCTGGAGGGTATTTTCTGCTTTTTCTTTGTACTTTTGAGCAAAGACTTGCCTTTCCATCTTCAGGATGGACCTGGAACACCACAGACATCAGTGGGACATTTTGAGATGTGGTTTCATCCTCTATGGCCATGGTTGGATCCTGGATCCGTTGTCTCAGCTGTGATTCGGACATGATAGAGGGGGTCTGAATCAATAGCATCCACCCTGTTTCGTCCAACTCTTTTGGTTGAACATTACAAACCTGAACTGGAGACAATATTTTTTTTGTCCCACTGTATTGATTACTGGTACCAACCATACTTTCTATACCAAAAAGCCTGGCTAACCTCTTTGATGTTACTGACAGTTTGCTAGTCAATAATAAGATCATTACTGGGTTGGCTGTTAAATTATGTTTAATGGATCACCCCTTTTCTAGGTTTCGCTGTCTATCACTGGCCTGCGTTTAGGGAGGGGACATCCACAAGTTCCTAAACACCTTGAACCCTTTGAATTATTGAGTTAGTGATCCAAAAAGGGGTAGTGCTCACATCCTCAGTAGAATATTTTTGTTTAAAGAGGGGTTTCAATTAGGGTGGGAATAACAGGTAGACAGGTTCCGATGGTACTGCTAGTATAGCTGTTTAGCTGTTTAGCTGAGACCTGGTGCCCAGGTTACAATCTTGACTCCTCCAGTTGAACATCACACAGGTGTTAGTTTCTGATCATAGTGAGTTGTACGGGGATCTCACGGCGAAACACTCAGAGGATTCACTGCCATTCATAAAGCCACAAGCATCCCCGCAAACCCAGGCCAACGAGGGATATTTAATCTTTTAAACAGTTACATAAGGACACGGCTGAATTTTAATCAGGAAATAGGCTCTGCAGGAATAATCACAGATATACCTTCTAACTTAATACCAGGACCCAGAGAACCTTCGGAAAGTCACTTTGCATTAGAATCAACGGGATTACGGGAAAAGACGCACAGGATCCGGCCGCTCCGTACAAAAAATGGCGGGGACAACAAAAGCCTTTCACATCATGTTTAATTTGTGCTGGGACCAGGTAAGAGAAGGAATACGTGACAGGTTTAATTCTGACAATGGTCTCCGAGCATCAGGCGGGAGGCCATGCGAACAACTGTGAGTACATCGAGGGCTTTGGCTATCGGTAATCCAACCGCTTAATCAAATTGAAAAGTCAAAACAGAACCTAAACAATAGCCTGAGTCAACGGCGGGTGTGTGTGGGGGGGGCATTAAATCCCAGTGCATCAAGACAAATGAAAAAAGCAGAGAAGACCGCCATGACATCATATACTTCTGCCTAAACTTCCTTCTTGATATTAATTTAGAAGACATTTAGAAGGATCTTATATGCCCATTCATTTCCATAGATATTTAGTGTATCTAATTCGGGGTCTTTAATTTCTTTGGTATGGAAAATAAGCAATATATTTATGGCTATAAGAATTATCGTTCCACTAAGTATGAAAAAAATTATGAACTGGCTCAATGTGTTTCCCCAAAGAGACCATAAATTTTGTGGCCCCATTTAGTCCATGAAAGTTAACAACATTCGCTTCCTCAGCATTAATGCATTTGCATTGACAGTCATTTTTGTTTTTGGATCGGATGAGGAACAACACTTCTGTTAGTATGATCAGTCTCTTTTCCAACAAGATATGGCCATTCCAGTTTTTAAGTACATCAACAGAAGTGTGCTATACCTGAATGAGGACTCTTCGTTGACTCATTTACTCACTGTCTTCATTCAGCCAACAGCTCTAACTCTCCTGCTCTGTCTTTTGTCTGTTTCTCACCACCATCAGGGTTTTTTCTCTTTGATCACACAAGCAGCAATAGGGAGCAGATCTCCTCCTCTCTCTCCCTCACCAGAGTGGGAGCAGCCATTATAAGAAGTCCAGCCAAACACTCCAGGCAAGCTGAATAGCTAAGTCATTGCCTGCATTTAGACCAGTAATCCCCTTTAAACAACCAGACCACAACTCAAACCCAACAGTGAGGGCCAGGAATACTTTCAATGGAGGCTATTCAAGTGTGTGTGTGTGTGTGTGTGTGCTCGTGTGTGTATGCATATACAGTATATGTTGAAGTCTATACAGTATTCACACACACACACAACACCCACATTCATACAAACACATGCACAAATAATTAAATATATGGCATTAGCAGTAGATATTTTATTTGTTTCTTAAATGATACCAACTAATGTAGGCATGAGGCTGGGAGTCAAGTAACATTTGTTCTCTACATCTGACTCGCAAACAAATCCAAGAGTTAATTTATTTCATTATTTTTTAAAGAGTAATACTTTGTTTTATACCAACTCATCTTGAAGATCATTTCATGAAAATGTTCGTTTCAAAGACAAAATGTCTTGAATAATGCATGCATATGACATTAGTATCAGATTGCTCTTATTTATCAAGTTACAGAAAAAAGAAACATTTGGAAAATCTAATTTGAGAAACTGTCGTCTCATCCCCCACCTTTCCGCAAAATGTACAGTGACATGTGAGTAGCTGTTCCCTGATTGACATTTCAATTTCGTAGGAAATTGGCCTTTCCCATAACTCTAACACTGTTGGGATGGGGGCGTCGGGGCTGTCCTGTAGGCTAATCAAATATACCAATTATAAACACATTCACTTCTTTTGGGTATACCTATTTACATATACATATTGGAAATGGATATTGCACTATTTCATTGTAAAAAAATCTGGATATAAATTGAAATGAAACGCAGGACAGTGAGTTCATCGTGCATACCTGTGAATGCTAGGACTCTCAAGGTACCCAACAGCAAGGCTGGATCGGTGTTACCACAAGAGAAATGATCTCAAGTGCCT
This sequence comes from Albula goreensis, assembly GCA_022829145.1. Classification (NCBI taxonomy): domain Eukaryota; kingdom Metazoa; phylum Chordata; class Actinopteri; order Albuliformes; family Albulidae; genus Albula; species Albula goreensis. The sequence continues at coordinate 7,796,228 of CM040744.1, forward strand.
TTGTAATGAATTCATTACTAATTCATGCACAATTCCAAATCAAATCACACTTAATTACAGCCTCAGCTTCACCAGTGACCAATATCGATGTAATTAAATTATTATGAGCTCATAGTAGCATCTTCAGAGAGTGAGAAAAGAGAAATATGTATTACGAATATAAATTAAAAACATATTAACATTTTCACCTGATGGGAAAGTTTGAGAGGGATGCTGGTCTGATAATTATATTCTCAGAATGACTTCGGTTGGTGTTTCATAAGTGCTTCAGTGCTGGACTACAATCCCCATCAGGCCATTGGCATTCAGCAGTCAATGCCAGTGGGCAATAGCAATATTTGAACTATGTCTTTATCGTTATTGTCAGCATGTGGTAATCAATGTCTTTTTTTCTAATTAACCTCCTGTCACCTATGAGCATGCCCTAAAGAGAAGTGATCATTCCTAAAAATACAATTGGAATGCACTATATGGGCATGCTTGATTTACAAAATATTGCTGTGATGATATGTATAACATAATAAATATAATATGTTTTCGTGACACACGACAGAGACTACAAAATCAACTAAACCAAGCATGATTGTAAAAAGGTAATAAACATACAGGAAACGGTTCATACTACTACTACTACTAATAATAATAAGACAGCACTAAGATAACAATATAACTCCAGTTCAGCAGAGAAACACAATATTTCCGACAGGATTTCTTGGACAGCTAAACCCCCATGTACAAATGATGTTCATTTACAAGTCACACAAAAATGTAGCACACTGAAACCTTTTCACATTCATTGTTGACTCCTATTAGACCATGTCTGTGAGGCGCTTCGGTACAGGCAATTACCATACTCTATTCAATATGGCCAATTAACACAACCTGTTGTAATGAAGTTGCATTGCATGTAATGAAAATGCATCTTCTAATTAGCAAAGATACAATGTTAAACCAAGGTTTTGATCCACAGCTTCTGGAGGTTCATTAATTTTATTTTTTTTTTTTAAATAAGCATATAGTTTGAGTACTGGGACTTACCGGCAGTGGGGTTGAGGAGAGACTCTGATACCTGGTGGTCTAATCAGCGAGAGATCCATGAGAGTAATTAGCATGCAGATAATCACATAGCCACAGCAGTCAAATTCATTTTTTAATTAGTAATTTCAGAACTACCTCAACCTTTACGTCATTTACATATTATCAGTGTAACATTTAGATTTGCTCCAATGCAATGGAGGGAGCGCATCCTCAATTAATTCTGAGAGAACAGAAAAAAAATACAACTTCCCACCTCCGGAGAGTAACTCTAAATGAACTCTGTAAACGCACACTGTTAGGGAGATGGATTTTATACTTGTCAAACTTCCCGCTGAAATGGCTGAAGTTTCTCCCCACGCATTGTGCTGAGTGCACTGTGCATCATTAACTGTAATCTTGACTTTTTTGAGGGGGTGTGGGGGTAAGTACTTAGTTTTGTCTGTGGTTTCCTTTTTGTTGTTTTATCAGTTCTGTACACATTCTGTGCTTTCTACAACATCAGGACAACTCTTCCTCTGTGAGCGCGTTGTGTCGGCAGGCTATATACTGTAAAGATCGGAGGAACAGCATGAAATCATGACCTCTGTCAACAATGTGCTGAGTATCAGGCTTGTAAAAATTCCTGACCATGTAACCTGAAGACACGAGACAAGACTTTTTTTCTCGTAACCAATTATACAATCAAGGATTAGTCAGACAAAGCACAAGTTCATATTATGATTCAATTAAAGGGCAGTGTCAACAAAGTGGAACACGATTCACCAAGATGACTGAACATGTTAGTGAAACAATGTCCACCTTTTTCACAGTCCACAACTGCTATATGTAATTGCTATGTTTATGTTAAGATGTTCAAAAGAAAAATGGGAGTTTTACAAATATTCGGACCATTTCTCAAAAATGGATGTAGTGGAATTGCCCAGGAATCCAGACTGGAAGGAAAGACAAACTCTCAAGCCAGCACAGGTTCAGAATCCATTATTCCTTAGATGCACCGGCAATACGGGGCCCTGGAGATCCCACCTGCAGGAGTCTGCCAGCTAGTCTGGGGGTTCCCTTCTTATACAAGGGAGCGTTCAGAATTAATCAATACTTCTTGTAATACTTCTTGGACTTTATCCTCATTGAACAGCTGACAGTCTCGAGCCTAGAGATCTTGTTTCTTCAGCTTGTTTTTTTCCACCTTTGGTTTGACTGTCCTTTGTTCTTATTAGCCTTTCCTGTGTTGCTCCACAACATGGAGGACGGGGAATGTGGAATGATTGTGAAATTGTGAATGTGAAATGGTTTTTAGACCTACTGTGACACTGCTCACAGCTGCATCTGTCAGTGATAGTGTTTAATATTCTATTACATTTTAGAATGAGAAGAACACATTCAAAAGGTGCTGTTTGCTTGTGTGCAATAAAATAGAAAATGTTCAAACAATTGTCCAATTGCCCTTAAAGAAACTACGTTCATTTCATTGAATCCCAAATACTGAATTTCATGCATTAACAGTGATGTCTCAAACGCAAGAAATCACAGACATATTAGTTTTCCCCAGTTTCCTTTGAAAATGTAATCTTACCTTGGCTAAATGCTTTAATGCCGCTCCACCACTTAAAAGAAATATCATTTTTTCTCTGGGAAAAATGAAGCTATTCCATTCTATTTAATTATTTTTTGGGTTAAAAGACACAAAATGAAAAATTGTCTTCGGATATTTTTTTTTCCATTCACAAAGTTGTTTTGCTATAATTTGCAGTATTTTGAGTTAATCTGTGTGTATTGAATTACAACATAAAGAAAGTATTTTGATTTAAAATCGACACCATAATAAAAGTCTGTCTTAAAATGTTAGAGCTGAGTTCAAACTGAATGTAGACCTGGGCTTAAGTGCATTTTCCATGGATGTCTGTGTTTCTCACAATGGTGAATTATGTCAAACTTCAGTCCTGTATTCAGGCCCTGATCAGAAGAACGATACATGGGCACAATAACGAAAGCATAGTTTTCTATTTAGTATCTTAATGAAATAACAATAAATTCCATGGCACACAATATGTAACCTCAGTCTTTCCATGGAGGTTTGGGATAGAGTATTGACTATTCATTCCGATTTTAATTTCAATATCAGTCTTGTTTTCAAGTTTGTAGTTACGTTGAGTGCATTATTTGTCTTTTTTAATTAATCAATATTATTAAACAACTACTAACATATAGGGATCTTTAAAATATAGAATAATGATAATATGTCACTCAAATAACAACCTAAATCAATACCAATAAGACATATGTCTATGCAATGAGTGAGGAGTACAAGAACAGAGAGATCCCAGCGTAAAATGTCTCATAACAGGGAATGATTGATGACATTTGATGACCACTGTGCTGCATGTTTGTAGATCAAAGCTGTGGAAAAGTGAAAAAATCTCATAAATAAAAAACTAAAAGAAACATCTCCTGGTATATTATGGCGGTCACCGGCAGTGGTGGTCACATTCCTCCACTTCCTCCTTGCACATTTACAAATATTTCCCCAGCATTAAAGATTCCAGTGCCCAGCCTAACCATTGTGGTGCACACTGAACTATGCAGCCACACTTTCCATCATGTGAAGACAGTAATGAGAATGTGCTCACCTAACACTCACTCAGTCTGACCTCAGACCCTCAGGTCTTTCTGCCAATGGTCAAACAAGGTGCATAGGTCAAAGTTCAGATCGGCGGTGACCTCCGTTGAAAATGTAATGGAATGTCATCCCTGAGGGAATGAGCAGCGAGGCACTCAGATTTTGCAGTAAGGGGACATCGCCCGCACTGCATTTTGGGATTGATTGAGGTTATTACCAACACAACATGCAACATTAGCAGAGTTCTTGATGATTCATAATCTATGTGAAGCATTTGGTAGTTTCCCTTTGTTGTTTTCTCACAGTGCTGAACCTCATTCCAAATGAAAGTAAGGGTGGCAAATGCTATGAAAATAAGCACCACAATTAGCTTCTTGTTGTTACCTTCTGGGAAGAAGATGTGAATTTTGTCAAACCACTTAGGATACATATTGATCACACCATAGAAAATAATCTATTCCCTCCTTTCCTTCATCCTTTTCTTAGCAGTATAAAAAAAATACATACAGGAATCAATGTTCAACGGTCTCAAGACCCTCTGCGTCGACCGTTTATTGTCCCTGAGTTTTTAATTACTTTGGCTAATGAAGCTGTAAATTGTGGATTTAATTAAATAGTTCTCCTATCTGGCCCTGGTTTGAAAAATATGTTTGTGTGCATGGTTTTGTGCAGTAGTTCGGTGAATGGCAATCTCCCACAGCTGCTTGACGTCTGCACTCTTTGTCCTTGCAGAGCTCTAAATGGTCTGCTTTTAAAAGGCACCATGGGATGCTCAGCTGAAAAGTAAAAAATCACAGTTTACAATGATCATTTAACACAAATATCTTAATGGAACATAAGATTGCTTTTGAGGGTTCTGGAGGGAGAGGAAAAAAGGCAATGAGCACTTGAAAAGGAATGCTGCGGAAAAAGGTTTGATTGGAGTAACTGTGTATGCACCAAGGCGATGGCTTTTGTGACGCTGGATATAAATGCTGAAATAACCTGACAAAATTCTCTGCCTGGTTGCTATCCTCTCACAGAACTTCCCTAGGTGCTTGCTTGGGCATGCTCAGATACTGACTCTGTGTTTCACACTCAGATAATGAGCATTCTGGGTTCTGCATGAGCTAGCTACCGTCATGTACCTAGTCTAGGAAACAGCCCACATTCACAAGGGCCACTCAGAGGCGAAGGGCTGGCTGAATAATGTTATCAAAACAAATCAAGTAGACAACTCAGAGAAAGTTTCTAGGAACTTGAAATAACCAAAAATGTGCTTGGAGCAAGAAAATGTCACTGCTTTTTTTTGGTTGGGTGTTTCACTGACAAAATGGCCTGGAGAATGTTTACCGTCTTTCCTAATGGCATGAAGTCATTGGCTCCCATCTGCTTTATGCTCTCTGATATTGTCCTGACTGTCTGTCCCTGTGCCTGGAAGCCGCATTGCAGTGTGTTAGATACGGATTCTCCACACAGACAGGGTTGTGTTTCGAGGATGTATACAGGCTCTTTACTGAGGCCTGTTCTGAAAACAACAGACAACAGCAAAACGCTGAATGCACGTCAATGGAATTGCGGGTTGTGCAGATGTGAACGCACATATGTGCATAATACGTGTATAGGGAGAAGTGGGGCTGGAGTTTGAGTGGGGTTAAAGGTGCCCAAGACCTTCTCCCATTTTCCTCCAGTGTGAAGGTGCCCTTTTGGTGGGGGGTATATTTTTTGTAGGATGGTCTATTATTACTTTCAGCACCTGCTGGTTTGTACACACACATACATATAATTATATATATATAAATACATTCACACACATAGACATATACAAATAAAAATAAATAAAACATTACTGGCTCAATAGAAATGTGTGGTAGAATTTAACATTTATTTATTTAATAATAAAACATAATTTAATTATATTTGTCTTGAGTGTAACCATTATGTAATGCGCTATTTTGCATCTTCAAAGATGTAGTCTCCTCTACATGGACATGAATTGGATGGACTGGTGTACATTTAGTGGCATTTGGATTGCCCGGCATCGAACTGCCGAACGCGGAACCGAGCGGTGGGAGGAATTAAGCCGCGGCTTCTGCAGAGACACGAGGTCCGCCCTGTTCATTCACGGGTGCACCCCGGCAGTACACTGAAAAAAATAAATAGAATAAAATAAACAGATAATCTGATGAAGCGTAAGAACTCTTTCCCTCTAATTATCATACAAGCCTTTCAAATGGAACCTGAGGCCATTCCCTGAACAACTGCAAGTGCTTGATCTAGTATTTTCCATTTAACATGTACCTCTAATTGGAGCTTAAAGGGTCAGTCTGGTCAAAATCCATAATTTGATATGTAGTACATGGGCCGTCCCTATGCACTTTGCAGGGGCTTAATTTTCAAATGCTCATTGTCTTATTGCAGAGAGCTTAAAATGACTAGCAAAGGGGCACTCCGGTCAAATTTTATAATTTGTTATAGCCAGCCGTATATTATGGATGAAAATTATCTCAATAGCAGAGAGCTAAGTGTTTTATCTACAGTTTGAACAGTGCTAAACCTTCTAACCAAAGCTGTTTGGCACTCTTGCTCCAAGTGAAGTTTGAGGAGGCAGAAATAGTTTTTCTCCAACCATAGCTCAAAATGGAACAGGTTGTGGACGCACTTTGTTGGAGCGTTCAGATGTGTGATTAGCACATTCTGAATATCTCATTGTTTCCAAAGATTTCCATCTGCCAACAACTTCCTCCTGCTGATTTCCTGAAACAGCTCAGTTCCGAATTCTTAATTCCAGTTACATCATCGACAGTTGGAAGGAGGATATAGCTCTGGTCTAATGTGTGCAATGAGAGTATTGTTATAAGCCATTAAGGTAATGTTTTATACATATTATTCAGTATAATGTATTATGTCATTATATTATAAAGTATATAAAATGATAGAGTCATTTAAAGCCCATTGAAAAATGAGCATTTGAAAATTTAATTTTGGGAATGCAGATGACCCTTGCACGGGTTTTTTATGAATGCTTGGCTTGCTCAGATGCTCTGGATTAAGTTTCGAGCTTTCTGAGAATCATTCTGGGAGTCGTTTGGGTTTGTGTGAGAAAAGCACAAACGAGTATGGATTACAGAATTACTTAACCCCTCCATTCACTGACAGTGGCCATTGTGTGAGTTCTCACTAATGTCCCCTCCCAAAGATCACATGAAATGTAAGTCAGCCATGTGATGGTTGGTTAATGTTTGAATCTCCACCACCATGATATCGGTCTGGCCCTCAGCTACCTTGGAGGGAAACTTGTACCTGAAAAGAGTTCCTGATTGGTTTTCTGCCTTCAAAGTCCATGCAACTAGCGGCCAAAAGATAAGGTGAGGTCAGGCCTGGTGTGGACTATAAATACACAGGTCTTATTCATGGGAACCTTCAGGAGAGTTGAAAAAGTGGACAGGGAAAATGGCGGGAGGAAAATGAGACTCCCCCTGTTTGAAGCTGATGAGCTCTTTCCCCCTGGCTGGTTAAGCACGTTTTGAAGATTAGCCCATTGGATTTAGAGTAAAGAAAGAAGAAGTAATAATAACCGTCTCAGAAGCGTCCTGCTGTGCAGGAGGGGGGAAGGGAAGGCAGCGTTTTCGCTATTGTCCCCTGCCTCGCTGACAGGAGAAGAAATCCAAACAAACAGGGAACGTAATTCTGACACAATGTTGATATCAGCTTCACACCCACGGGTGGTGTAGGTATCCATATCACAACAGAAAGGTACGATATCATGGTCTTGCTCAAATAACAGCGTAGTTGCAAGCTATGCAGTGCACATGAAAGCCCAAAGACAGTACACAAACATCAGCTCCACTTTAAAATATAGCATTTCATCCACCACTTATCACTGAGCCAACAGCAATGCTACAATACATTCAAATACAAGACAACAAATGCAAACCGGAAGGCCAAATGTATGTGTGCCTTGGGTACCCCCGAAAATACTACAATATAGCAAGGTACCACAAATAACCCACCACTGAGACACACCAGAAGCCCACCCGGTATTTGCTAAAATACAGCATGTATACAGCCATGCGATACCTACGCAACAGAGACAGTATCGATACTCGCTTAAGTTTTTACAAACCACACTCTGTGACACACTCTGTACTTACCAGCTATTTTGTAAAACACAGAGAATTACACAAACCCAAGAAACTATAAATAACTGTGCCATCCACAGACATAGCAAAAGTTGTCTGCTGAACACTTGATAGATATATTTATACAGCTATTACCACCTACATACTGTAATGTAGAAAGATGCCTGTTCTGAATAGAATTACAATATAGAGACCAGCAACAAATTATGTATAACCATGTTGCTTGGGTAGCAGATAAACAATGAGCAGGGAGAAACAATGTAACAACAGATAACTGCTCCAATATGAGGAAATGTGATTTGTTTTGATCAGTGGAAAGACAAAGCTGTAGCACTTGTGATTAACTACTGTATCCCCTGAGGGCTGAGCTGCTTACAGCTATTTGTTGTGTTATCTTTGTTTCCGCAGATTTACTTCATGGTTACATAAGCCACGAAAAGCATATGGAGGGACATTCAAACAGGTGTCGCAGGATTTGCAGAGCCGACGGGTGTTAATCAGCGTTAATGTGCCACTCAGACCTGCGGATAATGCGATGAACGTCTGTATTACGATGGGACTTTGCGCCGGTCCCTAAAAACATTATATCATTTTCTTCCTGTTCCACTGAAATGGGCAGATCCCAGAGAAGGGAATTGCCGTTCTCTGGAAAGCTGGATGAGATCAGTCTTCCATGAGGAGATATTTAAAAAGCATTTTGTGCCACTCTGAAACACTGATTTCTGAATGAACCCACATCTGGTGATTCCGATGGCCACCCTATGAGGGTCACAGCGTGTAGGATTCCCCACCAAGGCTTAAGAGAATTCCAAATCCACTTTGCCATTAATACAGAAATGAGCACAGATTGGGAGGAACTTCAATCTATCTAATGGATGGTGAGATTGAGAGTAGAGTACAGTGCGAGCAAGGAAATCAAAATCCTAAATGTGCTTATCTGCGGCTCAAGCTTTCCCAGTAGTGGTATACTCTGCTGAAGAGCTCTCTCGAGCAGTGGTCATCAAATCTGGTCCTTTGGGCCCAGTAGAACTGCTGGCCTAAAGGGGAAAGAGAAAAAAGGAGAAGAAAACCTGTAGTACAGTTGGCCTCCACCTGATTATGAATTTCACCATAATTTAAATTTGTTCAAATATGGCACATGAGGCCAGCGGCACTGTTGGTTTCTTTTGATAATTAATGGATCAATGCAACTGATTGGAAATTGCACCCTGATTAGGGGCAGGAATGAAAACTGGCAGTATTACTGAAGGGCCAGAGTCGATGACCACTGTTCTCGAGCTGTAAGTTTAGATAGAATCCTGACCACCACTACTGACTTGGAAATGTGATCCCGGGGGCATAACTGTTCACATGACCAAGGGGAGGGAGGGTGTAAGTCGGTAGGATGTACCGTGTCTCGTCACACATTATCAAAGTATGCCAGCAGGACAGTCCCCCAGTATGGCAACCACAGTGAGTGTTACACCATCGTCAAACCATGGCGTATTAAGGAGGATTTATGTTCTATTGTGTGACTTCCCACACCCTTCCACCCAATTGTCTAAGGTATGCGTTTTTTGTGCCCACTGTAATGATTCAAACATTTCTACATTTGTGCTGATCTCAATGATATGGATTCTGCACAATGAAATTGAAATTTATGAATGAAACAGATATCACGGTATTTCTTAAAGAGGAGACAAAGACACTTTCAGCCTGGTCACTCAGATAGAAGTTATGTCATGTTAAGACATAGAGCCATAGTAATGCAATTATGATCTGTCATATTCAAATTCAAATGAACTTTACTGGAATGACCGCACATTAACATAGTATTGCCAAAACAATCTTTTACATAAACTGCAAAATCAACAATAACACCATTGTCAATCATATAAGAGAGATTTACTTAAACTATGTACCCTACGGCATGCACTACACAGTCTTGCAATACTTAATTATTACAACGTACATTATCATACATAAAACATTAGATTTAAGCACGTTTATTGTAACAGCCACTCTGTATTTCTACAAAATGGTTAAACACATTAGGGATGATCATTTATCACAAGTGCACCTTGCATTGTTATTACTTAATAATTTACAAAATGAAATGATACTCAGCAGGTAAAAAGCCGGTAGGTAATTATGCTTCAAAAACCTAATATTAATCGAAAAGCAAAATACGCACATTGATAAGAGCGTTTGCAATAACTATGAATCATTGGCTTTCAATCAGTTTTCCATATAAACTAGGCTGATAAAAAAGGGAATTGGCCCAGTAAATAACCCTTTTCCTGTATTCAGCACATATTCTTTCATGACCTTCCTTTGGAGCCATCTCTTTCCCTCAGACTGGGGTAATAATAAATGATAAATTACCGGTAAATTAAGGAACTGTGCAGGAAACTGCAAGAGATAGGGAGAGAGAGAGGGGGAGAGAGAGAGAGAGAGAGAGAGAGCATGAGAGAGAGAGAGAGAGAGAGAGAGAGAGAGAGAGAGAGAGAAAAGGAAGAGAGAGAGCATGAGAGAGAGAGAAGAAAGAGGGAGAGAGAGAAAGAGAGAGAGAGCATGAGAGAAAGAAAGAGGGACGAGAGAGGAAGAGAGAGAGAGCATGAGAGAGAGAGAAGAAAGAGAGAGAGAGCATGAGAGAGAGAAAGAGAGAGAGAGAGATAGAGAGCATGACAGTGCGAAGGAACCTGCAACGACCGCTACTCCATAAAGCCATTCTAATATCCTACACCTCTTGGCACGCTTTAGCACCGCTCCTGATATCGGTATTAAAAGTGATTTGTAGCAACATATGTGGCGAGGAATCAAAAGTGCATTTGGGCTGATAAAGACAGGAGGGCTGTGGAGGAGATAGAGAGCGGTGTGGAGAACAGGCCCTTTCCCCATTCTGCTCAGAATCTCTCTCAGAATAACAACAGATTTATGATCACATTTGTGTCCCTCCCTTGGCAGATGATGTCTCCTCTCACACACTGATGTAGGGTCATTTTAATATCGTTCATTTGCATGTGTATATAAGGAGCTCCCTCCTTATACTTTGCCGTCAACTTTCTGCCCATGTTTCATTAAAGGGAAAACAAAATAAGTCGAGAATGACCATATTTTGTTTTCCATCACAGTCCTATGACTATTGCAAAATCAGAAAACATACAAAATCAGGCATAAAAAGAAACCTCATTACCAAACCCATCATTACAGAGATTATAAATCATGACAGCCTTAGCAAAACTGTCTCAGCCAAACCTTCACATCTTCCCACAAAGATGATTCTGATTCCCATGTTCAGATATGATCACACAAAAGAACACAAAGATAACAAATATCGGCATAACAGGTAGCAGATAATTAGAAGATAATACACCACTCAAATTTACAGAACGGACTACGGAGGGATAAACAATAAAGCGTAAAGGCAAAGCCGCTATGTTGATGTCAGCTCCATTTGGTATGCACAGGAGTTGTGATGTGTGCTTATCTTCCCCGTGTCAGAGCTGTTGATTTTAATACGACAGCTCTCCGAGTGTGTGCACAGCGATCGCTTTGAACGGCGAGCAGACAGTGCAAATCATGTGTGCTCGATTCTCGCCCTGGGTGATCAAAAGAGACGCCTCTCCATTGCATTACATACACACACACACACACACACACACACACACACAACACATGTATATATTTCCCTCTGTTTAGCAGCAGAATGCTCTTTCTAAGAGAGGTGTAATGTGACAGAATGTTGCAACCTCCCCTCGGTGGACTAACCGTGGGATTCTGGGGGCTTTAATGATGTTTAACTGCTATGTATCTCCAGGCTGTGGACACTTTTAATACCAGGAAAAGCTCTTCCACTGACGTGTGCCCTCAGTCAATTTTCTTATTGTCTTTTTAACAGTGAGGCCCCAGACAGCCACAAAACCTTTCACTTCTATAAAGTGTAACAGGAACGGGAGCACAGATATGCCATTACAGGAAGTTCCAGAATGCAGGTAATGAGGTCTTTACAGAGCAGTTAAACGGTTCTCGCTGCGGTCCTCTGGAATCATGGGGGGTAGCAGAGTGGAGGGCACTCATGGGGATGGTTGATCACTTCCTGTAAACTGATCACACACTGAGCGCTCCAACTCAATCCATCCCCAATGACAGAAAGGTGGATAAAGGTGAATGGTGTAGTTCATCTTCCATGAGCTTTTATCACACGGCATGTATGATGTACACTGAGGAAAATTTCAGATCACATAATAGTTTAAAGGGAGGAAGAGTACAAAACATGACTTGGAGAATGCAGAATGTTTTCACTCATAAGAGGTACAAACAGAGACATAGACAGGTGTAGTGTGCATACTGAGACCACAAACATGGGGAAAACAGTTTTACTTTTTTCTCCAACCATGCTCAACGCTATGATTTTCAGCTTGACTTGCAAGGGGCAGCAATAATCATTTTTCTTTTATTTCTTGAACCAAATAAACACCAAGATGGCTTTCTTTGAATGAAAACTCCTGTAGACTCAAAGGTCCTTTGTGTAATTAAAATTTTTACAGCATTGTAACAGGGATTCTCAGAGGACCACTCTTCCGATTCCAAATAAAAAACAGTAAAGTCATGTGACTTTGAGTCATGTCTTCATTTACAACAACAAACCGAGAGAACGTGCAAGCAAGGGACTTTATCTTTACTGAATTCCGCCTCGATTCACGGACTCTGCTTGGTGGATGTTTCTCAGCGCATAAATCATCTGTTATTCTGAGGTGATCAATATATTTATCATAACTCCGCTGACCTCTCTGTGCCAGCAACTTCTTTGTGCGGGGGAGAATTTTAAAGGAGGCTGGTAGGAGAAGGTTAATTGGATCTTGTGTAAGTAAGGCAATGAGCATGCCTAGCGAATGGGACTGGAACAGAGACAAATGACCGAGCGAACACAGTTGGAAATTCCTTACAAAGGGTGGGGGGGTTGGGCACAATGTTAGAGGAATATGTATGAGTTAATCAGGGTATTACTATCTCAATGGATCCACCAACCACGCAGAAACTGGAGTGCCCTTTCCACTGTCACGTATGCAATAACGTATGCAACGCTGTACTGTCATGTGTTAATCAGCTGTAATATTACAGCGGCTCTGAACCACGGGGTTTTGCTGTTATAGAGTGAAGATATTTGATGTTGTTCCCCCTTATCACAAAGCTTTCTTTCAATGTCTGGTCTTGGCAATAGGATTTTTTTTATCATATTCATGTTTTTTCAGCACGTCTTGCTTTACGGGAGTAGAGGGGAACATATCAAATCACCTTTGTTTATTTCCTTGGTGGTAAAATGTAGTTAAAGCATATTAATGAATTAGCATTCTAAAGACTTGCTGCGCTCGAATTGTTGCAATAGTGCAAGGTCTTTGAAAGGAAATTAAATTGCTTTCCATAATAACAGTTTGTATGATATACCGCCCTCCTTCCCATTGGCACAATGAAAATGCTCAAATTGCTTGTCATATTTTGGTGGTGTCTGCACTGATGTTGCTTTTACAGGCTAAAGGACTGAATAAAGATTCTTGGTCAATCATTATTTTCTCTCTCTTGCTCTTTCAGTCACACGCACACACACACACACACACACACACACACACACACACATACAGGCCAGAGACAGAAACAGACGGAACTGAGTGATGTGCTACAAACACTCCTTAAGCGCACAGATGACAGCCGTCCTGCTGCAGATAGCTTTGATTGCTCTTGTGCCTCGCGGCTCCAGGGTAGAGACTGGGATCGTGATTTAGTGTGTGATTCAGTTTAGAGGGGTTTTAACACTACAGAACGAAGATAACGAGAGGCAGGGCACGCCACTGATGAAGATGGGGAAGACACGGTTTCAAACAACAGACTCCACACTTCCATTTTCAGTACACAAAAATAGTCTGGTCTGGTTTGTCTGAAGAAGGCTAATGTTTTGTTAGCTTTTGCGCATTTATGTGGACAATACAAATGTTCTGTGATCAGCTGGTTAAATCTGTTGTTGGTTAATTCAGACGGATATTTTTGAAACCTTTCATAATGGCACTGAGGACCAGCAACTGGCTGAAAGTTTTCTTAATAATAATAATAATAATAATAATAATATATTTATAGTGAAATAATGGAATACTTTAGAATGCAGAGGCTGGTTATGAATGCTTAATAAAGTGATAATAACTCCATTATACATCATTTAACAATTCTCTTTCATTCAATCACATTTTGATTTATTTTTGCCATCACACTGATGTTTTTGAAATTTTAACAACTGCAGTTAATTTTATAAATGGAATCACTGCTAATGGTAACTGTGATACTTTCATCATTGTGTTTTATGAGACATAACATCAAACAAATATCCACAACTGCACAATAAATTATTAATTGTCTTCAGAGTAACAGCCAGCCACAGCATTCACTGTGTATCCATATAAATTGCTTTGAAGAAAAACTCAAACCCGCACCCCAAAGTTCTGGCCTTATTCTTTTCAACGTACGTTTCAAAGTAAAGATTTTTTGTTTAACATTAATACATGTCTTGAATTTCAGTTAAAATTAATATAAAAAACTGAAATCCACTGGTATCACAAGGTCACCAAGTAAAACTGAAGCCTAAAGCAAAATTAAACCCGGATATACATTTAATTGAATTAATAATTCCCTCCCTCTCTGCGTTAGTGGATGTGTGGTGAGTGTTTGGGTGTAAAACAGTCTACGGTTAGCCTAATGTGCACCCCAAGCATGGAGATAATTGGTGTAAAAATAAACCACACAAAACAAACTGTAAAGTAAAAATTCAGATATAAAGGAACTTTCAGTTACACACACACATTGATTAACTAAGTGGGTAGAAACGCAGAAGTAACGTTGTAATCATGTGTCTTCGATGTCATACTCAGATGAAAAAAAGAAAGAACTAAACCAAATTGCAACAAAAAATAGACAAAGGGAGCATCTCTTCAGAACGTAACTAATCTTTTTAGTGTCAGTATGCCTACATGAACAATTGGCTAGCTGGCTAAATGACGGAGAAATAGCTCAACACAATTAAAAAGAAAGAGGACATATACAACCAGCAATCAAACAAGCAGTGCTGAGATCTCCTGTCAACTGTTGTGGCAAATGGCATAAGTACATAACTACATACATAATGCCATAGCAACACACAGTTGTACATAATTCGCCTGCCTATCTGTCTATGTATGTAGACTAGGGGGAGGTTCTCTATCGCAGGCAGTGATATAGCAGTGGTGCTTCCATTTTAAATGCCTAAAACGTGTTCGGTTGCTTTGCAGCTGTGCTGAAGGAGCAGATTCCAGGCCATGCTCAGCTGTACCTGAGGAAACAAGCATCCTGAGGGGGCGCATACCGAAGATGAATCATTAAGGAAGTCGAACAGGGACTTCCCAACATGATCTCTGTTCTGTTGTTCAGGAGAACAGAGAATCAAGAGGCGTATTGGGAGTGGGGGATATCCATTGTGGCCTGAGAGGCCTGCATTCTAACAAAGATAGCTACTCTTACCCATTTTTCAACCGATTATATCCTCAGAAATAGAGTGAACTGGAACAAGCCTGTTGTTTTCACATCACAGGTATCTCTGTATCTGTGATGGAAACAGGCAGCTTATGACCACAATTTGAAAAGGAAAAACATGGGAAAACATGATTGTTTAACTTTTGATATGCTACATTTTCAATGAATCTATTATTGTTAATTTAACATTTATTCTTATTACTAGAGTTACATTCTCCAGTGACTTCAATGTATTTTTTTTCAGTTCATAGTCTACTGGAATTTTATCAGTTCATGTACTGCTGTATTTTTTGTCGGAAGTGTTTCCATCATTTTTAATTAATAGAATACAGCACGTAAACAAATCGTTGTCTGTTATGAATTTACACGTAGACATTCGCCACAGGCAAAATGACAAAGCAAGAGAAGCTGAGCAACTTGCTTCAACATTCTTGTGTTTTCTGTCTCCTATCAGGCTTTGAGCAGCAAGGTGTTTGATGTCAAGTCATATCAATATTTTTCGTTAAGGTAATCATTCTGGTCCATGTGCCTATTTTGCTTCTCCTGTCTCACCTCTGCCCCCCCGTAGCTGTGTCTGTTCTCTCTTCTGGCCTTGGGGGAGGGGGATTTTTGAGGGCATATCTCTATTTAGAAAAGGTTTGGAGGCGAGCGAGGACAAGGACACAGACCCTGTGCCCCCAGCAAGTCCCCCCCCCCCCGATGGCCCAGAGCAGGACTGGCCCGCCGTTATCAGCGCTCTGCAGAAATAGAACCATGACTCACTCCTGCCAGGACGTTCACAGCCAGCCCACGGCGACCTGCGCCGATCCGCCGCTCTCGCCAGCTTCACCGGGTGCACGGCCACCACCTGTTGCTCCCAGCAAGAACCAGCCTTAAAACCCGGCCTCTCTCTCTCTCTTTCTCGGTTTATATATTTTTAAGCGTCTTTTTAAAGCCTGAGCCCTCACCCACTGCTTAATCTTGCTTATGGGATGCCACGGCAACCCTTCCAATATTCCTCCCTGCCCCCAGGCTCCGGATTCCAGCTCCTAATCCCACTTGTGAACCGAGAAAGGAAAGTTTCAGCTGGAAGCAGAAAACTTTTCCACATGGATAATGGCAGACGTGTTGGCGATGGCAGGAAGTTAAGCCAAAAATAGCATGGATAATGGCTGTGTGAAGAAAGCCTACATGTGTGATATACTCTCAGCCCTCCCTCTTCTGCATCTCCCATGCACCACTCCTACCTGCCAGCCTTCTCTCGCTCCAAGTTTGCTTCCGTGTCCCCGAATCACGAATGAACTTTGCAACTTTTGAACAAGGAGAGTGAGCATAATTGATTTTGTCCAAAATCCCAGATGTATTAGAAGCGGGGGCGTGGGGGACAGGCTACAGCCGAAGTGTGATTTCTGTAGTAATGTATTCACTGGGAGGGATGGTATTTGCTTCAGGCACCAAATCTGTTCCTGAAACCCAAACATTATGGGTCTTATTAATGATGTTAAAATATTTAACATACAGACTAAACATTTTTTAATTAGCTTTCTGGAGGGACTGGAATAATCTCAAAGTGGTTCTTCTGCCTTAATTTCACAGATAATTATTTTATCACACTGTTTGAAAGTGGAACTGAACACAAGCAAACTTTTTGTGTGCAGTGAATTATTTCTTTGTATGCGGGTGGGGGGGTGTGGATAACATTTAGTTGTTTAGTGGTAACACAATAAGTAATTAATAATCTCTATATTTGATTAAATTTGAGAGTTATAGACATACTCTGGTTTAATTAGGAACATAATGAAAAATATATGAGCCAATATTGTAACTATGATTTGATTACATTTAAGATCTGAAAATAAATCAATACATTTAGGCCATAATTATATAGTAGAATATATTAACATATTTAAACATGTGGTACTCAATGTATTTTTCACAACCATGGGCCCGGATTCAGTCAACATTTGTGCCTAACTTTAACTTACAATTGAATAAAAGTGTTATGCTTTTTTTCTACAAGAACAGTTGGTGAGTTAACAGTCCGGTTAGCCAAACTGTGTTTGTGAAGACAAACAAAACAAACACTTGCATTTAACTGTGAGCCAAAGTTAAGCACAAATGTTGGTTGAAGTCCAACCATGGCCTTTCATATTCTTCTGTCCTTTGTGTTAAATAATAACACAAAATACTGTTTTTTATAGTAATTATAATAATATTATTTTAAAGCAGTCATTAACTTTAAGTAAATGTGCAATTATGAGTTTTGGACTGTGGCTTCAGTCATTTGCCATGGAAACAGGTAATAATTACATGAATGAGTTGTGTGCGGGAGGAAAAGTGTAAAATCATTCAAAAAACTCTCAACAGCTTCCAGTCCTGTCATTTGAGACGATGATGCATAAGGGACCTACATGGTATCTCAACACATGCATCATTAAAAGGTTTTTCAAAAGTTTGTTTCATTATGAAGGTGGCATGCAGGAGGGTACTGGTAGTATCCACCGGTCTCTGCTTTCTCTAATGATCCCAACCCCCATCATTGCTAACAAGCTCTTCCCACCTGGACAGTGTCAGGCCTCAGTGGTCCATCTAAGGTCAGAGGTCAGTCCCAGATTAGATAAGAAGAGACTGGGGAGCTCCAGGGAAACAAAGGAGCGCTCTGTTCTCACTGAAACCCCACTGCATTCTTCAGGGAGACATTAACAATGATAGCGTTTAGGGAAGGACTATGTTTTACCAATAATTAGATAGATTTGTGCATTTAATGAATCGTAAAACCTGTCAGACATTTCAAATTCTAATGTCATTTTACACTACATCTACAGGGTTGGAACAGGTTACACTTTAATTGTTCCCGATGGATTTATTTGTGATCATGCAAATATTACAACAAGAAGAGATATCCCATTGATATTGCAACAGTGTTTTGCAATTCTGCCGTGCTGTAAAGTACCTGCCTTTTTTGTAAGCTTGCAACCTAGGTTAAAAAGATAGCATTGTAAGGTTTTTTTCTGCAAATGCAGAACACTCGTTATGATAATTAACATGCTTCTATCGTGGTGGCAGATACATTTAAATCGTAGCTGACAAGCAATGCCTGACATGCAATGACTCACAAGAGCTCTGGCAACAAAGCATGCAAATGAGCACCGGCTTCATCCTAACAGGGCTAAACTTTTACAGTACAGACCGTGATTACCGTGTATAATAATGTTCAGGAGAAGCTAGTAAAACTGATATCCTTGACTTTACTCTCATATTTTATCTCTGGTAAAATTAAGGCACAACGCATACAAACTCCTATAACCCACTGTTTCACAAATGAACTATGACTGTATTAGGATGTATTCTGAGAGAAGGGCAGGCAGTAAAACCATCCCCACAAAATTTCTCACAATTTTTACATAATGCTGCATAAAGGGCACTCAGTGTTTAAATCTTGCATGAAAATCCTTTGCTATGCAACTTTAGTCTTTAGTGTCCCAGTCCTTAAATGGCAGTATAAGGAATACATTAAGCAGGCTTCAATGCAGTATCAAAAGAGTGAATTTGACATTATAGCCCAGGAACTGTTATTGACAAAGTGATCTTGAAGGGTGTGGAGTATCAGATGGAGTGATAAACCATGTTCACATATATAGTTTTATTGCCTGTCGGATATTTGTTTCTATTGTTGGAATCACAAAAGCTAATTGTATGGCAATAATCTGAGTGGGACAAGGTAGTACAGAGAGCCTAACAGGTTCCATTGTTCCGTGGCAAGGTTGCCCATTTCAGGGAAAAGAGGGCCATGCCATCAATCACTGGGAATGTCCATGCTTGGCAGGCATTTCCAGGTCACCTGTGGAGCATCAGGCCCTCGGAGCGACACATCCATCCGCAGATAACACAGCAAATACAACACGGAGGTCATCTAATCTCCTGCCACCATCCTCAACAGAGACGAGGGAGAGAGGGATGAGGAAGGACATCCAGGCGCACTCCTCTGTCTGGCAGCGTTGCTTTTTGAACAGAATTCAGCGTTTTGATTTCAGTAAAGGTCAAGATCAACTAGGTACATAGACCATTTTGGTAATAAACAAAATGTCCTCGCAAATTGATGTTTTTTTACCTAATCTGTACACAGCTGTTAACATATGTGATTTGTGTGTAGCTACTTGGGGGAAGATACTCGGGGCAGTTTATGTGTCTATATATGGAAATACATTAACCTTACCCAAGAATACCATCAAACAAAAAAAGAATGCAACATGAATAGTGTACACAACTGAAATGAGACCTTTGTGTCGTTATCGGCTCAATTAAACAAATAAATGTGGAAGGAAATCATACCTTGAAAACAAACATTGAGGTACAAAATACAAATGTGTTTTATTTGCCAATCCCAAAATTCCATAGCTTTTTGAGCTGCCTGAAAAAAATGTATCAATACTTTACATTGCTGGGTTTTGTGTAAACAGGATAAGAGAGGTGTACAGATCTGGTAAGATATCTGCGGTGTGTCTGCCTAAAAGTTAGGCCATAGACCACCATGGAGGAATCTCTCAGTGCCTGCTGATTCAAGCCAGACCTGAACCTTGACCTATGAACTCTGACCCCGAGATCCTACCAATCCCAGTGGCTCAAAGCCCTCAGGCTGCGAAAATGCAAAACTGAACCCCAGTAAAGACTTGGGCCCCACACAGAAGTATTGTGAATGTGAAATGTCAGTGGGGATAAATAGCTGTTTGCAGAGTGCTCATTACGAATGAATCACTACGCATTTTATATGATCTATATAACGGAAAAACAATGATTATGCATGGTTGAACTAAATGCATATTACAGAAATATATGCTGTTGATTTTCTGTGCTGTTTGCTTGGTAGTTAAGAATGGCATGTTCAGTCAAGACCTTTAAAGCTTGTGGTCTGGCCATGGTATTATAAAGTCAGCTCAAGAAATGCTTCAATAAACAAAGCCATTTTAGGGGTCTGAAAACAGTGCCAGTGGAATGCCAGATTATTATAGTGATTGAGAGAGGCATTGATTGTGTGTGAAGATAAATGACTGAGGTAGCACAACCTATTGTGGAAAAAAAGACTGTGAGACTCTTTTGTCAGG
The DNA here is from genome assembly GCA_022829145.1 of Albula goreensis. NCBI lineage: Eukaryota > Metazoa > Chordata > Actinopteri > Albuliformes > Albulidae > Albula > Albula goreensis. The sequence continues at coordinate 7,816,615 of CM040744.1, forward strand.
CTCTCTGTCTAGAGTGTGTATTAGTTTAGCTGAGTCAGGTTGTGAAGTGTAAGGTTTTGATCATCATCTTAGATTCCGAAGGTGTGCCGCTATCATCGAGCAGAATACAAATGCTGACAAAAAGAGACCTATACCAGCATACACATAGATGCAGATAGAGAGATGGAAACACACACACACACACACACACACACACACACACACACACACACACACACACACACACACACACACACACACACACACACACACACACGAACCTACACAAACAACCAGACTCAGACAAAAACATATACATTAGGGCTACATTAACATGCACAATGATGGAGACAGACCAGAATTCACATACACATAGACCGACAGGCATACAGACCTTCTAACACACTGACACAGATGAAGTTACACAGATCCAAAAATACACTGACATGGACAGACAAGGGAAATACTATACAGACATAAACACATACTCTCTCTCTCTCTCTCTCTCTCACACACACACACACACACACACACACACACACACACACACACACACACACACACACACGCACAAATCAAAGAAAAAAGAAAACATGAATTACTCTGTTTTTCCACCTACCTTATTACGACTAGTGTGGATGTAAACTTTTGGGCAACTATTTACAGCCTGAAATATCACCATGGAGCGTTTCGCTTGTTTTGGGAGTTTTCCGCCTACCTGGTGACATTCCACCCTGCCCACTGCTCTTTTCCCCACCCCCAAAATTTCCCCAAAGCCCATAAACATGATCCTTCACTCTTCACTTCACCAAGCCATTTCTAAACACATTCCTCCACAGAGGAATCACGACATGCCCACAGCCCCTTTAGCTCAGGATACTCTACTCAAAGAGAGGACATAACTATATAATGTGTTATGTCTATCATACACACCAATACCTCTGGACGGTGGACACGTTTCACGATTTACAGCAAATTGGAAATTACCTGAAAGCTCAGCCATAAATAATGACAAGTGTAACCCGAGGAGGAAGAAGAGAGATTTAGGACAATGGCAAGAACGATAATGTTTGGGTCTGTGCTACACCTGCCAGGAAATGTGCAATATTAGAATGGGTGTCGGGTCGATTCTCTCCCTTTCTCTCCCTCTCTCTCTCTCTCTCTCTCAGCCTGGGGACACAGTCTGGTCTAGTGGACTAAATGAGCATCGGGCACATCTCGAGAGGTTAAGGCTGTGAGGGGAAGAGTGAGCGTGTTTTTGTGTGTGCGCGCACGTGGGTGTCTATTTGGGGGTTAACTGCCAGTCCTAAGATAGATGCTGCAGGGGCTTGGGGTGTTGGACCCTTCTCCCCCACATCTGAGCAGCACCAGCTGATGGGGTCACCCGGCTCCCCTTGAATTAGTGTGTCAAGGACGAGCTATAAGCTACACCGGGGTCTGAATTAATCACGCTCCAGTGAAGATCCTCTCCACAGTGACTCCCACCCCTAACAGAATGTCTGCTACTTCAAAACGCAGACAAAAGCTGCGTCTGGTACGGCCAGCACCAGCCAGACAAAGTTCTGTTTCCCCCTGAAACGTTAGCCTACCAAAGGAACTCTTTTCAAGGAGAGTCTATGCTATGACAGTTCACTCTCTAACCTGGAGGGCGTCCTCCTGAACAGTTCAGAACTCCCCAAAACTGCACACTACATTTGTTGCATCACTTGATGTGTCTGCGAGTTTCCCAAAAAAACCCAGATCATTCCCAAATCTGTGATAATATATTCAACATTTTTCATCTGTTACATATTCTTGCATAATTTTTTCACAATGCATAAAATTTGAAGCTCTTTGCAAATGAAATACCTTGGATGGAGGAATGTCATTCATATGGACGGCACAGTGAGGATTGTAAGCATTTCTTTTTGCTTTTGAGATGAACCTCAGCAATCTAAGTGTGCTTTGGGTGAGCTGCTGCACATGAATGAATCTCTAGTCATGCTTCATAGAGGATAAATGAGAGTAAAAGTAAATTAATACGTTCCCTTCATTTGATATCTTGTCGGCTGCTGAGTTACAAATAGTAGAGGAAGGGAGCTGACCTCATCCCGGCCCTGTTTTTTGATCGTTTTGCACCATTAACAAGCTTGTCAGTTTAAATAAGGATCACCATCAGCAGCTGATTCCTTTCTACCCACTTGGCTGAGTGAGTGGAATAGCTGCATCGGACAGATCCTCTGCTCCTACACTCACCACCATACAACGTACTCATCCTTATCAGGATGTCAGGAACTGTGCTCTTTCTCATGTGTCTGGTGTTCAACAACAGAGGAACACGCTCACACACCCGCCCACACAAATACATACGCACAGACGCACACACACACACACATCCACAACACCATATGCTCAGTCGCACATAAACATAGGCGAAGAACACACCCCATGATCATATTGAACACACACATGCACTCACAGACATGCATGCATTTATAAACATAAGCACACACACATCCACCCACACACACACACACACACACACAAACACACATAATCATCATATGCTCCTTCACACATAAACACAGGCAAAGAAACACACCCCATAAGCATAATGAACACACATGCGCTCACAGACATGCATGCATTTGTAAACATAAGCACATACAAACACACACAAACACACACACATTTACGATGCACACATACATACAAACATACAAATCCATTAACAGGTCTACCATACACGGAGACATTAAGCATTCAGGACCCCTCTGCATTACCTCCTCATTACACTTTGTTCTATGGACTGCACTACATACCATTTAACCCACCTCTCTGTTCACAGATTCCCCTGGGTTTAAACAGCCACATCACCCAGGTGAGAGTCATTCCTGGGCTCCTCCTGGGCAGAGAGCACAGGAGGCAGGGGAGAGTGGGAAGCGGGGAGGAGGAACACAAACAGATCAGCGATGAACAGCAGAGTGGGCCGTGACATGGAGGAAACACAATGTGGTGTAATTAGATTTCTGCACTCGCTGAAGGACTGATACTGAGGGAAAGGAGCAGTGCTGATTGCAATCAGTCAGAGTGCTGGACAAATTGGATTACCATTGTGCAAGAATCAAGTGTGGCTTTCCTGCTTTTCATTTATCTTTTCATTCATTTAATCTATTTATTGCAAAAGGGAAATATATAAATATTTTCGGTCCTGAAAGGCGGCATTGTTCTTTGAGATTTTTCAAGGTTTCAGTAACTGAATGATCCACAATGGGCAATCTATGGAAGATGCACAAGCTTTTACTGTATACGTAATATCTCACATGGCGCACAGCTTCTCACTGTAAGCTTGTCGGGTACAAAGTGCACCTGGCGTAAAGTCTGGTCCACTGGTGCTGAACCGGGATCAGTAGCCATTTCTCCCACAAAATGGTCTGAGAAAGGATTAAGGGTAAGTAAACTGATCCTGTTTCAGATTAGTGCAGAAAGCACTCAAAGTGAACCCATTAGCCTTTTTTTTTCAGCCAGACAGGTGGGCTGAGAGAATATAATCAGCCTTATGGTAGACAGTAAAGCAGAGATAACAGTGACACTGTGCACAGTGAATGCAATGCTTTATGTAATCGGTAGCTATTAATAAAAATCAGAAAGATAAAACAATAAAGACATGTTAAAGAAACACACACATGCAGAGCGAGGAAAGAAACTGAAAAGGGCTTGCAGGCAGAGCCTCACCCTTTGACCTGAAATAGCAAGAAAAAGAAAAAGAAAATAAGAAAAGCTGAAATAACGATCATGCTAAGGATATAGCATACAAGAATACAGCAGCAGATGCTAGTCACCGCCAGCCAAAAACACCTTGATGTATGTTCTTTGCCTGTTAAGGCTTTCACACTTACGGTTATGATGCAGAGCTACATCACACAAGCATCACCTAAAATGCTTGCTGACAATTACACACCCACCTAAAATCAAATAACCCACACATCATACAGGCAGCACACAGATATATTTATGCCTGAGGCCTGGGGTAAAGTGATGTCCATAGGGAGGGAAATTATTACTTGGTCTCATTTTTCTGTGATCTGGTTAGCCAATCAAAATCCTATGCATAATAATGAACTGCTCTTGGACTGATGTCCAGCTTCAGGTGAGATCAACGTGATAATAAAAATGCTTAATTCCCATGAGACAGCCCATGACATCCAGTCAAAACACAGGCCGTATACTACAACATAGACATCCAAACAAACTTCCCCCAAAACATAAACAAACATCTCAAACCTGATGCCCCCAAACAGATATCTACAGTCGTGCACACACACTCACATAGAAACAGTCACATGTCCACAAACATGCTCACTGCTCACATCCACTCTGAAGTCTGAACGCCAATATTTCTGACAGAGAGGAGGCATCCACTTAAATGTCTATTTATTACCATGCAAAACACACCATGCAAACGTGCGCACACACACACGGACACACAGCCCACACAAATCCGACACGCACTGCTGGGACTCGTGCATAAAACGGGTGAGAACTGGGGAGACCCCCCAACCCCCAACCCACCCCCAGTTTCACATTGTTTCCCATCCCTGCATAAATCACATGCTTCGTCCAACTTCTGCTGCGATTCCAGAAAAAAAAACATCGCACACCACAACATGCTCTAGATGATCCTCTTCCTCCTTTCCCTGAGACATTTCTGCGGGCCTTTCTTCTTGTTTGGTTCGATAATGCTCCCTCTTTCATTACGTGGAAGTGGATGTTTGTAGTTCCAGAGATTGAATTACTCTTAAGGAAATACTCGGCGCATGATTTATGAGCGGAACGTCAGACCTGTCTGTTAATGATGATTTATTAAGATTGCGCGGGGAAACCGAGTAGGACTGCCTTAATGAAACATCAGCACGCGGGCGCTATGGTAACCATTGTTTATAAGGACTAATGGCCTGTAATGCAAGAACGTGTAGCAGTCTCAGGCACTGTGCTCTTATGAAGCTGTTACTTCTAATAATGCTACTGATGAGTCATGTGCGATGAGAGAGTCTGGTTTCAGCAGGATGGGAAGTAGAACCAGCTCTTTTATAAGCCCGAAACAAATGAGCCTGAAAACATACAGTCAATGATAAAAGCCTTGAGTGGTTTCAGAAGAACCCAAATGTAATTGATTTTCAAGAAGAAAAGATGCTTTCGTCAAATGATTTTGACAAAAATATGGTGAACAATGGAGAAAAAAAAGATTATAATCTGAATGCGTTAGGAGGCAGAGATACATTTTTAGCACTGTAAAAATTCTTCCTAGCATGTCCCCCTCTACTCTGTTCCTCTTCTTGATTCCCCCCTTGCCCTTCCCCCTCTCGGCCCCTCACCCCTCTCCTCCATATTTCCTCTGTTCTTTGCTTTGCATGCACATTAATGAGCTAAGCTTTGGGGCACTATGGACTCTGCATGATATGCCCTCAGTCCCTGTTCTAAGACCCTAGAGTGCACCGCAGGTAGCCTGTCCCAGTAGGACCATGTCTATCAGATATGGAGATTAACCATTAAAGCAGCTCTTTGTCTTACATTTTGGCAGCGCTCGTAAAAATGAAAGGTGCATACCCCCTCCCGTTGTGTTTTTATCTCTGTTTATTTCATCAATTCATTTGAACTATATATTTGGAATGTGCATCATGCCTCCACGCCAGAATTGTGTCGCTTAAAATATTTTGAGACGGGTGTGTTATGTGTTAGGCTGCAAGGGCACAGTCACCATGACAGAAGGCAAATCACACAAAAAAGGGCTGTACTTTTGTTTGTCTTCATTTTGCCAAAATCATCAGAGGACATTGAGAGCATGTAATGGTTGGCAGCAATGTATCTGAGAGTTGCAGGTTTGAATCCCATTTGCCACAAACCAGATTCATAAAGGTGCTATATTTGAATTGCTGAAGTGGTGGATGGAAGAGTGCTTCGTCAATGCTGTGTGAGATCTGTAGTTTCAAACTGTTGTTGTAAAATATCCACAATATAATAAGTAATATCTGAGGGATAGAAATATTTAGTATTTAGTGGCTCATTACTGGAACAAGGAACAGGCCCACAGCTTTCTTTCACATGTCTTTCTTCGGCCCAGTTCATGGAATCTAAGCATGTTTACACTTAGCTGTGGTCTGTCAGATCTGAAACACTATTAGTCTGATGTCATATGGAGTACAGACGTATTTAAGGGTTGTTTACACAAGAGGAAAATGAGACAATGTGCTACCTCAAGTCATGGCAAAAGAAGAGTGTACTAAACGTGGAAGAGATGAGAGACAGTTTGCAACTGAACTGCAATCAAAAACTGAATAGAGTGTATAACTGTATAAGCAACTGGATAATTATATGTACAATATATATTTAAACATAACATGAAAACTGATTTTGAAACAGACCATACAACTAACTACAGTTTCTAGACTGATACAAAAAATGACTAAAACAACATGTATGTGTTTCTTAAATGCAGCAAATACATGAAATGAATGAATGTAAATCTGGTTGCACTGTAGAGGAGATTATAGACTTTTTAATAATTAACCCAATTAAGAATGTCAAATGTTAAATCGATTCAACCACTTTTATGGTATGCTAACAATAGCTGGCTGGCTCTTTGAGTTATTTCCTATTGCAGTTACAGCTATCGTTTACGTCTTGTTCAATCAGCATTATATATTTTTTTGATGAACATTGTCGAGAGATATTTGACTTGTATGATCAGTGTAGTATCTGACCCCATAAAGAAAGGGAAAATGTATTTTATTGCACAGGCTGGACACAACACAGATACCTATTACACTGCAATATGAGCAAATAAAACAAGGGTATTACCAATGAAGTGTGTCTGATCAATCCCATAAAAAGCTTACAGCAGGCATTATGAGAATGTATGAGTGTATCATATAAATGTGTATGAAGGGTATGTGTTTGTAGGCACAAGGTTGTGTGTTTTTAGGCGTGCATATAGTATACAATTACCTATGGTCATTAGGATTTATATATGGATAGAATGTATTCCACTTCGCTAGAGCAGAACTGCATCTTCTCATGTGTCCGTTTTCCTTTGGGACTGAGAGGTATCATAAAATCAGCACACCCACACAAAATATATACATTACATTATATATTATATATATACATCCAATCATTTCACTGCATCCAGGACTGGAAAAGCTGTCCTTATTTCCAGGCTGAGAGAGGGAGTGTCGGGCGTGGGGGGGTGGCAGGGGATGGGGATGGGGCGGGAGACATTGCTGTAGGATTGTTGAGTGTGGATCAGTTGTCAGTGCCTTGTGGCTCTGCTGATTCCCCCGAGATGGAATATCTAGCAGACCTGTGATCTCTACTCACCCAGAGGGAACACCCGTACTTCACAAAAAAAAAATAAAAAAATAAAATCCTCTCTCTCTTCAGCAGATTGTCTCAGGGTGACTTGTGACTTGCAGTAGTAATGTTTACAAGGATCCTCCCAATGGTTATGGAATTTTGAGCGCTGTTATATTAAAATGGTTGTGACTGACACTGTGTGTGTGTGTGTGTGTTCATGCATTTGAACATGCTAACACTGCAGATCGTTCCCGTGTGGGAATTACCTGTTTACCTCATTAATGGCTTTTGGCCGGAAGGGAGCAATATGCAAACCGAGCAAGAAAAATGAGCGTCAAAATATTTTCCACCTAAAACATCTCTTGAGAGTCTTCTCCTCCAGACAGGAATGTACTAGAAAAGACCAGACACAATAAAACTACTGTTTTAGTGGTTAAAGAACTGGATTGGACGAGTGGATGTCCGAATCTCAGGTGATCATACGTATGTTTGTTTTTTACCATTGAGCAAGGTACCTAACCTGAATTGCGTCAGTCAATATCCAGCCGTGTAAATGAAATGCTTACATAATGATAATGCATGATAAAAGCTCTCTATGATATTAGAGAAAATGCCATGATTTATTTTTCTGAATTAAGTTGTACCAAACACTTTTTTTATTTTGTTAAAAGTTGTATCATAAGTGATTTCTCACTACATGCTTTTTACACATCTGTCAAAATGTGTAAAAAGCTGTTCGTGAACTTGTTAACCTCAAACAAGCCAAAGTTTCTTTTGTGTTGTGTGTGTGTGTGTGTGTGTGTGTGTGTGTGTGTGTGTGTTTTTATAAAAGCTTTATTTGTATGCTACTTATTTGCATGTCCCTTTTCCCAGCTTCCAGAAAATGTTAGTGGTGGTTATTGACCAATTACCAATTACCTTGTGCCAGTTATTGGACTAGTGAAGTTTCTGTCTATGTAGATATAGGACTCAACAGCATCAACAAACGTACATGAAAATCTCATTGGAATGTAATGGAGTTTTTAAGTTAAGAGGGTGGTTGCCAGTAGAAAACAAAGCTACTTGTGTAGGATACATTTGTTGCTGGAAATGTAAAGCTTTGAAACCTCCTAAATGCCATGGCCAGTATTTAGTTAACATCTAAATACTGGCCATGGTATTTTGTAGGTTGCCTACAAATGACTGTAAATTTGTCTCACAATTAGAATTAATTTGTATCTTCACCAACACAGTTTGGTGGGCTTACCAATCCTGAAAATGAACTCACCAAACTATTCTTGTAGAAAAAAAGGCATAACACTGTTTTCAATTATAATTTAAAGTCAATGACAAATGTTGATTGAATCCAAGCCCATACATCTTAAGTTATGTGAAGAGGTGTGCTCTGAAATGTGGTGTTTGTGTTCCTCTATTCCTGGACAGGCGTTGCTTTTCATATCTCTATCTATCCACCACACACCCGACCCCCACCCTATCCAGTGACCCCCCTCCTCCGCCCCGGAGACTGACCTTCCTGTTTAAACAGATTTAATCAATACAGAGGGTAGTTGTGCTTTCAGTCAAGATAAGGTTACAGTGGCAGCCTTGAAACCAGCTCTGGTCTTTTTCTCTTATCTGCTCCTGATAAAACAACAGGGAAAATGAAACAGATGTGGGGACCCGGAAACTCCCTTTTTTCAAAACAGACAAAAAAAAAAAAACCCAGATAATGGAGACAAATGTCTTATTCAGGCTTATCATGGAATAACTCGATATTACAGCATTTTGTTGATATTAAAACATTTTTGATTACAGGCCAAGTGCCAAGCATACCAGATGTGACATGATAGCGTAGCATGTCTTTCACGCTGAGTATCTGGAAAAGAGATACCAAATACCAAAAAAGACCCCTAAAAAGTGGATGATAAAACTAAAAAGGCTGGAGTTTTTGCTTTTGTTCTTCTCCGTCTCTGTACTCTACCCCCTGCTTGGTGCCTCTGGCTGAAGAAATGAGGCTGAAGAGGTCCCCCATTCCCCTTTCTTAGCCTGGAGAGAGACCAAAGACAGTGGGGGTCCCTTTTCACCCCTGTTTACGATTTAGGAGCCCTCTTATTCCTGGCTGATAGACAGCTGAAGTGGAGGGGGATCCCTCCTCTGTTTGTCAGAGTGGGTACACAGCCTCACTTTCCCAACATCAAGGCGTGAGTTACAAAGTACAACATTTATGAAGTCAATAAAACCCCAACAACACTCACTCACTCTAATTATACCTAATAAATTACAAATAGCAATCTATTATGCTTAATACATAATAAATAAGCACTTACTATGAGCATTTAACTCAAAGGTTATCACACTTTCCATTGATTCAAAATGCAAAATAATTAGCTAATACTGTAGTTGACCAAGACTCAATCATAATGGTTATACAAATCCACTGAATAGCCAGCCCAGTGACAAAACAGACAGACATAATGAAAAAAGTAAATGAATTTGGCTATTTAGCTATGATATCAAACACCTCATGTCTATCGCAGTGTCCTTATTCTCACTAATGCAAAAAGGTGAGCATTAATCCACAACAAGCCATTCATTCGATTGATGAAAAAAAGCTTGAAATAAATGTCTCCAACCAAATGTTGTGCATTTAGGGGTCCATTGAGAAGCAGAGTTTATGGGACGTGGGTCTATAAAAGAGATTGTACTGGCCTACTTGTGAGCTTGTGTTATGAAAAACATACATATTTAATGCGTCATTTGACACACCAGAACCCACCTGCTCATCTGTATAGACTGCAGTGCCCTTTTAAAGCATCTGTGCTTACATAAAGGGCTCTAAATACCACCAAAAGAGGGTACATTGCATGCATTCATAAGAGAACTATGATGATGAACATGGCATTTAATGCTAAAGAAGTGATCACATACTATATAACCATTTATATTATATACTATTGATTATATTTCACACAGTTGTGTGTAACTGGTTCTGTAGTGGTTCTAGATAGCACAAAACATTTTCTCAAATGACTGTAAGCAAAAACCCCAGAAGAACATTTTTCTTTTCCTGGAGTGTATTAGTTTTTTCCTATTCCATTTCTAAATATTGTTTTAATTTTTGAGTAAAATTAAGGAGGAGTGTCTTTTTACATATTTGGTTCCAATTACCTGCATGTTTGTATTCCTTAATAAAGGAATCATGTTCTTGTAATTTTAATTTTAATTCACTTACAGAGTAATAAAACTTTCACACTACTCCCTTTAATATATGTAATGTTAAATTTATAGTTTATTTGAATGTATTGGAACGTGATTGAATATATTTTAACTAAATGACTGAAACTAAATATTTTTATGTACAATTCTAATGTATTTAATTTAATGGAAGCATTTATTTTGAATTATAAATAACATTATATATTATATATACATTATAACAACACAACTTAACCTTCACTCATATTTGTGTCATTCAACAGGAAAATGAGCCAAATCAGCTTTCAAATTATCTTCCAAGCTGGCAAAGCAGTCTTTTAAAGAAAATAGGTCATCCTAAGTCTCATAAACTGATAAACATATTGCTCATTTATCTACATAAAGTTTTGTGTAAGGCTTTCATTACTCCCTCCAACCAACATTGCTGGGTGTAATATTTGAACAAGGTATTTTATTTGAAATGGTATGAAAAATGCATTTTGTTGTAGTAGTTGTTCTAATACAGAATCAATTCAATGACAGTATTTGGATCCTCAAAATTCCATTCAGATTCTTCGAATACAATGTATTTATTTGCACTGTATTACTTAGAATTTCTCCAAATACAGAACAGAAAACATTTTTGAAATACTAATATCTAAATAGTGCTGTAATTGACCATTATCTTGAATTAACCTCATTTAGTCAGCTGTACACATACTGTATATATGTACACATACTGTATCTGGGGTCAACTCCGCACTTATCTGATATACATACAGTATATATGATTGGTAGGAGGGAGGAGCAGTTATATATTCTATGGGTTTTTCCTGTTATTTAACGAAAGATATGAACTGGGCTCTGATTGGATGATTATCCATGTGGGGCATCTGACTGCTTGGCGTTTCTGCATACATCAGCAACTGTAGCCATAGCATCATGCCTGGACACAGGCGTTGATTAGGGTTAAGAATCTATAAAAGCCTGGGTGAGAAAGAATGTGATTAGGGCCCCTTTGCTGTAAATGTTGGTCTTAAACATAGAGAGTTAATCATGCTTCATTCTGTTCTGTACAGAGGGAATCATGGCATTCACGTCTGCTGTGGGTCTGGTACCAAAGGCAGCTGTCACTGCAATTTTAAAATCACAGCAGACCTACCCTCATCATATATAGATTATATGAAACCTTCATCCTTCTACCTCCATCCACAATGCAGTCCTTTGACAGGGTAGCTGTCTGGGCTACAGCATCAGGTGTCTCTACGTTTATGCAGTTTAGGATGTTGATCCTGGAGGTGTTGACCTGGTCATTACCAGTCATCCTATGGCATTCTATTTGCCTCTTCTAGTATTGTGCTAGTTGAGTCTGTTTTCATCCAGTCTTGTTTGGTGTCAGTTAGACACCACATTGCAGTGCTTTTAATCTTTACAGTGATAATAGATGTATTGCATTTTCAGTTCCACTCAGGATATAATATTTTATTGTTGTCACTGATAACAAAACTGTTTTAACTGTTTAATTATGCACAAAGAAGCCCTGGTTGAGAGCTACTTTTTATGTAAAATCTTTATGGCTAGCTGAGCAATGATGAGACCTCCAACTGGGACAAGCGAAGTGAGTAAAAATAAACAGGAAAAAATACCCAAAAATGAAAAAGGAGATGAAAAAATAGTGAGTATTATACAAATAGTAACCATACATGGCCTAACATTTACTTGTTTGTTTATTTGTTTTGTTTTGCAACATGTGAACCTCAAGTACATGAAAATAAACCATTTCATATTGTTCTTACTCTTTGTATTTTTTCTGCTTTGGATATTTCAGTGCTTATATCTATAGAATATAAAATGCTGTTTTCAGTCATATGAGGATTCATGGATATTTGTTCAAAACACATGCATAACATAATATTAATATACTGCTAATATAGGCAAACATGTCATTTTCAAATTGTTGACTTCTTTAATCAATTTGTATCTGTTTTAAATGGTTTTGCTTACAGTTGACACAAGTTATATCGAGTGTAGAGTTTTTGCATTGCATGCTAATGGTAGACACTGCCAGATGGCGTACACTATCTGTGTGTGTCTGTGTGTGTGTGTGTGTGTTTGAGCGTGTACGTTGTCGCAAATGTTTGCATGTGTTTGAATGTGTTTGTGTATGTGGTTCAGATCATTTGTTTCCATCACTGTCTGTATGTGAGAATTGTTCAACAGCTGAAACTTCCATCAAAGTGCTGAATCTCAGCTCCCCTCGAGTGCTAGCAGGTGTGAGGTGCACTTCTCTCATTGTTGAACTTATGACTATGACAGAGTGTTGGTCTTTCTGGGTCTCAGTGGGTCTCTGTGAAGCAGAGGTGTGCTTGGGTGCTTGTTAGCAAGAAGAAGAACTGGCCCTGTGAACTGGGCCCAATTTCAGCAAGAGGGCATAGACTTCCAATTTCCCCAGACCTGGTCCTGCATCAAATCAAACACAGACTCACACCTGCTCTTGGCAGCCATCTCGCCATCTGAGAGAGATTCACATTAATGATTGGTTCTGTTCTGAGCCAGAAAAATAGATATTGACATACAATCTCTTTGAGTCTCAGGCTAAGTGTTCATACATTTTAAGCTCTTACATTTTCATATGTATACACATAGTGTGTGAGGATGATGCTTTCCGATTTAAAGTTTACTGCAAAAGCAGTTACAAAGCTCATATTATATGCAATACACAGACTCATTTGATGTCCCAGTTTATTGTCCTTGCAAAATTTGGTATATTGAAAATAATTATACATTGTTTCCAATGAATCATAGCACACAAATAGCTATTCTAGTAAAATAAAATCATACAACATTCAGAGTTTATTTCACAAATCACTGGTCTGTTGAGAAATTGGGAAAACAGCCTCTCCAGTAAAGTACTGATTTAGATAAAGAGGAGGATCCATATCAAGTATACAGTATGATTTCAGTGTGATAGTGAGAACACTGTCCTGTAGGAGGTGCCACCTTCAGAGCTGGTCTCCTGTTGCAGTTAACACATTGAATAGGAATAGTTTCTTTTTTTGCTTGCAAATTTGCGCTCCCACAAACTTGTATCCAGCTGTAATGCAATGATTGATTTCAATCCAACAGCTCAACAGCCTTGCAACAAACATGCAAAATTCATTATTTTACCCACAAGACTTACCTAAACACTGCATCTGCAGTTTTATCTATAACATTACATCTGAGATCTTATGTATGACATAATGACATTATGTCCAAGACCACATCATACACTCAAAGCAACAATGTAACAGTAACACAGTCTTTAATGTTGAATCAACTCAAACTTATATGAGTAGGATGTAAATGAAATGAACTCTATCATAGCTGGACTAACACAGTATTTTGCTGAAAATATCTCTGCTTAATTTGGGTCTGATATCCTTGGTGTCTTTGCTCTCAACAGCAAACAGTCGTCTGCCGAACTTGGGAGGAGGATGGATGGGGCAGGGCAGAAACAGAGTAGAGTTCACTCTGTACATATACATCACGCACACAGAGGTTCTGCCTGACCACCTGCTTGTGTAAAATGGCGAGAGAAGCAAAGAACCCCAAAAAGAGGGCATAGCAATCATACACCTGGAAAAGCATGGTGAAATACTATACATCAGCGCTACTCATGAAGCTCACAAAGACAGAATCAGAGCTTGAGCCAGAATCAGCCGGGACAAGCCAGCTCACAGGATTTTACATTAAAATGTTTGGGTATTCTTTTTAGCCCGGCCAAGTCTGAGTGAAACAAATCAAATGGTCTATTTTTTGGATCACTCTGCGATGCCATGTATAATCAAGAAATAAAAATATTTTCTACATCTAAAAGACACAAACCTATGATCAGCTCATGGACCATATGTTATTCACTGTCCCTGAAGTTGTGAAAAATGACAATATAATGATGGACACATTCCCAACTCTTCTAAGAGAAATGGCAGCCTCTCTTCCTCAGAGAAGTTTGAATTCTGGGTAAAGTTCCTGTCATTTAGAGAAGCGTATTTCTTGTCTCTATGTACGGCCCACATTTGGTCAAGCTGTGTCTCCACCTCTTGGGATGGACACAATGTGGACAAACTGTGCAGACAGCCATATCTGCCCGTTTGCCCCAAAGGCCAGGTGTTCAATATGTCCTTATTGTATCTATGTGCTTCTTGTTCTTACCTCTTTTACTACCAGAATTTACTTTCTGTTTAAAGTCTGCTAGTTTTCTAATTTATTTCATTTTTGTTTGTATATCCCAGTAGGCAGCGTAATTTTGTTTCTGTTAAGCTATAATTTGTTTGACTGTAATTGTTTAGGCTGGTTTGCTGACTATGTGACTCTTGTCAGCGCAGATCTTTTTGCATTGTGAGGAGTTTTAATGATAGGATTCAGGGTGGCCACTGTTTTTGAAGTGACTCCATTTTCTGTGTTCACTAACAGAAGATATTTGTTCTAATTCTGTCCTGCATGTTCTGCATTGTTTGATGTTTTCCTCTGGGGTTGGAGGATATTCTAACAATTTTCTGTGTGCAAGATTTATGTAAGGTGTTGGTTGCAATTTGCAAAGATTTGATCTGTGGACAGACCCTCACGCTATGCTGCCATACCAAAATGAAATATATTTTATGTATTTATTCTTAGCCATTTTTGTCATAGTTTTAATGGTACTTTAAACTGGTTCTTTCTTTTTTAGGAAATAAAATGCTACACATGCCTCCTCTGTCAATTAATTTGCTGCTGAATTAAAGCTTCCTATAACACTTACTTTAAAACATAAATATGTTTAACAATACAGTAAAATGTTCAGAGTTAATAACTCCTACTGTGGTTATGTGAGTCCAATATGGATCATATCAAAAAATGTACTTTATCAGACTTGATTTAACATAGAAGTTTTTGCTGTATTAGAGTCTTCTAAACTTTTACATCTTTGAATCTTCGTTTGCTTCTCTGACACCTTGATCTTTCTCAGAAAACCATGTTTTTGATATTCTCTCCCTCCCCCTCTGCCTCCCTGAATCAAATTCAGTTGGCTTCACTGGCAGGAAAAACATATGCGTACATCCCCAAAGCATACACTGACATAACAAATAACAGATAAAAAAGTATCAAGTAATGAGTAACACATAAAACATAAATAATATCAGGGAATAAAAAGAAACAGAATGTCTTGGAAAAATGTTACACCTACGCTGACATCTACATAAAAATAACCAAGGGCAATAAATAAGATAGGTCTTTAATGTAAATCACTGTTACCATTCACTTTCACTCAGATGCTGTAAAACATACTGTGTTGCCAATGTCACATATTTCTCCTGTCTCTTTATAGGAATGTCAGCCTCTCCATGTCTGATGGATTTCGAGTTCAGAGCAGATTTCCTTTATTTGGGGGAAGGAAAGTGCACTTGCCTCCCTGTCATTTTTCAGATTTACTCGGGAAATGCAGCTCTCCATTTCCTGAAAAATATTGAGTGGGCGCAACCTGTCCTGTCTTGGCAGGCAGGTTCGCCAATAGCTGCCTGTTTTGATGGCAAGACTGTGCTCACTGAATGTATTATGTCAATATTTTTTCTCTATTTTGTCTTTCACCGTAAACAGGAAGTCTGCCTCGGTGTGCATTGTTTTATGACCTCAACAGCACTCTAATTTACCATGGGTTTCAGTCTGCATAGTCTATGTGCTTCTTGTTCTTTCTTGGTCATGTAATTGCTCTTTCTTCAATAGTTTGGGTAAATGCATGGAATGTATGAGATACGCATGGACATAGTCACATAGTCACCTGTGGACCCCTCTACACTCACTCTCCCTCTCTCTCTCTCTCACATATACACACACATAACCACACACATTGTGTCTGTTTACCCTCAGCCAACATTTTGATGAAACAAAGTGTTTTATCAGGTGTCTCCACAGCCGGATTTCTCACATGAACCGGAGCGTCACGATCATTCTGTTGACATCTGCGATGGACCTAACAGAACCACAGGGCATGGCTCACAGTGCTGTAATGAGTGTGAAGTTCATGATCATGTGTATGTCCTCACCCAGCTCTCTGCCACCTCACCTTAGTCTTCTATCATACAGGACGCAGGCAACCATGAAGGAAAAAAAAAAAAAAAAAGACAGTACCCTTTTTAAGGGCCATTAAACAGAGAATATATGTTCCCTCTACATACATGAGATCTCATGTTTATTTTAGGACATTCGTCAGTCGTACCCGTCACACCCCCCTATTGGGCCTCACACCCCCTTACTCACAGGTGTTGGCGGCAGGTGTCATTTGTCCCCTTTCCGGAGTCTGTTGTTTCTTTTTTATTGTGTGACATTTCTCCCCCTTCACCCCTTGAGCTACCTTCTCTCAAATGCACACCCACACAGGAAGCTCTCCTGGTAAAGTGCACACACTCCTGGACTGCTCTGGTGGACAACAGAATGAAAATAAATTCGCTTGGCACTGTCTTCTGCCTGTTCTCAAACTGACAGAGGATCTTACAGAGACATAAAAGACACACAGAAGTAATCAGGCATTTCAAATTTGGCCAAAATAAAAAAAATTGAGATGATAGTCAATGAAAAACACTTGGCAGCTCATGCATATACCTAGTTGTCATTATGTTGTTTAAAACTAGGTGAAATATGAATGTCAGGCACTCACTAGACACAATTAGAGGTACCACACATATGTTCACTAATGGAGGGTGCTGCTATATAATGTGAACACATAATGTGAAGTCAAGCCAGTCCGGAAACCATAAGCAAGTTCCTCACTTTGAGTTCCATTCTTTCACCTGAAGCACTGGTCACATACCAGCTCAGTCATACATTCCCTTTATCCAGCTGAAATGAATCCAAAATCATGAATCCAAGATAATTGCAAACAGTCATAGGAAATTTTGAATGACTATGCCTCCCTTTGCCCACGCTAGCTTGAATTTAATATCTCAAACACACTGATTGGTAATTTGCTGTTTTCATTCTTCAAGCTCACTGTCTCTTGTCGGGTTATGTATCCCTAACAACATTGTAATTACGCACTTTATTAATTGCTTGTTAATAAAATGACTGCAAACAGGAATTCCGCTGGTGAGGAAGGAGGCAGTATTATGTATATAAAGAGTCCCGAAGGGCCATGAGAAAGCTACCATGCGTACATGAGAAGGCTCATTAGATGGGTCCACAATATTAAGAATTTTGCATTTTCTTTTTAAATCTGTGGTTTTGTAAAAGTAATTCACTTTGATGTTTTATTTAAAAAGCATTTGTCCATAATTAAAAGTAAAACTTGCTCATTTAGACTGCAAAATATCTTTGGTTTCTGCTGAGCATATTTCTTCATATTTTTTTCATTCCTCCTTCATTGCTGCCTTGAGTATTTTTAAGCTGATATGAATTGCATTTAAAATACCATTATAATATCTTTTTTGGCTTGTTGCCTTTTTAATTTATAGAGGCATTTTTGTTCAAAACTATGCTTTCAATGCTTTTAGTAGGCTTCACATTTGCAAATTATTTTCATCCGTTGAGTTGGCACTTTCTTCAGATACATCAAGCCTCTCCTTGACACTTAAAGTACTAGTTTCAAATGTATCTAAAAACCCGTTGAACATTTGAATAGTTAACATAAGTTGTTGATGTCTGTCATCATGTTTAATGCTAAAGGACAGGAAAGTCCCTTCAACTGCCCACTCCATGGTACTGTTTCGCAATCACAAGGTACTGTAAAAAAATGACTACGGCTCACATAAACAGAGCTGTGACCTATCTCAAGAACATGCATTCGGATGCTAAAGTTCAGCTCCTTTGAGGAAACAGCCTCCTGGCCTTCTACATCCATGTTAAAGTCTCTGAGTTTGATCCTCTTCTCCATTGTCACCACACCATTTCCGTGCTCTGTCCTCTGTTTCACACAAGGACAATTTACAAGCTCTTAAAAACCAAAATAAAACCCTTTCCAATTTAGACACCGCGAATCATGCCAGACTCTACTCATGAATGTCTTCAATTGCATTTAATTCATGGTGGTATCCAATAACGTAATAGCTGATAGCGTAAGAAGTGCGAAAATTAAATTCTGTTATTGGTTAAAAATGATTACACTTTTGGTTCAGGAACTGTTTACTTATTACGTTATTGAAAAGTTATCGCATTATCGCGGGTTATGACATTATTGAGTTATTGTGTTATTGGTTTCTACATGGGTCATCGGGCTTTATTGTTGTTATTGTTTGAACGAGAGGTTTTTCATTTTATTTTGGAGCGGCATGCAGGCCTTTTTTTTCTGTGTGACTGTGAATGCAGATTATATTGGCCATTCTCTGTGAGTGGTGGTCCCCCTGCACCCAGAATATTAATCCATCCATCACAGCCCCTGCAGCGGACCGTTTTTCAGCGGGGGGAAACCGAGGCCACCTCCGGTGAAAGAAACAGGGGCTCATTAAGCATCCTTCAGACAATGCACAGAATTCTCGAAGAAGAGATGTTCAGCCTTATTCTGTTATGTAGCATCCTCTCCTTTCGTGCCTGCAGAACGGATGTATGTATGTTATGTTAATTCTCACTCTATTTATGTGACATGCTGAAGTTGCAGTATGTCGTGGGTCTGAAAATGGAAGCCATGACATGACTACCCTAATTTTTAAGTAGGATGGTATGGTCTTATTTACACTAAGTGTAAGGATTTGTCTCATCAAACGATGAGCTGTGTACATAATCAATACTCATCATTCATTCTGAGTCTTATGTCAATGAGTTTTATGTCTTAAATTCAAGGATTTTTTTTTTTTTTTTCACAGAGCCCATTTCCCAATGGATAAATGGGGAATTGAATGAAAACATCATCATTTGTGATAGGTTTTTACTGTCAGAATACTGCCCAGCAGTGCACATATATTGCCTGAAGTGAACCTGTCCCGAGCACAGTATGATACCCCTAAACAAAGCGGTGTGTGCCTGAAAAAGCCAAGTCAGAACACAGCTGGGTAAAGTGTGTTTCTTTGAGTTTCAGTTCTTTGTTTCTTTTTTCACTCAGTTGTTTGCGCTTTAGTTCTTTCTACAGCATAAAGGTCAATAATGACTTAGGTCGGTAATATCCAAGTTTTGAGTGTAGACAATAATGTTTGAGCCTGACGATGTTGTTGGTCTTTGCTTATGGCATTTTAACCTGTAGGCATTGCTTAATGACTGAAGTGCCTGGAAGTGCATTTGAGTGACACTAATGGACAGATGGGAATTACAAAGCTTTGTGGGAGGAGTAAGACAAGCAGGTTAACAGGGATTCAGATGTAAAGGGAACTCAGACAGCTGGTCCATCTGCACCTGGGCAGGTGTGGACGAGTCCCCTGCTCCTCTAAACTTCAGACACCACGAGAGCGTGGCATTATCTTCGTTCAGCAGGGCCTCGGGTTTTAATTTCATTGACCTTCACAGACAAAGGCTTCATCAACGCTTGTAAAAGGTTTTTAATACTATTTTCTATTTCTATTTATCAGCCATTCTGTTTAAAGGTCAGTTCTCTGAACATAATACCAGAAGGTCACCTTAAAATCATCATTTAATATGTTCATGTAATTGAAGCTTGAAATGACTTTGAAATTTTCTGGAACAGTCAATACCTATTTAGAAATAAAGCTTTGGCGAGGTGTTTATTTGGATGTACTGCAGGTACATAAATTAGTGGCCTTTACAAGGCAGATTTATGCATGCTTGGTTCAAGTAAGAAATCGATTTCCTTTGTGTTTTATTTCCTGTTTTGAGCAACCATACATGTCTTTGATGAATACATGGATTTTTAATAAGATGGTGCTGTCAGCATGCTGTCGTTCTCCATATTCCCACTTGTTCCAAACAGACTGCTAGCTGGTCCTTTGAAAAGTACAACTGTTCTGTCCTTATAATGCAGTGATTATACCTGCTGATGTAAACAAGCAAATACGTGTTCAGTGCTTTGTCAGTGACCTACTTTTCTGTGGTCGACAAAATGACCAGAAAACTCCCCGCCGTTTCCATTTTCAGAATGTGTCAACTTACTACAAAGAAGCTCGGATATAAATCCTTCCGGTTGGGTGTAGATATTTTTTGTTTATTTACAATAACACAAAAAAATGAATCATGTTTAGAATGCTTTTCAATTCATTCATTCACTGTTGAAAGGTATTCTTTGTTGGAACAATGCCAGTTTTATCCGGCCTGCCTTCTATCACACATTTATGTCTGACACATGGATGAAGCGCTGTAGATAAGTTATACCTGTTATGGGTACAACTCAAAACATCGCTCATTCCAGTTTCATTCACACCGTCGATGCACTTAAGTGCAGACATTTGATCTCCTTTGAAACAGAAGGTAGGAACCTTTTTCTTCAGGCCAGGGAGGAGGGAGGTTTGTTATGCTCTTAAGAGCTTCAATTTTACTACAAAGTCGAGTCCTCGGGGTCATTTAGATAGAGTTGCCTCACCCAGAGGTGTTAAATTTGAAATCACATTTATTACAGTGGAAACACGTGCTCCTTTTATTCCTCTGCATCTGCTCGTTTGTGTTAATTATAGCTTCCCTCCTTGGCCATTCAGCCGCTTTTTGTTTGACCCTTTCCATTAACATCCTGATTTAAACACATTGTTCTTCTATCTTAATGGCTCAGTATTGCGCTGAAGTCTTGAATGTATTGCGTTCTATAAATAACATCCTTCTGCCTCTCATTTTTAAAATTGTATTAATTGCTTTATTAGCTACACCACCAGCCTGACTATTCAAAAGACGATGAGTCCAGTTCGCTGATTCATTCCGCAGTGAGCACAAAGGACGGTCACTGAGCTCAGATTGTCTTTGAGCACAACAAACAGTCCTTTCCTAGTTCCTTGGTAGGGAAATGTAAAAATGTTCCTTTATAATGTGATCTTTATTTTTTTTTCTTCTATGCACTTGCCCCATTTCCACAGATTGTGTTGTATGTACCTCACCAAAAAAAAAAAAACTAAAAGGATTATTTCCCTTTTTTGTAGAGCTACCTTTGATGTATAGTCCCAAAGGAGATTGTATACAGTCTTATTTTGGCAGCACCATTCAGCATGGTAACCCATATTCATATATAACGTTTTCCAATGTGGTGCGGCTCTCCATATTGCACCGCGTTGCCTTTTGTGTTCAGAGATCACACGGTTCTGGATCTTGCCCATATTCATGCATGCCTTTTCACCTCTTAAGAAAGGACAAAATCAAAAACCTCTCTGCCATCTTAAACATTACAGAAGATTATGTGATAATGACTCAGAGTGGCTTACAAAACTATGAATAAACATATGGATATGCTTCTACTTATGTATTGCCAAAAATAGGCCTCCTATGGAGCATTAGCAAATAGCTCATTAGTATTTATATGTTTCGCTTAAAATATAAACTGATATGTTACTATTATGTGTCTTATACATACTGGTTACCATATTTTGGTGCATGGCACAAATAAAAAAAAAGATTCTGTTTCTGCTGTAATAATAGGCACATTTAGGTAAGTATAAGAGGAAATAAAGGTTCAACTAATCAAACTTAATGTAAAGTGTTTAAAGGTCCACTGGACCCATCCCAATGCATACAGGTAATATATTGGGTCTTTTGGTTTGAAAATAGCCCATGCCAGATAAAGTATGAGTATTTTGGTAGAGCATGGTGTGACATACGTTCTTCCGTATGTCACACCATGTCACAACTGTCCTGTTAAAGCTCCTAAAGCTACTGAGTAAGTTCGGGGGGCATAACTTTTACCATAAACTCTGCTTCAATTTTATGATCATTTATTTAAGTAAATGCAGGAAGTGATACTGTCTGTACTGGCCGTTCAATGTTTCATCAGACTCTTAGAGGCATAATTCCAGAGGCTATATGCCTTTTAATAACTGTTTATTTATTGATATAAATTGGAGGTCTTTAGGGTGCTGAGATGGAGGTAAACAGTGAGAAAGATGAAGCCAGTCTGTATTGGCTATGGCTCCCATCCATTTCATATTTTTAATTTGCTGGAAAAAACACAAAGCATTTTATATTTGTTTTTCTCATGAGGGTTTTCAGTTAATATTTATATTTGGATTTTATTTAGTAAACTTAATATAATGATCACTGTTGCCATTGGCCTTGGCTCAGAGCCATTCCACTGTTTACCCTGCTTCTGCTGACTGACTGAAGCGAAGCAGATGTGGGCTTGTATGACTTTGATGAGAGACCTCCTGGGAAAACAAAGTTTGTATTGGAGGAGATGTTGATGGGCCAGTAGGGGGCGATCTTCCTTCCAGACCATGTACAGTAAAAACCAATTGTGTTAAAGATCCCACAGCAGTTATCTAGGAGAATTACAAATGAAATTGTATCCCAGGTTAATTGGCTCAATAATTCCCTCTCTCTCCACCTCAGCTAATATGTGGAGATCGTTCTGGCTATCTTGCACTTCCCAGATGGGTATTACACACGGTTGAGGTGAGGTCCCCTCTTTCACTGTAAACCATTCCGGGATCATGTGAAGCACTGCATAAATGTAAACCACTCTTATTGCATTAATATTATGGGTAATATTTCAGTTTATGACAATGTCATGAATATGCAGTTCCCATAACATTGTACAGGGAATTGAAACAGTATTTAATGGCATATTGCTACCCATTAAGTTTGCATCACATTTAATTTAATACTATATCTATATCTTTAATACTATACTTTAATACTATATTGTGATCAATAAACCTTAAATATATGAAGGATATATATATTGTATAAAGGTATGTAAAAATGGTTAATCTGGAAAGGAATTCATGCACTTTGATGAGTATTGGAATAATCTGCAATAGTTCCATCCCATTAAAAGTGTAGAGAACGTGTCCTTGCTTTACACCATTAAAATACAACAGTCATATTCATAATGCAGGAATGCAATTATTCAGTGCTGATTACATAGCCTCCATTAAATGATTGTATGGAACACAGACTGTTGGCTACATTAATAACACAAGTTATGATGGAATCAGAGGGAAGTGAGGTGTTGATATATATACATACACACACACACACACACACACACACATATATATATATATATATATATATATATATATATATATATATATATATATATATATATATATATATATATATATTTGGGTCTCAGGGGTCCATGAAAAGCATTTCCCCCTTTGTCATGGATGAAAGGGACAAACTCAAATTTGCTTGGTTAAAGATGAACTAAAATGCACAAGGCAAACCTTAGAGATTTGCAATATCCTAACCTGCATTTCAACTCCAGAGCTTCCCTGAACTAACCAGAAGCTGTGCTTTTATAACGTCGAGGGTACAGAAGAGGAGAAGGAGCAGATAAGGATGCAGGAGTAAAGAGGGAACTGCCAAAGTCAAGATAAATAAATGTGGTCTTCTTGGGCCATTGATCACGTTCAACTAAAAGCGTAGTGATCAGCACAACTCTGTCTAATTTTCTTTCTTGATATTAATATTTTGATCTAATAAATCTCAGACGAAAGGCAAACAGAAGCACTTAAAATAGAACAAAAGTGAGTCAGAACAAAAGTGAGTCCCTCTGGTATTGTGTCGGGTTTATTTAGGACACGTTGAAGACAGAAAATGTTGAATTAGCATCTTTACGACGCACATTACCCTGCAGTTTAGTACCCCATGGCAAGAGCTGTAAAAGCACTAAAGCAGTAAGGGTGAGGAATGAAAGGGACTGGGGAACAGAGGAAGCAAAGCAGAGATGGAAAAGAAAGAGGATAAGTAAAGCCATTCAGAACTCGACCAGGGTCAAGCATATGCTTTGAAAATCAAGAGTTTCAGTGTGTATTTGAAGCGGTTCGAAAGCACATTTTTAGCAATGTACTTTAAATCCATTTAAATTAGGCCTGTCAGACAATACATTTCTTAATTGTGATTCATCTCAAAATTTCATCAATTATTATCATTCACCTAATTAATAATGTAGCAGAATTACATTGTGTGTAATCACAAGGACATCCTGAACATCAAACCTTGCTTTGTTAAAAAATTTCTTGCAATTCAATAGAAACTTGAAAAATGTTACATAAGTCATAGCCTGTTTTCATTCAAACTAAACTGGATTTGACAGAATGTCTGCATCACCTCAAAAAAGTTTTAAAGTCACAGGCTCAGAATAAGAGCTAAAATCATTGAGCTGGTCACTCATTTCTTATCACTTAGCCACTTGCACAGACAACCTAGTTTGTTAATATTTTCAGAAGATAATACTTTCTTCTTCTGTGTGACATAACACAAAAGTGAGAATAGTCTCCTGCAAAGTACACATATGGCATATGTTGTGGCCAAATATCTGCAACAGCACTTTGAACATTAGAATCTTTAGCTTTTAGAAGATGGCTCAATCTCGATGCACTTCTATGATTTTGAAATTAATTGTCACAGCGATTATTTCATTGGTTCTCCCTCTTTTCTACAGTGATCATTTCTGTGGTTTAGTAACTGAGTTATAACAAATATGAACGCATTGTAGGTTGAAAATAAAGAACAATCTGATTAACTATGAAAAATTCTAATACTTCATTAATCAACACATGCATTAGCACATTAATGTTGACAGCCCTAAATTAAATATTATCTAAAAATACTTTTCATCTGCCAATGGAGTAATAATAATCTCAATTTAAGCATTTATGTCTTTGAATAGTAGAGACTAATACCTTTCCTTACAGCTGAAGACATTGAAAAGTCATTAACAACTCAATTTACACTTTATAAAACCTCAGGATTTAGAGAAAGACTGCCTTAGTTGTGATCCCTGACAAAAATAGCTTTCAATCCTTTCAGAATGAAATAAAATAACACATAACTAGTACTAGCAAAAATGAGGCACAAAGTACAAAATTCAGATTTGAAGTTTTAGAGTGGTATGTTCTTTATTAAAAGCTTTTATTACTAAGAAAACTTTGAATGTTTCACATTCTGAAATTCCATCTTGAAAAAACTACCTAACTCTGAAGGTTCAGATATTCACAAACCTTCATTGCAAACCTCCATAGTCTAGATGCATTGAGTAAAATTAGTGAATCATCCATAAGTTGAGCAGAGACATTATAATTTACTGGAATGAATTCTTGCATTTACAAACTATGGCAAATAAACAAACAAGCAAAGAAATAAATGAATACATTATCTGAGGTGTAAACAATGAATACATTATGAAACTGTTGAACTACAAGACAGAGAAGTGAGTTTAACATACATCATTTTAACAGCACTGCTGCTTTTTTTCAACGTTCCTTTACTTAGCCACAAACATCCTGGCACATGTGATTGACATCATCAGTAGCCTAAAAACACAGAAAAAATAACAGCCAATGGAGTAATACTAACACAGTGTGCTTGATTTCATTGTGGGAGGATGTCACCATATGGAAGAAAAATTGTAAAGACACAATGCAAACAAATGAACCTATGGGAAGGTATCAATCAGTCTGAAAGACCTTGCAGGAGAAAGTCTGTCCTCTTCTAATATTGTTAGAAAAGGATAGATTTTGTGGTTTGTGTGTTGTTGCTGTGTTGGTGCCTGCCCTCTGCAGCACAGGTGCGTCTGTTCGCAGCTCATTTGCACAAGCGTAACATGGCACCAAGGTCTAAACTCATGAATCGGCATGGTTACTTGTATGAAAATGTGTGTGGGCAGCATGCAAAAACATTTGGTATTTAAAACGATCTGATTCCAACCTCAGTGGAAACATGCTGCGCGCTGATCAAAACCAGGGGTTTGCTTCTCCCAACAGTCTTTTCAAGCTGGTTTTCCTCATACAATTTGAAAATATTGAGTAAGTGCTAGAGTCGGCAAATTTAGGCTTGACAAAGTCATTTTTGGCTTAGTTTGACAGTGCAAGTTATGACAGTGCAAGGTGTGTATGTAAAATGAAAGGTACATACTTTTTTATGCAAACTGGACTGTGCTGATGTTGGATTTTTTTTGATGGTGATTCAATGATGCCAATTCTTTTGTGAAATACTGGTAGTAAAACTGAAGATCTTAAATGGGCACACCACAAGCAATTCACAACAATGCATATATTTAGTGAAAAAATTCAAGTGAAAGAGACATTTTGTTACCAATTTCATGTACTGAATGATTCATTTGCAACCACTATCACTTGCTAGAGCTGAATCACTTACTGAGTCATTGTACTGTGTCATCAAATTATTAGACGAAAAAAAATGATTTAAATGGAAAATGACTCTACCAAAACCTTTTTGCACATACCGACGGGCGTTGCAGTTGTGGGGGACATGTCTCTGTCTGTGTCGGGATTCGAACCTGCTGTGGTTGTGTCATTATCGCCCCACGATTATTGAAGTCCACGAGCCGCCGATGCCCCTCGGATTATTTAATCTGAAAAAATATCCTATTTTTCAGATTAAATATCCACAGTTCTGCTTTCTCATTTTGCAAACCTGCGACCTACCAGAACATATTTACATACATTATAGGCCTGTGTGAGAATAATAGTCCCGCTGCGGTGTATTTGTCTCAGTGAACTTTGAATGGTAAAATATGAAAATCTTTGAATACGGGAGAGGGCAGTCAACGGGTTAATTAGAGCGATGCCTAATCATAATGTTGCAGCTGACACATTTTTGTACTGGTGTTTCTTCATTCAGAAAGGGTGGTTAATTTATTTCCAAAAGGATCGTAATACATGTGCAATTCCTTATTCGTATGGATATCTTGAGACACATTTTATAACAGGCAGCCTAGGCTAGTTATAGCATTTGTATTTGTGTGGGTCAAATATGCAAAGAGTCAGCGAACAGTGAGCTACTCACAGCCCCCACTTTAAGAATGCTTGATATGCCCCTTCACATACACATCTAACACTTTCTCTTACAACAGACTAAATGTATAAAAATGAAAACACAGATCAGATATTATATAAAAATGTTATTATACATATTCTAATGTTTTAAGAAAACAGAGAAGAAGAGTATGGACTGGATTTTTCAGTCATCTGAGTGGCCTCAATGATTGTGAGCTTCAAATCCTTCCATGCTTCAACACTCCAGGAAATACACTGTTCCCTCATGGTTCCAAACACATCATATATTATACATTGAGCTCAAGCCATTTTACAAACATTTTATATGTATAATTTTTTTTTGTATTAACACTTCTGTAAACTATGCATAATATGAGCCACCAAGAGCCATTGGCTGCTATAGTATATGGACTTTGGATTCGCTGGTGGGAGAAAATATAATCATATAAAAATTCCAGAGTCTTTCATTTTACATTCATGTCTGCTCTACATTTTATCCCCCAGATGAAATTGTGAGAAGAGACAGAGAAAATGAGAGCATCATAGATGAAGCCCAATACAATCTCCTTTTGTTAATGTAAAACAGTCTAACATCTTGATAAGGATTATCATTAATGCACCCCTTTGTAGGGCCGCTCTGCTGGGAAGGGACAGTTAATTTGCAGTCTCAGCTGGGAATAGCCCGGGCTTTCATGAGGGGAAGAGGAGGGAGGAGGAAGAATATTGAGGGACATTAATTGAAAGTTCTCGCACGGCAGGGAGCCACATGGAGAATATTATAGTATTTACTGTAGGCCCCTCTCAGTTGATTTCACATTAGCACTCGCAGAGATACATAATCCATCACTGGGGATCTTAGTGCACAAACTTCAAAGGAAGGCAGGAAGAGTGGAGGGACACCAAACAGATGTACCCTATGACAGGTTATTGCAGCTGAAAACTGATTTTTTACCCCTCTTGGCAAAAGTGAAATATCGTTAGAATGCCAAATGAATTCTTATAACTCTTCCTATCCACCAAACCACAGAGGATTTGACCGATATTTTCCGACACTAATGTACAGCACCTATTGATTAAAAAAAAAAACTACAGAAATGATCTGGATCGATAGCTCGTGTCTAGAAAACCATCAGTTACCGTGGAATATTTTATACGTTTGCCTCGATTTCCTTCCTGCCGTCTTTGTGATATTAATTCAAATGTAAGCGAGACTTCGGGCTTTAGTTCTGTAATGTTATGGCAACCTCCCAGCTGAGGCTCCCTGCACTGTCATTGTGATTGACATGCTGCTCGGCGCATGAATTTCAAATCCGGGCAGAATATCTAGAGAACGGAACGAAAACCAGAGCACGGGATGTAAGGTCAAGCAATTGAAACGTCTGATCACACGCGCCACCTCTATGCAGAGTGTTTACTGTACCTCGCTCGGTGCATTTGTGTCCGTGTTAAGGGGACAGGACGGCTGTCTCTCTGGCTGGGCAGGCTGCCCGGACAGATCCTGGGAATCGCTGATCCGCCATTGGTTCAGGAGATGCATGCAAATCCGTCCGAGTCATCTGCCCTGCTGGACGCGCTCAGGTCCCCGGTCCATGGATGTTCATCGCTGAGGGGCCCTTCCATCGGACAGAGCACCCATGCGTGTCGGCATCCTTCTCCATGGCCTCGAGAGACCAGCCTGGTGACTCCATCACCCACCCTCCCCCATCGCACCACACCACTAACACCCCCACCCTCCCCGCCCTCCCCAGCCCTGGCTTTGTCCATCCCTGGGCTCAGATCCCCGCTCTCTGGTTTTGTTTTTCCCCACGTTCCTGCTCGCTGAGCACATGTAAATCAGCTGGGAGTCACGGTCTGTGGGTCGGGCCCGGCTCCTCTCCGCCAACGTGCGCACCGTTCCTCATTCATTAGTCATGCCGCCAGAACAGAGCCCAGCAGCTCCTTGGAAATGTATATATATTTTTTTAATATTTCCACCTGATTAGAAGAAGGAGCAGAAGCACTTCTGCTTATCATTATCTTCAGAACACCTAATGCTTCAGGGGCCTTGCATCATCAATAGCGCTCTAATACTTTGACTGTTTCTTCTCTTTAGGTCCCTATGTATTACGCCACAATGACCTGCCTTCATGTACCACATTTAAAGGTCAAGCGCTGATGTCTGGAAGGACCTGGCTGGATACTAGTTTAGGCCTCATTAGAGCAGTCTGTTTTAAAAGATCTATAAGTTAGCTCTATGGGGAACTGAGATCCAGGGACACAGCTTGAGTTAGCATGCTTAGAATGTGTATACAACGCCCTGTATGTGTAACTATAAAATGAAGATTTATTGTATATTTATTATAGAAAAAATATAGATTTATTTTCATGAGCTTTTCTGGAAAGTAACAACTGAACCTTTAATAACAATTGTAAATCATGGTCGTTATGTAAACATATTGGTAATCCAGCATTGATTACCTTCCAAGGTATCAATCTATCACCTAGAGCAGAATCCGTTTACGTACACAGATGGGCATAATTACACCTGACAGCATTTCTTGTTTACTGTATATCAGCTGAGGTTGTGTGAATATGAGAAAACACTTGAAAAAAAAAATCAATAAAAACTATTTTGAGAAATGCTGCAGTCTAAATGGGAAACTAAATGGGAAAGATTGTTGCACTGCCAAACATTGCTAGAAAACCACAAGGAAACCTGTCAAATAGGCAAATACAATTTATGTTCAGAAGAAAACCCTGACAGTGAAAAAAAGGAGATGAAACACTGAGAGGAACTCCTAAGTGGGATGACGATTCTCTGAGAAGACAGTCTGGGATATCTCATGTAGTTTGGAGACATTCCCAAAACCATAATGGCTTGGAATTAATGATAAACAACATAAGCTGACATGATCTCTTTCCTCCTCGGCATTAATGATATCAATCATGACGTTTGCCTTCCTGTAAATACTTCCCCCTCGGAAGCCAGAAGCTGACACATTCGTAAAGAGCCGCCAGATTGGGGGGACGTTAGGCAGGAAAAGGACCGACTGCACATTAACAGATGGTGAGGTGTCCCCCCCCACATCCCGCCCCCGCCTGTTTTGAGTGCTACGACCCCATCAGAAGTTAAAAACGAGCAACCGGTTAATAGTTTGTGTGTCAGGAGGTGTGGGAAATCGCTCAGTAACCGAACGGCATCGTATCCTCCAGTCTTTGGGGAGGATTCAGTCATCTGAATTTACACCACCTGGAATGTATCTTTAAGGTGCTCCATTTCATTCATATTTCCCAAAGTGTGGAGAGGAGATAAGGAAATTTTTTTTTTTCCTTAGAAAACTCCTACCACCACCCAAGACACAGTGTGGCTGGAGGCAACACAGACCTGTTTATGAGGAACATTAGTGTGCTCTTATGAGGATCATTGTTGTGATTGATTCCGTTGCATATGGAAGCACAGCGCTTGGCCTCTGCTTATATCTGTCGAATGACGGCCGCAGCCTTTTCATTTCCATTCACCCTGAGCCCTTAATGACTGAACCGGTTCAATTACGAGCTCAAACCTGAGTTTGAGAGGCTGCGCTGCCGAGATCACATGCTCCGCTGTGGTCAGGTTACCTAGACAACCCAGGGCCTCAAGCTCTGCCGGTAAACATCCCTCAATAACAGAATGAGCATTCCTCAAAAAACCTCAAAAAAAAAAACCTTTCTTAGCCTTTTACTGCACTAATTGTTGCTTTTTTGTGTTTGATCTGTGTTCTACCAGTTTGAATAGGACTCCATTAGATCCATATTGTCCTTGATCTGATAGGTATAGCCTGTACAAAGCTGTTGTGTGTTGAATCCTACATGTAAGCTATATGGAAAGATGTTTCATTTAAATCCGTCACAATATAACTGCCAGAGGCAGGAAAATATGCATCCAAAATCCCTGAATATAAGCAAATAAAGTGAGGGAGAGTGATAGGGAGAGAAGTACGATAAGGGAAACTTGTCGAGGTACAGTTCTTTTGCCAGCAGTGGCCGAAAAACATCTCATAAATTAATCAAATGGAAATCGGGAGTCTCAAAGATGAAATGTTGGTTGATCTGTGTTTACACTACTCTGTGTGGAGCTGGAAAGACCTTGGCAACACGAATACTCCCTCCTCTCCGTCTCCCACCAACCCCCCCCCCACCAGTCCTCCCCCGTGTCCATATTATTAATTCCTCTGATGTCCGGCTTCCTCCAGCAAATCAAATTTAAAACTCTTCTGTCTGCTTGCCAGGCAACATATAGAATGTCCAATTCCACAAGTGATTTTTGATCACTCAACAGTAGCTACAGCATTCCAAATAAGTCATTAAAGACATTAGCACACAGCAGTCTGAAACAGTGATTCATGCAGTGCTGGCTTTTGTATTTCCCCTGTAAATCACCCTTGTTTATTATTTTTCATACAGCACACCACCCCCCCCCCCAAAAAAAAAAAAAAAAAAACAAGCTGTCTTGGCAAGCTTTTTCTAAATTGTTGGATAGAATGAATAAAACAAAGAGAGTCTTCACATGTAATGGCTCTTAACAGCATTTGAATGTCAGGGTTCAAACCCTGATTTCTGCATTTCAGCATATAATTGCCTTATTTTCTGGTCGGTTTTGAGGCTTTTTTGAGGCAAAAATATGTCATTGGCTATGTGAATGAATCTTTCAAAAGACATGCGCAATTACACAAACTATACTGTATTTGGTAGAGATGAAGAAAAATGTCAAGGCTATATGTCAAGGCATGTTCTCATTCGGCTGTAAATTGATTGATCTTTATGTATTTTAAACTAGTGGAAATCAGTGGACCTAATTCTTTTTCAAGGATTACAGTCTATAATAATAATAATATTATTATTATTATTGTTAATTTTAATAATAAGAAGAAGAATAATAATGATGATGACAGCAAAGTCCTCGTCTGTTTCCTGACACTCTGGAACTTTCCACTTATTGCCGGCACTTATTTAATGCGTTGCTGTGGTGATATACATCCAGAGGTAAAGTGCACTTACTGGGAGATGGCAAGACTTTGCATGAATTCCACTGAAATATGGAGCGTCTCCTACCACATTTATGGATGTATTGATCACGGTGTTGAATCTGTTTTCTGACAGGATGTATTAGTTAGCATGAGTCCATGTGTATGTGATTTAGAGGTGAGAGAATGGAAGTCGAGCGGCAGTGGAGTATTTACACTGAAAGCACAGGGCTGGGTGATTGAGCATTGTGCACTGGCCTGTTCTGAGCCTGAATGTGACATTGCTCACTGCATTTTACTACCCGTCAGAGAACGAGTGTCAGTTGATATCTGCCTCATCCAGGTTCCACAGTAAAAGTCGCATGAGTTTGGTGTTTTTTTTTGATGAATTCCACAGAGAAAAATGAAGAAGGGGTTAAAGTACAAAGCTTGAGGCTCAGAGGGTCGGCTCCCAAGCGGGACACCGCAGTTGTACCCTTAGCTGAGGTGTTTCACTGAAAATACATTGGTCATAACCCAACTGGAAATTACCTTCAGGATGCTGTGGGTGTCAGTGAGATAAAACATTTAGACAGAGGTCCTTCTGGACTGTGGAGCTCAGCTGTCAGACCCTTGACTCATTCAGTCCGTCCCACCCGATTCCTCGGTGTCACATTCCTTCATATCGGGAAGAAACGCGGGCCCGCGGGACCATTGCCATTCCCGGAAGGGGGGTGGAGAGTGACACGGTGAGCTCGGCGGTCACACCAGCCCTGTCTGGGTGAGCACATCGAGACAAGCCATTCCCTCGGACCCATACCACTATGATCCCAAAGTCTGACAGTACATGAATAAATATATTCAGCAGAATCTAGTTTCCATGCATAAAGAGACCCGAGAACTGAGGCAACAAAATTTGGCATTCTCTCTGTTGGTAAATATAGTATGCATTCCTAATATGCATAGATCCCTAGCATTACGGAGTCCGATTTGTGTGCTTTCTGTTCTACCTTTATTTTTATTGCCAAGAAGAAAAATTGAAATGGCTGCCAAATCATCAGTCACACCTCTCTGCACTCACCTTCTGCCAAATGGCTGAGACAAAGTAACACTACACTTGTTTAGAGAGCAGATGGAAGTCTGCAGCGTGCTGTTGGGCCAGCAGAGGCAGACTCCTGAGCATGCACAAAACCAACTCCACTGTGCAGAGATGGGGACACTATGCAGGAGGAGGCTCCATATTTCAGAAAATGCTTTAAATCAACTGCTCCTGTGGTAATTATCACCAGCAGGGCACAAGCAGTATGGTTTTTTTTTAAATGCGTACACAAAATCATTTGAAACATCCATCTCCACCATTTCAAATATAAGAGACACATGGAATATCTGTATTCCTGTTGATATTCTAATAACATGGTAATGTTGCTTATGCCTATACCATACATCTGTATAAAATTTAAATTTCAAATCCTCAGAAATGAATGTATCCGTCTGTATGGAGGGAATATTTCAAGGAAACAGTAAAACTGACGCTGGAAATGCACTTTCACAAAAAATATGGTCCAGGGTTGGGTATTCCTCGGTGTCCTGGCCAAATACACAACCTGCCTCTCTCCCCCTAAATATATGTTGGGTTCTCCTGTAAGAAACACTGAAATTCTTGCAATGGATGAAATGTGCTGTATTATGACAGTTCAATTCAGTTCAAAACTGTAGAGCATTATTATAAATGGTACTAATGAAAAAGAAAATCTAATAAGTATTTTTAATTATCCAAAGGAACTAATTGAAAGTCAGCATACAGTTGAAAAAGTGATGAGTGCAAAGAAGCTTCATCCCCTTTGTTGTGGGGGCCTTTTAGTAACTCCTAAGGACACTGCTGCTGTTCCGGTTCCTTCCGAAGAGGGAGAGGCTAGTGCTATAAGGCATAGGCTGTCACCCTCAAAGCTGCCGTCATCCTCCTTCAGACTGGACAACCTGCCCCAATTTCACATGCCCTCTGATGTACTGCAAAAAAAACTGTGTTTTTGACATAGAATACGGAGGTATTAGATGAGGGAGCTCCTCCAATCAGAGCCCAGCCCAGCCCGAGGGGGTGAAAAGATTCCCGACTATTATGCCTGTAAATAAGGGGCAAAGGGCATTTACTCTGAATCTACGATTGCAAACCAATGTGAAACAGACATGAAAACAAGTTTAGAAAATCCCACATTCTATTTTTTCAGAAAATGGTAAGTTGCAGACTTCAGGAATTATTATTATTATTGTCATAATAATAATAGTTATTATTATTATTATTATTACTTCCAACCATAACTTGTATAAATGGCCACAGCAAAGAGTGGGAAAAAAACGACTTTTTTTCCAGAAAAACCCATTCTACATCATTCACAGAGCTCAGCGGGAAGGGAGACTCACTAAACTAGTTCAACATCACCTTCCCCCTGGTGAGCTATACATCACGTAACAGTGAAATAACAGTGAGAGAGGACGACATCAGAGGAGCCGGAATGAGTGATGACCTAGCACAGATAGATCTGAGCAACCAACGGAACAAAGATAGTTTCATTTGACCGGACGGGCTGTTATTGCTAGCAGTGATCTGAGTGGACGTGTGGGGCATTCTCACTTCGCAGCGAATATGATATCGCTGAAATCCTGTCCGTAAGTGGGGCAGCTCCTTCACAGGTGAGAGGTTCCTACCTTATCCTTTTTGTAACAGTGCCAGAACTGAGAATATGACACAGCGGCAACCAGATATTCTCTCTCTGGCGCCTACACACAGAGCAGAGCGCAGTTTCGGATATGGCCGTAACTCTCAGACATCTTTGTTTGATTATTGTGGACCTGACAGACACAGACATGGCAGATAATTCTTCTCAGCATAAATCCTATATGCCTGTCTATATGAACAAGAACATCATGGATTATTAGTTTTGTTCAAGGGTTTCGGATTTTCAGAGTTGTGTGCATGTCACTTAAACTGTTCTTCATAATGACACTAAAGCGTCTCCTTGCCAGATTCGCTGCTACATTTTTCAAAACTTGAAGTAAATCTTTTCACTGTGGTCATACACCTTCTTCTGAGCTTTCTCGTGTGGGACAGGTTTTTTTTTTGCCTGTATTTGAGTAAGGATTTGAAATAGCTGTACCACTGAGGACATATAAGATGTAGTGGGAAGGCAAAGGACCCACATACTGGTTGAAGACCCCTTGACTCTTGCCTTGACCCCTGAAGGCATACTTCAGGGCCTACTGTAATGGTTTTCGGTGAGGCATCCAGAAGGGCAAAGGAAAACTGTAGGAGGAGATGTGAGTTATATAAGGAGTTACAGTTTGGTCCAACTTGGCTGAGTATGCTTTGCTTCGAGAGAGAGAAGACCATATATATAAATGGGCAAAAACTGTAATGAATATTTAATTGAAGTTGCAGGGAGACTACGAAAAATTTATAGTTCTTGCTTTTGTAGATAAAAAGTAAGAGGAAATTTTAAGTTTCCAAAAGTGTATATTTATTGGGTTTCCTGTGTAAAATCTAGTAATTTATTACAAGTTACTTGAGGAAAAAAAAACAGAAACAAATAATAACATGACATGACTCATACAGGTGGGAGCAGCATGCTTTGACGTCAGTCTGCCTCAGATAGCAGTGAAACAAACCGCAGAAACCCAACCTGAGCATCACCTTAGAAGCTTCTCCCGTTATTTCAGTTGGTCTCCTGAACACCCTTCATTTTTTTACCCTCCCCTGAATCTCCGATTTTGCTTCTTACCTTTGAAAGATGCAGCGTCTGCAGTTTTCTAATTGTTTAACTTTCCGATAACAGAGTTAGAGGGCATTCAGTTTTTTTTTTTTTATATACACAACATGATCAATTGGCTACCTTATACCCTTCATTTAACATGTACATTTAATGGGAGCTCAAAATGAATTTTAGCCTCTTTTGTAGGTAAGTCAATGCTTTTTAAAAATTCAGTCTGGCCCACTTACCAAAGCAGACACGGGACACTAAGTGTACAGGTCTATACCCATAAATGCTTATTGTAGCTGACCACCACTTTACACTCAGATTCATTTTCTCCAAGAAATTAAGTAAGTGCACTTTACCCAAGACATCCCCCATCTCTTTGTTCTGTATTTAACATAATTTGACTTTTATTCAGGAGAGATATTAAACCCTGATTTGTGTACATGAACAGTGTAGTTTGAACAACATTCTGCTGATTAAATGGTAATTAATACGTATTCCTGTAAATCCCAGTCATAATGATGACTCTGTGTTCATACATTACATTTCATACAATAAACCAATGTAATACCCATCTGCATGTAAAAGACTGCATCTTAAATTTCATTTATCAATCTCAATATAGATATGGGGATTCAAAAGCTTTACATATTTTAGTCTCTTACGCTTTTTGTGGAGATATCCTCTTGACACTAATCCTTTTGATTCATTGTGATTTTGAATCATAAGATTCTGAGAAGACAGGAATGAAAGCCCTCAAGCTTTGTCTATTGATTTCTTCAAAAATTGTTTGTAATTTCTTCATTAAGGCCCCGATGAACCGGATTGTTGAAAGTGAAATTGAGATAAAAATATGCATTCAAAATATCCTGAAAGATTAAATCACCGGATTTGACATCACCTTACATTTGCAACTGGCCAAGATCATTATCTGGGTGAAATCATTTGAGCTTTGCAGAGCAGTTCATTGTTAAGACATAATAGTAATTTAAAAAAAAAACCAATGAAAAAATGTATGGCTGTCATTTCTCCATATACAATGTTACTATGAAAGAGCTAACATGGTCAGCCTATAGAGACATAGTATATTATAATACAGTATAGTATAATATAGCATAACATACCATAGTAAAAGTATAGGAAAACACAGCATGGTATTGTACAGAAACCTATTTTCAGAAGGTGGCTTAATTTTATGCCTGATTTAAATGATTATATTTGTGTGAACATGTGCATCCACATACACACTCATGCATACACACACGCTCAAAGGTATACAAAAACAAAAACAAGTGTACACACAGATGCACTCATGCACACACACAGACATGTACATGCACATATATCTTCATAAGAATTATGTACAACTGTATTTTTGGCAGAGGTAGGTAGCATCATCATTTTGCATCATCAAGTTCAATTAGACTTACTCTTATTAGAAATGCACTTTCAGACCTGCTGCTAGTTCCCAAAATAAACACAGGAAATGAATAAAACTGAATTATCACATTAAATATGAGAGGATGAGAGCTTTGTTGGAGAAAAATATTAAAACGCATGCAATATTAATGACGAGAAATTAAATGTTCATCCCAAACATCGGTATGCAAGTCGAAAGCTAGATTAAATTAAATATTTTGACCACCCACTAATCTGATATGTTCTCTGGTAAAAGCAAGATCCGTTTTATGAGCAAAGCAACCGGTTTGATAATCATCATAAAAAGATTAAGTGAACCATTAACCATCAGAAAAAAGAAACACTCTATCCTAACAGAGCATTTCTGCAAAGTAGAAAGACAGACTCAGTTTTTCCTCCTTCCAGCTCTTAATTAAAACAATGAGAGGGAGCTAATGGACTCTGATCATCCTCCTGTTTGATCTTTCACAAAGGCGAGGTTTGAAATAGTTCAGCTCTCAGTTCTGTAGTTGAGCTCTCAGTCTGTGCTGGAGTGGAGCTAAATATGATGGATGCTAATATGATGTAGGGGCAGAACTGTCAGATTCAAATGTATGGCTCGATCCAGGATTACTGTCACACCCTGCTCGTACACATTCTGCCCCGAACATGAGATTTAGCGTTTATTACTATGCCCCAGAAAGGGGAGATTACTGTCCCATAGACAGGAATATCTTAATGTGAAAAAAATACATTTAGTGACACATAGTATGCTTTACACTCTTCACTGCTACCTGATCCTGCTCTCCAAAACTCACCTGGGCAACACTGTACATAATACTGCTTTTACAATGATTTTTTTTCCTTTCAACCAAACTTGTTGGTCTCTCACAGCAACCCCATCTGCTGACTTCAAGAGGAGGAGACTGAGCATGTGACTCCTCCGATTCCCATGACGACAACCCTCCACGTCTTTACACACTGCCGACACACGACCAATCACATACAGCCCATATCATCTGGAAAGGCCTGCATATTCTCGGTTCATGTATCACTAAGCGCCCGGACTGACCAGGTGTGGCAGCTAGACAGTGATGAGAATGACGGAATTTAGCTGCCTTACCCCATGTTTTTCCCCGGTGAGGATGGGCCAACTGTTGCTTTGCCAATGCTGACATCCAGCCACGTCAGGCAATGGCGTGACTTGGACTTCAGGTCTTACACAATACTAATCTGTATTTCTATCTCCTGAGACAGCCATTTATAGCAGTATTTAAAGCTGAGACCACCACTGAGACAAACGGCTCAAGTACTAAGCTGCAATGTTACTTGATTTGACATCACAGATAGGGTGCTGCCATGAAACTGAACTCTAATTGGTCTGTTCAAACACTTGTTGATTTGTCAACATTTTTATTGTTACCATGACTTCTTATATCACCTTCATAAACACATGATATTTACATGAGGTGACTCATACAATGAACACATGATATAAAAATCAATTACCTATCGCTCTTTATGGTTTAAGGTGTGCCGGATCATTACTTAAATTTTTTGAGAATAATTGAAATGGATACTTCAGTAAAAAAAAAAAAAAAAGTCCAAATCGATGAGTTAATACTTAAATTGCTATTGTACATGGATTTAAAAATAGAGGTTGTGCGGTACATAATTTGCAAATAATGTGGATGAGATATCTTCAGGTTTTGTTATAACAAGTTTGTTTCTGTGCTGCAGAAATATCTTTCTTCTGTGCAAGCACATTGCTTGTGACAATCCACAGTGCTGCCATAATACAACAGTCCACTTCACATAAAGCCATTTCTTTATCTCTGCAATTGCTGTTAATGTTGTTACTATACCTGTGGGCTAATTTGTGGAGAATGAGGTAATAATGGCATACTCTGCGTTTGTACAGACATAAGAGAGACATAAACGCTTTCAAATAGGATGCATATGCAACTGGCACCTTCATGAAACACCAAGTACTTCAGGTGAAATCAACTCTCGTGTTCAGCCATGCATGCATGGATTATATAGCGAACCAGATTCAGATATTCTGATACTGTCATTTCAAAATATGGCAGATGTGAATAAAAAAACCCTTCAG
This sequence comes from Albula goreensis, assembly GCA_022829145.1. Lineage (NCBI taxonomy): Eukaryota > Metazoa > Chordata > Actinopteri > Albuliformes > Albulidae > Albula > Albula goreensis. The sequence continues at coordinate 7,856,153 of CM040744.1, forward strand.
TTTAACCCTTGTGTTCTGCTGAAACTGAGTTTACTTCCTCATTGTTTGGGGTCTCACAGACCCCAGTGCTGTTTATGCACAAAGAACAGTTAAAAGTTAGAGATCAACCAATTTAGTTTTTCCTCAGGTCTTTTTTACAAAATAATTAAGTATGCAAAATATTGTTTTTTGAAGGTTTCAAGGTTTCATTCATTTGTTAAAACAGCTTTTAAGCTCCTATGAATGTTTCCTGATGTGCAGTAATAACCATGTGGTGTTTAATAAAAGCGTGCCATGGGTACTCATCAGAGTATGAACTCTGGCAACATAGTGCAAACATAAACACGTGCTGCACAATTCCAAAGACACTTATGAATCATAGAGTCATGGCAAACATGGAATATTTTAACTAAGAATGTTAGTGGATTTTTTTCTTTGAGTAGAATGTTTATGGTTAGTTTTTCTTCAGTATGAATTTTTCAGGTTTGTAGGGCATATCAGTATTGAAATGCATGATCATATCACTACACTTGGTTCCAAAAATGTGTTCCTGGCAGGTTTTCCCAATAAGGAATTGGGGTAGCATAACTCAGCTAAATAGGCCTTTATATAAAACACAAATGTAAATTAACACAACTTTACAAGCTCACTGCTTAGTGAAATAAGTGCATAATAATAATAATAATAATCATAATAATAATAAGAAAATAATACTAGTAGTATAATACATGATTATTCAGCACACTCTCATTTCATGCTTTTACTCATTCATTCATTTGGTAATATTGGTCCCATATTGGTTTCTTGAACATTTTTGGGAATAATGAATGGTAATTGAGCCTTCTGGTCTCTCTCTGCCAAATGTCGGGGAATCTTCACGATTGTTCCTGATTCATTGCTTTCATTAGATCATTAAAGCTTAACTAATATTGCCTAAATAAATAATTTTAGTCTGTTTTGCACTTAATTTTCATTATGAGGCACTTAATTTCAATTTTCAGGACCAAATATTCATGGTATTTCCCACCCGCAAACTTGAGTTAATAACATCAAACCGAATAATATCCATTCCTAGGAGAAGCTTCAATATTAACATTTTCACATTTTGCAAATCACAAAGTTACACTTTTGTCACAGCTTGATGTTAATTATGGAAGGTCAGAATAACTTCAGTTTTTCAAATACTACAAAAAAACTGAACATGCGACTCCAGTTTAATCAAATGTATCATTGATTTGTATGAATACAGTGACGCGGATGAATGGTTTCCATGGAATCGAATACGCTTGCTGTACAATTCGTCCTGTGAGGCCTACAGTCTTCCATGTGTGCATCCTGAAAGAATGTCACTTTGCTCCTTCCTCCCCTTTTAAGAAAGAAAGAGCAGAGGGAAATTAAACACATTCTATGTCCAAACATGGTTCTCCATCGGAAAACATATAGTCCCCGGTCCCGGAGTTTCCAAATTAAAAGCTGTAAATCAGGGTGCAGCAGCGGCGGGCCCCGTCTCCCTGTTATCTCGCTCTCTCCTGCTCCACACAGATGTACCTCCCGGGGTTCGTGGGACACCATTCATCACCCTGACAGGGAGCTCCACCATCTGGAGTCCCACACACTCTGTACAGTCCAGACAGCAAACTCCACGGCCCTCGCTCGGAGGCCCTAACGCCACAATCCTGATTCAGACAAAGAGCTCCACGGCCCTCATTCAACGGCGTTCATTCAGACAAAGAGGTCTGCAGTCCTAATCCCGCCGTTCTGATGCAGAAAAGAAGCCCCGAACTTTATTTCACAGCCTAATTTCACAGCTTTCCCGCTCTCCATAGAGTAAGCATAACATGGCTCGCATGCCTGTTTTTAAGACACAGAGCTCCATGCTGTTTATGTGTAGATGTGAAGTCTCACAGTCTTGCATGCTGCCTTATAGTGTGGATATGAATCTTAATAGTTCTCTATTCTTTATAATCAGTAGATGTGAATCTCTGCAGCCCCATATTCTCTTTACAGTGTCCATAGGAATGTCTGTAAAACAGTTCTGTCTTATATGCTCCTCTTAGTCAGAGCCAGGAGCAATGCCACTACATAGCACTGTACTGCCATCTTAACAACAATTCCCGTTTTCAAGGTGGTGAATTAACTAATTTCAAAGTCATGCAGAATTTAAAATACAAAGTGATTTTGTTTTGTGGCAGAGTAGCTACCATCTTTTCACAATCGATTTTGCAAATCATGTGGCTGAAAGAATTTTCAAAGCATTTTCATGACATAGAAAAGACCATGTATTTTATTATTCAGTTTACCTGGACAGCTTATATCCCCCTGCATTATAGATGAGATATTATTGACCTCCATTACCTTAAGCTTTAACAACAGTACCGTAAATGGGCATCCGACAAAGCAATGCATAAATCGCTCTCTAAGCTGAGCAGAAATTTAAGAGCACACAGCATGGATAGATATTGTACATATCAAATATATATATATCCACAACTGTACTGAAGTACTTCATTTAATGTCTTTGCCACATTCATTTCATTCACTACGGCCTCGCAGTGGAGACTTAAGATTGAGTGACAATAAGGGACACTGAACTCCATGTATGCTATTCATAGCTGTATCTCATAGATGTCATTGCCAGGATGTCTTCAGTCACAAAAAGTGTGGGAGCTTTTGAAATCAGGGAGAGCAGCTGCAGCTGAGAGCTGTCAGTACCGGGAGTCAGCGGTAACCTGAGACATCTGCTGTCTCTCGTCCTAACGGTGTGTGCCCTTTCCAAGGAGTCAAAGTTCAACCTCGGCAGACTCCCGTTTCACTCCGCCCTGTCACAGGCAGACATCTCTATTTACTGACTGAGAGAAGGCCGAAAGGAACCTCGGCGGACTTGAGCTCTGTGAGGAACACATGCTCTGATCCTGAAAACGCGAAGGCCGCCCTACCTCTTCCACTCAAAGCGAACTCCCCCTCCACCGCCCCACCCACCCTCCCTGTCCTCTCATTAGGGTGAGGTTTGTTTCAGCATTAGCATAGCTCACAGATGTCAGCCTGCTGGCCTGCTTACCCAGCCCCTCATAAGCCTATTCTTCTCCTTACACGTCTCCGCCCCTCCTCTCCCTCAGTAATTAGCTGTGTGTTAATAGTAACATGTGTTCGGTTGGGTTGGGCAGCCAGGAGTATGTCGAACACAGGGAGGTACCCCAACTGCTGCCCCGTGCCTTGAGGCCTTGCTGGCAAGGCACAGCTTAAAACCGGTTTTATCTGCACGGTAGGTAGGGGGCTGCCCCACCAGACTGGCGGGAGGAGGGGGTAGGGGTTTGGTTGCGCGGTCCTGTTACAGGGATTGCAAACAATCACAGGGGCTAAGCCAGCGGCTATTTGTAGTGCATTATTCCGACAATCAATAATTGATTAAAGGAAATATGTTTTGCAGTTACACGAAGTGCCAAGATTGGGCTTTGAAGTTGGAATGCGTAAGAGAATAATGCAGAAGTAGTATCGTTCATTCAGCTCACCAGAGATCAACCGCCACTCAAAGGAGTACACCGCACCATTATGTTTTAACAAGGAGGTGAAACATTAAAGTGCACTACAAAACAGAACCACTACAGAGATTAATGAATACAAAACACAGACAGAATCATAATGTGATCAGTCTTCAATTAACTTATTGTCAATTTGTAGTCCCATGAAGCTCTTAATGCTTTGTTAATATTAAACATGTTCTTTCCTACAAAGAAATGTGTTGTAATAATATGCATGGCTGCCGTTTTAGTTCTTTTTCATGACAAGAATAACACAGACTATAAATACTGTAGCTACATTTCCCATAGTCCTCTGACTTACTGGTTTTATTCTGTATAGTTTGCAACTTGACTGCAGCTGCAGAGCTGTTCGCGAGGAACAGCTTCAGGAAGAATGAAAATATGGATTTGTATTAGTCACAAAGAAAGAAAAATTTAGCAATAGCTGCCCTTGAGTTTTCCATAAGTCCCACAGCGCATGAATAAGGCAGAGCACTATTGCGTAGCTGGGGAACAACTAGACTAAACGGATGCACAGACCCAATATGCAGCTGGGACTGATCGCGGCAAATGCACTAAAAGGTGGATGTAACAAATGTAAACACAACATCAAAGGCACACGACTTGAGCTTTGCCATCTGTGGAAGTGCAACACAATCGATACCACGGCAAATAAACAAAGCAGAAAAAGACAGACAGTACTTCACCCTCATAAAGATGAGCAATAAAAATGTCAGCTGCAGCCGTTCTTTAAAAAACAGCCCCATACAGTATTCTAAAATAACAACTCAATAATAAAGATAAATACTCTAAAAGCACACAGACTTCCCCACACTATTAAAACAATACAGTGTCTGTAAGTATATCCACATTACAGATTCATGTCAGCCATACATAAAATTATGTATTACATATATATATTTGAGAATGTTGGACATAGTGTGAAGATAAACCATTCACTTGTATTTAAACAGAATTACATTTTTAAAAAATGCATGATATATTAAAAATAACTATTGCTGTCATTTTAATACATTATGTTGTGGTCATATTGTGGAATATACACATAAACAAACACACATAGTATTTATTACCTAATGAGGTGCTGGACAAATTTGCCTGTAAAACAGATTCAATCCTGAATGGAACTGTACAATACTAGTTTTTTTGTAAATGGATAAAAACCTGCAAATGAGTAGATGCTGCGTTTGTTTGTATCCATGTGCACAAGATGATAAATTCCATTGCAGACAATGTAAAGAGATGACTGAGAATACACAAAAGTTCTATTAATGTACTCACAATCCAAAACATACTCAGTCATATACTTGTGAGTGATCCAACCTAGGAAAGACCAAGTCAGGCACGATATGATGGTTGTAATAAATTCTGTGTTGCAAGTTTCACTCCCAATACAACAGGTAAAAAGAAAATTGTTTAACATGAAACTAGACGGGAAAAAAATAAAATTCACAACCACAAACGGAGAACATCAGCCATGGGGGAGGTCTGCGTTTTGGCCCAGTTGTTTTTCCAGTTGTAATAATTGGACTCTGGTATTGCAACAATACGGCTGCTGTTACCATAACAGATCCACCAACATGTTTAACAGGTGGTAACTGGCAACGTGCGATGGAAGCTTCCTTTGGCTGTCTCTCAACAGAAATCTGTACAGGTGTCAGGAAAAGACTAAAAGATTATCATAAGCCCGTTTTACTCTCAGAAGTCCACATTTATGCTCATAACACAATGATATGCACGGCTGTACACTGACCTTGGTTTCAAGCTGTTTCTGTATGGCAGCCACACCATTTATAGCGGTGTTGTGAACCTCAGAGTGTGCTCAGAAATAAAGCTGGTAATGTTGAAAAACTGGGTCTCTCATCCCTCTTGCAGCACATGAAGTCAAAAGGTTTTGTGGGGTCCAAACAACTGATCATAATGCAGCGAGTCACACATAGTATGATACCTGTTGCTATGTAAAGAACAATTTGGTAACACTTCACCTGAGCCTTTCCACCATGAGACGAACATATATGTATCGTTAACATGTCAGAGAAGGTCATAGGCTGTTATAAGCTGTCATGACAATTTATGACTAATACAAAGACAGTGCCATATTGTCATAATTGGTAAAATTCATGACAGTTCTCTTAAAGTTTTATGATATGATAGTTAATGTGAAACTACATTTTCTGTAGATATCATTTATAGCATATATTTTATAACAGACTTCATGACTTGTCACGTCTCTCTTGATGTTGTCATAGACCTGGTAGCTAATATAATAGTTTTAAAAAAGCACAAAAAAAAATTTGTAGAATTTACCTAATGACATTCAAAATATCAAGTGTTATAACAACTTATTGGATATAGCCTAGCAGTAACATGTGCCATGGCTGTTATAACCTGTTTATGACATGGTTATGTTAGTCTTGTGAAGGACAGTTCAAGCACTGTCACCTAAAATTTTGTAAATTATAAAGTCCCCCTCTCTTATTTCTACTATCTCCCTTGACCACTAAATGTAGCATGAGACTATCTCTCAACCTTTTGGAAAAGATCCTCTGTCCTATTGTTCTATATTTCACAATTAATACTACACACTGTATTCCACTATTACTTGAAAATCATAAACAAGCTGTATTCAATGTGAACCAGTTTCCCGATTCTGACAACAATGGAAAATTGAGAAACAATTATTTTAACGTTTTGTTTTGTCCATCATAATTCCACACTATATGCTAGCTGCCATGTTTTTTTTTTCTTTTGGGCAAGGATATACTTTTTGTTAGCCTCCAAGACATGTTTCTGTCTGTAAAGAATTGCAAGATTTAATAGCCTCAACATTCAACTGGCTAAATGGGTAATAAATCCAGAATGAAAATAAATGGTTTCCCTAGTATCCATGGGCAACATGACAGTTTCATCAAGGTCAACTGAAAATTTTTAGTCAGTAAGTAGTACGGTGGCCCTTCTCCATCAAAAAGTATTTAATGTGTGGGCTGTGTTTACAGAGGCATGTTATGTTTTCTGCAGCCTACAAATCACACCTCTTAAAGGCTGTGTTTATACAAATTCTGCAAACACAGCTAGATCACTCTAAATGGAAAGGTCCTGTGGGTGTGTTGAGACATAAAAGTTACCAGCGAAAAAGTAAACAACACACCCAATCACTCCTCATGAAGCCATGATATATTATTCCAGTCTGTGAGAAAATGTGAACATGGTCTTGTCCTGGAAAAATACCTAATATATGAACGTTATGTGTTATTTTATTTATTTATTCGGGCAATTACCCTCAGCTTGTCTGAGTTTCTGCTGAATGTTAAAATTTGTGGGTCTTGGACTTGCCTGTAATTTAAAGGCATATGGTCCCTGGTTACCATTCACTCTGAGCCCTTCCTTCAAATGCCACTAAGAGTAAAAAAAAATATTCTTTTTGGGTGGATTTGTATTTTTTAATATGTAAAACATTATTAATTTGAATTATATCATGATATCAAAGGAAAGAAATACTGTTGTTTGAACAGTAATTGCTTATTAACCTTCGCTAACCTTTTATTAAGGGAACGAACATGTTCTGCAGTGGGCGGGTGGGGGTGGGGGTGGGGGTGGAGGGGGGCTGGGTGGCTGTGGGGGGATGATGTGACATGTCCTGACCATAAAAGGAAAAGGCAGCAAAACCAGCTGACTGTGCTGGTGCAGTGCGAATAGAATAGAAAGACTGCCTGTCCCCCCTGTTTCATTGGCCCTCCAGTGGTGAAAGAGATTGCTCTGAATGGGGGCATTGGCCAGCAGCGGAGTCTTTAACTGCAGCTAAGTTAAACAAACAGTGTCCGCGTTGTTGGGGGAAATAGCTGAGGACCATTTAAACTGTTGTGGTAAAGGAGGGGAAAAACACATTTAACAATATACACTCAGTAAATCAAGCCAGAGGCACTGGAAAAACTCAATCAAAATTAATGACCTGTGATTCCTCAGAGAAACTCGGCTTGGGCGATCTGGTCCAGTTCAGCTGTTGTTTGGTTTAGCGTGCATCTAGCTTTTGCAGTTTTTAAACATGTTCTTTGGTCTTGGGCCTATGTTTTCATTATAATGCATGTAAGCAACGTTGTCCTCGATGTATCCATTCAATATCCATATTTCACAATTACACATAAATTGGGATTCGAGCTTCTTCAGAACATGAATGGTTCATTAATTGAACTGGCTGCAAGCATGTTAGTTTTCCAGTCTACAGGGAATATGACGTATAAGCATATGAGTGAAATTACTAAAATATAAGATTTTCACAAAGCTGTTTTGAAATATGGCTATTGGTGGGATTGACAGAAGTGTAACTCAGAGTTCAAATCGGATCATGTTCAGACATAAACCAGAAAAAAACGTGGGTTTCTTTATACGTGTGAAATCATATCTCAGTCATCCGGAAGCATATGAACCTTTCCCGATGTATTTATTAATAAAAAAATATATATAAGGACCAGCACCATATAAGACATGTATAAGGACCAGCACCAAGCAATTAATGCTCATTTTCAATACAACTGTTATCAATATATCTGGACAGGTTTTGGATAGAAATATTAATTGAAAGATGGTACTTATAAAGTTCTGCAAAAAAGAAAACTACACAGTCCGCCACACTGGGCATGATCTGACCCGTGGAGATCCAGCCCTGCCATCTGCCAGACTAGCCATTGTGTTTCTCTGTGTAGTGAAGCTGAAGCCCAAGAAGAAACTGACATGGATGATTTACTTTTCATATTATAGAATAATTATATAATAATGGTTCTGGCTTAATTATCAATAATTATTTCTGTATTCTGTTTTGAAAGTACTCTATTTTCCACGTTCTATTCCATGAAGAATATTCCTTGATGCTAATTACAGTCACAAAGCTTTCTTTCTTGTCTGTTTTATGTTGTAATCTCAGACAAACAATATTAATGAAGTTCAAAAGGAGTTCAAGAAGTTGTGAAAAAAAACGAAACACCTAAAGTGCGTCTGCTTCCTCGCTAAGCCCCTTCTACACATTATAATTTCACATTTAAGCTGAGTCCGAGATCAAGAATGAAGGGTAAAAAAACAAACATTCAAGAGAGATCTCAAGGCCAAACTCCCAACAGCTCATTAGCATGTTCTGTCCCAGCACAGTCGCGCAAAGCCTTTCAAATTGCAAACACAAAAGGCACTTCCCAATGATGTGAAGCAGACAGAAGATTCATTATACTGAAACAAGGCTACCTGAAGGGTCGCACTCTATTTTCTTTCTTTTCTCTCCTCATTTCATTCATAATTTACCACTAGATTTAATTACAGGGACTACCTCCCACAGGGGAAGTAATGGTTTTCATCTTCGACCCTTACTGGAACATGGTAACGGCTCTGTGGGAGACAAGCCTGGGAGCGAGGGAACCTGGAACGCCGGCTTTCTCTACCGTCAGGCCCAGACGCCTCCTGTTGGACCCGGGCGTGCTTGCAGAACACGCCATAGTTACAGAATGTGGAGCAGTGTCTGGAACACAGTCTGGGATAAAATGTGAAGCATTCGTATTAATAAGCAGGGAATTTGCCGCCTTCGAACTTTGTCCTTCTGTCTTCTGTAGCAATATGTGACAAAAAAACACACACACACACAAAAAAACCACACCAGGTGTTGAAATGAAACACGTGGGTCTTGCTGTGTGAACTGTATTCCATTCCATGTAGTGCTCTGACAAACAGCCACTGTTTCGCAGAGGCTGTATACTGGCAAGTTTATTGTGGTATTAAAAGTGAAATGCTATAATGAAATAGAAATGTCATGATGGAAAATGCCATAGTTAATAATGACCTCTCTCAGCTACAGAGGAAGAATGGGCGTCCTATAATTACATCATGTCGCCTGAGGAGTGCACTGCATTAGTGCAGGGAAGAGTGTGGGGTTTACAAGTTTTCCAGAGCGAAGTCTGGGTTCAGGAGACTAATTCCCTCAATCTCACATGAAAAGCACAAATTAACTGTTTCACAAGCATGTATGTTGCAAAGCTCTTTCCAGAAGGTTAATGGATTATTCTGGAGTCCAAACATCAGATTATACTGAGAAACACATTGTATCTTCTGGATTTTTTTTTTTTTTTTTTTTGTTAAGTGTCGGGATGTTTTTATACTGTGGCACTTTGCTCAATAGCCAATAAGAAATACAATGTGAGCTGAAAGCTCATTTAACTTTTTATAATTGCAGAAGCCTGTCATGACGCTGAGGAAGTAATGGTGACCGGCCATATGGAATTGCGGCAGAATGGGAGGGATCATGATTCTCGGACCCTGTGAGACTCATTAACATCTGACAGTGCAGATGTGGAACACTGTCCAGACAGTCCCATCCCTCAGTAAGGACAGTAAATTGGATCGTCACATAACGTTATGGTAATTTTCAAATTCAGCTTATGTTGCATAACTCCTGGCTAGGGCTGCAATTTTAATGCAGGTATTTATAGCAAATGTTGCATGAAAAATGTGGGATGTTGTCAATGTCAGTCAATTTACACACATAATCAGCAAGTTATGGAAATGTATACACTTCACACAAGTTTCAGTATATCCAGGCTAAGGCCAGCTGAATTGGTAATGTTGATCCGTTTTATGAGAAAACTCTGGCTTGAGGTGAATGCTAAAGGATCTCTGCTCTCTTTTAGACAGCAAATTATCTGTAATCTACAACTGGTGTGAGATTCCTTCAGACAGTATATATGTCAGGATGTCAGTGCTGATCAGTGTTGTGGACAGCAGCTTTTTCTGTTTTTCTACTTTTTATACTTTCTGGTGCTGTGCTGTGCCATCATAATTCAAGTTACCTTGAAGTTGAGTTATGATCGTTTTCTTCGTTTGTCCAGTCAGTTCATTAAATTCTACCAAGCATATAGTCAGGTGCATATGAATCCTAAAGCAATCCAGAAACAGTCTGCACACACCTGTTCTTGTCAATTCTTTCTTTTGTCAGTCAGAATTATTTATTCATCTCTTCTTTTTTGGTCTAGAAAGCGTAAAGTCCAGCCATATGTTTTTTCATCGATGTTGCATGAGAACCACAGAAGGCTAAGCACTGAGAGCCGGGATCGATATATCGCATGTGTTCTCTACCGTGTGGGGCTGGTGCGGATGCCACTGATGGTATGGCGGGGTCAGGGCTTCCAGCTCTCAGCTGCTGAAACGTCTCCCCTTACATGGACTTCAATGAGCCTCCTGGGGTATTACAGCCCCAGTAAGTGAATCTCTGTGAATTATTGACAGGGACTGGAACAGTAGTATGGTTTAAATTATTATTATCAGTTCTTTCCCCTGGCAGCAGACCCCCACCCCCTCGGCTCAACAGAGGTGTATCTTCCTGGAAGCAAATCAGGAACCCTGCGTTTTCTGCTGCCCACTACTGCAACCTGCAGCCCCCCCCACGCCCCACCCTTCAGGCATTTTAGAGTAACAGGGATTCCTGTCTGAAGTCTAAAACATATGACAGAAAATGTCAAACTGAATCAGAGGCACTGTTTTACCTGTCACTTTTCTTTTTTTTTTTTTTTTACACGGCGAAGCCTTTCTAATGCTTCAGTGTGAGTGCTTGTTTAAAATCACATGTTTTTAACTGTTAAGGAAATCAAAAGTCACAAGGACACAACCTGAAATTGTATAGCAGACACATTGTGAAATAACTGAGGCAAACCTTATCCCTGCTCAACTCTCTTGATGCCTCAGAGTCAGTGTCTACATCCAGAACAGAGAGTGCATGTCTGTACGAATTTGGGAGGATGCGGCTTCGATGGAGAACTGAAGCGTCGCAGCGTTTTATAAACAGTCTGGAGAAGAGGAGGCGATGTCAGAGACGGCGTCGACCGTCTTTGATCTCTCCCTCTCAGCCTTGGAGTGCGACTGTCAATTACGCCGCGGCTTCATGAATATAATGTTTGGAATCAGCTCCTGTTTGGTGTGGCAATCGCTGATATCCCCCGTCCTGACTGGATAACACACGTACACATGACGGCAGCCCAGCGCAGCCCTCGCGGTACAATCAACATGAATGAGAGACCAGGCAAAGTGAAGACCAGAGGAGGTTTGAAACAAGGATAACACAGTAGATTCTAGCATTTACTGCAGTGAAACTGACTCCCACTATTGTCAGTGAGGTTTCCTTTGGCTCAGAAAGATGTGACTTCAGAATTTCAGTTCTCAGTTTTGGGCAGATTGCTAATGGAAACTATAGCTGTTTGCATAATCAAATCTAGTCATTGACCTTTGTGAAGTGAGAAATGTTAAGGCTTTTGATGGATTTAAAATATAATAGCAAATCTCCATTTAAAAGAATAGCCAGGCATTGGGAGAATCATACATTGTATTGTGTTAATTGTTTGTATTCATCAGTGCCAAGCGACTGTATTCATAATGCCTATTTAACAGAAAGAGTTTATTGCATAATACCTATGATGTAACTGACATCTTTTTTCTTTTTAGACACTTGTTTGTACTCTAAAACTTAAAATTATTTCCAGTGTTTGTGTTATTTTAGAATTCTTTGATTTGTTATTTTAATTTCACAAAGATGTGTTTTATAGATAATCATGTATTTCAAAAAACAAGTATGAGAGCAGTTTCAGAGCTGATCTGTTTAGCTCTTAGCATGGGGACACCACGGCTGCCGCTTTACTAGCTATAATAATTAATCATACTCCATTTCATATTTGTTTTTGGTTTTTATTTTGAGTGCAACAAGGCAAATTAGCTAATGGGACACACGACTACAAAGGCAGGCTGGTCTCAGTCCAAGTTCTGCAGCAGTCAACCGACATTCGCTATGTCTTGCCAGACATGGAAGTGGAATACCCTGTTGTGCTCAAATAATTAAATTTTTTCTCTTATAAGAGACCATGTTCTCAAAAAGGTGGCAAGATGTACCGATCAGGAGTGAATTTTCATAAATCTGTATTTTGTAAGCACATATCTGTAACACCTGGTAACTCATATCTGTCTTGTTAAGTCAACGCAGTTATATCTCAGCAGCACATTCATCAAGGTTGAGGCGTTTTGTTTCACTTCTTTTGAGAAGAAATGTAACAGCAACAGGCACAGCTGAATAACAGTACGTGAAATCATAGTTCTGATCTGTAACAGGGCAGAATCCATGATACAGACATGTCAGAAAAACAATGGAAGGAAAAAGTAAACAAACAGTTATTAGAAAATCATTCATATTTATATCGCTCAAACGGTATAAACATTGGCGCCAGCCTCCAGAAAATCAGCGGGGGGCATATGGGGAATTGGGGGGATGCTAGCAGTGTGAGTGCATGCCAAATGGGCCGTTATGTTTTTAACAGGAAACTGCACCACAACACGATGCAAATGCTTCTGTGGAATATCAGGTAATTTCATCATTTCATACATGCGCACAGAATGGAAAAATAAGCAACTTCCCTGAATTTAATTACATTTATTTTTGTTTTGGTTACAAGTATGTAATTAATATGAGTGCACAACCTTTTTATATGATGCACTGCAATGATGCTGAATTACTACTTTAACATGTAAAAGTATTTATGTAGCTTAGATTTGAAAGAGTAGAGAAGGTATTCAAATACATATTGATATATCTTATGATGTCCTATTGGATCAATGTGAACCAAAACATATTTGTGTTTTACTCTCTCTCTCATACATTTACCTTGTAATCAGTTACAGAAAACAGTTTATGATACTTAGTACTGTTGCTACAAGCTTTTAAGCAAACCTTAGAACCAGAGGAGCCCCAGTGCCATCACAGCTTATCTCTATTCTGTGATCACAGAATGCTGATAATTACATGGCTGTCCCTGAATGGAGAAGCTTAACTGTAGGGCAGTCTCACCTTGCAGAGAGTGGGCGGATATGTGTGTTACGCTCCTCTCTCTCTCTCTCTCTCTCTTGCTCTCTCTCTCTCTATCTGTCCTGCCCTGCATGCCTGCCTCTCTTACTGGAAACGGCTCGCGGGTCACGGCCACACATGGTAAATTACAGCCTACAGCTGGGGCGGCTGTTATCAGCAGAAGGGGTCGCATGCACGCTTGTGCAGGCCCGTGCTCCGGCATGTCGTCTCCATTGATCTTTGACTTGGGAAACCCACACAATCTTTTTTTTTTTTTTTTTTTTGCCATGGCGATGGTGCTGTGTGTCTGTGTCACAGCTACGCAGAACACCACAGAACAATCCGCCTGCACGCCGCTGAGACGGAGCGGTACCGCCGAATGTCATATGACGGCTGCAATTAGGGAATTCAATGGAGGAACGTGGGAGGATGCTCCCACAATGCTGCATTCATGGCCTGAATTAAACATCAAAATGATGGTGCAGACAGCAGGGCGCCACATCTGAGAACCCTCTATGTGATACAACCTTTTCCTAAAAGAGGTTGAAGCAAACGATTGCTTAGAAAAACTATTCAAGTTAATACGCGCAGTGAAAACAACGAGCATACGATTTCTAAGGAGCGTGACATTGATTTGGATATCATTTCAAGTTATTATGGCATTATATATTTGTAATATATTTGTTTGAACATGAAAAAATTTAATAACATAATACTTTTAAATTACAAGTACAATATCATGTTATGGTGAAAAGGGTTGATGTTGCTTTCGGGTTCGGTCTGGAAATTAAGTGCTAACTAAATCGATCACCTTTTAATTTGTCACCTCTTTCTACCTGGGGCAGAGGAAGCATACCAGGGAGATGGGACGATGATGAGGAGAGACAGAGCAGAACATTCTCTGACTTTTGAGCGCATGCAGATTATGTCCTTAATTTAATTTCCTGGAGTGATGACCAGGATGTAGATGAGAAAAGATGACTGATTCAAGCCAACAAACCAAACATTGAGGGAAAAGTATTGGAAAAAAAAAAACAGACAAATGTGTGTAGCTATTAAAGTGTCTAACGTTCCATGTTACGTTTCACTCCCTTTTTAGGATTGGAGACAATCTACCGTCACCGAAAAGCCCTCGCAGGACACTGCCTGATTGTAGCAAAGTGACAAATGCATTGCAGTAACATTCTCAAAAGGAAGAATCCAAAGAATTGTTAATATAAAAACTGTTTTGCAGATTATTTTCTTTGACCTGAAACCCTCTCTCAAATACTTAGGAACTGTATCCTTCACATAGCATGGCTACACTTCATTCTGTTATTGCATGAAGTCATATCACCCAGCACTGATCAGTTTCCAAGATCTAGTCAAGAATAAAGTTCATTCAGAGAATACCTCATCCATCTCTGACCCCTGCTCACCCATCTCTGAATTATTTCCCTCATGCGTCTTTTCAAAGATGCGGTGAGGCGGACACCGACTTTTGTGCATTTGATTCAGAATCCATTGCCAAGGACTATACTTGTCATTTACTCCGAGAGACTCAGAATAATGATTTTTCATTTAAAAGCTTATAAAGCATGTTTCGTTAATTCCTGCATCCCCTTCTACCAATCATATCTTGTCAAAGCAAACATTTAAAACACAGGTAAGGAAAAAGCTCACTATTCAACAGGTCATGGCAGTACTGTCAAGCCAACTGAACAAAAGACCTTTTATTCTATGCTCTTGATTGTCAAAATTTCTTTTTAGCTGAAAATTACTTTTAAAAACCAATAGAAAACATTTATGTTCCAGTTTGCTCTTCTGTAACTTAATAGAGCAACCAATTCAATTGGTTACATTAACGAATACAAAGCATTTACAAGTATAATTACAACTGATGAAGTCGATTCCCTAAGAAACCCTGGCTCGGACATGTTATAAAAAAATAAATGTGTGCTTATAAAATTAAAATTGTTTGATTGATTAACACATCATTATCATCAAAAACTTGCACATGGTTTATTACATAAACACCACCTCCACATTTCAAACTGTAACCAGCCTTTTAAACCTTTGTTTTAATTATCATCTTTAAGTGCTCTTTCTCCTCAGAATGTGAAAGCACACAGTCTGCCTGAGGGCAACTGCAACTTCCATAACCCGTAACACCACAAAGCAATAACGGCAAGAAGATGCAAACAGCCAGTCCCAAAACCACATTTCTCTCACGATCGTTCTATCTGCTAAAGAACTGGAAATTATGAAGCCTTCATCCCCTTTTAGTGAAACAAAAATTCAGCAGGGACTACGATGCATCTGTCTTTGGCTTTAGATTGAAATGGACTTGAAGGGAAATGGGTTTAAAGGAAAAACTGCTATTGTACCCTTCAGCATTCAAAAGTAGTAAGCAGTAAAATCCATTCATACAAAACAGCCTGATTATGTCCATTTGTATATTGCCTTCTGTATCAGAGCACAAAGTAACACAGTAAACAGTATTATCTCAGGATATGAAAATGCACAATATTTAGAGGTATTATCAACTTTTGGCATCATTCCCATTGTATTATAATGACCATCTATGATCCTGCGACAGGAACTCTCAGGATGTTTGGGGTATCTTCATATACATGTTTCACATATTCTCAGTAATGATGTATTTTTGAAAGTTTGTTTTGGTAGTGCTTGTCTATGTATTGTGTTCTACAGAAAACAAATACTTTTATTTGCCGATGTGAGCTCATCCAATAAGAACTAGGTATTGTTTTGAGATCTACGTGATGACCCTCCTCCTCCACAGCCCCAAGCAACGTCTGTGGGTCTTGTTTGTGAGGTTTAGCTTGACATTCGTAACATAAAGAAACAAACTCTAAAGCTTTGTGAGCCACTAAAGCATTAATGGAATTAACTACAAAGCAATCTCCAGAAGAAGGAGTGTCAGCATCCATGACACAGCGTATTACATGTCTATAGTTTTCTGTCAATGATTAAGGAGTAATAAACAAAGAGGGCAGCTGTTGCAGAATTAGTTGAGTGGTGTAAGCTTCAGAGACAGCCACTGTCAAACACACACACACACACACACACACACACGCACACACACATGCATGCTTATAAGCCAGGCATGGCAATGAATCCTGAAATCTAGTACTCTGGAATGGTGCCAGGGACTGGGCGATGACAAAAGATCAGCAAAAGTGAATTCACATGTTTCTGAGCAGGTGCCCCGGGGTGATTGGTGGGTTTAAATTTGTAACAGATGGTTCACAAAATGACAGACTGTAGAAATGGGGAGAAATTGAAGCTAAAGAAAAGCCAAGCGCAGAATCACAAAAAAAAACAAAAAAAAAAAACAACAACCAATATGGAGCTGCAGGACAGAGAGGAGACAAAGAGCAAAGCTAATGATGGGGACTAGGGCTGGTGCATACGCGTGTGTGTGTGTGTGTGTGTGTGTGTGTGTGTGTGTGCACGTGTGAGTACATTCACAGCCCATGACTGTGCTGCCACATGAATATATGCACACACACACACACACACACACACACACACACACACACACACATGTGCGCACACACAAAAACACACACAAGCTCAGCAACTCCAAGCAATAATGGTGAACAGCTCTCCAAACGTAAAGCTGAATTATTTATTAGCATTATTCTCAAAATATGGTACAACTTTGCCATTTTCATATTCAAATAGTATTCTAATACAGTGCATACCCTCAAGTTAAAACAAGCTGAGAAATTCTCGACATGAATCTCAATTTATTAATCAAGCAATGCCTTGCATTGCAGAACTGAGTTAAGTGCTGTTTTTTGAAGGATACCAGCATGCCCTGAAGTCTTGGAAACATATGCATTGCAGACAGAAATTTTTATTATACAGAAATTAATAACATAAGAAAAAGTGCCTCACCAGGTGAATTCATTGGCTAAATGAACACAAATCAAAATTTATATTAAATGAGTTCTACATTTTCAGGAAGCATTTTAACTTTTTATCTGATTAGGTGAAATTCTGCAGAAACAAAAATGGGTAGAATAATTTAGTAGTTTCTGGGAAAAACCTGTCACTTTGTGAAGTCAAAGCCGATTCGGGCTCCCATTATACGCCGAATATCAGACCCGATCTCTCCATTCCAGTTTATTCCTCTGCTACCTTCCCTTCAACACCTAGCTCTAATGAATTGATCATAAATTCAGTCTGTTCCTTGGAACAATGTAAACTTCAGTGCTCATTGGAGCTTGAAAGGCCCACCTGTCTTTCTTCCCATCCTCTCTCCAAATTACACACAGGATGGAGAGGAGGGGGGGGATAAGGGTAGAGCTGAAGGAGAGGATAGAAGGAGATACATGTTATTGCAGTGCAATATTTTGACTCAGTGTACCCACATTTATACCTTTCGACATCACAGGTTCTGAGGATCTTTTTTTTCTTTTAAACAAGCAATTTCTGTCCCTTTTCCTGTTCAGTAGGAAGTGGAAGTCTAAGAGTAATTTCTTTGTTGACTTGTGAAGAAAGCACTGGATGGTTTAAAATGCACATTGTATCCCTGCAGCACATGTAACAATACTTTGCAGTAGCTTTTATGTCTCCACAGAGATTTGATGAACATTTTTTTAACATTATAGTCCCATCTCTTTGTGAAATATTGAGATCATAACAAGCAGTGCTGATTGCTTTTATATTGCGCAACTGACTTTTGTGTGTGCGTGTGTGTCTTCAGTTTATAGTCTTTTTTGAAATGTAGTGTTTTCTTTTCATGCTTGATTCCTTATATATCAGGGGGTTATTATTTCACCATAGGAATGCTTACAAACCTAATATACTGTAG
Organism: Albula goreensis; assembly: GCA_022829145.1. Taxonomy (NCBI): domain Eukaryota; kingdom Metazoa; phylum Chordata; class Actinopteri; order Albuliformes; family Albulidae; genus Albula; species Albula goreensis. The sequence goes on from CM040744.1 coordinate 7,874,346, forward strand.
CACAATTTGAATTCCATTGAGAAATATCCCTTTCTTTTAACGGCACTCATATCGTAATGCAATCACATTTTCGGTGTACTTTACATTTTAATGATACCGTATTTATGAGACATGGATGTACACAAGCCAGATAATTTGCTTGGGTATTGGATATGAGCTACATGTTAACCGTTTCCTTTATTCTGATACTTTAAGCATGACCGCCCATGTGAGGTGTCCTATCTGACCACCAGGGATCTTGAAGATTAGTTCCAAAAAGCCATGGCAGACACACCTCCATCCATTCTTGATCATCATCATTATTAGCCATTGTTAGACTGTGATAAGTAGCAGTGTAATTCTTCCAGTGTTTACACTTAGGAAATACACTAAAAAGTATGGACAAAAGGTGTTTCATGGCAGATGATACAGTAGAAATGATATGTTTAAAGCAGGTGCAGAACAGCTGCCTTTTAGAACTGGGTCCACTCATTAAATATGTCATAAAATAGAATAGAATAATTAATTAAACATGGTACTTGTATTTATTGTAATTAATGTTACAGTCTCTCTTCTCTGATATTAAAATTCTGCGGGTTTTTTTTGTGTTTGTGTGTGTGTGTGCACGTGCACTTGTGTGTGAGCGTTTACCGCCTCTTTGACATTTCACAGAAACGCTGTGTCCTCTCTTGAGGATGTGGCTGAAAATACTTCTCATTTGAGAAGTTAGTGAACAAAAACGCAGTGACTGTTTTTTTCTTACAAACAACATCTTTGTTCTCCTCTTTAGACCGTTCCTTGTCTTCCTTGTAGAGGTTCCTTTTTCAATGCTTTTCCCATTCCAATACCTGCTCTGAGTAGCTTATCCAGTAAATCAATGCGGGTTCCCCCCTCATTCACTCTACGTTGGTACATTGCCACTACCATTTCTGTGACAATGCTTAACAAATTGTGATAGGTGTTCATTAAAACATGTAGTAGCTCTAGACAGAGTAGTTGACTGCATAAATAAATAAATAAATAAAAACAATGCTGTACATAACAGCTTAGTGTAATAATACCCATTTCATCCAGAGGATCTAAGATAATGGATGCCATAGAACGCTTCACCCACTTAGTTTTTAATCATAAAAACCCTACTGAGATAACATCTGACTTACTGTGAAATACTCTATTTTGTCTGTGCATCAACAGTAACATTAACAGGGTTCTTCTGTTCATGAGTGACTGATATGACATGCAATCTTTAAGATGCCATTTCCAATTTATACTCAAAGCTACATTATGCACATTTGTCATACTCGGACATACAGTACATCACATGGTTGCAGGGGAATAAGAAGTTGTTATTTTCCTCTGCCAAATTCATCAAGAAGAAGCTGAATTTGTGTAAGGCAATCTCGCAGGCTTTTTTTGTTTCCAAAAGCACTGCAGATATCACGCAATGTCAACAACAGAAAAAATGCTGATGCTACAAGAATGCTTTTAATCCTACTTTTGTCCATTTGGTTTTTCAGCTGTGTCTCTGAGTCCTGCCATGCCTTTTCTCCGTCTTTCCATTAACACTTTATGGTAGATGACTAGGACTGCTAGCTCTCACAGGAAAACAGTGGACCACCACCTCAGCTGTTATGAAAGCAAACACCCAATTGGAACGTGTGCATCGGTCTGAAACACCCATTTATGTTACTTATTCGGTCATAGGTCAAATGTGACTGGAATAATAATGCAACTGTGCTGTAAATATTGAAAATAGGGACAAAAAAAATCTTCATATGGTACCTTTAAAAGGCATCTGTGTAAATTCCTAAATGGGCAGACCATGATACAGTCCATTGCTTTGTGTTTTCGAAAACAGCAGGTTTGCACTTTGGCTCGCATTAACGCTGAAAAAGAGGTGTTATCTAATGCGCCACAATGTCCAGCAAAGTGCAGTAAAGCATTTGCGTTTTTAAGTAGGTCACAAGTGCATTTGATGGACAGTAGGCCTGATAAGAGGCTTGATCTGGGAGAAGCTTCGCAGGGGAGATGTTTATTCAAAGATTAGCATAGCAACATAAACATTATCTTTGTGCTTACCAGTGTCTATGTTTCTACAATGAGGGACAGAACAGTCCATAATTACCAGCTTTACCCGCTCCCGGGAGAGAGGAAAGAGTGTGGGCGGGACCAGATGTAGGTACACAACCCTGAGTGACACTAATGGCAAACATTTCACCATTAAAGCTTCTTTTTTGAAACAGCAATCAGTGTCAATTCTTGTGCTGGAAATCCATGTCTAAAACATTGTTCTGAAATGAGAATTTGTGGTCTTTCTGAAAGCTGAACAAACATGAGAATCAATTGTAAAATAAGTGCATTATTGAATAAAATGGCTTTCGTTGCAGCATGTTTGTGCATGCACTAGAAAACGTAAAAGTCTAAATGATGAAATCGTTCCAGTCATTTACTGTCATGGCAGAAGAGTAATGTTGTAATGTTCCATCACACTAGAGCAACATTAAAGCAGATTTACCCCAAGCTTGCATAATTCGCTAATAGCATTTAAAATTTAAAGTGCATTGTCCAAATAAATTTTCACATAGACATTAACATACAATGTATGCACACAAAGTAAAATGCTCTGTGTTACAGCAACCCACATAGACAGAGAATAAATACACACACACACACACACACACAGTACAATTTTAGATGTCACATAAGTTGAAGAAAGTGCATTTCATCCTTTTTGGATTTGGGCTTGTCAGCTCTGTTAGTGAACGGATATTGAGAGAGTTTTAAAGCACACACACACACACACACACACACACACACACACACACACACACACTTGCACGTGCACACAAGCACACACAGAGGGCCCCTGAGAAGGTGCATCTGTCATTGCTGCGGGACGGAACAGGCTTTATCCGAGCAGGGGGCTGCCGACAGTATAGGGTACGCTTGGCTCATAACGAGCGCAGAGGGCAAACACAAAGGGAGGACTGCGCCTCGGCAGCAGTGTCGCGCCGGCCTACATGCCAGCCTCCTCTCCGTGGCGAAGGAAGCCTCGGCAAGCTTTTCCCACCAGGCAAGGACTGTTCTGTCCCAGGCCCAGGGCTAGGATGATTTATGAAGGAGTCAGGCACAACCATGTAAAGAAAGCCTTAACCGGAGGAAGCCGCCAGCGAAGCGATTCACCGGCGGGGGACGTTCTGGGTACACGGAGCCGACGTTGGCGGCGCGTTGCAGGCGGGCCGTGATGGACACTGCGCAGCAGATGGAGGGGTTATTACAGAACTGCTTTCTCAAGCAACGTAGCCTTGGAAACAGAGTGGGAGGGGATGGCAGATGCCTCTGTAGCATGGCAGTAAACAATACTCTAATTTTGTCACATAGATAACCAATAGCACTCTGTGTCAACGAAGACACAGACGTGCACACACGCACGCACACACACACGCACACACATCTGATACAGAATAAATTAAAAGACTAATTAGCTACAGACGGCTCTTTATGGATATGAATGTTGAGGAGATTATGATTACCTATGATTTGAGGATGTTTCGGTTAAACATTTTCTTAGGCAATATATTAAAATTTGCGGCACTGGAGATTTAGAGTTTTACTCAGATAATGATGTCAATAATGTTGGTAATTAAGAGCTGAGGCAGAGTAGAAATTGTAGATATGTAATCTAGTTCTTCAGGGTGAACCTTAGATTACTCCTCTGAGAGTAAAAACCCTGCATTCAAAACACATTGCTTAGGATGGCACCAACACAGTGAAAATCAATACGAGGAGAGAGTCATTTCTTTTCCGTTGTGCCGAGGCTACTGCAGACAGTGGACAGGCTGCAGAGATTTCCTCCGTGATTAATGCACTATGAGTTGACCATTTCCTGCTTGGAGCTCGTAACGCATAACTCACCTATTATTCATGGTTATTGAAGAGCACTTTGCTTCAACTCAGCGTGACATCGGATAAGCACCGGGGTTTATATTTCTCTATCGTGCATGCCATATCATGCAATACCCATAAAGAATCTCGCAAAGAAACGTGATTTAAGGAGAAATAGCGGACGATAAGAAGGTACACACTGCCAAGATTCAGCACATGAGCTCTAGCTAATAAGAAAAAGAGTTTAATTCTCTAAAAGAGTGGAAAAACATCCCAGGTATAGTCTGGTCCACACCTTAGATTGAGGATGTATTTTTAGGCATTCAGCAGTGCTACCACGGGTGACCCCAGTTCACCTCACAGCCATTAAAACAGGAGAAGGAGCAGGAGGAGGGGAAAGGAGAAGATGTGGCTATGCCTTAAGAAAAGAAGGAAGATACACAGAAAGATATAGAGGGGGTGGCGTAGGAAGGGTAAAAAGAGTATGTGGGGACAAAATTAGCATGACTTATTATTGGCATGTCCTTGTGAAGCAGAAATGAGTTTTCAGACAATAACATGCCGGAGGTGTTTATTAGACATAGATTTAAGTGGAGAGGTAATTGTGTGGAACTGGTGCATTTTGTGTCCTCTAGCTTGAGGGTTTGGAGTTGCAAAAGAGGAAACGAGCCTGGCCACACAGACAAAGAGCCAGATCTAACCTAACAGAAATGTGCTTTGTACTCAATTCAAGGAAATTAGTTTTTTTTCCCAATATTTTTCATTCCCAGCAGCTTTTGTGATGATTCAGAGGCAGTGAAAAATGTGGCACTTTCAAAGTATCATCAGTGTCATGTAAAAATCTTGTATTTTTGAATAATTTTATCCATTTTAAAATAATTTGTATTCACCAACTGTTCTTCTTGAGTCACAGTTGAATGTTTAATTGTTGTTGAACGGATGTTCTGTCCTTCAGCTAAGCTGTTGAACTATCTTTTTGTATTCTATTTTATATATTCAAGTCCCTTTTAGGTGAAGAAGAGCCTCTTGAACAAAAAGCTAATTCCTGAAAAGGCAAATAAAGTAATTGCTTCAATTTAGTTCCAAACCATTGTTAGATCCCAACGCTTCAGGGGTACTACACCTAAACAACGAGCACGTCTTTGATGCACTAACGTGGGGACTACTTTATACTTAATGGTCGCACAGTACAACAGGAGAGAGGTATTGCTGAAGGTGAATCTTTCGATGACGACAATTCATAACCTGCAAGCACCTGCACGGTATTTGGAGAAAATAATGCCAGATCGGTAACATGAGGAACCCACGCTGATTTAAACCACCCACTAAACCAGAGAACGAGCACAAATTCTATTCCCACACCGCACCTGTCACCATAATGGATTCCAGTTACTGTTGTGATATTTACAAGCACTGAAAAATGCAACACTGTCTACATATCCTTGGTGTCAGGCAAAAAAAAAAAAAAAAAAAAAAACTATGTATGTCTGTATTTTGTTGGTTAAAAAATGAAATTTTTTACCATCCATAGTGCATCCAGCTCTATGGATGGTACATGTCTCCAACACATCAGCTAACAAAGTTGGTTCAAAGCCCCATTTTTACTAAATTGTAATGTCGTGTCAGCAAGGGAAAAAATAAACGTTGGTGATGCGTATGCCGTTGCAGTTTGACAAAATCTGAACCTTAGGAGGCCTCATTGTGCCAGTGGCAGGAAGGCATCTGCTGAATGGGAGAAGAAGCAGAGTGGGGGAGGAGGAAGAGGAATGCAAAAATATGCGAATTTTATCCTGGTTGGGAAAAAAAAGCGGCACAGCGGGATCTGGTGACAGAAGAGAGGCTGTGAAAACACATCGCTGGAATGTTCATTTAAAACCCCATTTAGCAGCGATTCCTCTTCTCTGTTGAAAGGCTGCCGACACAGTCCATGAAACATAATATATCTGTAGAATCTGCCTTTTTAATGAGAGTCGTTGGTACTTTCACAGACGCATATCTGCGCTACAGAGAGAAGCGTGACCTTTAATTCAGCAGAGCCAGGCAAATGGGATCAATGAGCGATCCCAGTCACGAGACAGAACTCCAATCATTGTGTATTCTGGCTGAATCTGCTGTGATCTTCTGTGGAGTGTTCGACCCTAAGGAGACACCCTCATAAGATATGAATGTGGGAAAGGACCAATACATGAGGAGCGATTTCGTTCCATTCATCTGTAAATATGAATGAAATCTGAGTAGAAGTAGCCCATTTCTGAATTGCTGGAATTATTATGTCAGCACCCGGATAAATAAAATGTACTCACCTTTAAAGAGGATGACAGAGGTAATATGACTCTTGTGGATGAATAAATAATAAGTAAAATATATTAATAAATAAATAAATTGTTAGAGGAAATGTGCAGCCTGTCTCAGTTGGAAAAAAATGACATAGAAAAGATGAACACTGGGGTCCTGTTAAGTTGGAGAGAAAAAAAACAATTCTGTAAAAAATTGAATTGGGAAAACTTCCTCGGGAAAAGCACCTGGAAATTAATTTCTTGTATGAAATGTAATCCCTTCTGTGCGAGTAGTGTTAATGATGTAGTTGCTTTGTGGTTCACCTATTTGTTGTGTTTGCCTGTGTCATTGAATGCATGACTGGCGTTCATGGCTGACTCTGAGTGGGGTAAGGCAGTCAAACAGGGAAACTATTGAAGCGTTTATCTATCAGGTGTCATCACTGGAGGACGCACACAGACGGGAATACAGCTGTGTGCTGTCAGAAGATTATCTGCGTTATTATCTGAGCTAATCTCCCGGGTCGGGATACATTTCAGCGCAGAACCTCTTCCCTCTGCAAATATCCCCATTCCGCATGCTCTCATTCGTCCGTGCGTGTCAGCGTCAGGTTCTATACCATCCGGACCACTCGAGCGCAAAGGAGGGGCATTATTCTTTCTGAATGACAAGTAAATAAACACAACCCTTCACAACGGCATGTTCATGAGCTTCAGACACTCTGGGGACAACATTTTTAAATGTCAAAAACAAACCGACAAATAAAAACCGTGCAACTGCATGTTTAACCATTGCACGTTATTTTATGTTGACCTACATTATAAGTCCATTGGCAGGAACTAAATACCAGACACAAAAGTGGGCATATTCAGGAATTAAACAAATTAATGGTATATGTGAATATTTACTTAGCTCACATTAATAAAGTAACATAATAATATGTTTGGCCACAATTCCTTCAGAACAGCTTCAGTCCCTCTTGGAGTCTCTTTATACAAGTTTCAGACTGTTTCAAGTGGGATTTTGAATCATTCTCCAAAACAGAAAGCTTCCAATTGTCTTGGAGAAGGAAGTGGAAATCTACTCCTGGTGCTTTGGAAAGACAAAGACATGGTGTTATGAACCAACTTTTACTTCTTACGGTGTTATTGTGCTGAAATGTGGGAATATCTTGAGGACACAATTTGCACCATCTTGTGCACCTAAAACGACTCCATATTCCTTGGCTATTATTCCAGCGTGTTTGGTAATAATTAGACACAATGACTCCCACAAGATGGCTGCCTGTACCACAACAAATGCACCATTATTTTGTATTGTTTTACAGCTGGGAAAAGGAAATAGGGTTGAAGGCTTCTTTCGGCTTTCACTAAACATAAACCCACCCATATGTAGGGAAGAGAGTTAAAAATGATTCATCAGGACATACTACTTTATTTATGACTCAGTAGTCCAGGTTTTGTTCTGCTGCTCTTGGTTGTAAGTGGTCATCTTCACAATGAAATTCACAACATAACCATGTTGAGACTGTGGATTGTTGTAGATTGAGTAATGCAGGTGTAGATCCAGTTCTCTGATCATTTTTGAGACTGTTATCAACTAATCAACTATGTTACAAAGCAAGAACACACTGGAGAGTTCAGCAATTGCAATCCGCCTGGTAGACTATGGAATACCAGTGCAGTGGAGGAGAGAATTACACTGAAATGGTACAGAAAAACCCCTTAACAACTGATCAGCACATCAAAGGAAACTCTCCAGCCCGTATACAAAGATGTGCCAAAACTACAATAAAGAGACTACACCAGCATAAGCTCAGGGAGTTCAGCACAAGATGCAGACCCCTGTTGAGCCTCAAGAATGTTTAAAAAATATATAAAACCTGTAGGGTTCTGGAACAATGTGTTAAATGCACAGATGAGACAAAGATCAACCTGTGCCAAAGCGATGGATAGAGGAAAGTATGGGATACATGGAGCAGCCCGTTACATAAAGCATACCATCTTGTCTGTCAAACATGGTTGATGTGGTTTTATGGCTTGGGCATGTCTGCCAATGGTATTGCCTCACAGCGGCAGCAGGGTGAATGTGGAACTATACAGAATAATCTTGTCTACACAGATCAAAGTACATGCATCATACAGCAGGACAATGATCACTAACATAAAGTCAAAGCAACTGTGGAGATTTTAAAGGTCAAGAAGTGGAATGTTCTTGGCTGGTCTGGTCAATCACGTGACCTCAGTACATGCGAACATGTATTTCACGTTCTGAAGATTGCAGGCAAAAAGCCTCCAAAACAAGCAGGAGCTGAAGATGGCTGCAGTATTAGCCTTGACTTGCATCACCATGGAAGAATCCCAGCATCTGGTAATGTCTATAGGTTGTAGACTTCAGGCAGTCATTGACTGAGTCATTGAGGGTTTGCACACAAATAGTGAATATGGTTATTTTATGTTGATTTTTCTGATTGCTTTTGGTCCTCTAAAATTGAGGGATATCGTATAAAAAAAGCTACAGTTCCTATATCACCTGATTTGGATGTAAACACCCTAAAATTACATCTAAAAGTCATAACTTCAAAAATTACAGTCTTTGTTTCATTTCAAATCCAATGTGCTATAGTACCGTGCCAAAACAACAAAAATGGGTCACTGGCCAATTATGTACAGACTGCACTATAAATATATATAATCATCTGTGAATTAAATGTTCTGTTCTCAACAAAGAGACATGAGTGGGAGGAAATGCATATAAAAACACCACTACTTATGAGAAAGATATGTCACTGGTGGTGTGGTGTGAATGCAATGAAATACAAGGTCAGCAACAATAATCATGGTAACTTGTATATCAGCTATGTTTAGGTGATTTATCGTTGTCATGGCTACCCACGGGATAAATTACAGATAATATACAAATGTAATGCAACCTTTTTTTGAGCATATATGGAGCCAGGGTCTGGCAGTGTGAATAGATTAGCCTTTAACGTCACTTTATGTGGGCAAACAGTTGTATAATGCAAACACAACATTAAAATGGAGGTAATCTAGTTCAGGTAGAGAACTTATTAGATTGCTTGGCACCAGAGTCATTAATGTAAGGTGATTACTTTTCTGCCAATCATTTTCAATATTTTTAAACTTCCAACAGAACTTGGTCCAAGGCTGTCCTACTTTTACGTATCCAGTAAGCAGTGCATTTTTGCTTTGCTGTGCATTGAAATTAATTAGTGTACCACACACTTACCCTGAAATATGTTTCTACTTCTCTTTTAGACACTCCTCTAGGAACATAAATTACAGTCTTAGTTTGTGTACTTCCTGTGTGCAAAAGCATAATTTTAGGATACATGTCCAAAACTGACAGGGAAAAGGTCATTGAACCTGGTTGCCATTTCCCTTTTGGTGCATTTACCATCAGAGTGTGGAGCAACTATCAAAAGTGACAAAAAAACGAATACCTTAGCCTATACCGTGACTAAATGTGCACCAGTGTAGTGCGCTCAGAATTTCCTGACTGGTTTTATACATAAAGGCTCTAATTTGCACGTGTGTCATAGAGGTGGAATTTGGGTTTTTCCAAGTACTGGGAAACAGGGTCATCCCAGTTGGGTGTCCCAGTTAATGTGACATGGGGGTTTTGACACCCTGGCAGACTCACATATCCTGTACCCCTGTGGTGCAGTGAATGTGTCACTACCGCTACACTGTCCAGTAATTGAATTGGGAACAAGGGTCAGACCCCCCTTTGGTTGCCGAAAGAGCTGAGCCTGCTCTACCACTGCCGATTTTAATTAAAAAAAGGAGTTTGAAAAAGGAGAGAAGACATTGACACAAAGGGCTTGTGTCAAGCTCTGGTCGCACACTCTATACACCACTACTGGGCTTAGAGGAGAAATATTTCCCTCCTCTGTTGCATCACCATGGTGATATCTCTGTTTTTTTTTCCCTAATGTGCAGGAGCCGCTACTGGTCTTAAAAGCCGTGAGAGAAGGTGACGCTCAGCGTTGTCTTCACCGAAAAGGGTATTTCAAGGTGACTCAAGAATCTCTGACATTTAGAGTCCTGGCTAAAGCCGACAGGTCTAGATTGGAATCGCATATGACTGTGACGTTTGCCCTTTAGAGAATATGATGTTTATGTTGTTTGCGGGAGTTGAGGGGAGTTGGAAGCACGAATATTGTCCAAGTACCAAAAGAACATGAAGTACATATGGAACTGAATTCTGCAATATTTAAACTGGGGATTTAAAACTATTTTTAAGTTTCATTCAAATTAAAATGAATGTTTATTACATTGACCATGGCCTTTTTTTCATGACGATGGCTCCTCCACTGCTCCTTTCACTGTCAATGCCTCCATCTATTTCTTCCTCTACTCAATTCCTTCACAGATATTTTTTTTGGGTCCAAACCAGGCATTTTGCCTGGCAGTCCCAGAGTAATGCAGACTGAGGCAAGCCTTTTCCACTTCTCCTGACCGCAGAGAAATCCAATAACCGGCTTTGCGGCCTAAAGCTGATAAAGTGCTGGCTCGTATAAGGCTAATTTAGCACTCACCAGATAGCTCTCCCTCTCTTATGCGCAGCCACCAAATCGCGACTCAGCCAGCAGTCTTTCGGGGGATCATAGCCGTCTTAGCGCGACGAGCAGGGCCCTCCTTCCGCTAAGCCGAGCGCAAGCTGACCACACTGGCGCTACAGCTGGTGTCCCAGTAGGGGCGAGCAATTGAACGTACGTCCCGACAGCACCGCCCCCCCCCCAAAATAAAAAGTATGGGAGCCAGGCCCGTCACCCTGTCACCTGCGCAGATCCTGCGAGCCGGCTGTCGGTGTCACAGCGCATCAGTGCAGACGCTCGCGGGCAGACTGCGAAGGGACCGGCAACGGCGGGGGCAGGGGGGGGAGACACCGCCAAGAGGAAGGTTCCGCTCCACTGGTTGCAATCACACAGTGGACCCTGAGCTCCTGGTTATGTCCATCCACTGCTCCATTTTAGCTCCCCACGCTCCTGCGGACGCTGCAGTCTCACACAGACCCATTTCTGCAGAAAGATCCCTATTATCATAATGAGTAGTAGTATATTTTAATGAAAAATCGCCAGTTCTTTGCTGGTCATAAACTCATGTATTAGCAACCGATTGAGCCTTTTCCAAAAGGGTGTTTGCTGAAATCAGTAAATCAGTGTTCAAAAAGGGCTTTTAACATCTTTACACTTTTTAATGAAGTCCCAGAAAAGCAGACTGGTCCAGACCCCAAAAACATCCGCTCAGAACTTTTAACAGGCGCAAAGACGATTAGCCGAGGCTCTTTAAATGCTCAGAGGCACAAAGCTTATATGCTTCCTCACATCTTATGCTGACCAATACCGTTTGACCTGTGATTCCCAGGCTCGTGCAGGGCAACAGTTCACTGTGGGGTGGTTGACTCATCACACCTGAGAAAAGATTACATTTGACAGTGTCTTGTGAGTTAAAATTCCAAACCCTTCGTATATGCTGAGGTGCTGGGAGAGCTGGAGGGAGGAGCAAGCTCCTGTGCTTCTCCCATTGGACTGCTGTCAGTTCCTGGTCCTGCCCTCAGCTTGAAGAGACTGCAGAAACATGTACACTAATGGCCTCACTAACAGGCAGGCTCAGCTGAGGTGGATTTTTAATCAATCCAGGTGTAAGCCATTGCCTTCATTTACATCTTTGATTTAAAGCACAGCCTGTAATCCTGAATTTTGTTGTATTTTTCCTGTCTCCAAAATCGGGTTAATAAAAGGCCTTTGGCCATTTTTGTGTCTCATTTTTCTTTTCACTCACCACCTGGCTCAGTGGCCACACCTGCCACTGCGCCCCATGCCAATGCCTAAACATGCAGTGTAAAAGTTAGCATGTAGACACTACGGTTAACACCATCTTCATCTTTTCTGAAGTATAATGGGCTATATGTGTATCACCGCTTACAGTGTAAGTTACATTGTGAAGTCTTTAAAACCAGCAATCTCAAAATATATCCCATGTTATGACATAGACAAAAAGGAGGCCAATACGACAGGTTAAGGGCTGAGCTTGTGATACATCCAGCAGAGTAAGTAATGTTATAAAACTGGTAAAGTGGAGTGCTTACAGGCAATAATTTCTCAAATGAATTGCTACAGGTGCTGTGCTTTCAGCTACAGCACTTTGAGAGCAGTTAGCATGTCAATTGTTGGGTGAATATTGTATCTTTCAAATGGATAGAATGTTTCGATATCTTAAAAGATCGGTCAATTTGAAAATTGTGTATCATATTTAGATTGGATGGATAATCCTTTATTCTCTCGCTTGGGGACATTGTCCTCCTGCTTGTACTATGGCATAGCTTTAAATATATCATTTTAATTTTAATTCTTTTGAGTAATAACACCATGTTGATTTCCAACACCACACTAATGAGCAAGACAGGGTATTTCGGTAGTACTTCCATCTTTGACAAAGCAGCTAGAAAAGCAACCAAATCTGAGCGCTACATTACATTTCACTTTTGTGGTGGGAGTGGATGTTACCGTTATTCTAATCACTTTGTTATTGAAGTAAACATATTTCTAATGGGAAAAGTTGTGAACTGCAGTGACAAACACCATCTGATCAATATGAAAAAAATGTATGCTGTATGTATGTTTACTTGTCCTCCGCCTCTTTGATGTGGGCATAACTATGCGAGTAGGATGTGGATGCATCATAGCGGAGCGTTTCTGACCTAATTTCAGGTCCTGGATGGTAATGACACCATTTGGTTTGGCGAGGGGGCCGTGCTGGCGCTGGATGGAAACCCATCTCTTCACAGACTGGGGGGATTACAGAGCAGGCATACAGCAGCACTGCAGAGGAACAGAACACAGTGCGCACGATGTATTGACAAACTAATGATCTGCATTCATAAATCGAGCGTCCATTTACTAAGGTTACATACCGACAAATATTAAATACAGAAAGCATGAAACATACAGGACGTGGGTTTTTAGTGCACTTTAGTTTTGAAATATACCCACCATTTGGAGGCGCAGTGTGTTGCAACGTACTAGCTCCAGGAGGCCTAATCTTGTTTCACCTTGACTTACAGTTTTCTCTCCAGGTGGCAAGAGATTGAAGGTGTCCTATTTTTTATTGCCATGGAAAAAATAAAACACACACATTCACAAACACAAACTGCACTTTAAATATTTAATTTCCATAAACACCAGCCGCTCTCCAGACAGCACCTTGTGTGTAGCCCCATTCTCCTCTGGGAAAAAGAATATTCATAACTAGATGTTTTTTTATGGAAATTAACCATTCTTTGTAACATTTAGCATAAAGTTTTTCCAAAGCTTTAAAAATGCTAAACAATGTTAAGTATTTAGCAGGTCATTGTGAATGCAAAACAGCCATGTAACAGCAATATCCCACACTGTGCCCATCTATATGAACTCCAGTCTTACAACACTGTGCTTGTATTCGGTAATGACACAACTCAAACAGTATCTTGCCAGAGGAATTTTGGACGCTGATGGTCTGTGTGATTACCGTAAGGTTGAAGCAAGTGGTTGTGCTGTTATGAAAATAGGCATTAACACATTTGCTTGCAGCGTAAATACATAGTTCCACTGGCAAGGTCTTCTAACAGAGTTTGGTGCAGGTAGGATGAGTGTTCACAGCTAAATTTGGCCTCTTTTGAAAGCTGATGGTGCAACAAATGTTGGTCATCCATGTAACTGCTGTTGTTATGAAAAGCATTCATGTGTTCAAGGGCAACTCCTAATAAACATATTCTTACCTTAAATTACTGAGATTGGGAAGTGCCAATGGTAGTTTACCAAAACATTGCATAAAACCAACAGCCTGTTTGAGGTACTAGCAAAACAACAAAAGTATGGTAAGATGGTAAAGGGACTGTTTTCCAAACAGTCCCTATAAATATAAAAAAATTTTATGTCTGTGAATGAAATCATATTCTGAGCCCGAGGTGTGCATCTCATGTGTCCACAATGAAGTTGCCATAGGCACTGTTGCTATGCTGATTTCAAACCCATACAAGTGACTGCTATATATACACCAAGGTGTCAATATAATAGCATTTCCATAGCATTAAAGTCTCTCAGAACAAAATGCATGTGGGTGGAATGTCTGCATTTATGCACTGACTTTGAACTCGTGTGCATAAGAAAGACAAACAAAGTATTACATTTCAACGATTGTTCAACAAGTGTTTTGGATGAATTCATTTGTATTTTTAGGAGCAGCGCCGCAATCGAGACACTTCACATGAATTTCAGATGATGTAAGCTTTCTACTCAGTTTTTTTTTTCCTGTCAATAAGCGACCCGAATTTCGGAACTTGAAATCACCATCCATGGTACTAAATGTATTTTGGGCAAACAAAGAATGAGCCACTGAGCTTTATTATTCATTTGTTTTTGTTTCACACGCTCATTTATACATTTACTCTCAACCTCTTGAGCAGCACACATTTGGACCCTGATGTCCGCAATACAATATTAAAATTACAAAGGCCAGCCAAAGAGGCTGCAGCCATGATATATTCTTGAAATTATTTTGTCCCTCTGAATACCTCCCCTCTCATTTTAGCTTCAGATATGACATATTAAGTGCATTTTAAATACAACACTCTTTACAAAATTCACATCCTCTGCTTCTCCATGCTGCTTCCAATGTGCCCTGTTTTTTATCAAGGCAACATTGGTTTTAAACCGTTATGACGCTATTTCTATGATGAACAGATAGGAAACGTCCAAACACAAAGCCAGCTTCTTGTAAGTCAACTTGGTAAAACATGGTTATACAAGCCAACCCATATGGACGTCAAGAACAAGATAATGATTTCAGATCATTGCACCGTGGGGCATTGTGCTATCACATTGCACTCTATGCTGTATATGGACCTCATCTCCACCACGTGCCTTCCCCCACACCGCTCCCTGCACAACTCTTTGGTTTAACATACAATGTTCAAGTACTGAGCCCTGGGATAGGAACGTTCTTTTGCTTATTAGTGTGTGCATATGACACCGAGTAAAAAAAAATGCTAGCTTGCTAAATTAAATTTAAACATGCTTTCAATAGCAAAAAAGCCATCTGGTGTTATTTTGTTTGGGAAAAATTGAGGCTAGGAGTTATGATTTTTTTTTCCAAAAGAGTAACTGAAAGAGCAAAACCTGAGCTGATTCATGACTTCCGTCAAAAGTGAGAGGAAAAACCTGGAAGGTTTATCAGTGGCTGTATAATGAAGATAAGTCGACCAAAGTTAGAGAGCCACATTCTGACCAAGACCGCTCGAGACTCAAATATTGACATGAAAGTCGGCCTTTGACCAGTACAGCTGTAATGAATGTTGTTACGGTATGATGTGATGGTTTGCAGAGCTATGCACAAACATTTGGGGGGCCAGGTGCTCGTAGTACAAAGTAGGGCACCCCTCCCCCCAAAAACAAAGACCCAAAAACACAGCAGTGATGTAAAATCATGTTCATGTAATTTTAGATTATTTATAATAATTGCTGAAGCACAATGTAACTTTAACATCACTGTAATAGCCAATTTACTAACTTGAATTATTTCATAAGATTTGGTTACTGTATGTCTTGTGTCTGTGCCATACCACTGAGGAGAAGGGAAGGTGGTCCAATCTGTGAAACAGTATTTCACAAAACTCGTGAATGCATAAGTCTTGTAGTGGGGTCCCTTTTACACTTTAAAACAGCCTCTGTAATAAGCCATGTTTAGGCTCTATTTTGGCCTTTTTTGGAACACAGTGAATGACAGGATTTGCATATTGAAATCAACAGTAGAATAGTTGTTAAAAAAAGAATGAACAGGCAATCAAATCCACAATCTTAAATATCGTTTAAATTTTTTAGAATGTTAAGTGACTTGCTCACCAATTAGTTTTATCTCATCATAACAGGTAGTAATATAATTTGCACAGTGTTTTATTATAAAGCCCTTTTTCAAAATGAGCACTTTTCATCCCTTTGGCATTGACCTTCGAGGGCCGACAAGGCCTGAGAGCTGCTGCGGGGCACAGTCAGGGAGCCACACACGTTTTTCTGGTCAAATCGTTTCATTTTTGTTGCAGATTTAAAAAAAAAAAAACACTTCAGGGCTCTGTAAGTCACTTACCAATGTTGCCAATCTAACAATGTGGCCGGGTAGCTAGTTATCTGTCTAGATAAAACAAAAAGTTTGGGCCAGCTAGGTGGCTTCCTGGTTAGCTATCGGGGTGGATTCTTGGCAACACACCTTGCTACAGAGAGTTAGCAGTTTAATGTTAGGTCAAAAACATATAAAATGGGAAGGTCAGACCAAATAATGTGTCCAGTCCCTTGTTACCTAATTCACCAAACCTACACAGGACACAAAGCACATTTGGACATTACTGATATCTAGTACCATACCAAACACCTCTGTCCATCAAAGAGATCTACAGATCCCCAAAATCCAGCTCCTATACTTTGTAGCTTCACCAATGAGCATAACTTGTTATGTTAGAAGTGTCACAACTTTAGTTTGCATATGCACAAGATAGTATAACAGTAATGTGGTACCTCACGCACCCTTTCTGTACTTACATCAAATTGTGTGCTGCTATTGTTGCTTCTAACTGTATTTAAAGATAGGTAATAGGTAAGATTTTATACCAGGTTCAAAAGCCTTTCAGTTCTGTTCTGGTATCTACTTGTACGGCTGACCTATATGACAGTATGGGGTCCATTTACTAATATCCCAAATGGATAGTGTTCATTTGCATGGCACCCAAAGTGGTTGTATTTCAGTCTTCATGAATATTCAATTATTAATGAGTTGTGGTGCGCTGGAGCCTATCGTGGCATACATTGGGCAAAAGGCAGGGAGACACCCTGGACAGGTTTCCATCTAATCACATACTGTATGACATACAGTAGCTTACTTATTACACATATTCCCATGGGCAGTTTGGTAAGTTCAATTCGCCTAATTTGCCTGTAGGAGGAAAAAAGAGGAAACTCATTCAAACTCAACAGAAAGGCTGGGTCATGTTATGAGTCAAACCTGGATTCTTCACACTGCAAGGCCATGATTCTAACCACTGAGCAACTGTACTGTACTCTATTATGGTCAGTTGAGATGTGTGCTTTCTTGACAGAGAAGAGATTTCAACCAAGGCCAGTGTGGAGAAACAGTTCAGGTTTTATCAAATACACATTTGACATACACAGGAACCAGTGACAGGTGGGATTCTAATTTTTTGACAGATGTAAAACACTTGTTATCTATCAAAACGCATGATTATACACAAGCATTAATCTGGGTTTTTAAATTGACAGCAGTATTTTAATATATTCACAATTTCATGTATTTTTGAAAGGGGGTCTTTGGTACCCAGGTTTGTGAGTAATGCAACAGCAAAGCTTTGAGAGGAAAAAAAGTTTTTGTTGAATTCAGGTATTTTTAAAAGGGAGCATACGGTTTTGATCTCACACTTTGAGCCCATCCATCCTGCACTTGCTTATCTTCACAGCAGCAGCTAGGGGAAGGGAACCTAAAATGGAAGCATGGGAGTCAAAAAGGATGCAGTGCAATCAAGATTTTAACTGCAAGTCTTTGTTAATTAAAGATAATGGTTTATTTCCAACAACAGAAACACGGCACAATGTTATTGAACTTCAACATTTTAAATCCCATTAGTGCAATTACAAACGAGTTTTGTTTTCTTTTGGGCATAATTTGAACACCTTCAGAATTTCAGCTTTGCCTTGTGTCTTCATTAAATGGTGAATGCAAATGACTACTAGGTAACCAGACAATAAAGTCAACAGAATTCAGCCCATTTAACTTTTTTTCTTTTCTGTGTCAGCACACCTGTCGTACTCGCGGGTCGACGGACACCCAGGGGTGTTGATCCGGAAGAGCCTTTAATGTCCCTCTGATATGAAACAGACTGCAGATCCACTTAATTGGTCACAGATCGCAGGTGCATTGACAACTGCTGAGTCTGTGCAGAGACTCTCCGAGGTCCAAAAATAACAAGCAGCGGGAAAAAAAAAAAAAAAATGGAAGGTCCTTAAACGGCAAATCATTTTTTTGAACGAGGACAGAGAAACCTTTGAATTGCAACAAGTAAAATTTTATAGAATTTTATATGGCACAAAAGCTACCAATTGCTTATAAAGTACCCCACCAAGGCTTTTATCAGCCAGGTGAGGCTGTGACTGTCCAAAACGGTTTGTGCCACAGTAGGAGAGGCCATGGAACCATTCTGAAATGCTTTCACCTCAAGGCACCACAAGTGGACTGAGTTCACTTAAATCTGGTTAGTTTCCATTTGTTCCGAATATAGATACTAAAAGTACTCTGTACATTAACTGTAAAAAGTATTCTACAAGCAGGTCTAATCCGAATACACACAAAATTAGTTTATTTCTGTATCAAACTAAGACAATTCTTCGATGAATCAGTGCATTGAATGTCAATATTTTTATGACATTCTGTGTATAACTTCATGGCTTATTGGATTAAAATGTTTCTGTGACTCATAACAGTAATTTTGCATATTTCCATGGCATATTGCGGGAGCGGTTGAACCATTGTTTTAAATTCTGTATCGATTATCATCATGAGTGACAACACGAATTGTAATTAGCGAGGAAAAACAATGATAATTTAAAGAATATGCTTTTTGACAATGAAATATGGCTATAGACAATTTAAATGAACCTGTCACACTTGAGTGAAGAAAACAGCATGTTCATAACCAAAACCATAGCACACAGATGGGGTCGCTCACATTATTGCTCATACCCCCCCACTGAGAACGATAAACGATATATGGTGCATTGTGTTGCTCTTCCAAAATATAACAAAATAGAAATCTGGACTATGTCCCATCCCTACAGAGCAGTCTTTATTTTATGTATTTTTTAGCTACCATGTCACTGAAAGAAAAACCTTATTCAGTGCAGAGCTTATCTGAGCCTGCTTATTGTGTTTAGTGTATTCTGTTCGCACTGCTGGCCCACACATCCATATTCTCATAAGCCGCACTGATGTCCTGAAGCCTGATTTCGATGTCCCCACCCGTCTGATAGGGCCGCCATCTCAACGTCCTCATGGCTTCCGGGTCCCCCTTCCCCAACCTGACAATTCCCACGCCGAGCGGTGACCTTTCACCCCGTCCTTCCGAACTTATCGCGTTTCCCCCGCCTCGCCGCGGTGACAACTGCAATGTTAAGTAATGCCTTTCCCCCGCGGAACACGGTTAACCTTCAGAAGCAGCGGTGGCTGGGTGCAGGCGTCTGTGGTCCGCCCACAGCGAAAGTGGTTGGTTCGCGATGCCGTTTTTTTTTTTTTTTTTTTTTTTTTTTTTTTTATCTGTCCCATCGCCCCCCCGCAGGGTCAGACAGAGCTCAGTGAGCGAGCAGTGCCTGCCAGCCCCTCTCCACGGGTGTCCCGCACGCCTGCACCACCACAGATAAGGAGGGGGGGGGCAACTCTTCAATCAGACTGACTTTAATCATAGGCAGCTCAAACCCGCAGCCCAAATACAAGCACACACGCACGCTCTCTCACATGAAAAGGAAATTAGATGAGACAGAGCACTTTAATTCCCTCCCGACCTCCCCTCCACCCTCCCAACTTCTCTTTCAAACTTCTCCCTTTTATTGTCAGTGAGTTATTTAGACAGTGATGTCATAGGCCCTGTAGTCCTGTTGTCCCTAGCGACTGTCGGTCGAAGTTGGTGGATGGCAAGGCCTCTGTGTCCTTGTCAACAGTCCTTATGTTTCAGCTGTCCGTAATATTCACTGACAGTCCAAATTTTCAGAATGATCTTTAAATGGTGAATCAGGTAAGTGTGTATATGTGTGTGTATATATATATATATATATATAAATATATATTGAATGAACATATAATACAGTAAAATGAATGTGACACATAACACATGACACTACTGAAATTTTCCTCAGGAATCTTATTTTAATTTCAGACTACTAATGCTTTTGAAGTGGACCTTAGGTTAATTCAGCTAATTTGGAAATATACAAGCACAGCAAGGCAGAGACTGGGAGCTGACATAGGAGAAACAAAACCGGGCCAGTATAAAAAGCTGTAAATTATGAATGTGGGTTAGCTGGACCTGACCTGCTTATACCCAGAATAGAGTGGCCTCAGAGAGCCGCTTTTACATCGCAAACACAGTTAGAGGTGTCGGTCAGACCTTACACACATACGTGAAAACGCTCACGCATATGCATACACACGCATACGCTGGCCGATATGTATGAGATGGATGCTTGCATGTGGACGTGTTGTCAATCATATGAATTATTAATGCCTCTGTAACGTAAAATTTTTCCAGCTATTCCACTGTGTACTTTTAAAGCGCAGTGATTTTCTGTCTTTCATTGAGTGAAAATACTGTGAATATGGGTACGAGCTGTAAGAATTCCAACAGCAGCATCAGAGAGAACTTTATTAAAGAACATTTCCATTGCAATTATATAAGGCAGGTTCTGCATATCAATTTTTGCAACCTGGAAGAAAAATCAAAGTTTTTGTGGAATGTGTGCCATAAACAAACATACAAGAAGGATTCAGATCCCAACAGACTGTCAGAAAAATGCAAAACAAAATTGGCTGACATGAACGGAGAAGGAGACATTTAAAATGAATTCCACTGTACTGTAGCAGGCATACAAACAACTCCAGATCAATACTGCAACTTGTCTGTCTTCAAAATCAAAAAAAGGGAAAAAAACTATTTCATCAAAGTTTTCTCTCTAGAAACTCTTCTCTTGACCTTTAGAGCATGACCGCATGTCTGATGAAGTCTGGCAGAATTGAACACAGCGGTTAGTGGAGCTGGGGGTAGTGACAGATAGCGTTATGAAGTTATTCTTCAGATTAATTCCTGAGAAAGGGTAATGAATATCAGTGTTAATTATACAAATTTTCAGACAAAAATGTTACAAAAATGCAAATACGAATAATGAAGAATTATAAGCATATGCAAAGCTTAAGCCTACAACAATTGTGGTCCATCAAATAATTAAGAGAATAATATCCTAGTATGCATAGGGTCCTGCTTAAAAATGCTGAACAGGCCCAGCTACCTGTAGTCAAGGTTGGGATGATTGGGCAAAGTGACTTTTTGCCGACTTTTAAAGACAGGAGATTGTTTTGGCATGTTTAGCATTAGGTTCAGTGACTCAGCTAAAATGGGTGATGTCCCACAAGCTCTGGTGTTTAGGCTGATGTTTGCATGGAACACTGAGGTAAAGGAGAACACTTGGGGGAAGCACATATTTCATGATCCATTGTAATGGTAAATACTTGAATTGATATGTAGTATTTTACAAGGTGACAAGATTGCCAACTAAGTAAGAAAGCACATGTGCTTTCCTAATGCATTCATTGTACACATATTTGTCATACATGAAATTTTTATGTGCAGAGAGAGTATAATATACATGATAGCATGCCCATACAACATTTGGTTAAAACTGGATTTGCTGCATTTCACTTGGTTCGATGAGTCATGGTGAATCTAGGCTGCTCTGATGTTAATAGCCTTATGGTGAATGGCTGTTGAATATGTGGAAGTGTCACACACTTACAATGGGTTTGATATAAAATATGAGTTTTTTTCCCTTTGCACATGTATTTTTGAATGCAATGCCAGACACCAGGGCCTGCTCCTATCTGCTCCACTGTCAAGGACAATTAATTTGACTAATGGAGGGAGTAAAAATTGATGGAATATCTGTCTGTATCAAACTGAGGTAAACTCAGGACTTGCAGTTAGCGATTTTTAGGATATTCCTAACTTAGATCATTCATAAATAAATCAGAGAGGTAACAGAAGGCTTCTTCACACACACACACACACACACACACACACACACACACACACACACACACACACACACACACACACACACACTTGGAGTTGTTTCAACTTGTGTTTGAAAAAACTTCACGTATAGACTGTGGTGCATACAGTAATCTTTTACTCATTGGACATAGTGGGTTCTGCCACTATGGTCCTCCTTAATGAAAAAGTAGAATATATTAACACTGTGGTCTGTCATTTCATGTTCATCATAGCATGAGTTATATTCATGTATGCATTTTGAGTCATGGAACAGAATGGGCACACGGTGCTGCGTCTGATTTAAGGACACCCAGAGAAATCTCACTGTTCAGTGACAAAGGCAATAACACAATTTAGTCTCTGACGCCCAACCTGGGACAGTAACCTAAAGAGATAATTATTGTGATTGATGCCATTCTGTGTCAGAGAGCTTAAGAAGAAGGTGCTCCGTCTTCTTGACAAGTCCGCTCGTTCTGCTCTCTGTTCCGGTGTCATTCACATCATCTTTCTGTCTGATATCATCAGCCAGGCACCACTCTGACTGAGTGGCCCACAGGGTTCTGACACTAATGACTCGACGTGACTGTGACATGTGTTTTGTACCTTTGACCTCTGACCCGGTAAGGGCGTCTTGTAGCGGTGACATTCATTCTCCTGCCTTTGTTTGTGACTTTGCCCTTTATATGTGCCTCCGTCACATGTTTGAGATCTTCAGACAAGGATCCAAGTCAAGAACTACGGTCGCACACTGTCAGCTAATTACAAACCGCAGGGCAGTTTTGCGCTTAATATTAGGGCTACCAGCATTTACCTGAAGAGATAATTTGAGGGTTGCCATGCCCACGCAACTCATTGAATTTGAATGATGTAATTTTTCACTATTTGCCTCTGCCAATTAGAAAACATATTACTATTCATTAGTGGCACAATGTACAAGCTAATTTTAGCCTGATAGAATTATTATCCTAAACAGAGCTGTCTGCTCGCATGGCAGCACACTGACTGTGACATTGTTCAACAGCATACATCTTGTTTTAATTAATGCTTTCCATAGTACCTTATGAGACTGGTTTCATTGACTGCATTCCTTTTCCTGATAGCCTACAAAGGAGAGTAGTTGGTATCAATGCAATTGAGTATTGAAGGCTGGGGAAGCTTTCAGTCTAAATCTCCTTCAGCTCTCCACATGTTATTACCAGGTCATTAATGTTGCTCACTTGTTCAATGCAAATTTGATTAATCTTCAATTCCATTACAGAGTAGTGACAGCCAATATGATTCTGACAGCACTTAACTTCAAACTGAAACTATTTTTTTTTTTGTGTTGGAGGTATATTCATTTGCCTGTATTTTAGCAGGTCTGGTCTCGTCATTGTTCGTTAGCAATTCCACTGTTGCCTAATGCAATGACCTTAAAGCCTTTCTGCATTATAAATCAAACATGGCACTCTTTAAATAGGGAAATTAATTATTTACAGGTAAAGCTAAAATACCTAGCAGGAATACAACCTCAAAGTATAATGCTTTTTGGCTGAGAAGCTGCATTTTTTTAATGACTCACTTAGTCTGTCCTTTCATAAATGTCCTCTGTGGCTTGCTTTCACTTTTTTATGTTTTTACACTTTTTGGGATATGTCAACAAGTAAAACTTGCTGAACTTAATAAAACCAACAACATATTCGTGCTGTGAGTGCTGCTTCATATTGACCATGGCATAGCTGGACTGGAGAGCCGAATCAGTAATGAAGTTCATTTTAGAGAGAGAAAATTCCAGAAACAAACCAAGAGAAGTCAAATTCATGGATTACAAGTCTATGAGTTTGGTGAAACTTACTTGGAAATAGTTTTGGTGTCTATTGGAGGTCTGGTTTTGATACAAGTTGTGAGTTTCAATGAGATTTTTCTTGTCAGGTTGATCTTAGCTACAGTTCTCTAATCAGAGAGCTGATCGTCTGTATTTTGTCTACAGTGATCGTCTTGCAGTTCACTGCATAGTCAGTGACACATTGAAACATATTTGGGTGTCAGCATGAGGCATCACAAAGAGTAGAATCACTGCTTTCTTCAAGTACTCACACCCTACCATCAAAACATTGAAATTTAGGCCTGGGAATGTGGTAGCAGTGGTGACCAGTTAGGATCATATTAGTTCAAAAAAATTATTCCATTAATTGACAGTGAAGGAGTAAGAGACTCACACTTTTGAGTGTGAGCAGTTTTTTGATTGAAGAGAACTGCACGTTTTGCTAATCCTAATGTTCTGTTCTCTTCAATCAAAAATGCTAAGATGTTATGCTACCGTGTATTTAGCTCACTATAATCCTTTAAGCCAGAATGTTTTACACAGCCCAATAATAAGTATTGGCATACTCATAACAGTGGGTTGGACAAGTGAATTTTAGCTATAAAAATGCAGTATAGTAATGTAAATATGAAACACAAAATCCAGGGGATAATGTGACCTTGGGCTGACTGTCACAGTATAGTTTCTGGAATCCATTACATGGACTGTCGGGTCATTCACAGTGTAGCAAGTTTCTGTTTCAGACACAGCTTCTTCATCCCAAGTCTGAAGGAAACAATCAAACAGTGGAAAAAGGAAACAATTGAAAAAATAATTTCATTTCTACATGTTCACAATATTAGAGAGAGGTGCAAGTTTTTTTTCTTCTCAAAAATCCCATAACACAGACAGCTGGGGATTATATGCTTGAAGAAATAAAAAAGTAAATATATTTCTGTGTGAGTGTTTCTTCAAACAGACTGAGTGTCCTTACCTCACCAGGGAAAACACTTTTATCATAAAACTGTGATTCCTGTTAATTCTTTTGAAAACAAATCATTGTAATGAAAACATCTCACGAAACAGCAGCAATGTCCAATATCTTTCATCTGATAACTTATGCATTCTGGCACTTGTTCTCAATAAAAGCAACCTGAGTTTATTCAACATGACATGTCCTAAATCTGGCTAGCAAGCTAAAATGAGCTGGTGAGGGTGTTACATAAAGTTGCATAAGACCATGCATCTGTCTCTCCATCTGTCTGTCTGTCTGTCTTGCCCAGCTCTGATCTAAGGTCTTTGTTTAACCTTAATATCCCTTCCAATAAGTAACACAATTGATTGGATTTTTTTGTCATGATACATATTTCCACCATACCTAAGTCACCAAGCAATTCCACTGTGGGCTGGTTCAACCATTTTGCCTGGAAGGTCTGATTTTCGTGGTGAATGTATGGTTTACCATGTCTTTTTGTAACAATGGCTTATTTCAGCTCATTAACATATGCAGGACCTTAAGTTATCCTTTACTTTGTGATTAGTTGCAGCAAACAAGGTGATGAAGGCATGTTTACTAAAATAAAGTGACTGGTCAAAAAAATAGACACAACTAGCTGTTCTATTGTGTACCCATAAATAAAAGTAATCTGTATTGTAAGATTAGCTCCTGGAGCAGTACTTTTGAATCAACAGAATTTAGACATCCAGTTAAGATTATCTACAGAATTAAGATATGTGGCTAGTTACCATGCAAAATGAAGACCGTCCTTCAGTCTTACCTTACGTTGATTATTCTGTCTTACTACAGTACACCGTGGGGAAGATCACTGTAAAGTAGGATTGGGAGGAGAGAAAAAAAAAAAGCACAGAGCTAAGCGACAGAAATTATTCTGAAAGTAAGATTCTCAAGGTCAAGAAACACGAGCATTGACCATATAGATAAAGCCAGTGAGCAGCTTACAGCATATGAAATTATAGATGTTGAGACTGATATGAATGCCTGCAGTGCACTCTATGTGTATGTCTCAGAGTATGTAGGAAAAAGCATATTGGTAAATATTCCCTCTTTAATTCATCTCATAATACCTGCATTAAATATTTTACATATAAAAAACAAAAGTTACATATGCTTATTGACTTAGGTTTCTGTTTCCTTCTGCACAAATACATAACTATATTCATAGAATGTGCTCATACTTCATAAAATATTAGGGAACAAACACTGCATAAATTTACAGTATACTCACATTTATGAATGCAGTGCATATATACATGGACATAAGGCATATGTTATATCATGACACTGGCCTACAGTCAACATGAGACCTGAGCTAAATTTTTTATATTAACTTAATATTTCCCATGACCCTAGATTGGATGAAGCAGGTATAGAGAATGGACAGATGGAAATGTTTGTTATATATTTACTTTTCATATATTTACCGCATAAATCATACAATAGTTTTTGTGAGGCATTAAAAACAAGGGTTTACTCTCAAGCTAATCATGTGCATAAATAAACAGGAAGCAAATATATAAAGACCAACAAAATGACAATGATATTTCTTATGCTCTAATCTCCAGCATTTCTCATTATGAAGGTTTCCTACGCATTTATTCATTGGGTATCATTGCCTTCACCCAGCTATAACAATCACTATCAATACTCATGAAGGTAATTTAATTACAGTAAGTAAAAATGAACTGCCCGACACACAGTAGATTGAACAAATGGTGTTTACAATGCACGAGCAAATGCATGTCCCCAAACATTTGTTTGCTAAAACCTAATAAAGTTGTAAATACACATCTACAGCAAGAATCCTCCATCTGATCACAATGATTCACCATCCGGCAAACATATAAAATGAATGCTTCACCCCTCCTGAAATAGCAAAAGATCCATCTGCACCAGAAGGTAAGAATGCCGACTACTACTCGGTCATTTAAATTAAGCATACCGTTGCAAATTTTTTACCTACCTAAGTATGTCAGCCCCATAAAATTGTTCTCAGAAGTAATGGGAACCTTTTCCGGTAATTGACATGAACTCTTGATGTTTATTATTTATGTGAATGATTTTATTAGAAATAATAGCTGAGCATGGGAGTTCTGTTTGGTTTGGGGATATTTTTGATATGGAAAAGCCGACTGTTGTTTGAGTTTTATACTGTGTGAATGTGTAGTTTCCAGTGTACCAGTTCACGAATAGCCTGCCATTATGAATAAAGTCATTTCTTTCCTGGTGTCCAGACTATAATAAAAATTGAGAAATGTCATAATATATAAAAACATTGATTGTATTCTGAATCACATGTATAAAATGTTACCAGAAACTACTTTCTGACTGCTCAAGCCTTTCAGAAAATGATGCTTTTCTCTCTGTTAAGCAACAGCAGTTCTGAGAAGAAAACTTGCATAACTGTGGGTAGACTTTGTAATTGGAAACAACTAATTTAATTACATTGGATTTCACCCAGATTCATGTCACTCAAAGATGAATCCCCTACTGAATAGGAAAGAGGGAATTATCACCAGAGGGTTTGAAATAGCATGTGAAATCAGCAGGGCAACCACTGAACACCACACAAATGCATATTGGGTTTAAGAGGTTTACAAGTAATGTTACAGTACTATTATCTGTATGTGCAGAGGACTGGTCCAGGCTTTTTTCATTTTAAACCTTTTTTTCCTCTTTCTTTCTACAGAGGCCCAAATTCATGGACCTGTCAAGTCACTTCCAAAATGATCCATCAGTTTAGTGTGGAGTCTCCTCCAAAGCATGTGTTGAGGTTGTCAATCCATGTTTCGTTTGCACAGCGCCGTTCTTCAGTTGAGTCCTGATTGACAATCGGATTTTGTGGGATCTAAAGCACTCTTTCACTGGGTGATAAAGCTAATTATTCACTATCCTCTGGGACTGCAGGCTGCAGTTGGATATAGTTTTGATATGGATGTATGGGTATAGTTTGAAACCACATGACAAAGTGTGTCCCTACACTAACAACAGTCATTAGCAGGAAATGCTATCAAACCTAATAAGCAAATATAAGCAAAGTATAAATATTCTTTAGCCAGGCCACAGGATGCTGTTTCTGTAATAATCTCCCTCACTCACAACACACGTGTGTACTTATGCAACTGACCTCTTGTTACATATTTGTACCTCTAAACATTTTTTTATATTAACAAGTACTATGTAAAAATGTGCTCACACATTAGTTAATTATGCACATATTATGGTCACTTAATGGAAAGCAAAAACTTCATTTTCATTTCAGTAGCTTGGTCTTTACCGAATTTCACAGCTTGTTGTGAAATGCAAGGACACATTATGGTTTTAATGTTTTGGAATATGAGGTGGAGAATTAATTACGGTGCTGAGGAAAACTCTTGTTTTGCACTCTTGCTCTATGTGTTACTTTGCGCATCATTTTTCAATGAAGAACAAATGTCTCATTCCTTGGAAATGTCACTGGTGTTTTTTTTCAGTATGTGGGTTTTCATTCTCATATCTTATTCCATAATTTGAAACCTACGCACTTGTGGCCAGGGAATGGTGATTACAGAGTGAGAACAAGACTTCTCTCATATTGCTTCCAATGTTTTGAAGAGAAATATGCAAGAGAAATTATAATATAGCTCCTAGGAAGGACATTTATGAAATTAAAAAGTGTACTGCTTTGCAAATTCAGATTTACATCATTTAAATTGTTTGGACTGTTCGCAAAGCTTTCTATTTAAAATCCTTATCCTTACAAACTGTAGAATGAGGACACCCCAATAAATTCTGAACACAATTTGACCTGAGAGGAACCCCAAATGTACCTATTATGTATGCTAGCATGTTTGTACATTTGAACCGCTCTTTTTTAAAGTATGAAAAGGCCTGTCTGTGGAGCGACCATGTATTCCTTATCATAACAGCCTACTTTATTTTCAGAGTACAGGTTAAAGCACATTAAAACACAGCATTATAAGAATTTCATAAAGCATTAATTACATTAGATATTGATAATAGAGTAAGCATACACAATGCTTTATGATGGCTGAAACATTCTATCAGTTTATGTATTGCATGACTTCCTTTTTGTACACTATGGGGTTTTTTTTGGAAAATAACTATTTATAATTTAATTTTATGTTATTAACACAACAGTCATGAAGTATGTACATGCATGATGTATGGAACCTAAGAAGGGTGACCTAAATCCGAATGTTACTGCTACAACTTGGAGCAATATTGTTTTCTCAGTCAATAATATCACTAAAATATTTGCAAACTGAAATCTTGTTCAGCAAGACAGTCACTCAATCACTTCTCGTTTCATAAGTCTCCCTCTATATCATCCATCCAGATTACCTGGAACATAACGCAAATTGAATCTTTTATACTAAGCCAAAAGAGTTCAGAAAAGTTTGAGCCTAAACTAGTTTCCATGACAACATAATTTTCTGAGAACAAAAAAGGCCCGACTGGGTTTCACTGTTGTCATTGTAGACCTGATATTCGCCACAGTGCCTTTCAGTCAATTGGGGAAAGCGGTCTTGAAAAGACTTTTTTTCTGCTGGGAGCAGCCCGTAGCAGTAATTCATTACATCCTGCAGCTACTGTAATTATTCTCAATTATTCAGACGGTCGTAGAGGCCAGGAAAGAACCAGAAGCTTTCTGCTCACTGTCCAAAAGACGACCCAAGGCTGGAGAAGGGGGAGCTGACAAGACAACAGACTTTAAAAAACTGTGTCCTCAATTACAAAGCCTGCTTTACCAGACAACCACTCTTTTTTTTTTTTTTTCCTAATTTAAGATATGTTGGCTGGTCCTTTTTCTCACAAAAGTTTTACGTAAGCCTATGTCAGTACGCTGGCTTCTTAGCTGTATTTGTGTTTGGTTTTTTGTTTTTCTGCCATGTATCTGCCGTGTGCTTTTGTTTTCAGAGTCCTCATGTTCCTGTCCCGCCTTCTTGATTACCTGCCACTGCTGATCACCTGACCAGTTTCACCTGCCTGCCACTGCTGATCACCTGACCAGTTTCACCTGCCTGCCACTGCTGATCACCTGACCAGTTTCACCTGCCTGCCACTGCTGATCACCTGATCAGTTTCACCTGCCTGTCTGCATCACCTCATTATCTGTGTATTTCCTGCCTGTTGCTTTGCATGCTGCCTGGTCATTTTAGTGTATTCTTCTGGCTTGTACCCCCTGATCTCCTGTCTTTGTACCTTTGTTTACCAAACCCTTGCTAGCCTTTCACTACGCCATGAGCCTCTGATTTTGATCATTGTTTTTGAGCCCCATGGTTGCCAAATTCCTGCCTGTTTTTTGATTACGCTTTTCTTGTTGATTTTGATTGTCTGCAGATTTATTTTCTGGTTTTGGCCCTGCCTGTCTACCTACCACGAGATTTGTTTGCTGGACTATTTAATAAAACTCCATTGTTCCCATAATCCCAGGACTGCGTTTTGAGTCCATGTCTGTCTCCTAACAACCTCTCTCATGTATTTCTTTTCTGTAAGTTAGCAAGCTAATAATTTTATCATTTTAGAATTAAATTGACATAGGGAATGGAGTCAGTGGTCACATTCGTATATTGCCAGAGAGTATCATTGAAGGATTACCCACAGTACAGTTCACCAAGTTCAAATGCAGTGTTCTCAAAAGCACATTTATGCATTTGTGTTGTTTAAAATTTTCATCAGCACTCAAGTTCTCAAAAAAGCTTCAACTATTCATTCAATCTTTTATTCCATCTTCTCAGGTTTAATAAATAGTTAATATGACAAATCTATTTGTTAAATAATACCCAGTGCATCTTGTTGCATTTATAATATTGAGAGACTAAAGCTGTAATTGGCATAGACATCCATTTCTACTCTCTGCTTCTGGATCGAAGTCGGCAACCTGCCCCCAACTCCATTCTGATGTTTCATAATATATTTAAGCCATGGAATGAAAATGACAAGCTGAAGTAGAATGGACTATGGAAGAGAAAATGATGGTATCCTATTAATCTATGAGGCTTGAGATTGGCCCATAACATCTGATCCAGGTGGTTCATCCATCACATTCTGAGCTGATCAGAGTCATCTGTAACCTGTTATCAACCTGAGAACGCCATATTGGGATCACAAGGACAGAGTATGCCTCTGAGCCCCTCAGAGACATTAAGACAGCGCTGGAAATCCACCCCATAATGAGCTCCAGAAATATTCATGACTTCATTTGGTGCTGGGATTTAAACTACTTATCAATCCATTGCTTTTTGAATTTTTTGGAAAATGAGAATTGTGACCTTATTTCAGACCATGGATCTGGGCCGCAGCTCAAGAGCTGTAATGAGACGCATGGAGGGTGCAGTATTAGGCTGAATTCAGCTTTGAGCAGGAATGCGTGCATAGTGGTGTACAGACTATCTTTCCAATACACTTTACATGCACAGGCCAGAGTGATGACCGATACCGTGTGTGTGGGGCTTTACAAGTTGATGATTGAACTAAACCAAAGGTGCACAAACAGAATGAAGGACACCGAGAGAATTGACACTCATGTCAAACGACATGGTAGCATTTTGCATTTTGACACCAACAGTGAGTTTATTTCAAAAAGGAAAATCCTTACAGATTTAAAATGGAGAATTGTAATCAACCAGAGAATTGCAATCAGTGGCAACTTGCAAGGGCTGATGATGGGACTCTTAGTGTGCACAATACAGACAAAAATCTAAGGAACTAATTCCTCAACCACTAAGGTCTCAAAGGAGACAGATTAGAGGGAACAAATCCCTAAAACAAAATACACACTCCTGTGGGAGAATCCCAACTCTAAGAAATAAAAAGAAACTAACATTTCAGGAGTGATAGAACTAACAGCTCTTAATATAGAAAGAGCAAACTGCAAAGTACCATGCAGATACTTAAATAGCAAAGTTCTTAAGTGGGTAAAACAGACCAACCCCGCAAGAAAAAGAAAATAAAGAACTTTGTAAAGATTCCTACATTTATACTTACATTCAAGGCTTACTAAGCCGAAAACCAGCAGACAAACTCTCTGCCTATACCGGCGAAGTGTATAGATGACACTAACGCAAAGAAATGCTGAAGCCCTGGGTAATATAAAGACCTCACACACCTGAAACCAATTACTAATCGGCCACACCTAGCAGTCAACCGATAACCAAACAAGATAGGAAAAGATAGTCGATTGGTCAGAAGGACATCGTTACCTTCCCGACGATAGAACAAATGAAAAAGCACGAAACAAGCAATAAAAACAAAGATAACACCTGCAATCATGACACAAAATTACCATTTTAAAGGGGAAACACTTAAACAGTCATGTTACACATGCCAGTTGCGCTCTGCATAGTTACTGTATCAGATATATTTAATTACATTCAGCATTCAGTGTGGTAGTTTCATTAATTATGCAAAATATTTTAGTTTGTGTATATTTGTTTGTGATTGTTTCTTTGTGTGTCAGGGAGAGAGGGAGCAGAAAGGCAAATTGAGGACAGGAAAGAGTAGAGGAAAAAAAAGACCTTTATCCACCTCTGCCTTCACTCACTTTCTTCTTCTGTACATCACAGCTCTAGTCATGTAATCCAGTATATCTAACACAGGTATAGTTACAGTTACATGCAGAATTGACATAATAAAGCACATGTTATTTGTGCAGTCATGTTTATTTTGTTTTTTCTTTTTTATTTTACCCTGCAAGATTGTTTCTCATTTAGAATCACTCATTTCTGAAAAATTCTGCATAAATTCTGATACATTTCCCAACAAGCTGGTGACTATTTTCTGACTGTAAGATTCACAGGATAGCGAGCACAGAATAAAGGAGAGTCACATTTGTAAATTACAACAGCTAATAACCTGTGGATGCCTTGCAAGTTGCCTGGAGTTGCGATGGAGGTGTAATGTTAGCTAATTATGCTGGTGGAACAAAGCCGCTGCTTCAGATTCCTGCAATTAGCTAATGACAGACCAGCCTACATTTGCCAGGTTTAGGCTATAGGGGTCAGCCTATATCTGTCGTCAATACTGTTCCCAAGTGAAGCACTGATGGGAGGTATACATTTTTTTCGATGCATGAATAATGTTACATGATGGTTGAACGTAACTAAACCAAAGGCGCACAAACAGAATGAAGGACACTGGGAAAATTGACACTCAAGTCATAAACAACACTGTAGCATTTTGCATGACCCCACCAGTGAATTTATTTCAAAAAGGAAAAGATTTAAAAATAGAGAATTGTAATCAACCAGAGAATTGCAATCAGTGGCAACATTACCATTTTAAAGGGGAAACACTTAAACAGTCATGTTACACATGCCATTTGGGCTCTGCATAGTTACTGTATCAGATGTATTTAAATATATTCAGCATTCAGTGTGCTAGTTTCATTAATTATGCTATGTCCCTGTGGTTTACATTGTGTCAAGATAGGAAACTTGGTAATACAAATACCTGCCACAGTGTTTGTATATATACATAATGTGTAACCTATTTAATTAGAATACAGGTGTACTTATGGTACAGAGAACATAATTTAAAAGAACTGTAGATAGAAAAAGACATTTGGGAAATGTGTTATTTACATTGACATCTATAGTGTTAAATTAAATTTGTCAAATTTCTGGAAGTAGATATTGATCATAAAACTTATCTGTAAAATTATCTGTTTTAAATACAGATTTTTCACTGATTACAAAACATATGGAAGACGGCTTTATATGCGTTGAGTGATATTTAACAAAGCAGACTGCACACGACTTCAGAGGAATCAATGTGAACCTGATAGACATATTTGCTCCGGGGGAAGCATCTGTTAAGAAATGTTTTACAATATATATAACGAATGGAATCACTGGAATGTTTCAATTAGTGGAGTCATGGGTTGAAAGGGGCATTTTATTCTTCTTTAAAACACTGTATGAATGTATTCAGTATTTCACAAGAAATAGAAAATACCACCGACTTTCCAAAATGCGGTATTTCTGTGCGAAACAAAAATTCTATAGATCATCTACTTTTGGTCATATTATAAGAACACTGATTTTTGGAAAAATCGATATTGTCATTACCCATATTTTTTGTAATTTTTTATCTTTTTAAATCATGACAATTTTTAATCACAAATCTTTATACTTTTGTAAAAAAATAGTCTGGTCCATTCTCAATTTAGCCCCAATTAATTTTTTTAACTTTTGTCAGTAGAAACTGTTATGTGTGACATTGCTGTGGTTTTGTCCCTGTGTAATCCAGTTAAAATCGTAAAAAAATGTATCTATCTCTTGTAACATTTATGTATTTATATATGGCATCTCTAAAATGCGACCTTGAACTGAAATGTTCAAACATCCACCTTCTCTGTCACCTTATGTTTCTCCTGATTTTTCCCAAGCTGTGCACATCTGTACAGAAGTGTTGGTTAACCTCCTGATTTTTCCCAAGCTGTGCACATCTGTACAGAAGTGTTGGTTAACCTCCTGATTTTTCCCAAGCTGTGCACATCTGTACAGAAGTGTTGGTTAACCTTGGCACCGGTTTTCCCTGAGCACTGTCTCTTGCCGTTGATGCGTCTGTATGTGTATATGTGTGTTGTCCCAGGTCAGGGTCAATCCCTAGCAGACTCTCCCTCAATCCAACATCATGGCAGATAATGACATTTGAGACCAAGGAGTTTGTCAAGAAATAAATTACCTGGGTACCATAATTATGATAGTTAATGGCTTTAGGGAAGGTTTTATTGCAGACAATATGGTCTGAATGAAGTCTCCATCTGTGTATATGCTGCCAGGGGAAATATGTTTTTTTTTTCATTCCTTTTTTCCCCCTCTATCCGCATCTTGTCCCAATAACTTGTCACTTGTGAAAGGCCTACTCTGTGCCAAAGTAGCCAAGAAAGGGAAGCTATTGCTCTTGAGAACATGAAAATATATTTTTTTAAAGTGTCAAATGTGAGAGACACTCAGCTTAACATAAAAAAACTGATCATCACCGTGGACACTTTTGAAATTAAAACTGAACCTCTATCCCCCACCCACCTAAAAAAACTGTCAAAATAATACTTTAATTTTTAAGTAGCTCTCCACTCCGTAATGCAGTGTGTAAAATGCAGGAGGGATTTAAAACGTTTTACCCTTGACTCATTCACTGGCACCACTTCATCTGTCATAGAGTGTTTTGCCATGACCAGGAGTTTCAGACTTATTCAGATATTTAAAAGGGTTCAGTATTTCTCTGAACCCTCTTCATTGGGCCATCCAGCCAATGCTGTTTTGCTGTCAAGGTCACTTCCTCATTTTGACTTTAGTTTCTCCTTCCC
Organism: Albula goreensis; assembly: GCA_022829145.1. Lineage (NCBI taxonomy): Eukaryota > Metazoa > Chordata > Actinopteri > Albuliformes > Albulidae > Albula > Albula goreensis. The sequence continues at coordinate 7,909,479 of CM040744.1, forward strand.
TTTGAACCTTTTGCCTCTAGAGCTGTTGGATGGGGAAGCACGAGAGAGTCACACATGCGGTGTGAAAAATCACCGCCTTCTCCTTCACTGGATTGGGGGGACCGCGACGTTGGCCACACTGACCTTCCCAGGATTCCATTTCTACATTTTTTTTGGGGGGCGGGGGAGCTACACCTGTGGTCTTGACAACGTGCGAGGGGGAAAAAAAAACCGGAGCTGTTACCATGGCGATGCTACGTGATGGATGCTTTGTTTTTCCCATGCGGTCCAGGTTCGACCGGGTGGAGCTGTCAGCGTGACCTTCACAGATCTACATGTTCCTTACTCAATGAATGCACTCTCCTGAGGGAACGGAACGGAAATCCATGACAACTTATTTTGCTGGGTTGGATGATACATCTGTGATGGTTCACCACGACCTTGAGCTGTGCGATACAGGCTCTGTCCTCTGAGCATTCCCTGGGCTAGTGTCCTTGCTGTGTGAAGTTGTGCTGTTGTTTTGAATCATTATGAATAGAAAAAGGGAGTTTAGTTGCTTAGTGTTTTAAAATGCAATTTGTCCCTATTAGAGAGAGAAAATGGTACAACATGCAAGGTATAGTGGGCATAATGTTCAGTAGTATCCAGTATTCAGTCCACGGAGGACACATCGAGCAAAAAATAACCAGCAGTCAGAGAGTTTGTCTTTTTTGCATTCTATTATTTCCACTACTTGTCCCTCCTTTGACCACGGGACTCTGTATGCCTACTCCTGATTGACACCATTCATATTTACTGTGAGAAAATGTCTGCTTTCCCTTCACTCTAACACTGTTCTCTGTTCAATTTATATACAAATCATATTTGCTCAAGATACAATTCAGGGAAGTTCTACCCCGAAGGGCAACTTGTGATTATGTTTCCTTGTGTGCAATAGCGTCACAGTCCTACTGGATTGCTTTCATTGTATTCTTCTTTAGATGACCAGTTCTATGGTTCTCTGGCAGGACAGCCCCAGGTCTCTCATCTCTATAAAGGAGCAGGAGAGCACACTTACCCACCATCCTCTGTCACACAGTGTCCCTGGCGCCGCTCAAGCCTGCGTTTTACACACTTGTTCTTTTGATGGAGGATGATAGTGATGAGATTCTCATCACATGCTGAATTATCTATTATTTAAAGAGTCCTGTGCAAAAAGACAAGGATATTTTGAGTTGAGAAGGACTAATGAATGCAGAAAAAATGTGAAAACCCACATATTAACTTGGTTTCATAGACATTCCTCATATTTATCAATGTCAGCCTATTATATTAATATGTGATAGATCATGCCTCTCTCTTTCGCTCTCTAATAAAGGAATAATTTTTCTAATTTACAAAGTAGCAGATGTTCATTTAAAAGCAGTGATCTAAATTAATCGAGAGAGAATCTGGACGTTGGTCACTGCCAATTCTTAATTAAAGTACTCACTATGTATGAATTATATACCCTCATACCATTTCACTCAATCACTGGTCATCGGATTCATGTGTTAAATATGGTAATTGGTATATTAATATGAAAAGTGGAGGGAACAATACGTAAAGTCGAACTTCGCAGAAAACCTAAGACTTATAGCTTGTCTTACATAACATTTTAGCACTGTAAATGTATGTTTAAAACATTTTTCATGCTCTTATGTCATCTCATGACATTCCCCTGTAATGCATGAACAATGAATGGCAAATGAAGGCTTGATTTACAACTCCCAGCAATGTCATTTTTACACCCAATCTCATAATGGGCCTTCCAACAGTTAGATGGCTGTCCTACAGAATGTAAGCCATTTCTGCTCAAGGTTTTTTTCCTGAAAAGCTTATTTTAATATGAATTTATGCTGCCTTACGTCTGTTCTTGTCTGCCTCCATTTCCCAGAATGCAACCTGCAGTGGTCACCCTTAATAGATTGTAAATATGTTGTTGCTAATACGCATGCAACTTCCTCTCTAATAATGTCTGCAAGCAAGACTGCCCCGTGCAATGTTGAAATCGGTGGTGGTTATGTATAAATTAAATCTGCGGCAATCCACAGAGAAAAGGGCTATTGGGACAATATATTCTGGAAGGGAGTATTATAACCATAGGTAGACTAGAAAATCATAAAAGGACTATAATTAAATTGTGTTTTACAGATATCTCAACAAGTAAAGGGCTTTCCAAAATGAATATCTAATACAGCAATGGGAAGGTACAATGTGCATCCTATATTTTACATTAATAGTGATGTTACCCTTTAACTGAGCAGCAGTGGCCACAGTCCAAAAACTAAATTGAAAATGTTTTCCAAAACCAGCCCTCCTTTTATATTTTGGGCACTCATCAACATGCTGGTTTTCAGTCATCTGGAAATTCAAATGTACCCCCTGCCAGCCTCCTCAGCGCACAAGAAAGTAACAATCCATACCCATCTGAGCCCTCAGGGGGGCAGCATCTGTGCCACTCAAGGCAGGATAGAGTCCAAGCTAGATCTGCTGTCCCAGCTCGATCGGGACAGCACCACATCTCTGCAGACAGATAATGAGAGGGACAGTGTTAGTAATGGATGGCGTAATGAGCAGGGCTGAGTGTGGAGTTGGGGGTGGGGGGTTGGCATGAGGGCGGGGCTGGTTGGCAGCGCTGGCTTTGGACTGGATGTTTGGTCTGGAGGGGTGTGGGATGCAGACAGGCCCCCCGCATCCCTCGATCCCTCTCCAGCACCCACCCCCGGTCTGGCTCCAACCGTCGGTGCGTCTTAATAACAGAAAGCGTCAGAAGTCATCAGGGAGCCGATCCGCTCAAGTGTGCCCCTCCAGTCTGTTGCGATCCGGGGTCCGTCCCGATCCATGCCGAACCCCGGGACCCTCAGATGGCGCTGTCGATAGTGAGGTTTTTTCTGATTGGATGTTGTTGTTTATATTCAGTAATTAAGACAAGGTGATTAATCTTCATGTCTACTGAGAGTCCTGCAGAATAAATAGAAAAAAGTACAGAAACAGACAACTCTCTTCTTCACTGTCGGCTTCCTCACACGGACTATTACTTACACCTCCGTTCAGCCCCTTTCTTGCCCTCTCTAAGCCCATACGACCTCTGATCAGAGACAAGTGAACAATTATATTAATCTTTCTCAAAAATAATAGCGGAAAAAGGCAGAGAAATCTGCAGCCGTATGTTGTTTATTATCATCAACCTTTAATGTTATATGTGTGTGACCTCTCCCAATGAATTATGTATTTATTGAGCAATACTTGTAAATACAAACAGAATAAAGTGTTCTTTTTGGTATTTGGAATAGAAAACCTCACAGAATAAAGGAAATTTATTTCAGTGAAGCATATGAGGTTCTGAATATATCCCTTAGAGGATTTATAGATGTGTTAAGAGTATTAACTTTTATAGAACTTAGTAGGTCATCCAACTGACCTGCTTTGAAGTGTTTCTCTTAAGTCTGATTAATTAATCCAAGTCTTACATTGATTTGTTAATTACTCAACATCATAAGTTAAGTGGTCACCGAAATTAATGAAAAATATTGTGTTAGATTTGTAAAAAAAAAATGCTGCACTAAGCTCAAAGATAAGCACAAAACACCATGATGATTAGGCTGAGGGCCCCCCTCTGTGTTAAGATTATTAAAATGTGGAAATAATTTCAAAACTGCGTTTTCAATACTTGAACTGTTAATAACTGTGACATATGCAAAATAGTTTATTTCACACATAAAAGTATTTGCCACAGAAATGGAAGACGGATTCTTCTAAGCCAGCATTTCAACAAAATATGAAGTGTGTCTCAGTTGCATAGAGCATAAAAAGGACTATCAAGGGCTTGCCTCTTTTGTCAAGGCCCTTTTATTCTCCTCTGTTTGTCTTGTAATTCATATGCACCAACACTGAAAATTATTTTGACCTTCTGTGCTATGGCTGTTTTCACCTTGGGCGAAGCGCAGTTCTGTAGATCACAGTGTCAGAAGAGCATCATCGCTTGTCTGCGCTAGTGTGGTGTAATGGGAGGGTGAGACTCTCTTTCGCCCGAGGTAAGAGGCAGCAAATGCATCACGGTCGGTTTTATTCTCCGTTAAGCATGAATACCTCAAGGGATGTACAGTAGATGGGAAAATCTCGCCGGCACAGGACAAGGAGTAAAAAGCAAATATGTTCCACAATATCCTCTTCATATTTCAGCAACAGGGGCCGAGACTGTGCTGTAAAACTTTACTTCCTTTGGTTGTTTTGTAGACCAAGGCAGAGACGATGGTCTGTTATTACTTGCCATTTTAATGCTTCTTCACAAGCGCCCGCGGACATCTCTCAGACAAGGTGATCAGAACCCAGATTTTGTCTTACTTTTCCCCACGGCTTTCTGTGCCTCCAATTTTTCAGCTTCAGTATAGTCACAATTTCTTATGGGAGGTTAAACACGGAATCAAATTCAGTGCCACAGGACCTCATAATCTTAAAATATTGAACTCATTATCTGCGGAGGGAGATAAGAGAGGTGCATGTGGTTGCTACATCTTTGGAAGGCCAAAATGACTTTTGCTAACTTAGTATCGCTCACACACTTTAGATTAATGCTATTCTGTTGATGCAAATTAGCAGAATTGAATTTTTGTTCTAAGTTCACAAAATTAATAAATGACCTTGAAACTGCTTCTCTAATTCTTCCCCCCATTTCTCCCTTACTCCACCCCCCCAAACTAATTGCTATTAATGATGTTTAATTTGAGTTTCAGAAGTGCGCCTCATGTAGAAGCCACTGAGTCAATAAGCGTGTAATTGTACTTTATGTCAGCAATTAATCAAGGTTATCTATTAATCAAGGTTATGGGCTTTATAGTGACACATATCAATTACCCAGAGAATCGGTCAGCACTTTTTACTGTTAAAAACTGTACCCAGAAAGAGAGCGAGATGACGCATATAACCCTTACTGCTACATTTGTTTTGCTTTCTGTTTTCACCTTGCCCTGATAAGGGTGAGCGTAGCACTTCATAAGGACAAACTGGAACAAAGCTATTTAGGGCAGGCCATAATTATGTAAATAATTATAATTATGCCATACAGAAGGCATTGAAAGGGACAAATGAATTATAAATGATTAAAAAATAGAAATCCATTAAAATAAAAAAGGCCTAAGACAACAAAGTTTGTAGCAGATAATTAACAATCCAATATTTCAGCATATTCATTCACTTCATATTGTACTATATATTTATACAACATTTTCTTAGCCAGTTTGTCTGATGAGAAAATAGCTACACACTTATAAAAGAAAACACTGCTAGCCAACTAGCTGTATGGACAAACTTTTAATGCTCAGCCTTATATTATCTTTATTATCGCTGATTTCAAAACGGCAAACATTATACCAAATCAAAAATAATTTCCAATAAAAACAAAAGTTCAGTCTATGTGTAGGGACCACTGAAAAGCAGTATGTTATCAAAGGCAACATGCAAAAAAAAACAAAACTTATTTGTATACAATAAACATGCATCTCATATAATAACAGGTGCATTCATCCATTAACATTTGTCAAAGATTTTTCAGATGTGCTGAGCAGTGAGAAGCTGCCTGCTCATCGATCAGCGGCCGCTCCACTTTCTAGAAATCCTCACTGACGCTGTCTTTTATGACACCTGAAGCACTATTTCTCACTGGCTTTTTACACACAGTCCAGCCTGTTTATCTTTCTATCAAGCACTTTTCTTGGCGAGTAGCATCCAGTTTCTCACAAATACACACACACACACACGTTTTCTTCTTCTACTCCAGCTGTTACAGCACTATAAGGGTTCCACTGCTGCATCCTCAAGGTCTTTCATCAAATCCATTATTTATTTTTTTCCCAGCACCTCATAAGTTTATAATACTCATAAAATTTAACCCCTTGTGCCCAAAAAGTTGTAATTTTCCTGGTTCAGTTTTCCTGGCCAGTGATTTTTCAGATCTATGGTGGTCCCAGCTCCTGCTGACTACACCTGCCGTAATGTCATCAGTGGCAAGGAGTGAACATTTATCAAATTTAACATGGACCGTGCCACCTTAGGAGTCTGAGTATCAGGACCAGCCAGCAAGCCTACCACATCCAAAAGGAAACAAAGAAATAAACGTGATGATGGATGACTGGTCCATACCCCAGCACCTTTTCTCCCCATTCTGTTTTTCTTCAGTTAGGAAATCAATGTTATTTTACATTTTCAGTGTAAACCCCAGATCTACATTGCCACATTATTTCCTGCAGTTAAACTTGGTGGTATATGGTATGGGCAACCATATTGTGGGAGTCATTGAGCCCAGTTATTACTGTGCATAGCAGAGTTACAGCCAACAAATACATGGCATTTAATCTGGAAGTACACTCCCTATTGCTTTTTTCCTTTACAAAAATCTATGCATAATTTGGATAACACTTCTTTAAAAATAGACCATATATAAAATGAATGCCTTTCCGCATACAACAATTCTCTATTGTAAAAGACATTTTGCAGAAAAGGAGTGAAACAAAACTGTGGAGGAAAAAGGCTCTCTTGAGAAAATTATTTCAGCAGACACAAAGAAATTCGCAGGAGAATTCGCTCTTCTCTATGAGGAAAGCTAAATGCTAAAGCTAAATCTTCTGCAAAGCATCATGGGCCAGTCTTTGGTAGGACTGCAGAAACAGCCAAGCTGAACCAGCTTAGTCAGTTAAATCACATGAAAAAATGCCAACTGCTAAATTGCACATTTTGTTACTAAGTATGACTTTATAACCCCTCTGTGGTATTGTATAAATATGTAGAAAATATGAATAATTAGCACTTAGGGAGTTCTGTGAAAATGGAGCAGGTTTTTGTCATTCAGCCAATTCAGTAGATGTGCAGGCATCGACGGAGTCCAAATACTTTTCCCTTGTCTTTCCTAGCCTTGTCTACTTCCCCTCCTCTACTTCAAGGCATATCAGAGGGAGAATATGGGTACAGGACGAGGGGGAATGAGAGAAAGTAATTTTATCTATATTACTCCAATGTCTTAAAGTGGCCTGCAAAAAAATTATTTATTCCTGTCCAATCACAGAAACAGTTTACCTACTACCTGTTTCCTACATAGCTGTATCTAGTTCTGGATAGGCTAAGGTATGCGTTTTCTTTTTTAATTGTATTTCATGAGTGTTTTGACATGTTTTAAGCCTTTGACTTGCTCTGTATACCAGGTCTCCCTCTAAGGGAGTATCTTTTTAGTCTCAAGAGAGCTCCTGATAAAATCATGGTTAGCTAAATGAATACATAGGAAGAGGGAAGAAGTAAACAAGTAATGGATTAACAGGGAAACAGTACATAGCCCTTAATCCCCTGAAACAGTGTTAATAAGATGAATGGTCCAAACCGAGTCCAACTAACTGCAGTGTTACATGACAACATACAACACACAAGACAATTATAGATATATTATACATATAGACATGCATATAGACATTGTGACTCTGAGAATGCACAGTGCATTTTCACCATACTATGAATGGTAATAACAGTGGAGTCAAAGGATGGAATTAAGGACGTTTGTGGTGCTCTAATTCTGTACCAACGAGTACAGTTAAGTAGAAGTAGTGTTTTCAAAATAGAGCTGTCATTTGGTGAATAGTGGAATATATAAAAGTCGATAGACTTTAAAAATGACATGTTGTAAGTCACTACAGCAGTATGTGCACTGAAATACTAAAGTCTATCTTGAAGTACAACTTATTGAACGTTATAATGAATAATGAGGCCAGAGGACCAGTCCTACATTTAGGCAGCACTTCAGTGCATACAACCTGGATCAAAATTATGGCTACATGAAGCGATAAAGGAGTATGCAAGGTGTCCTAATCCCCTCCCCTTTCTTCCTCTACTCCTTCTGGAATTGCATGAAAGACATAAGGACATGGAAACAAGGGAGGAAAACCAGGAAAGACCAGCAGGCCAAGTTTCAAATCACATCCTAACCACTCTGCCACAGTTCTGAATGGCACTCTGTTAAAACTGCTCGTAATATAACACAGAGGGCCACTCGGTGAGGCAGGGGAGTGGCGGGCGGAATAAATATCCCCAGATACGGGACACGCTTTATCCATCAGTTCCCACAACCACACTGTGAGATGGAGTGTCACCGGCAAGCTGTTGCCGCAGTTAAAATGTTCCAGGTTTCTGGAAAAGCTTGCATCAGCTATTTCTGGCGAGGAGACACCTCCGCCATGTCATACGCAGCTAGAAAGCATGCAGTTGCTCAATAGTGGCCTGTCATGAGCACAGTTGTCAGTCCTCCAGCTCTAGCAATACAGCATGCAATCTCTGGAGGACAGTCCAGGCCAGGTGATTTAGATAGACATCCCCTATTAATGAACACCAATCACTGCTGAGGTGCGACTGCCATGTCCACCTTCAATGGTGTCCACCTGTTACATTACAGTGTTCCATGCATGTAACAGAGTTGTACAAGATGATTTTCTTTCCTAATACAATCATTGAGTTGATTTAGGCAAAGTGTAAGTGATTCTGGCTTTGATATCAGCCATTAAACATGATGAATTCATGAGACTTTCAAAAGTATGCAAGATATGGACATTGATAAGATGTGTTAATATTATTGTATTTAGTACAATAAGTGCAATAATAACAATATCATACATTACAAGCTGAAGAAGAAGAATCTGGAAATGTTGTAGGAGTTTTTAGTAATTCTCTCCCTGGCACTTGTCACATGTATTCTCATATATAATATAATTTTATCAATAATCATGGTAAATAATATACTCTACCATTAATATGATACATGACTTGTTCACAAGCATCAAGCATTGTGTAGTGTTGCTTATGGGAAGTTTTCTCCTCCATGTGAGCAGGTTTGTCTTTGACCTTTACAGCACTATCTGGAATACCAAACCCTCAGACCTCTGATTTTTAGCCTGCGCTATAATTGCTTTAATTGTGATGGATGGTTTAGGGCCTGAAAGCCACTCCCCCTTATTGACATCTGTCGGACATATTGTCTGAGTTTTTATGGGTCACATGAGTGTACAAAAAAGACGGGTAATGCATTACTGGATTGACTAGAAGAGTCAAACAAATGAGAACTGGGCATAGGGATGAGGTCATTATTCTTCTTCCTTCTGAGTCCTTTCACCTTCTCCACTTCAGGCAAAAACCAGTTGACCCCAGATAAGCATTTAAAAAACGTGTTCATAAGTCACAGTGAATATCCACCAGCTACTTATAATGTTATCACACTAGTTAGCTAATAGAGATTGCAAATGGATTAATACTGCTAGTGATCTACTTACCTATTTACCTAATCTACATTATTTTGATGATGCTAATGATAATATGAAAATTGAATAAGCTTGTTGGTTAATTCCAACTGGATAGTAAAGAAAATTGAAAAGGCACAGAATTCACTGAAAGCACCTTGCAAGGAGAAGGGAGGGGAGAGGGACAGAAACTGAACCCTTCAGTAATCCCCCTATATTCGGCCCAAAGTGCTGTGAACAGTGAGTTATCTTAGCTTTATATTGCTTTAAGAGGAGAACACAAAGTTTGCTGGAGAAATGAATAGTTCTCTTTAACACAGAAATTTCCAAGGAAATAGTTTCAAATAAGAATTTAATGGAAAAAAATATCTTAAATGCATAATGTATTCAAAAAAGAAAGTGAACTATTGAAAAAGATGGTCATCATAATCATCACTTCAAAAAGGTGGAAATACAGGTTTATGAGTGGGATGAGCACCTGAAAACACAGATGTCATCTGAACAGATTTTTCACAGGAATATGGTACATGTCTTATAGTCAATGAGGCCTGTGGTATTTGGCTAAAGGCCTGCTTTGTAATGGTTGATGCTTTGAATTAGTGGAGTTGATTTCTATCAATTTGATGTATCAGTTATAAATGGTGTATCTCGTAACAGTTTTTCAAGCATGCTGAAGCTAACTTAGCTAAATGAAAATGAGATATGTGAGTGTGTGTTCAGAAAAGAGATCTATTAGAAGTAAAATATAGGTGCACCCTGGCAACATGAAATTACATTTGTAAGTCTGCACATTAATTTAGGTGGAAGGCAATTAAGTAGAACTGCATGAGTTGAGTTATGTATACCTCAAACAGGCGAGCTGTAAAAGAGCTAAGTGTAAATATCTTAATTAAATGTTGCATTCATTATTAATTAAAACTCATTGAAATAATTAGAAGTGTGCTCAAGAGGTGGTCCTTCACTGAGCACTGTTTAGCACTTGAAAAGCTGAATATAGACTGTTTCAGAAGATGAGAACACTTCATATATGTGATAGCGTTCCTTAATTTTAAGCACAAATACTCAACTCAGTTTACAACACTGCAGATTGTGAAGGAGGAACAAAGCCAACTTGGAATGGAATAAAAATAAATGACCCTTAAGACGACCTTTTAGTTATCACTTCAAAACGCATGCAGAAATCGTTAATCCATGGCCAACAAGGATTAATTAACAAACGTCAGTTTATATTAACTTATTATGTCTGTATGTCTTTAATAAGCTGTTTGGAGTTAAAACAAAGAGATGAAGCTGTTGGGGGTGGCTGGATGAAGCAAATCCCTTCATTTTGCACTGGAGTTCAGGCTCGTGCCAGACAGGGAGGAGCAGAAAGGTCAGACTAACGTTAATAATAAACTAATCTTTTCATCTCAGAGCCGTAGAGCCACAGAGACACCCACCCTCCCGTAATTATGTTATTTTTGAGTGTACATCTCTGAGATGGATCCATGCAGCCTAACAGCCCCTCACAAATTTGAATTCAAATGTGCTTTTTGTTATGACTGTCCTAATGCAGAAAATCATATGATGATGGCATCTTTTTCACTTTTTATCTCTCATTCACTCTCTCTTTCCTCTGTGGCCATGTAATCGGCACTGCAAAAAGGCAAAGAGAAAAACATGCAACTAATCATATGAGATCTTACCATTGAATCAATTGAAAATCCTTCCAATTGCCTGTAAACACATTTGATGTGCTCCATAGCCCTGTTCTACAAAGAGATTTTGAAGGCATTGCTACCATATTCATCATTAGTTCTACTCCCCTGGCTTCCCACAATCCACCTCTGACTGTTTGTATTTCATTAAAGTGAAATAGAGAGAAGGTCCATCATATCCCCAAACCCCCCACTGTCAAATCCTCTGTCCCCTTCCCAAAATCCATCTGCTGCAACTTATGCAAAAACCACTCATTAAGTCTCCTGAACCCATGCAGCATGCTGCGTGTTTATACCTAAAATTACCTCACAAAAACAAACAACAGAAATGAAATACAAGTAAATTCAAGTAAATGGATTTACATGATAAACAAAAACTAAACTTAAATTAAAATAAGTGACCTTGAACTAAATAACATTACTACAATGTATGGTACTAATATCAGTGGTCCGAGCCTTGTATTTACCTGCAAAACTGTCTCCTCTTGTTGCCTTATTTTTCTGCCTTTTGTGGCCACTGGCAATTAGACTTGCAGGATTCTCTGTTAAATTTCAAGCACACACATGCCTAGGCAGCTAACAACTGCATAAAAGTCTCTACACACACTGGGGATGCTAGTTTTAAGACTTCAAGCTTCGGATTTCTTGCCCAGTTTGCCAATGAGGACCATCATGCACATTTTCTGCCTATCTGGTCATGTGCTTCATTGGCCTGATTTAAATGGTTGTAGTTCAGACGCTCAGAACCATGAAAATGAATAGAGAAATGATTTTCCTTTCAAAAGCAACATTTCTGAATGTTAAATTTCACTGAATATTTGTCTCCTAATTTTAATGCCTAGTAACTATTTTGAAAAAAAAAAGCAGCAAGTACACAGAATGTCATGATTGTATCACAGTGTGCTGTTGGCACAACCTGCAATATTTGTTTTTGTAAATTTGTGTGCTGGCTGTCTCTCCTCCCCTCCCATCATGCAGCACTCAAGGGAATGAATGAAGGGCAATGTTACAATAGCCAATAACACCTTCATGTGTCACATTGTGTGTCATTCAGACATGCTGAGTCAAAGAACATCATTGTGTGTTTGCAATTTGACACGCCTTACATTTTGACACATTCTGACACCCACCTACACAAGTCGAACTCAGCAAAAGCATACACATTGTTACACCTTTGAAACATTTGGAAGCAAGCCTTTTTGTGCCGTTCTATCAGTAGACTGTGTGGGAACTGTGTGAAGTTGGAAAGGAGAAATGATTACTCCCTTGATTAATATGCCAGAGGACAGACTTACTGAGAAGATATTCAATTTTGAGCATCACTCACAAGCACCCTTGGGGCAAGACAGATCTTACCCATCTTGGGAGGGCTGATCTAAAGTATATTTTTTGGAATAGTATTGCACCAATAACATTAGAAACTAATTATTTTAAGCCTCCTGGGTGAAATTGTCACTGGATATACAGCACAAACCCAAACTTATACTTAAGATACACTCAGGAACCATGCGTCATCTTTAATTGAACTAGAGGTCAAATTTCATTTTGCACATGGCTGAGATCTGACACTATGACTCTGGCTGTAGAGCAGATAGGTGAAGTGCAAAAGCAGACGAAGAGAGAGTTTGTACATTGTATAACAGTGGGGAACTGGACATTAATTATATTTTGTGTTTCCTTTGTATGATAACTTAAGACAAACTTCTATAAAATATTTGAAATGCATGCCTTATGTATTGCATGCCCACAAGATTGCAAGCACAGAAATAATAAGTCATCAATAAATGATATCAATCAATCGATGAAATCAACCAACCACCCAATCAATCAACATATTGCATGATTAAAATGGCCCTTCAGTTGAGCAGTGTGTTCAGTTCTCTGAGGCTCAGCTGTATTTCAGATAGCAGCTCTCCATTATTAATTTCATTGAACTCAATTATTGACTGCCCTTTTCTTTGTAGTTCAAGTTTCATGTCCTTATTTGTAATGATTTTTTAAAAACTTATTTCCAACACATTGGTTTTTATCATAATTTCCCATCAGTGATACACAGCCTGCCTGTGAAACATTATGCCACAGAAATGCAGAAGGGTAAGGTGTAGATAACACAGGTGTGTTGGGAGCAGTACAGATACAGCACAGAGAGGAGCGGGGGGCAGAAGAGAGGGGACAAAACAATGAACATAAGAAGAGGGTATTTAGGTGAGACAGTGCAGGTGTATGGCATATGTATGGCTGTGGAATAAACTTGTGACGGGGACTTGTGAAGAAAGGATGTGATCATCCTGTCGTGACTAGCCATTGCATGGCATTTAAGAAAACGACTGAAGTATTTCCCCCGCTGAACAAATTCTTTATCCTCACAATTCTTTCATGTAATCCTTCTCTGAGCTTTGGACCTCAATCACATCCCATAGTAAGTTCTCCACCAGCTCTCTGCCAGGTCTCCTGCATAGTATCTCCATCACTCCATCTTTTAGTCGTTTCACCTTTAGCATGCAGTTCCTTTTTCCCTGTTTGGCTGTTCTTGCGATGGAAAATGGCTCCAGATACTTTGATCCCTCCTACAGCTTTTCATGTATTTTCACACCGCTGTTATATGGTGAGGGGTGATTTTTCTTTATTTTTCTCCTTTCGATCTGCAGTGCTCCTTCTGACTCTACTCATACCTAGCCAAGATTTACTCCTGGAAGACTGCCCACTCTCATGCTCAGCCTCTCGGAGCCTGACCTGTTATGTTTCCCGATACCGTCCTCGCCAATCAGGGACCTCGCCGTCTCCTTGGATACCTCTACGGCGATCCCGTCCCAGACCATCAAGAGCACCTGCTGATTCTCCTTGTTGCCCAGTCCTCCTAAGAATCTTATCGCTCCCTCCAACCGGCTTCTGGTGCAGCCCCTAGCGAACTCCCATTTGGATTATTACAATGTTCTCCTGGCTGGCTTCCCTCGCTAATGCCGCAAAATCCCTCCAAAACATCGAGAACGCTGCTGCTCAAGCTGTCTCCTCTACCTCTCCTGCCTCTCCTCTTCTCACCTCCCATCGCTGGCTCTGGTTACAGCCAGTATCCATTTCAAACTCTCTTCACGTGGGGGCTCTTTGGTGGTGCATCCAGCTAAAGCGCTTGATGCAGTGACATGTTGCACAGTAACCTGAATCCCTGTTGTTGAATCCCACCGTGCCAACTGTGGCCTGGGGTCCTGTGGAATAACACATAATAATCAACAAGCTAGTTCTGACCGCCCTCCACATTGAGCCAAGGCACTCTTCTCCCAGGGAAATATGTCTTCCATAAGAGAGGCACATGGAGGGATCACTTTCCCTCTCAAGTTATGTGAATACTCATCTGTAAGTGAATCTGCCACTGTATATACACAAAAACAATAAGAAAGGTTAGCAAATAAATATTTTGCATTTTAACTACTGGATCTAGGGTAAAAATATTAAAATATTTGAATTTGAATGTCAACACATCTCATTAGTCCCAGTTTAGAAAGCACACATGCCGTGTTTTGATTCCATTATTTTTACTTTGGGTAAAAAACGGGATCAGATAAAGCTTTCAGTTTGGTCTCTGGGGTGCAAGTGGTTAAAAAAGCACAGACAGCAGGGATACTGTTTGAGTCTTGTCTACCAGTGCTGTAATGATGAATCTGACCTCTCTCACAGCATTTAAAAGCGATTCATGCCGTAGAGAAGAAGATGCCGAAGCGCTGGCATTCACTTAACTCGTAAATCTGTAAATCTGCACTTTATAAAAATATGATTGAAGATAATATAAGGAAAGGTCATCGCTGTAGTTCCAGCAGGACTGAGCGTTGCCAGTGACAGACCAGCTCCACAGATGAATTTACCCACTGCTCACTTGGAGTGGATGGCTTTTTGGCCGTCTGTGACTCACCGAGAAATGAGCACTTTGTTCCAGACATTTGATTGAATCAATTTTTGAACAGGATTTGCATCAACTGCTCATTTCAGACAAAACAAAAACTCAACAAGTTGGTATGGTACCTATTAAAATGAGTAGGAAAGGCATATAAATGAATCATTGAATTGGGTATTCTAATGTATTAATCAAATGGCAGGCCTTGGGGGCGTGTTTTTAATTTAGTGGTGATTTATTTTTGGTTCCTGGTCTCTGAGCAACAAAAATCAGGAGAGGTAGATTCTTATATACCATAATAACACTGCAACATGGTGTGAAAACATGTCTGTAAGATGTAATGCTTATGTTTGCCAGTGTGGGTAGAGGGAGAGGTGGTGTTTAACATAGCCAAATTTAAGTGATGACTTTCACACTTAACATTACATTACATTACATTAATGGAGAGAAACCTTTCTGCATGTACAATCTAAAAATATACAGGTAAATATCATAAAGGCCATAAATGGTGATCACAGCAAGTAGAAATTAAATATCATTTTGTAGAACTGTAGAACTGTAATGGTGGAATAACTGCAGAAAGCGCTATTCTTTTCCTTATTATAATAGTCAAATTTGTAAGAAGAATACATTGTTTGTGACTTGAATGATGACATTGTTCATTGCCCATTACATAAGTATGCTTCTCTTGTTTGCAAATATAAATATTGCAATGATGTTTATGGAAATACTGTTTGTATGTGGTTTAATTACGTGACAGAGCAGGCAATGTTTTGTAATGGTGTTCAATAGTCTACTACTAAATGTGTTTGTTCACTGATTGAGTTTGAATTTCTTTATTCAGTCATTTGACTGCGCAAGATGTTTTCATAAATTACACATATGGTTAATAAGGTTCAGTACCTATGATGGATGCGAACGGGGCAATGGCTAAAATGAAGTTCAGGAGATTGACTGCGCAAGATGAAACGTTAAGCTGCACATATAATGGAATTAGGATGCAGATCAATTTAATGGTGTTTCCAGTTCAGTAAAGTCAGTGTAGGACTAATTTGGGGATTCTCTCAATTCGTCAGAGCCAGAGGGTTCACTTACCAAGACTTAATTATCCTGGTAAATGTTTCGTTGCTGTGAGCTCACAGGTCCATATTAAGAAAAACCTTCTCCCACCTCTTGATCAAGTGGAAGGAAGCCAAAGATAGTAACTTATCACCGCACATTGCTCTATACTGATAAAACATCAGGACATTACACAGAATGTTTTTTAAAGTAAAGGTTAATGAGTTAAAAGTAGTCTCACTGTTACAGAGAATGCAAAACAATTTTTTTTTCAGTTTCTATGGATACACATTACATCTCTGAAATATGCTGCCTGTAAAAATGTTGTCTTGGTTTGTAGTTTAAATATTAAATATAAACCATTAAATATCATGCATTCCCAACATTTTTAAATATCCAATATTTTTCTGTGTTCTCATCTAATATTGACATTAAATTATAGAAATTAAACTCACTTTGCTCTGCTGTCAGTGGACATTTGAGAACGCAGTCACAGTTGAATTAAAAACAGCATTTCACTTGGTTTTTAAACATTCATTTTATCCCCTTCAGTTTTCAAGATTCAAATTTATAATAACTAATGTGCAATCATATTCATGGACCTGTCTCATCATTATAAAACCCAGCATCGATTGGGAAAAGCACAGACAGGCGAATAATATGGTCTCTGTCTAAGTGCATGTTGTCAGCCATCGCTTCTCTTTCACTCCGCAGTCAGGTGAGAAGTATGCAGTAATTGCATCTTATGAATACTCTGAACATGCATCGAGTGCACGCAATTTGCAGCCGTTCTTGTATGATGGGGTGAGGAGAACCCTGGTGGCTGAAACTCTCCATCCAGTCAAAAAAGTGCCCTGATTCTGGGCTGTAGGTCACAGCAAGCATTGGTCATAATTCAAGGTATGCCATGGGGTGTATGTGGAAATACAAATATACTCTTTTATAACACATATATACACATTTATAATGAAATAAGAGTACTTCATGTCAATGAGCGCTTTAGTTGTCTTTTTCTTTCTTGTAATTCTATTTGTAGCTTGAAGAGAGTGGGTAGAAAGGTAAAACATTACCAAATGAAAAGTGAGACACACACTTCATAAAGCATGCAAATTACTTTCAATAAGCATCACATAACAGCTTCAGCATGTATTAACAATGAACCTTCATATTGTATTCATAAGCATTACATAACAAAGTGAAAGAACATTGTGCATGCTTCATATCGTGTTATTGTCACCAGTGGTTGTGTTTTTGTGGGTCTTATGAATCATACATGAATGATTTATGTAGCAGTGATGAACAAATTTCTATTGCATAACCATCTAATAGCATGCTATTTAGCATGCATGAGAACGCATTAAAATGTTATTTGTATTTGTGACGTAAATGCTTATGAATACAGTATGAAGGGTTATTGTTAATACATGCTGAAGCTGTTATGTACTGCTTATGAAATCATCACGCTTTATGAAGTTTATGCACTGCCTATGAATGTGTTATAACAGCATTATGAATGCCTTATGAAGGTGCATTCTTAATAAAAATTTTAAAAAATGAATGGATTCCAAAGCGCAGTAACATGACATGACATTGAAAATCTTTACCATTTACTCTCATATGCCTAGTGGAAATATATATATATATAATTAAAATAATAATTACAGTTTAGCACTACCACGTATGTTTTGAGATTTACACCCCACATAAATATGTTGCTCTGTTAACAGGTGTAGTAAATCAGGTGCATTAATCCTTAATCAGAAGTGTGGATACAGTCACTAATAAGCCAAAGTGATGGTCACATTTAGATTTAGCTAAAAACAAGTTGTCAAACACTTCTTAATATTGGCTAAACTGTGAATCTGCTCTCAGGTTATCTAAAATCATTTGAAGTCAGTTTTTCAAGTGGAAAATAGCTTACATGCATTTTTCGTCACATGTGTCGGAATCCACATCGGTTGTCCCTTGCGCTCCACAACTTGGAATATTATGGGCTTAAGTGGCCAAATGAAACGTCATTAATCAGACCGGATCCACCTCAACAGAGCAAAGGGGGACAGGCTGGGGTGGGGGCGGGGGCGGGGGTGGGGAGAGGGCCAATTTATGTGCCGCTGCCTGCAGCAGGATGGGTAAGTACTTAATTCAGATAGCTGGAAACACATCATTTGCATGCACCATTTGCCAGACTCCCATTTAACATCTATTAATTAGATCAGTGCTGTTGAAGAGCAGGAAGGTGTCAAGCAGCGTAAATAGAGCCCTGCGCCACAATGTGATCACCCCTCCAGGGCTGATTGTCAAAATTGTTTTGTGGATTATAACATTAGTAAGGGGGCTGAAGGGGCTTCTTTGGCTTCACATGGCTCTGTCTCTCTCTCTCTCGCTCTCTCTCTCTCTCTCTCACACACAGTCTATTTCTCTCTCCTCTCTGACTCTCTTTCAGGTGTGCAGATATCAGGTCTGTGTCTGAGTGACACCGTGACACTGGGGTTTGCTGCCTCACACAATCTGTTTATCAATCCCATGGATCCTTCCAAAGGCACGGAAAACCACCAACTTTATTAGTGACGTTCATCTTTTGTTTTCATAGCCTGGGCAGCGCTGTTCTAAAAGCAGAAAGCTCCCCATTAAGTTCATGTAAATGGTTATGACCACAAATCTACTTGGGGTTGGCAGGTAAAGCTCTCACTTATGGGGGAAGATCGAGATGGGGGTGGGGGTGGTGGTGGGGGTATGGGGTACAATTTCATGGGTGAACGGATGGGGGGAAACCAATTCCAGAATTAATGTAAAAACTGTGGGGGGAATTTTAATGCAACCATATAGTTAATTCACTTCCGTCCACCAAATTAACTGCCATGTTATACATCTAAAAAAGTAGCGAGCATTGCATTACTCAGGTTCTGAATTACAATCGCATATTCTGCCTCACTCCCACTCGGCCAATCATATTCCCTTAGTTAATTCATATGGATCGATATCCATTACTGCATTTTCAAAGCAGATTGTTTATAGTGAATGGAGGACGGGACTACATGATGAGGCAGAAATGAGGAAAACATTTTATGATGGCCTGTGCTCATAGAAATGAGGGTTATTAGGATAATTGTTTCGTTTTGTATTATTGAGATTGATTGTTTTGCTGAAAGGACATGTTTTGTGAGAAAAGGAATCGGACACCTTCCAAAGATGTAATTGCTAGAGATTTTTTTATATTACCGGAATTAATTCTGCAGTAAAAGAGCTTTCATGCATTTTCACCTTATGTTTTCATCACAGAAATACTGTATGGCATCAGGTAGACATCTTGACTCAGCTCCAATACAGCAGAGTGTTTCTCTTTTTAGGAGAAACAGTACCAATATTGTCCTAGGTATAATTCTGGAGCAATAAAATATTTAGGACTTCAAGCAGCACATGAAATATTAACATGAATGTTCAAATAATCACAATATAAATGACTGGAAAATAATACATGTATTGATGAATGTGAAGTGTCTTTTTCTTTGATTTTTCATAACAGCACATTTTTCTTTGCATGGTATCTTTCTCAGTGCTCTTTTATCATAATTCTCTGAACTCTGAAGTCGGCTATGGAAAATTTTGCAAAGTATCTGCAAGGCACTTTAAAACTATAGTGGTGGCAAAACATGCTTTATTCACATGCAAAGTTGTTCAAGGTTTTCAGATGCTTAAGGTCAATCAGTCAATGTTTCATGGATATTCGATTTTATGGTAATCTGAAGGATGACATTAGATGTTGCCTAATTTTAATAAAGCATAGCTGATTTTTTAACTGATAACCTGGTTTTATGCAAGGTTGTTTTTGCCATAAAGTGTCTCGCTGCAAACCTTGTGATGCAGGGTGCAGTGCTGTGACAACCATGAAGTCAGAACCATGGACAGTTCCTTCCTGGGACTGCACCATCAGCCCCAAGAGTCTCCTACTAGAACACCCACAGAGTGTGATGCATCCTGAGATGACAGAAGTGTGGTTTTCCTGGTCTACTGTGGGCTGGTAGCACTTAAGCATCATGTGTTAGATAGGAGCAGTTGGGGAAAAATTTCAGCTCAATAAATTTGACATTTAGATTACCCTATATCATTTATGGTGTGTCTATTTATTCACAGTTTCTTCCTTTTCCATTAAAATGAATTTGTTACAAATATTGTATTTACACTTCATTATTCATAGCTTATTTTATAACCTGACCACACCATAACCAAGAACGTCTGAAAGCAGTATACCATGTGATTACTGAAAACTAGCCATATTGTGGTTGTTTTAACATGTTTCATATTAAAAGAGTGAACTAAATGCAGAGTCCTGTCTTTAAATCATAACGCATTAAAGTATAGTAATCACATAACAACCATTCTTTTTGTATTTATACTGAAATTCTTTAGCAGAAAAAGCGAGATTGAATAATAACCATTGTTGATGAAAATTTCCCACATGTTAACAGCCCAGCACTGTTCCTTTTCTCTCATTTAAATGGGTGTAGTGGTGCTTGGGATTCACTGTACAAGTCCTGCAGTGCAGTGGGTCTCATCAGTAAAGAAAAGAGGCACGATATTCACCCTGGACAACACTCACAGCTAAGGGGAGGAGCCAGGTAATTATTCCATGACAGAGTATCCTGCAGTTCCCGATTGCTGAACACATTGTGATGTTGCTTCGCAAATAATACTGCGGAGATGCACCGCTGTGCCAAAATAAAATGATACCACTCATTCTATTGTACACAAGCATGTGCCACTTCAGTTCTCTGTGAGTGGCTTTTCATTAATTGTCCCACAGTCACCATCTTGAAAGTCTGCCAAAACTTCAAAAATGGAAAATTAAATCATAATCCTTGATGGTTATGTGGTTACATTTTTTAAAACAAAATAATAATCAGTCAGTCAAACAGAAACAAAAGAACATCTGCAGTTTCTCATGAATATCAAAATTCTGGGGTATTTATTGTCATATAAAATAAAATATTTAGTGAAATGGATACAGCTTTCAATTTCAAGAACCAAAAAATCTTGCCTCTCTCCTTTGAATATTAAAATTGATGTACAATGGTGGAATTATAGCAGTGATTACAAAGTTATACTGGCTTTTTGCTTATTTGATATTTGTGAGATGCATAGAGGACCAGGCTTTGTCTCAGTATTGTATTCCTGCAGATGTTATGTAACAGGATGTAATAGGAAAGGATGTGACGGAAACACTGTAAGGCCAGCTGGCAGGATTTGTACATTTCCAAACAATTTTTAAAAACCTGTTGAGTCGATCTTCCTGGGTGAAATGGTTTCATTCTGCATTGGTGGAGTCCATTATTACTATAACATTATTTAATTAACATTAATCGCTGTGCAATATTGCAAATATTGTGCAGGATGTTTTGTTAGGAACTGTATCATAATTCTATTTGTGCAAGAGTCTGAACGCTCTTGCAAGCCACTGCAGATACATTTCACCACAGAACTGGAATGTTATTACTAATCTATAAACCATTGTTACATGATTTGTGGGTCTTACATATATACTTGTGATGAATGAAAAATGGCTTGAACACTCTCTGAGACAGGTTTTAAGAGTAAACAAAAATTTTGAATCTTGTCTATCGTGTAAAAATCACACATACAAGTGCTGCTTTTTTTAAAAAAAAAAATGTATACCTGCATTATAATCAAGAAAAATCAATATTTTCTCCTTATTTTCATTAAGTTGCCATAGCTATTGCCAATATTTTCCATCACTGGACACAACTATATCAAATATAACATCACGTATATAAACAGACCTTCAGGTATTTAATGTGTGCTCATGAAAGAAGGTAAGGAGGGAATGTATGTATGAACTGTGTGTATGTTATATATGAACTACCTTTTTATCCATCACTCAGATACAAGGACAGTTAGATTGAGTCCCCTTTAGTTATTTTCTCTATTCTCCTTTTTTTCGGCATTCATCCACTTGAGTACATGCCTCGTGATATGGTTTCACCAGTTTTCATCTTCCCTGAAGCTGACAACAGGGCATGCTAACAAACATCCTTCAGAAAAAAAGATCATCCTTGGACATGTATTTTTAGCTTTTTGTCATTTTCAAAGTACTCATTTAATTGACCTGGGGGTTGCATTTTCACACTGACATCCCTGTGTCTTGTTGGTCTGGTAATTGATTTTCAAGGGGTTGTCTGTCTAACTGGGTCAGCAGTGTGCTGCTAATTTATATTAGGGTACGATAAGGAATGTGTGATTTATTTACGTGGACCTTTCCCATGAAGACCTCCAGCTTGACAGATCTAAAAAAACATAGGCTGAAAGGAATTGTGGGATGTAGAGGGTTGGCTGAGAGGATCTAAAACAGAAAGCAGTACCGGTTTCATATTCCACCAATGAGAGGTAGAGATGGCCACCTGAGACTGGTTAACAAAGAATATGGTGTTTATCACAACACCAAGGTCACCTCTGTGAAAGGCACTATGCTGGTCTTCAAATATTCAAATGGTTTGTGAGATTCCTCGGCGTCTGCAGTTAAATAGCAGAGCTTTCCACATTTCAATTCATGCTGCTAGTTTCATAATTCATGACTCTTTTTTTAGATAAAGACTCCACAGAATATTCCGATTGGGATGTTTATGACTGACACTTGTTGTCCCAGAAGAGCATCAGACCACAATGAGGCCATCTTCCCGTTATATCCACAGGTACTCCACTGCACCCCCATCTGCACTCCATATGCAAAAACCGGAGGTAATCTGACAGCCAAGCTAATCAGAGTTTGATTGTTCAGCCACTCCTGTGGAGGTGGTTTTTTTACAAGAGAATTCTGCAGTAATTCTGTTGTCTTGGCAGGAAGGAGTGTGCGCTCGTGAGATATGTGGCGAGTTACAATTACTACATTCCAATAAATCCATCAAAGAGAAGGGGCACATGACTGGCAAGCACACCCTCCTGTCATTCTGTTGGCCCTTTTTCATTCATTTTTTCAATCCCAACATATTATTACTATGACTCAAAAAGGTCCTTTTTTTCTTTATCAGAAAAAAGGCAATTCTTCCCATGAAGTTTTCTGATTTGTATTACTACTTTGTCAGGCTGATGATATTAATGTTGATGTTGATGTTAATTTGCCTGCAGTCATGACTGAAATACTCACACATGTTTTTACACTACGTAAAAGACACTATCATCCTATCATTCAACCTCCTTGTCATAATGGTAATGTAAAAATACCTAAAATGTTAAAGACCTTACTTGTTTCACATGTGTATTTAACAACACATATACCTCTTGTCTGATGTTACCCTTTATTCACTAGTAGCAAATTGATTATAATGAAACTACACAGTTATTAGATGTGTGTTAAGAATTATTTGCACATGATTGTTCC
Source organism: Albula goreensis (assembly GCA_022829145.1). Taxonomy (NCBI): domain Eukaryota; kingdom Metazoa; phylum Chordata; class Actinopteri; order Albuliformes; family Albulidae; genus Albula; species Albula goreensis. Next base: position 7,932,777 of record CM040744.1, read on the forward strand.
AGTTTGACACTAGAAATTGATTCTATTCACATAGGATTTCGGTAGAGGTATAATCATTGCAGGTTATGTAGTAACACAGCTGTATAGCAATAAATATGACTTTCATTTTACTTAACATTTTAAACTGTGCTACAATGGGAAAGCTACTTATCAGTTACCTGTGAAATCATTATATTGAGCCTGCTAACAAGCAACATTATAAGGTACAAGCAAACTGTTGGCTGCCTGGTGATGGAGAGTAGCCAGGAAGCTTGTGCCCAAAACATTCCACATGTTGATTGCCATTTTATACAATAAAAAGTGATTATAGTCATTATGTGATTTTATCATGGGCTATGAAGAATTCCGGCCTATTCTAGTGCAAGATAACTAATGCCTTGGGAAATTGTTAAATAACAGGGAATACAAATTTGATATCCAATACAATTTCAGACTCATATCCCATCTCTGCAGGGATTTTTCTTCTTAGTTGAGTCCTTTATCACTGTACAACTCATAGCAAAAACACATGAAATGTGGGGTAGTCCCAATGATTGAGATAGTGTTATGGAAGTTAGGATGGCAAACATAAGAATGAGCGACATCCTCGGCTTTTTATTGCTAAAGCATGGATATGCAGTTTGGTCCGATGAAAGTATGTCAACTTCAAGACAGAGTATCCTCTCTGGTGGCAGTAAGAAAACCTCACACAAATCCTGGATTGTTTTTAGACCATAAAGAATATGGTCATTTTACTCAGCTGTAACTGTAACACAAGTTGATGTGCTAGTTCCCGTACGATGCAGTTGTCATTTCTCCTTACTAAAATCTCAGCTGAAAATAGCAAGTCCACTTACACCCACATGGGCAGACTGGTCTTTTTGGCTGGTCTGGAAAATTGTTGGCATATTGCTATTTTGATTCAGCCCAAAGCAGATACGTTGCCTCCAAAATCATATCTAACATCAAGTCTGAGTTGTTTTTTTGTGATTTTCATGGTGATAGTGACACAAGCCTTTTTAGGTGCCACACATCCTCTCTTATTCATTTTACACAAACATAAAAATTCAGGAATAACTGAACACTATATTCTAGCATCTTGACAGGTTTTTCATCTGTCCTGCCGGGGGAACCCTTGCAGGTTCATCTTAGTTACAGATATCTTTAAGGGGTTCTTTATATAACCCTCAGAATAAGGTTCTCCAGAAAACCTGTGGGTGAAATCCATATCAAAGATCCTTTAAGGGTTCCCCCTTGGGACAAGCGAAGAACCCCCTTGAAACCTTTTTTTCTAAGAGCGTAATGTCTGCTATTGATGTAATTGGGTTAACCTTTTTTCAGTAACCCTGTTCCACAACCCAGGTCAGGAGCAGAGCTGAAAGCAGGGTAATATTGTGTCCGGCTTTGACATAAAGCATGGCATTATATGACTAGTTGAGTTTCTAAACACTGAAATTGAGTTTCCCTATGCAAAAACATGCAACTTTTCACATCATGTACTTCAATGTAAATAATGTCGAAGTTTTCCACTGCTCTACCAGAATACCACTGTGAAGCCATTTTATAATAAGGGTGTGCCTTTTGTCTAGTCACAAATTCACTTATGCTTTGAGTTACATGCCATACGCCACGTGTTAAGATGGATAGAAAAGCAACCTTATTATCATAGGCAAGTATGTACTAAACTAGCAGGTATGATTTGCTAATGTTGAAAGAATTTCAGGCCATTTAAAGGCTGTTGTAACACATGCTGCTCACAACCTCTTATTATCCAGTGCATCAACTGCATATGGAGAAATCAATATAAAAAATCATCACTTGTGGCGTAAGCTACCAACAAATTACAATATTTATAATTTACAGATATCAGGTCATCCACAGACGCACAGTAAGTATCAGAAGTGATTCGTTACTCGAGCCAGTGGGGAGTCAAAGCTTCATCAGGGTGGGATCAGAGGGTGTTCAGATGATCAGGTAATGACTTGTATCAGAACTACTCTAGGGCTCCCAAAGTGTTTATTAATCCTGATGTATTTCTTCCAGGGGCGTACGTTTAAGGAGCGAGTGCCCGCTGTGTTGGTGAACTGTGCAAGTTCACTGATATTCATTTATTCAGATCAAAGCAACTTGGTAGGTAACATTTTTTGGGATTGAGTACTCTTGTTCTTGAAAGTCCAGAGAGAGAAAAGCTAAGAGCTTGTTTAGGGGCCAGCATAACCTGTACAACAACGACAGCCAGTCGTTGAAAATTTGATGTCATTAAAATGTGTGCCATGTACCAAATACTCCAAACTGCAGCTCTAAACATCCAATAAATTATCATCTTACTGTCAGTCAGGCAAGCCTGCTATTTGTATTATCTTTTCACAAGTTAATATATTTTATATCTGAAATTAAATGTGATTTAACAATGTTGCTAAAATTGGCACTTACAATGATCAAACTGTCTGATATTTTTGCACATAATATTGGCTCAAACGTCATGTTGTGTTATGTTGTATTAATTAATAGGAGCCTCACTAAAAGTTTAAGGGACAGGTTTAAATTGCTTCTCATTAATTGCATTGACAAGACCAATACTCAGCGTCAGTTTAAGTATTTTCACAGCCAAGTCACCTGTTGCTGGAGAGATGACTACAGCAAGTGAGTGTGGCTTATTTTTGAAGTTTAGAGGTTATTTTCCTATTTTCAAGCGCTTTAATGATGTTGTAAATTGTTCAAAATAATTGGTCAGACAGCCATCTATTTCCCTGTTGTCTCCTCCTTTTCCTATACCTGAGTACAGATGTGGTTTAAAGCGTCCCTGTTAAATTGAGTGTGAATTGATAATTGCCACCTGTGATGTGATGATTTAGAGGCCAGGCTGTGTCTGTCACTATGTGATGAGGCTTCTAATACAGCTGCCCAAATGTCTTTAACTAAAAGTGTCATTTTTTATGGAAGAATGTCAGCCTTTTGCTGTTAATTATGAGTTAGACTGCCATGAAGTTGTTCCTTCTTTAACTAAGTTACTTCAGTAACTTTCCTCTAATAATGGATTCTAAAGTAGATTTTTTTTTTTTTTTAAATTCATGTAAAAACAAAAATTAGTGCTGTGGAATCATTATATTCCCTTGGTGGTAGGAAACATTATTACAGTTGGAATCACATCCTTAAAAATGAATGTGTCTGAACAACGTTTTATGTCAAAAACATATATATATTTCTTCACAGACTTTTGCAAAAGTGCAGAAATCATAGGGAAAAGAATATAATGAGCTCAGCCCTTCTTTCCTCACTCTCAATTTTATCCACAGCAGGCAATCATTTTGTTCTCTGTTTTTAATTTTTAATTTTCTGTCCCCACAATTATGAAGCACACAGCGGGATTTAGAGTCCTTCTTCCAGAGGTAAATTACATGCCCCATTTTGGAAATCTGTGTCTGTGATCTTTTTTTTTTTTTTTTTTTTTTTTTACAAAAAACAATTATTGCAATTATTTTTTTTTAAAGGACTTTATCCAAAAGAATGCAGCCAAGTGGGTTCAATTATATATGCTCATATCAGGTACATTTAAAGTTGCATTGACCATTTTCTTAAAACGTATGCAAATGAAAACCATGGTATACCTGCAATGGAAATTACATTATCCACTATGAATAGATGAAAAGGTGAGTCTTATCATTGTAATGTAGGCTCGGGGAGATCCAGGTTATACATATATTATATGCAGGTATTATCATTTGTACAGAGACGGATAGGTTAATATAAAATAGATAACTTTAGAAAATCAGAAAATATAGAGTGCTTTTAAAAGAATTGTTTCCAAACTGTGCAAATGTGATTTTCACTTTTTAACAAAGACATGATATACCACTAATGTAAAAGTCCTTCTCTCCTGTGGTCGGGGGTTCGATTCCCGGCTTCGCCATTCCCGGCCATGGCCAGAGGCTCCATTGGCGAGGTAACAATTGGCCAGCCTCACCGGGGTTTGATACGGGGTAGGTCGGCCTAACTCCCATTGGCCTCATCACAACGGCTCTCTCCATGTCATACTTGGGCACCTACGACAGAACAAACCGACTGTACGCTGACTACGTCCTCCTCCGACGTCATGGGCAGCGTGCGGTTGGTGGTGTGGCTGCAACGTGAAAAGAAGTGAGAGCGTCGTCATGTGAGTCAGAGATTTCACGTGCCTGAGTTCTCCCACAGCTGTCAGGGCGAGTACTGTGGTGAGGTCAACCAGTTCAGTTGAACATTAGAGTTGGGAAAAAAAAGGGGAAAAATCGAGGTTTCCCTCGAGGTTTTCGAGGGAAAAATCGAAAAAAAAAAACACAGCTCGTCAGATTTATTCATCTCACTGCTTTAACTATCATCTATACTTTACATCTCAGAAATATTTGTCATTAAAGTTTGTCTTGAGTTTACAGTTAGTAGTTTCCAGGTTTATTAGGGTTAGGGTTATTAGCATGAGGGTGTGTAGGGTTAGGGTTTCTATGGATAGGTTTAGGGTTTTTAAAGTTAGGTTTAGAGTTTCTTGGGTTAGGTTTAGGGTTTCTGTGGTTAGGGTTATTTGTGTGAGGGTTTCTAGGTTCATTAGATTTAGGGTTATTAGCAATAGGGTTTATAGGGTTAGGGTTATTAGGATTAGGTTTCCTCGGGTTAGCGTCAGGGTTTCTAGGGTTAGGGTTCTGGTTTTTAGGGTAAGGATTCTAGGGTTGGGGTTTCTGTGGTTGGGGTTAGGATTTCTAGAGTTAGGGTTAGGGTTTCTAGGGTTAGGGTATCTAGAGTTAGATTAGGGTTTTTAGGGTTACGATTAAATTTTGGATGTTTAGGGTTATGTTTCTAGGCTTAGGTTAGGGTTTTCTTGAGTGTGGGTTAGGGTTTTTAGGATTAGAGTTAAATATTCTAGGGTTAGGGTTATTAGGATGAGCATGAGGGTTTCTAAAATTAGAGTTTTTAGGAATAGGGTTATTAGGATTAGGGTCAGGGTTTAAAGTTAATCTCATGCTTAAAGTTTGTCTTGAGTACAATTGGTTGAGCACTGGTGATATTGATTGAAATTACATGAGCCACAAAATCAGAGCAGTCTAATTTATGTAAAGTATAAAAACAAACGCATCAGGCTGATGTGTGAAAGTGTAACTTCTAAAACACGAATGATGTGACACATTAAGCATGAGACAGGTGAACTGCATCTCCACCCTGGACAGGACAACATCTGAACTCAGCCATGAATATGTGACACTCTAGCTTCACATAATCCATAAACCTTACGGTCACAATCTCGTGCTTATATTGTTTCGTCTTTTCTCCATTTTTTATCATTTCACACCTTGCACAGAGATGTTGGGGAAAGATGATGAATCAACCGGGGTGCAGCTGGGGCGTCAGAGCTCACCTGGGGCAGAATCACATCAGTGTTATCCCTCAGCAGTACAGTATATGTCACATTTCAAAAGAGGGGGCATAACATCAACTTATGAAGACAGACCTCCATTTCCCAGAGCACATTCAGCAACACGGGAAGATCATTATTTGAGAGCCAATATTTTGCTGTGTGGCCACATTTTTGATGTGGAGGCCAAAAAACATCTTGCTGCGAACACACAGTTCTTCACCCAGTTTGCAATCTGTTTCCAGCTTTTTTCTTAAAGCACAATCACTGTGAGAACCTGAAAAGAAAATAAATTCACTCAATGAAGAAGAGTTGTTCTGCAGGAGGTCAAGTGCCCTGCTAGAATAATAAAACTGTAGCCATTTCAGCTCTCCAGAGCCAAGGATTAGAGGGCCTCATTTAAAATGGTTGCTGGGATGTCTGACCTCAAACCATTGTGGCAGTACAGTGGCAGCACTGAGCTCAGGGTATCATTATGACATGGCTACCCTTCTCTTAAAAGAAATGTAACACCCTCTACCCTCTCTTTATAATATGAAGAATTAAGTGAAGTCCCATTGGTATCACAGGTGTTAATTAACAGCAGCAGTGACACATTAGTTGGACTTGACACAAGTGTAGTAATTTAAAGTGTTATTTAAACCCTTTAAAAATCTAAATAACATCTACCACCTATGATTTTATGGCAACCCAAAGGTCATTAGCACTGCAATTGTCCTGTTGAAATTCATTAATAATTCAAAAAGAAATGCATGTAAAGGGTTATAGCAACCAAATATTACATGATTTTGACACTATAAAGCCACATAGATACAAATTTGTTCCATGTGGTGAGTGAAACCTGGTCAACCAAATGTGACAGTTACCACTCTCAAAGGACATACCTAAATAACCTCACAATAAGATCAAGCTAATGCTACAATACTTTTCAAACCAATCAATTTTTCCCCAACTATTTCTTATCAACATTTTTATATTTCAGCACTGTCTCTCTCCATGCACAGTTCCATCGCACAGGACAAGGGATTCAGTCTGGTCTTGCACAGTAATCTTGTTTGCACAAAGTTACCCGGCTTTTAGATATAAAGCAACTTGTCTGACTTGATCTCACCAGCAAGGAATCTGTGAAAAGGACCAGCATCAGAGAGAGAGTGGTGGAGGCAGCTTGCTGGGAATGAGTGGAAAGTGAATGGAAGAGCTCTTAAGTGTGGAGCAGAAAGTAGTCACTGTCAGCAGAGCAGAGGGAGAGGAACCTGGCCATACCCAAGCTGGAGAAAGCTGTGGTCAGGGGCAATTTTGAGAGAGGTGGTGATACCCTGGATAGATTTGGCACACGTCTACAATACAGCATACTAAAGGGTTGTTTTCATAAAACAATGGCATCTAGCCTACCCCAGAGCTGGTGGATTATTTCCAAGTAAGTAATGTTGGAGTACTTATAATGTGTATGTTAGCTACCCTGGCTAGCGATCAAACTGCAGCAATCTCCATCCATAACAAGACATGCATTGTTCACTGGTGTTGGTTGATTACAGATCTCGGTAACTGTGGATGAATATCTCAGTCTATGATTGTTGTTTTCAGAGCGACTGTTAGTAGTCGGCCATATCCTTGTTTGGTAGGAAACTCACAGTATTATGGCTTGAGCTATAATTAAAGCACCAATGTATGTGCTGCACTTGTCTTTTTGTGTCAGCATTTTTCCGCAATGCAAATAATTCATTTGCGGATTCCTGGATGTTATTTAGTGTGTCATGTACAGTCTACAACGGTCATTTGAAAAAAGTAATCATCCGCTAACAATGGCAATTGATCTCCATGGGAGATCATCAGTTGCCCCACCGCTGTGGTCTCTATGGCTCGCTGAAATTGTAATTGACCTGGGGGAGAAAAGCAGCTCGAAATATCCCCCTCACCAATGTCCACCCTTCCTCTCTCCCCCTGAGCCTCTGATGTGTCTGAGGAACATCAATATTTACTCTGGCCACCTTAATAGAGCTCTTATTGAATTCAGGCTGGAAAGGTTGGGAGAGAGGACCACTCTGACATGCTCATTAAAGAGAACCACAGCACAAATCAAACCTGCACATGGAGCTGGGACGACAGAGCCTTTAACACCTCTACAATGCGCCCACTTGATCCTCGCCGCCATGTTTGTGTCAAGGTACAGCAAATGCACCATATGAGAACCGCAAGATCCAACAAACACTACAATCCTTTCATTATCAAGCATGCAGAGACCACGGGAGCACCGCTGTAACAGAAAACCAACAATCCCGTATCCACCCGGATACTGCAGGTATACGCTCAAGCTGATCTGTTGACAGCCATGTAAATGGCATTCAAATGGAGCAGACCATCAATTGGTCCAGCTTGTTAAACGGTTAAGCGCATTTTTGGAGTAATGACCTGGGGGAGTGGAAAGCCTGTGTTTTGAGGCATGTCCTTGGCTTTTATTCAGGTGTGACAAAGGGGACCTGTCTCCCAGGATGATGGATTGACGTGCCAAGCAGCCTCGGAGATCACATTCATTAGTCTGGACTCTGACCATGGGGAGGTACTAGGGAGCGAACCACATGGCTCCGATTCTCGGGAGTCCCCTCGTCTGATGAAATGTGACACTCGCCCTCGTCGATGCTACAGTTAAACCGCAGCAGATCGATATGAAATAACTGCCAAATTAAATCATGAATCAATCAATCCATAAACGCAGGATGTGCATTTATTCAGAAACAATAACAGCCTTCCCCCATCAATATTTCAGACTGCATGCAGATCCATACTGAAACATTCTAAAATAAGCACGATCAATCAAGGGCAGGGGACAGGGACAAAGTTAGAGTCACAGTTTAAACTAATGGTCACATTAAAGATTGACAATCACTGTAACTCTGCTCATCCTGACAGCATTTGCGAGGTTTTTTTCTGTATATGCTGGAAGTCTTCCTCTGTTTCCATGTCTGCAATTCATTCTACCTACAACAACATAAAAGCCGATCCAGCAGCGTGAGGGAGGAAGTGCCCTAGCTAATCATGCTACAATGCTAGTATGTGATATGCGCTCTGTCTGACGTGTGGCAGAGGGCCATAACGCGATAGTCTTTGTTTATGCATGTCGCTTTTGGAGCACTGTTCGATTTCCTACGCCCCTCCCCATACCCCCCAACCCCCATGCTGTCCAACTGAGCTGGAGCGTGAGACGAGGGGGGCCAGAGGAGAGGCTGTAAAGGAGCGCTCATTCTCAATCATGCTCCATAAATGCTGCTTAATACCAGGGGCCGTTTGACTGCGATGGGTCAGAGTGAAACACTGATCTGAGCTCGGCATCTCCTCTGCCCATTATTAAATGTGGGTTCGTTTTATAGCGCTTCAAATAAAACTCCATATGTACTTGTTTCTCCTGCTCTGGCAGAGCTGTTTCAGTTGAGAAGCCTCGAGGAAAAAAAAAAAAGGAAAATCAATTTGATGATATTCCCTTCCACAGAGAACATCACATTAGAATTGGCTGAAATTGTACCGAGCAATTTCACGTCTCTGTAATATCTGTAATGTCCAAAACACTATGATATTCACAGTCAAATAATCAGCCTGGCAATGAATGAAGGAAGAACTACATCTGCTGGAGCACTTAAACACTACTTACTCTCAGGTCTCTACCTATTCCTGTAGTTTTCAGATAAAAAAGATTGAAAGTTTCCACCGTGGCTTTTGTCTTACCACTGCTAAATTGTCCTGAACACCAAAGGTATTTAATTCTGAGCAGAATGCGTTGTCTTTACATAAGGTAAGGTAAAGGGATAAGGCTGTGAGTGAAAACAGAATGTGTTGGAATGTGGAGTGATGACTTTGTGGCCCCATTGTGTTTGAGGTCAGTCTGAGGTAACGAAAACAGCTATTCCAATTCAAGATGAATAAGGCAGCTTTGGGTAAAGGCACACTTATTTGTTTTCCCTTTCTGGAACAGGTAGGGATTTGTTTATGTCTGCTTGATTTTGCATTCTGTCCCTAAGCAGGTTTGTTATGTCTTGTGTTTCCCTGGCCAGTAATAGCCCTGATGGCCATGCCTGTTGTCTGAAGGATTTCCTGATTAAAAGTTGAATTCCTACCTCCGCATTATACCTTCCCAAACTTACATAGTATAAATTAACTACCCACCATGCATGTTATCATTATCCTGGTCATGTCTGATGTTTTCTGAATGCAGTACATAGATCTGCCTCAACTGTGAGGTTTTTTCCATAAGAGATGAGTGATAGACTGTACACATATCAACCTCGAATATCATTCAGCAGGGATTAAAAGATCAAAATAAGACTATTAATAAACTGCCGACATCCTTCATATGAAAATGTAGGTCAGTAATGTCTATCATCGCTACAAGATTCTTGAACTGAGGATTACAAAATCAAAATTGATTTCTGTGACATGAAACTAACCCACCGACAAAAACAGTATTACTGTAGCACAGGAAAATGAGTGAGAAAGGTACATAGGATTTTACACACTACACACATACACTAAAGAGGATGGATTGTTGCCATATATAGTACCATATTATCTGTGATTCACTTTAATTCACAAAGCAGATAGTTGGAGATTCCACATACTGTCAGTTATTGATTTGAATGACTACAGGTATTTCATTCCATTCAACAAAAACAGCCTGCTTGGTTCAAATCAATGACTCATTGAAAACAGATGGTTGCTCCAACCATTCGGATGTAAACAAAGCTTTGTCGACAACACATAAATGCATGTCCTTCTCTGAACAATCATTGCTGATAAGTACAAAACAACTGTACCATGTTTTGGAAAAAAAAGTGAAAAAAATTTTGAAAATGGGTTTTAAGAGAGAACAAAAAATGGTAGAGGAACAATTTCTGAAAATCAGACAAAATGTCCATCTGAAAGTAACTCACAAAATCTCACTTTATTTGGCTGTATATCTTAAAAACATGCTGTGAGATCCTGAACACACCCTTGTCCTTTGTGTCCTCTCCCTAACACACACACAGACACACACACATAAACACACAGACACACATCAAGTTCATGTGATGCTCTTACTAATTAAACTTCTTTAACTGCAGCTTTCAAAGGTATGAGTATCCAGTAAAGTTGATGTGTTTTCCTAAAGTGTTCTCGTAGAGTGGAAGAGCCTGATTGCTCATCTTTTTGGAGTTTTTACAATACAAATAAAACTCTGTGACCCACCCCGGGGAGTTGAATGTCACAGTGGCCAGAGCAGAGGCTTCTGGGAAAAGAATACAAAATACAGCTATTTGGAGGTTTACTTGCCAAAGGCCTAGAACAGTATTAGAGATCTGAATTAAAACAAAATGATGAAAATTATTTATTAATAGAGATAACTGTTTTCAGTAGGACAGCTGTAGGGCCTATGGACATTCCTGTCAATTAAATTAATTGCTCTTATATATATCTGTTTTGAATAATAATGTGTTTTTGCCTAAAAAACAATCTTTCATTCAACATTGCTGTTGTTCACACCAATTGTACTGTGTTGTATATTTTTTTCAAAATATAACTTGCACCAATTTTCTGGAAATGTCAATTGCAAATTGTTTCACAAACAGAGAATTAAGTTTTTTCTACTTCACATTTGTAAACCATGCCACCTGGAGCTTTTTTTTTTTCATTGAACAACTCCTCGTCAGTTACTTAGACATCCAGCCTCAAGATCTCTACAGTAATCAAGTTAATTAACACTCATTAAGCAAGTACTTCATTAGTGGATTCACCATTTAGAGAATTGACCTCCTCATTACAAACACTGTTAATTTACTAAACAGTACATGGATAGAAAATGCTTTCCTGTTAAAATGCTTCCAACATACCCTTAAACTCAGTGCGAGGGCTATACCCAGTAAGATCAAACTCTTTTTGCATGTGAGCAGAAGGTTTTGACATGGCCAGCAAGTAAAAATGTGATTTTTCCTCTCTATTGTTGGTCTTCCAGTGTTTGGACTGTGCTGTGCTCTTTTCTGCATGTGTACCGAGTTGGGCACACAGAAGATACAGCTGTCACTTTTATGTGTGGGGTGAATATTTGCTTTCGTGATGGGACTGGGCCTTCTCTTTGCATATCCATTTCCATCTGGTACTAGCTGGCTGCGTAAGCTCTGCATGCTTAAGCATTGGGATGACTGGAGAAGGAGTGGCCAAGAGAATAGTGCTTTTGCTGCAGCTGAGCTCCAGCCCATCAGCCTGGCTCTGCTATATATAGGAGAAAGGTTTTGTGACTGAGTATTAGAGGCTTGAAGTTTGAAGCCATCACTGAATTTAAGCAGAACGAAGGCAGAACTAACTTAACAGATATGACAGCAGACCAAATGTGTCACCTTTGTGCAAGGTAATGCAGATATTTCAGACCATGCATTACTATCAAAGCAGGTGACAAAAAAAGTAGAATTGAGAAAAGTGAATGCAAATGAATGCAAAATGGAACTTTAAGCAAACAAGTTTACTAATGTGACACATTAGTAAATATGTCTAACACATCACTCACTGGGTATTCTGTGGTCTTACAAAACCATTCATTAAAAATTTAATTATACGGATGCATGTTTTTTTTTAAAATATATAATTTCTCCCCTTCAAGCAAAGTACATTCTTAAGCAATTACCACATGCATTGAAAAATCCATGGCTCAGCAATATTTCCATGTTGCCAGAATAACAAACAACATTTCTCATTACCTCAGGTTCACCTCTTTGAGAAACAGTGCCAGATGCAAAGACATGATGTGTGAGTCCTGAATTCTCTGGCAGACTGGGCATCCTCTAGCTGTCCACCTGTACCCTAGAATCAATCTGACATGTTCAGGAAACATTACTGATGCTACGTTAGCTACGCGATGGAAAGCACGCCTTTCTATGATAATACATGGTGCACTTATTTGCAGCCTTGGCGGGTTCCAGCTGTGCACAAATATTTGAACAATATACCTGACGCATCTGATAAACCGGGTGCCAAGTCAGCGGTTTAAGCCCATTTTTCCAAACATCATTAGATTAGAATGCCACCCAGACACAGCTGAAAGACCAAATAACAACATTGTCAGTATTATAATTATCATTTATGTGTTTTATCTTTTAATTACAAGCTTGACAGATTGAGTTCTTTGTTTAAATATTTGGTCAGCTGAAACTGATAAGAATGGTGTGTCATTTATAGGGAGAAAAAAAAACATTTCATCGTGCTGGTTGGGAACTACAATAATTATCACTGTCAGATTATTATCTAAACACATTGTGAGGGGTTCATAGAAGTTGCCAGCAGCATATCTGCATCTGTCAAAATCAAAGTCAGAGTCATTTTTACCGAATCATAAAGGTAACTACCAAAGGAAAATGACAATGGTGTCCTGTTAAAGCTTACCAGAGCTTATGTCTTCATGAAACATTAAAGTGTGAGTAATAGGAACCAATAAAAATGTTCTGTAAACTAGATTGCTGAATGAATTCTTACAGCACATTTCTTTGTTGCGGGCCATGTTAATGACATACCAATGACAAACTGGGACAGTTGTTGGCATAACATTGGTCACGGTAACATTAAAAGTCCCAGCAAACAATGTCTGTAGATCAAAAATATTCTAAGAGGGCACAGTCAGCCCTTATCATCATAGAAACATTGACATGATGTTCATGAGTCACCTTTAATTACTGTTTGTCTGCCATTAGTTGTCACTCCTGTCAGAGTAGTAGGTGGAAACCCTTTGCTTCTGAAACTTCTTTATCTGAAAGTGCCTGCAGAAGAAGTAAACTTGTTTATTTTATTTGGTATTTAGTGTAGATAATTATGGTGTAAAATTGTACTTGCATGGTGTCAGTTTCATTCTTTACACATTTTGTTAAGAGCTAGGGAGCCAAGGATTTTGTGCAACAAAAAATCATAAATCCTTCAATGGATTATGATAATCATGATGAATAATGGATTGTATTTATATAAGACATTTCATGTCATGATCTCAACGTACTTAAAAGTGACGGGGGTATCTCAATCAACACCAATATGTAGCATTTACCTGGGTGAAGGAAAGCAGCCATATTGTGCTTGAAATCTCACCACACAGTGCTTCACACTTTCACTCGAGTGTAAAAGGGAGAATTATTGACCCAATTAAACTGGTGGCTGGTGGTTAAGTGGCCATGTTGGGAGTGTTGCCAGGGCACTAGGAAATGCCCTGCTCTGTGCAATAAGGGACATTAGAGGTTGACTGGACTCAGTCAGGGCCTCAGTTCAATCAGTCTCCTCTGAAAGATTGTGTCTCCTACAGTTCTCATCAGTGCTACTGCAAATACAAGAACATTGGGACTAGACAGGACACTACTCTCCACAAGCCCATGGATACCATCTCCAGGAGAAACCTTTTTCCAGGTGATCTCCTATCCAACGATCCAAGTCTAAACCAATTAACCAATTAGGGAACACCTGCTTAGCTTTGTGCTTTCAGCAGGAGCATGGTATATGCAATTTATATAGTATGTACCATACCCATACCAAAGCCATACTATGATAATTACACAACTGGCTGGTTGAACTGCAGTTTCTGATTGTCTTAAGGGTGTGCATTATTGCTTGAGAACTAAGTGCATGTTCAGAATTTACAGCAGATGTTTCCAGTCAATGTGTACCAAACTAATGATTAGCTTCTTGTAGAGTAATCATAAAAATAGGTGAATAACAATACAATAATATCAACATTCTACTTACAATGTTTTACTTACAACCTTTTACACCACCATTAAAGAGTATTGGTAGCTTGCTACAAAAACAATCAAAACCAATTCATATAGGCAAATATGGAGCCTCCAAAAAAGAATGCCTAACCTTTTAAGGAAAAGAGTAACACTATGTTTAGTAAAACTAAAACACCTACAAACACAAATGAAAAGAAGAGACTGGCAGCAAACACTGTCAAAAAGTAGAATAATGCAAGATAGATTCAAAAGAGTATTACAATCATAAAACATAACCTGAACAATGTTGATGCAATGCATCCAATACTGTAAAAAAAAAGTGGTTCAAATACAATCCTTCAACTCAATTCCTTCAACATGGTGGTCTGACTCTTGTTATGCTCAGGCTCTCCAATCCACGTTCAACTTCATAGTAAGTGGCAACATCTATTTTATATCTCATTATTCATGTAGGCCGTAGGTGTGGTTAGGGGTTTAGGTTGTATCCTATTTATGTAACTTCTATAGTGGCACAAATTCACCTGGCAGGAATACCAAGGTTCTCTCAATACTACTAAAAAATAAATTACTTTTTAATTGCATGGTGTTGCAATCACTCAACCACCACTTTGCAACAATTGCTTAATTAACATGTCTGATTAATTAATATAACACACAACATGAGTGTGACAGAAAATCTATTACTTGCATAATGTTAGTTCATTTATTTCCTAAAAATAAGCATAACCTGCAGGTGAATTAATAATTGCCTGCTGCAAAGAATAACAAACCATAATAAAGAATATTGTAGGATAAAAGGCGGACCATTTTGAATGCCGTAGCTAGCTGCTAATGTAAGTTGAAGCTGTGGTTATCATCTAGTGGAAATCAAACTTTGTGCTGCACATTTCATGGTGAAACAGCCCTGGTAGGGCTGAAAGTCACTGTCCATGCCTGCTACAATGTTACCTGGCTCTGGTAAGCACAGGTTATATGCCCTGCCTGGCAGGGAAAGGCTAACTCTACAACCGACATAAAAACTCAGTAAAACCATTAGGTCTAGAAATGTTCACAAAATACATAGTGTTAGTCACATTCTGTAAGGGGAATATACTGGCTTAGCTCCCATACAAACAGATTAGATACTATCCAATGAATGCTTTCATTACAGCAAGTGGCATATAGCGATGCACATTTATGGGAAGGGGCACTGGGCCATTAACCAATCCACCACTTGCGGTCTCTCTTCTTTGTCCTATCAATTGTCCTATCAACCCAAATATCTGTCTCTCACTATGCCCCCTCCCTGTACCCCCCCTCCAACCACCCACCCACCCACCACGACTCCTCAACATATACCATATCAACTGAAACCTTGGCCCCCTTGTGGTGCAAAGAGGCATGGACAATTAATCAAAAAAACAGTTTCTCTTCCATTTCTCTTCCATATCTCACACTAAAGACTCTTCATGATCTGGATATCAGTGATTTCTCTTCCTTCTGTCCAGGCTGAAGACACTCCTCCTCAGACTGCAGCAGATTTCATCTTGTTCAGGCCTGCCCTAAAAACCTGAAGCATATCAGAATGATAGTTTGTATTCATCAGTTTATTTAATTTATCCAAATAACAATTATTAATGTAAATCATACTGGAGTAAATATTGATGCTCCTTTTTCACCTCAAGGGTTTATGTTCCAAGCTTTCCCAGTTCTCTTTTTCATAAGACTCCCACTCTGACATTTTACATAGCCTAAAATATCATCCAACTAATGCTTGGACAGAATCAGCTTTTTCCCTAGGGCTCTGATGCTAGACTGGTATGCACTAGTATTCTATTTTAGATGATCTTACTGAAATCATAAATACGTTTCGAAGTATTTTTAATTAGATTTAAGGGCACAACGTTTTCACAAGTAAACCAACCGTCATTCTGGCACTGACAACAGTTTGTCAGCTTTGCTTGGCAGTAGCAGTGTCTTCACCTCAGCTAATCTTCGTCTCATATTGTGCGCGTGGTTGTGACTGGGTCGTTTTCTTCTCAGAGCTGGACAGGGTCTGAATCCGTGTGGCTGTCGTGTCCCTCTGGAGATGTTGGCTGGCTCTCCGCTCCATCTGTGAGCGACACACTGTGGTGAACAACCCTTGCGCTGCCCAGGTCACCGCAGGAAATTAAAATGAGCAGATTCTGCAATGGTTCTTCCAAAAGCCGTAAGCTGTTTTCTCCCCCAAGGCCCAAGAGAAAGGAACCCAAAAAAGGGAGCAGTAGTCACTTCTAAGTATTTTTGTATGCAAAATGTGATTTTTCAATAAACATCTGGTGTTTATCCTTTTTTTCCAGAAAGAAAGCCTGAAGTGTTAAGTATCTGAGGAAAATAGTTTCCAATGTACTAAACTGCAATGGCTGATAGAGCCTGAAAAAAAAATCTGTTATATCCTTGATTGTTTTTGAGCCTCTGTTCTGAAGTAGAAATTCAGTAAGTAGCACTGACAAAAAGAAAAGAGAGAAAAGTAAAAGTTCAGAGGTGGGCAGTCACCACAATGCCAGTGCAGAGCTTATATAGCACAATGAGATTGTCGGCAGAGGCTACCGCTCAGACTTTTGTTGTGCAATGTACAATTTTCTGAACATTCTGCTTGGCACAGAAATATTCCATATCATTGAAATGCCATCTGCCAGGGAACAACATTTATAATGTACAAAGTTGTTAAATGGGTGCCTGAATTGATGATGGAGGTTAATGTGTTCCTGAGTGCTGCAGGTTTTCCCTTCCATGGTGCATTCGGCCCACTGAAATAGCTGACTAATGATATTGACTCTGGTCACTGTCTGGCACCAGGTCCTATTTCTTCCCTTGTGGGCCATTTGCCTGAAGTGAGTGGAGGTTTCTCTCTCTCTCTCTCTCTCTCTCTCTCTCTCTCTCTCTCTCTCTCTCTCTCTCTCTCTCTCTCTCTCTCTCCCTCCCTCTCTCTCTATCTCTCCCTCATTTACCCTGTTGCTGTATCCAGCATCGCCTGCTCCCTAGAGTGCAACGGCCATAGACGTTGGGGCAGCCATTGAATTGTTCAATATGGAGATCGACACAGAATGCAATTGTCTAGTCACTTCTGCGA
This sequence comes from Albula goreensis, assembly GCA_022829145.1. Lineage (NCBI taxonomy): Eukaryota > Metazoa > Chordata > Actinopteri > Albuliformes > Albulidae > Albula > Albula goreensis. The sequence goes on from CM040744.1 coordinate 7,949,947, forward strand.
GTGTCAGCCCAATTGGATGTGCTGTGTTTTATTATTTCTCCATTTTATGTAGCGTTCCCCTTCTGCGACAGCAAAAACCTGCTGATACCCACTTTCATTTGGAGGCATTTAAGTTACATTTTAAATTGATTATAATTATGATTATTCTTCACAGGGGCATAGCAAGAAAAGATTTAATACATCATGTCTGAATTACTGAATTATTAAAAAATTACAAGTGATTACATTTCTAATCAGTCTGTTTCCAAAACAAAAATTAACAGTGCATTGTAAACAAGTGTCAGCCAAGAGCGTGTCATTACAAATTCTGAAATGAAATTCTGAATAGATTTGCATTTGGTGGGACACTCATGGTGAATGTACAAACGGAGAGTTTCCTGTTATTGGTGCATTGAGATTTGGAGATAAGAATATCAATGGCAATGTCTTTTCTATAGGCAAGACCACCTCGAAAGCATATCTAAAGACGTCAGCACATATGAAAGGGATAAACTTCAAAAGGGGTCCTAAAGAGTACTTTATTCTAGGTGTAAAAGATCAAAACCCAGAGATATAATGACATGTGTCTCTTTTGCTGAACATTTATACCATAACCTGACCAATATGAAATCTCCCCGACATATATTATTCTTGGATTTCTGTGGATATTGTGCATGGTAATTTAATATGTCAGCACTAGGAATTTTTATCGTTGGACTTAATGCATAGATTTTTCCAGAAAGACCCACTTGCGATGAGATGCAGAGGTGCAGCACAATGATCCAAGGCCAAACACTGACATTTATGTGAAAGCATGAATATTTTGGCCGGCAAATTCAATTTCCTTTCCTCCTCCTAAAATGATTTCTAATCATGACATAGGTTCTTGCATATTTTACAGATTTAGACTTTGATGTAGCCACTGTTTGTAAAATTAATAAGCAAATGATGGATTTGTACTTTTCCAACTAAGTTTTACTTTTTCAACTTTGTCCCCACACTCTGCAGCAGTTTTTAGGAGTTTTTTCAAACAAAACAGGAAATAACACTGGAAAAGAATTCATGGCAGTCAAGTTGAGAGCAGGTAATCTCTGTATAGTGGAACATTTTGCCCAATATACATCACAGCGTCAGATCCAGGGTAGTTAAATTAAAGCACAATTTGTTTGGCCTAAACTTTTAAAATCTCCCATTTAAGGCAATAATACTGTTTGTTCTCAACACACAGTGTTTTTATGTTTCATTTCAAGTCCAAAAGAACAAAAAAGTGTTGGAGTTGCAGAGAGAATTGTCTCTGCCTTAAAGTTATTTGGCTCATTGACTGAATCTCCCCCTTGGTGAGTGTACCCAAAATATACAGTGTTTTTCCACTGTCAGTCGGGTAGATAATAAGCAAGGAGAGAATGCACTTCTAATTTCACACACTGATTCAATCAAAGTGGAGCTTGAAAGAGGTGGGGGAAATTAAAAAACATACTGAGGATTTCTAATTAAATGGTCAATATATGCTAAAACTAGCTCAATACTAATACTATCAGTCACTTCTGTTTACACTGGAATAAGCCTGTTTAAATAGGTGCACTTTAATGGGGGACAGCAAATCAATCTATCTAATTTCTTGAGAAACAATTACAGAGCATACCATCCATCTTTTGGGGGGGGATTTTAAAAGTGTTTTGTCCAAAACAGCAATTACATCAGTCAAATTCAGCATATCAAGCTTCAAATCTTTTATATCAAAACAACTTAGGAAAAGGATGTGTATTTTCTGTAATAAATGTATAATGTAATTGGCCATAAAAACTGTTTACTTGTTGTTTAGGAGAAAATGTGGTATTTTGTCACTAGTTCTCCCTATGCTATCCAAATATTGGGATCCTACATCAGACAGACTTCTATTTTACTCACATACAAAATCTATAACGATCTCAAGAGGTTATTTTAACAGTACTGGAAGGCAAACACTGGTGCCTGTCTGAGATGTTAAGTATTTAATTTGACAGCATGCTTTAGCTGATCAAATCCTATCTCCTGTTACTAGATTAAATTTGTGTCACCATTTTGGCTCCACCCTGAATCTGTAAGTATGTGGCTGTCAAAATGTGGTCTAACAAGTACATACATATTTACAAGTACATATTTTTTTACTGTCAGACAACATAGTTTTTATATCGCACAGGAACTTACTTTTGAATGGTTAGTAGTACGTGTCAGAAATGCTAACCAGAAAATAAGAATGAATTAAAATCATGATTGGAAATCTAGTTTGTTTGTTTTTTCTCACTATACTGTATTTATATTTTTCCTTTCATCCTGTTTTTCCTTTCAAATTGACAATGCATATTGTCATTAAAAACTTCATGTAAGCTTTTTGAAGGTAAACCAAATTTACATTAACTGCGTTTTTTTCCCCACCCACTGTATCTCTGTTAGAAAGAGTAAGACTGATGAAACTCACTTACTCCAGGGGAAGACCTCCTTTTCATCTATAGGCCTCTATACCCTCACCGACCTGGCCCTGATAAGAGGCCTATAGATGAGTAACCCCCTCTATGATGTTCATCAGTTTACTACACACATTTTGGTAAGCATTCCTTTACTATTCCACAGGAGTCCGTGTATAGGTAATTACAGTATAATAAACTATGTAGAAAAGACCTGAGAAGATTTGAGAAAATGAGCATTCTTGAGAATCAGTATGAAGTAGGAAAGATTAAAATACATTACAGGTATTATTGTCCAAGTATGTCTCAATACAAAAATTATCAGTTTTTCCTTACGGTTTCTAAATAATTTTTTGCTGCAGCATAGCACTTATATCTTTACCCCTGAACCCTGCCATCTCTACTTCTGCCATTGATACTTCTGCCCATCCATCCATCCATCCATCCATCCATCCATCCATCCATCCATCCATCCATCCATCCATCCATCCATCCATCCATCCATCCTCTCTAGGTAGCACCTTCATCTGATCAATGGGCAAGTGCAGCTGGCTTGGTTACAGCCTGTCATGAAATTTATAAATCCCTTGTATACTTTTGTAGTTATGGCACTGGCATTTAACTACCAATTTGCAGTACAGAGGGACAAAATGCCATTTACAAAGGATTAATGTAATCAAAATTGTTTCAGTTTTTCAAAAAGAGGATGAAGCTATATGTTTCACTGACTGCACACAGAAGCTAAGAGAAGAGGAAAGCGCAACAATGAGAAGTAAATAAAAGACTTCTAGTGAAATGTGTCACTTGCTGATCACTTACAACTTTAGTCGTGTCATGACAATTTTTTTGTGGTCTTGGCAATGACCAACAATATACAGTTCACTGGATGTTACAGATTTTTTTTTTTTTTGCTAAAATGAGCAGGGTCAAGTATTAGATAGTATTAGCCCATTGAATTTTATAAGGCTGTGGTGTCACAAAGATGGACAGACACTGAAGAGACTTGAGTTCAGGGCTTTTTCTCAGTTTTGTATTTCCATAGTTGTGCTGTAGGATCGCCTAATTCATTAAGATAGTTCTTTTGATTTTTTAGATGTGGCTTTGGTTTTTGGTATATTATCAGCGTTGCAGTTAATAAAAACAACATGAAGTCAGCAATGTGCTGGACCACACCTCATTGTGAGACCAACTAACTGTAATGGATGCCAGTTCATTTTTGAACGTTCAGAACAGAAGGTAAAATGACGACCAGCCTGAACTGAGCTAATTGACTTGTGTTATTGGTACTGCCTCCTAATGCCAGATGGGAAATAGGGTCCTAAATGCATTCAATTGAATCCCAACCTTGGTCTGATTAAACATCACTAATTGAGTTATATTTTTTGTTTGAGTATGGGTAAACCCTGAAATTTTGTGCTTTGGATGATTTTTTAAAAAATGCTTCCTGTTTTTCTGCCTTAATTTTTGCACAGTAAATACTGAAATTGCTTCCTAAACTGCTCCTCCTTAAAGTTTTCTTCAAACGGAAACCTGGCATTTCAAGACACACCCACTTTCTCTCTGACTGGCTTGGCAGTTAATGTGTTCTTGCCAATTGCTATGAAATATTCAGCATGTTAAATTTTGGGAGGTGGCTCAGCACTACATCTGTGCACACCAGAATGCAGGGATTTCCCTGACTGACCATATGGTCACCTATATTTGGACCAGCATGTATTAAAAGGCTTTCATGTAAAAATGGAGCTGTCACACAACAAATGTGTGAATCGGAGCTTTTCTCTTGATACAAACAATACAGAGAAAATGGAGAATCAAGAAAGGCGAGAAAGTTGTTCAGTTGTGCAGAATCAGAGGAAAAGTGTTTCGTTAACTTTGCCTTTGTTCCTTTGTGATTATCTTACCAAGTAGATGTTTTTTTCATTCTTCAAGTACGCAGTTCCCCTGTGTATTATCAGACAATTTGCATCCACTTTCAAATGGTATCTGGAATCTGAATGGAAGACTATGTTCCTCAAACCTTTCAAGTAAGGCTGAAGGCTGAAACTCCAGGAATGACTCAGATAAAAGCAAAAGACGCTGGAGATACAAACAGATGAAAAAAGAAAGGTCTGGGGAAGGCTAGAAACGCAGAGGAGAGAGATGAGAATAACATCTCATTCCAAAGAGTGAGAAAAAACTGAAGAACACCAAGAAAAAAAATCATTCAAAGTCTTTACTTATGAAATAAGAATTATTCATGGACTTGCACACCAATGGAACTGCAAAGAGACCTCCTGCCCCGACCACCACTAGTGTACAAGGACTCTATAATGCGAAATAGCGACAGTCCATGCCTTGCCAACTATCAGTAGTGTAGCAACCAGGATGTAACCTTTAGTGTTCATTAGGTGAAATAACAAACTGTAGAGAGAGGGACAAAGATGGAGGGAACTCCAGCAGCAAATGAGCACTCAGATACGCTTTGATGCAGTTTTGGTTGTAGCACAGTGATTCGCTGGTGGAATTGATGGAGTATGATGATAGCGGCTCACGACAGAGAGATTTCTCCTCCTAATACCGGTACACACGCCTTGAGTGAAGAGAAAACAATTTCCCCTTAATGGAACCCCTAATGCTCTGCAGTGTCATTAAGGATTCCAACGGTCTCCATATTTAGAGGAAATCTATGAGTAATTAAAGAAATTGTTCCCCATCATGAGTGGGGGGTTTAATGAAAAGTGCTGTCAGACTCTGTCCTGCCATTAGTTTCAGAGCCTCTGTCTGATTCATCAAAAATAAGATGCAACGGAACCTACCAGCAACGATACTGATACAGAGATGAAAAACTATGCTCTTTTACCCTCCCTGTTCGTATGTCTCTGCATATTTCATGCCCCTCCCCCTTTCCTTGTCTCTCTGGAAGAGCCTTCACTGTAGAAGGTCCAGAAAAGAGTGCGGTCTCTCTCCCCTCTCTCTTTTTTCTCTGCCTCTTTCAGTGAATCTTTTCTGCCCTCTCTCTGTTGTTTAATCACACTCTGGTTTTTCCTCCTAAGCACAGGAACGGTACAGCGCGTGGCGTTTTTTGATGGAGAGGCCTGTGCCACGCTCTCGGTCCAGCCTGTAGAGTTGCAGCCGCAGCACGCCTCCTGGCTCTCACCTCCTCCTCCTCTGACCGCCCTGTCACCGCCGCTACCCGTGAACTTCCTGTTCTGTGACTGCGGATCAGCCCTGCTGCGTGCTACGGCTCTCTGGCGGCTTTGCCCTTTCAGCAGAACACTGCAACGCCATAGTACCCCCTTAAGCAGCTTTCCAGAACCACACAAGGGTCACAACTTCCAACCAATCAGCACTTTCCACTCACAGAAATAACAGAAATGAGTTTTTGATGTTCAGTTCATTTGCTTCAATAGTCTCTCCCCGAATGTTTCTATTAGCAAGCTTATATTTTGAAGCTATTATTAACAGTCTGAAGATGCATGCCATTTAGTGATGACGTGTACAAGTTACAATACATCAATGACCATTGTTTACCCTGCCATATGGACCAGAGCTACCAGTGTTTCCTAGGTCGACCATTATCCTTCACCAGCATGGTTCTGCCGAAACTCTAAACCAGCATAATTAGCATAAGAGATCGCTCATGTATCATATGTGTAACAATGATGTAACACTAGTCCTAACAGCAGGTAGGCACGCAGCTCTTGTGGAATCTAGCCCACTAACCCTGGTCCATGAGGGCTTAATTTATATCAAGGTCATTGTGTCCCAGAACTGTTTTGGGAACACCCTCATTGTGAGTACAAGCTGCCAAGTCCATGTATGACTGCACTTTATAACCGCTGGTCTCCGGAGCCCAGGGATCCAGATTTGCAGCTTCTTCCCCCGTAAAACAAATGAGGCACTGAATTCTCCCCACGTGCATCTGCTGAATGTGAATAAAAGGATGCTCTGTCTGCCGTGGCCATTACCGTCCCATCTTAAAGAGGAGAGCCTTACTCTGGGATATGGAAAATAATTCCTCTCATTCCCCTTATGATTTTCAAGAGATCAGTCTTACACCAGAAATATTATGATGGAATAATATTATGGATTTTAAAGGCAGCTAAAATGTAGTGGTTTTACAATGCTTTGGACTAGAGGCAAAGGACACAGTTAAAAGACAAAATATTGGGCTGTAGTGTTAAATTTCTTATCGTTTACGGACCTAACATTCATACATAACACTATTACTCCTCCGTAGATCTATGTGAATATTTCCTTTTTACATGTAACAGGTAATACAGATACAAGGACAAATGAAATGACTAAGGTTGGGATTATCAGAGTGGAACTTCCGCGCACAGTTGGACAGATGGACATCCAGCTCCCCCTTCTTCAGAGCATGGCGCATGCCGTCAAGCCAGTTTGATGTCGCTGCATATGGTGGGGGTAGAGGCTGGTAGGTTTGCTTCGGGGCGTGCATGGAGAGGGAGGGACGGGCGAGCATGTTGACGTCTCTATGCCCGACAGCTCCAGGGAGGGGCAGATGGGGGATCGGCGGGGTGTCCGAACGAAGGGCCACTTGATCACAGCGCAGTGGCCCACGCGCGCGGAGCCCCGTGTCAATGCTCAACGATCCGTCGCCCGCTTCCCGTTGCTGGAGGAAGTGAAACAAGCTGTCCAGCAGCACGTTACAGTGGGGGCGAGCCCGCCTCCAGCCTGGGTTTGGCCGTTAGGACGCCTGGACATGGACCCGGCCATCGCGGGGTGTCCTCCATCACGGCTGTTGCTTAAATTAACTGTTTGTTGTATGGCTGGTGCGGTTTCGCCTGGTCTATTTATGTGGGAGTGGAACAGATCGGCAACATTTCATTGTGTAATCACACACCCATCACCATCCACATGCTAAACCCTAAGTAACCCTGTGTATATCGAGCTCTACATATGCATGGAATATAAAACAACAAACAAAACAGAAATGATTGGCAGTATGTAACACAGTGAGGCACATTTCACTGAGCCCTGGTATGTATATATACATTACCACAGATTAAAAAAGATTCAGTTATATATTTGCTCAATACCTGTTTGCTCTATAAACACAGGAATAGACATAACAACCTTTGACAATAAGAGCACATAATGAAAATGCTCTGACATTTAAGGAAATATTAAAACCATATTCTTAAATTAACAGAATAATACTTATCTAAAATTAAATAAAACTCATTTTATTTACTCATTTTGGAAATATATTTCTGAAGAAAATAAAATAGAATCAACATAATATCTGCTACTGGTACATCTTCAATATAATCTGAAATGTGAGTTTTACTTCTGATAGGAAATGAAAGAAATGCCTCTGTGGTCACGAAAATACTGTAAATATTGTTTTTTTTTATAAATCATAAAGCGTAGCATACCAGCAAAGATGAATTCTAATCCACAGCACACATCAGAAGCATCCAAAATGAATGAGCAGCGAGTAAAATATCCAAACAGTGGCCTCTAGGGGCAGGCAGTGGGCTAGCTTCACTCGGAAGCACAGATTGAACACCCACCCCCTGAGCAGTCTGACCATACCTTGCCTCCAATTCATTTCAGTGAGGAGAACGCAAGCACGGGAGAGCGTTCCCTTAATGGATGACACCCCCTTCCCTCTCCTGGAACCTTTCCATTGTCACCATTCATATTACTGCTTCATTTGCAGAAGAAGTATTACAGCGAGCCGAGAGATGTGCACGTGCAGCGCATGCTGGCTACAGATGCACATGCGCTCACCTTTCAACTAATGCAACCTGTTTTCAAATGTAGCAGTTTTGATATATAATTAATACGTCACTATTTAGATCAATCAACTCGTATTGGTGATAAGGAAGAAAAGTATCTGATGTTTATTACATTATTTAGCTCCTCTCTTATAAGGACTACATGTTTATGAGGCTCACTCACATTAAGCAATAGCACAAGGTTGCTACCAAGGACAGCCAATGGTAACATTTGCTTTAAATATGAGTGAAAGATCTTAAATGGCTTTGTTGAATAGCTTTAAATAACCCTCCCATTAAGTGGCGGGGAAACAAAGCATTTAGTGGATCTTGGAACAGCACAATAGGAAAGCTGACAGCAAAGTAACAATACGCCTGCATTCTGTGCCCTGTGTTTTGATACTTGAAGTTGAGGTTTATGGTTTGTAGCTTTCACTGATGGGATTTGTGCATTCATCAGCAGATCTGATAAATCATAAAATAACCTGCAGACAAAGGTATGTTTTTATAGCTCTGGATGATAAGCATAGTGTTTTAAATTCACTGGAGAGATCTGCAGATGTCTATCTTTTACTGCTTCATTTCAGTACAGTGCAACTGCTCTGCAGCTAATATATCCATACGGAGCACTGCCCTTATTCAACCATATGAGGCCAGTGAGTTAATAAATTAAATTAATAGCACATTTTCCAGAATATGCCGTTTAGCAGCTGCAATAAAGAATAAAATCTATGGGGACCTGAGTCCCCCCCTCTCCACCCATCCTGTCAATATGAAGGCTCCAGTCCGCACTGCTATGAACAGATACCCAATTATTATACTTATTAAATCTACATTTTTCCTCTCCATGACCTTTGACTGTATGAACTCTCCCCTATTTTGTCTTATTTTCTCAATTATGCTGAATGGCTAGTTGTGTCTCTTTGGCAACTATGTCATTCATACTCAAACCTGTACACCAGGAAGTGGTGCAACTGGAGAAGTGCACTTCAGTAATGCCTTTTCCTGCAAGCCAGTGACTATTACATCACTAATGCCCATTGGTGGAGAGGCAAACCTCTCACCAATGACGACTGGTAACCTGGGGGTGACTGGTGGGTAACTGAGAAGAATTAAGGCAGCAGCAGCCCAAGGACCTCCAGTCAGGTCCATTGTGTCTCACTGGTTTTAAACTGCAGTCACAGTTAGCTGACGACATGGCTGGAGTTGTGACTTTGGGACCCGAATGTCACCAACTTATGACTTTCTGAATTTGTTTTAATCATAAAGTGTTTTAGGCTATATTCATTCAGTTCAAATAACACAATATTTACTTGAAGGGAGGCAAGGATGGTAGACGGTTGTATTTTATTCTCCTTTGATGTTTGCTTTAAGCGCTCTGTGACAATCCTATTTTTAAGTGCAGCATATTAAATAACTTTTGATGCTGACTGATTGATTGAAAGGGGATCACTTTATTTGCAACAGCGGGGTGAGAAAATAATTACTTTGCGACACAACTCCAGGAGCCTTTCTGCTATATGCTGTCACAGCACTGGTGCTAAGGTCATTTGATAGGAGCCGGAGTGTGACTGTAGTGGTCTGAGCGGGACAGGGACAGGGTGGAATGTGACACTGCAGGGTTCTGCTGTTTTGGGACATGCAGTGCTCAGACAGATAATCTCTTGGTTTCAGACACACTGTGAGCCGCATCCTCACCCCTCCGCTAATCTCAATGCTCTCCAACAGAAACGCGAGATGCTTCACCAAGAAACACAGAAGATACTGCGAGCTAGAGATAGGCAATCAACCACCTCATGTTGTCTTCTTCCTGATGCAGGTCTAAGTCAACTAATATGGTGGGACTGACAGGTCTGAACGATTAAAAAAATATCTATTTTAATAGTTTTTTTTTTTTTTTGCGTTCCTATTATAATATTCCCCTGTGTATATAATAGTGTATGTCCTTGTCCTTCAGTTGTGATTGTGTATTATATGCTGTTGATTTAGAAAGGACACTGGTATAGGACAAGTTTGTTTACTTCACTTTAGCTTAGCACACAGGAAAAGTACGTGAAAGGCTCAAATGAAGACAAAGACACATCTTACCAGTGAGGTCCGATAGTGTGAGGCAAGGACATTTTGTAGCAGCAAACTTTTAGTGTACATTTTCTCTCTCTCCACTGGCTTTTTCATACTGCTTCAAATCAACTTGTCTCTCTGGGCTATGTTTTTTTTTATTATTGCATTACATCTGTTTCATCGCTGAGAATGGGAACCCTTTCATTTTCAGTACGTTTCCTACTGAGAAATGGCAACATAATTACGTGGAAATAACTACTAATTTCCTGTTATCAAATTCATGACAAATACACTTTATAGGGCTCAGGGGAAGCAGGCAACAGTTATACATACATATTTGGCTCCAAAAGTGTACCTTAGGTGGGTTTGACCCCCAGGTAGGGCTGTTGTACCCTTAAATAATTGGATAGTGTATAAAAATGTAAACTGTGCATGTCACTCTGGATAAGAGTGCCTATTAAATTCCCACATTTAATATTTCACTGCAGTTGAGCATCTGAAATAAAAGTCTGAGTCACGGCTCATATTATTCTTTTTACAGATATTTTTCTCAATTTTTATCATTTTTTACAGGTTCCTAAATGCCGACAGAGGGGCAATGAAAGCAAATGTTTGCTACTGAAATCAGAATCAGGGAACAAGTCACCGAATCCTGGACTGCTGGTTCCAGTCCCCACACTGATAATTTTAGTTAATGATCTCTGAGCTGGAAGCCAATGAACTTTATCAAGCAGGAAGGTTCATGTTACCTAATAGCAGATTTGTTAGTTAGCTTCTTAAACAGAAATCTGTGCAATCTTGCAGCCTGCAGCTTGTTAAAGCAATGCTGTTAGCTGGCTAACTAGCTTACTAACGTCAACAAGCCTATTCAACTTCATGAATATAAAATCAAGTCGCAAACATCAAGTCAGATATCTTACCAAATGCTCATATTTTCCCATTGCTTTTGGCCAGCCTCAACCAGTGAGTATATGTCCTCTGTCCTTCAAAGTAATAATAAACACTAGTACCTTACCTAGCCTTTCCACATTAGCACAAATAGCACTACTGTTTTCACCCATAAACAGCCTTTAGCCATCAGCTTGAAAGCAAAGTGCCAAATGACGCACATTACACACAGCACTGGTGATTTTCACAGTCACCAAGTGCTGAAAAATAGAACTTTACACTATATATAGAGAGATAAATAACAAAGCTTTTTATTTAGAATGGAGAAATTATTTGAACTGACTGAAACTATTAGCAAACACATGCTTTTCTGCTCTGCTTCTCTTTTATGCTGTTCTTGTTGGTGTTGAGGTAACTTCACTGTAGGTTATTAGCGTAACAATGTTTATTTACAGCATGCAAATGTTCTGGCATATGGGTGTGTTTAGGGAAAGGAAGGGAGGAGGAAGAGATAAATATATGTTATTCATGCCCCCTTAGCAAAGAGCTGGAGTAAATGGTAAATGCTTGTACTTGAGATCAATCACATTTAATTTGTCCTTATAACTATTGTTGGTGTGCGGTCAGAATGACTGTGTTTTGTTTGTCACTGAGACATAAAATGTGTTGAAATTAGATAGATTATCATATGTTCGTTGAATTGTTGTCCTTAGTAATAGAGTACCCTTGCCTATATGCTCTAGCTAAGCAGGATTATTAAGATTACATAAAAAAATTTGGTGACCAGGAAAAATTGTACTGACTAGGCAGTTATGCATTAACTTATTTACAGACAAGAGTTTGTGTAAAGTGTTAAGACGTACTGGGTATTATAATTATATTACACAATAATATGTGGCTCTACTTAAGACATGCTGTACAAAAAAGACGAAGCCATTATATTGTTATAAGAGCTTGCAGTGCAACAACTGTCAATAAAATTACTAAGCACAGTTATCAGTGATTGCCTGTCCACATTGCACACAGCTGGCTATCAGGTAATGCTATTGATTGCTTGGCTGGGCCAGCTTCCTGGCTGTTACTGATGAGGAATGGCTAGTCTATCCGCATGCACCTGGCTGCAATAACATTATCCAAAATTCAGTGTGACTGTGTTACCAGAGCCTTATAAAGGGCAAGACACTTTTTTGTCAGAAGAACACTGTGAAACAGGGGCACATTTTGAAGTTCAATGTCTTTATTAAATATTGATTTTCTCTAAGATGTTTGCAAAAAGGAAATTAAAATAGTAAATTATTGTTTTTTTTTTTTTTTTTTTGGTGGTGGGGGGATTCATGAGAGATGTGGGAATAGTATTTACTAACATACATTAATTCCTTTCTCCACTACCCAGAGCCATCTAAACTCACACTCAAAGAGCACCTTCAGATTTCATTGCTATCACCCAAGAGAGTGTTTCAATGGCACAAGTGGATAGTGTCAGAAGCTGATTTATCAATGCTAATGGTATTTCATTAAAGACTGCTGCTCGCAAACACCCTTAGGATTCCTCTGGTCAAAGAAAGAGAAATATTTTCGTAGATACAAAAAAGGAAACAATCTCAGTCATCTTTAGCTGGTAGAGAAGGTGGTATTTACTGGGTGTTGTTTATAAGAGCTCAACACTTTTTTCAGACTGGAACGACTTATCTAAACAAAGAGTTTGATATCATCCTTAAAGATAAAATTTAGAGTGCCAAACAAATAGAAATACACAATATTATAGAACAATGCATTCTACACAAGAGTAGTTGACACACACAAAGATTCACATATATTGTAACACAGAAATACACCTACACTTACACACACACACACACACACACACACACACACACACACACATTCTAGGGGATGATCATTTTATGACCTCTGAGACTTGCCCTCCCAATTCAAGTTTTGCTGTTCACAGTTAATGGAATTCATAGCAAGTACAATTTGTTACATTTCATCATAGCATACCCACGCTCAGATTTCAGCCAGACATGTGAATTAATGTAAGATATGATCAGGTGCTAGTTATAGTTAAGGCCATCTTGTTATTGAGGTCAACTTGTTATCCTCATTATTGAGGAAATATTTCGTTAACTTGTCAGGAATATCCTGTTCAAATTTAGTTTTTATAAATCAGGGGAGAAAATATTTATCCACAAAATGACAATTCAACCACCAGAGCAGGAAATATTTCATTTGTCCACAAATCCAAAATCAGTATAATGCAGAGGTTCAATCCAGGAAACAACAAATGCTAATCAGGCAGGCTGTGTAACTGTTTAAATGTAGTTTTTATAAAGTGCACAGGGGAGAAAAATATTTATCCACAAAATAAAAACACAATTCAATTGTTGAAAAGAATCAGTTACTGAGTCATTAAATCCTTATCAGTAAAGCAAGTGTGTGAGTTTAATTATAAGTAATGAGATTTGAGTGGGGCCATGGGTGTAGGGGAGCCTGTGTGTATGTTCTAGCTAAGTGACTGTGGCACCCCAAGCACAAGGTAATTTTCTCCCTCAATTAAGGCAAGCCTCTCAGTTCTCAACAGTATCCTCTTTCTGCACAGCTGAAAAACAAAGTACTCCCTCACCTGGAACAGAGCTGAACAAGTATATTCAGTTTGAGAGCAGTGAAGCAATTCCTGAATCACACTGTTTATGATCATGTGACCCATCACTGCAAAATATTTGAATACTGACAGCTTGTATTTTTGGATTATTGGCACTGTTAATATGAAAAAAAAACAAATAGAGGTATGCAAAATAAACAACACAGAAAATGAGATGTATTCAATGCTCATATATATTGAAATGTCAGTTCCTTTATTAAAAATTATTCTTAATGATTCTATTTCATAATACACTTTATCTGAGAAAAGAAAGGTGTTCAAATCATTTCCATCTCTATAGCTTCTATTGAATAAAATCACAGTTAAATCTACTAAATACTTCTAATCATGGTTTTTTGCGCTCACTCTAAAGGAAACAGTGTGGTCTATTGTGATGTTCTTATTCACTTGGTTAAGAAGTGAAAAAACTCAGAAATCGTTATTAGCCTTTTCAAATGAAGTATCATGTACTGGAAATGCATAAAACAGCCAATATGCCAATTTACACTATCAGGGTAAGAGTAAAAATGTTTAAAAATGAGAAATAGTATTAACCCCCAGCAATTGGGGGAAAATGTGTCTTGTCCCTATGCACAGTGAGGAGGAGGATGAAGAGGGCAAAAAAGAACCCAAGTTGCATCTTAGGGTCACAAAATATCCAGAATAATTAGACACCATAACCATGCCAATAGGCTATTTGGGAGGGTTTTCAGAAGACAATCCCTTACTGAGCACAAAAATCAAACTGAAGCACCTTAAGACTTCCAAATGTTATGGTGGCCTATTAGTAATAATATGTGTGGTTTCAGAAGATGGATGCAGAAAAATAAAAAGTCTCATACCTACTGTGAAATATGTCGGTGGATCATTGATGTTATGGGGCTGTTTTGCTGTCAGTAGTCTTGGGGCCCTTGTAAAAATCAATGGCATCAGGCCGAAGTACCAGGACGTTTTGGACAGAAACATAGCTGCCCCTGCCAGGAGGCTGAGACTTGGCCAAAGGTGTACCCTCCAGCATGACAGGACCTCAAACGCACCACAAAACCAAATCAGGAAATGGTCGACTCAAAACAAAATCAATTCATTGTACAGGCTGTCTCAGTCTCCAGACACAAACTCAATAATAAACATGTGATCTAAATTGAAGAAAGCAGTCCATAAGAGAAGACCTATAGATCTAGAAAGGTTTTACACGGAGCAATGGGCCAAAAGCAGGAGCGTAACACTGACCAATTTGGCTTCAAGTGTATGCTTTTCAAAAATAGAACCGTTCTGCAGCCAAAGCTATTAACAGTGAACACGGGGATGGTGCAATTAGTGTACAGATGAGTATTCAGATGAGGGTGACAGTGACGATTCCATTCCCTCATCATGATAACTGAAGCGCATAGCAGTAAATCCCATTTATGAATCGTAAAGATATCTGCTGAGGACGGCCGGGTCCTTTCCGTCCAAGGGAGACAGATGGCGTGTCTTTTTCAGCTCAACCTGCAGTGTCTTTTATGTTTGCTTTATTGATTTCTTAATGGAGTAATTGATAGGGGGAATGAGAACGAAGCAAATCGCCTCCGCATGCTTCTGTCGTTCTTCATTTCCCCCTCTCTCGCTCTCCCGTTCTATCTCTCTTCGCTCCATCTATTGAAAAGTGTCGCCCAGACGCGTCTTATTGTTCAGTTCAACGCCATTAAACCCCCAAGGCCTATGAAAGGCACGGGAGGATGAAATGGACTTGGTAGGTTAATCGACGAGAGACGCCACAGCATTGTCCCAGTGAATAACCGTCCCCCTGACTTTCTCTAACTCGGTGAAATGTCTGAATTAGCGTGAGCCGAGTTCACTGCCGGCACTTTTCCAACACTTGTAGAAAGGAAAATAGAAATCTCACAATGGAACAAGGGCTGGATGACTTTCAGTGCAGAGAATGAGACATGTTGCAGAAAAATGTTTATATTATCCATGCCTGGGTGATAAGGTCAGAGGCAGCTATTTATTTTTATTCAAATCTGGTGTCAGGATACATTCTTTGTGATTCTCTGCAGCAGAAAGGTCAGATGTAGTGAACAACATTAAAACTGGATGGCAGACATTCATCGCAGCAGGGGCAGAGGAGAGAAAGGTCATCATCTCTTGTTTTTCCTCAGGTTGTAATGCACAAATTTGACATGGTATTGAGAGCAGTTACTTAATGTAAGTGGAAGACATGTAGTATTTCTCTTTCACTGGTGTGGTGTGTAGGTGTATGAGAGTGTCTGTGTTACAACTTTAGGTTACAACTGTAAAGATAACCTGAGACAGCCACACATTTTCAAAATAAATCAATAAATATATATATTTTTTTAATTTACATTCTGTCATTAAACTGAACGTGAAACATGAATCTGCTATTGTTAAACAAAAAGTTAGCTGTAAGTCCTGCTTCCACAGGACTATGAGCTATCTTCATTTGAAGGTATTGGGTCAGATGTCACACAAAATGCTTTCCAGTGACCTAACGAAAGTAGCAGTAAGTCAAAAGAAAACACCACTCCGTAGCTTGCTAACAAACTAAGGCAAGACAAGAGTCACCATAATCAAATAGCCTCATAGCAATTAAAGCCGAAACAAGGGAGAAAATTTGTGTTGAGTTCACACATTAGAGGAAACTTTAGGAAATGTTACTGTTCATGCTAGTTTTTATCCTTATCCTCAGAAGAACTTATGAGTAGCTACATACTTACCTTAGCAAGACAACTAATTATAACATCTTAGATGCAGCTTTCTCGTTAAAAAAAGGAAGTGTAAAAAGGCGCTAAAAGACAAAACCAGCTGAGAGGAAAACTGAAGGGATGGGAAATTAAACATGGAAGATTGTACCTTTTGTTTGGTATTTGGCATCATTAAATAGCCAAAGGTTCCTTGTAGCAAACTACCCTTAGCTGCTTCCAGCCCCAGCTTTTCATTTGTGTTAGGAGTTTCCTGTTTGTGTGAATCACTTTGTAAATCACTTTGTTCAAAATCCTGTGCTATACAGCTTGTGATCTCAACATACTCAACCCAAAAATGATCTCACCTCAACAAACCACCATTAATACCACAGTTTAAAATGTATTCATTCTATTAAATGATATGGGTTTGATATTTCTTCACTGATTGTTGTTTTCAGTTAAATAAGAGAACAAGGTAAGTGGTTCTTAACATATAGAAACTGTATATTCCCTGCCTGCATTGACCCACAGAGAACAACGAACTGATTACCTTGACTGTAGATTCCCTTACCTTGGCTACGTTCCAGACACCAACTTCATAGTATTCACCTGTCATTTAGGCTAATCTTGGGGCATATCATGTACAGTGTTGAAACTGGGGTGTTAATACAATATAAGAGCCTTGAGTGAAAGGAGATGGAGTGCATTGAAGATAAAACGCAGTGGTAAGAAAACTACTTTCAATGTGATTGACATGCAGAATTTTTTTGAATGTAGACTCTATTTAGAGCTGGGCCTTTAGCATGATACCAGATACAGCTTTAGACTGGGTGGGTTTGGTGTCCATATCACTATAATCCTTTGAATGTTTCGGCACTAGGCCTCATTTTCTATTGAAAACATTGGGCACTTGAAGTGGCTGACTGCATGATGCCCGTAGCAAACAAGAATGGATGGAGGAAAGCCAAAACCTTTGGAAAGAAGAAGCCTGAAGCATGTGAGAACAGAAGAAATTATTCAGAAATGTACGAAGGATGGAGGATGTCCTTATATGGACTCTGTATGAGTGGGATGCAGCAGTTTTATACTTGACCATGTCCTTGATGTAATTCAGTATATTCCCAATATATAAATCTCTAACATGTAATGTGTGCTAGTTTTGCCCATGATGAGGTCATCTGCTATAGAAATGACAAATAAAGCAATAAAGCAATTTCATATCTTTTCTATATCTGTCTATTGAAAGCAGTGTTTATTATGGCATCCAATATGCTTACGCTGCCACACTGCCATAAGGATCTGTTTTGGTATGATAATATCATGAGCATCTGCAACATTAAAAGCTTGCAACATTAAAAAACTATATCTAATGTGGTATGCAGTGATAGTGCTGTCAGAATAGGAGGGAAAATTAAATGGTTACAGGGATGATAAAAATTTGAGGAAGTACCCCCTGGCTACGTCAGATATTCTAACATCAGCAATGCAGAATAATATGTTCAAACAGAATGCTGCCGTTTTGCGTTTGCATTCTTTAAAAAAATCTATATATACACCCTTACTCAGATTTCACACTCTGAAGTCTCCTGAGTTGAAATACGGCTCATGTAGAACTGTTGTGTACTATACCTGAAAAGACATCTTGTACCTCAAATTATTGACCTGGACAATTCCATTGTGCAAAGCAGGGAGCCTGTTTTGATCTTGCTCTAAAACTGAATCATGTCCAACAATAAAAAACCCAGAGCCTCACTGGACCAGAGCGCAAAACTGAAATGGGTGTTGAAGCAGGAGTTGAGGAAGAAAGAGAGGGGAGAAGGGAGAGACAGATTTAGGTCAGGCTCATGATCCGTACCACACAAAATGCTGAGTGCCTCTCTTCAGGAAATGTTGCGCTCCTGTGAAGCCCCGCTGACTCTCCTCTTGATTTGTGTTACATCGATCAAAAACAAAAACAGGCAGAACATTAAAGGATACTTAGCGATCTTCATTTTTACTGAAGAAAAAAATAGAAACGAAAAAGAAAATGGTCATGTTTTTTCCCAGAAAAAAACTTAACATGCAGGGGTATATCTTAAGATGCTTTGAGAACCAAGAAAAAAGTACTACTCCTTGGGAGTCATATGTTTAAAGAAAAAAAAAAAACTATAAAAGCCAGATTTTTGGAGGGGACAGAGTGAATCTTTCAAATAATGAGTAATATAAATTACCAGAGACAATGCCATTATGTCATCTTCAAAATATTGAGATAATATGTCCGCACATATTGTTTCTGCGGCTGAAGAAACTCCAGCAGCTCATAAAGTGAAGCAATAAACTGTGAGATTTAAACATGCTGGTCTGTACAAGAAAACAAATGCGATGCAAGTAAAAGACTCCTGATGTATTTCAATGCAGACTTCATTTAGGCCCTATTTATATTCAGCATCGCAAGGAGATGAAGGGTACAGTAGGGGAACGAGGGAGTCCTTCATCACTGGGAGTGTCAGCTTTGGGGCAGTGTTGATAGGTAGTGCTTATGGCTCTTATACTGAGGAAAACAAAATCAATGCAACGCAAAAATATGCTGGATTTGCAGCTACTTAACTCATTAAAATTTAGATGCCGCACACTCAAAACAATACCAAAAACATGTCATTTGCATAATATGAATGCACATGGAAAAGTAAGTAATGATTTCAAAAATCACATTACTGTTTTCAAAACTTTGGACAAAGCCATCAAAGTTTTATGAATTCCTCCCATGAAGTGAGTTTAGTTCGAGGTGCTGGTACAAGTGACACTTCTCCCATGGCAATTCATCTAAAACAAAACAGCATTACATAAGCCATTTACCACCGAGCTACCGTGATGGATGACATTGCCCCGGAGCCAGGCTGTGACCGAACGCAACGCCTTCGCTAAAAATGTCATGCGTGAGATGGACGTCGCAGCCCCATTTATTCTTAAATTAAAACCCATTTTTGAAAAGAGAACGTGTGCGCATTGTCGTTTTTCCACGATACTGGCGGACTAAAATGAGTTGCGAAACATAGATGATATCCACAACACAAAAAAACGGTTTTTCATTTGGACATGCGTGATTGTCAGGCTTTGATTAGCTGTCGGGAGCTTAGCACGGTTAGGTTGGCAGATAAAATTTAACTGGCCCTGACAGATGATTTATGGCTGCAATTTTACCCAGCTGTCACAAGCCTTTATTTGGGGGGACAGGATCTGCGGGGCTGAAGGCAGCTGGTAAACACATCTGATGCGAACAGAAGCGCATTCCTTAAACAAATCGAGCAGTGGACTGACAGGATGCCTGCTACTGTATGCATTTCACTGTTTGGGAAAATTAAGGGAGTCAAAAAAGGATCAAAGCAGGTGATTTTTACTTCTGTCTCCTGATGCAGTCAAAGAGCTTATGGCTCTGATGCACTCTGAAGTTGCAGTAATTTAACTGCAGAGCTGCACACCTCTGGCTTTTGTTTGCCTGTTCAAAACTGGGACGATGTTCTGCTTAACTGAAATGTGCAACACATTGTCATAGTATCCAAGGAATGACCCACAATAACAAGACTAGCATTAGATCTCTATAAAAAAAAATCTGTCACTCCAAATCAGAGTGTCTGTGCACACATAGCTACTACAAATGGAAAAAAAGTCCAAGAATATTCTAGAAAGTGGTATCAGGTATGTGTTACAAAATGAAGCATTTTGATGTTGAAGCAGTTTTTATTTGAAAAATAAGCATTGAATGTATCATCAAGTTGCACAGCTGTGTACTGAAGGCATTAACGATTCAAGCATGGAGAATGTTTACTATTTATTAATCACAGGATTGACTGTCTCTACATGGGGTTTATAATTAAGAATCCGTTAGAGTTATGACAGATAGCGAGTCGATAATTTGATATTTTTAAATGATCTTTCATAAATGTTCCATAATCATGTATTGACAGTACACACATTTGTTCTGACTTTTTCTATTCTGTGTTCTTGAAATGTCTTATGTTTTAAGACCATCTTCTTCTTCTGAGTACCTGCATACTCTAAGATATTAGTGAAAACATTCTTTTTGATCCTATAAAATGTAACTAATGCATTTTATATTTCGACAAAGGATCTCTTTGATTCATAGAATATCATATAATTATCTGCCTAGTAAACTTGTGATGGGCCAAGTCATGGTTCCTTCATGCATTCGCTGTGAAAGCTTTGTAGAAGAGCTGTCCCATTTGCTGAATGTGATCATAACCACATGCAAATGGCTGCCTTCGTTCTGGAGATTACACCCATTGAACTTGAAGAAAATGTCTTTCATTAGCAAGCTTGACTTCTTTTATGAAACCACCTCTGGTGGGCTGGGTGCCGCCTGATTTTCAGTTGAAGTCCGGTTATCTGATTCCCTTGATATTTCAGTTTTGTAGAAGTCTAAGGTAAGATTACTCAAGGTCAATTGTTAGTTGGTGCTTGAAGCTTTGTCACAGATCCCATTAATCTACAAGATGTAGTGTCTTTATTTTATCATATTTGATTTTGTGACAAATTAATTCGAGAGAATCAGTGACCCCTCTGCCTTTGATTACAATGTAGTTTAATACTTATTAACTGAAGTTCCCGTGCATTCTCTCCTAGCCACATTGCCTCAAATGAACCCTTGGAAGGAACACTCACGGATGCTATTCAGATGCTTTTATAAGATTTTACAAAATTGTATTCCTGGAAAATGATGTCACTTTAATCTCCAGGCAGTGAGCTTTAATGGCATTGCATTGCTATATTTGTGGTCTCATCCACAGATAATTTGAAGTGAAGTGCATATGAGGGGTCTGCACTTAACTTTAAATTACGGGTGCAGTAGTTGGTCACGTTGTTTCTTCATTCTTTCATTATTAAGTTGCATATGGTCATACTTGTGTTGAAAAAGCTTGACTTATGGTGATTTGAGAGAACACCAGGTAGCAAACAGTACAATAGACTACAAGGTACATGACTGGGACCCCTCAGGTTGGTGGTTCAAGCTCCAGTCTACACCATTGCAAGGCCCTTAACCTTAATGACAGTAATGTAATGTAGCTTGACTGACTGACTGGAAACATTTTCAAATGCTAGCTAGCTAGCTAACTTAGTATATATTGGTATCCTAGCTAGCAGTAATTCTGACTGTTTTTAGCATGCATGTCTTTAAGATTCAAACATCATTCCTGAGGGCCAGTGTTTTACCTGATGATTCTCAACCTGTATAATTATTCTGGAGGAATCATGACATACAATTTAAATTACTTATATTTAGTAGGATATCCTCTGTTGTTCTCTCGCTTACCATGTTCCAACTGATGGCTGGCAACTGGCAAGAAGTTTGAAATCAGTCCTGAAATATTCATTCTTGATTCCATTTCCACCTAATCAGAGGTTGCCTCTAGTTGCAGTCTCAGTTCAGGACATTGCGTTTAATAAATAGTGTCCAGTTAAGTCACATGTTCATTAGCCTGTATAACTAGGACTACATGACCAGCTAGGCTACACAGACAATTAGGCATTTCATATGAAGACATTAATTATGTATTAGGATCATTATTGAATTAATTTAAACAATTCCTTGATAAATTATGTATACTAGATGTGGGCTCCTTGGCGTTAAAGAGCAGTAGGTATCCTTGGCAAGAGGATAAGATGACCTGAAAACTGCCAAGAGATGTGAATCAGAGATATGCTTTCTAATCATATACAGAGTTCATGGATTGATGCGTGGGAGTGCAGTGGAATATTTTGGGAGTTACTCTTGTGATAGGGTTCAGGTTTAGTTCCCAGCTATGGCACTGCTGCTGTACCCTTGAGTAAGGCAATAACCTAAATTGCCTCAGTAATTCTCCATCTGTATAAATGGGTACAGTGTCAAAATGTAAACTGTGTGAGTTGCTCTGAATAACAGCTGTTAAATGCCCAAAATGTAAATGCAAAATCATTACCATTAATTCTATTGCAATGGAAATGACCTGCTATATTCTGACTATGGCTTCAGAAGACTCCAAAAATAGTCTTATGATGGTCATAGTCAGAAAATTGTCGTAACGATATTTATATTATCATAAAATCATAATGATGCTCATATGTACTATGTATTACTCAAAATACCCCTAGTGCATGTATCTGGGTATGAAACAGTCTGTTACAGTTAATGACATTTTTGTACAATAGCGCTTTTCTCTCTGCCAAATCTCTTCTAGATCAGTACTTTCATCTATGGCTATGCATGTTATGCGCAGGCACGAACTGGGACTGCATGACACCTTAATTGGGATAATGACCTTTAACGTCACATGTAGACATGTAGAAGAAAATCTGGAGGTCAGGTTACCACAGGTACTTTTTACTTTCAATCAATTCAAGGAGAAACACACCATAAAATATAGAAGACATCTACACGCCTCTTGACAACCTCCTACCAGCCAAGACTGTTGATTTTTTAAATACTAATTACCATTCTTTTACAGTATAGGGTGAACCAGAGCAGAGAGGACCAACACGTCCTCTTCTTAGCCTTTGCAAGGAGAGAGAAATAAATACTGAGAACCAGTGGGTGGGGATTTAGGAAGCTTTTTTCTCTATTTTCCCATATTCCAGGGTAAGTACACAAGTTTCAGTCAGACCTCATTCATTCATTCATTCATTTACTCCTCTGCAAATGTTGCCAGAGGAGAGGTCTATTCAGTCTTAACATTCATGTAACACCATGTTCACATTTGAATTGGCCTCCACAGCATGCAAAAGTCTCTCAAATCTGCACTCCCGTCATGTTTTTAATCGTGAATGATGTCCTTCATTTCTGAATATTGAATGCTGAAAGCACTGCTTGGGCCGCTTCTGATAAAATTTTAACACACTTGCAGAAACTGGGATGGGCCAGAAGTCACCACCTCGTACTCTCTGCAGAGTTCAGTGGCGAGACATCTTTAAAGACCTCAGAAGAAGTTTGCACAAATCGGAGAGAAGCAACTTTACACTGTGCCCATTCGGGTTCCAGTGCACACTTTGAATTAACTTTATTTTGTAAACCAGTAACCTTGTATCTGATGATCCTAAATCTGTCCCTGACTGGATGAGGCCTTCATTTTATGAAGTTATCAAAACAACTGGTGCTTTGCCAAAGTGAACATCAAGCCATCGCCTCGAGCGACAGGACGCATATCAGATTCACAAATGTGCCTTTACTATGTGGGTAAACCAAAAGCCTTGTTTTTGTTCTTGTTTTTTTAAAGTGAATTATTTGTGAGATCATTGAACATGTGTCTCTGTACTTAGCCCTTTGCTAAAACTTTGACTCACACAATCACAAAAAGATTGCGAAATACACAGAAGCTAAAATTTACTTGACTGTGTGGTAAAAAAAAAAAAATTACTTATAGTATGTGTGTTAATGTTAAGGACATATATTCAATCCAGCCCTCAGTTTAAAAGATGGAGGAACATTTTAAAGACAAAATTAACAGGAACAACACAATAAAATGTATGTGTTCTGCAAAGGTTGCAGGTTCAATTCCTAGGTAGATCATTGCTGTTGTACACTCAAGCAAGGAACTTCAAGGTACATATGTTCAGCTGTATAAATGGATGGTGGGTAAAAATGTAAACTATGTAAGACCATTTGCCAAATATATAGAAAAAACATATAGCAACATGTATCGTATATATTGAATATATGCAGTAGATATCTTCTTCGTAAGGAAAATGCAAATTATCTCCATCATTTATTTTTAACCTGTGGTATTGTTTGAACGTTTCTCAGCTGTCATTATTAGGCAAAGAAGATTAGCAAAGAACACAACATGCTGATCAAGATTCATTAATCAGCTTGCATTAAAAAGCAGCCTCCTCTATTTAGGGTCAGCCGTCGATCACATGCAGAAACAAGTTCTCCCGTTCCCTCTACTTATATGAGACATAAGTTAAACAGTGATTTCATTTAGCTTTCATTTAGCCACCAGTCCTGGCTTTTAGCAACAAATTTGGTATTAATCAGCATTAGCCTTAATGGCCTGTGTGCTAATGTAGTCACGGAAAAAAGCACATTCTTCTTCATCTTCTGCCACAGACCTAGCACTACACCGCACTCAGACAGACCACTCAGACACTGTTCCATTTTTAACTGCCAGACGCACAGCGTTGCAAAATGTTTGAAATATGTTTGCCCAATCAGCAGTGCATTTCAGTATATTGTCTAAGAAATATAATATATTACCTTCTGTTCTTCTAGATGCAAAAACTATTTGAAACAAGAGTCCTCAGTGCCTACTGGCCCCCAGATAGACCCAGAACTGAACATTTACTTTGTCACTCTGTCTGCAGTGAAATAAGACAAATCGCTAATGAAGTAATGTGAGTATGTGTCTTCAACATCTTTTTTTGTTTCACGATTTCTTTCAAACCCAGGATATATGATAAAGGAGTGCACTTACGAATCTGGTTGTCATGGTGTCAAAGCCATAAAGAGACACTCAGCACACACTGACAAAAATCTGAATGCTTTGCGTATGTGTGTGTATGTGTTCGAGAGGATGAGAGAGACACCAAGAGAAATCAAGAAAGTGAGAGATGAAGAATAATTTGCAAACACAAACGCCTATACAATGATTTGACAGACATTGTCTGCTTCAAAAAGAACGTAGCTCAAATTCATGCTGTGCTCCTTCAGTGTACTTGTTGAATGTTAATTCATGTTTTATTCATAGAACATTATGTTGTTGTTATATCTGTCAGAAGAATACTGGTGTCGCACTCATTTTCATGATTCATGTTTATTAAGTAACCCTCTTATGGAATGTGATTTATTATTTTAATGATTATATCTCATATCTGTTGACTTCAGTCATGTATTTAAAAAGAAAACATATTAAGCCTGGCTACTTCTACATTCTGTTCAGCACCACACTGTTGCATATACTGTACATGCATGCACTCTATGAACTCTCTTGAGGACACATTGCCAAATTACCAGCCTGAATATGAAAGACCTGCAATACAAGTGCATCATAAATTTCAACCCAAACACATGAATATCATTTGTTTTAAAAGCCTATATACAGATTCCTCCCTACCACATTATTGGAGATTATTTTTTTTTCTTTTCTGTTCTAAAAAGTATTCACTGATTATATTGTGCGTGCGGACTGAAGTAGTCTCAGCCGTTGTTTTGGAGTGGGGTTCATCCAAACAGAGACGGAATATGTTCGGTGCAATCCCGCAGGTCCTCGGGGGTGTGAAATGGAATTCCTCCAGGAGACGAGGAGGGCCGTGGCAGAGATTCCGGCCTGGTGCCAAGCGTGGGATTGGCTCATTGGGCCTTCTGACATGGTTCATTTATGAGTCAATGGGGACAGCACCAGAGGAGGACTCGCCCCAGCATCTCACCGCGGAAGGGGACAATAATAAACAAAGAAACAATGGAGAGTATGTGCCTTTTATCCCCCCTCCAATATGATGATGGTGATATGACAGCTACAATAAGAATATTGAAGAGATCCATCTGACTCGACTCTTCATTCCAGAGACGCGAGCCCTGTCTCCGGGGTAGTTGATCTCATGGTTTGGCACGTTGTCTGTTCGGAGCTTTCCGCTATCCCTTCCAACAGCAGGTGTACCCAGACTACACTCCTCTTGGGATGAACAGGAGTCTCGCACATCCTTTAAGAGACATTTAGAGGTTGTATAAGCAGATGAGTGGCTGTAGTGTGCAGTGGCATGGAGTGTGGTGTGTAATCAATCATTTTTAAGCTGCAGATACAGTTTGATTATAAAGCGCTGCAATGACAGGAAGCCAGCAACATACTAGATTGAATCCAATGGATAAATAAAACTAATAATATGACTAGAATATGAGTAGAATATATCACTTGTCACTGGCCAGCTCTTTGCAGACTATATATTATGTTCACAAAAACATAGGAAGTATATACTTTATATATATAAGTATATATGAGAGCTGGGGCCATGAAGTCATTTTATTAAGTGAATATGTTCAAATCTTATGTAGGGTAAAAAAAAAAGTCAGTTGTGAACATATCAAGAATGTGTATACTATTAAAAAATACTGCTTAAGCTATACGATATATGGAATAGATGCATCAAGTAATTACAAACATAAAGCTTTCAGGGTTTTTAGATACCAGCGTTTTTGCCAATAGGCATCATTGTACAATATGCTGTGCTTGATATAAGTCCTGCTGTCAAAGACCAAGCAAGTGCGTTTTAAAAAATACACAGGCCAAATCAGCTTCAGTATTGTAGCCTCATTACTGACTTTTCAATGGAAAAGTCAGTAATGAAATCAACAGCTCTCTTCCTTCCTTTACCCATAGGCCTATAGGTGCATGTTCAGCACCAGCAAGAACAAGTCAAGAAAATCATGCATTCATTTCCACTTTTGGTCAGAGTTCAGATTATTTTTGCATTCATCCTTGCCCTGGAAATAACGTAGGGTTATTCCCAAACTAGAAGCAATAAATGTATCACTTACTTCACAGCATCCTCAAGACTTCAGCATGATATTCCAAGGTTATCATCTTGCTAACTTTTTAGTTTATTTATTTTTGTACCATTTTGCTGTGCTGAGGCAAACTATCAAACAAATTAGGAAATGTGAATGTGTTTGCTTGTCTCCCTCAGCCTCAAAACTACTCTTGAGGACTTCATGGCTGTTGACAACAATTGCAACAGATAAATTGTGAAAGATAACCTTTGCAGTTATCAAAATGTTTGGCAATGAAAGAAAATGATTTGTAGACCATATGAAACCCTCATGTTTATCCGATTGTGCAGGCAAGCAAGGTATGATTAAGCAGGGCATGTTGCCATGAGAAACCATCATGTTTAAATAGGACCGGTGGTGCCCTGCAGTAAAGAGGTTTGTATAGTTATCAGATAATATGCAGTTAAACAGACTTGACCTTGAATTGTTGGCTCTGTATTCTAACAGTACGGTATTCCCTAAAGAAAATCGTGAAAACAAATCAACAATCATATAACATGATTTTCTTTTTTGTTAATTAACAGGATATTACATAGTTATATACACTCTCAACAATTGTACTGACCCTTTATAGACCAAACAGATTGCCTTAAAAGCCTCCCCAAGGCAAGTAACCTCTCCAGGACAATATCAAGGAAAACTGGCTTCAGAACAGCTTGAAATTCTCTCTAGAATCCGATCATATACGTTTTGACCTTTTGAGAACTGCTCATGGAACACCGTTTGAATCCAGTTTAGCAGTGTGTATGGGGAATTAGTGTCTTGGAATATGGGAACATCTTGAGAATGTCTCTACCTTAGGGTGCACTCGGTCACCTAAAATGGCTTTGTATTCCTTGCATCAATCTCTATAGGTGAGATCCCTATAGGTGAAAGGTTTCGCTTGTGAACAGTTTGTCTTTTCTGATGCAGTGTTGATATTTGCCTTCATGATTTTTGATGCTTGACAAATCAAATATCATCATTTCTGTGAGCGACATCAGAAATCTTTCAAATCCTGTTATGTTATCTGTCATATTGTTTTATAATCTCACATATTTAATTATTGATTTTAACATTATCTTATAAACGAAATGCAGTGGTAATAATAATTGACATCAATATGAGATACATGTGTAGAATCCTTTTTTATTTTCAATTCTTCTCGGAATTTCAAAACACCTTTTTTAATTTGGTTTTTTCATCATTTTGTGTACCCCCTGTGTATATGCACTGGTATAGTACATAAGATTTGATTGAGAGAAAAGCTATATATATATATATCCCTGTAAAATAAATACTACTCAATTTTTCATTTTTAACCACTTGCATACTCTTCCATAAATTTAGTTACATTTTTCATACATTGATACATTTACAGCTTAGCTGCTATGTTTTGAATGAGTATGAATATGCAAATTGGCTTCCTCTGAGAAATGCATAGGATTGATTTATCAAGAGAATCAGCTTTTACATTACTGCAGTAAATCAGAATTATATGGCGTGTCAGTGTAGATATAGGGTCTACTGTACATCAGCAATACAGCACTGTGTTTACATATTACAATGGCCACTGTAATATGTTATTGCTACATATTATGGTAAATATACAGTTTGACAGATAAATGTATCTCCTTAATTATGTCGTGGAGGGTTATGGTACACGGCAATTTATATAGTGTAAGTCTGAATGTATTTCAGGAGGAATGCTGTTATATATCAGGGCTTGCTTATTTAAAGTTGTCCAGTTTTTAGTGTCTCATTCAGCAAGTTGAACAGGCAGCCCCTTCTGCCGTAATGTGGAAGAACCCTCTCGGTGTACTGGAATGATAAGCCCATCAGTAAATAGAAAACAAGTTCCTCTACAGCCTACTATGCATGCATATAACAAAATTACCAATACTTAATGCATGTAAGTAAAGTACAGTGCAAACCAATATACCAAAACCAAAAGCCATGTGTGCATATATTATATTTTTTCAGGATAAAATAAGAAACGCCAAGCTGGAAGTTGTAACATTATTTTTAATGCATAAACTACAGACATCTGTGATGCATTTGCATTAAAGTATACATGAAAGAGAGGTATTAGGAGATAAATAATAATATTGATATTTTATTATTATTAGAATTTGTATGATATGAATTGTATGATTATGGTAGGTATAAGTGGTGTGCATGCAGAACCCATTCATACATAAAAATGGA
Organism: Albula goreensis; assembly: GCA_022829145.1. Lineage (NCBI taxonomy): Eukaryota > Metazoa > Chordata > Actinopteri > Albuliformes > Albulidae > Albula > Albula goreensis. The sequence continues at coordinate 7,979,067 of CM040744.1, forward strand.
AGAAAATAGATGCCTATTTTTAAATGTCTGTGAATCATCATATAATCTATTTACTATCAACGTAAACCATTTGCAAGGCAAGAAGTAATAGCTGTGCAGTCAAAAACCTTCACCCGAAGCTCCCTGCTGTAACACAAGGTGTTAAGCTATTATATGCAGCAGCACAAAACATCCTTTATCATATTTTCACACTTAATAGTACACAGGTTATCTTCAACTTCTATTTTTAATTATCCAAATTTCGCCTCTAGAGGAAAACATGAGAAACATCAGCCAAAATTCATCTCACTGGCAAGGTAATGCTGAGCCAGAGGGCTGAATTTGTACAAAAGGAAATGGGCTTCTGCAGGAGAGCTCTGTTTTGTCTGTGCTCTGATGTTACGTCTGGGGATTTGTCCATGTGATGTACCGTTGGATCGGACTCTCGAGGGCCTGGTTTTGTTGTCGTTGCCCTTTTGGTCTTTGTCATGTGGCCAAGGTGAGGGGGAAGCACAGACAGAAGTTGAAGGTCACTGTTAAAGAATCAAAATAATGGGCCTTTTGCCCAGTCTGTGACATTCCCGAGAATCCAGGGAGGCAGAAACCAATGAGAGCTTCCCATTTACAACTGCATGGAAAATAATCAGCGATGGCCAATGAGCAAGAAATAGGGATGGACCTGCACTTACCTTTTAGTGCACCATTTTCAGTGAAGTTCACCCATCCACTGGTGATTTATTTCTCTTTAATTGTGTTTAATGGTGTACCATTACCTCTGTGCACTTCGCATTAAATCATTTTAATTGTAGGAAATATGTAAGGTTACATTAAATAACTTTGATCGTAGTGAAGAGCTCCAATACAGTTCAACGGCACTACATTTTGGCGATTTAACAGAAATGTAATATTACTCTGTTTCTCCCATTCATATGTAACATAGATATTTAGTAAAATTTAAAGGAATATTTTAAAAACCTTTTTTATATTCTTATATCAGTTGCTACTGAAATGAGCCTTGGGCTGTTCTGAATGTATTTGTTTATGCATGCTCAATTAGTCTCTTTATTCTTTCCTGAAAGAGTATTTGTTATTATAATACCATCTTTATTCTGATATGCCATTAAGAACCAGCTTTGAGGAATATGAATAAGAGGAGAATAATGGATGAATGTATTAACTATTTACAAAGGAAAAACTAAGTGACTGTAAGACATTGCTTTCACCCAACACAGTATAACATCAGACATACATACACATCAGTCATAGAGGTGTTCTGGAATTATGAAATGTTCACAACTTTTAAAACAACCTTAAAATACACTTTGGAGTACAGGAATTTGAAATCACGAAAAAAAAAAAAATCATTTTTACTTTGCTGTTACATTATTTTAATAAGGTTCATCTCATTTTTAGTTGTAAAACTTTTGTAAACAACAGTCTATCCAGGAGAAATTTGGACATTCTGCCATGTAACACAGGGCCACACTGTAGCTGTAGCTAGTGATAGCAACACGACCGTCTTGTGCAATGTAAAGCATGCATGGAATGTTTGGTGGTAAATGCTACAGCGTATATTTCTGAGAAATGTACACACATTAGTTGAATGTTATTAACCTAGAAGAGGAAGGACACCCTGGCCATGAAGCGAGTGATGGATTGCTTTTGTGGTGTCACAAAAGTCAAGGCATCAGGTAGAGAGTTTTGTAAGGGAAACAACACATCTACACACATCTACACACAAAACGTATGATTAATTTTTGAGTGTCCAATTTTTGTATCAGTGTTTTAATTGAAAAGTAGTCGTTAGAATGTAACTCCAGAATTCGTTTCACATGTCAGACCATAACTGTTTGTTGCTGACAATGTTCTGTATATCCATGAAAGGGATTTTTTTTCAGCTGTCATCATCCTACCTCCATTACAATCACAGAAATCTGAAAGGCCTTCTCTGTTTGGTCTGCAACCAAATATATGAAATAATAATAAGAAAAGGCAATGAATCCATAATATCTGCTTGCGGAAAGAATGTGATTGACAGGTGTCTCAGACAGGTGTGTTTGCGGGGGGTGTGAGTGGGGGGGAGGGGTTCTTCCTGTCATTACTCTTTTAGACAGTGCCAGCATTTCTCCATTTATTCATACATGAAGCGCACACCTTCTGGAGACAGGTTCCTCCTATCCAATAAACATAGTGAACCCATATGGTTTCGTAAATACATGTGGGATCCCAAAGGTTATTATGTACTTGAATGTAGGTCGTGTTGTTTTATTCCCTAACTTCTTCAGGTGAAACTGCTTCACAAGTGTGCTCCTGCTGCTTCGCAGGAACCAAGGACTCCGCAGACCAGTTTTTGAAACGGTGAAAAGAAACTCAACTCTCTGCTACAATCGCTGCCTTTTTTTTTGGTATTGTCACCAGCTACATAGAATTTCAAGCGGAGCGAATGTCTTGCTGCAGGCAAGATACTAGGTAGACACAAACTCAATGTGAATTCAGTATGCTAGATGTACAGGTTTCTGGATTGTGCATATGTGTGTCAGTGTGTGTATGTGTGTGTGTGTGTGTGTGTGTGTGTGTGTGTGTGTGTGTGTGTGTGTGTGTGTGTGTGTGTGTGTGAGAGAGACACATGGCCGGGTGGCATGGGGGCCGACAGTACTGTTTCACATGGGCTTCTCCTTGTAAGCCACAGCTCACAGTGACTGTTAATTAGCCCAGACGTTGAATGTTTCCGGTGTCCTTTTAATAGGTGCAGCATACAACAGTAATAGATAGGGCATCTATTTGGGAGCTCCTAACCAACCCTCCACACACTCCTGCTTACTCCATGTACACCCAGCAGAGAAAGCCCATGAGAGGGAATATTTCTCTGGTAGGTTCTGCTGCTTTGGATGATTCTCGTTTGCTGTATTGTTTTTTTCCCTCCCCCCATAAGGCAATGTAAAGCACCCATTAGGCCAGTGCAGTTATCTTTTGTGTTAATGGATTATCCAATCATTACCTGACACAGTGACACCACCTGGCACTGTGTCACAGTCCTACAAACACTAATGGACCTGCATTCTTGGACACCTCCCATCCAACCCACTGACAGTTTTACCTGCAGTTTTGTGCTTTACTGCTGAAGTGAAAAGCACTCCCTAAGAATATTATTGATGAGAAAAAGTAATATGCATCCCTTATATTAGTACTATGCATTACCATATGACTAAGTCCAGGAAGTAATCAATAATGCCACAAGCACTGAATCTGTTCATTGCTAGTCTTTAGGGAGGATACAACTCAATATATTACCTCTCACGTGAGCTGTTCTCATTCCAAGGCAAAACCATTTCAAAGGTTAGGGGGAAATGGTTCTGTAAAACACACTCAAAGACATCAATATATGGTAATATAGAAACTAGCATAGCACTGAACCCTTACTATACGATAAAAAAATGAATTAAACTTCATGTAAATTGTTTTACTTATCTCTGTAATCGTAAAGTTTCTGTTCAAGGAATATTTAGTGTGGGAGTAAATCTGATAGGAACAGATGTAAATGATAAAACAGAGAGGATTATTTCGTGGCATGGTCCGTGTGGTATGAGCTCAATGCCGGTGCAGAGCATAAACCGAGGGTGAGCATCAAAAGGTCTCCCGCCTGTGTGAGGCTGTAAATTAAACTGTCAAAATAATATGCACTCATGAATGGGGAATGAAGTCAGATAAATCTGAGAGAGGTGGTGGCTTCTCTTGGCTGATACAACAGGATGTATATCAACTTGGGAGAGACAGGGATCAGAGCTCGATGTGATCGTGAAACATCTCCGCCGAGCCCCATCAGAACCGGAGCAGTGAAGCTGGCGGAAGGAAGAAAGAGAGAGGAATCAAAAAAAAAAAAAAAAGCGAGGGAAGGAGAGAGTGAAGAGGACCTCAGGAACGAAGCGAAGAGCAGCTGATCCAGATCAAAAGTAATAAGCCGCTGTGGCGCGGGTGATTTTTAGTACCCAAAAAAAAAAGCCCCCGCTGCCTGAGAAAATGACACCCCCGACGTGATGAATCGAAAGTTCAGAGGGAATCTGTTCCAGTTTGAAATCAAGGAGGGGGAAAATTGGCAACAATATCCGGGAGGCAGAACCTAAGAGGAGCTCCATTTATCATCCACAGATAAAAGGTTACACTCCCTGGCAGCCTGCGATGTTTTAACGCCATGCTGAGGACGAGGACCTCTGGAGTCTCAGAGCATGGCACGCCATTATTGGCTGGAAGAGGGACGTTCCAGCACGACCTCACGAGAAATGCTTTTGCTCTCGGATATTGTTGGTAATTTATACACAAAAATCGTTTTGTCCAGCAGAAAGGGCAAAGAAGCACCAAGACAAATTCACTCCAGGTCATGCCATTGCCCTAATAAACCTATAAATAATGTCTGCCTGAATTTCTGTAAATCTGTCTTCACATTAATTACCATATGGCTTCAACACAGATAAGGATGCATCTCTATTTGTGTTGGACAAATAGCTGCACAGTTTACATTGTCGTTCACTGTGCAGTTTTGAACCGTGTGACTGGATTATAAGATTAATAACCATACTGCAAGACTCCTTCTGATTGGCAGTGATATTTACATGATAGTGTAGTATATTAGATACTGATTGATGTTGATATGTATTGATATATATGTCAACTCATATTAATGCAAACGAAATCTTATATTACAGCTCAGATTTATACAGCAGATATCTAAGCTTTAAGAAATGAAATTGTTAAATAAAAGTCTAGGTGTTCAGGGACATGTGGTTTAGTTTTATTCAATAACGGCTGTACAATAAAAGCTCTGAGATCAAATAGATCAGGAACAGAGGTCATTCAGTAGCCTGAACTTTGAGAAGTGATGTTTCAATACATCAACCGAAAGAATTTCAAATGTATTATTTCAAATCAAATGGTCATATTTTCTTTTAAATTTGGTCATTCTCATTATGAACCAAAATGAACTAAGAATCAAACCAATGTGAAAGTTTTAATGTTATCCTTATGAACTGTACATCTCATTTTAAGAGACCTGCAGTTTTTGTGTTTGACCAAACGGCTGATTTTTTTTACATTGTTTTTTTTTCAATGGTGCTTTGTCAAATTTAGTTTGAATGGAGTAACGATGAAGATACACTGGCAGCGTCGAAGACGCTTGGCGCCACTCCTGCCTGCCATGACCCGGCACTTGATATGTCCTCTGGTGCACAATTTTTTATTCACTATCACAGATAACCATAAATAAGTAAATAGCACATTGTATGTACATTCCTTGGTGATATCACTGTTTTGGTTGGTAACAACAACTAATTTAAAGCGTTTTTCTTGTGATCACGTTAACAGATGGAATATTAATAAGCAGCGTTTTCAAGCAGCGAGGTCAAAGTTCAATGATTTCAACTTCTTAGCACCGCCCCACTGGCTGGCCACTCGTCGTTTCACCTGTTCCCATTCAAAAAGAACGGAGGCAACCATTCTTTGGCAAGCATCGACGCTGTCGGTGAGTCTTCACTGTAAGAGTGTCTCAGCTCGGTATTACTATGGTTGGAGGATCACATTGTCAAGGAAGCAATTAGCTAAGCCTCGCTGGGGAGAAATTGGGGTTAAGCTGGTTAAAATCTCCAGCCTCATCACTCTCTAGCAGCCTCTCCTGGTCAGCCAGGTGCCTGCATAGTTTGCGGACTGTAATTCTAACTTAATTCAGCTCGGGTTCAAATCAACATTTTCCCTCAACTTTGACTCACAATTACATGTAAGTGCCGATTTATATCTGGCCATTTCAGCAATCATGAAAATGAACTCACCAAAGTGTTCCTGTAAAGAAAGAGTGTAACACCTTTATTCAGTTGTAGAAAAGACAAACATTGATTGAATAATGGCTGACACTTTTACTTCCATGCAAAGCGTTCTTTTGACGGCATGAGCAATATGATCGGTGTCTCATCTGTCATGTGGAAGAGAATAAAGGGCAGGCAGTTCAATGCAGGTGAGAAAACAGTGAGCAAAAATAATAATTATTCCCTTCCATTATTCCAAAATTTATATTCATTTTGTAATATATCATATTTGATGGGGCAGTAAGTAGACCTTTTTCAATTTACCCTTCAAAACCTATGACTGCCTGTCACCACAAATTGTCGCCACATATTTTGAACACACATTGAACTCCTGTCAGGTAATCCTTGAGCAAAAACACCCACTTGGGCAAAGCTTCGGTCTCAGAAGAAATGTAAGTTCTTTTGGCTTGGATCACTCTATTTCTCTGTAGGGTATTGATCAGACAACCTAATCAAGCTGTTTCCTGGGGGATTTGATGTCTAAAGCAATACTAGGATAAAAAAATAAATAAATAAAACCAAAAAGCATGATTGTGTGTTGAAAAAGTGACTCACGATATCTTGAAACCTGAAGCTGAAGGAAAAGACAGTGATGTTTGGCAATGAATAGACTTGAATGAAAATGAAATACAATAAACCAAGGACTAGATGTGCAGTAGAACAGTATAGAAGAGACAATGACAAATCACAGAATGTATGCTATCCTCTAAATTCTTCAATAAACTTTTAACACCAATTACTTTCTTTTCCATCTTGCATACTTGGACTGACTTGCTACTTTTATTGAATTTGCTTTGTGCCTTGTCCCTCATTCAACCCATAATGCCAAGGTTATTTTGTTGCATACACACCATCTTATTAATAAATTCCTTTGGTCTCACATACAAATAAAAATCAGTGTGTGTTAGATTTCAATTCAAAGCAAGAATGTGACATCGACAGTGTTACAAAGTCATGGAGCGTTTGGGTACTGGAACTCTGACAGCTATCACCTAGGATTCGCTCCTTGCTCTTCCATGGTTCTCTACATGTTCCGTGCATTATACCCTCCTGTTGAGGGAGGAAAACAGGCTGGAGGCCGTCACTGAATTCAGAGCCAGCTGGAACCAGTGACGGCTGGCCCTGTTTTCCATCATGCCAGGAATACAAGCCAGCCCACCTTTCCATTGCAGGGTCACTTCCTGTCCCTTGGCCACTGTTTTGCACAGCAACCCACTGAAGCTTTAATCCCCATTTGTGCCATGCACACCCTCAGTCACTAAGCAGCTTTTTTTGTGGTGGAAGGCCTAATGTAGAAAACGCATGAAAACCGGTGAGAGTGTCGTGGGTGATGACACGTCGCTCAAAGCCACATCTTAATCTCTTTCAGGTTTTAATTCCCTCAAATCTGAGGGAAATGGTGAGAGACATCCTGCATTCACCTAAGCCAACAGCCTCCTGTTGTCAGACAATGCGATGTTTCAATAGAGCGAAGCTCTGGGGGAGATTGTAGAGAAACATGATTACTGACAGTCAGCCCACCACACTGGGGTGGTGTGAAGTATTTATTTCAAAATGATCCTTTTCTCTTCAAAAGATGGAGGTATTTAATTTCCCCTATCAGGGCAAGGCAAATGCTTCCAACAGACCATCACATGTCAAAAGTCAAGGCTAAAATACAGTCAGTGATCTGGTTTAAATTTGATGCAGAAAAGATAAACGACCGAAATTAATGAGAAATTTGTATTTGTATTGAGAGATTAACATTTGCATGTAAGTCAAGGGTAAGGACAAATCTTAAGAAATCCATGACCACTATGCTACTAAGTGCCAACAGATTTTGCTCTACGCATTTATTTTTAATTTATGATTAGCTATTCTTTACACTGTTTTAAAGGTGGATCGCTAATAGGGGTGACTGAGATCTGTAAGACTGTTGATAATTTCAAGGACTAAATAGACATAGGAGTTAGATGAGAATTTAATGCAGAAAAGAAAGTGTATATGCCTGGGAAATGCAAAAAAACCTATTATTGCATATTTCTCTTTCATCATTTCAAGGAACGTTTTTAAAAAAAATGTGTATATGGTAAGGAAAAATGAATTATGTATTAATTTACTTCACATGCTTATATGCTTATCCAGTAAGAGGAATGGGAAGCTTGATTTTCATCAAAGCAAGGCTTGACAAATTGAATGCATATTGTTGCGAGCGTGCAATGCAGCACGTGTGTGTGCGTAATCGAGTGCATGTGTGTTTATCAGAATGAAGATAAAATTCATAGATAAACTTCTGTATAAACATATGTATACATGTAGGCGTATAGAGGCGTACATGTGTGTGTATGGCAGTCACAGATTAATACTGAAATATGGATCTATGGGTAGATAAGTGTGACCATTGCTGTTGGATTAATGGTGACTGTATTCAGATTAACTGTGCTTAAATTACAACACATGCATCCTCTCCTGCCACATGCCTGACCAGATATGCTATCAAAGTCGCGCATCAGCAACTTATATTTATTTTCCCCTATCTATTCACTGATCCATTTTTCTTAACCTTTCACTTCTCTGGGATGGGTTTTGGGGGCATATAAGTCATTATGGGGGGAGGGGGAGGCAGGAAGAAATAGTAAGCAACCACATATCATTTTTCAGATTTTTTTTCAGCATCACGATGCTCACATATGTGCTGTATTATGTAGTCTAGGAAAAACTAAGTAACACAAAATAGCATGTACCCTGATTAGATATAATAACATGTGGTATGGATAACGAGGCACGATAGCATTTTACCTGTTGCTTATCTAACAAAGAAGAAGAAAATTTGTTGGAGAAGTTTACATATTTGACATGAAAGTAATTTAAAATATTATTAAAAACAGATATGCGGTTGATAAATGAAACCCATATCAACATATTTATGATTATTAAAGAAATTCAAGCCAGAATACCATATCAGCATTAGCTGTGACACAGTCATGGCACAAGCATACTACAAAAATGAGTATGCACAATGAATTATAATACTATAATATTGACTATAAATAAATCTATTCCATATAAATGTAAGTTTTATTGAAAATTTTGATACCATCAAATTTTTGTGAAAATAAGAAAATGTCAACATTGTTGTCCAGAATTCTAGAATTAATTTTGTCTTTATTGCAAAAGAGATGACGATAACTTCTGGCAAAAATATATGAGACTTGTAGATATTAATGTCTTTCCAGGATAACTGTTATTGCTTTACATGGAAATAAAATAATAATAAACATAAAAAGAGTTGAAGAATTTGAATGTCACAATGTGACAGGTGACCATGAGTTTTCTGAACGACCAGGTGAAACAACACCAAACACTATTTTATATGAATAAAATATATAGTATTTATAATATAATATCAACAGACATTTCATACTCTATTCTGTATGCCAAAGTTATCACATAATAATAAATATACCATATTTCAAAAAATAAATTAATGCACCATTTCATTGAAAAAAGAAATTGAGGTATATACATGTCAGCATCAAATTCATAAAGAATATAGCAGTACTAGTTCTACAATTATTTTGACTAAAGCAGAGTATCTATTATCGATTCAGAGCGGAATTTCCTCTTGTAAAGATGTCAGGATGGTTTTTCTAAGCAGATAATTAATAGGCCTTTCTGCCAAAATAACGGACATCTTGATAAGTTCATATGAACAGAATTTCTTATCAAACCTCCCAACTTGCCTTCACTCACAGAATAGGAATGTGATCATAAAAAATCATGCAAGGAATGTATATTGTTTCAGCATTAACAGAGAAAAGGTCAGACTTACTGCACATATCCTAGTATGGCTTTGGCTGAAAGAGTCTTCTAAGAAAGCGTTATAGACTCATGTCACTCAAATAATCTTGTTATTGATATTGCACTGGGCTTTGCTATATACTACACACAGCTTGTTTATCAATGGACCATATCATTAATCATTTTTACATGATCATAAAAATCACTACACAACAGGCATTTTTGGTTGTTTTCCTATCTTACTGAAACTATGACCATGGCTTGGTTTCTCACCAACTTAACCTTAAGTTCCATGCAAAGCAAATGACTTCAGTCTGATTGTTTTCTTTGATTTTGGGAATGAAATTAGGCCAAAAATGCATTGCTGGTTTAAATGACATGTAGTAGGGAGGTCATGTAGAGAAGAATTACTCTGATGGTGAGTCAGTGCATGTAATGACTTGAGAAGTGGTCCTTGGTGGTTTTCACAAACATCTGGGGCCTCATTTAGTAAACCTGGTGAAAATGTAATTCTGTATCTGAGTACGCTCAAACCCATAATTCAGCATACAAATAATACTTATTTTTTTGTAGCAAATGCAACTTATGGAAGTTGCTTATGCCACACATGTACACATGATTTAATTAATAAATCACAGTTATTACTGTCCACATGTGCATGATGTTATGTCCACACCCAGTGAACACCCTTAATATGCCTTATTTGATAGGCCATTCATAAGTCATTCATCATCATGTGCACAGAAGTGTACTTGGTTGCAGATCACACTCAAAGTTTTTGCTTGTATATGTTAGCCGGGGCATCTGCCGGATTTCATGTTGTGGCATAACCATGCTAAATCTATTGCTAATGCAGCTGGACTTTTTTAACCAATCAATCAGACTTTAGAATTCATAACAAGTCAACAGCCGTCATTTCAGTTTCTGAGCTAGAAGTGGTAAACTGCAACTCTGTTTCACACAAGGGTAAATAAAAGTTAAAAAAAAAGAACCCTCAATGCTTCAATGGTTACCTTTATGGCACAAACAGTATATACTGGCATACGGTTGTAGGTACCATCGTATCCTTGAACAGCCATGTTACACACAGGAGAGCTAAGTTTTCCATGTTCATTCAACTTCAATAATTATTGAATTTCTAACAGATTGTACCAATTTCTAACAGACTACAATATTTCACCATGTAGTATTCATTTGATGTGTTCATGTTAGGCATTTAATTTGTTTCACTGCATTGTGAAATTAATCTATTGTATTATCACATATCAGTTATCCACTTGTGCTGATGCGTTTACTTTATTGACTGCATAATGATCCTTCACTACCTCCCTTTAAAATGGTTGACTCATGAAGCCAAACCAACATTAATACATAACTATTTAGACTGATGAAAGCCTGATGGCTTAGCTTTGTGTTCGTTGGTTGTTGGCTTCCTGCCACTCACTGAAATAAACTTGTTCAGAAGTGTCCTTTTGAAAACTAATGTACAAATGCACAATTGTTTATTTGATTTTGATAAATTATAAACCATATGTCTATGTCAGGCAATTGCTTTTGCGCCAGTCTTTGTGTATATGCATGATCTGATCTGTTGGCATAAAGATATACACTTTTTTATGCCACATGGAAACTTATAAATCATTAAATGTTTGCAGAGTATATTATCAAATCTCTGTGTACTCATGGCTGATAAATGAAGCCTCTTGCCTTTCAAGACCGAGGGTAAATCACGGACATCAAAGTCTTGTCTTTTCAGTAGATGTCATATTAGGCTGGAAGGGGATCATTGAATAATAATAAATTAAGAAAATAATTTACTTTGGATCCTGGCTTTTGATTCTCCAGTCACAGCTTTGATCCTTTTCATTCGAGTTTTCCAGCTCAAGGCAGCATCATCACATGAGTACGGCACAGATTTAGAGAGTTGTTGAACTCAGAGATAGTTTAGGATGTGACTGATCATTTTTCTTGGTTGTCAAAATAATACTGTCAATAACAGTGAACCATTTACCTTCTTCTGTTCGCACCTCCAGCGAACTGTCATTGGCTCCAGCCAACATGAATCTCCCCTCGGATTCGGGAGGAACTGGCTGTACATGTGACCCCTCGGATTTACTTAGTAACTAGCCATCACTTGTTTTCAACATTGAAAATGTGACACCAGTTACATATTGCCTGAGTCATTGGAGGAACATGAAGTCAATAGAATAAAATCAGTGCATCACTTGTGCATGAGTGCAACTGGCCAGTAGGGGGCCATTAGAGAGGCTGGGGATTTTATCTGGCTTAACCCCTATTGTTTCCCTGCAAGGCCAAGCCAGCTGCTGCCATGCCAGGGTTGATCCTCAGCCATGAACCATCATGGCAAAGCCAGGACTCAAACCTGAAACCTCAGGTCACATGACAAAATGTAATAGAAAAATATAACCCTTTCTGTAAATGCATGTCACTATTGGATGGTGCATGAATCATCTACATTAAAAAACCTTTTTCAACCTTACGTTCTCTATGGGGTGTGAACAATAATGGCCAAGTGTGTTATCTGCTTATGCCCAGAGAAGAGAAGCAATCATTATAAAAGAAAAATCCAAGTTACCTGTGAAATGTAGCTAGCTACTAACTTTTATTAGCCAACTACTCTCTGTGTGCTAAAATGTGTATATGTTAAAAGAGGAGATGACACTGCAAATTGGGAAACTTCCTGCTTGCTAAACGGCTGCCTGCACAGCGCTAATTTTGCTAGTCTGTAACAATGCCATGTAGCGGTTTATTCAGTTCAGACTGTTTAAGTTCGTCTCTATGCCACATTTCATTCAGTGCACCTCTTATCTGTGCATTTAGTCAGGCTGAATTACTCCCACACCAGTTCAATTCAGAAATCCGCCAGGAGGCCCAGGCTGAGTCACATCCACTTCAGTTTGATTGCAGTCGCTAAGTAATCTCAGCCACCGCCTCAAATTTCCTTGGCATCTGAAACTAAAGTAACACATGGGTTAGGTCAACAGGATAGAGTGGTGTTAAAAAGATGGTGGGGGAAGCTTCTCCTCCGATCACTGTTATTTCTGCTCTCACATGTAGCACTGTGTGGCCTGTAAATATAAAAATAGTCACTGGGTTGCAGACAGGTGCATGATGGGAGTTTTCTGTGTTCTTTCTGTGTTTGTGGATAGCACAGTGGTAGTTCAGGAGGTACAAATTGGCCCCAAGTCGTGAAGTAAGAAGGGGAAAATGTTTGCTTTAATAAAGACGTTTCCTGGACCAAGATTATGGTCTGTTTTGTATATAATAACACTGCTGCATCTGGAGAGCTTGCTCGGAAAAGTTGAGTTAGTATCTTCCTGAGTCTCTCTTACCATTCTCTTGGGTACACGAGTTCAATCTCTTTGTATTATACAGCTGCAGATTCATGACTATTAATTAGCACCACTTGAGCAACACTGATTTATAGCAATTGTATAATATGAATTATGATTTATACATACATGAGTGTTTGTATTTTATAGATTGCGTTGAGCAATTTAATATATTTCCAGTCACTCACATAAGGGTGTGGGATTCATTACATTATCCTTAACTATTATTCATTAATAAATCTGATTGTTTTTTCTTCACAGTCACTGCTTGGGGAACTATTTCAGTCATTGCTAAATTCACACAGCCCTGTTTGTGAAGGTAAAAAACTACCATTTGCATTTAATCATGACACAAGCCAAAGTTAAGGACAAGTACTGATTGACTCCCAGCCAAGGACTTCTGCTGAATCACAAAATGAATAGATGTATTTAATAATTCAGCGTTATGAACCTGATAGGCATACTGCATTCTGTATATCGAATGCATAAAAAGAGGAAAAATATTTTAAGTCAATCAATGGTTCAGAATGTAGGAGTCCTCTAAACAAATATATTCCCACAATCCAAATTTTGCAATATCATTTTGATATTAATTTTGATTCATGACGGCATTATGGCAGAAAATAATATCAAAGAAAATAGCATTAGCAGAATGTACTGCCGCATACAATACATACAATGTTTATTCTTTCTGATATTTCTCATGAAGTGATTATGATGAATTACTCCTGTTCGAATAGACACCGCTGTAGACAGCACTGTATGCTTAACTACCTTGGTTTACTTGGCCTGCTGTAGGAAGGTATGAACTAATATTAATGCAATCTGACTGCTCTGTTCCCAAACAACAAAGGCGAGGGAGTAGGAGGACTCTGGGATGACTGCACAGACCACTGCTCTGCATCCATGTAGTGACAGTAAAATTGCTTGTGATAAGATGAGAGATTTCTCATGTGCGACATAAGGAGAGGCCCACAGCCAGGGAGGTATGTAATCAGCAATAATGTGTTTTGACACGGAAGTAAAGGAAGAAAAAACCGTCACTTATGATTGTGTGTTTGACACTCAGTGCGGACTGGCTCAATGTAATGGAAGAGCACGTTCTATAAAAGCCACACAGCCAAGTCTAAATGGAATAAGGGTACAGGTAATTGCTTAGTGTGTCATTCAAGAGGGACACACGGGCACTGTTAGTAGGGAAGTCGGTGGGAAGAGGCAAACATTGTAAACCAGCGGCCACAATTACTTGATTAATTAACCAGATATAGCATCGAATGACATCTACTGTAAACGTCTGCGCATCTCCGTTTACCGTTGTGTGATTAATCACACGTATGTGTTAGTGTCTAGCTCAGCGTATACTGTGCACAAGCATGCCGTCCCGCAGGCGAGCGTATTTCACCGGCACATTAATCAGTCGCACTTGGCCGTCTGTTGAGGTGTCCTTCCAAATGAACGCTGGCAATCGCAACGTCACGAGTTTTGAATAATCTCAAGCAAAGAAGGCAAACGTTAGAGATGCTCCGTTTTCGAGGCATTGAGCTTTTTTGAGAGATTCAGTTTTTTTTTTCTGTAGTTGCTTTGAACAGACGGGTGAAAAGCTTTTTTCCCTCTGCTGTGTTTACCCGCTGTTCTCCTAATCTCCTGTAGCTAACAGGGAGCAGCAGGTGATGTCAGTTCGGCTCTGCTTTCACTTCTCCTGATGGTGGTGGATGCTCCGGTACAGAAAATCCCCCAAAATCTAAGGGTATTTGAAGGAGTTTTGCACCAAATTCACAAATTATTTTGTTGGTGTATGTGTGTGCGTGTGTGTGTGTGAGAGAGAGAGAGAGAGAGAGAGAGTTTTGTTCATTTTTTTGGGCCATCGATGTAAAATGTCATGGGAAAATAAGAAAAGGTAGTATTATAGAGAAATTTTCTTCCCTGCTGTGGGATGCAGAACAGCTTGATTAGTAGCACGGTAGGGTACTGTTGACAACAATATGTGCGCGAGACCATTATGACATTATGCCCTTAACCAAAGTATATCATATAACAGGAACGAGTATAGTCAGTTAGATTAAAATCGGACCAGCTGTGTGCTGTGCAATATAACAGATTGTACAACTATTACACACTCAATTATGACTTCAAGCTGACCTGAAAAAAAGTCAGACCGACACTCCTAAAAAATCAAGCTTAGAAGCAGCGCTCGCTAACCTGCTGTGCGTCTGGCCCTGGTCTGTGGTACCCCCTTGGCCTTCTAATGTATCCTGTCATTTCTGGCAGACCAGCAGGACAGTATCCTGGTCATATTGACCTCCTAATACAACTTCAAACGCGACCTTTGATTCGCTCAGCTGGGGCCATGGCAGCCAGAGGCCAGATCCAGCTCATGCTAGCTCTGCAACATCTGCATGAAACCAACACCAAAAGGCCCCCACCAGCACAGCATAGCGACAGAGTACACGTGACGTGAATTTTAAGGCATGTGGAAATAGATTCAGAATGATGGTAAAATCGATGTCTTAAAGTGTGCTATCGACTTTTTCCATCTATATTTTGCTTTCCTACTGTACAAAATGTACAATTTCTTTAAACAAGGCTTACATCCCTAATGACTGCCTATTTTGATTTGAAAAATATCTGTCTGGTATGTACATGAATAATAGAAGTTTGAGAAATTACAGTCACTCACAGCTGAATAGTCAGTGTTCATTCAAAATTAATAGACTTTATCAGTCCAGAAAGAAAGCAAATGCTAGTTTTATATGCTGGAATCATTGCGTTATATTGCAAGATTCTTCCAAAAGTTTGATCAGTTGCCTTGTTCAAGAAATATCATTGCAAGCTAATAAATGCATAGTCTGTTCCTTCAATCTGTTCACTGTACTGTAAAACCGTACAGGGGCCTGCACATGGTTTTTATTTTTATCCTTTATTTATCAGGGAGAAAACCCTGTTGAATTTGTCATCTCTTTTCTAAGCCTGGCATAGATTTATCTTAATTAACCAGAGTTTCGTAGCATTTTTTGGGATTTTGGAACAGCTTTACCCAGCTTCACCAAAACTATTTAATGTACTCAGTCTCTGAGGAGACTGACCACCCAGTTTTTTCTAGAAGGTGGCAATACTTCCAAAACAGAAATATTTTTATTCAAACACTACAGACAGCAACTTGGATTCAGTCAACATTTGTCCTTCTCTTTGACTTACAAATAAATACAGGTGCATCTTTAAACACAATTTTTAATTGAAAGTCAAAGGTAAGGTCAAATGTTGATTGAATCCTGGCCCGGATTCCGGAATGTTAAAGACGTCATGCCTTGACAGGCATGCCTACAAATGAGTTCTGGCAAATTGTTAAATATTCATTTTATAAAGATGATGGAGAGGACTGTTGTTATCATGACGTTATTGTGCAATCTAATGAACAGCTTGTCAGACCAGTGACAATCATATTCAACACATTAATTTATTTTCCGTGTGTGTGTGTGGTCTTGTCTGAAGAATTTGGATTTCATTAGCATATGTGTGTGCTCGTGTGTGTGTGTGTATGTGGGTGTACATGGACCTGAGATTGGCCACCCTTTGGCCACTAGCCGAAAAATGTTTAAAATGGTGAACAGTAATTTCTTTGTGCTAACGTGCTAATGTGCCAATTAACCTCACTAATGAGAAGATCACTACAGTAAGATCTTTGTTAAACTCACACACTGCATGATAAATGCAAATGCTCTTACCAAAAAAAGGTGGAAAGGGAGAGAAAAGGGGAGTGTTTTACTGTGCTTGTTAAAGTAACGATGTCTTACCCATGTCTCCATCTAATTCATCATGTGGTGGAGTTGGGGGCGGGGGGTGTCAGGTGCTAAGAGAGACAGGACAAAGATGTGGCAATAAACGCTTCATAAAATCATTACCCCCTTGATGTCTAGCAATTAAACTGTCTGAGCAGAGCAGAGTCACAGCCGGGCAGGGTGGCGGTGAGGAAACACCCGGGGACATGGACCACCTTCCCTCCGCCTCCTGAAGGTGAGTATATGCAAATCTGGACCCGCGTTTAATGGGAATTATCCAAGAAAAGGGGGGAAAAATATCACTGATGGGGACATTGGAGTGAGAAATTACATTTTCTCAAGCTTTCTCGATTATGTACAGAGCTGTACTGGATGAATAGAGAGAGGGGGGAAAAAGGATTCAAGAAGCAGAGAGTCATTTATCACGCTGTGAGTGACAGGAGGAGAGGCTGATGGTGGGGGGGGGGTAGTGGTGCGGTCTTTGGATGGTGTTTCTGATAATTATGGTAGTGTAGGGCAATATCCACCTCAGTACAATATGGCTCAATATGTTCTGTCGTGTGTAGAAGGGGAAAAGCAATGTGCTTTGACTGTCTCCAAAACTGACCATGAATCTGAACCATGGTATATTGTACAGACATGTACATAGACATAGATTATGGTATTTAAAAATCACCTGACATGTCTATTTGAGACAATTTAAAGCAGAGAAAAAATGTCTACTTGGACATAGCAAATGCTTATCAACCTCTTAATGAGGATCATTAAGTAACCTTTTCTGCAGGGTACCCCCAACTGAACTCTCAAGACCAGAATTTCAAATATGTATTGATATTATCCAGAGAACTGTAAATGTACTCCAGTTGATAAGCATGTTATGCAGTAATATTATCATGAACTGTTGTTGTTAGATTTTAGAGATGCACTTTGGACTCTCGAGTATAGTCTCAGTAGTAGGATGGTTTTGCACGTCCCAGATACCTACGATCAAGAAAAATGCTGTGAGAGGCATTTTGGAGAGAAACATTGTTAAATTAGCATGGTATGGACATACGTTGCATGAACCATGATTAGAATTAAGTAGCATGACCCATGATAGTGTCCATACCTGGAAATTATCTGTGATGTTTAAATGGAGTCCTTGATTAAATAGAGCATGCTAATTGGAAAATTGGTTTTATTCAGTATAAGTGCCAGCCATGTGCATGACCAAGAATCTGTAGTGCAGTCAAGTCTGCCAGGGTTCCCTAGCTTACTGCTGTAGCATTGTTCCTCTTAATGACCCAACAGTTAATTGAAATGGAAAAAATATGTTTTCAGAATTATACAAAAAAAAATGTTTACAAATAAATTTTGTTTCCAAAAAATCAGTGTTTGATAACCATTAAAGTAGATGCATGAAGAAGTGGTTAACCTTGCAGGGACATAAATGAAGATTCCCCTGGAGCACTAATCTCACAGATGTGATAACAGGTCCAAGAGATTCCTGGTAATGACCATTGTTATTGTCAAAAGCTGCAAGGGTTTCTATAGGGGATTATATACCATCTCAGGCTAATCAATCTGTAGTGTGATATATGTCCATAACCTTTGGGAGCAATTTCCAAAAAATGGCTTTCACACATGGTGTTTGGCTTTCACACATTTTTCCTTAGTTGCATTGACCATCAAGTTCATAATATTGAGAAAAAAGTCAACAGAACCCAATCTGTTCAACAAGTTTAGGACATTCCACTTTAAGCGTGGATTAAACATAGGTTTAAGCCCCTTTCCGAAATGTTCAGTATTTGCTGTGATGTTAATCTGCAAACCGATTGCAAAAAGCATCATCGGTCAAGGCCAGTAAAGCAGGTTTTGGGTTTGCTCCACTTATCTTTCTTGACCTGTAAGGCCAACCTGGAATCCTAGCCCAAATGTCAATATTTGATGTCTTTCCGGGCTGACTGAAATGTTGTGATATTTGTTACATCATTGCATTCGAGCTCTGAGATTGTGTCTTCAGGGCTTAATTTATTTATTTCCTTTTTTAGAACGGCTAATATTGACACGTGATACAACCCCAAATGTCAGATATTGACATCTTACTCAACCTGGGAAAATGTCAGATATTGATGTTTGAGCTGCGAAGCCATCCAGTGTAAATCATGGAGAACTCCCTCCACAGCACTCATTATGCAGATGAAAATGGCGGAGAGACAAAGACAGCATGTTTCGTTTCTTCTCCTGGTTGGTCTGATTGCCTCACAGCTTCAATTGCACAAACATCTGCGTGCATCAGAATAATTTAATCTGTCACTGATTTTCCTCAAGCGAATTCGTTCTCCGACAAAACCGAGGAGCTTCTTCAGGACTGACAGCTGACTGAGGAGGGACGCAAAGCACGGAGGAGTTGGAGTTTACTGAGTCTGTCGCCAACCCTCCGCTAAAGTTTGAACAAAGTTCAACAAAATGTTTTTCAGTCAGAGACACGCATCAGTCACAACGCGCCGTGCGTTGTATCACCCCGGGAGGACTTTCACATTTGCTTCAAACCCATCCAGGCGGATAAACAAAGGAAGAAATCTTCCTTCGATTTAGCACAGATGTTGGGCTAATGAAGAAATGAGAAAAGATCTTAATTGATACTCTTGTCAGTCTGAGTTCATTTAATGAGTCACCTGCTTCCTGCAATTGATCAAAATGAGGAATTGATTAGGAAACGATTATGGATTCTTCAGGTTAGCACCACTTTACAGGGTTTGTCGCTTACTACCTACTGCAGTTACTGATTCCCTCTTCTGCATCTGCTCAATCAGTCCGATTAGTCAGACTGTTCTTAAAGCAACAGGCTTTGAGTCTGCTCACGACACCAAAAATAAGCTGAGCTCCTGTAGGAGAACTGGGAAACTGATATTAATGATAGTACCCCATTGTCAATAAAAATTACAATAAATATCAAGTAAATGTGACCTATCTGTTAAAGTTCATCTGCCTTGTGCTTTTTGGACGGTCTGTAGTGTATTGTTTGCATTGCACAACGCCTGCAGCAGTGACACTTACTCATAGAGATGCTGCACAATTTCACCTCTTATACGTGAATTGGAGAATAATTAATCAGTGGAACCTAAACCTTGTAGGGAAATTATATATGAGCTAAAATAAGCATGAAGCACAATGTTCTTAGCAAACCTAATAACATAGACAAGTAAAACAGCATGGTGTTTGAATAGGCCTTCTGTGAATCAAGTAACATATATGAAAATAGAATGAATAAACTTCATAAATTCAGCTGATTACTTGCTGTTTAACAGTAGTGAAGCATATTTATTGAAATACTGAAAACTACCATTGAACTTAAGAGGTAATTGTAGAGTATTTTGTATCATCCATATGTAATGTAGCTAGAGGTCTGTAGCCGATGGTATTTCTTATGAAAGTCACGTCTGAAGAAGCAGGAGCGTGTCAGGTGTCCCGTTTCCTCCCACCGAAATATCTCTACTGGTCCTCATCTTCTACCTTTCTCTCCTCCCCTTATCTGTTTCTGAAATTACATTAGACAAAGAGAAGGAAGCGCAGGTAGGAAATTATGACCATTGTAATGCAAAGGTTCTGGTTTCAATTTTGGCTCCTTCATTTCTGCTGACTGGTAACTCTGCTATCAAAGGATGAGCAGAAACATTTAATCTCGCTATTTCTTAGATGCTGTCAATCACAGATTTGCATACCCTTGCAATGATTTGCCTTTGTTTGAGTCTAAGTTTCGCAGTTACTGAGACAGACTTCTGATAATTAGCTATATAACTTTAGCACACGCAAAACAATGGCCATTTTCTAAATTTCCAGCTGTCGACTGCTCATCGCAGGGAAAGAGAAAAATGACTGCCACCCTGCTGTGAATCTATGAGCTCGGAGGGAACCGTCTGCTGCATCCAGGTGCTTAATGTCTTTTTCACTTACTAATTCATCCTTTTGTTTCAAGTTGTTGTTTTTTTTTTCTTGTTTTGTTTTTTTTGCATTGAAGAATAATTAATCTATATAACTGATTTGTGTGAAGAATATTTCCACTTACAGCAGAGTCCGATTTGCATTATTCATGTGCCCCAATCTCAAAAACAAAACAAATGCAGAGCAAATGTTCTTGGAACTATTCAGTAAGAATATAAAAATCTTCTGCAGGAGCCATGGACATTTTGCCAGCATTATAAGGCGTACAGCTGAACTCTCTGAGGAGAAATTATGTCATTTACAGGGTGTTAAAAAGAACTATTTTGTTTGGGTACTGTTTTTCTAAAGAAACGAATGGAAACTTTTGCTCAGGGGTAAGTAGCCTAGATCTTGTAGAATTGGAGATGCTACTGTTTTGCCTTAACCTCTGTCTATTTGTGATACCAGATGCAAATTTAAATTTCTGTAATCGTTGTTTTGTATTCAACTGGTTGCGTTCTGTCTTTTGTTTTTAAATATCGCTCATTATCTGTAGCCCACGGTCCAAAACTGACAATGAAAATTAGAACATGGCTTGATCTAAAGTAGAATGTTCTAAACTGTAATGCAAACTACTATCTAAATAATTTATATTTCAGTATATATATCTTAGTGCTGTGTTTTGCAGCTCAAAGGCAGTTTTGAACCCCTTTCATGACCAGAGTTTTAGTTATCAAGTGTTTTAGTTACCCAGCCTAACACATTAGATGTTGTGCAGGGTAGCAATAGAGGACTAGTTCAGACAACATATTATGTGTGGCTTCTTTTGTTTAGAGACTGATGACATCATGACATTCAGCCAGAGTATTCCATGAATTGGTAACATGCTAGTAAAGGTTTTTTCACTTAGTTTAACAAACTAATCTGCGCTGCTGTCAGTAAGTAGCTCTCCTCAAATCTTTCATTAACTACTACAAAAACTACACATGCTGTCCCTGTTAAATTTACATGAAGTGTTTTCAAATACTTAAAACTGGGCCTTCTCTAAAAAAGATCACTTATTCATCAGAACTTAATGGAATGACCGTGCGGTGACATGGCGCAGGGCGCAGTTAATGAAGGGATCATTCAGAGTCATGTGACTTTGCCAGACAGGACTGCATGCTGCAGCAATAGAATCTTTCACACTGATATTCTACTTGTTCAGTGGCATCAGCTTAAAGGAGGTTCTGAGAAGGTTCATACACCGGTTGTTTATACGGATTCCTTAAACTGCTCATCTGTATCATTTATGAGCTCATCCATTCAATCTATCCAGCACCTGCTCCGAATTAATATCTGGTTATTTCAAAGCATGAGTAAATCCTGGCATTGGTTTGCTGGATGGAAAGATATTTGGTTCAAACCATTTTGTTGAATGACCATTAGGCAATCTACAGCATACATCATAATTTGAAGTGGTGTGCGCATTTGTGATTGTTCAAATGAAGCAATAAAACTATTGGTGAAAGGTTTAATTCATTAGTAAGCATGAAATCACATGTCGCAGTCCACAACAATATGTATAGCGATACACTGGTTTTATGTACAAATAAGATCATTTTGGTTTCAATGAAAAAAATGTTTTGCTGACAATACAGTAGGCATATTATACATCTACTGTCATCAACCTAATCTAATGGACACCTTTCGTGTAACGGAAGTCATGTCTGTCAGGTGAGATTGGCATGTTCACTTTTCCTCCTCTCCTCCTTAAGATATCCTCCCTCTCTAGGGCAGAGCATTGTGGCCTAGAATACAAACATTTTGAAATATTATTATTTTGGGAGGGGGGTTAGCAGTGGTAACAGAGTATACCTATGTGTGGAGATGCTCGGTACACCCACCCATTAGTCTTATTGGCATTAATACATATGGGCTTTGTGGCCTCCTCAGTCAGTATATTCACCTTCTCAGTTACGACTACATTTCTGGTTTTCATATATTTGCAGCACATTAGCCTGATTGACAATGTAATATCAATATTTATAAAACTCTGCTTGGTGATGTAGGATGATGCACACATGTTAAAGAAAGCAAATATGGGTGTATGACTATCTGAGAAAGAACTGTATGCTCAGACTTTATTTTCTCAATGTTTGACTGTACAGATGGAAATGGAAATGGTATTTAGAAGTAACTAAATGACATTTAGAAAAGAACCTGCATTTGTTTCAGGTTAATGTCAGTACAAATTACCTATATTTCCCTGCTATAAAATATGTTTTAAAGTGATTGTAATGTGAGACATTCTAAAGCAACAGACAGATCTAACAGATTTTGAAAGAATCAAATAGATGCCTGAATTTCAGGGACATCAGTCACAAAAATGGCAAAAGTATTTAAAGTTTCAAGTGAAACGCAGTTGAAATCATGACAGTACATGCCAAACAAGACAAAAGAACTGCATCCGGAAAGAGGAGCAATGGGCTCAAGCTGAAGCGCACTGACAGGGACAGACAGATAGTTACTAACAATCACAGAAACATAGCTTTTAAAATGACCCCAGCACTGAATCTGCACCTCGGTGTCCCAGTTTTATCCACAAGGTAGCTTGAGAGGTTCACAAAGACACTATTAATGGTAAGCTTACCATTCAGAGATGGCCTTTATAACACGCTGTAATGAGTTCAAAACTGATGAGGTCTTCTGAGCAGCTGAAAAAAGCAATATGGTCTGATGATTCATTTGTCACTTTTTTTCAACACCTTGTCAGGTTTCAGTTTGGAAAAAGCTAAAGGAGGCCTTCATCCTACATTACCTGTTCCCACCTGTTTAACATGACAGATTCAATTATTACTCTGTATCATATAATTACAGAGGAAGGAAAGTAAAGCCATTTTAAGCAACCAGGAACATCATGTGCAGCAAAAATAGTTTCCTTGATCATTTTCTATAATTCTAAGATGGTTGCTAAACAGATTCTGAAGTGGTTCCATTGAATTCCTAAATGAAGCCAAACACTTGCCATGGCCTCCCTAATCATCAAATCCAAACATCAGAACATAAGAACATGTTATGACGAGAGCAGGTCATTCGGCCTGACTAAACATCATTGAGTATTTATCGGATGTTCTGAGTTGTAAGGTTACCATTTCGAAAATGGTTGAGGACAAACAGTGGCCCAACTCCTTATCAGTAAATTACTCATATTCATATATTATTTGGTATTTCTGTTATTTTTCAGTCCTCTATAATCTATACTGTATGTTTTACAATATATTAATCTGTTGCTGTTCAATCTAGCTATGAATTTCCTAATAGGAAAACCTGGGAAATCCTTCAGTTTGACATTCATCAGGTTTGGCTGGGGCTGAGACTGGGGTAAGAGGTTAAAAAGTCACGGTTTAAATGCTGAAGAAAATATGGTTACATTAAATCCTATAATAAATATTCCCCAATGTGTTGAATTTGTCTTTTATGGTTTGACACCACCGACACCATCAGACTGAATGAAAATGTATGAGACACCACTGCAAGGCTGGGGAAACGGAAAGACTAAAGATGACAAGACACTTTGCAATCAACATATCCTGGAACCAGAAGATGACATTTATAGATGAACATGATTTTACACTACTTCCTTGTGCTGATCATCCTCCTATTTCAGCTCAAATTATGATGGACTCTTTACCTTCACATATCTCTGACTTTTTTTTCCATCAAAGTAAATCTTAAAGAAGTAGACTCCCTTGTCCAAATACTTTGCAGAAGACAGTCGTGATCAATTTTGATGGCAAAGAGATGGAAAATAAACCAAGTTTGTTTGTTTTCTTTTCAAAATGTTCTTATCATTTTTTTTTCTGGACACGGAGAGAGAACAAACAATGATCACTTTGTAACTCCATAGCCGTAGAAACGCAGCGATCAGCTGTTTGCCTCCTGATAGCCTCCACGGTTCTGTTGAAATGCAGGGAGGGACTCGGCAACCACAGTAAATATTTTTCTGCCAGTGCAAATCAGTGCAAACAAAGTGCATCTGTGACAAGAGGAACAGATGGATTTGCAGCAAAGAAGACACACATTAGAGTAAGACAATATTTTGAGTTTCACCTGGGTTCAGGCATTATTTAAGCATTGTGTTTCTGTCTCACACTATCATTTCTCACAAATGTGGAGCAGAGGAAGTTTTCGTGAAAATCTTCAAATTAACTAAAAGTTGAACTTAATACTGACAAACACTATCCATCTGTTTTATAAGTCTTTGACAAGATATTGGATTGGATTCATCAAAAGTTGACTCACAAATAAATGCAAGTACTTCACTGAGAAAGTAACTGATATTTGCATGTCAAATTTTAGACCAAATGTCAATGGAATCCAGGATATTGATATTCATGATAAGTTTCACTGTGTTGGAGAGGCTAAGAAACGCTTGAGGGCTCTGGTTCTGGGCCTTGTTTACTATAAATTAAAACCACATTGTCTTCTTTAATTGGGTTCATGATCTGTTGGGCCGGAGTGTCAGGAACATGCAGTAAAGAAAGGTGAGGAATGGGAGGCAGATGTTTTTATCGCCAGTCAGTGCTATTATCAAGATTAAAAAATACTGAAGGTGTCACCGCAAGGAGATGAAAATACAGCCCAGAAATGAATTACTTGAGTAGGATCTTTGCACACTGTGTTTTTTTATGGATTCGACTGATTAATGGATCGGACACCTCTTGGCTTTGCTTCAGCACTCTTGCCGTGTGATCTCTCCAACTCCAACGCGGTAATGGTCCCCGCATTCAGGCAAACACTTTCACTCTCACTTTAGGGTCCTTGCAGTATGGCCAGAGAATTGCCTGTCAACAAGTCAGTCCCATTAAATCAGCCATTACCATCCTTGTCCCCTGCATGACCCAGTTTCTGCACTAAAGGTATTCTGAGACCCAGAGAAGCGCGTCCATAAAACCCCTTTGATGATCATGAGTACAGCATTAAGAGTAAAGCTTTGTACAGTATAATGAGACTTTTGGTCTTAATGCCAATGGCTTAGACTAGAATATAAAAATGGTTCATTTCAGTTGAAAGAAAGGCCTCTATGCCTTTACAGCTGGGGAGCCCAAAGAGGGTCTTAACTGCAAATTACGAGAACTTCTACCTTTTACCAAGAGAAGCTTCCATACCAACTTCATACAGCAGCATGCATAAAGTGTATTGTGAAATTATTCCACTGTCCATCAAACATTCAGTCTGTCATGTAAAAAACCCAAGAAAATGTCATTTACTTCCTCATTCACCTACTACTCTGATTATACAGTAACACGAAATGGAATCGTTTCGAAGCCTTTATCACACGGCTATGCCTGCTCGTTCATTTTATCTGGAAGCCCTGTGGTTGGAAATACTGTATATGTACATCAGTGGAGATTAAACACATCCAAGAACCTACTCATCAGGACTCAGGAACTGCGCCACGCAGCCTTCATCCTCCTGGGGAAAAAAATGATCGAATAACGATCGTCATCTCCTTCCACAATTTATAATATACATACTGCAGCCTTCTATCCACATCACGAAGAGTGAAGAAGAGTGAGGACTGATAAGATAGAATAACGGAGTTATTATTCCATGTTTTGTGCAAGGAGCTCATTTTATAACTTTCTGGAGTTTACACTACACAGACCTGGAAACTGAGCTTCAATCTCAATCAATGCAAAATATTATTTGCATTTCGATGTCCTTCCTCAGTCATTTGGATTACAAGTGCACCGAGTTTCTCACCATCCTCATGATCCTGTCACTCCCACGACAGCGAGAGTGATGCCATAGCTCCCTTGGTGATGTCATATCCTCGTGTAGAGTTCGAAGGTGACCCTAGACTAAGTGCATTGTAATGTGACTCAACATTTACAACGGAATCAGTGCGGGAAGCAGCTTGGTCTTATAAAAAGCTGTTACAATGTGCAGTAAATACGTTAATGAATGACACTGGCTATTCTGAAAAAAAGGAGGGATACATGCACTCCAGAGAGACGGGGGATAAAATAGAAGGCAGAGATAAGAATGAGAAGAAGACTAGAAGGAAAAAAGTACAACTTGGAGTTTGACAAGAAATCAATGTGACATTTCTACACACTTTGAAGTTTCTGCTCAGCGTGAACTCCCTCAACTTTTGTCTTCCTTTTTCCTCCCGCTGTATTCATCCCATTTCCATATAAAGCAACCCCTTGCCTGTGAAAATACCAGCTATCTCTTCTCCAGAAAAGGCATACTTTGCCAACCAAAAAGATAGCAACAGTCCACTCAATTAAAAGCCCGTCTTTGAAAAAGCAGATAATAGCTTTGATCATGGCATGGGGCGAATTAAAGGCCGGGACCAGTAGTTAAAAGCCAGCCTGCGGTCCCATCTCTCTCACTCTCTCTCTTCCTCAGTCTCTCATTCTCTCTCTCTCTCTGTCTTTTCATCTCTCTTTCTGACCCCTTGTTTCGCTCCCCACCCCCATTTTGAAATGAGGGTGGATGCTGTGTCCATGTCCAGGCGTGTGGCCATGGTGGGTGAAGTCCCAGAGTCCTTTGTGCTCGCTACGTCTATCTGCTTCCCCCAGACGGCAGGCGGCACACTGAGCTGACGCCGATTAGGCTGCTCCCCTGCTGGTGGCGGATGGAATGAAACGGAGTGATAACGCCTCGTATCAGTCCCGCTCCCCTCTGTGGGGCGGTGGGGGGGGGGGGCGGGATGGAGTCAGTGGATGTGGAACGGGGGAGGGACGGGGGCCATGTTGGGCAGGGGAGGGCTACATCTCAGACTGCCCGGTCTGAAAGCCATTTAAACAAGGAACAGTGAAGATTTAGGGGGTAATTAGATTGCACGGGGAGAAGGTGTTTCACCGTCAACAAGACTGGAAAATGCCAGCTATGCTACCGATCGGGTGAGCTGAAGAGCCAAAATGATCTTGTCAAGTATAAATAACGAAAAGTACCATTATAAGGCAGAGAGTTGGGAATGTCATTGGATGGATTAAGAGCTACCTTTTCTGACAGAGCCTTTCAAAGAGTAACAGCTCCAAGTTTCCCCTCTCAAATTTTCTGGATGTCACAGGTGGTGGAAAGTGAAGGAGAGGCAGAATAAATGTGAAGAGTAGCAGTAGTAGTGTTTACCAGTATTCACCGTGCAATTCTTGATAGCTTCTTTTCTTTGTTGATTCATTCAAAGTCACTCTCGGTGCCTTAAGGTGATGCATCGGGAGTGGATGAATAGGGTACAAAAGAACATTTGCATCTCAGGTCTGAAATCAGTGAAATAAGAGGCTTGAATAAAATAATGTCGCTGTGCAGGGGTGTGCAGTGAGATGGGAAGAATCACACAACCTGACAGTCAGTGTTTGTTTTGTATCCTATTTCTACCTCCCCTCTAAATGATAATTACGACCTTACCCATTGTCCCCTTCCTTGTTAATGCAACTACTATCATTATGGTCACTGCAGCTTTTATTATAATTTCTACCGCAGCAATCACTGTTACTGTTTCTTTCTTCTACTGCTAGCATTATTATTTGGACTGAAGAGCTGTAGGACATTTTCTATGGGATACATAAAACCAGAGCAGCAATTCCGAACCTGTTTGGTGAGGCACAGCTATTTGATGTGTTTCAGACGTTTTTATCCTGGCTGACTGGATATTGTTCAATTTTCAATGTAATATGAATGACATACATGATCGCAGATCCCTTTAGAATACACTGAATGGAATATGAAGTGAGAGGTTAGGATACGGACCAGACTGCATTTTGGCTGTGTCAGCACAATGTGAAATATATTTTTTATGATATTCTAATGTAAGGTGAACCACAAAGTGACTTTATATTCAACCCCTCTATGGGTTACTTATTTATTATTATAGTATGCACAGAGTTTATGGCACCATTACTGCTGTCTATGAAGTTGCATATCCTGTCATCATAATATTTTATTACACAGGTGACATTGGTGCCTGTGTTAAAATTGCAATGTCAACAGATTGCATGTATAGGTGTAATGCTATTTATTTCCTTAAAACACTTTTCATTTATACTAACAATTTCTTTATTTTACTAAAGACAACTGTGCAGCATATATAAGTACATATTTCAATGGCACTGTCCTGAAGGAAAAGCTCCTGTAGGCACATTGTATTTATGTGGTTATGATTTTGCAAAAAGTTCTCATACCTGATCAAATTATAGACTGGGGTGAATCAATAGGCTCCTTAAGTAATTAAGCTCTTAATTATTTCCTAATTTTTACTAACACAATGTAGGTTTGGCTCATTATAATTAGCTTTGTCTTTGAAACCTTCATTATCTACCAAATGTTTAGTTTTAGTGGTCATGTGCCCACAATCTTTCCAGTTAAGTGCCCATTGAGTCACTCTGATCTTTAATATGAGTTAAATTTTTAAAAAATTATTTAATCATCTTTATGTAATTGTTTGCAATATGGCAAAACGTGAATACAGGACATTTATTCTTCACAGCATGCACATACATTTCAGACATAACATGGCTTAGAATGGTAAACAATCCTTATAACATGAATAGCACCTAATGAAGAATTTTACCAGCTTGTTCAGATTCTGGGATTGCAGTTGTGGTTGGAACAAAAACCAGCCTACACCGTGGGCCCCTAAGACCGACATTGAGAGCCACTGCTCTAGTGTTTGTTTTATAAAAGCAGTCATGAAAAGTTGCAGTTCCACGCAGAATTATTGAGTCAAGGTCCCAATTACAGCTTGGAGGTATAAATGTTTAAATCCTATATAAAATCTGCACAAACATAGTATCCAATATCAAATGAATGTTGTACATTGTATTTTGAGAAGGGGTAGTAACGAGGGTGAATGTAAGGAGTAACCAGACAGGAACAGTCCACTGGGAACAGAAAACCGAAATGAAAACAACTCAAAAGAGACAGTGTAGTATTACTCAGTTCAGAAATAATAGCTTGTCTGCAGTTAAGTTAATGGCAAGAGGCCCCCCATGTTATTTCAGCCCTTGTTATTATTTTTGATGTTAATCGGGTTGGGATGGATGAGATAGCATGAGGAGGGTCTCTCGTTATCACAGCTATTATCATTAATGAGGCCCTCATCATGGTGCCCTCTGGCCATTGCGCTGCTTTAAAAAAAAAAAAGAAACATCTTTTGCGTGTCAGCCCCGACCGCCATGTAGCCGCCGCTCCCGTCTAATTGAGGGGGGAATATCCACGCTCAGGCAGTCACTCGGGACCGCCGTTTCGCCGAAGCGTTCCTAAAGACCCATTAATGGGGCAATGGAAAGAGCAGAGGGAAGGGAGCGCTCCGAATGAACGCTCCAGGCATTGGCGGCGTGACCCCATACTCTTCGGCAATCAAGCCCCCTGCGAACAGGAGGAGGGGACTGCCAGTCATTCGTCAAAACCTGTCATCTCTCATCTCGGGTGTTGCCTAGTACCCCCCCCCCTTTTCTTTTTATCCCTCACAATGTATTGATGTTTGAAGCCAATGTTACAGCTGTAGAATGATAACCATCACACCGAATCACTCACAACTGTTTAATTAGACTTTCTGACAAGATAATAATGGCACTTGCTCCTTAATTCATCTAGTATTGAACTGGGCTACTATAGCACTGTCAATCTTTGTACCCATTACTCACCCTTTTATTATTAAACTGACAGATGTTGTAAACACACAAGAAGACCTGGTTAGATATGAACAAGCAACCTTAGTAGGTATTAGGTTATAGGAACTGGGTTATAAACACGTAATAACACCTGGTTATGTATTTACCAGCTACCTTATTAGGTATTAGTTTTTACTTTACAGAAATTAGGTTATAAGCACATAATAACACCTAATTAGGTATGTATAATCAACTATATTCCATCACAAAATTAATAAACTATATGAAGTGTAATAATAGGGGGGCTGCATGCAAATTATATCTTTTCTACCTGGTTGTAGTTAGTTTTACTTAAATTTTCTTAGGAATACTTACCTAAATAACAAGCAGTGACATTTAATAACACTTATACTGAGAACACATTTTAGTTTTACACTGCTATTCACAGCAGAAGGAACAGAGAGCAGGGCTTTCAAATGAAATGGGTCCCAGCTGTTGAAGTGTCCGTAAGTGTGATCTTTGTCTCTCTTTCTATTTCTGTTCAGTATATTCATCTCTAATGGACCTGCAGGAGAAACAGAGCTGCTAGATCACTCCCTCAAAGCACCCTGACGCACTCACAGAAATCTGCACCAGTTCAGTTTCTCATGAAGCAGGGGATGTTCACAGTGGGAGGGGGTGCTGTTAAGAGTCATGGGGGTGTTGTTAATCCACTAATTCTAGAAGACTCCAGCCAATCTGTTCACTCCAGTTTGTGAAGTAATGGGTCTCTTTCATGTAAATTACACTGACACACAGCAAGAGACACACATGTAAATATACAGATCCACTGATACACCTATACACACTGAGAGACCTGTGAACAAAACACACCGACACGTGCATTTCGCAAAACACACCGACACGTGCATTTCGCAAAACACACCGACACGTGCATTTCGGCTTCTCGATTCTAAATATTTGCAGAGTCTGTTATTAGATCTTAGGCTCACTCCGCTGTTGGGCACACATGGTCTAAGTCAAACTCTCACTTCCTCTCCGCCTGTATCATGCACCAGACAACTCTCCAACCCATCCTGGGGTTTAATTAAAAAGAGGAAAAGGAAAGAAATACATGGGCTGCCCGGGGCAAGGACA
This sequence comes from Albula goreensis, assembly GCA_022829145.1. Classification (NCBI taxonomy): domain Eukaryota; kingdom Metazoa; phylum Chordata; class Actinopteri; order Albuliformes; family Albulidae; genus Albula; species Albula goreensis. The sequence goes on from CM040744.1 coordinate 8,010,449, forward strand.
GCTCCGGTAGGCTTACTGCAATCAGTCAAAGGGAGCCATTTAACTCTGCGCCCAGACACACCTGTCCAAAGTAATTAGTCGCTAATTGTGTAAAAAAAATAATTGACTCATTTGTGTAATAACAAAAGCGCACAGCCCTGGAGAAAACTAGAGAAGAAAAACCTAGAGAAGGGGGAAAAGAAAGGAGGGGAGTGAAAGAGAGAGGGAGACAGATAGTGGGAGAAAGAGGGGAAGCGAGACTTCGACAGAGTTTAAAGCTGACTGCTATTGCAGAACGGTGCCGTCCAGCTGCTCTTTATGATAGCTGCCGCCTCGTAACCTGAAGCCGTAATACAACTGCGGCTAAAGCAGCAGGGTTGAAGGAGAAGCAGCCCGGTGACAGTCCGGTGGAGGTGGGGTTTTTAGTTACAGTTAATTTTGTGTGGCAGCGAGCCACCCTCATCCGTCACAGAGCAGATATAAAAAAAGACAACATCAGCGAGAGCTGGAGGGATCGGGCAGACACAGTGTTTGTAAATTTGCGTGTGGTAAATGGGAGGAGCTCAGTGAAGCGTCTCCCTTTCTCTGTGTTTCTCCGTCTCAATCCCCCACTGAGGGCCTGGGGGGGTGGGTGGGTTGGGGGCTTGAGTGATGTTTTGGCATCCACAATCTCTCACCCCTGGCCCGCTTCGGTCCTCTTCTCGATGCCGGCTCCCACCTCTCCTCTCCTCTCTTTCCTCCCCTCTCTCTCCATCACCCAGGAAGTCCATTACGGCCCATCACCAGTGCAGCTTTCAATAAAGCGGCGAGCGGGAAGACGGAGCCCGACTTGACTGCGCTCTGACCTTTTTCACGCCCTCCTCCTCTGAAGGTAATGAATAATACATCCGTCTTAAAAGCGGTGGTGTAGAGGAGGTGTGAAGTGTCTGTGTGCATTAACGGCGAGTTGAGGAGGGGCAGCGGCCCTGTGGTAAACCTCAGAGGTAGCGACGTGGGTAGGGGGGGCCCCTACGGTGTGAATATTTTTTAGCACAATTTAAAAACCTTTTCTTTTCCTCTGCCATTCTTTTTCTCCCACTACTTTTTATTTTTAAATCCAAAGAGGATGCAGTTTGAGGGAGTCTGGCTGGCAAAACTTACATGTTTGTGTGTGTGTGTGTGTGTGTGTGTGTGTGTGTGTGTGTGTGTGTGTGTGTGTGTGTGTGTGTGTGTGTGTGTGTGTGTGTGAGGTATGGAAGTGTTGATTCACATTGTAACAGGGAGCAAGGGCACGGTAATAGGAAACAAAATCTTATTCACTACCCATAAAAACTCTTCTGGCACAATCAAAGAGCTCTCCTGGTCAGGTGAAGTTTTTTTCATTCTTATGAAACTGCTGAGATGTGTCATCATTTTATTTGTGGGGGGATTGTGAAAACAGTCAAGTTAGAGGTCAGTGCTCTGTGCTTTCTCCCTTTGCTTGGTTCCACACTGTCAGCAACTGTTTTCAGTATACATCTGACATCCAGCAGCTCAGGCTAAAATCGTATATCTCTAGAGAGGTGTCAAGCTTTGTTTTTTTTACTTAGTGAAAATGTTTCATCATCAAAGTTCATAACAAAAAGGTTACTTATTATTATTTTGCATTTCATTTACTTTGACACAACCTTGGTCACAAGCATTTTTTGAAATTCTCTGAGAAAGGCAAGATTGTAGGTATTTGATTGGCCAGTATTGATTATATATCGATGAATGATATCATGTCAGTTCACTGAAGCTGTGCGAGATGCAATGCTTGTTTCTCTGTTCTTTGCTACATTCCTGAACCTGTAAAAACTTCTCTCTTCCATCTGTTGGAAAGTTAGTTGGAGAGACTTCCTGTGTGGCATCTCGTCCATCAATATGGGCTCATTATCCCAGAGCAATAATCGCATCTGTTCCTCTACACCCCGACACAGTTGGCCACAGTTGGCAGAATTTGATGCAAAGTATCACCCAGGGATTGAAACACCCAGGTCTAATATTGTCTTTTTTTAGGGGTAGAGAGAGAGTGAGAGAGACAGAGAGAGAGAGAGAGAGAGAGAGAGAGATTTACACGTGAAAATTGGAGTTAATTTAGGAATAGCTTATCTTTTTCACTCAGAAAAGCCATCCTCTTTGAAGATTTACTAATTCTGGAAGACAGTCGTTTCAAATTCTATTTTGCAGCTTGTCAGGAGGGTTGCAGTGTGAATAGATAAGTTTACTTTGCGCCTTTAGTGTTGTAATACGGTACACAGCTCAGAGTCCTTCTGCTTGATACTAACCAGTAAACGCATGCTGTTAATGTTGTTTTCTTATGTTTATGTAAGAGAATAAAGTTTGATAAATGTATGCCATTGGTTCTGACTTCTGGGAGTTAGAAATGTGCTGCCATAGAGCCCGTCTCTGACAGGCAAAGGACTCTTGAGAGTAAGTTGCAGTACTCAAATTAAAACCTTTCACACTACGCTTAATTATGGCATGGGAATAAAAGAAACCGTGTGTTTGTGTACAGCCACTAATTTGCATTGTTATCTTGTTAAGGCAACCTGCCACAGGCAGTGTGTAACTTTTTTAGAGATAACTAGGCTGATGTGTGAAATCTTTACCTCTGCCCTTAGGAGTTATCAGAACCAGCCAAAGACAGGAGCTGTCAGAGCACAAAATCACAATGTATAACACCACAGCTCACGCATGCCTCTGTGTGTGTGTGTGTGTGTGTGTGTGTGTGTGTGTGTGTGTGTGTGTGTGTGTGTGTGTGAAGCCAAATCCAGCAGCACTGATAATTACAGAAAAATGATGTACTGAAAACAATTATTCCAAATTACATGTCACAAATCAGTCATAGTCCAGGGAAAGGTAGAGCTTTTTGTGCACCACATAGGCACAAATCGCTGTAGTATACCAATCTGCTGCAGCTGCAATGAGTTTCCTTCATTTAGCCTCCCAAACTGTCTGTGGACCAATTCAGAACTCTATAATGTCACCCAGTCACCTGCAATTATGTGTAATGTTCAAGGTCACAGGGGATGTGAGTGATTTTTCCTTTAGAGGTCTGAAGGGGTTTAACTGCTCTGTTACCACTCTGTGTGTGGAGAATGGAGAAGTTAGCAGAATTCATTCGCTCCTTCAGAGGTCTTGAGGGAGAGTCCGGAGCAATAGGTTTGAACTGTTTAAAGTCTGTGCTCAGCACAGAGAACTGTGTCAAATAGGGCACCACTGCTTAATCTTCAATAAACCAAGGCCTTGCTGAAACACTCCCATGATCCTCAAGGATATTTAAAGCAAGGACTGGATACAGTGGCTGCTCAGAGCTATGGATGCTCGAAATATTTAGCACATTAAAAGAAAATAATTTCAGAGATATGTGTGTAGCTCAGAAATATGATTCAAAATAAATGGAAATTGAAAAGTAAGTGAATTTATGAAATGTCGTTGCATTCCATTACATTTTAATGCGGTTTGAATTATATCTTGACTTCAAACAATAACACACTAATTAGATGTGTTTAATGAGGACTCTCTGTAAGATGAAAAACACAGGACTCAGGTGAAAGTATGTTAGGGAGTATGCATTTGTTTCTAATTAAAAAGAAATCAACGATTGTTCTTGTTCTCTGACAAAAGCTTATTTTAAACACATTTTCTTCCCCCAGTTATACAGTTCTCCCCCCACTCTCCTTGCTCTGCTGCCCAAAGACAGGCCTATCATAAATCACCTCTGCCAAAAAGCCCCTACCGCCCGTCAACTTCCCTGAACCTCCCCGCGGTCGTTCCCATTGTCCTTCCCTCGTCCTTGTGAAGCGAGGCGCGGTCCCCCACTTTGGTCCCAGTTCCCCGCTATTTCACTTCACCTGGAGCATCCGGAGTCTGCTGTCACCTGGTTGGGCTGGAGAATCCCACTACAACAGCCAGGTTGCCATCACAACCGTGAGTTGCACCCCTGCCAGAGCCCTCTCTGTGAAGAGCGTCCCTCTCAAAAACAGGGTACCTTGATGTACCTCCGTCACGTCCTCTCCAGGGTGCGATGACAAAGCGTTGTGTGTGAATGTGCCTCCTTTTGTTAGCGATGCCGATCAAACAGAGGTGAGGCATAAAGCAAGAACCTTTTACTCCTTTACGTGTGAACAATGGGGGTGAAGCGCTCCTCTCTGAAGGGAAGGAGGTGGGAAGGAGAGAGCGATGGAGCAGATGGCACGGTGTGAGGTGGTGCGATATCAGGCACACTCAGGTGTGCTGGGAGATTGGAAGCGCAGGGCTTCAGCTCGTGGTGAAGGACACCGATGTGAATCTGTGGCAGAATAGACCGGGGCTGACTGTTAGGCTTCTTCATCTCCACCACTGTTTAGTCCTGTTGCACCTCATGGATTTTTACCTTGTTTATGTAAATACTTCACCGACCTTGCATCCAAAACCTATACCTCGCTTCTTGCATTACTCTTGGTCTTGCTCATTTTTCCCTATTTGCCGTTTAACACATTGGCACAGGTTTTCTCAGTTGCCTTTCACCTTGGCAGACTTCTTATGCCAAAAGGCTGAAGGTACATTGTGCTTGGCTTGGCTAGCACTTGCACTGAGGATCTCTTAGGAATGCCGTGCTGGAAGTGGTGATAGGGAGCCATTTCTCCCTCTGGACCAAGTAAATCCAAAGCTCAGTGATGTAACGGAGCCCTATCCCATGAAAGGTGTTGTTATTTGGATGATAATTTGAACTGTTGCCCAGATTCACATTGGTCATTAAAAATCTGATGGCACTTTAGTGCAGGGGTGTTAACTTCAGTGTCCTGGTCAAGTTCCAAATCAGGTACTCTCGAATAAGCCTCCTAATCACACCTCTTAAATTTGATTGGCTACACATTGCCTGTTATTCCCTACCCACCATGATTTCTCAAGTCATCATAAAATTCAGATTTCAACCAGAATGTACCTTGTTGGTTAAAATATGCTTTTAGAAATCCAGGTAATATGTTTATTCACATGAGTGCCACATTCTCTTAGGCATGATAACTATCCTTGCTGAATGTATCTGAAATTACCAGAGTGGGACTAACCAGTGGTGTAATCTTGTATATTATTTTAAACCACAAAGACGTATAGAAGAATCTATAGGGGGTGCTGAAAGTGCTAAACATTTTCTATAAAACTACTGTTTTTTTATGGAGTTTTTTCTGAAGTTCTTTACCCTATGTGCCGACTGGGGGCCCAATGGATTTGTCCTTAAACGCATAAATACAATACTGTTCACCAGATACACATGTAAAGTAACCTTTGAAAGATAAACTATTAATCCTTTAGCAGAGACAGCCCTTAGAGCGTTTTGGTAACAACAAAAACAACACCAAAAAAAAACAGAAATAAAAATAGCCATTTGCAATTAAATGAGGCGATGGCAAGGAAGCAGCCTTTTTTTCGAGAGAGGGTTCAGCAGAGCGGTTTTCCTATTTACGGGCACATGGATTCCCTGTGACACTCTGACGTTGGCCTACGCTCGTGTGTGCCACCGAAACAGTTCGCTGGCTGTCTGAGATGGAGCGGTGAGACCCTCATCTATAACTGTCACTCTGCTGACACGGTGCTACCCCACTGCCCGCGCCCCCCCATCATGCGCTCATCCTCCCCCCCTACCCCCCCCAAATCTCGCTCATTCGTGGGGACACCTCAGGGGACAGCGTGACATGACATCCAACCCCCAAACCCACCCCGATGCCCACCCCCACCCCCACCGATATCTCCTCCCAGAAAATGCCATGTGAAGGTTGTTTGTCCCCGCTTCAGCTGGACATATCGTAAATCATCCTATGATGGCTATTTATTGCAGCAGTGGACTTCTCTTCCCCCGGCGGATATTTTTTTCTCCATCTCCCATCCTTTCCTCCAGTGAGGGACAGATATGTGTGATAAATAATCCCGGCGTCCTGACTATTTCATCCATTATGTGCATACGTGTGCCCGCTCCTCGCCCTCCCACTGTCTCGCTCTCTTCCTCTTTATTTAAGTTTTTCATTCTGTCATACCGAGCCTCCTCTTGTGTGGCTAATGCGCTGATCCCTCTGTCATGTCGGGAGGCTCCCCGCTTCTCCCGTCTCTCCCCGCTGTCCGCATGGGCCGGGTGGACGTGCCGTCACCGTGGCTGTCTGGGGGTATGTTTGCGTGCCTCCATGGTGACGTAGCCTCCATTGCGCCAACTTTCTGCCCACCGCAGCCATGACACCCCTTGCACAGACAGCCCAAAAATCAGGGCAATGTGTCACCTGTCATTGATAGTCTGGTCACTACACTGATCCATCTATGAAGGCTTGATATGCAGGTTACTACGCCACTCTGTTTTACTGAGTAAAATACTATTATTTACTCTGTTTTCCAAAGCTCCTTTGAGTAGAGTGCTGTTATCTCCTTCATTGTTCAAAGTGCCTTTGGAAATGAATGTCTGATAAATGCATGTATTATAAGGTAGAACAGAGCACAATAGAAGATACCTTACTCCCTAGGGATAGCAATATATTATTTCCATTTGGTATGTGTCAAATTACTTCTAAATAGATGCGAAACTGCACAGAAGGTTGCCATTTTACCAGTTTTAACACTTTTTTATGTGAATGACTCTGTCTGGTTATCAAAGTAAACCATATAAACATTTGAATATAATTATGAATATCAAAGCCTCTATAATGTTTCCTCCAAAGAGGTCATACTGCTATACTGAAGTTATACTGCTTTTGGCAATGAGACCATTGACCACACTATGAACAAGGTTGAGAAGTATACCTTCATCTGGCCTTAATTTGGGAGGAAACAATTTCTTTAAACTTGAAATGGCAAATTAGGGATAACTTCATTTCCACACGAATGAAGCCAGGCCTAGGTTTCGGAATCTAACTGATAACAAAATCGTAATTACTGATAAATAATTTACTGAGCGGAGGAACAGAGTGGCCTTCAGTCCATTACAGCTTCGTCCTATGTGCTCCACATCTCACTAGCAGAACAGAACAAGAAGGTTAGAAGGGCAATTTTTTTTTGCACTTACAAGAATGTGTTTTGGAATTTTTTTGCAAGAGAGCAATACCTAAAGTTTGGTGTCTATATCAGTGAGGCAAGAGTATTTGTGTAAAGTAGTTGTTGTGTTGCCACATTTCTGTCAGGATGTAATTGCCCCAGCACAAAGATGTTGTGACATGTTTGCGAAAGTTGATTTGTTTGTGACACACCTCACAGACAAACGGCAGCATATTTCCACGGTTTATATCCCAGCCATACCTTCAAGAAGGAGCCACCCCCCACACCGAAATCACATTCTCACCCCTGAGGCAGCAGTCTATCTGCGAGATTGGGGGGAAGGAGTGTGTGTGAGTATGTGGGGTGGGGGTAGGGTGGGGGGGGATAGTGGGTAGAAAGAGGGGAAAGGTAGGGGGTGGCGGTTGTCGCACACCCTGGGGTGGTGACAAGGCGCTTCAGACCCGTGCGTCAAATATAAATTGCTTTGACCTTTTTCCTTGCAGACTCAATGCACTTCGCCAGCGGGGAACGACAGCAGACGTTTTAATGTGAACTGGGGAAAAAAGTGCTGAAGTGAGCGAAATGCAAAAAAAAAAAAAAAACATATACAAATGAAAATTGGATAACATTTCATCCTCCATGCATTGGAATAACACAAATTCATCCCCATTGCACTTAGTTTCCCTATAGACATTGTGCTAGAATAGTGATAAAAATATTTTGACCTCCAATATGATATACTGGCCCAAGTTAGTTGTTGTTAGTTTCCATAGTTGTCCATGTAAAATACATCCTCATGACATGCTCATACATCCTGAATCAAATCTGATAAAATGACATGGGATATTTTACAAGTAAAGCTTTCATTTCTACATAAACTGAAAACTTATGTAGCAGGGCTAATGATGTTTTCACTCAATTACCCACAATATCTGTGCAGTTGATTGGCTAATGCTCCGTTTGCAGGTTGTGTTGAGTGGCTTCTCTTTTTAATTTTTTGTATGTGCACCTATAGTAATGTATTAGTATTTGAAAAGATTACTAGTAACAGTAGTGAAGGGAGATAATGCCATTCTGACAAAAGTTAGCACCCCTCCTTGGTGAATAGTTTAGTCAGATTCAGAATTCTAAAGTACAGTAATGCTGTCAGGAGGTGACCCTGACTACCTCCCAGGGCTCCGCTCTCATAGGCTGGGCCGCTGGGTGGGAGAAGAGGGGGTTTAGGGGAGGTAATTGCCTGTGCTTCCATATATGAACTGTTTTTAAATTGAAAAGTGTAATGAAGTCCTGCCTACCTGATTCCTCGTGTCGTGGTTGTCCGTGGTGGGTGGATTTTGGGAGCCTGGGTTGGAGGGCTGTGGGAGTAAGTGTTTGCTACTCCCGGCAATGCACCTTTCTGCCCTTTTTCTCCTGGAGGAGGTACAAGTTGTGGGAAATATTTTAATATTGTAATTTACATGGGTAAACCATTAATCTCTGCTTGTATCAGGAACATAAAACTAGCCATATGATTATTAGATAATTGCTTTATTATGGAATACTGAGAATTTGAGCGATTGCTTGGTAGCTAGATCTTCAGAAATGTACCCACAATGCAACATTATTTGATGTCACAAGCAGAAATAAAACTGAGTTGAAATTATCAGCAAAGCAGCTAATTAGCAAGCCAGTCATGTGCCAAATATGCTAACCATAGCAAGCTAAACCACCTCTGGAATTGATGCTCTCTGAGTTAGCCCAGCTTAATTGGGATTGGATTGGGGGAATTGGATTGGAGCCAGTATCAGGCAGCTGAGGGGTTTTCACTGTGGGTTTAGCAACTTTTTGGAGAATTGTATTAATTTTAAAGAATATTTTCTTTTTTGTTATGTTAAGTGGGAATGTTTTATTGGGGCTTTTATGGAGATTATCGTTCCTGTCAGCCTACCAATCAAATTGAGTCAAGTCTGCAGTTGGCCTTTCAGGTCATACTGAATTACATAAAAATACAGGTAAATAGGCAAAGTGCATAAAATATATGGAGGAAGAACCTTCAATGTAGAAACACTTCATATTATATATAATTTGAATACGCTTTTCCTCTGTAAGGTTTGTTTGGGTAAAACGGTAATTGACTTTTGTATTAAAGCTTAATCATCAAGGCAAAACACCTTTGGGATTTACACATACACATTTTCTGACCACACAAACAGTAAATTTAATTAGAAAAGCTAAGAACAAAATTGTGTTTACTAATTTTTTGTTTCCACATCAGAGCACGGAGAGAAGTATGTCACTAATTCACATCCTGACTAGCCACCAGGGCCGGGGCTTCGTGTTCTGTCAGGAAAAATGGGGTGAAATTATGGACCCGTTCATGTTCCAACAGTGTTTTCTAAATTTGCAGCTAATCGCCCCTCTGCAGTAATTGACCAGGTTATGCTGAATCAAGTCCTCGTTCAGTGCTGAAAACAGCCTGAAAAGGCAGATATCCACTCTGCTCTCACGACGACTGCAGCTACGTGGGGTGCTGAATGTGACTTTTTACCTCAAAAATGTGCCCTTTTTCCAATATTTATTATGTTTAATATGAGGTATAAAAAGTAAATGTGTCAAAATTACACAGTTACAACAAAAATTAATATTTAAGCTACAAGTATTATCGTTTACTGGTTTTCAACATTTATGCATTTAATATATTTTTAAAATATGTGTTTAGTAAATGCTTCACAAATTAGTAAACACATTTAAACATTTATAAAATATAGAAATATTCAATGCATTTAAAGACATGTGTAATTTTGTAATGGATCATGAATTTACATCGATATTTAATATGTTTACTGAATGCTTTCATTTCCTAAAATTGTCAGGTTTCTTCTTCTATTATTTAAAATTGTAGAATTGTTGAACTGCACTCACCACGTTTTAGCTAGCTACCCATTCAGTCCTGTAATGAATATTTTTGTGCCGTCATATAAATTGAACACGCATTTTTGAATAATTCAAGTCAACAAGAGACCGCCTTAGATTTTTTCCTCAAAGTTTAATTGGAAAATGAAATCTTTTTTTTTTTTTTACCACTGCAAGCTTTGAGTGAATGGATTTATTTATCTAAATTATGCTGAATTATGTACAATGGCCGTGTTTTTCCACCCGTGTATTTGTATATATGTGGAACTTCAGGCTGGGCATTTGAGTGTCACTCATTCCACTGGCTCTGCAATATTATGCAGTGTATGTACTTGTTCTCTCTCCACTCCTATTGCAGATGGTAAGTTGGTAGTTATGATGTCATATCAACAGCCCCACATGCCCCACCCCCTCCGGGGCCTCTGCCCACAGGTGTCACAGCTACCCACCCACTCCCCGGACTCGGTGCGTGATTTTTAGTACAGGCCAGTGCTGTTGGTAAGTATTAACATTACTGTCTGATCCCTTATGTGAGAGGCGCCTTCAGTGAAACCTGCCATGCTATTCACTGGCCCTGGTAGCACGTCCGCTGTCACTCAAACAAGGCCGCGGTGTCCTTTGAGGTCCCAGCCCCACCCTCCCCAAGGGAAGTGTCAGGGGATATCTGCCTCCCACACACAGCCAGACTACAGGCAAGGACACTGTCACTTCCCATGTAACAAGCCATTCTCCTACCCCCATGAAACCTTACCGCCACATATTATTCTACTCCCTTTCACACTGGCTGCCATCGGTGAAATGGCACGAAGATGGGACTTTGAACTGCTGAGCTGTGAATGACATTACCCTCTGACAAAAAGGCTTTGGTCTGACTTAGCCTGGTGATTAAACATTAGCATCCTTTGTCCTCAAACTACTGTAATAGGCCTTTTCTGTCATTTGTCGACTTTTTAATCCTTGCCTTTCTCTGTGTTTCACCTCATACATGTAGAAATTGCTATGCTGTGAGTCTTATGGGGCAAGTGATGTGTTTTCAAAAAAAAAATGAGCACCTGACCTTCATTGAGAATTCAAAAATCGATACATCACGTTTTTCAGCTTCTCAGAGAAAGGAAAACCGTGAAAGACTCCGGAGAGAAAGCAACTTCCCCAATGACCCTCCAAGGCGGTGCGATTTGCGGGACAGCAAAAGGGGAACTAAACGCAGGAAATGAAACAGAAAAAAGCAATTAACTCATCTGCATGTGGGCAGGATGGCCTCCTGTGGAATGGAGTCAGCGTTGCTGATGCAGCAGCTTGGAGAGATGGTCCCATGGGCCCCTCCTCCCACCCCCTGCCAGGAGCCTGCAGGTTTCCAAGGGAAACCACATTGCTTGCCAGCAGCGCAGTGGCAGTACAGTGAGGGCTAAACGAGGTTTCAGAAACCCCAATGTAGGCGGAGCTTCAAACACAACTCAACCATTGATTGTTTTTTGAGCCAATTGAAGGATTTTATTTCTTAAATGATCATTTCACCTTATGGTAGCTATGCCCATTTCTCATTCCCATCGATAGTGTCCATACAGAGGTAGAGGACAGAGTTACGTAAAATGTCACCTTCAAAGGAAAATTGAATCTCCGGTCACATTCATGAACACCTACAATTGATACCGGTAGTAGACGCCAGGCTCTTGACTATTTGCTGACATTTACAACCATGCGAAAGAAAGAGTTTTAAATGTGTTTTGAACATGAACATAGTGAGTATCACCGTGAGAGACATATTGACGTATGGACAGGCTGATGTCATGTTGAAAAGTAGTTATTTTAAAAATTGATTCGTATGAAGTGTGAAATCTGACTGAAGTAAAGACATTTTGACAGACAGTTAGATCAACACTTGATATTCTGAGGGGCATACAAGAGGTCACACAGACTGGTGGTTCAGACGATTCATTCACTTTAAAAAAGTAAGAGTGCTGAGCAGAGTGTGAAAACAGAGTGTGGATGAACTCCCCATGACCTCATTTTAATGGGATTCCATTCTTGTGACTTCTCCCTCTGCTGTAGTTTTCTGTTTTGTCTTCTTTCTGCCACCCCCCTCACCTTTTTCTATTTATCTGAGACCTCACTACACAAGTTATGGCCACTGTGTGACACCCACAGGAAACACAATAGCCAATATTCAATCAACATGATTAAAAGCAAGAGATGGTTTGTTTTGCCTATTTAATTTATCGAAAAATTAAAATGCATTCGTAAAGTAACAAATCAACAAAGTTAAGACACAAATCAAGTTAATCATGGCTGAAGTTATTTATACAAAAATAAGTGATGCCTCCTATTTATACACACGTAGAAATATCATAAAACATTCACATGTAGTTGTTTAATGCACATTAGAGGTGTGAGAAGGATGACAGCCAAATAAAGGAACACAAACCAACAGCATTAAACATAAGGACAATGAGAGAGAGAAAGATAAACAGAAAAAGAAACACACATTTAAATTCATGTGGGAACATCAAAATCCAGACCACATATCTAACCCTTGTGGCTGTGGTGGTCACATAGTGTGCATAGACTGACCAGCTGGTCAGAACAGCACATCCCTCTCTGAGCAAGCTGGCTGTTGAACTCTCCAAAACCAGAAAACTCTCCAAAAACATCCAATAGGTAAGACGAACAAAACAGTATTCTCCTCTCGGCCCTTCAGCGTTGATTTTTGGCAGCTGTCAAGGTAAAGGTAATAAACATGTAATTTAACTGAGTTTAGGAGTCATCCACAATAAGGAGAAGCACTGAGCATGCAGGCACACCCACCACGCAGTAACAAACAGCACTTTCACAACAAATGTCTATAAAGACATTACATGAGGGCATTCCCAGACCACAGACTTGAGGATACCTCTGGCATCTTTCTGTCACTAGAAATTTGACATTTGAAACAATGAAAAAGGATGATCATAATCTCATGTTAAATTACCAAAATAATACAACTATGTACTGCCAGGCCTCCTGAAAATGAAAGGTTCTGTAATGTTGAAAAGCTGATTCTCTGATGTTTCGTTCCAAATAAAATTTCTCCAAATTTCGTTGAAGAGAGAAGTCATTAAATAATTGTTTTATTGGTTTGAAGGTTTGTCTTTGTATTTGGGCATGTTATTATGGGCTGTGAGTGGCGGCCCGCTGGGCAGTCTCTCTGTGAGCTTGTGAGCACCCCAGGGAGGCCTTTTTGGCAGCATGGAGGGTGGGTCTCTGGTAAATGAAGCACGCAAAGAAGTAGGGAATATGGGTCCCCTGCCAGGACAGCAACCACCCCTCCCTCCCCCCAGTAAGAAACCCCTAGAGACAGGTCATTACCCCCCCGTGTACCCCCCTTCTCCTTCCCCCCAAGCCCACCCACATCAAGAGAGCTCGCCCGCCCTCCGAGTAGGAAGGAAAATGGATGCACCGGGAGCTCACGATCTGCCGTCTGTGGTCACGTTTCAAATGGAGAGGAAACATCATTCAAATTAATTCACTCTATTTTGACTCCTGCTCTCCTCCAAGTGTGAAATTGCTGATTGACCTCAAAGCTTGTCAATCACGGCAGCGGCAAACAGATGGAGCGGTCTCTAGGTGGAGGGAGAGGGGGGTACAGGAGTCTGTCGGTGGGAGGGAACTGTTACTGTTTTAACTCATCACAACCGCCATTTTCTGCAATCAAAGAGGCCTTTTTTCACTTGAATAAATATTTTGCATTTAAGGGCTAAACCTTCACAGTAGGTGGTTCTACTTAGCTGAGATATGTATGCAGAGAGTCTCGCACTCTAATTTGTATACCTTCTATCCTGAACAGCTGTTGCACTGACTCGAGTCAGGTGGCAATATGGCACCAGGACAACAAGGGATGAAGACGTCCCAGCATCAGTACCACTGCAGAATGAGCGATAAATCCACTTGAAGAATCAGGGCTTACTTTTTTATGAAATAATGATAAATAATTCAACAGAACACCCTCATAGCTCCTGGAGCTAGGGACTTACTGAGGTCTAAATATAAAAACACATCAATAAAGACCTTGCTCATTTTACTCAACCTCCGACTCTTTTTTTTTCCCCAAGAACTGTTAAGGGGATACTCAGATAGGTGAATTATCCTTTTTATATAGTTTGTCCAATTACATTTTTCTGAGTGACTGGCAAACCAATTGGGAAAAACACTTGTTCAATCATAATTGTGCTGGTAAAGATTAAGCACAAATGACAAAGTGGGGATTGGACATCCACTTAAGTTGTTATTACATACCAAGGCACAGTCCTCAAAGGGAACAGCTTGTCACATTGACCTGGCAGGAAACTGGAACAAATGGAAAACACTATTATCTGTTGATTTTTGTCTTACCATGAGACCTGACAAGAGCCTACTTACCCAAGTAAACTTTATATTACGTTTCTTAGTAAGTTAAAGCTATCATCGCCATTCACATGTATGTAATGTTGTAATGTTGGTGGTTTGAAGCAGGCGTAGGCAGATAAAGTATTTGTTCTTTATGTATTCCAAGACATTCATATTTATTCTTGGCATAATATACTGCAGCATAAATTCTTACAAATTGCTATGTGCTTTGTTCTAAAATTGGTTCTAAAAATACTTCACTACCTGCTGTATTGCAGCCTATTAACAACACAAGGTTATTTATGCTTAAATGTAATAGATTGTGTTAATTAGAAGGGCTTCTTAATGTCTTGGCAACTCAGTAATGTACTGTCACTTGTCATGTCAGGTTTCATTACTTCAAAGATAGCATGTTATTTTACCATATAAGGTATCAGATACAATCAATACTTCTTAGCTTCATATTTTGCTGCTTTCTAACTTGAGCCTTGTTGCAACAATATTTTCAAAGGGAAAAACTGTCAATCAAATATATAACTGACAATAGCATAATTGTTATTTTAGTTCATACATGAATCCTTCACCATGCTTGAAAATTTTTCAAATGTTAATTTTCTGAGTACCAGGTATAATGCGTTTTGTTCCCCTCTGCTATCGATATCACCATGTGTATGGAGGATTTTGCATTAGGATACTGTGATGAGCTAACCGTATGTGACAGACGACTGCTCTAAATTCCACCATAATGCAGTTTTGAGTGCATGTTGAATAAAAATTTCATACAGAATTTGCCTGAGAACAGATTGCTTCATCTGTCAAAATGTTCATGTTTTATATCGGACATAACAAACAGAATGCCCATTTCATGCTCAGAAAAATCCCAGTCCACTTCTGTAAATGCATCAATGGAAAAAAATGTAACCCACCGTAGAGTACTTGTTGTGCCATCCCAGGATGACAGTAAGCCATTTAAGCCCCTTTGGTGGTCTAGATATGTGCCTGTTCTAAATGTGGTATCAATGAGCTCACCTGTTTGTAAATGGCTTGTGTACCAAATGAGACATTCCTAATTCTACCCACACAATGCCAAGGCAACCAAGGATGATTGTGGATATTCAGGGATGTCTTGGCAGTCAAATGGAACCAGCATCCCTTGTTGTTACTTGTTTATGGCCATCCTGCATATTTTCAGAGAATGCCACATGTTGAATCTTGGAAACGAACCATCTTTACTCCTCCTGGCAGTATGAGACAAGGACAGAATGCATGAAAATGACCAATCAAAGAGCAGAACACCTCAAAATGACCAACCAAAGAGCAGAATGGTGTGACCTGGAATTGAAACAAATTAATACATTTTAGTTGCAAATATATGCAAGGATGTATTGCTTTTTTCAATAGCCAGTTTGTTAAATTTCAAAGGCAGATAGCATTAGTCTCTCCAACACATGCAAATACAATGCACAAGCTGTTTGCTACCTAGCAAGCTCTCTGATATTAGCTGTGGCAGCCTATACTTAGAGACACTCATTAGTGTGTTGGCTGTTGTTAATTTGCTCCAATTTGTTTGAAGAAATGGCTCTGGATTGCTTGAGTTTGCATGTTTGTTTGTTTAACTAAATACTTAAAGGATTATATTGTTATAGCTCAAAAGGATGTCTGAAATTAGATTATACAAAATATCTACTCTATCTAAGTAAAAAATGGAACTATAATTATAACACATTAAAAGCCAATTTGGTTATATAAATATTCAAGCTGTATTTTTGACCAGAGGTGATTGTGTAGCATCAAAGCTTTTTAGAGTCCATGGCTTACTTTACCGTTCGCTCACAGATGTTGCACAGTTCCAGTCTAATGATCCTTTCAGTTTGAACTGCACTTCATGCCAACTGTATCATGTCAGCTCAGTTTTTTTAAGTTGGCTGTATTAGTACAAGTACTGTTCTGAACTAATTTCCTCATGAATAGATTGTGAGAGGCACTGCAAAATAGTCTACTTCATAGTATTATTTCAATTCACCCCATTGTACATTGTAGCTAGCTAGTGAATCCACTATATGCTCTTCGCAAACTTGCCCTTCCCACGGTAATAGACTACTTGATGTTCTTCTTTGCACATTGTAGTTCAACAAGGAGTCACACATTTCAACCTTTCCTTTTGTCTTGTCATGTAAAACCATTCATAATTATACTGTTAAAGTGTTTACAGATTTTTGCCATGAAAATAAGAGCCATTACATCACCTATATAAATTTCCTAGAGAATTATCTAGAGAAGGCAATGTTTTATCAATATTATTTACTAATATTACCTAAAAGTAAACATTTTTCTGCTTTTTTATTTAATTTAAATAGAGAATCTGAACAGCTTATAATTCACCAATGTCTAACTTCCCATCTCACTTTCCTAAAACTTTTAAGCTTCTGTAAAACAAAAAATAAAAGGATAAAAGCAGCATCTGATGCACTGTGCACTGGGACTTAATTGAAATGCCACATTTTTCTCCCCTCCTCTGACGACTTCTGGCACAGGCAGGGCATGCCGGAATGCGTGACGCTCTATTAATTCTGCTGACAGTTGATAAAGATGAAAGACAGTCAATATTTACATGACGCATCTCAGCACCTCATTGAAACTGACTGCTGGGCCACCCACCACACGGAGACGCATCGCCCCCCTACCCCCACACCCGATCCCGCTGTGCCAGCGGCTCCTCCCTCTGCACACGACAGCCCCCCAAACAACCCCCGCGCAATCCAGCCATCTCCCCTCCCTCACTCGTACGTTCCATCCTTTCCTCTGACGGAAGGGCGTATTTTTAGGTCTCTCCTTATTTCTGAGGCCCGTGCCATCGCTTCCTAGCCCTCTCGCTGCCCAGTTTTGGTGCCAGCCCCTCGCCCCTGGCTCCTTTGTCACTGGTACGATGCCCCCGCTCCCTGCAACCCCTTGGCAGGATGATGAAGCACCAGGGGCCCGGTCCCCTCGGCGCCCCTGATTAATGCTCCTGAGTCCTCCTCTGCACCACGCCTCTGGTGATTGAAGACTTCGGAGGCCCATTATGTCGGCGGAGCAAAATTGAATAAAATCATGAAAAATTTAGCGGGTCCTTGTTTCTGCGCACCTCTGAGCGATGGCAGGTGGAGGCCCGTGGGTCCCCACCTCTGGTCATGACGGGCTCCGTTCCACCGACCGCAAAAATAATTACCACACATGGCGGCCGCCGCAACATTATCGCCACGTCGAAGGGTAAAACAGACAATGATTGATGGGCGCACGCATGAATGCAGTACCCTCGCCTCTCCCCTTCGCTCCCACTCACTCCCTCTGTGATTCAGATTGAATTTCAAATTTAATATGCCATCATGAAATGTTCTGAGCACTTGACAAAGTATTGACAAAACATTTTCTGGCAGTGAACATACAGATATGGTTTTGAAAGAAAAATAGATAAGCTAAATCTAAAATTCATATGACATGTACACATATGATCTGTGCTACGAGTTTGAAGTACTCTGCACCAGTTTATATTTCATAGCAACTGATTGCTTATGTTTGATGACTATAGGATGAATTTTCATATGCTTAATGCGTATTATATTACATTATTTTATATTATATTATATTATATTGGATTATATTAAAGTCTGAGTTCATGGATAAGTGGAAGTTGTTTCACACTCAGTTTCCCCAGGTGGCAATTCTTTTATGCGATGCTCATATGCAGACTAAAGAGAGAAAAAAGGTGCCTCTTTTTTATCTCCAACCTTGTGTTCTGTGATTTTATGCTTAAAACTCCCAAATTAAATAATCTCAGGATCTTTACCCTGTGGGTGTTACTGCAACTTGACCTAAATAAATGTCAGGTTATATTATACTCACTTTTTCATAAAACTTACCAATGTTATTCTGTTCTTCTTAATTACACAGAAGGCTGCCAGTGCATGGGACAGTTAACCAGGTCTTGAAGTACAGACCCCAAGACCCTCAATGTGTTCAGTCCGGGCTTGAAACAGCGCATCACGCTATTGAGTGTTGGTAAACAAAGAGCCTAGTTAGGCTGAATGGCCTGTTTTTGTCATTACACTTCCCTATGTTTTTATGATATTGATAAAACATACTGTTAAAATCATTCTGCTGTGTCAGTACTCATTTACCGTTGGTCACCCAACAGTACAATGCAAAGCATTCTAAACCAATTTGATTCATAGTAGAAGGTTCAGTTTCACAATATTTCAACCTCAGAATTTTGCTCCAGGACTTTGGAGTTTGCCATATCAAAGGCTGATGGTTTGGGGGCTGGAGCAATAAGTGTGGCAGCACAGTGCTGCGGGAACATCGATCTCCCCCTCCTTAGACAGCTGTTTCAGCCGCTCTCTCACTCAGAGGGCCCTGTTTGGGCTGGGAGGGAGGAACCGTTCTCTTCGACGCGGGAACGGTAACTTATACCTCTTTTAGGCTCTGTCGCCCGCCTTATGAGACTGCTCTGAAGTCCTTCGGCTACAATCTGTCTCGTGCTTGGTGTACCGGCCCTCCTATATAATGCAGCAGGTCCATATTTCTCAAGTTGACATTCCACAGAAAGTCACAAAAGCTCAGGATGGAGTTGTGCGAAGCTGACACTGGAGAGGATTTGGAGCTGGATGCATCAGAGGTCATACTGTTAATATTGTCTCTGATTTGAGAATCTTGCATTTCTGCAGAAAGAAAACCCATAAAATTACAGTAATAATAAAATACTGTACACGACCAGACATTTTTTAAACATAAACAAACCTCACAGCAATTACTGGCTCTTTCTCCTGTTTTGTGAGGCATGTCATACAGTGCCTACACTGCTTGTTCAGCACTTCATTGACCAATTAAAGCAGTTGACAAGACTGTTGTTTCACTTTATCTAGTTTCTGGCCTGAGCTGGAAGTTTATGTATTTATTTTTTAATGTTTTTGCCCACCCAAATACAGCAGAACTGTTTATGCCTCGTGCAGCTACCCTCTCCTGCTGACTCAATGAGCTGAAACTTATTTACAAACTGCAGATGCAAAACCACTTATATACTGCCTGTGGTGTTAGAGGATGACAAAGTCAGCATATGCTTGGTTCATGCATCCACAGAAACCAGGGTTGGCCAATCAGGAGAGGCCATTAAAATGAGATGAGACTAATGACCATGACCACCTTAACCTATATCTTTCTCTACTGAGGCTGTGCCAATTTTTGCCCCATCCATGCAGGCCCCCAGCCATAGACAGTAACAGTGCGACTGGGAATCGAGCATCCCAGCTGCAGAGCCAATGCATACCTCCCGAATTAACATCTCACTGAGGTATTCACCTGGTAGCCCCCAATGATGGTATTTTAAGGTGAAACCAATCACCAGCCATTCTACACAATAACGAATACTTCTGACTTACTAAATAACTGGATACGTTATTATGGAAAATACTGCTAAAATATTCACATCCACCTGATGATACAATGTTGTTCCATATTGTCCTCTGTATATTTTTCTCAAGTCATACTCTGAGTGAATTTAAAGCGTTTTATATTGTTGACTTTTATATTCCTCATCAAAACGCCTTTATTCAATGCTATGGCTATTTATCTCCAGTGCTTTTATCAGTCCATTTTCCTCACAATTCTCCACAAGGATCTATGACAAAGAGAGCAAAATCTTTCAGTCCTTTACTGTTTACTTTTGGCTGGAGAACTGACACTACACAGAGGAGCATGTGACACTACATAGAGGAGCATGTGACACTACACAGAGGAGCATGTGACACTACACAGAGGAGCATGTGACACTACATAGAGAAGCATGTGACACTACATAGAGGAGCATGTGACACTACATAGAGGAGCATGTGACACTACACAAAGGAGCATGTGATACTACACAGAGGAGCATGTGTCTGAAGCAATTAAAATTCAGTAAATACAGTCTTATCTCCTTAGCAACTATAATATTTAAGTATTTGGTGTCGCACAAATTTAAGAAAGGAAAATGAAGACTCTATTGAAAAAACTGAACTTCGATGTTGTGTAACAATACCAGTGTGTTAGTCTTACAGGTGGATTGAAAATAGACTGTGGAAAAATACCCTTTTTTCAAAGGCAAGTGACAGGCATGACCATCGAGGTGTTAAAAAGCTGCTTTTTCACACCTTTGGAAATATTTTATTTCACTGAACAGGCTGAAGATGAAAAAGGATTTCTAAAAATGGACATGATAAAAATTTGAAGACTTTAGCTCAATCAAGATATTTTTCGCTGAGAAATATTGCATGCATGACTTCCCTCTCGGTTATCTGTCTCGGGTCAAAATGGAAGGCAGTGTGGTGTAATTACATTACATTCTCAGAAGAGCTCTCTTCACATATTAGAGTCTATGCTTCTGAGTATTTCAGTCAAATATTTCAGCTTGTATTACATGGGTGCATGCCAGGTCATTGAGTCGCAGTTTCAGACAAGTGATGGGAGAATGAGGCTTCACGAACTCCACAGTGGGTGGTGCCCCAATGACTTGTCAATCACCGCCTTGTTTGACCTGATCAGACCTAATCACTGCCTTGTTTGACCTAAATTTCTCCCCATGAAAAAACACAAGGATTTCTTGAAATCAGTGAAGTGCCACAAACATACAGAAGCTCCACCCATTTTTGTTGTCATGACAACTCATTCTCCCTTCACCAGCCCAAGCCTGTTCAACATTCTCGACGAACGATGAGCATAGGTCTGCAATGGCAGGATATACTGTATATGGTTTTATCCTCTTCAGGGTTAGGGTGGGTATGTTTTTCCAGGCTTCCTCATACCACCTCTGCAGTAGTTTCTTTAAGGCATCCACAGAGTATCAGATCTTTCTGTTGTACCATATGGCCAGTGTTGTGGTAAATAAGCACTTATCAGTGGACAAAAGGGAGTACATAATCTTCAACTGCACTTCTTCCTGAATGTGTATGTGGATGGCACATTGGTGACACAAGAGGTCACCAATAATTCCAAACTGAGCAGCAACAAAAAAGCTGGAAATCTGAATTAAAGAATCTAAAAAGCAGACGTTTTAAGATCCCGTAGCACTGGCACAAAATGAAGCATAATATTGCTGATGGCTGGGCAATTCCCTAGAGGCAGCGATCAAGCTTAACAATCAGCAGCTGTTTACCGCACTGTTTAAACCTCACCTGTGATTCCTGTTCATTGCTTGTCACTCACATTCTACTTTTTTACTCCCTCTTCTTTGCTTTGAACCCCCTCCCCAGCCTCCACCTGCTTTTTTTGGCTTGTTGTCAAGCAGGCCCTGTTGATGCTGAGTACATTTCTCAGGGTGGGGGGTGAGAGTGGGGTGGGGTGGGGTTGCAGATTGTGTGAATAAAATACCCGCACACTGACTTTCACTCCCTGCAGCGTTCTCTTATTTAGAGTGGATTCTTTGATTGTCTGAGTCTGCCCATTGACTAACCAACAGGCAGGCTCGCTGCAGCACAGAGTATGGCCCTGTGGAATGGGGGCAACCTGGAGGACAAGGCCAGAGGCTAATTTGGTTATTCTGTCACCGCATTGTCAATTTACGACTTATCTTTCACAAAATGAGCAACAGCTACAGTGCTTTGGGGTCAGGGTGGGCGAGGAAATAATGCGTTATTTTGTTTTCTTTTGATTTATGGTTTGTTTGTTGCTTTTTCAAAAATTCCAATTTCCTGCATGACACTTTGGTCACAGTAAGATTCTGCTTGTTTCACATTCATGCCCACCCATGCCTTTTCAAAAACACTTTCTCCTTTTGAAGGTGACAGTATTCGTTCCACAACTCCAGCGCCTGTTTTATTACATCTTGTTACTGTGATCCAACAGTGTGTGTGTGTGTGTGTGTGTGTGTGTGTGTGTGTGTGTGTGTGTGTGTGTGTGTGTGTGTGTGTGTGTGTGTGTGTGTGTGTGTGTGTGTGCGAGTGGCACTGTGTGTGAGGTCTCACTCATTCTGTAAT
Organism: Albula goreensis; assembly: GCA_022829145.1. Taxonomy (NCBI): domain Eukaryota; kingdom Metazoa; phylum Chordata; class Actinopteri; order Albuliformes; family Albulidae; genus Albula; species Albula goreensis. The sequence continues at coordinate 8,032,660 of CM040744.1, forward strand.
TCATATGTCACAGCACTGTGGTCAAAGTAAGTAAAAGTATGCAGAGAGATCCCATACCAGGCTCTAGCACTGAAGCACCATTGCATTTATCAAGACACATTAGACAGAAGTTAATTTTGTTATTGCTTCTTCATTGATTTTTTTTGTTTTTGTGACAGTAAACTGAAATTATACCGGACCTAAGTCAGCCAAAGTTGTATCTGCCATATTCTGCATTGAATATCTATGGCTAAGAATGAGTTCATGTCATCCAAATCTGTATACAAATTTTGCTGGCACTAGCACGTGAATGTCTTGTGCCTGCTTCAAGCTCCCATGTATTGTGTGCAAGTAGGAGTCAAAGTGAAGAAAGGAGAAAAGTGGATGGCAGTATGGAAAGTGCAATGGAACAGTTCCATTGAGGTTGTAGTGACTTAGCTACAGAGGAACTGGCACTGCAAGAGTCTGTATGAAGAGTTACTTTTTTGAGTTTAAACTTGTTCCAGAAAGGTATGAGTTTACTTGAGATTCATTCAGACTGCTTGATTTGTTTAAGCTTTTGTTGCTCTAAATGTGGTCAGAAACCTTGCTAAAGTATTCTCAAGGCTTGACTGTGCTGGTTGAACAGACTTTGTTGTCAAGGGCAGGTATTGAACAATATCAGACACACAGCCTCCATTTTTCTGAATTATTAATCTGGTGTAGTCGAAGGTTGAACCAGAATTTGCTGTATTGATAACGTCTGTTGCTGTTAGCAAGCATCGCTAGCATCTGGGCCTCGGTAACTCATGTTATCAACTGATATTGTGTTGACAAAACTTACATTCTTATTTTCTCTTATGTGTACTGTCTCGCTCTTATTTATACTTGTTTGAAGGCCAAGCTGTGATGCTGTAAGGCATCCTATTGTTATTGAAATTTTGTTTTTTTTTTGACATGTCAAGGCTAAGGCAATAAAATCCAAACTGTTTTTCCGAAACAAAAGACATTTGGCTGGTTTGTTCAGATGCATCTGAAGATACCCAATATGTAGACATAGGTGTCATGGTTGGACTACAAAATCCAATACATTCCATATTTGAAAACCATTTGCTGTGCAAAACAAGATTTAGAGTCCAGATCCCCGACATACATTTCTCCTATGATGTATTGTACATAAACAAAGTTTCATAATTTACATTAGTCTGGTTTGTAACATTGGTCTTTCTAGCATGAGAAAACTATATTAACAAAAGGTAAATATTGAGTATTTATGATACATATTTACAGTGATTCAGACCTAAATTGTGATGGGGAAATTGTTAAATGAATTGCTAAATGAACTTCAGCAAGCTAAAAATTGCGACATTTGCTAATATAAATGCAAATAAGCCAATATCATTCACCAACGGATCAATAATTAACCTGCTCTGCCAAACTAGATCTTCTAGCATTTGAATAATTGATAGTTACATTATCAAAATTGAAATAGTGTCATAAAACAAAACCTACAATGTGTTTTAGTTAAACTTTCAGGTCTAAATTGTGATCAGCACATAAATTGTGCCCTATCCTATATATTTGTTAATGATATTATATATTTTAATACAGTCTTTCACTACTGGATCAGTAATTGTCAGATTTCTTGTGTTTACATTGTTGGCCATGCCAGCTGTCATTTTGTACCCGGTTTGTCATGACTAATCTTGTATCATGTAACATATGTTTGTTCACTGTGCAGATATCCTTTACAGGTTGTTGCTGACATTTGAGAAAGTATTCCCTTCAAAAATGTATTTCCTGTGACCGTAATAGGAGAATTTCAGTCCGGACAATCAACATTGCATATATTACATAGATATAACTACAAACTAATATACACAAGTAAAAACTCATAAACACTCTGGGACACATAAACACTGAGGGTTAACCTTGTGTGAATTACTTTGTAACATTAGACACTCAATACACACCACACTTGAAAATGGTGCTTGCAACTATAGTGTTGTGTAGTATTCTGTATTTAATATTTAACTTAATATTTAGATTTTTTTACCTTGGCATATACTATATACCGTATTTTAGAATTTTAGGTTTGTCTTTCACTGGCAATTTTGTAACTTTCCCTTAAGCTCAGACCCTAGCCAAGCACAGATTCATCAATGGACAGATTAACTAGCCTCTACAATTGGTAAAGGGCTTTAGTATATTATATTGTTCTCATGATTCCACCAATGATCACCAGAGATCCCTAAAGGTGGTGCACAACTATGTATCACTATTGTATATGATGCCACTGGATATATCACCCATTAACAAATTGATAATAATTGGCACACACACAAAGTGATAATGGGATGTGTACAGAGACTCCTTCGATGATTCATCCTATATGTTTTTGATTTTCTTGTCGAAGACAAAACTTGTACGTTTCCCTGTGCTTGAAGAATCCTCAGTTAAATGTAAGGAAATTCAGCAAGCACTGCCTTCTCCCCAAGAGGCAAAAGGGATGGGAACCAGGCCAAGAAGACATCCGCATGGAAGAGCACTCGAACAGCTTGCCTTGATGACTAATGAAGAAGTCTTCAAGGACTATTACCTACTCCAATTAAAATATAATGCAATATGTTGTTTTCTCCATAAAAAGATATCCCAGATTTTCGTCCTCCTTTAAGTCCCAGGTTATCTGAGAATGGAACCGACGCAGAGACCTGACTCTCACCGTGCAACCTTGCATCTCATTACAGATCCTCTGATGGCTTTACAGATGGGAAGTTTCGATCTGAACTGTTGGTTATCCATTGTTAAGGGCAGAGGTGATTAATAATGAAGAACGGGAGGTACAAAAACAAAAAAGAGCTAAAAATACCGCTCCAGAGTTTACCAAAAAATAAATCCTGTGCATTCAATTACTCTTGAAGAAAATATTCCACCTTGTATTTTTGACTGCCTTTTCTCTACGAGCACAATACATAAGAGAATGTCAGACTTATTCACCATACTGGTTTACGCAACTACAAAGTATCTACAGAGTCTCAGAAAAAGACTTGCAGGCAGAATTCCATTTTCGAGCTTGTGAGCTTTTACCTTGAAACAAACCTTACCACTTGTGAATATTCTGCTCACATTGTTCCTGGCTTTTTAAACTCTTTTATCAAAGTTGTAATTACCGTTCAGCAGAAGTGCGAGGTAAAAACTATATTTATAGCTGTTCAAAATGTGTCATTATAACAGAGAATACCAGCCTATTGAAAACCTGGAACAAAAAATGACATGGTAAATTGTACAGACGTCATTGAGTTTGATGTTTCAGGTACAGAATTATTCTGATTTCATTTGAATTCCTTAAATGGACCACCTGCTGGTTTTCTTAAGGCAACAAAGTTAGATGCAAGGCTAGATGTTTTTTATAACCTTGGTGCAATATCCTTAAGTCTATTTTTTTCTTGTTCCCTGCTTACTGCATGCACACACACCGCATTTCATTAATTCAAAGTTGCCTCTCTTATGCCAGTGAACCATAGTGATTTGATGCCTTGGCAACTTGCAGTTTTCATAAATAATTTTCAGACCTCCTGTACATATTGTAATCTTCAATGTGCATTTTTTTCATTGTTTTTTTCAGTGTTCAGTTTTCCCTCTGAGTCAGGAAACCATCCGTCAGTAGACAAAATTCAAGAATGATGTATTGGTGCTATCCAAAAACTACTTACTTTTTTCTTACAGTCTCTTTTGCTGAAATATTTAATATTTCAGTATGCCAGAAACCCTTTATGAAGACTCAGGCCAACCAGTGAGATAGTGTTTCATTTTTCCCCAAAGAGAAAATGAAACTCCAGGGAGTTCTCCAGAAAGGGCGTTTAGGTGAGGGGTTCGTGTGTGGTAATGTCAGATTAGGAGGAGCTGGGTGTGATAGAGTTTTGGAGGCACAGTCAGTGTGTGCCAATGGGGTATGTTAATTCATGTGAGGAGGACAGATCTCAAAATCGCATGAGGCTGTAACCCCCAAGGGAGAGCCATAGACTGGGGCCCTAGTTCTATTAATCAACAGAGCTGCAACATTACAGTTTTAACTGGAGTTAAATTCTCATTTACTCATAACATAGAGACATAAAACTCCCTCCTTTTAATGGAGGGCAGGAGTTGTAGTTAATATTCTTCCCACCTCCAAGGTCAGATCTGTGTATAAGAACCAACTAATGTCCTGGCGGTTTTTGTGTGTGTACATAGATTATATGACATATACAGACTCACACACATGAATGGATAGGCACACATAGACACACACACACAAAAATCATTCTGGTTGGTAATCGTATCAATTACCAGCCATGTCTGTAATAAAATGATGTCTGAGCGATAATGTGAGGAGTCCAGGAGTCTCTCGAGATGAAGTGGAAGATGAGGTATCAAGGACTCAGTAAAAAGTGATGCAGCTACATTTCAGTTTCAACGGGAGGCTAAGCTATAATAGCATACATTAGCTTTTCTTCTTCTGTTTTGATGTAATTTCATATATGCGACCCAAGCCAGGAAAAATATAGAATGTGCTTTCATTACTTCTTTTCACTTGCCTCTAACATGCTTAGCAACCGTATTAAAATAGATTTCCCCTTCAAATGTTTATGGTTGTGAAACTGTGCTAAATGTTCTGTACGTTCTGTATGCTGCAAGAGAAATGGATTTACTCCGAGCCACATGCACATTAAGCAATAAACAACAAAGATGCAAAACATTCCAGAAATTAATTTTTTGGCTTTTTGCCTGTCTGCACAAAGGTGATAAACTGCACTTAGACACAAGGTCTGTCCAGACAGTTCAATTTTTCCTGGGCCTTTGATTTTTAGCGGAGAAATGTGAAATTGAGACAACTTCTTATTCTATATCATTTTCTTGGCTTAATTTCCATGTATTAGCCCTGGCACCCGGGCAGCATGGCCCTATGTCTTCTCATATTGACGGCAGTAATTGAAGGTCTTGAAGTGTAACATGTTTAATAATGGAATTAATTTTCCATGGAAAATGTTTGGACTGAAAATGAGCACACACTGCACCCTTCCCTTTTTTCCAAAGGGTATTTAGGGAGAGGAGAGAGGGAGAGGAAAACATCCCCCTCTGGAATGTTTTCTCCTTGTTGCCTAATCTGATTGGATATACAAGGATTTCAGACACAACCATTCTGTCGTCCCACATTTTTAATGGAATTTCAGTGTACAGGATGTCTACCTCACCAATTTGAAAGAGAGATAGAACTTTGAAAAATGGCACATGCTCATACAGAGCATACAGACCATGGGTAGATCTGTTGTGAAAAGATATGATTTTTCTGAAGTTATTTTCATCCATTATTAACCGGTTAGAAAATGCAATAATTCCAGTGGGGAAAAAAAACAAGGAATACTTCTGACATGCAATGACAATCCGTCCCTTGTCAGTATGTGAATAGGCGCCCTAGGTAAATATGACTGGAGTCTAGTAATGAGCTGTTATTTGTCCTCGACCGTGGGTTCCTGTCTGGAGAGCCCAGATAAGTTGAGACTTGCGATATGTCGCGGTCCAGCTCTGGACATGCGTTGTAAATACCTAAATGGAAAAACCTGCCCTAGACAAGACAAGCATATACCAGTGCTCTCCACACGTCACCTGCCATCTCATCCCACTGCACTGCATCTGAATATCTGATATGTGTTTCTATTTGCGTTTTGGCCAAATAAGATGCAGAAAATGAAGACGCACTCTATCCTTTCTGCTTTCTCAGAAAATACAGTGTTGTGCATTTGGTTGTTATCTTTGTGGTCATATGTATTTTTTAATTTATATACTTTTTTTTTGATGTATGTCTCTATGCACCACATTCAGAATGCAAAGTATTTTTGTCATTGGGAAGGAGAAACAAAATGTCACTGTTGTGCTGGTTAAATAGTGCTGGAAAATTCATGTCTGTGAAATGGGAACATTCTGACAGTCTCCACAGGCTTGAGAATAATAACTTGTACGCTTGAGAAACAGCACTGCTCAGCTTCCACAAAAAAATGTTCTGTGCCAATGTTCTTAGATATTGCATAATGGGGAAATTTGTGTTTTTCAAAGAGTGTTTAACAATCATAACTATAATTATACTATAATTTAGAAATGATACCAATAATGGAAATGCAAATATCTGCCCATCATAGTATAACCAACAGATCGCACCATCGATACACTGCATCTGTTGTACATGGAAATGAAAAGAAAATCAGTAGTGGGTCGCAGTTATGCAGTATTTTGTTCCTTTTTCTCAGTAATTTGATGAAGCCTTGAAAAGCAATGAAATTATTACTGTGTTTTATGATTCAGTACCAGTCACTGCTTTTGTCTTGAACAAGCTGAATATCAACAGGATTCCAGACAGTCTTGGCTCCCAGAGCGGCAGAACTACCTGGAGTTTGTGAAATGTAGCTGACTTAGAGGGTACACCATTTTCAGCACAATGAAATTCGTATTTGTTTCCAGGGGGTAGTTTGTTTTTATATGGAATACAGTAAAAAGTAATGTTTAATTTAGTTTGTAACAGCTGTAATAAAATTCCAAGCTATTTAAGCTTGAACGGTGTATAAATTGATACATTTAATGTTGTATCTGAACTTGAATCTGCATTGTCTTAGATAAATAATAACTGCTTTGAATTGGGCAGCTCCTCAGAATTGCAGAGAGAATAAAAGTAAATTAGATAACATTTATCTATCTGATGAGATGTATACATAGAGGATTCACAAGCTCTAAATGCATTTGTAAAATGTTTAAGTATGTCATCCTAAGCAGTATATGAATGCAAGTAAATGTGTGAATGCATGTAAAACAGGTCGTACACCACATTCTCTGTACTGACTCAATTCGGAATTTCTTGTCATTAAAAATGGACACATACAGTGGCCACTCCCTTTTACTGCAGTCCACCAATTAGCCAGAGGAGTCTGCATTGTCCAATGAGGTCAGAGTATTCTGCTCAATGTAAGCTCTCACTGAATAACACTACAAACAGGTGTGCTTCTCCCCATGGAACTCCTTGTGAGTCTGCCAGTTTTTTTTCTCTGCTAGAATTCTTTCTGAAATATCTTTCTTGTATGTTTATGTTCACTTTCCACACTTGGTGTGCCACACTTCACTTTCCTTCTGGAAAAAAATGATTACAATCTAAGCCTCTTTTACATTTCTGGTGGACCATTCAATTCCGTGCATTCCGTTTGACATTTTCAGGAAAGGAAATGACCTGTAGTTGAGTCTGTGAGCATCGATCACCTGTATGTGATTCTTCATGCCTGCCCTGTGTCCGTGTCTCTGTCCATAGCTCTGTGACAGTCCGTGCTCTGTGTTTGTGTGTTTCCCTGTTGATCAGAGCCTCTCAGCTACCCGTGGTGAGCTGGAGGTTGGCACAGAAAATGTAAATGATCACATTCTTCGCACTGTGACTGCGGGGAGGCCGTATATCACACCAGCATCTGGCCGGCTTGTCTGAATGCTTTAGTGACTCGCAGCACATCATAAATTCGGCAAAGCATTAGGATGCAGTTAAAATAAGGCTTGGTTTCCCCTGACGCAGTGGGGTGGGAGAGATGCTCGCTGAAATGGACCATGCCAGCAGTATGACAGTGTGACTCTCACGCACTCACTCATCTGAGTCTGCTCCTTCACACACACACACACACACACACACAAGCTACACATACATTTGTGACAAATTACACACATACATTCACGCACACATACACAAACTTCAGCATGGAACACTGCTCCTGCAGCTATATTTGCAGATACTGCTTGTCCCTTACTGAAAATGAAACTTTCCCGCTTGTGGTAATTCCACAGAGAGTACAGAATTTTGTGAGCATGATTTTTATCAAAATAGCTTTTAAAAGTTTGATCAGTAATCGAATTAATGTGGTTCTTTATTTCTCAAATCTTTTAAACAAAATGAAAGTTAATCAACAGCAGCATTGTGTAGTAATTATACTGCATTATTTCCACTGCAGCACGCACTTATTTCTGTGATGTTACCCACCTTCACTTCTATGACTTCAGCTGCGAGCAAATTCTCCATTGACTTGACAGCACATATAAATGAGTTTGCATTTTGTAATTAAAATGAGAATGAATGCAAATTCAAATGAACACATACTGCATGCATACAAAACATACAGCAAGCAATGTTATGACAGGAAAGCGGTTTAATATTTGCAAGGATGCTGTTTTTGCTTCATGGCAGTGCTAATCTAAATTAATTTGCTGCAAAGCCATGTGGCTTGCCGAACACATTAGCAAGGGTACAGAGAGGCTAGTGTGGTGGTGACTGCAGAGATAAAGAATTTTCATTGTCTGAAATTGCAACTTTTTTTCTCCCTCTCTTCCTGTTTTGGATAGCGCTGCCTGGTCTGCTGCCCTCTGGTTTTGTGGTGGAGGTCACATATGTTAGAGGCGTTATGTCTTTGTTTTCCATTTTGGGGAGTTATTGACTCCCGAGGATAGCCCGACGCACTGTCAGTGCTGTTGGTTCCCTTTCTCTGGCACATTAAGGGAATAGCTTAGGGGTTTCAGCTCTTTTCTGTGAAAGTGCTTAGTGCAGAAAACACAAATGTCCCCTGCAGGCAGTTCCAGGCTGTTCTCAGATCAGCACTGGCAGAGGTGGTCTCAGGCTGCTCCCAGGATGCCTGCCCGCCCCCTAACCTCCTTTAACCGCCAAAAAACAAAACGTTGGAGGCCGGAAACACTGGACCGCATGAGAACCGCTCTTTGAACATAGCTTCTGGTTGACCGAAGTTCCACCTGTGCTCAGTGTCTTAAAATGCAACTTAAAAGGACCTGCAAAAAAAAATCCACAACAGAAAACAACGTCTTTGTTTTCTTTCTAATGTAACCGGGGCAAAATTGACTGTAATTGTCAACAATCGTTCAATGGTTTTTGCACCTGCACAGGGAGAGGAAGGCATCAATCTCTGCATTGCAGGGGTCTCTGTACCTGCCTCGCTACTGGGAGAGCTAGCGGAGGTCTCTGAGTGGCCAGCACCGGAGGCCATCAATCAATCACTACAACACCTGGAAACAAGGGTGTGAGAGAGAGAGAGAGAGAGAGAGAGAGAGAGAGAGATGGATGGAGGGGAGGGGAGGAGGGAGAATGAGAGAGAGAAAAATGAAGGTAATATTAGGTGAGAGTAGAAAAAGAGAGAGAGAGAGAGAGAGAGAGAGGGAGGGAGGGAGGAGGGAAGGAGACTTGGTTGTCTGATTGTGAGTCTGGCCACACTGATGAAGCAATAATTTCCTGGCACAAGAGAAGAAGAAGGAAAAAAAAATGTTTCTGTCAATTCACATTGCTTTGTGGTCTTTAGCAGGCAGCGGTTCAATGCGAGTTCATTCTGTGTGCCTTGTCCCTCAACCCACACTCTCAACCACTCAGTCTATACACGCAGCAGACACACTCTTAAACATACAGAGCTGAACCTTGATGTGTCCATCTACCTATTTTCCAAAGTACCTGATCAAATTAACCAAAAGTTTTCTCCATACACTGTTAATAGATGCTCATAAATAATTCATGAACCATCTTTTCCCAACACCCAATGGAGAGACTTACCTTGAAAACAATAAAGGGAGGGTTGTAAATCATTGTGTATTTGTATTCAATTACCTTACAGCCAGATCAAATCAGACATAATTGTTTAAATGCATTATGTTGATTAATCTGCTCTTCCAGCTATAATAAGTAGCAGTCTAGCATATCTATTTTTTTAGATCTTTATAAATGGCATGAGAAATACATGCAGTTTTTCTCTCTTCTGCCCCCACACACTCACACAAGCTTTTAGTGAGGAAAAATCACTGGTATATAAAAATGTCTCCACTAATGAAAAAAGTCACATTCTCATTCCGGTTAATCACGGTTGTGACATCAAGAGAAACTGCAGAGCCCCGTTTACAAGGGTGCTCCTGTTCACTGGGTCCTGCCGTAATTGTTGAACATGTACGATTTTCGGAAAAGCAGAGATGAATGTTTTATTCAAGAGCCTCTAAAATTTATAACGGAGTCCTTTCCAGTAAAACAAGCCTGGCCAATCGAGTGAATTTAACCAAGCGACCAACCAAGGAACTGATTTTTTTAGCACTGTGTATTTTGTCACACCAACTGCACTGACTGTGTGTGTGTGTGTGTGTGTGTGTGTGTGTGTGTGTGTGTGTGTGTGTGTGTGTGTGTGTGTGTGTGTGTGTGTGTGTGTGTGTGTGTGTGTGTGTTTGTGTGTGCACATTCCAGTAACCACAATTTTTCTCGGCCTACATTAGGCAAACTTTGAGACCATTATTAGTTGTTTCTTGGCCAAGATTTTCAAATGGGATCTGACATCTGCCTACAGTGTATGCTGGTCAAGGCTCACTGCTACCCAAACTGCTTTCTTCCCCTTACAAAACTGCCCCCCAAACACCCCTCATCCCCCTGTCTCGCTGCCAGCTGTCAGAGGGTCCGCCTTGTACCCAAGAACTTTGGCAGGACGCCAAAGGGTGGCAGGAAGAACCGAGGGAACGGTGCTGAGAACACTCAGGGTCCAGAAGGGACAGCTTGAACACCCCAGTAATGTTCCAGGCACCTTGCAGCTCTACCTGCCCCCCCCCACACCGCCACCACCGCCACCGCCAGCACAAACCGTACAGCGACCATAATCAGACCTGTCAAGGAATGAAGGGGAAGGAACAAACGTCCCTGGGACCATGTAGCGTGTCTGTGCTAAGAGCAAACAGTCGTCTCAGTAATAATGATGTTGCTGACGCGGGCAGGGGGCCCTGGCAACGCTCGGCTCCAGGCATGCAGCCTCTCCGCCTTCCTGAGCAAAGTACGTTCCGCTGACGTCCTCCCTGGCGTCTCCTCTATCTCCTCAGTACCGCATTTTCTGCACGGATCCGGGTTGACCCACGCAGGGCAAGCTTTCGCTCTCTGCTGTCGCTGATAAAAACCAGAGAGCAAACACTCATCACAACATCAAGGCAGCAAGACTATTTATGCTGCACAAGACCGAAAAAAAAAATCCAGACTGGAGAATGGAAAAACGTTTTAATAACTTTATAGTGTTAACTTGTATCATTGCAAGGTTTCATAGTCATTTTCTATTGTATGGTATACATATGGAATAGATTGATTAAGTTATATCCTTTATCCATCTTGAAGTCAAATGCATAATAATTTCAAATCAATTTAATGGTGACCTAGCGGGCTATACCCGCCTAGTGTCAAGCCTTCCTTGAGACAAGTGCCGAAACTGTCAAAACTACAAATCATCAATAAATACGGTCACGCCTGACATATATGGACAGCACGATCATTTATGTAGTGGTCACTAAATATGCTCACACAAAAAGTAGTAAGATCTATTGACTTGGTATGTGTGCTATGTTGCGCGACGGTAAAATATTTCCTCCAGCATCTGAGCCTTTCAGGCGTAGAGGATTTTCGGAGGCTCCTCAGACTGTGATGCAACATTAGTATGACAAACAGCCTCCACAGAGCCTGGAACAGCTCCCTCAGAGCGACTCCACAAAGACAAGGTTGACAGGGGGCAGTTTTATTTGAATTGTGATCTCCGCAAGATTGGTATTGTGGAAATTTGCTACTTTTGTGCCGAAATGAACGCCTGAGAAAATAAATGCTCACATACGTTTGTGAGGACGTTTATAACGACTATTATATAATGTTTAAAACGGACTCTGTTGGAGACTCTCCAGGGGCTTGTGTATGTCGTGAAACCCACAGTGAGCCATTCACTGAGAAAACTCTGGTCGATGTTCTGCTGGATGCCTCTTCAGTGATGTTCCAGAACCTCTATCCCAACCCCCTCCCCCCTCCCCCCTTCCCGTACCCTGCCACACTGCTGTCATTCTTGGGCCCGGTCAGCAAGCAGGCTCGCTGCACTGTGAAGATAAGGGCTGAGCTCTGGACTCTGTTTTGTTCGCATCTGTGAGTTCCTTTTGATTTGACCTACACCCGTGGCTTCTGATCGCCGTCTGCCAAACATCTGGGCTCAGAGAGGCCCCCCGTCACCGTAACCGTCTTCACTGCCGGACATTGGAGACAGGGGCCGAGTGACGCTGGGGCCCTCTAGATGGGCCAGCGCTGTATAACACTTCCATAATATTTCATAACTGCAGACTGATATCTCATCAGAATTATATCTCAATAGACGGGCGCTGTTCAACTTTCCCAAAGTCGGCATATATAGTACAATATAAATTCAGACATAAAAGGGTATTTTTTATCCGTCTTGAACATTTAATGAGATAAGGTTAAAAATAACCGTGTTTAGCAACAATAGTTTAAACTTGAAGCTGTACAGCTATTAATGACTCACAAACCACTGTAAGAATGCTCCTATTAGTGTTTCTTAATTTAATAATATTAATTAAATGACAGCGAGAAATTTTCCTGTGTTGTCTGGTATGAAACTGCTGGATTTATGTAACCCTGCAAGTCTCCTGAGTACGCTACTCTTTGCTAGTTGCTTTATTGCGCCCTGTCTTTAATGTGTTTCCATTGCACATTCCGTTCATGTTTTGAAGCTAATTCGTACAGTGCATTCAGAATGCAGAGTCAAGGTTCAAACGGTCGCTCAAGACACGATTGGCTCTGCAGCACGGTCATGGTGCGTGGCATTAAAGCGGGAGCCGGTGTATGTGTGACCATCGAAAACCGAGGAGAGCTGAGAGCACATCCGCATAAAGCAAGATCATAAATAGGGAAGCAGAAAAACAAACCCAAATCAAATCTGCATAAGGTTAGAAACTACCACCCATGGGCCAAATAAAAGTACAGTAAACAAGCAGTTTTATTCAAGTCGCAGCTGGATCACCGAGGACACCCAATGATTGCGATCTGACTACCGATATCCGAGATTATGGAAACACCAATACAATGGGATTTCACACAAATACTATCATGGGGATGAATTGTACATAAAAACTAAGAAGAATTTATACTTACCATAACTGCAGATAGCACTGTACAGTACTCATTCCCATAAGGCAGTGCTGATCCAAACACATAAAATTTTTATTTGTTTGCTGATATTGTTGCAGTGCTGCCTCAATACATAATTTAATCTATAATTTTGAGCGTGCAACTGAAGGCATGGTACATTATGCCAAAGGAAAATAGCTCAGGAGCTGTGCAATAGTTCCTGCCAGTGTGTGACAGTCTTAGAAATGGGGGAGGGGGGTTAACTGATATTAGCAAGGCTGTGCTCAGAATTTTTGGGGCGTGGGGGAGGGGAGGTAGTCAGGAGATCAAAGCAAAAATGAGGCCAACTAAATTTGCCATCCAGTTTCAGGTTTTTTGGTTTAAATGTAGGTGCATTAGTGCACTCTGGTTGTCTCTGTTAAAGTCTGTGTACATCTCTGTTATTCTATATAATTATTGTTGTATGATTTAATAATATTTAAAAAATGTTTTAGCATGTCCTAACACTGAGGAGAAGGGATGACAGAATGATAAAATGTGAAGCAGTATTTCACACTACTCAACCAATTTGATCGAGAATAAATTTATCAGCAATTAACAATGAGTACAAATCCAGTCAAGACAGAAAATTATCGTAGCCTTTCAATTTGACTGAGAGCAGGATTGTTCAAAATATGAACAATATTGTGCGACAAAAATGTTGCGACAATATCAAATTGAAAGTTTATGAGGAAGTTAAAGGCTGGTCCTCTTACCTACATCTTTATGATGGTGACTTGGGGGATGTTAATGTTCAATGGGCATGACCAATATTATGTTAAATGAGCAACAGGGGCCTAATATCAGATAATAACGCTTAGCTAGTGAATTAGATACCTATTACTTATATATCAGTAGTAATTTGTTCCTAAATGTATTAACTTGATAGGCTTCACAGAAGAACCTCAAAGGTATGGAACTCAGTGATGCAGCAGCATTGGTCAAACAGGTGCAGAAGTAGGGCTCTGGCCAAGATTTCATCATTTTTTCAATAAACATAAAGCTTTAATTTGAAATGCTAACACACCTTCCATTCAACAGTTGAACATGCTGGAAGAAAATTGCAATTGCACATTCTGGAACAAGACATTGGCCCTATTGCAAAAGAATACAACTTGGAAAAATGAACACACTGGCAAGCATGACTGTTAGCTAACCTCAATATTTATGTGGTAGACAACTGGCCACCTAGATGAGAACATGTGTCAGTAAATCTTCCTTTGAAAAGTTATGTTTTTGGAACAATAACAAAGGTATCAACCAATGTACGGTAAAACAGCCTTTTATACTATGAATAATGCATTCTTAGATACATTAAAATATGCTTTTAGTCATTAGAGAGCTTTAAGCAACCTTTTGACTCAAGAATTATTTCTTGCCAGCTTTATACTCACTGTCTGGAAGGTATATCTTGATATGTAACACATTTCCTGCTTTATACTTTTCAGCTTCTCTTTACTATACACACGTGTGATATCTATGTATTTATTTATTTATTTGTTGTCTTTTTTACTTACATTAGTAGTAAAATGTCCATGTTTGGGTGTCCACAACAGAATTTTTATTATTTTTTAATTCAGTAGTTATACTGCCATGTCCAAGCCCAAGTTGTGTAGCAACATTAGTACATACTCAATATTTTAGATCTTTATACTGGTTTGATTTTTCATTAATGAATGAATTTTAATTGCTATAAAATGAGAGTAACTTATTTTTAAAATATGGCATCATTAATGTGAGTTACAATCACAATCAATACAATACCTTACCCGCTACTACATGTGCTACCTACTATTCCATGTGGTAGCATTCTTACCCCCATAGAAAAAAATCTAATCACAGAAATCACTTTGCCACCAAGAGAGTACTTCATAAAGAAAAGATATATGGCAAGTGCGTGGGCAAATTTACCACCACCCCCCACCCCATCCTTCCTTACCAAGCCTGGAGAGTAGGGCTATAAAAAGACATTCCATAATTTGTGTTCCAAAATACATTGGACGCAATTATATTTTCTGTTATTTTCATTATTAAAACGTTGACTACAGTGCTGTCTTGGAACAGAGGGGATCTTGCATATACATGTGTGTAGCAATATGGCAAATATATCCAGAGTCATTTTCAGGGTTTCATTTTAATTTATTGACAATTCACAGTACCTCCATTGCCAATGCCTGAATTCCAGCCAGATTAATGTAATTATGGCAACGGCAAAGCAATTACAGTAGAAAACTCAATATGAGAGGCAGGCGAAAAACTAGGTGAAATCTAGCAGTAATTGACAAAGTTTGACAGGCATGACCTTATCATTTTTTGAAAAATGTTTTAATTGTTTTGCATGCATGTCCTTCAGAATGTCGCTCAGTTATTTTAAGGACATAGCTTCTACACCTCACCAGTGGTACCTTTAAGGGGTCAAAGCCCTGGGTCAGGGGGCCTGTGCCTCAAAAATATCTGCCAATGTCATCCATAGACAGTAAGGGGTGGGGGTGGGGGGTGTCATATTTTTCATAGGCCCCGGGATTTCTGGTCGAGCCCCTCGATGTCCATCCAATGAACTCAGTCACCCAATCATCTCACTCACAGAGGTTTAATTTTTTGGGGGAGAAATATGAGAATCTGTCTTTCATATAATTGCTACATTACAGTTTCCTATTTCCAATCTTCTCCCTCAATAGAGAATGAGTATTCTGCGGGAGACAGCAAGAGATCCCGACAGGGCGGCGGCAGCAGTGTTAGGAATGTTATTAACAGCCATGTACCGCGTACGCTCCGCGTGGGCGAGACGTCGCCTCATATCGGTGTGTGTTTGTGTAAGCCATAATTACCCCTCAGTTCTGCATCGGGATGAACACACAGCCAAATATCTGCGCTCACCCCAAAGCAGCTACATCATCTCTCAGAACATAATGGAGCTTGAACGATATTTCTCAAAACACATTAAGTGCAATGGCACACGGGGCGAGTTTTCGGATTCGGGACGTGATTGATTACGACGCCATAAAAACGTCAAGGTCGCCCCATAAATAAATCCATGGGGGCGCCTTGACTTTTTTACACATCAGCGAATAACAACAGCAGAGTCTACGATCTTTGTTTTGGATAACTTCATCCTATTAAAGATCGAATTGTGTTTCGTGTCTACAGTCTTGATAGAGACTCTTAAAAGGTTGATGGGACTGATTCAAGAGATAGCACTGTAGCTATAAGAGAGGGAGAAGACACAGTAAATGTGCTGGTTTCCTTCATGATGGGCCCACCAGACGGAGAGAGTGCAACACTCTGATTCAGACCATGTGGATGCGCTGGTTAATAAATCAGAGGACAAACCATGCCAAAAAAGCGAGAGAGAGAGAGAAGGAAAAGGGGGGGAGAGAGACAGAGAGAAAACCATGGCTGTTACAGCTAATGGTAAAATGCACTTGACCTTTAAATTGCTCAGTGCCTTGAAGCAGTTAATGCAGAAGAGTTTTCCTCTCCATCAGCACTCAGCGTGAGAAGATGTATAAATTAAAGACGTCACGTTCGCACAACAAAGATGCAGTGGCCACGCAGCGCGGCGCCGTCCCGCTAAACAAGGGAGGGAAGAGCAGGTCGGCAATCAGCCGGGTCTGTAAGTGCAGATTCATCACATGAATATAAATCGCCCCTTTGTTTTTCCCTTTCACTGGGAGACTTTATTCTTTCTCTTTTTTCCCTGTGTTTCCACAACACCTGTTATTTAGCTGTAATGGCTTTTCGAACATGTCAGTGTTTAAGCTGCTGGGAGAAGAATGATCCCCAGCTGCGCGATGTGCTCATACGTTCTCAGTGGCCATCGCAGCCATGGCACACGGAGATATTAGTCTAATGAAATGTGTACAGATTGTAATTGTGGTAATAAGAGGGCAGCTCTCCCGGGGAGCGCTGGAGAGGCAGCAGGAGCAACGAAGCGATAAACAGCCAGAGCATGTGAGAGAGAGCGAGAGAGAGAGAGAGACTAGGGAATAGAGAGAAATAGGAAGACAGAAAAAGGAGAAATAGGGAGACAGAAGGAATGAAAAAAATCAGGAAACACCGGGTGAGAGAAACTGAATTAATGAACGCGTCTCATTTAGCAACTAACGCACATTCGGTCTAAGTGGAATACCCCCCCCTCTCGCCTCCATATCACCTCTATCTTTAGAAGTGCACCGCAAAAATGCTAATGTTATTGTTTTGGGTAAGGTTACTAAAGGCCACCAACAGAGAAAGCCATTTTTTTCAGGGGGAGGTTGCACCTATTTCCAAATGTAAACAACCCTGACAGTCAGCCCATGTCGTCTCTTCACTTCATAGAGAAATGACAGGGAAAGGAGGAGAAAGGTAGATGCAGTGGCGTGTTTCAGCCTGGCTGTCATATAATTTAAACCATAAAGCCAACCTTCTATTTGACTGCTTAAGAGAGTTGAATGCATTAAGCATTGCAGTGAATAATTCAATCCAGCCACCAGCATTGAGTTCTTTCCATATTCAGTTTTTTTTTTTCTTTTTTGCTTTATTTTGTTCATAATTATCAGACCTATGCCTATGGAGGCTGGATTTACTCAAATGGCTTGTCAATTAGCTTTCCTTATGTTTGGCCTGCTGGCAGTCTGTCTTGGTAGATTTTTCATGTTTTTTTCCTCCCCTTTCCTTCCTGTAAGCTTTTTTACCTTCTGATCTCCTCGGCCTTGTTACTCACATTGCAGGAAAACAAGGCCGATGCGGTGCTCGTATACGCCCACTCCCTCCACAGATTCCCAGTTCATTAATGACTTATGATCTTTTGACCTCTGACCGCGCCGTTACACAACACCACCCGTGTTGCGGTTTGAACTACACTGACAAACACATAACAAATCCACAAAATTAAAAAAAAAGATTGTTAGCTTTGCCCTCTTCATATCTCTGTTTTATAGACAAAATGATTGCTAGAGAGGCCTGGCAAGAGCTTTTTTTACGTTTTTCTGACAGAATTGTGTTGCTCCATGGTGTCCCTCAATGCTGTACGCATTACCTGTGTTATTACTGTATCACACGTACCGTAGTGCTGGTGTTAAAAGTGTTTTTGTATAGTTTTTAAAACCCCGACAGAGATGTGGTTATTGGCCATATCATGCAGGTAGTTCTGCTTTTTATTTGACATCAGTGTATCCACACAGTGACAGACTCAAGTACTTTATTCATAGCGTCTTAAATCTTCTGGTATTTTGCAGCGTTCTAACAGCTGAGTCCTTTTGTAGTTTACTGTCCCCTCCATATTCTCTGTTTTCTCTATTACAACAGTGTTTATTTCGAATGACCTGTATATGGGGACAATAAGCAATGGCTATTTTCACCTTCGCTGCAACCTCAAACATGTTTTTACTGTCCTCCAATCAATTCATGGAAAATAGCATAATTATATTGATATATCCTATACCATAAAATTCCTAATGGGATGATATATTGAGAAGATTAATTTGTTGGTCAGGCAGAAAAAGACAAAGTTGAAACGAGGACCAGATCGTCCCTGGTTCCCTGCTGCTCGCATCATGTCCATGTGAAAGCAGAAGGATGATATTTTTCATCACATGACCTGACATTGGAACGTTCAGTAGGTCATCTCTCATTTCCTGTCATTGATTTCTGTGAGTGACATTTCCATGGCGCTAACATTTCTTGTTATTGTGTTTCTAGAGACCTTTTCCCCAGGTGATTCTTGGTCTCTTAGACTTTCTTAAGACCTGGAGAATCTTAAGTCCTTCTGTATTAGGACCCATGTTTTCTGTGGGCTTTAGAAGTTTGCACAGGACTCAGTCGAACTTCTTCTGTTATTTGTAGCTACTTTATAATTCATTGGTTTTTGTGCGTTGGTCTTCAACTCCAGACTGGAATAGTTTGAAAGGCTTTTGTAATTTAGAGTTGTAGTCCTGGTTGTTCTGTTTAGTAGTTCAGACTATTGGCTCGCACTTATTTTTAGGTGTTAATATTGACTTGTCGGGAGGTCCACAGGATTAAATATGCTGGACTGAAGATCACTGTAATTTTTTCCCATTTCAAAGTATACTCTCTAAGAGGGTGTTTATATAGTGACATTATGTCACTTTAAGTGTGATGATGACACTCACTTGGATCGTACACATTCGTTTGTTGCCATGTCGGTAACCTCAGTGGTTGTTTTTGTGTGTTTTCTTTTGTGGAAACTACCCAATAGCTACAAAAATACATTCCCCCAAGCTTGCAGTCATTTCCTAAAAAATGCATCAAAATTAGCCATCTGCTCCTGCACCCCGCCCGACACGCCCAAAGGAGAGAGGGGGCAGGAGAAAAAGGGGAAATTCCATTCATTCCATTAGAAATCAGCTGCATTTTAATGCCTGCTGATTACATCTCCTCCTAAAATGTCAAGTGCATTTCCATTTAAAGTGCTTGCTTGAATATCCGTGAAGAGGGGGAACGCCCAGCCCTCACAGTGCATCATGGGTGATGGAGGTTCACTTGGGGCCCCGTGACAGCTCAGAAACCCCCTCTCTTGGTGATTTTAAAAACAATGCATTCTAATGACCAATCAGCTCCCTGAATAGGGTGTGGCCATTACTCTCTGGGGTCCTCAATAAAACGAGCAAAAAAAAGCTAATTATTACTATAGCGCTTTTCTGGTGATAAGGCGTTTCCTCCCTGTCTGCATCAGTAATGAGCAGCTGTCGGCCTTTCATTACCCATGGTGCCCTGCGATGAGGACCGTAGACTGTGAACTGGAGGAGAGGGTTAACTCTCTTGGGGAGTCTACAGTGATACATCCATTTGAATGCCAGCAATCATCAGTAGGGTCATGCCACATAGCCTGGGGTCACTATGACTGTAAAGCAGATATTCTATACAAGGTAGTTTAAAGGGCCAAGCTGAGTCCAGTGTGTAAGTTCAGAAGTAGCCATTGGGTGGAACCTCTTTCTAGCTGCACTGGTGTCTTGTCAGTGACTGTAATAAGACAGCACAGATGAAACCGGGCATTATACTCACCAGTTACTGTACCACAGAATTTATGCTAGCTAAAATACAACTAACATGAACTAATATTAGTATCTTAGAATTCACGTCACTGGCAGTGAACTAGAATGACAGTCATATATAGAATTAGGATAAAATTATTCAAATTATAATGCAGGCCTTTGTAAGATAACAAGCACCTTAGATAACCTCACACTGAGCAACACTGAATCATTTACCATGAAATTACTCATTGTTGTGTAACAAAAGTTAATTAGTTTGTAATCAACTCTTGTGAATACTAAGTGACAAAACCTCACAGTAATAACAACTTATCATAATGACCAACCTGGTCAGGATTTCAGGGTACAGTTCAAAATCTTTGAGTCAAAGCTCCCACACCTACTCCCCCTTGTGGACACCCAAAGAGCTGCAGATTTCCTTCTTAATGCTGATGGTTGCATTAAATTGTATGTCCAAATTCATTTGTAATTCTTTACCAAATTGCATAATTAAATGTCTTATTGGAGTGACTGAAGACCAGACCAGCACTTTCAAGGTATTTCCTAGAAATGACATGCCTTAATGTTGAATGAATTAATCAAATTTAACATGACAAGATTGACCACTTGCAAATGTTCTGCTCTCTCCGATTAAACCGTGCTGTCTATAACATATGTTATCAGTTTAGCACGGGGACAGCAAACCCAGCTCTCTCCTCCACTTTATTTTCACTGCTAAAACAGCCCAGCTTTCCATCCAATTTCCAGTTTCCATCACGTTAGAATCTTTGCTTCTGAAATACTGTGACTGAATTGTGACTGAGCCCTAGGGCAAAAGCCTTTAAAATCTCAGTGGCAGCAATCAGTTCATCCAGTTCTTCACTGACCCAGCGGGCCTGGATCAGAAGACATCACATCTATCCGTCATGTCTGGAGAGAGCCTGAGAAAAGGAAAAAACCTTCGGAAGGAAAAAAAAAAAAAAACTAACGTTGTAGAAATGCCGAATAACCTCTCAGCAACACACTTGAGGAAGGTAATAAGAATTTAATTGCGTACGGCAATTCTTTTTTAAAACTCCAAAAGAAGAAAGTGATAGTTTATTTGTAGCAAGATTTGATAAATAATTCAGGCATGCCTTGGAGCTGGAACATATATTGCAGGTGCGGGAGACAGGGGTCGGGCCTCTGATGGAAAAGCAGGATGAAACAGATGTAGCGGCAGCGGCCGTTCTGTTACAGCGGTATGATCCGTGCATGAGGGCACAGAGTGGAGGTATGCCATGTCAATCATCCAGAGTCTGCTATGTTTTCTCAGGGTGTTAGCAGTGCTATGTACATTCTCCTCAATTTTTAATACGAAAAAAGCCCAGCTTTTTTTTCTGCAGGCCTTCCGAATTGTACACTTACGGCTGTACTGTAGGTTTTAAAATATTCTTTGTAAGGGGGTAGAACAAAGGCGTATTTGTTCTTGCACTGTGAAGGTCTTCTTTGTTGGTTCGACCTTTCGAGTTTCACACAAACATCCCGAGGATTTGGGAACTCTCTCCACCTTTGAAGATTCCTCTGTGAGACGAGTGTTAATTAGATGACGGTCTCGCTCTGTGTGTGTTCCTGGGGGTTCAGTCAATCAGGTCTCCGGGTCCGCTCACCTGGAGTTACCACCTGCATTTTAATAAGGGTTCATTGCGGAAGGGCTGCCGCATTCATCCCCTACTCCCCACTTTAAACCCGAGTCATGACTCAAGACGGGTTAGCCTCATAATTGATCCTGGAGATTCTAATTACACTTCATCGGTTGTTCTGTAGTCAAGTGAATACCTTTCATCTATGGAGGAGATAATAGTAGTGACACAGAGGAGGAGAGTGGAGAAAGTTTCTCTGCTGGAAAATATATACAATAATGTTGCAAAAGGTGAAAAACAATGTTAAGAAGGTATATGAT
Organism: Albula goreensis; assembly: GCA_022829145.1. Taxonomy (NCBI): domain Eukaryota; kingdom Metazoa; phylum Chordata; class Actinopteri; order Albuliformes; family Albulidae; genus Albula; species Albula goreensis. The sequence goes on from CM040744.1 coordinate 8,054,537, forward strand.
ACATATTTCTGGGTCATTGATTTTAATGAACAGAAACTAAAGAGATCAGCATATTAGATCGGTAGGGGCGTACTCAGAACGACTCAGAGTGCTTAGAGGTCAGTGAAAATCATAAAACTGTTTTATTCATAATACACAACTTATCAATTATTTAAAGACTGAAAAGAAACTACAATTGGTCTACTTTTCTGAAGTTGCAATATTTGTGTTGAAGAAGCAGACTCAGCTATTGTGCCTTGAAAATGAGAGAGATTAGCTATCTCACTGACTTAAACTGCATTACTGAGCTAGAAAACAGCTACATTATACATCTGTTTCTCACAATCTTTATTGACTCAGCAGTGGCATTTAACCCACTGTGGGAAAATGCCTACACAAAGAAAATGGAGAAATGCTTCTGAAATGAGACAAGATGATGTCACAAGCATAGCAAAACTCAGCCCGAATGATGTCACCAGCGATGTCATACTAAGACTCGTGTAACAGAGCGATTTCATCAAACACAGGAAGAGAAGGAAGAAAAGCAAAGTGCTCTGATATGGGTCCTTGTGTGCAAGGCCTGTTTATTCATCTATCATTTTTATGTCCTTCTTCTGTTTGCATATTTTATCCCGTAAACAACATGAATGATGTGCCGTGTAATGCACCATAATCGAGATTTATTAAATCCCGGTTTTTTGATCAAACGCTCAGCACTCTCAAATGATTTATTTGATTTAATTAGTCGGCGGATGTAAAACGGGTCAGTGTGATGAAAAGGTAAAGACGAGCGAGGAGGGACACATAAATAACGCTCCCTTTCTCTCTCCGAGTGCTGGATAATGACGGGGGGGCTATAATGCCCAATTAGATTAAAAGGGTCCCAAGAACAATGGCAGGATGTGGAGCTGTGAACCTGTCTCCCACCAATCAGGGAGACGGCGCATTGATTAAAGTTAAACGGGTCCGTTACTGACATCAGCACGCTGTTTATCAGCCGCCTCGGCCGACTCCTGCGCCACGCTCCCCGCCAAGCGGCGGCACGGGAGGACCAAGCTCCCCTACTCCCCCACCACCACCACCCAGGTCTGTGAATTTACACAGCAAGGAGGGCCGATCAAACTATCGCTGTAAAAAAACCAGCTGATTTACTCAGCGGGATCACGTAAAGGGGAGGGATAGGAATCCACTGTCGACAAACTATCATCTTCTTAAGGACACTACTGTTTCTTCTAAGGGGGCAGATCCACTCTCAGTAACCTGATTTTGCCTTGAGGACATTCACTGTGCTAGCGCATAGTTAAACAAAAGTACTAGCAAAGGCAAAATGCAGAGGAGAAAAAAGTTGGCAGAATTTCCATCCTCTGAAAATGGAAACCAGAGAAAGAAAAGAGAAAGTTTAAATGACATCCTATAAGGACAGCTCCACACATCACATAAATCAAGAACCACAGGTGCCTATCATTATCACACCTTGTGTAACTAGGACCTTGTTCTGGTATTAATTTTTACACTTTGTAACACAAGAATTCAGGTGAAATGTCTTTTTGAAAGTTAATGAAATTTCTTCCCTGGGAATAAAACACAACTGACTGGTGCCCTTAAAACTACATCGCATTGACACCCAATTTAAAACACATTTTCCTGGGGCTGATTCAAAGGTAAAATCCCAGTGAAAGAGTTGGGTGAGATATTCCACAATTTTGGGTTCTGTCAGGGTTATTATGTTGATGTATGCTTGATTTATACAAGTAAACAATTTTCCAATGGTTTACCTTCACATTTTTCCAAAGAAAGCATAAAATGAAAACATTTAAATCTCCAGTTAGATATACAAGACAGGTAGTTATTTGTCCAGTAAACTGTGGAATATTTATTTAAGGGGAGCTGCCAGACGCATTCTCGGAAGTTAGTGTGATCCAGGTAGTATAGCCATCAACCCATCTTTGCCTGCATAAGCACGTTCAACCTCATAATTCATAAGGAGACAATCTAGTCTGTAAACATCTTTATGACTTCAAACAAGCTTTGTCCGGTCACTGAGAGAAAGGGTTATTCTTTAATTAGAGAAGTGTTGGGCCCTGAGCCGAGAGAAAGACAGGACCCGAGAAGATATAAAGTGGGTGGAGTTATACGTGATTAACGAGGAGACATGATTAGTCTTTGCAAATGAGTAAATAAATTATGAGTCTTTTATTTGACTTTCATACCTGCTTCCTCTGTGGTCAGCAAATATTGAAGATGGGCTAAAGATTTATGCCCGTGGATGAATAAATTACTTTAATCCATGGTCCCGTGTCATGTGTACATGGAACTAGTAGATTGGATGCAGACCAAGGATGGACCACTTGGATGTGACATTGTCTTTTATGAATACAGTATCTTTCAATGACTGCAAATCATAAGGAATGATGGGGGGAAGCAATGGCGTGCACAGGACAGAGCGTAAGAAAGACATCTGTATCCTGACAACAAAGAGTTGTTGCTGTTTCATTTTCCCAGCCACTTTTTTAGACCCTCTGAGGCCTGGCTCTGAGGAATTCTAACCAACAGCCTCCCAAGATTTCAATCAATCGGAGTGAAAGCATTTAAATGCAAACAGGCCAGCTGAGCATTCACTAGTTTGTTCTGTCTTCATCTGGTAATTACAGGTCAGGCAGAAAAGAGGCGACCGACTCCACACATGCACAAATCAATTTCCCCCCTTTCCTGTTAGACACGCTGAGCAAACTCCTGAAGAAGGCTTCCAAACCAAAGTGAAGGCAGACGTTGTCTGAAATTTTGTACAGCGGCCAAGTACCCTTTAAAATGGCTAAATCAAACCTATACCATGTGATCAACCATAGTGCTCCCATTTTAACCTAAATGATTCAAATTCCACGGCGTATAAATTGATATTTTTAGGCAGCGCAAGCTTTTATGGCATTTTTTTTGTTTCATATGCTAACTATAATAACAATGTGCATGAAACATGATTTCATGTGAACTATGCCACCTCGTGTGTGAGTAAAAATTGTTGCTAGCAACAACACTGTCTTATCAGCAAACCTGTACCACTTCTCAAACCCCTCAGCAAGTTGATTACAAAATACTGATAAGCATGTTGTGGGGAAACTACTTAAAAAACTAAATTATAAACTTCTCTTTGTTGGAAGTAACTAAGCCATGATAATCCTAAAGCTATTTTTAAATTCAATTTTGAAGATGAACTGCATTAAAGCAACTTCATGCCCGTTAAAAACATTACGCACCAAAGTTCATGTTTCCAACAGATGCCTGGTATAAGGTGGTTTCAGTGTAGCTCACTATTTCAGATATATCTGGAGAATGTACGCAACTTATTGAACATGCTTTGTATGCACTTCTTTTCGCTCATGTTCTCACCTGCATGTTAGTGAGTTATTAAATCTGTGGCTGGTGAGGAGAGCAAGTTCTGTTTGAGTTCACATATGAATGCGAAAGCTTTCACTGCACTGCTGTTTACCTTCAAGGTAATGAAGTTTGATGGTATCACATGCAGAGACAGCACTGTAAAAATTATTGATGGGTTTGTATGTCTTTTCCTCTCTGTTACAGCTTGCTCATTCTACATAACAACCGCCGATTGCAATAGCTTGTGGAAGTTGCGTGTCTGGAAAAAAATGCTTTGAAAATTCTAGCTTTGCTTTCAAAATATCATTGCTCATTAATAAGAAAAATGCACTGGTGGTAGCTCTGTTTCTGCTATCTTGTTGCCCAGTGAACATAACTGCTAAGTACTTGATATGCCGCATGATTTTTTAAATTATTTTTAAAAATCTCAACACAAGGCAATTTAGTTAAACTAGAAGCACTGTTACATGTAGTGGTACAACAATGACAGGTTCAAGACCCCTCTGCAGTAATATCATGACTCACTTTTTATTCATCATCCAATTCATTTAGATCATATTGGGAAGGAGGAGAGGATTGTCTAAAATTCAGAAATAACTAAGCAACAGAAACAGAAGGAAAGCCCCAGCATGCGAATGGTTATTTTCCACCAACGTTGATAAGTTTTACATTTTTCAAAGCTCTAGATCTTTTTTAAACATTTCTGTTCTTCAAATTGGTCCTTCTTTGTTCACCATTATCTCACATTAACTGACAGAGGGAGAGTACAGACCTCTGGCCTATGAGCTGCTGAGAGCGAGAGGTGGCAGAGCGGCACTCTGCAACGGTGGGGCGGCTGGGCGCGGGGTCAGCGGGTTGCCCAGGGTGACGTTGAAGGTCCCCTTCAAGACTGTGTCCGTGATCGCCGGGCTCAGCTGGGGTGGGTGGAGGATGGGCAAAAAAAAAAAAACATACACCATGTAAATGGCAAAGAATCCATTAATGTCAATTTATACAACTCTACAATACTGGTTCTCAATTTTGTGCGACCTCACTAATGGAACCATATATTGTGGGCATAAAAATGAAAGAAAATCGACTTTTTAAAAGCAATATGTCTCAGCACTTTGATGGTTCTGGGAAATTCTAAATAACTGATTCAAATTTAAAGTTAGGCAGATATAATCAGTAAAACTGCAAACACACAAAATGTACCCTTCACCTTAAATACCACGTATCACATGTTTAAATCATTCATTCAAATAATCTGTTAGACAATGACAAAGTCATTTACGAACAAGTGTCCTGGAGAATGTCAACAACAATCTTGGAACAGAAACAAAAGTTATTGTTTTTAAGTGCTGAAAGGACAACCATACTTATATATATATAACTTAAAATGCCACATATGTATGTAGGTACAGGTGCAACCACCTTTTCCCATTCTTTGTAAAAAAATAAGCAGTACAATAAAGACTGAACTAAACTCAACCACCCGTTATCAAAAGCCGTGACTCACAATGACTAAATACAAGCCAGCATTATGTGTCATCTTTCTTCCTGGTTGTGTAGATTCTCAGATATTCCATTTCACTTTATATTTATATCCTTTATCACCATGAGGCAAACATTAAAGGTACAAACACTGAGAAAGTAATCCCAAGAGAGACTTGGTCTCCCAGCAACCAGCCTTCGAAAAGACACTCCTCCAAGGTGCACGAAAATTCTACCTGTGTGTGTGTGTGTGGGGGGGGTCAGTCAGACACCGCACAGTAGGCACTGGGCAGCCTATGCTGAGAGAACTTGATGACACCTCCCTGTTGACAGAGGGTACTCTAAATCCATATGGATTTATTCATTGATTTATTCATTCTCTCAAGCACTCGTTTGTGGTCATGCTGCGCTCTTACACCTGTCACAGGCATCCTTGACTGTTTGCAGGAACAAAATTAAGAAGTTATACAAGACGTTACACTATCTGACTAACTCTTTTCATTAAAAATGCATCTTCTTTAAGGTTAGGTTTGGGGGTCATGTCTAAATACATTATGATACAACTTCTTGACCAAAGTGAACTATGTTATATCATGGGAACAGGATACTATGGACATCATATAATTATTACATTGCACACTATTGAAAAAGAGCAATATGTTTTGGTAGATACTCTGATGAATGTTCTCCAAAGGGGGGTGCAGTTGCACAAATTGTGGACGCCGTTCCAGGGGTGCACAAACTGAAGGTCATAACCCCAAACTGGACAACAATGGAGTGTCACCAGAACTGTGAATTTGTGATATATGACTGGTATTATGTGGCTATTTTGGAACAGAATTAGTTCAATCTTTCAAACTTTGACTTGGAAAAAATGACAAGTAACCATACATCACCAATAAATGTCATATAAAGAGTACTGTACACTTACTTAGGTATTTGTTTGCAATAAGACATCACTCAATTTTGCCAATTCACTATAGAAAAGGTTTGTTTAACTGAAGATATCTATTTAATCTAATCACAATGACCGAACTTGCAATGGCACAATGGAAAAAATACAGTGTTTTGCCTTTAGCAATTTATGCTGGATTTATTACAAAACTATGTGGCATAAATTTTATAAAGTAGAATGTGACAGTCACATGGCTGCCATGGTTACCTTATAAACTACTGAAAAATTACATTTGCCCTGACACAGATATAACAAAAATCTTGGTTTTCAAATAAATTATATAGCAATTATGGAAGATAAGATTGTCTTTTTTTTATCATTCCTCCACAATTCTGGACTGTCAAAATAAAATCCAGTGAATTTGTCCTTACCTTAGAATAACAAATTTAAGGCTGTTTTTTGTAATGTTTTAGACCTCCTCCAATTTTGTGCAGTTTAATGGTTTGGCTTGAATAGTTCTGCCTCAAGACATCTTTTATTTGTCATTGTAATGGAGCATTTCTTCAGGTGGAAATACTTGCAGTAATATCTGTTTTTAATGGAATTTCACACTTTCTGTACCCAATATTGTGTCCTGAAATGTCTGAGTTTTTGACAAGGCTTTGAATTTTCATCTCCCAAACACCGACTTGATTGGGTTGGGTGTTCAAAACTGAGAGAACTGACAGAAAGTTGATATAAGGTGAACACTATTATTTCAGAGTGATGTTAACAGGGATAGGAGCCCACAACCCTCTGGTTCATAATCCAGTACTCCACCTACTACAGCAGACACTGCCCTAAAGTTGCTATGCTTACGGGTTCTCAAAGTGGCACCTAAAATATATTGACGCACTGTTGAAAAGACTTCAAAGCCCAACCCAAGAATCACCTCCTTGATTTGTGTGCGCTGCAGAAAATCAGCGGAAGAATTGGTATTCTCCAAGCAAATCCGAGCTGTTGAATTTGTATGCTTCCTTCAACAGCTGGAATTGGCTCGGTGCTCAGATGGGTATCGATCTGTTTGTGTGGGTTCAGCGCTAAGGCGCCCCTGCTTGCTGGAGGTCAGGGTGCCCCGGGTTCACCATGCATTATAATGGGATGCCAAGGGATTTTACGCTGCAGGTGGGCAGAGGCAGGGTGTGGGGGGAGGCAGCGATTAAACGACGCCCTGCACTCGCTGAGAGGTGGGGGGGGAGGCAGGGTGTGGGGGAGGGTTAGGAGCACTGAAATGAGTAAAGGGAAAATGAAAACCAGAGGAGGAGGAACAGAAATGCTGTGTTCTCTAAAGGATTGTGTGGATATACATATGGTGGAGATGCAAGCAACTATAAACCCCTTTGCTCCGGAAAAAGGGTAGCCAACCCAGGCCTTGATCTCATGGGTTTTGTTCCCGCTTTAAAATCAGCAACCGACCAAACCATACCCCAGGCCCATGTAAGGTGAATTAGTTGACCAATCACTCTCAATGCAAGTTTGGTGATTCCTGCTCTACAGGATATAACACACCATATCTGTTGCACAGGATACAGAGAATACCAGGACTTTCTGTTTGTCTGTTAATCAATCAGCATTAACTGGCTGGAAATGTGATATGAGAGGCATATCTCTTATTGCCAGTAGCTTGTTTTGAGCATTAATGTTGCTGGGAGGAATTAAATAAGATACTTAAACCTACACTTCCCTTGGCAAACGTTTGACCCACTGCAACAAAAACGGCTAATAACATAGCCGAGGCTGAGGGGAGAATCTCTAGCTATAGGGACTCGACCGCCGTTTGGTGAAACTATCACAACAATGAATTCTGTTTAGCACCGAGCCCAGATCTACAGCAACAATGTGTGGCACATTTAAAAGACAATTTAACCAACTTAGTCATTAATAAATTATTTGTTATGTAATGGTACTTTCAAAAGGATTATCTCAAGTAAAAACAGACGAATCCATTAAAATTAATCTTCATCTAAACAAATCACTCTGTTCTTATGAGTATGTTTGGACTGCTCCTTAATAACCCCTGCTTTGTACAGATAACACTTAAATTAGAAATTCAGTAGGCGCCGATGTGATCCAGTGTTTTTAAAAAGGCAAGCGTTTCTGGATAAGCACTTCAAAGGGAAGTCTTGGGAAGGCTTCGGTGAGGGACGCCCTCGTATCAATGCTTTTAAGGCAACAGCGGCGAGGGGAGACGCTCCGTAATGTACTTTAACAGTAATTAAGGCTCCACTCCCGCGCTGGGGCGCCTCCTCACCGAGAGTTCATCAAACTAACAACTGGCGTCCTGACACTGATGGCCGGAGTGAACCGCGGAACTGACGTCTCTGTTCCACGCTAATTACACCTGGTAGGATTGGCTGGGAACTTCAGGGGAGGCTTTCAAATCCAGGGGGCCTTCCAGGGGTCGAGGTGGGTATAGAAACCGAGGCTCTGCTAGATCAAGACTGTAACTTCACTCCCACTTGCCTAGCTCAGCCATAAATGAACCAGAACATGTCAGCTGTGTACACATAATGAAGGCAGTTTGAAGTGCAGCTATCACCTTTACTCGTCTCCCTGACACAGCTTGATCCAGTCCCACATGCTTTCAGCTACACACATTTCTATGGGAACGGCAGCCAGCAAAGATGCTTGCCTTCAAGAATTAATGCTACACTTTATCAATACTATACATAACAAAGCTAGCAAGATAACCGTGAATGCCTGGCACTAAATTCATAAATATTGTTGCATATAGCTAATGGCAATTACCAAAAGATAATCAAATTTAAAACAGATCAATAGAAATACAAATATCACCAATATGGAATATATTAATACACATATACAGTTTAAAATGGATATAAGTGCTTTCTAAACTGAATTTCAGTTTTAAACATTCAATGCAATTATTGTTACTCATAACCAATTAACTACTTATAACAGCATAATAACAAATCAAAATCCATACTTCTTGACCTAATTGTAATTTGCAGCAGCTTTGCACTAATGCGTTAAGTATTGATGTAATTACTAATTAGTGATTTATTATGTTGTAATTTGGGTTTCACAAAAGGCATTCATCCTTAGAACACATGAAGCTTCATCTTTGTCATCTTTGATTTAAGTTAGATATGGTCCTTCTGAAGGAGAGGAAAACACAACATTACTGCCCCCTATTGATAAAAAGTTCTGATCATTCGGGTGGTAAAATGTACAAGAATGATCTTGGGCAGTGTACTTAAGCCCAGGTATCGAGGGCCACCGTGTGGGCAGCTTTTGCTCCAGCCACACCCTTGGAGGTGATATCCAGAAAGTGAGGATATCTGGTGGATATCTATAGTGAACTCAGGTGGTGTAGTGTAGCGTGTGGCTGGAGCAAATACCTGCATTTACTGAGGCACTCAGAGAGGTTATAAGCCCTGAACTAAGTTTACTATGAGCATGTACATTAGTCAACATGTGCATGTGTTTGTGCAAAGGTAGGTGTGTGTGTGTGTGTGTGTGTATAGATTCAATCAACATTAGTCCTTAACTATGACCTACAATGACACAAATAGGGGAAGATGAGTGCATTTTGGTGGTCACTGAACTGGATTTGTGAAGAAAAACACATTCAATTCTGTTGTAAGAATTCAGGCCACAGAAAATTTTATTTAAAAAAGGGGTTTAAGAGATTATGTATTATATATTAGCAGAAATTACAAGGCATTCAAAGTACAACTACAATTCAAGTTCAATATTGTTATCATGAAAGTAAATTTAGTGCTTTTGTGAAATAGCAATTATGATGAGATTAGGATAAAGAAGAAAAAAGTAATTACTTTTTGGGGGCTATTTTCAATCATTTTATCATTATGTGAGTTTGTGATTCATCCAGATAGTATCTTATACAATGATTCATCATGTGGAGTCACCGAGAGTGCAAACTGCAGTCATGAGGACCATATATTCCTTGTGATGGAATCAGCGATATGCCTTTAAGCTTCTGAGACTCTCAACAACACCCAGCTTCCAAATAAACAGAGTTTCATTTTAAAGTTTTTCACTGTTTTTGCAGAGTAGATGTGCACACCATTCTTTGTACTACATAACACATTATCTACTGCTGCTTCATCCAGTCTTGGGTCCCTGCATACCTTGGGCAAAAGACGCCCCGTACAGTTCACCAGTCCGTCACAGGGCCAGAGAGACATACGAATTGTCACACACTCATACCTTTTGCCAATTTCCCAAGTCCACCCAACCTGTATTTCTTTGGCCTGAACCCAGAGAAAACAATGCAAATACAGGGAGAACAAGCAAATTCTTTGCTTTGAAATTTTGTTTTGATCAATGATATGATCAATCATGTCATATATTCACAACTGGTCTTTTTACTATTATTATTTTTATTATTATTACAGGACAATGATGTATGGGACATTTTATAATTAATATATATATAAATATATAAATGAACAAATATGTGAAGAAACACATTCTCCCTTACTTATTTCTGCAGTTTTCGATTTCTAACTTCTCCAGTCCAAGGTAGCCTACTTACTGAACTTACTGGAGTTGTATCCAATTTTTGTTGTTTATCCAAACAAATTTAATATTCCATAAACACACACTACACTAAAATGCCACTCACGCTTAAGTCTTCATCCTCTCTGACACACACTCATAACCGAACACGCACACAGAGATGCGCACGCACACACCCACATAGACATCTCTTCATTACCTCTTCTCTCAGTCTCTCTGCCCCATTATCTCCAAGGTGACTTCATGCTCCCCAGTAAATGGGGCCCCATTAGTGATCTGCTGCAGAGCTCTGACTCCACAAATTTGTGCCCATGCCTAAAGTTCCCCCATTAGACTCGTACTCAAACAGATTTACTGTTATTACATCACACGGTCACAGTCACCCACACCCATGCACTCCTGTTCCACAACGTCAGAGTCAAACCAATTTATTGTTACCGAACAATTACCAGCCATGAGCAACGCTACCACCCAACAATGAAGCTCCGTCTCTCAACAGGACTCTTCACACAGTAATGTTTAATGCAGCTTGGCCTATTAAGACTGAAGGACGGGTAGGGAGGGTGGGGGGTGGGGGAGTGGAAGATCATATAAAACACTTCACAGGATTTAATAAAGGAACACAGACTACAGTATCATAGGGAGGCGTCAGTTCCTCAACTCAAGGCTCCGCAGTGGAACGACGAGCCCATGGATTCCCATGAGGGTGCAGTTCAAACAAATACAGCACCAGTGCTGACCTTCAGCACATGATTAATGCATTCTGCACTCAATAATTATCGCCTTTTAACAGTATCATAGTCATTTTTATTCACTAAGGTACCAGTTCTAGACATATAGACCCATAAACATAGATGGCGCAAACACACTACTTTCACTTCAGATAAGACACAGATAAATGTAAGGGGTGAGAATATGGATCGTCAGTGGACTTATTCACATCGTTAGGAGTTGATGTTGAGTTGAATCACCTCATATGTGGCTGGGCCAGGTGTGATGTCCTTGGGGCCTTTGAAGCGGTCCTCCTGGGAAACAATCAGGGCCATCTTAGGAGTGGACTTGACCATAGGGTTGTATTGTCCGGGGCCTAAGAGAGAGGCATTCTGGGTAAATGCTGAAACCTATCCGCTCCAGCCAGACTCACAGCAGTGCGTGAGAGTGACACTTAGCGACGCGCACTCAGAGTGACCCAGCTAACACAGACGTATTCATCTCAATCTGTCACTGACGTGGTGAAACAGATGCTTCGCACACAAATAAAGGACGAAAACAAGAGGGATGGGAGAATCGTTTAATTATACCACATCTCCAGTGGGAATGTGACATTTGCATTGAGAAGGGGGGGGGAAGGGGGTTGGAAACACGATATTAGATTGGACAAAAAAAAACTATGGGTAAGCCTGGGGGTTCCCGAGCGACGTTTCCCTAAGCGAGAGCCAAGTGCGTGCCTGACCCCAGGGTATAGCGAAGCTGCTTACCAAGGCAGGAAAATCTGATTGCATTTCAAGTTCCACTGCACTCCAAACACTCCCATTTTACCTACAGTACACACGGTTGCTTGGTCCCTATTATGATAGGTGTGTTTTTTAATTTTTTGCTGCTTTTGTGAAGCGAGAGGGAGGCGGGGTTGATGGGGGCACGTCTAAAAAACGCTGAATCGTTAAATGTGTTTTAATCAACTTGACATAAAAATGAGATTGCGGCAAAGGGGTGGGTGTAATACGTATGACACATATTCAAAAAATGCAAATTAAATATTGGTGGAAAGGAGCCGGTGGTGTGTTTGAGAACACGCTTCGCAAACAGCCAAATCTATTTATATGCAAATCCAGCAATTGTTAAGGGATGGACAGAGGCTCGGTCACAAGGGGAGGTATAAATTATCCAAAGAAGTCATTAATTTTACCATTTTGAAACAACATTTTTGAAGGGAGATCTTATTGGTGTAAATATTTGGTTAAGTGCACAGTGAAATTGGCTGGTAACTTTGGGGCTTGTCGATATTACGAGAGTTTACACAACGCGATAAAAAATACCGCTTGGATGGTCAAGCATCACAGTTGATTTGTGAGATAGCAGGTGTGACCTTTACAGAATATCAGAGCCTAATCTATTAAACTCCTGAAACAAATAGAGGCACGCTCCTTACCGTGCATGGAAAACAATAGCGATGCTACCGCAACAAAAGCAAAGCTAGTAGGATACAGTGTATCTGTAGCCGTATCTATACCAAAGCACCCCTCATCTTCTGAGCTGCACAGAAAAATGCTGGGAAAAGATGGTAAAGGAAGAGGAAGAAGATACATATATGTATTTATTATCACCACAATAATGAAAGTTAAGGACAAATGGCAGTGAATTCCTTGTGCAGGAAGGATGGCAGTCTCTTGCTTGTCTGAGGGCTAAGTTGTTCAAACAGTAGTGTGTATAATGGGTAAGGAGCTGGGCTTTTGAGTCCCAGCCAGGGGACCACTGATGTACCCTTCAGCAAGCTACTTAGCCTGAATTGCTTCAGTGAAATACCCAGCAGTATTGGACAGTGCGTAGACATGTAACCTCCATAAGTCGCACTGGATAAGAGTCCCTGCTATATGTAAATATTATACTCTTGAGTGTAACAGAAAGACAGAAGGGAGGACTAAAACTGACATACCCTCTGCTAGAACCAAATATAAATCTATTAATTTATAATTCAATTAATTTACCAGCTCCCTCATTTGATTAAGTTAGAATTTCTAAAACCAATATTCATGATTGGAGCTGGAGTATGAATACATCATGAGGGAGAGAGCACTCAGGCAGAAATATTTCCTTGCAAGTTCGAGTCTTTAAGTTTGTTGGGGCCATAGGTGCTCATCTCTCCAAACTAAAAAAGCCTGCAATAACCCACTTTGGGCTATGTACCTTGACTTTCTCTCTCATTCAATATGAGCTAGCTGTATTTTTGACCTTTTATCTTCATCCTCGGCATTATTATCTTTAAAAATAGTATGCAATAAAGCTGGCACAACATGAATTAGAATTAATGTTGAATTTAAAAAAAATATTCCAAAATACCACATGAACAGAGAGCTTCAAGGTGGCTTCGGCAAGGTGGTGCAGTTCCTGGTCACGTCTGCTGTCTGCCCTGGCACCCTGGTGGTTGAACGACCTTCCCACGGAGGTCAGAACATCAGAGTCCCTGACCGCCTTCAAGGGCAGACTGAAGACTCACCTCTTCAGAATGTACTTCTCCTCATCCCTCCCTCGCTCTTCTACTCAGTCATACCTTTTATATTACTGATAGCATGGTTGTTTTATTTGTGCTAGGATTGTTTCTGCGGTTGTTGTTTATTTCCTCAGCAGGTTCTTTGCTGAATCCGTGTCCTATCTTATGTTGTCATTTCTGGCATTTGTGACCTTCCTTTAGCACTATTGCCACTCTTGTTCCTGACTTATGCACTTTGAGCAGCTAAGTGCTTGTAGTGTAGTGTAATGTAATGGTGTCATTATGATCGGTCCTATTTGTCCAACGTAAGGATATAGGTGGGATACTTCGAGGAACATGGTACCTGGGATTTCAGGGTCAGAGAGCTGGAAAGAAGAGACTCGAGGGGCAGCACTCAGAAAGCAGCTCTGTCGTTTCCTGGCCCCCTCGTTCCTGGGCAGTACGTAGTAGCTGCGGCCATGGGTCTTCTCAAAGGACTCGCAAACATTGTAGTAGCTCGGTGGTGGGGTGGCCTGGGTGGGAAGGGGTGGGAGGGTTAAGAGTGCGCAGGTTCTCCTACATCAAAGAACTACAAGTTTGACTGATCTAAAGACAGAATCCCTCCAATGATGTCATTTTCTGGAAACTCTAGTGATAAATCCGCTTATTGATTGGCTGTGCAATGTTGTGTGGCTGGGACTGTTCCTTTCTGGGGAACCTGCCAAAAAGTTAGACAATCAAACCGGACCCAATATCACATGCAGCAACACATACGGTACCCTGAATCATACGATCTTCTTGATCCCGAGCCAAGGAGAGCTTACTGACATTGCAAGGGCAGCTGAAACTATTTGAAAGCAATCAGCGAGAACAAGTAAAATTCATTAATTAGACAGTGAGGTGAAAGGGGAAAACGGGAGGCTATTCAGCACTGTTCCAGCTCATTTTTCCTAACTTTTCCTTTTTTCTTTTTTCTCCTGAGTTAGTGATATGCAGTCAGAGATTCATGGTGTTTTGCACAGAGGGTACGTTCAGTACAGTCCACCTGGGACATTTATGCATGTTCATTTCCTGTATATTGCTTACAAACATTTTAAATATAACTCTTCAATTCCAGGTTCTCTGCACTGTACCTGTCAATGATTTATACAGAAATTGTGGTACTTACTTATTTCAACCAATAATAAAAACCTCAACGCTTTTAAGCCTTTTTCAGCCCCTCGCAACAGTTAGCAGGTTAGCATGGCAAGCAACTACATGTTTAAAAAAACATAATAATTTTCCAACAGTCCACAAACTGTATGTTGTTATTATTCATTTTTGTGACTGCTTAAATCAAATTAAATCTTTTCAGTTTAATGTACAGCAAACACTAAGTCCCAAAAATACACAGGAAAAGGGGACTGAGACTCTTGTGGTACATTGTGATCTCATCGTGAGCGTGAGGTGAACAGAGGTCTAAGTCACATCAATAACGTCACTGCGGAGTCAGACACAGCTTCCCCCTCCACCCAGTCCTCCAGCAGCACTGTCTGACAGGTGCAAAGACGTTCCTCCCATTAGGCCAACGTTAAATCCAATAAGAAGACAAATCAGTCCACTGTCTGTCCCTCCAAACCTGACCCTCGACCCCAGTCCCACAGACAGCACTCTGCAGGGCCCCCGACCGAGTTCTGTAACTTAATCTACCACCCACGCTGACCATATGAGCCTTTGTCAAAACCGCAGGGGTTGCGATATCACTCACTGGCACTAATGACCAAATCCTTCGGGGGGAAAACATCAAAGACACAAAGTCGGCAGGATCCCTGTCAGTCTTTAATAATAACAACAGTATGATGAAGACAGAGAGTAGATTCACCGTAATTCCGACCTGGCAGTAAAGGACACGGTATATTTATGTTGTTATTTTTGTGTGGGCGCATGTTTAAAATGATGAGTAATATCGACAGAAGGAGAAAAATGCACTAAAACAAACAGTACTTTTCATTTTTCAGCCACTCCCATGGGCCTCTCCAGCTCCTCCTTACATCTGTATTGTTACTGCATGCATCTTGTACACCTTTATTGAAGACTGTATATTCAGCATTGTAAAGTGTAAAATATTGAACTATGTTTGTCACTATTGTCCCATATTTTAAGGTTTGCTGTCTCTGCATTCCTCTTGAAGACGATAAATCATTCCGTTGTAATGTATTCTATTCTTTTTATACTGTGTTTATTTAGGAGTCTCAAGGGAACTTGAACTCCGTTGTGACAACAAATATGGCCTATAATTTTTGTTTCATACTGTTTTTTTTAACCTGGAAATGCATAGATTTTTTTTCAAACTACATTCCAAATCTCCCTACATCTTCACTTAAATGTTACATGCCCCATATATTTAAAAAAAAAAAGAAATTTACAGTTTCCTAACGTTAAGGGAAACTATTGATTGATTAGTGTTTATAGAACGAATCACACTCCCTGCTGATAAAAATCGTGAATCCCTTTGTCTCTGCATTAGACATAGGCTAACCTTGGAGAGTGATTTCTACACTAAAAATAGTGGCACCCCTCCAAGACAGCCGAATCGTCTGATACATGAGTTATCAGAGCATTCCCACCTCGCTGAGCGGTGCCGCTTTCTGCATATTCTGGGTCCCACCTGGCTCTGCTCATGCAGAGAGCGCTGTCAACTGATGGTACAACACTGTCAAAGAGTTCTCCTTGAAAAAGGTACCGTTACCAACATACCCCATGCCAGAGTTTTTGGAATTCCACTGACAGATCTCATTTTCATAACTTTACAAAGGTCAGTTGAAGCTGTCTAGCCAGTTCTTAGATGGATCTGGACTAAAGATTAAATATTCACAGTTAAGTTCTACACACATAACAAGCAACATAATAATGTTTACTGACTAGAGATGAAAGATGCTAAGATAAAAACAAAAATGTTTTTAGAGATGCAGCAAAGAAGATGCTCCGGTTTTATGTATTTAAAGTTTACAGCATGCTTTCTTTTGATTGTCTCTGATGCCCTTTTCAGAAAGCATTTATGCACAGAGGGTAGACAAAATAATATAAACACTAAACAGTACACACATATTTATTGACTAAAACAGCATTAGGCCACCCTTTGCCTTCAGAACAGTTTCAGTCATTCATGGAGTTTTATTATACATGCTGTAACATATATCTAGTGGGATACTGGGCCATTCTTCATCCAAGAAGGAAAGCCTACAGTTCTTTGAGAGATGATGGAGGTATAAATCTCCATATTGCAGAACTCTCCATAAAGGTCCAATGATGTTTAGATCTGCCAATTGGGGAAGCCATGAAA
Source organism: Albula goreensis (assembly GCA_022829145.1). Taxonomy (NCBI): domain Eukaryota; kingdom Metazoa; phylum Chordata; class Actinopteri; order Albuliformes; family Albulidae; genus Albula; species Albula goreensis. The sequence goes on from CM040744.1 coordinate 8,071,310, forward strand.
GTTGTCTGATGTCATCCTGGTGCTCATGAAACCACTCTTGATTCCATGCAGAATAATAATTGAACCTAGTGACCCCAACAAGAGACCTCCCATACCATAACAGTCCCACCACCATCTTTAAAGGTTGGGAAATAGGCTATGTGGATTTAAGGTGTCCTTTGAGTTTTTCCAAGCGTAAGTCCATCAGGATGTAGAAAAACGAATGTAAGATGACCCATGAGGCCATATTACTGTCTCCCACTGCTCGTCCATCCAGGCTTATGCACATTATGCACATTATGCCATGTAATACTTTGTTCCATACTGGCCCTTCTTAGAAGTGGTTACTAAAAGCCAGTCTCACCAAAAATATCAGCTTCTTGAAGCTCACAACATACGGTGTTCGTTGAGAGGGGTGGAGGAGGTGTAGATTCAATTCTTGGTGGATATTTTTGGGTCTGCAGTTTTTAGCAGCTATCCTCTTTCCTGTTGCAGTTTTGACTTGTTATACACCATCATAATTTTCCACACTGTTACTCTTGATGCATTCAATGACTTTGCAGTTTCTTTGAAAGACTCACCTGCATTGAGTGCACCAACCATTTGACATCTTTATGGTCTGCTAGATCTCTCATATTGCTGCAGACACTCACATATGAAAGTACATATTTTACAGCAAAGCATATTGGTAATTAGTATGGACATACTTATGAAACACAGGTGTTGACTTTAACTGAGTTTCTTAAAAAATATGTTCTTTTTATTTGGCTGTTATTTTGTCCAAACCCTGTATTTGCTGATCATGATAATTCTTAACTGTACACTAGTATAAGAAAGGAAAATGCTTTTCCCACAGTTTTCTTAAAGTTCATTTTTATTTTTTGAAACAATATTTGCTCGTCTCCACTGTTTTCAGAATAAAACCTGGCTTTTTAAGGGTAACTGGAAAAGATGAGTTTTGATAATAAAACCTCAGAAATATAAGATGCAGGCAGACACCTGGCCCCTGTCAAAGCCGTAGAGAGTGCCCATTTATTACTCCATGGAAATGTACAGATCTCTCAGCCATTCACACACACAGCATCTTCACTTCTGCTCAAAGCCTGTTTTTGTTTTCTGTCGTCTGCCTGAGGATTAAGTAGAACATTTGTGCTATTTTTACGAGTTTTTCTGAACGCTGTATTGAAATATCCGCGGCCGAACTTGCCGGCCCACTTTTCTTCTTCTTTTTTTTGTTCTCTAGTTCAGCCGTGATCTGTTAATGACTGCAATTGGGCAGAATTAGCATTTCATTAGATGTTACAATGGTGAGGGGCAATCAGAGACCGCGAAAATGACACGGTAATGAGACGATTGGCGGAAACGAGACGGAAAAAAAGGTGGCCCCGCTCTGTCATTTCCCTCACCTGTCAGTCCACCTGAGGATGCTGACAGCACCTCCGTTCATGGAGCCGAACGGCTGCGTGACTCCCACAGGCCCTCACTGTGTCACCCAGCGCCAGCGCTGCAATTAAAGCCGATGTGATGTTTAACTGAGCTTGCCTTCCTGACTGATCACAGATTGACAAGAGTTGGTAATGCATTCAATTAGAATGCAGCACTGCCCGCTTCTATTCTCTGTCTATGCACTCGGCACACCTCTGACAGAAACTAATGAGAAACTGACAGGGGAGGTGATGAAATAGTGCATTCATATTTTGTTTCCTTTTCCCTGGTTAATATCCATAATAGGGGTGCCACACAATATGATGAAATGAACTAATATGTTTGTGGGAAATGCTTTAAGACTACAACTGCATGAGTTCTGACTCTAAAGTCTGGTTTGTGAAGGTAATTTTGAGCACAAGTTATGATCACAGGCTGTCTGTTTTAGATAAGAGTCTTGACAGGCTTTGTTATGGCATCGCTATCATCTCAAATGTTCAAGGTGCATGACGCGCTGTTCTTGTCTATATCACATCCTGAATTTAGCCCTATTTCCACCCACAGTTCATGGAGAGGAAAGACAGATCTCTTTAGGCTTAGAAAAAGGACGGTGAGGTGGAAATTTGATTGAGGTTTTAGAATGTCTAAAAAGGGATTAATATGGTTATATAGTTACATAGATTACAAGGGATATTTAAGATTAGGGCCTCCGGGTGGATAATTCAGGGAGTAATAGTTCAGGAAGGAAGTGTGAGCCTGTTCGGGTCCCAGCTGTGCCTTTCCAGGCTATGGCTAGAGGTCTACACTAGCGAAGCAACAACTGGTACAGCATCACTGGGGAAGTTTGTCATAAGTTTAAAAAAATCAAGTCTATATGGGCTGAATGGCCTGTTCCTCCTTACATAGCATCATAGAGAAACATTTTGTGACACTCCAATTAATTTGAAAATGAAATCAAGCATATGCTCTATTCGCATATGTAACTGAGTGAGAATGAAATGAAAGGGGTCTGTGCAGCGGGAAATCCTACTAAAACCCTGGTTTTCAGTGATATACCGACCATGTCATTGGTTAACTGTGATGGACAGTTCCACAGGGCAGCACATGATTGGCTGTAGTGTTACTCAGAGAAACAGGGTTTCCATTGGCCGAGCTTTCCATGTCTTCACACGGGAGTTGTTGCTTGTGGTCTACTGGGCACCTGCATTGAGCTGATGGACTGCCAGGTGAAAAGAAGCAGCAGCCGAAAGTACATCCAATAGGAAAAAGCCTGTCTGTATTCTCCCGCATTTTCGAATGGGAGAGGATGAGATGGGGCGGACAAATACTTTTAGGCAGTTCAAATATGAGAACATAGAAAACAGAGGATAAAAATTGGTTCAAAAACGAAGAAAATGAGATAAATGATGGGAGGACTTATTCTCATCCATCTTAAAACTGTAATATACCAGGCCTCTGTGAGCGCTCATCTCTTCCAAGTTATTTCCCCAGAACTCATACTCCATTTCCACTCTCATAAACACATTCCTTACTTCAGGCTTCTACGGTTTTCAAAATGGCTTGCATTATATCTCTTCACAAAATATCCAGTTTTTGATCCCTAAAGCCTTCAAAATTGCCCCCTGCTGTTCATTCTCCTCTAACTTTTGAGTGGGCTGCCAATAACCAAACTCTCCAGAATCCTTTCTCAGTGGTTGCCTCTTGATCCTCTCCAATCTTCGTATCAGTCACCTTACTCTCTATGGAAACTGCTATTCTGTCTGTAAATGACTTTTACAGCCTCCCTGCTGTAGATCTGGCTTAAATTTTCTTGATATCCTCACAGTTCCTGATACCTCACTTCCCTTTATTAATCTCTTAGCTTTCTCAAGCCTTGCTTTTCTGTCCACTGAGAAGAAGCATTTTCTTCACTTATTTCAATCTTTGTAATAGAGTGCATGACTCTGTGTATAACTCTGTATACTGTATATAGATCCCATCCCTATTTTACCTATTCTGCACATAGGGTTTGTTTTCACTTTCCATATGTAGCAAATGTCAGAAACATGACCAGGAATGTGAATTCCTGAAGACAGTGATGTCACACACTACAGCTTGAATAGAAGTGCATTTGATTCCTTTGACTTGGAGCTTTTGTCCTTTAGCTCAGCTAGACAGCTTTAGGCAGCTAATGGGATATATTTTTGTTCCATACAACATAGGCCAGATCTGATCAACCCCTATTACCCTGTGGTGCATTTGGTTCTTATGAAATGAATCATGAGGAAATCATTCGACTGATGTTTGTGCAAGAGTTTAAAGGGGGGAAGGTGGCTCACGATGTTCAGAAGAGTAAATGAGCATGTCAATGATCACTACAGAAAGCAATGCCTCCCCGGAGTCTGCAGAAGAGTGCTACCAGTTCCCTTAACTAGGGGCCTGTGGTCTTTACCTCAGTGAGCTAATTATATCTCCTGTTGTGCAGTGCAGATGGCAAGGGTCGCTGCTCAAAACCCACAGCACACCTTCCCTCGGTACAGTAGTGCCAGTAACACAGATAATGAGACTAATGCTGATCAGTGCGGTAGTTTGCAGGGGGAGAATCTGGTTAGTGGAGTTCAGAAGTGTAAGCGAGCATGTGCGCATCCAATAGGGGAGGTGATGTCACCCCCTGGAGCCTGAATAAGAGTGTGATTGGTTCCCATAGCTGGAGACCTTTAGCCTTTAGCTCAGTGAGCTAATCATGTCTCTTGTTGCACAGGGTAGGCAGCAAGGGCTGCGGATGGAAACCGACAGCTGAGCTTCACCCGTTACACATGCAATAGCTTGCTTTATTACTTCAGTACAAATTAGGATGCATAAAGATTTCTCTTTTCCCTCCCCTAATTCCCTGGTCTCTCATGAAAGTTCATCCTACCTTTTCGACATCTCTTTCTGAATACATTCCATTCACCGTAAAATCTAATCACTCGTGTCCTCTGTCCTCATCATGACTTCCTGCAGGCCTCTCAAATGCCTACAAGTGTCTTGCTCTCTCCTGGTCATCCTGTCAAAAACCCAAAGGTCATTTTTGACTTTTATCATTATCTTATTATTCCTTCTCACACTTTATCTTTTCACCTTTATATGTATAACCTGTCTTTTGTTTTTCTCAGATGGTATTGAGACCCCTTGTCTACAGAACAATACTGAAAACTCTCTTGGGCTTAAACATTAATGCAGGGTATGTAAATCTAATGACCTCCACTTTTAAGGGCTATAATTTGACACCCTCACTATACTGCAGGTTGTATTGTAATGGCTATTTAACACATTAGTAAATGCAGACATTAATAGATCATTATTTCATTACTTAAGGGAATCTTACATATCTATATATAGCTCATAAATACAATATTATAAGGTAAAGATTAAATGATCACAATATTTCAATATATTTCAGATTATATGTAAACTAAAAAAACAACTGAAAGTCCATCATGTATTATTCATGAAATACAAAAATGCAAACCTAATGTTCCCGAAAGAGTGAAAATACAAGTCCTTCATCCTGAAGGCCCTTGACACTCTTTCATGGATGTCCCACTCTTTCATGGAAGGTACCTAGAGAAAAATAACACACTTGCTGTACCAAGCAAAATACTCTAGGAAGAGAAATGTAAAAAGGTGACAGGTGGAAGCGTGTTGCCAGAGACAACACTCCATGTGTTTTTGCTAAAGTCACCTTCCCCTTCCCATCTCTGTTCTCCGTGACGCGACCATGTCTCACACACAGTCCCCCATTTTGTCAGACCCCGAGGAGGCCATGGTCCTCCTCAGACAATGAGCACTACTCATAAGTATTACAATTTCCAGAATCAATACCATGATTAATAATAAGGATGTCTATGATGCACTTTCCATTATGTATAGTGCAGTCTCAGCACTCAGCTGTGTTTAATTGTTTTTAGTTCCAGTTAATGAGTGAAATGTCACGCTGTGCTGATGTCTTAGAGAGATCGTAAAAGTGAAAGAAAGTGAGATGATCTTTACATGCTTGGGGTGTACACTATATAAAGTTTGCCGATGGATACAGTTCTTATTTTAGGACTGTTGTACTGAATACACATACAAGCTCCAAAAATATGTTTGTTTGCGCATTGTAATGAATTACAGCCACAATGCAGACCTATGCATTTCCAGAAAAATGAGCCAAAGCACAAAAACATTTATCAAAAGGCACATGATGTTTCGCCAAAATACCTTGGTGTCATTAACATGCTGGAACTGGTGGCCTTGATACTACACATATGATGGTGTGGTCCCTGCGTACGTAATGAATGAGAGTCTAGAAAGGAAGGAAATGCCTGTGTAATTGTGGTCTGGTTTGTCTTTTGGTTGCTGTAACAGTGGTGCATTTAGCCCGTGATGTAATGAATACAGAGGGGTGGTTCCCTTTGTTTTGGCAGCGGAGGAGATTCTGCAAACACCAGGACTCACTGCTGGATTTGATCAGCTCCAGGCCTTTCGCTCTGCAAACACTTAGCATCCTTAATTTGCGTTCGGCCCTCTCTTGCGATTTTCGACATTTTCCCGACGACTTCACCTGCTCCTCCACAGCTGTGTCTACACAGCTGCTGCGCACATGTGGCTACGCTTGACAGACTGACGAGGGAGATGCAGTAACAGTCCAGAAGGAGGGAGGGGGGCGTGGGGAGAGAAATAAGAGATAAAAAAGGACTGAAGGATGTGAAGTAAACTTGTACATCGGCAGAGATTCCACTTGAGAGAACTGCACAGTTACGTGACTTTTTTCACAAGAAATTTAGAGTCCAATAACCACAGACAGAGTGCAGGTAAAAAACTAAGATGCAAATTTGTATTGACAAAAAGCAAACTGCTGAACAGAATTTGAATTAGGCAGGCAATTAGACGAAAGATTTTGAAAGAGCTTTCCATTTTTCCTTTCTAAATCTCTCCATCACTGCTCCTTTCTCATTTCTACCTTTCAGGTTTACTACCCAATTGGAAATTGATATAATTGCCGTGGCTGAAAAAAACACTACATTTTGCAGGTGTTCTCCATAGTTAGTAGCTGTAATCAAAGTTCATTACATAGATGTCATTCTATATTATTTATGCAATTTATAAAGTATGTGCCCCTAAATCATTGTTCTCCCTATCATTTGTTAAATTTATGGTAGGTTTCTACTGCATAACAGAACAGCTGGTTACCTAAACAGTTACAAAAACTTTTGTTTTATCTCTTTTTTTAAAATTATTCAACTCTGAAACGTGCAGACCTTTACATTATTGTAACGAGTGCTCTTCATATGTGATACACAGACAGACAGAAGGAATGGTTTTATGCATGAAACAATAGGGATAGATTTTGTTCTCGCAAAACAAACCAATTATATTCCAGAACAATTAAATTGGCAAACATTTACTTCACTTTTCATGTAATAGCATAGTTGATTTGATTTATATTTGCCATTTCTGAATTCACTGTTTTGTAACAAAACTACTGCTAAACTATTCACTTTTCTCTGAAATTATTTCTTCACATTTGAATGTACTTATATCCACTTCAGTGGCTGTAAATCTCCTGACTGAAGATATTATATTGAAAGTACAATCTTCCATATCGATTCACTGCAGTTCAGAGGAAGTTGTCATTTTATAACCACCTCATAAATATCTCAGAGACTAGTCTTTCTTTAAGGAATTCAGACAGTAGACATCCACATTGGGGCCAATGGTTTTGGATTTTTTTTTTACCACATAACATGCTGCACAGTCATTCATACGAAATGTTTTCATATGGGTTGTGTAAGCAGCAGATGGCATTGCCTTGCCAGAGGAGATTCTCATGACCGCTGATGGGGTGAGAGGTTGGAATCCAGAGGGTGTACATTTCATTGGTGACTCAGGTGAATAGAATGTGTCTATATTCTACCTCAGGTATCTTCACCTTATCCCTTGCCAGTGGTTGCCATGTGCAAGTATTTGATACTGCATGTCTGACCCACAGCCATACTGCCACTGCTTCTGGCAAGCCTATGCCCTGTGGTCTAGTCATCAGTCTACCCCTGCCATCCAGGTCTCCATAGCAGCAATCCATTCTCCCTCAGACCGGCTGCCAAGGGGGTGCAATGCTCTGCTAGCACCATTCATGACAGCAGTATCATCCGGTACGTTCTTTTGAATGCGTACCCCTTCAGCCTGCTCATGAGCTCACTGGATTCTTATCAGCTGCGCATACCTGAGACCTCAGGCACAGCTAAACAGTGGCTGTGTATTTTTTACATATTGTCAGCTACTAATAATTTATATTCTGATACCGGAGTCTGTACATTTGGGGATTTGTGTTGTAATTGGATAAGAGGTGTTTCCTTTTAGCTTTCAGGGTAGTTGTACACTTTCTGGGTTGTACCGCACTTGCTGATTCACTATTTGCATTCAACATTGTGTTTTCTATTGCTGTGGTATTGGCCCCTGATAAGGCTGTCTGCAAGGGATATGAATAATATTAAGTCTTGGCATCTTTTCATTTCTCACCATCAGCTGTTTTCCGCAGAGTGAGCTTCCTCAGGGGGGTCATGTGACCAGTGGCACCCAGAAGCCTTGCTCATAGATTGTATATTAACTTTGGGGATACATTCCGTGGACTAAGAGCGAGACCCTCAGCTAGATATGGCACCCAACATACCCATATAATGCGCGAGATGAAAGAGAGGCTTTAGTGAGCACTTGAGGCGCATGACAGTTTAGCTGTAGAAATTTGGCGGAGATGAAACGAGTGAGTCATCAAGCCTACCAGCAGTGTGCTCTTAATAACTATGAGCTCATGCTTTTAATGAAAGCAACGATGGCAGATTCGGCTCTGCTTATTTCTTTTTCCTTTTATTTTTTTCCTTTTGAATTAGGTTACATATACGCATAATTTGCATACCATATACATAATAGTTACCTGTAACACTACACCTGACAGAAATGTAGATATCAAAGTCTAGGGATGCATCATGGCAGTGTATAATGTAAGATTCCCCAGCAGCTTTGGTATTTTCCATCAAAAACAGTGTAATACAGTTCGAGAAAGTAACTAGCAGAACCCTCTAGGTGCCTCACAGCATAAAGGTACATGTGTGTGGTGCAGCTGTGAGTCCTGAAAATGGGTGTTTAAGTCCTAGCTTTGCCATTACCAGCCATGTCCCAGGGGCATGCATTTCCCCCCAACACTCACCCATGACAGGCTAGTATGTAAACTAAGCCTATGTTGACTTCGTGTTCCAGCAACAGCACAGACAATATGAGATGACACGGTGGCATTGTCTGCAGTGTGAAAAGGGAAAGCTTGTCAATGCATGAACTGGGAGTAGTTGTTCAAATGATTGTGCTTTCCTTAGTCAGATCACAGTAGTGGGACTGAAAAGTAAGACCTTGGGGAGGATAAGAGGAAGAATATGTGGTTGCAAAGCAGTTGTTTGTCATTGGCCAGCAAGAAAGCATTGAAACTGATAAACAGGCCATGGACTTTTTAAGCAGAACCAAAAAAGTGCAAAAAAGAAACATCACATTTGAAACAATCCTTAAATGTAAAGAAAGTCCTCCAATAGGTGATCAGAGTATGACCTTCGACCTCTTCTAATGATATCTTAAAGGATTGCAGGGGGCCTAATGTGCATATACGGTAGTTGTATCCATTAATACTAATTTGATTGGAGACACAGCAGCCAATTACTACATAACAAACCTCAGCTGTGCATTTCTGTATGTCACTGCTGTCCAAGGTCCTGAAGACCTCTGGGAGTCACATCTGAAAGGCAAATTATAACGTAAACGGACGGCAATCCACACTCCCACACAGCCCCTCTCAGCAAGCAGCAGCAACATTCTGGATTTGCATTTTACTGAATTTTGATATTCTCTTACAAATGTTACATTTGCCAGTTCTCGGTCTCACACCGGTAGAGAGAGGAGAGTTTCAGAGTGGCTCATTGGAAACAGGTGCTTGTCACAGTCTGAGACCCACAACCAAGGTTCAAGCCAGTGCTATTTGTGGCCAAGAATGACTAAGAATCTACACAGGTGGAACATAATTGGCCTCATCCAGTCAGAGGTAGGATGTGTCAGACATATAAGTCAGGGAGAATAACAACATTGCACATGACTGATGTATTATTATATTTTTTCATGATAACTGGTCATGGTAACCTGACCTGAAAATGATTGGACATTAAGGAAACAGCAGTCGCCTTTCTGTGCTCTCACAAAATAATGGCTACAGCAGGAAAGCTTGAATTGAAGAGCATTGCTAACTTACCTGTTTTTTCCCATTTCATTGCTATCTGTGCATTACTGCTCTTGTCTTGTTTATTTGTGACCATACCTGGTCCATTTCCAGTTTGATTTTATTGGTTACCAAGACCTACTGGTACCACCAATTAATCAACGGTCTGCAGTGAGACCAGGGCATTATTTTTATGGATCCTTCATTTTTTATACATAAGGCTATAATATTGGGTGATACCACTTAAATTCATGCATAAACCCATTATCTTATGAGTCCACAATCCCGGCTGGTAAGCTGTCAAGCTACTTGTTTATCAAACAGTGAAACCAGAATACTGGGGGTGGGGGGGGGGGGGTGGTCAGATGTCAGGGACAGTGGAAAACTATGAGATGGGGAAATGGAGAAAGCACTGCAATAAGTAATATCTATGTTCCATGCTGTTTCTCTCCTGTTTTTGCCTTTTGTTTCCAGACTCTGTGGCGCTACAGGGGTAAGGCTTTTGAGCGGGCCCCTTTCATGATTGTCTGTGATCTTTCCTTGAGCGCCGACAAACACATCCACGCATCTCCTAATCCTTCAGAAACGCATTCCGGGCAGGATTCCCGTCCGCATCATCTCTCTCTCTCTCTCTCTCTCTCTCTCTCTCTCGCTCACTCTCTCTCTCTCTGTGCGGCGTGACAGATTCCACATGACGAGGCACCGCTGACAGCCTCAGTCGCATCAGCCCCAAAAAGCCCGCTCTGTTTGGTTGTTACCGCAGTGTCTCTTCAGCAGCGTCCATATTTTAGCTCCATGACACTGATGGCAGATGCACACAGGACGTTTTAAAAGATGCGCATACATTAAAACCAATTTGTTTTCATTTACCAGAAGATTTTCACGATGCTTTCAGAATTGGGGTGGGGTGGGGGGGCATGCACGGCACAACTGTGGAAAGAAATACGCTGGGATAATGGCGATAATGGCTTGAATGGGAAAAATGACAGAACAGTGAGTGATTAGCTGCCAGAATCTCAACAAAGGACAGAAAACCTGTGGTTATTCAAAGCTTTCATGACAGTGAATTTCAAAGCAAATACCCCCTTTGCTCCCAAGGCTGAAACCCCTTATCAAAACTTTAGCTGCCACATGCTGAATGAAAAATCACACACACACACACACTCACAGTCTCTCACACACACCCACACAAACACCACACACACACACACACACACACACACACAAACGCATACTCACACCAGACATTGGCCTCTGGTCAAAACAAGTTTCTTTCCTCTACTCATTAAAAACATTAAAGAAAGAGTCACACACTCAGTTGTGAGTTGGAGGATCAGACCTTTGATTTTGTCCGAGGTCCTCAAACACACTTTGATCAACATAGCAGCACGGCTGAGAAAGAACAGCGATATAAAAACGAGAGTTGCTGTTACGACCCGAGGCAAGCACTCGTTACACCAGGACAAGCTCTCCAGAAAGAGCGGTTTTTGTGGAAAACTGGACAGTAGACTGAGAGGTTTGAAGCAGTAACTGCAATGAACTGTCAGATATGCTGGCTAGCCACCATTTTCCTGCTAAAACTGTCTCTTTCTAAAATGAAACTGAAATCATTCTTTGTTTTCCTCTTTCAGACACACAGCTCTCTTCAGAGGTATCAGCTTTCCTTTGCCATTTCTATTCCTGGACCACAGCCAGCCAGCTCAAGCTAAACCTCTGTTCAAGCATGATGGGGTGCGTGCTAAAAGTTTATCAAAAGTTTATCATAACAGAGACACCTTTTGTTCAGAAATGTGTGAAATTGCACAGAAAGTTTTCCCAGTTTCTTTTAAGCTGCTGACACAAATGTGTCCCTACTCATAATTGGCTCGTAATTAAAGAGATGCACTATTGGAAATCACCACAGTGGTGGACAGTGCAGTTTTGTGAAGTACAGGGAAAAATTAGCTTGAGTATCCAAATATGGCATATATTTCCTGACATCAGGTTTTGACTTGAAATAACTTTTATTTAAGAGTTACTTAAATTGTTAAGCATTTCTGAAACGTTTTAGCGAGACTGACACTTACTGCTCTCCATATGAGTGCCTGCCAGCTCTTCTCCTAAACAGCGTTAATGGTATTATGTCATTTATGGTCAACTTGCTCATTTATATACACTACTCAATAAATTGGGAAGTGTTTGTACCCTTCTGTCAATCTCCCTTTTGTCAGTTGAAAAAACATGCATACAGTTTCATGAATTATTTATTAACAAGGTGGTGTTATAGTTTGGAGGGCTAAATCCCAGGTAATTTTATGTACATACCATGACAGCATACTCAAAAGAGAGTGTAGACCCTCATGTCTGTCTTCCCCCTTTCCCCTTTTCTCTCTGGCGAGTTAAGGGTGAGGTGGTCAGCTTCCTGTTTTGTTCCTTACTTTTCTTTGTCCTTTCCTCACTTTTATGACTTCCCTCTATTTGTATTTATCTAGTTGTTCATTAACTAATTTCTGTTACTCAATAAAGTTAGTAAAGCTGAGTAAATTTCACTGAGGGGATGGGCATTTTATTTCGTGAGAGTGTTTGGGCATCTCTAGGCCCGAATGGCATCTCAATCAGACTTGGAAGCAGTTACTTTAGCATAGAGGTGTGTGCCCGACACCGATACATTGGCAGGAGGTGTATGTAGGCCCTGTATGGTAAAGGTTTTTGGGGGTTAGTGGGCTGGAGGGGGGGTGCAGAACGGTGTCAGCCAGAGGTGTCCACTCTCAGGCCAATTACATGACCCGGTCTTTGAGTCTTTCCAGCACCTTTTTACAGCAGCACTTCAAAAGAGAATTAATCAAAAATGTTCATTGAAAAAGGACAACCTGGAAGTTAACAGCTCACTGAACTACCAAACACCTGCTGTGAACCTCAAGCTCCTCTCAAAAATTTTAGAGAAATGGAGACAAAGAAATTCTGCTCAATCCTGCACTCCCAATAAGATTTTGGAAGCGTTTCAGTCTCGACTCCGCATAGTACTGAGGCAGGTATCATCAATGCACATGATAAAGTATTCCTCTCCTCCAACAACGGTTATCCTTATCCTTATAAATTTCAGCGTAAGCCTAGGGACTATTGATCATCTTATTATTATCACATCTACTCTAACAATATTAACTTGTGCACTCTAACAATGAGTCCTATTGTCAAACAAGAGTAAGAGCAGAGTATGGAATGGATGACTCAGACAAGACTCAGACAAATCTGACCTATTGTTGTTGCCCTTGAGTATTCAACTATCCAATGTTGTGCTATACCTAAATGCTATCTCTATGGCTTCAACTGCATTTTGCTAAAAATGTGGCATATAGCTGAAAGTAGAAAAATCCTTTCACTACAGAATGCTGAAAATGTAGTCCATGCTTTTGAAACCTTAAGACTGGACTTTTGATGCCCTCATTTCTGGACGTGCAAATATTTCTCTAAAGACTCTGAAGCTCGTTCAGTACAGCTGCTCCTAGTCTTACCAGAACAAATCGATTTTGAGCACATAATTCTAGTACTAGCTTTCCTCCATTGACTGCCCATTAAATTACATATTGACTACAAAATGTTTCTCTTAACATCTGCGACCTTCAATAGGCTTGCTCCTTGCTTATACCTTCCCCCCATAAATTTTTCATACCCGAGGTGCAGAACTTCTGACATTGGAGTGGGTGGGTGAAACTTCAATAGGTGGGAAATTCTGTGCTTTCCGTTTTATGGAACTGTTTATGGAACAGTCTTTCCTATGTGGTTCAGTGAACAGACTCTCTATCTCTGTCTTTAGGGTCAAAGCCTACCACCAGGAGGTAGCAAGGGGCTTGGCCTGGCGTTCCCATAGAGCATAGAGTTTCAAGTGGTCTGAATTGTCCATGCTGCTTATATATCATGTCATAATATCTCTGTCTTAAGCCTGTCCAGCTATGGTCTGGTGTTAACTGCCTCAGGGTTTCCCTCCTGATTGTCCCATCTGAGCCCTACTGTCCATTAATTATGCCGCTAAAGCCTTATTCTACTTATTATATATACAGTTACCCTTTTATCTCAGCTTCTCCTCACAATTCCTCACCGTCTCAAATTTGTCATTCTTGTCCCTACCACAACTATTCTCAGCTAATCATGTTTTACTTTCCTCTCCCTGCTCCAAACTCCCAACTGGAGCTGTAAAACTGTTTTGTGACAACGGCATTGTAAAAGGCATACAAATAAAAGTGATTTTGATTTTCTTCACAATTTCATTACCAACTACAACTATAAAGTTGACGGCCTATGCAGATGATGTGATAGTGTTTGTTAGGGACTAGGAGGATGTGGAGACCTTAGCCAGCTGCATTCGGGTGTGTGAGTAGGGATCCTACCACAAGTATAAACTGGACCAAGAGGGAGGTGTAGTTCAGTGGGCCTTACAAAAATAGCATTCCTCTATGGCCACCTCGGCTCTCACAGTAGGAGAACGTGGGCCTCAAGGTACTTGGGGTTCACATAAGTACTGAGAAATACACTCTAAAGAATTGAGAAAGGTCATGTGATATGGTGTGTGTCCTATTGGGCAGGGACCCTTTCAGAGAACAGCCTGGTGGTATCCACACTGTGGCGCAAGCTAATTGTGCTGGTCCGCCTGATTTTTAGAGATCTGCAGAGGAATCCAGTAAATATTTAGTAGCCTGGGTATCACTGACTGAAGCAGAGATACTCATTCTGCACCTCCAGGAGGGCGAGCTGGGGCCTTACTGACCAGAGGGGGTGTGGGTTTTTCTCTCCAGTCAGTAAAGTAAGATAAAAGTCCTTTATCACCAGGGGGCTGTTGGAGAGAGGCTGACTGTGGCCTGTCACAGTCAGCAGGGAACTTGAGGCTCAATCACCATCTTTTTCTCATGTTCTTGGATGGTTAAAGCTGCACAGGATGTTCAAGGTTTTATAGTTCAGGCGTTGCTGGACTGGAGGGTTTTCCATGCCTCCCAAGTCGAAGGCTTAAAGGGGCAGTTCAAGTTTTTGAGACTGAAGCTCTGTAGTTTGAGCTCTGTTATCAGTATGTCGATGGGGATCTTTATTTGCTACAGCTATGTTCTCCTGGTTGTGAAATGAATGGAGTTGAATATAGGAGTTAGTACAAAGCCTAAACAGACCAGAGGTAAAGAAGCTATGCGGAAAAAAGTGAAATGCCTCTTTAACGCCTACCCAATGACTTCTACAGATGCCCCTTTTCTGTAAACCAACCCTGAAGCAAGACCTTGTTGAGAGGTCTTTTGAGTCTGCTAAACTGGTCTATGAGGGCTGGAACATCATTGAGATGGGCTGACATGGAGCACAGTTTAGGTGGTTACAGAGCAGACAGGTTTTCAGCCTTTCTAAACATCGGAGGCAGCAACAAAGGAGGTTAGAAAGGTTCTGTCTGGTCTTGTCAGGTGTTACCCAGAGAGTGCCCATGTGACTCTTATAGATGACCCAGCTTTTCTATCCGCTGCAGTGGTGTGGGAAAGGGAAGGTCAGCTTCTCTCCCCTGCTTCCCTTAAACTTGGGGATATTTAAACTGTCTGAAAACTGTGAAACAGGGAAAGTACCCATAGGGTGTTTGGTAACACATTTTTCTCTAAGCGGAGTTGGAAGGTGTCTTCCAAAGAAGCCATTATGAAACAATCCTGGACCTATAGTGAACAGATGTATAGTATGATAGCATCAAATAGGGTTTCAATAGAGAGTTAAATAGTGTGGATTGTCCATTGTGTTTTCAATCCAATCAGCTGCACACTTCTTTATGGTACATCTAGACCTCATGACCTTCGGCCTGTATCAGGGGATGTGTGTGGGAGACTAGGAACAGCTCCTACGCTTGTGTGCTTTCTTTCTGGATTTTGGATATTCTTTGCCTGAGGCTACAAGTGCAGCCTGTTGAAGTTTCTTGTTGAGGTAAGCCATGTTTGCCATATGGACAGTGAGGCAGAATAAGGTCCAATGGTCAGGTTCCAAGCTTCCAGGAATGGTTTTCAGGTGTTTTCATGCTCGGGACTGTCACTGGGTGAAGAGTGCATACTTCTGACAAACTCAAGACTTTAGTTATTGTAGGAGGATTTTGTGTTGATGCACCAGTTTGTACTTGTATCGAAGAAGGCATATGTCTTGTTTGCCATAAATGATGTGTTTTTATTTAATACCCTTATTTTTAATTTTACTGATTTTAAAGCACTTACGCAATGAATTTGCTTCTCTGTGAAGTATCGCTAAGCGCTCTCTGCAGAGACGCATGCCCTTCTGAGGCCAAGATGTAATGTAAAACAGGTGAATCAAAGATTTCTCTCCCTCTTTGTCTCCCTTTCTTTCACTGGTGTACTGAATTAAGGTATGATTTTCTGAGGAAGAAATAAAGAATGAATTAAAGAATCCTAAGGAACAATGAATAATATTTTATTCTAAAAATGTGCAAGTTTTGATGTGACAGTAAAGATTGTTTCAAAAGTCAATCCTCCTCTTCAAATTTTCCATTTCCACTGCAAGATTTTTCAGTTTCATGTGCTGTTCTTCTCTGTTATTCTTTTGTTCAGCTCCTCTGGGATAATTAAATCAATGTTACTCTTTGCTCAATAAACGTATGTTTAGCAAGTCTGCTAATAATCTCCAGGGTGCTCTAACTGAATAGATGATATGCCGCTTCCCACACCAATCAACAAAGACTGAGAATAAATCACTTTTTTATCCCTTTTCATTATTGACATGGATGTTTAACCTTAACTCTGTCAGCCTGTGTTCATTTCTGTCCTGCCAGTAAGAATGATTATGAAAAGTATCTCTGTTCTTCATCCTGTAATATTCTCTCTTTCTATAATGTCTATGGACGTGGATATTAATAAAACTCGCTTTGTTCAGCGCTCGTCAGCCCCGCGGACATTATTACACCTCACGGACAGAGTCTTGACAGGCAAGGACATTAGGCTGGGCTGATTCTGTCCTCATATAGAACGAACTGGTGATGTGTACTGCATTGACCCATTCGTTTAATTAGGCGTTTTTAGAGGAAAGAATATTAAACGCTCCGTTCCCCAGTAAGCAGTATCGCGAGTGAAGAAATACAGCCATTATTTTTCACACAAGGGACCTCACAGAAGTGTAGGAGAGCCTACACCAATTATATGACATATTTCTCACTGAAGACAAATGTTAGCCTGAAGCAACCTGCTAACTCAGCAGTTACCCACACAGCCCTGGTCACCCACCACACTCCAGTTGAGCCAACGTCCATTTTGTGCCTTCACTGTGGACTTCAGGTGATATCTAGGATATAGATATCCTCTATCACACCCACAGCAAACTGCTATGGGATAGGTATTACCACAGTGCTTGCAATCTACTGGACAAACTTCACCACCACAACAGCCTAGAGTGTTATTAAATGGATTATTACCGCTCTTGTAACTCCTTGCAATGCAGTAATATAGTCCCGAGAACATTTTCTCTCTCATGTCTGCAAAGTTCCCTCAATGTCCTCAATATTTCCAAATTTTCTAAAATATATTTCATATATTATCTTTAGATCCAAGGATATGTCTTTCTATTATTTGATTTTAAAACCCAACAAAACAAAACAAAATCCAAGTGTCCTAACGTCCACTCAGCAGGAAGTCAGGTAGACATTCTTCCTCCATGGAGGTGTCATAATGAATATGAGGATCTGCTGCATTTCACCAACCGGCTTGTGTTTATCCTGTATGCTTTTTTATTTTTCCCATTATAGGGCTCTCAAAATAGGGCAGGGCTTTCTATGTTCACTGTAAATGGATCTTTTTCCATGAAACTGTTTTCCCTATTTCTCATTTCAGTATTCTTTAACTTAAGCGGGAATGTACCAGATTAATTTTTCAAGTATTTTCTTATTTTGAAAAAATAAATTTGTACATAGGTCTAGCTCTCATTCAGTTTAAGATTTGTCTCTAGTCTGAAAAAAAAAACATCTTAATAATATGTCCTCAAAAAACTCTCAGTCTGAGAAAAGTGGATACTCGCTAGAGAAATGTTCCTACTTTGAGTTCAATAAGCGTAAAATGAGAGTGATTTTTCCTGTGACAAATGAATTTTTTGCACAGTTCTCTTCATTGGCAGCAAACACATATGTGACTCAGCCATCAACCACCATGTGTCACTGTCAGTAGGCACAGTTCTGTGTGTGGGACGAGAGAGAAATTGCACAGTTGTCCTTCAGAATAAATCTTGTCTTTAATTTTACTTGTTGACAAACAGACAAACTCCCGATGCTTTCCGCAGCTCACATCCAGCTCGATCTGGTCAACGCTGGACTCCTCTATATAAGCGTTTACAGAAAATAATATGTGCAAATGTCGGAATATTAATGAGACTGGATTAATGTAACTTGTGTGCACATGTATTGCGCGGAGGTGAGCGCCGTTAACAGAAAGGGCTAACTGACAGACACCTCAGACCCCAAATCAAGCCCTATGGAAATCTGGCTTCCAAGGTAGACAAGTAATAAATGGGCTATGACAGATGAGGTTTTTCATTCTCCTCTTCCCCCCTTTGTGGAGCGGCACAATGATAGCAAAGGGCTGATTAGACTCTGATTAGACACTTTTAATATACGTCGCGGTGGGACGCGCGGAAACGGGAGGCGCGGTGCGGAGCTAACCAGCACGGCGTCACGCGGTTTTTCATTAACTCTGCAGAAAGGAGGCCCAGCATGGCATTATTACGGCTCTCTCAGATCCAGTGCTACACAGGCCTCTCTATTTATACCCATAATGTGGGTGGGGAGGGGGAGGCAAAGTAGAAAGTAAAATATACCACTATCTCTGATCAGTTAATTTCAGAAAATGGGAGAAAATCTGTTTGTAATCCACCTCCCTCCAATTTTTTTTTTTTTTTTTCTTTTACAGCATTTTCATGCTGTGACAGTTTAATCTCTGAGGGAGTGTCACACAATAAAACGTCCATCCCATGTTCTGTAGGAAAAAAGCAAAAAAAAAAAATAAAATAAAAAAATCTGCAATTTGTATACCCATGATGGCTGCACAATAGAATTGCATTTTTTCAATAGATGTCACTGTGGCTATATTTTGTATAGAAATAGTTTTTTTACTAAAGAAATAACACAAAGAAGTAGGCGCAATGTAATAGAAAGAAGCTGGAAATCGCTTTAGAAACACGAACCATTACCTGCATGAATGTATGGACTAGAAGTCAAATCCTTCATTTCATTGCTGGTCCCTCTGCAATCTCTTGCGATAATCAAATACAAATCATACAAATCAATGTAACCTCTGTTATATGTATAATCCCTTTGTGACTCTATGTTTACAGTCTTTGAACTGTAATAATTAAGTATAGCCAATTTTAAATATTGAGGTGGTACTGAAAACATAAAAGAACGGGTAATTCTGGAAGAACTCGGGGGGGGGGGTACAGTGCCCCCTCTGTTTTTTCTAAACCATGCATCCAGAAACAGTTATACTTAATATAATTGGTCCCCTAAAATGTATAACTGCTAGCCCCAGCTTGCCCACCTCCCAATTTCACAATGCAAGCACATGGACATGAAAATATCACACTACATGAAAAAGGTCTATATTGACAGGATATTGACTTAACAAGTCTAGCATGTGCTAAAATACATGCTACCACTTCTAAGGCATATATGTCATTTATCTGACATCTGACAGTTATGAACTGCATAATTATTTTTTTCAGACAAATATTACCCTTTCACTCAGCTAGATATCAAGCCCAAATGATGTATTGTGTGCAGGCCCTCAGAATGCATAGATATACCTAATTTCCACGTTTTGGGCAAGGAAGGTACCATAGAAATTTTCAGAAGTAAGACTTTATGCATGGAGAAGTGTATTCCCATGTCAGCCTTAAGACAGTTCTGCATATTAATCTAATTTCAGGTATTTTTGGAGCATGTACACTGGAAACATCTCTTGAAACATTTTCTTTGAAACATACAAACCAAAGAAAAATTGTATAATACACCTTCTGCTCAGTGTCAGCAGATTATAGAAGGTGTATTTCTGTGTATGCATAAATATTTTATCTCTATATTTATGCTTTGGTTATTAATGATGAAAATAGAATATTATTAATGAAAAATAGAAAACTTGGGAGAATGATACTGTCAGAATACCATACCAAGAACTCAACACTGAGACATGTACTGTGATATAAGCTGAGTTACACCATCTACCCATCATCCTGACTCGCCTCTGCTTGCCACACTGTCTGACCACATGACAGTTTAACCTAAATTTAACATTCCATCTTTTTTCAGGATTTCGCCCATCTGCACCAGGAGTATTGCAGTGTAAGCGAATTGGTCCTCCAATGTACTTTTGCCCTCAAGCCAGTAACTGTCTTCGACACTACAAGACAAACAGAGAACTACAACAAAGCAAGGGCCAATCAGAAGAGTGGTAATCTGTTGACAGCTGGTGAATTTGGGAGCCTGGTTAGTAGTTACCCGGTGCTTATGCAATTGAAAGCAATGGTGTGCTTGAGGGTGTATGTCCATTAACATATACCAAACTGCACTTCTGGGGATGTTAGCCTTATTACTGTTAGTATATACTGGCTTTGTAGTTACAGTATGTACACCTCTTCAGCCAGTACACTAAGCTCTTCGTTACCATGGCACCATTGATGGTAACCGTAGGAACTCAGCCTGGTCTATCATGGCTAAAGTATTTGGCATGTAAGAAACATGTATGCATCACTGTCATTATACACAATACATTAGTGATCATACTCTGGACTCAAACATTGCAGCGTTACCATAGATACAACTCTAAATCAGTATTAATTTGTACCATCTCAGTTACCATGTGGACCATCATTATTCTCTAATACATAATACGTGTGTATGGGACAGAATGGACACAAAATACATTGGCAGTGGTACGAAGCCACTTGTGGCCAAATGATGTGACTTCTCAAACATAGTGCAATAACGATATAACCTAGAATCAACCTTGCATTGTCTAAAATATAAGGCTTGCCTACATTTATAATGAGTGCTTCTAAGCCACCTGGGAATATAACCCTCCTACTTTAATGTAGTCATAGCATTCTCATTTCTGGTTTGCTAGCTCAATTGAAAAAATGGATATAAAAAGTATAGAAATCTGAGAAAAAAGAAATAATCAATATTGCCATGAAATACAATCATTTCATTGCAAAACCCAATGTGTAACATAAACTGCCACAGGAAGCTCTCGCTACTGTACCAGCTTTAATGCCATGATAAAGGAGGTAAGGAGCATTGTTAGTCATTATGTGCTTGACCCGCAAAACCAGATGGCCCATGAAGCAACTGTGATGCCAAAACATTAGTCTCATATGTCAAAGCAGAAATTCAGACAGGTACTGCTGGAGTGGAGCTGAACAGCAGCAATACATTGTACACAACCCACATTCTTAAAAAGACTAATTACCCAGAAACCCCTGTGAGCACCAGAGCCTTCAAGCAGAACCTTCACTTTCAGAATGGGCTTCTAGATACTTAATAAATACTTCCTCTTATTTCACAGTAGGGATCACAAAACACACATGCATTACAACAAAAGGACAGAGTCGCTAATTATATAACAACTATATGTCATGTACAACTAGCTCTTGTTTTTCTGTGTTTGACTGAGACGTTGAAGTTCTAACGATGATAAAAACTCCGTCACACCTGACACAGATCACTGCCGCTCATCCACTTTTAGAAGATCTGCACGTTCCCATCAACACGCAGCGGGAACTACCGCTAACCTTTTGAAATGAAACTTTTCAGAGCACATTACCCCCAAAAAGGCTGTATTTTAATGGCTGTTAAAGGCAATTAATAAGAAGGGCAACTTGCTGAGAGAGGAATTAATTACGTGTCTGGTTTTATGATGGTCCAGGATTTATAAATATGGGAACATGCGTTGGGCAGAATAAATTGCCTCTGTTAACAGCACGCAGCGTTAAGCCGGAGCCACAGGATGCCCTGGGACAGATGCTGCAAGCTGAGCACTATTTATAGAGCGCACGTAAAACCCGGGGTTTATTACTCGCGGTGATGGGAGCACGTCCGCTATCAAAAACGGAGGCTGATGGGGTATCGCTGCCCCCGTTTCCCCCGACGGAGCCACTCGCGAGGGCCGCTGCCACTGTTCTGCCGTCGCCTCGCGTTGCCGTCTGCCCAACCAGAGCCGTCAAATCCCTGCCGCTTCTCAGAGAGTCATCCAACTGACGATCTGGGTCGAGGAACAGCGGTCTGGCACCGTGCAAGGGATCAAAGATCGACAACCTATGACGTGTTTTTACCCTCCATTTCTGCTCTCAACTGGCTCTCCGTGAGAGTGATTCATGTTGCCATTCGGGCTTCTGATGGAGCAGCTGGTTGGTGAGGAGGTATTGGTATCAGTGTGTCATGTGTCACTGGTCAAGATATGATGAGTATCTATACCAGAGTGAGGTAAACTAATACAGCCAACCTGACAAGTGTCATGGCTTACACTGAGGAGCTCCTACCCAGCATCCTCTGTGGACTGACTGACTGACAGCAAGCTACACTTCAAATAATTTAACTCTTCATCGCTTTCCCACTTGTTATCCAAGCCTGGGGCCCATGTTTTTCCCACACGATAGTCCCTACAGGTGGAACAAAGCACACTGGCTCTCTCATTGGATAACCGTATCCTTTCGAGAGACAAACTCCTGAACAGCACCCCACCCACCCCCACCCCACCCCCATTCCCCTCTTCTGTTCCCTGCTCCCTGGGCAGAAGGGATTTGTTCTCTCGCCATGGTAACAGGCTCATTATTCAAGAAGGACTGCTGAGACACAAGGACACACCAGACAAAGTGAAGCCTTCACTGACTGTAAATGTGCTGTCAGTGCAAAGGGGGATGCTATTTGCTCTGGCCTCGCCGAGCCAGAGAGCCTTCTCCACGCCGAGCTGAGAAGGAGGCTGTGGAGAACAGCGACTGCGATCTGATCGGCGAGAACCCGAGCTCGGTCGCAGTGCCGTTCCACAAGCGCCATTTCATTAGCAATGGATTGTGGAAGTCTCCATGCTTCACAATAAAAGTCCTGCCTTGTGTAGCTGGACCTAAGCAGAGCTCCAGCTAAGGCAGGTGCTTATGAATAGTCATTAGCAGGTAGGCTGCTCGTTGTTTGGTTGTGATTCTGCCCACCATTGATATGCATGGAATCATTGCAACAGCCTGTCTGCACATGAATATTCAGAGAGGGTCCATTAGCACAACTTTCTAAGCAGTGGCTAGAACTCTTCTGTAGGGACAGCTAGGAATAAGGAGGGCTGAATCTGCTACTGACAGTCTAAATTTTGATTTGACAGACAGTGATTCACACACGTAGTGGACGATCCTCCATCACCCATGAGACTGACAACCCAAATTCATGTGGATCCAGTGCCATGCTTCTGCAAAGTTAACGGCCAGAATATGGAGCATGCCTTACCATACAAAGTCAATATCCCCTCATGCAGGGAACGAAGAAGCCATTTTTGAGAAATTGTCTAGGCATTGTGTTTTTATTGTTCATATTTTCTTTTTCTGATGGGAGCAGCGGTATGCAACATTTTAATTTTCCGTTAAGCGTATGATGAATATATGGTTACGCTATGCACCCGCTGATATACTGAAAATATACACCTGCCCCTTAGATGGTTTAGTATATTCTTTGTTTCATCCATGCTCAGTAAATTTAAATAAAAATAAAAAAGGTTCTAAAAAAAATAAAAAATACACAGCAGATATTATCAGCAGCCTCCGTTTCTTTCACAAAGCAGACTATTTAAAAACACCCCAGACACATTTGTGTAATATTGTGTTGTTCTCTTTGGTGGGAGGGTCAAAGGTCAGAACAAGTGTCTTACTGTCTCTTACCTGGGAAACCAGGGAGCTCACCAGTCTCTCAGTCACTGACTTGAATGCAGCAGTGTGCTTCTGTTTGTACAGCTCCTCTGTTTTCTTTTCCACCTGTGTACAGAAAAGCAATTAAAGAGCAATTAAGTTTTCTGTGAACTCCATATATGGTAAGAAGCCTAGCACCACATGACTTTATAGGACCAAACGGACTCTTATCTGACACAGCTGTTTTTAGATGCGCTGCGTAAATCGGATCCTACCTTGTACTGGCCGGGCCCGGGGAGGTCCGCCTCCTCTCTCTTGATGAAGGCGGGGCTGCGTCGGGCCTGGGAACCGAAACCCCCCTTCTTTTGGCTCTCCAGAAGGGCCCTCCTCGAGCTGTCCTGGCCGATACCAGAGCCAAACAGGTTGTACGCACCTGGGCCTGGAGCGATGACAGAGCGAATGGGGTGGGGGGGGGGGTGGGGAACAGGGAAAGGGGCGGAGAGCAGGAGGAAAGAATCACTTTCAGGAGAGATATTTTACGACACCGCATACCCTCTCATACTTCCGTCACGTCACGTACAGTAATAGAATCACTTCAGCTATATTGTAATTTTAGTAATTACCTGAGCAATTCTTTTTATCTACCAATCTATCTCCCCATGTATTTATGTGCTTGGCAGACAGTGGACTATCTGGGTGATTTACTGTAACAGGTAGCAGAAATAAAACTCAGAGACCAGCCATAAACGCCCTCACAGCGTAAACATTATGAGTTACAGCAGGAGAGAGCGGGAGGAAACAAGAGACAATAAGCCCACACTTGGGTGATGTTCTTAGTAGGCAGATATATTCACATTTATATAGGAGCGCTAATAGCCACACACGCACCGGGTGTTTCTGATTTCTTGTACTCAGGGACAAAGCGTACAGCTGTCTGACCAAAAGGGCTCCTTTTAAGGCCGGTGGTCTTCTTCAGAGTCTCCAAGGCAGTGCGTGGGTCATCGTACACCCCAACAGGGGGCGCCACCTCCTTAACTGGGCAGAAACGCTGGGGGAAAGAGAATCATGGGTCAGGTATTGGTGTGTGAAGTTTGCTCATTTATTTTCAGACAGCATCATATGTCCACTTAATTATTTGTGGAAAACACACTCATAAACTGCAGAAAGGGGGACTGCACAAAGTATGTGATTTTATAGCATAGCTACCATTCAAACAGGGAGCATAATGTAAATGTATCAACATTTTTGTGGAAAGTAATTTTTGTAAAGCAAGACTTTGTGGTGTGAAAACCTAATGTACTTCTAATCTGAAAACCAAACCCTGACCTCCAACCAACCCACCCCTTACTCCATTTTCATAACACAAGTCTAAATATAGCCACAAAATCAACAGTTTCTTATTATTTGATTAGTAAGTTTCGCTAGAACATGTGCTCACATTGCTTACTTAACTTCATTTTAATTGGACAGGATGGCAGCCCGCATGATATACTGTGGATATAACTTGGTGGAAATAAACAGTGTTAGAACCTGTGAAATAGGGTAGCACACAAAGTCAAATACTGTCAGTGTGAACAGGAACCCTTTCAAAGATACCTAGGGACCAAATTACCATGGAGACGGCACACAGATTTCTGGTCACTATTGAAGTCGTCAAAACATCCCTGGAGTTTGAACTGATATTTCAATGCCAAGACTTCAGAGTTTCGGCATCTTAGAACATCTCATTTCTGCGGAGGATCTTTGGTCTTGACTCCCTGTGTCCTCCGTTCCCCCCTGTGTGACCCGACATCAGTTGCTCATTCTCCAAAAAGTCTGCAACACCTGTGCACATTCACTTCAGGGGTTTTCAATTCTACATGTTTATGGCCAAAGCGGATCAAAGAAAAGCCTTAAAAAAACCCCTCTGAAACACAGAATCTTCAGTCACTTTACTGGCTCTGTCTCTGTGAGGTGGCAGGGGAAGAGAGGCAACACATAACAATGATCAATCACATGTACATCGGTAGCATGTCGAGGAATTAGAGACCAGTAATGTTCTGTCTGGACAGATTGTGCCAACTCGTGCCAAGACTCTGGGACTTTGCAGCTCAGCATGGTCCGCCCCTACACAGGGTCCTCAATGCGCCTGATTAATAATCATCACTTGATGAATTCCAGGGAAGTGTTTCTGATTTCCAGCTGCTGCACTTCTTTTCCTCTCATCCTCTCATCCTGTCATCCTCTCATCCTCCACACCTTGGGAGGACAGCCGTCAGAAGGCCCGACTGGGAGGGGTGGGGGGGGGGGGGACAGATCTAAGAGGCCCGCATTCCTTGGAGCTGCGGGGGTAACTTCACAAACAACTTCAGAGCCGCACCCCGACCCGTGTGGTCGGAGGAACCGGAGCCTCACTTTCATCTTGAAAAGGCGTCTCGTCGGTCCCTCTCCCCACTGTCTCTCATCGGTCCCTTTCCTCGTAGTCGCTCAATCTGTTTTCCCTTTAATGTGCTGGACCCCCGCTAATGTGCTCGAACGCTCCGGCAGCAGTGTGAGTGCAAGGGGGTTGTGGGGGGTTGGGGCGTGCCATGGGGGCGGGCATGGAGGGGATGGTGCATGGAGGGGCAGGTTCAGGCATCCATTTCTTTCTGAACTTTTTAGCTCTGAATCAGTGTTCTCTTTTTCCAAAGAAAGTAAGAGATATAAGCAGCTTGAGCTATGTGTAATTATTGCATTTTTCATCTAGGGACCAGCTGTCTCCGAGAACTCTCAGTTTGTGAATTATGGTAAAAAGACAGCTGAGTAACAGGGGTCAATGGATTAACAGTTTTTGTTTTTTAAAAAACTGTAAGGTAGTATCATCATTCTTATATATGCATATCGTTTTTTTGCATGATTTTCCACCTGGTTGAATCTCAGGACACTTTGGGTTCAAAACCCCTCTGAGTCATACAGCAGACTCTTATGGCAGAAACTGAACTCGGTGCCTCACTTCCTGGTACTAATGATTACAGAGATGGTCTAGTGCTCTGGCCTGCCGAAGGATTATCGACCTGTCGTCTACTAGGCGGTGTGTGTCGAACTGCTGTGCTCCATAGAAACAGAGAGGGGCTTTGACCCTGCGAAGCCTTCCCTTCTGCCTCCCTGTCCTCCCGTCCAATCTCCCGAGCCTCGTACGATAACTCTGAGGCCCCTCTCCTGAGGACAGAGGAGGCTAATGGGACAGGTGATGGAAGGATGGGTCAGGTCAACGAGCGCTTCTTTACCTGCGCCTGGAAGAGGAAGGGGGCGTTGACAGTGGGGTGCCCGTCCTTTTGGCTGGTGGGCCTCTCGAACTGGCTCTTGATGTAATACTGCCCAGGACCTGGAACGCCCTGCGGATCGGAGTTAAAAAATGAGCTAAATGCATCCGTCGGTGCAGCGCGGTTCAGCTGAGGAGAGGGGAAGCCTGCTCTGGTACGCAAACTTCACAGCTGTGGACTGGGAAGCAAAGAGGTGGGGAGGGGGAGGTGAAAGGGGTCGAAGAAGCAGATGAAGACTCAATTATGAAGATGAAGAGCCGCAGTCCCGCAGACGGAAGGGAAGAGGGATGCGGAATAAAGGGTGACCTTACTCGGGTCACGCAATACATACGACTGTGATGAAGCCATTAGACTGAGACTTGCCTGCAATGACCCCTGTTCCCTCCCCAGGTGGAAGCAGCCCCACCTGGCAGAACAGACTGCTACATGATGTATGGACAATTACAGTCCGCAAGACCGATGAGTTCAGGGACAATTACAGCCCACCTCACAAGGAGAAAAATTTACACAGACCCATACACATAAGGGTACACACACACAGACACACACACTCACATGTGCTCATACACACAGAAATACATACCCAAACACATAAAACTCACACCATTGCATATACACATAAACATACTATAAATGCTTACAAGTACAAATAAACACTGCTGTTCTCACACAAGCAACAGTAATTGTCTATTTAAACTCATAATCTGAAAATCAATGGTAATTGGACTAGCGCCATGTGTAGTGATAAATCATGTAATGCAAGGTGGAATTGTCTTATACTTTCAATCTTTAACATATTTAATGTATTACTCGATTCATTGTCATTGCAACATTCGGTGTTCGAAACTACTCAAACTCCCAAGTGTAAAATTTAAAAAATGCGATTTGCTGATGTGTTGATTTAAATCCAATTTAATTCAATCTAATTTAATTAAATCCATTTGCATGCAATCAGCATATAGCACAGCTTCATACTGTTCACTACAGTCAAGTTATCAGGGTATTAGCATGAGTTTTTTTGTATAACAATACTTGCAAGGCAGAGGTAGGTATGACAGTGGTGCAGCTGAAAAAATTGGGAAAACCAGTCTATACGATTGTTACCTAAATTCTATGTTATGTTTGCATGATACCTTAAGTAACCAACACTGTCATTCATGAATGAAGGACAATCTCTATCAGAGATGTTTTTCTGAAAGGACATCTTTAAAAGAGCTTCCAATCGCTACTGCGTTTTGTTATAAAGTCTATGGAGTATGCCTCAAGGTTGCCCTTGCTTTTACCATTTTTACTACTTTGTGTTTTATGTCCCTTCCAGCATACCGTAGTCTTGTAAAGTACCACTGTTAAATGGCAGGCCGCTCAAAGCACAGGTGGGACCAGAGAGGTGGACTGGGCCCGGTGTTGTCGTAGAGCCATACCTGGTGGTACGTGGGGGATTGTGATGGTTATTGTGTGTGATGGCATGAATGCGTGGAATGCGGGAATAGTCCTCTAGGAGGTGATACGGTGGTCGCAGTGATGATAATGACCCATCTGCTCACGACAACACAGTCAGACCCTCTCTAATGATGACGGATGTGGAGGCAGGCCCATCCGGGGGGCGGCCAGCAGGGGTCTAATGACGCACCTTCAACGGTCAGCCCAGCACCTCCCAGTGACAGATAGGTAGTCTGGCAATACGCACCTGGGGTCTACGCACCCGGGTAGTCTCACTGAATAGAGTTCAGATTAAGAGAGAACCAGAGTCACCCACCGGCTCCCTCTCCAGGTCACTGCAGGTATTGCACAGCACTGAATAGAGTTTTGTGACACTATCCCCCCCAAAATGTAAAAAAAAACCTAGTGATCCCTCTCTCTGTCTCCAAAACCCACACACAATTAGACACTGTGGCTAATCAAACAGCCCTTACAGTTATAGTGACTACTTCATTCAACAAACAACTCTAGTTAATGGCAAGAGCTAAAACAACATCAAGTACACCAGTGTCATTTCTATCCACATACACATACATGTAAATAAATCATTAAGGGTCTGGACTGATTGAAATAAATAATAAAAGTTTGCTTCTGTCTGATTGTTGAGTTTTGGTGCCCTCTAGTGGCATTATTTCCTCCAAATTACGTGCCATGCGATGTCCAACCCTGAAGACCTGGAGCCTGTTTCATGAAAGCAAAATTATCAAAAGGAATCAGAATAAACACCTCACATGAAAACTATGCAGATGAATGTTCCTGGAAATATGAAACCTGCTGGAAATAACTTTGATCACACGTCTCATTCATGAACACTCTGCCAGCTCTGTTCTTCACTTCATCCCATCTGTAAACAGAGAAAATGTCAAATTCAATTAAAGCGCTTCCTTATTTCCTTTTGACGCACTATGCGCCTTTGCACCTGGGAATTCTGTATGACTGTGAAAATTACACACCACACACAATCTCTTCTAAATGTGTCACAGACCTTAATGAAAGAGGACAGAACTCTTTTAATTAAAATGATGTGTCATTATGAGTCTTCAAACTGACCTGGGATCAGTTTCCATCTGAACTAGTGTTAAACTGAAATATTGACCTCATTTACACTGGCATGAATGTGGTGAATGTTATGTGTGACAGTATAAAACTCATAAGCATGGATTTCTCAGCTGTTGGTGTGTCATCCATCAAACTCAGAGTTTTCGACAGATCACACACTCATCAGATACATGAAACACAACGGAAGATTGTCTTGTAAATAGACACCAATTACGCTGGGGTAATTACATTCGTATCTTTTGCCACAGCTGTGAAAATAACAGACTACGGCCCAGATGAATGACTACTGCTCTCTATCCTCGACTCCCTTGGGCTGAGCAGAGAAAATCAGGGCTTTGGAGACTCATCTCCTGAGTGTGCAGCAAGCCATGGCTGCACTGGAATAAGACTGTGGGAATTCCTGTCGCTCTCTTGTCTATTCACAAGCCACCTCACAAGTCTTAGAACAGTCCTTATCTTCTAAGCCTCATCACCCCTAACGATCTCTGATCAAAGAGCAGGGTGTCACTCGAGGTTCTCCTCTGCCGATCAGTGGGGATGAGGGATCAGTAGAGAGACACGAGGAAGAGGAAGGAGGGAGGGAGCGGTGTGTGTCTGAGGCACTGGCAGGGTACCTTCCTCCCCCCGTCTTCTACCTTCAGGGGTGTACTGCGACTGGCCTCGAGTGAAAGATAACAATTCACTTCCTATGAGGTGCATGCGCGCTGCCCCCCAGCCTTGTTCGGCCCAGCCCTGTGGGGTTGCCAATATGAAAGACAAACCCTCCCCCTTCGGGCACTTTTACTGGGGGAGAGCTGGTGTATCAGCACTCTTTGTGTCGGAAGCAGAGAGATGCTCCATTTAAAAAAAAAAAAAACAGACAGGCTAGCAAGTCCAAGTGCAAAGCTTTACTGTTTAGCATCTGTTCCTCCGCTATTCTCTCCTCTTTGCACAGAAGAGAAGCATTTGTGCATTTGTACAAACTCAAGGCGCTGTGCAGGGTAGAGGCAGGCTAGGCGGAGTGAGCGTAAAACCACAATTGTTATAAATGCATCAGAAAAGGCTCTTGGTTAATCTGTTTTAACATGATTGTTCCCTGAGAAGAAAGCTCAGAGTAGTTGATGTAGGAGCACTTTGGACTCTATAAATGATATAAACTTTTTTGGGTGTTTAATTTACATCCATGCATGTACACTCCGTTTCCCAAATTTCTGTTTTTATATGGCATCCCGCTGTTTTCCACGAGTTCAATTTGATTGCTACAGGGTCAAAGAATAATTTCCCAATTTTTGCTTCACATTGCTGTCATTTTTTTCTCCATAGTTTTGTATTCCAAATAGAAAATGCCCTCTGTGACTATGTGATTGTAAATGGCACTATACAAAATAAGTATTGATTAAGTGAGAACTCATTGGGTGAACTAGACTGGCTCTGTGTATAAGGCAAACCTCTGCCCCCCAGTTGTTGTCGCAGCCCAAAAAATCCATGCCTTTCTTCCATATCCACAAGCCAGCATGAAGTAGCACAGACGGGTCAAAACACATTTCTGCATACTAATCTGATTGCAGGTAGCCAAAGCTGTAGTTACTGAATGCTTGCTAGTTGTGCCTGTTTTCAGCACTACCTGTGTATTCTATGTAATGCCTAGCACCATTTAATAATAAATGATAAATATGTTATTCACCATATGTACTTTTTATACATTTTTTTACATATTTTCTCCACATTCTGCAACTAATGCCTTCCCACTATCACAAAGACAACTATTTATGTTCTATCCATAATTTTCAGTTATCTTGTGCACAAAGACACAAGAAACTACAGCCAGTGCTGGAGTTTGATTGGAGTTTAAGACTTTGATCCCTTCCCTTGGGTTTGCCCTTGGCAAAGAGGGGTAGGGGTTCATGGTGCTTGTGGATGCTCACCTTTTTCTCCTCCTGCAGCGTCATGATTTCGTGGTACCGCGGCAGCACGAGCTCCGCCTTGCTCCTCTGCTCGTTTCTAACATTGACGTTCTCGTAGAGGACAGTATGATTCCTGTCAAGAGGCGAACAGGAGATACATCAGTGGCTGACTGCGTTGGCCAAGAGGAAGAATGCTGTCTTGCGTCGATCATCGTTAACCGAGACGTTTCCTGGTATGTATGCGGAGAAGGGGGCAATGATTTACACTTCCTGTCTCCTGTCTCCATTACCGAGAGTGGGGGGCGGGTTTGGGTGGGAGTGGGGGTGCAGGTGTCCTCCCTCTTTTTGAGTTGTTGATGGTCTTCAGATGACTGTGTTGGGAGAGAGCCCAACGTATTGTATCACCCATTTTTTTTAATCGTTTAAAGCGGTGAGGGAAAGTGGCTTTTAAACAGATGGAATCTTATTTTACTCCTGTTTTTATCTCCATTGACGGACAGGATTTTGATTGGAGGAGCTATTTGGACACTATCACCACGCATAAAAACATCATTCCATCCAGAAGGTTATGAACAATTTATCACCAAAAAAAATCACCCTGTTATGGAAATCAACCCTACCTAAAAACAGTTGTGACAGGTACGGATATCATACTACATATGTTTATCAGGGGCTCACTAATCAGCATGCTCATGTAGGTACATGCTAATTATCAGATGGCCTCGCACACTTCATTCAGTTCATTGTAGTTAGCCTCAAATGATAGCCCAGTGTGATGTCTGGATATGAGCAAACGCACATCCTCTGTTAAGTCCACTTGGTACATTTCCAGCCTTTTTGAAGTGACTGTGCGGACGTGAGAGCTGTTGGATTGCGTGTGGGAAACATCGGGCGCCACTCACTCCTCAGGTCTGTAATCTGCGGGTCCAGGGCCCTCGGACCTCCTCACTTCGCCTCTCTTTGCCGTCATCTTCCCAAAGTGCACTCCTTTATACTTGTGAGAAGAAGGGCCCTCTGCCTGAGAGAAAAGGTTTGATACAGACAAAGAGAGGGAGGGTTTTGTCATTTGCATGTTCTAATTAGTGTGCCATAATTGGTAGGGCCTGAAGGAATCCAATAGCTCGATGTACGGGTTTTAGAGAGGTTGAGCCTGAGCTTATTAAAAATGACCTCCAAGGGGCCGTCCATCCTTAGGAAAATCTGACAGTGGTTGTGGGCTGTCCGGGTGCTCCGGATGTTAATTCCCACCACAGGAGGACAACCCTACAGCGTTTACATCAGCAGGAATGACATTGGAAAACATTCCCTGATCTGCTGCTGGACCAGATCAGACCGCTAATCTCACAGTTCCACATGCACAAACAAAGACCCTCATCCTTGTCCTACTCAATACTGAGATGTAAGCTGTGTTCTACTCGTTTTATGAAAGACAGCCTGTAAGTAAACCAATTCACAGAATGGATGATACAATCATTGGTGATATGATTAGTATTGTTATAGCCTTTAGAATCAGAGGACAGTTGGGGTAATGAATATAAATAGCTCCAGCAGCAACCAGGTGTTTCTGTAGCAGTACAGGGTGCAGGAGGGTGTCCCAACTGGAAATACTACAATCTGATACACTGAATCAACCCAGGAGCAGTAACGTGTCACAGCCACACTCTTTGTCAATCAGGAGTTGAATCCATATGAATGAATCAAGACTGATATTGGCAGTTGGTATATACCAAAGTGTCTGGCAGCAATAGATATTGGCATTTAGGTACTCCAGATCCAAATGACCTCTAACCCACTCTTTTAACCAGACCAAATCACTCCTCTCCTGTCATTTTGCACCCACAGTCTCAGGTGCATCGAAACATAAAGAATAAGCCACAATGATGCCCACATTTTCACACCCACAAAGCTTTCTACCACGTAGGCATGTAATAAACATATGACCAAAGTGGATTCAGTGATTGTCAGGAAAGTGAGGGAATTTAAATATTTACATTGATCATGTGTGAATCCAGGCTTCTGGGAAAATATCAAAGTCCAAACAGATTTCCGCATGCTTTAATGTCTCTCAGTATGTCTTTATTATGGAATGACTGGTGTCAGACAGAGTACTGCTGAAATGCAGCTGCTTTGCATTCTGTTTCTGCTCCGCTCAGCTCCTGCTGGCATTTGCAGAAAGACTCAGGGGTATCATTCCTCCCCTCTACTTGAATGTCTAATAAAGTTGATCAGTGGGGCTGAATTAGAAAATCAGTCACAGGGGCAATAACCGTGGGAACATAGGAGTGACAGATCTGTTCTGACAAGCCTCAGAGCCGATCTGTCTGCTGCATTACACACACACGCGCACACACACACACGCAGTCAGTTTAGTCATCTGTACCCTTCCCTACTCAAAAAGTGAATACTTTGTCAGTTCTTTCCCTTATATGCTTAGAAGCAGCCTGTCCACAATACAAATGAAGTGGACAGTCACTACCTGCATAGTCACTGTGGGTGGGAAAAACCAGCCAGTGTTTTAACAGCATCCGCTGCTGTTAGATTAATTCAGCTCAATAAGCATTTAAAAAGTTGATTCATTGTCTTCCTAGTTTAGGAGCACTTCCAAAATTTCCGTTTACCGGGGTCGGCATTTTTCAAAATCCTCAGCTACAAAATAATGCAATCGGACAGCTACTTAACTGTACGACCCAGGAAACTTTCAGGTAAAATTCACATCTATCAGAAGATTAAAAGCCTTTAAAAGACAAAGAGGGAGGGGGAGGAAGACAGAAATAAATTGATGCACTCTTGATAACCTTAAATCACAGAGGCTCTTTCTGCAAAGTGTTGACACAACCTACCTCAAGGACGCTGTTGACTCGAGTAGTCATTAGCAAATGAAATATGGTTTAATTGAAGGCAAGACCAGCAGGCGCTGCATTATTTTAAGTGAATATTGTAATATAACTTGAAGAATAATTACTAATGGTCCTCTGTGTTGACATCAGAATGGATGAACAAGGTACTTTGTGACTTTTAGAAGTGGTGGACCCATCATTACGAATGGAAATAGATTCTGGGAGAATTAAGAGGTCCAACCGTGCTTTAGGTCAGCTGCAAAATAATGTTTCTCACAATTATCTGAATCCATCTTACACACACACACACACACACACCTTAAAGCTGTGCTGTATGCTTCTGTTTTCTAATTCACCATGGAAACATACACCTAAGACACCCTCCACTTTACTGCACACAGTAATTCACCTTTACAAAACCACGGTATAAAGTCATACAGCAATTATGCAAAGTGCAAAATAACAGAAATCAACATTTGCATGCAAGCAGCATCGCATCACATGTAATGTCATTATCTTCCCCTTCCAAATACTCCTTCATGAGACAGTAAATGGGGTCTAATGGGCCAAATGGGATTGTTTCCACTAAAACACTCCTGCACCCCACAGGTGTTTGCCAGTTTCTCGGATTCCAGACACACAGATATTCATTACCCGATGCATCTGATTAACTTTTATACTGCACACCTGTCAACCCCTAACAGATCCTAACCCATGTTAATATCATAAATTGGACCACTGAGAGAGCAGAGAGGATGAATGAGCTGGAATGTGTGTGTGTGTGTGTGTGTGTGTGTGTGTGTGTGTGTGTGTGTGTGTGTGTGTGTGTGTGTGTGTGTGTGTGTGTGTGTGTGTGTGTGTGTGTGTGTGTGTGTGTGTGTGTGTAATCTGTACTCTTACCACCAGAGGGCTATAGAAAGCAGGCCCCAGCGTGTCATCCTTGGGGGGCGGTGGCTGCCTGCGGAGCACCCCTTCGCTGTTTTCCTCGTAACCGAAGGCCTGGCCAGGCGACGGGATGGAGGGAATGTCCGGCTGCCTGTGACACTTGAGCAGGTTGGACGTGCCCTGTGCCTATATCACACACAGGTCATGGGGTGCAGAGTGTCTGCTCATCACTCACACATGGGTGTTCTCACACAGCTCTAATACAGATGAAAGTGTGACATTAGCAGGCAGGTTCAGGGAAATCGTAAACAAGAAATTAACACAGGGTGGGTGTCAAAATCAACACAGTATGGGAGTACATGTGGGATTCACCAAAATAGTGTTGAAATAACACTTTTGGTAGAGATAACACCCAGCTCCTGGTCCGGTGTGATTTTAACAAGTCATGGTTACACTTTAAAATGAACCCCAGAAACTTCACACTTTTACACCTTTTCCCATAAGATAAAGCATTTTACTAATTTGGATTGCTATGCAGGAAGCCCAAAGACAGGAAAGAGAATTAATCCAAGGGAATCTAAGATGGTGAAAGGGCGTGTACCAGTTTGGCAATCCTCCTCCCTGTTTGTTCATTCTCTATGGCTCCGACCACCATGACATCATACGACCCTGGTCCTGGACCCTCAGAAACTGTTTCCTTGAACCGCTTTGACCGATTCTGAAGACTTTGTCCCCCTGGGTATGACTCTGTGGTATTCAAATCAAAATCCTCTTAGATACTTTCCATTTCCAACCAATTCCTCCATAGTAAACACAAAGACAGAAGTGTATAATGCTGACAATATAGGAATTATGGGATACCTTGGCAGGTGTAGTGTCATACTGTCCAGGTCCAGGAGAATACATATCACTGACAGACATGTGAAAGATGGTCTCCCGGCTGGACAGCGACATAAATGGAGCATAGCAATCTGCAAGCATCACATATTCTTGTGAGTGACATTGCAATTATATATATATTTTTTACATTCCAGGACCAGCATTAACAACTAAATATAGAACCGTGGGGGGGAGGGGGGGTCAAGGACAAAAGGCCAAGGGAGTCTCAAAAAACAGTAACATTTTAAGCTAATATCCAGGCAAGTAATTAGGATGCACTCTCCATTTTTATTACAGTGATTTTTGAGAGCTTTGGCTTCCAACCAAAGAGGCTGTACTGCTTAGAGATAATGCAACCCATTAGACCGTGTTCCCCAAAAGTAGGTAAGGCTCTACATTAGGCTCATATGCTGAAGCCTACGAGCAAAAACATCGGAACAAATAAAATCTCAGAGTGCACAACAAAATGGAACATCTTTTTGAAACATCCTGCCAAACCAATACCCTAACCTAGCTTCTACAGTTAATGACATAAAATATATACAGTTTATACAGGTCAGCATTTTATGTTTTTCATACCACCCTAAGAGCTGAACTGTTTTAAATTTGCCTCAATAATGAAAGTAAGTCTCAATGTAGTGTTATTGTTATTGACCATTTCACAAAAGGTACATTTTCAATATGTTATCTATTATCTGCTCATGTTGTTGGACAGCATGCAAATACTAATATGGTTTGCGGAAGATGGTTCATATTGTTTAGGATCTGCAACTTATTCTTTAAATGTAAAAATCTAATAAGAGTAATGCAATTACTGCTGTAGGGTACATATACATACTGTACTGTATCAGACAGGATATTTCTGTAATGTAGATGAATTAATATTTATCAGTGTTGTAATTGTGTGTGTGTGCGTGCGTGCGTGCGTGTGTGCGTGCATGCGTGTGTGGAAGATAGTGAAGCAAACACTACCACACCTTACCTAATTTGTTAGCGTTGGACTGATTGACCTCGTATGATCCTGGTCCAAGGTTAGCTGTGGTACCTCCTACTAGAAGGCAGGTAACGCGAGGTGCCCTGGTGTACATGTTTATTTAAAAATAGAAATGTATCTAACTACCTCAACAAAGCACACAACATGCAATCTCAACTGGAAAAAGAAAATAATCATAAATAATTATTATGGCTGCAAATAATTTTCCCTTTATAACAATACTGCTGCAATTGCACCGAGTCTGTGTTTAAAGAACGAGATTAGATAAGGTCTCCCAGAGACTTTCCCTGTTGGCAAGCTACGCTTGTGTGGTGGCAGCAATGTTTCACTTGAACGTCGTTGCCTGGACACCACCGTACGTCTGCTTAGTAACTTAGACGCATTATACTTTTGCAGGGTCTGACCACCAATTGGTGTCTCGCGCTCTCAGTTGCATCAGCAATTTTACCTTTGTTGGCCAAGAATTCACAACAGAGCTGTGGAAGTACTTGGTTTTGTACAATGTGTGTGGGTGTACGTGAGCCTGTGTAAATGTATGCCTTTCTGAGCGCGCACGAGCGTGCGTAGGTGCGTGCGTCATGTGTTCCCGAGTCCCCAGTGTACCTAAGCATATAAATTCCCCGAGTAGAAGCTGCAAAGTTGGCACAGTCACGAGCGCAATAAAAGTCCTTTCATGAATAGAAATTCATTATTAAAGACACACAATGGTGTATTTGAACAACAGAGGGGTAAAGGGGCGTTGAGACGAGTTCAGATACGGATTATGTATTACACAGTGTGAAGTGTTCACTTCTTACCTCCCAGTTTTTAAACGGTTTAGACGATTTATGAATCCGGTCTCCCTAAAATGTACCATTTATCTTTCTTGTACGTTTGGGGTGCGACGGGTCAGCACACTGGTCCTGAGTAAATTCTGAGAGCGATAAAAATGCATGTTAGTACACCATGAGAACTAGTCGTCCACTCCAAAGGCATTGTCAAATGCTATGTATTTCACTTGCCTGTCACTAATTTCCACATACACGCAATACACGAAATTCCCACCAGAGGTTGCCATTTACGCACAAAACACGGGTTTCGAAGTTCCCGTACATTACCGCACGTCAACCTGTGTTTAAAAACACTCAACTGTTATTGGCATTTTGGTTTTAGTGAACTAAATTAGAAAAGAGTAAGATAAACAACGCAAACTTAGGTCAACACTTCTATACTTTAGGCAAAGTGGGTCAGGGCCTTAGTTCACATGAATGGGTCTATCTGTCTCTAAAACTAATGGCCTCAAGTCCTTCTTGTCTATAATAAGATTGGGTCAGAGAAAATAATCGCGAGCAATATTGTTGCTTTTGATAATCTCGTTCAATTGCAAGGAGTAGGCTATATTCATGCACATTCACAATCCCCACCAGATAATATTCCATCACTTGGCAACAGTAATCCCATGTTGACCCCAAGGGACCGATTATGTTTAGGGTACGGAAACGTTGCTGTGTTTTGTACACAAGTATCGAATGCTATTTTCATTGAATAAATACAGTATAAGTTATTTAATGAACTAAAATATTATTTTATCTATTTATTATATTGGCATTATACTGTATTATATGGCATCTTCATACAATTACCAATGTGAGTTGCAATGCCCAGCATATTGTCTAATATACACATGAATTTAGGTGTTTGAATGCATTTTTAATACATTAGATGAAATAAATTAATCTTTAATTAATTTGAATAGTTTTTATATAATTACAGCATGTATTATCTAACTCTATTTCACTTGAGGAGAATTACGAGAATTATTTTTCTTTTTAGAAGTATCTTCCTGTCTGCTTCTCTCCATCTTACTGTACCCTCTCTCTCCCAACACACCCCCCCATCTCTTACTTCCTCTCTGGTGATTAACCCCACATTTAGATACATATTGATGCCTGTGGTCAGGCGCAGTAGTACCTGTAATCTGTAACTATAGATACAATACAACCCCTGTACGGATGCATATTTTTAGTTCTGGTTATCCGTTCTGAAATGGCAATGGAGTAACTCAATCAGTCTGATGAAGGAGACACACTGAGATTAAGCCATAATGAACATGGCATTTTGCAACCACTGAAAGACCAAAAGAAACTTAATGGAAAGCTTTTAGACATATTTTTTTTCATAAGCCCATTTTGCGTAGTGCAAACGTGAGCACATTCATCTTGATGACAAAGAACAGAGCAAAAGAAAAGAACCCCCTCAGTGCCTTACTCTCCATACCCAAGTTATTAGTCTCGCCATGCTGTACTGCCTCTAGAAGGCAGGTAATTCAAGGTCCTCCTGCTCACAGTTTTACTTTGAAATGGCAATCTGTCCAAACCTCATGGAAACTCTGATTTTCAAACCTCTCAAAAATAAATAGAAGTTAAACTGAAGTGAAGTATTTGCTGTATCCTTCTTTAGACTGCCTATATTACAATGTTCCTGTACCTAATTTTAGATAGTATTTTCATTACAATTATAGTGTGTACCACCGCACCAGAGAAAGTATCATTAATTTACACTTTTTACATCATTATGGCATGGAAGATGCTTTTTCAGAAAAAAGCAATGCCTTCAATGGTCTCTGAAAAAGTCTAAGGACAAAGAATCATCTTTGAGCTGACAGAGCTCTCTGGCTGTACATTTATATAGAATAAATGGGCAGGCAGAGAGATAGACAAATAAATAGAGAGATAGATGCCTATCTTGCAAACAAAGAGGACCTATATAAAGGTATTGATTTTATGTCTTGATGTTCATTACCCTGTAGCATTAAATACTTGCCGTTTTGTACTTATGTACTCAATCAGAAAAAAAAATATCCAATTTGGCTGAAATTATCAAAGGTTTAAAAACTTGGTAATACTGACAATGGCCTGATTCCTTGTCAGCTTCAGTCAGTTGTGCGTGTGTGGGTGAGGTTGCTACTGTCCATGGTTCTGAAGGTCTCCTAAGCTTTGAGACTACTGCAGCCGTGGATAACAGCAGCCTCAAGTGTGGGAACAGCCTATTCTGCTTTCCCACAACACTTTGAGGTATTGCACACATACATGTGCAGAAATTACGTGTTTACATTGACTCATTTTATTGGACTGAATGCAGCGAGGCACCCACACCGGGGAGCACAGATAAATCACATCCCAAGAGTGAAGAACT
Source organism: Albula goreensis (assembly GCA_022829145.1). Lineage (NCBI taxonomy): Eukaryota > Metazoa > Chordata > Actinopteri > Albuliformes > Albulidae > Albula > Albula goreensis. The sequence continues at coordinate 8,111,290 of CM040744.1, forward strand.
GGTGAGGCTGAAGCGATTACAGGAAGAAGGAGAGAAGGCTATTTGTGAGGTTAATGATTGTGAAAGAGAGAGAGAGAATAAATGGACATTTGAGAGGTACTAAACTGCAGCCACACAGAAAAAACAGTCACCCACAATGATTTCTTCCCCACTCTTACATGCACACTTCCATGTTCTTCTTCCCAGCTCTTTCAGCCTTGTGAATGAATCCAGGTTGTCTCTGATCCTACACAATTATACAATGTATTGGAAGAGAGTGGTGTTTCAATTTGTGATTCTGGTTCACAACATTCATTTTTTCCACTTTCCTTGCCGTTGCCTTATTCCTGAGTTATTGCTCAATTAATTTGGAATCTCTGTATACAATGCTTCTGCTGTTGTTTGCCATTAATAAAATAAGCTGATTCATTCACGTAATAAACAAGCTTGCTCGGGATTTGTTCTGTTGACAAATGCATCCATAATTATGCTTTCAATTGAGTTTGTTTTCAGTTGTGATCAAATGATCTCAATCACTGTACACTCCATGGATAAAGGCTCCTTTATTATTATGATTATTATTAGTTGTAGTAGTATTGTTCAAAAAAAAGATTATTCATAATCATAAGTGCCATGTTCATAATAATAATAGTAAGCATCTTCATATTCTATCTGAAGCTGTGATCAGGCACTCCTCAAAGTGCAGATCATTGTTTTTCCTCTTCTGGATTATTCCATGTTTGTCCCTGATGATCCCGTCAGTCTATCCCATGGGTTCCTCCCAGGCTCAGCATTCTGCAGCAGCATCCCAAATTACCCTGCATCTCCCTGAGCCAGCTCGCCTCAGTCAGGAGGCCTCCCATCTCAGGGAGTCGCTTTGGGACTCGCTGTGGTGTAGCGCGCTCTGAGAAAGAGGATCTACTGCTCATTTTCTACTCTCCTTTATAAAGCGAAATCAGACCCAAATAAAATATTTTCCTCTTACTTCACAATTTATTTCTTAACAATTAAATTTTTTTTCTTTCTTATTACGGTCCTTGGGATCACAGACAGGTGGATGTTATACTTCTTTAAAAATAAAATACAGAATTAATTAGAGCCATCAAACACAGAACTCTCTCATATAAAAAATACATTCCTTCAATACCGTGCTTTTTACAATGAAGTCTACATAATGATTGTATGTGTGCATGTACCTATATGCGTATTAAAACATGACTGTGCATGCGATCTGAGAGTTTCTGAGATTTCCTCACTTTCTGTATTTTCTGTTCTACCAAGGCAGAGGCACTCCTACATTTGGTGACATTTTCTAACTTGATTAGAATGTTGATCAGCTCTCTGCAGATAAGTGGTCTGCATTCTTGTTAGCCCACCAGACCCTTCTGCGTGTCAATATGGTGGTGACAGCCTAAATGGCCTCCTTTGTCCCAAACGGCATACAATTTCGGGGAAAATAGAGTCTGAAATCCCCATCACTCTGATTTCCAAAGAAGTTCGCTTCAAACCAAAGCACAAATTACAGTTATATGCAAAGGCTACTGCACTTGATTTCCCCTTTCCCTGATGGAGAGTTGTGTAAGGCTGCATTCAGACAGCCATCTTGAAGTGATTTAAATCTGACTTTTCCCCCATATCTGATTTGTACCTGATACTTTCCTGGAAGTCTAATAGGCAAATTGTCATATTGAATCAGATTTTTTGACAGTTTGATTTCAACTATATGTGAATGTGGATCAAATTCAATATCATGGCTTTGAGAAAAAAAGACATTTTTGCATTAATTGCAAATGTCCAAACACAGCATAACTCAGTTGATGATGATCGACTGTCAAATATTCTAGTTCGTCATTCTCAACATCCTTGTACTGTGATGTTGGGAAAAGGGAGGTGTGTTTGCAAAAATATGATATGATATGTAGATGATTAAATTTAAAATACTGAATTGAAATTGAGAACATGGATCTCATACTCACATGTGAAGACAGGAAACTAAGAATATGAGGATATGTACTTGCAATGGATATTCATGCAGACCCCTCACAAAAACAGGGACTGGGTGTAATTTTTTTCTGGAATGGAATTAATCAGCCAATATTTGTATATGTTATTTACTATTCAAATGATACGCAACAAAATCCTCATCAACAAGGGTGGGTTTGACTTGAGAATAAATCCTTTTAAATCTGAAGGACTTTCACGCTACTCTGCTAAAACAGCTATGCAGCACTGACCCTGTGCCCCTGCAAAGCATCACAAATGTTGAGTAATTCATGCCAGCAAGATCTGATACAGTACACAAGAATCCTTTGATATTCAATATGGTGATACACACTCTAAGCAAATTGAGCTTTAATACTGACAGTAACCCCTCGAGAGGCCCAGGTGTGTACAGGTGACATGATTAAAGGCGGGGAAACTTAACAAGCTGTACACTCCAGAGAGGCTACTTCCTGTTTGGAGTAATGAGAGAACAGAGGGGAAATAAAACTGGTTCCACACACAATAAAGCAGACTGCAAAGACTCTCCTTCTTGTGTGATGGAGAGTTCTCTACTAACAGCTGAGTGTCAATGCAGGAGGGGAGTAATGAACCAGATCATCATCAGCAGGTGAATCCAGTGATTCAGACGCAAAGCAATAGGACATCGAGCTGCACTGGTTTCATTAGTTTATGATTAATTTATTCAAAAGTGTAGGTTGCAATTGGACATAACTATGCTGTTCATGAATCATCACTGGCCCCTATACCTTTAGGGTGGCCAAGATGGAGAACACACAAAACAACGCACACCATGGGAAGAAAGGCACTTTAATATATAAATAATATGAACAGATGGGCTTGTTATGCAGTGCTGACACTACTAAGATTTACAAGAGTTAGTTACTTACTTTTCTGGCTTGGGTACCCTAGATCTGGAGAACAGATTTTGGACAAATTTTGAGATCTTTTGTAAGGAAAAGAGGGGGGTGCTTAACAGAAGAGTTTTGGGAAGAGTCAGACAACAAAACATAGCTTATGAATTATTTATTTATTTACTTGGTTTCGTTATAGGTGAGAACATAAAATAGTAGCACCCTCACAGTCACTGCTAGATGGATTCAAGATATAAACATTATGGAACTTAATGGAACGTTCTGGAACGTCGGAAGGATATATGGAAAGGGTATATTTTTGTGGTTTCTATTATTTTGTCTACCCCAAAAACCTTCTGTCCAGTATTGTTTGCTCTTCAATGATATATAGCTGTATAGATACAGATTTTCATATTTATATCTTAGTGAAAGCATTACCTTCCCTTTGTGTAGATTCCATACATCAAATAGATGTACAAAACTGATTATTTTCATTAGATGTTCCAGCACTTTAAAAATCCATTCCCCATTTTTCTGCTTTTGAACCCTTGGAATTCTGTTTATGTGACACCATGCATACCAATTTAATTTTAGATTTAACTTGAATTTGCTCTGACCAATGATTATTCTCAGTTCAAATAGTTATTTACAGTTCCATGGCAACACTATGGGGACCACCATAGCCACTAAGTATGCCCATTCTTTTAATTGGGTAATTTGAACAACCTTATTTTTACAAAAGTAATCCTTTCATAGGTTAAATCAATTAGGCCGAATAACTGTCAAAGAAATGTTGACATCACTTGTAATATGTTTAAGTTGGAATATGTTTTACAGAAATAATGTTGTCACCCTGTGCTTGCCTATACCATAACAGAGCCACCACTATGTGAATATGATAACAATCTGGAGCTGGTAACGAGCAATGAATTATTTCCAAACATAAGCCTATCCAAAAGAAGAAAAGATGATTCATCAGGCAATATTCTTTTTGAACATCACACAAGCCAGAGTTGTGAGTTTACTGTTCCAGGTTATGCATTCTTGTGCATTGGCCTTGGTTACAAATGGTTTCAAAATCATAATCCAACCATAAATATCAGCTTTGTGAAGGTCAGTATGTAAAATGTTTCACTGCAACTGGGTCACAGAGGTACAGATATAGTTCTGTGGTCATATTTGAGGTTGTTTTCTGGTTTTCAGCAATTATCTTAGTAAGTGTCTGTCTATCTATGTCAGTCAGCTTTGACTTGCAATTATTGGTTCTCTACCCTGATGCATTTTTTCCCCCTGCTTTTCCTCATTATGTTTTGACACTGTTCCCTGTCATTGCAATTCACTAACACTGCAATCATTTTACTAACTCTGTTATTACTACATCTGTAACTCTGGGACTCAATATTTGACCTCTTTCAAAATCAAATTGAAGAGCTGAGTTTAAAGCAAATTGTATAGTGGAAATATATTAGTGATTACTTTTGAAATAAATGAAACATACCTTTAGAATTTAGTTACTTCAATATACAAGTCTTTTTTCATGATGAGTTTCCTTTATTTTGTTAACACTCTGTATAATCCTGTTCTGTGAGACATTTATTTTCAAGTCTTGTTGGCAGAACTGAGGGAGAATGGGACTTAGCATGGAGAGATGTCCATTCAAACAGCTGGAAACGGTGTTAAAAAATACCACAGTGTCACTTTTCACTGGTCCAATTCTTGTAAAACAATTTCACCATATTTGGACCAGTCCAACAAAGGGGAATGAACAGGCTATATAATTTATGGTGGTGATTTAAGTTCATATAAAAAGAAATTATCTATGACACATTTCTTTTGAAAGAGTGTGCGCAATTTTCGTTGTGCTCCATTGAATTATGAACTAATATTCTGAAAACTAGAAGAGGTGTCAAATTATGGCGATGAGCAGAAACCATGTCCACCTTGACATGTTCTATAATTAGGAAAAAATAAGTTCAAATTCTCGTGCACATGCTGTAATCTCACAGTAACTGGGAGCTGTCAAAAATGTATTCAGTCATAATTGCTTCTTTATTTCTTGTACTGTATGCATGACAGTTTAATCAAAAAAGAATGACGTGTTTATATCGTATGTGTATCCATTTTCACTAAAGTTATGAAAGATGTCTCATGTACAATACAAATTTATCATTCTTCAAAAAATACCAAAATAACTTTAAGCACATGTAAGATGTGTCAGTCTTACAATTACATGCTTATTAGCTATGTTTTATGAAAGATAGTTAATATCATCTCAGTCATTTGTAACTATAATGGAAAGGCCTAGATTGTGTATGACTGAATGCGCAGTCCCACAACCTGATGTATAATTAGCTGGTTGGCCGTCCTATGGAGGGATGGATCTCAGTCGACTGGAAGTTTATGTCTTATCGTGCATCATCATGAATGCCGGGTGTGTTATTAGGCAGAACCAAAGTAACAACACTACTCATGAGATCATGGTCAAGATTATGCAACCAGTTCCATTTCTATTTTGCTCTTCCAGTGTGGATGGCCAAGGGCCTTCTCCAAATGACCTTCCCCTGTTAACCGAATTTGATGACAACATTGCAATAGTAGCAGAGTAACAGCAAAGCTAATGTTAGTATCAGAGAGTGGGTACGATATGAGAGTAAGGTGCAGCACTTATATGACACTTATACTATGAGAAGTATAAGGAGCACTACTACCCAGGTCTGCGCTACTTCTATCAGAATTTCTGTTGACCAATTCTATGGAAGCAGCTGTTCAAAATAATTTGTAATTATAAGAATATTTTTTTCTCTGATGAATTTCACAACACTCCACAGAATCTCCGGCTCTGCACTAATAAAGGTGTTGTCATGGCAATTGTTGAGTGTTTAGACAAAAAATTCTCAGTTCAGTTTCAAATTAGTTCAATTTGGAAACGCAGAACTACATCAGTACCTTCAGAAATCATGATATGATTGCCTAAAATATGCTTTGAAAATGTATCTTCTTTCAATTTACACAATAAACATTCCCCATTGTAACATGCTGTGTTATTGCCATATTGTCTCTTGAAAACTTGAATGTTCCCCTCACAAGAACACCTAAGAATCATCAAATGTAACAAGAAACTCCAAGGCTGACCAGAGAGGGCATAGTGCAATCTCATTACTTGATTCTACAATTTTGTGCTTTGCCCAAGCTATATTAGCAAGGTAGGTAGGATAAGTGTTCAGATGGTATAGTTATAACTTAAGGTTTGTTTGGTAAGCTGTGACTGGATAAATGTATGGCACATCTTTACATGCTAATGTTTGGAAGGTTATGGCGAGGATACTATCACTGTCAACAACTTATCCTATATTTTAATACATTGGTCTTCCCGATTTTTCTTTCTTGAACACCTGGTTATTCGTAACAATGGGCTACTGCTTATGTACAGTAATAATAAGCTGTAATAACAATTTTGAATGCATCCCACCCGCCTCCCCATGCTTGAAAGGCAGTAAATAAAAAAGTAACAGATCGTTTAGTCTTTTGTTTCTGCTTACATCCAAACCTCCCGCTGAGATAACCCACTATGAAAGCAAAAATAAACCAGAACAATAGATTCCACACATTCTGGTAAAACGTGTGTGGCTATGTAAACCGATAGGAACTCCTGCTGCTGGTGTTCTCGTTGGTATATACCCACCTAAACTTCCGAGGATGTACTGTAAATCCACTTCTTAGTCGTATCTCCATTATTTTGGAATATACACACCTCCTCAGTTACCACTACTCCACGAGGATATTGCACCAATAACTCCTACTCAATATATTGATTAAAATTCTGACTGTCTAAATGTAAGTACCGAAAATATGGCTAATGAGCAGTGGTGGTCATATCCATGGTACATACACGGTCTAAACATAAAATTGAATGTAGGCGTGAGTGTGTTTGAAAAGTGAGCAGTAACAGGCTAACACATTCCCCTGGAGCGACGTTTAAGTCAGTGCACAATCCACAATCATATCTCTATTCAATTTGAGTTAGCTCCAGTGTCCATTCACTAAGGGTTACAAATGCCAAAGCATTATTTTTCCTTTGAATTATTAGTATCTTTAAATGGTACCAACCAACACAGCACACTCAACAAAGCTGATGGTGAATGTGTAACCTACTATGCTTTGCTTTTCTACCTACATGATGGAACTGCGTTTCCTCAGAAAAGAAAATGTACAATAACAATACAGACCTGCCAATGAATACAAGTAGTAACAGTGTGTTTCACATGCATATCTTATACATACATGAGCTAGGACGAGCTTTTGATTATCCAAACATTAACCAAAAAAGAAATTAAGAAATGTGCATTAGGCTATGTATACGCAAGAATATTACGCTTTTTGGCCTAGCTAGTCATAAAACAATGTGACATATGTTAGCAAATGAATACCACTAAAATGAAAAAGTATTTAAAAGCGCAAGAGCAAAAGTAACAAACGCTACATAAAATGAGGAAAAACGTAGACGTAATAGTCTCCTCCTTCCTACGGTTCACGTTCGGTTGTGCCTCTCTTCCAATGAGTCTCATAGCAACTGTTGCCAGTGAATCAGCGCCATAGTCACCGTAGTCCTGGCGACTGTAACCCACCAACAACAACAACCTCGCTCCATCACACCACCTTCACCATCCACATCCTCATCAACCCTCTAGTCCTCAGCCCAGGTGAATATCTCCTTACGTTGGCTATGTCTGTATTTTTTATTGTGGCTATAAATTATCTTTTAAACTGATCACTCGCCTTTATTATTCGTCAGGCTATGCACTCGCTCTTTCATTCTCTTTCTCTTCGTTGTGAATTAGCTAATGTTAGCTGGCTAGCTTGGTTCCATATAGTTAGTTAGTGAAAGCTAGCTAAGATAGTAGATAGCTTGGTAGCTAGCTTGCAATAGCTACTGGTAATGGTATCACCTCGCTTGTACAATAATAGCTAGCTAGCCATTTCCTACCCTATCTTGCATGCATTTGCCGTATGCGGGCAAGTCAGTGTGTGCGGTTTGTGATTTCCTAATTTTTCATAACGCGCTAGTTAGCTTGCTAATGTGATTTCAGTGTGGAATTCTGTCTTTGTTTTGTTTCTCTATTGCGTTTTTGTATAGCTAGCCAGGTAGCCATTCAAAACGCAAGCTAGCTTGCAGGCTAGTAGGGTTGCCCTTTGTTTAGCCATCATCAGTTAGCAAGCAAGCTAGATAATATGTTTTGTTTCAAATTGTGATTTGGTTTCATTTACGAGAGATTGTGTAGTGTGTAATCTTGTGGTTTAATAATCAAATGAATAATTGCAAAGAATCCGTGACCATTCTTATCGAACCTGGCCGTATTCGGCAAAGCATTTACCGGGAGCTAGCAGCCAGGCTAACTACACGACACAGCCAGCCAACATTGGGCAATGGATCTCTCATAAAGTAACGTTACACATAGAAAAGGTGAGCAAATAGATAGCTTTTAACAAGTAATAGCTTTATTGGCCACGGCGTTTTCGAAATCAGTTAGCAAAATGTGTAATGAGCTAATTAGATATTATTTATTTCCTGTGTAGCTTGATATAACAATTGTGATATATTGACGGCTATTGTTAGCCAGTAGGTAACGTTAATATGCTACGATATTGCTGATGACACTCCAGCTGTGGCAGCACACTATCGTAGGATCTAGTGTTGTAATAGATCTTTATTTTCTAAGCCACCAACTAATATTATATAGTTAGGTATTGGTCACGATTAAAGTCGGTGGATTCATATCTAGCACGCATAAAAATGGGAAATATAACGTTACCTGATAGATAAGGGATCAGGATGGTATGAAAGGATATTGCAGCTATTCATTGATAATATTGAATATATTATGTTCTTGTGTGCGCTAAAGCTTTAACATTGACATCGTTTTCACATTGCACATTGGTCTACTTTATTTAGCAAACTAGCAACGTTACTCTGCCGCAGTCCAACAGCAAATGTTGTACCTTTGATATCTGTGTCCGTTTTTGTTATCCAGCCATGGGCCACTGGAAATAAACGTGGAATAGTTGGATTAACAGACAGTGCAGTGATATATTCACAATCACTTCGAATAATCACGGGCATTTTGATGACATTACGCACCAGTTCTAACCACTGTTGAAAGCTTCCAAATTATTCCTTCTAAATACCCCTCATCATTTGATGACATCATAGGCTAGCATCTCACTTCTAGATGGTCATAGGTCGCAATATCATTTAGGATGTTTTGCTGTGCAATGGAATACAGGAGCTGAAGAAACCACAAGGCCAATTTTTTAATATGTGTTCCCATCAATGGTCAAAAATCTATATCCCCATTATTGGCCAACAGCTTTATTCTGATAGTGTTCTGTAGATTCACTTGTTTTGTACAGAAAGAACTTCAGAAAAGTAATGTTGAACATGGGATCTGTTGATTTGAAAGTCATTGCAATAATTATTTCCAAGTCATAACAAATGGATACAGATTGCTGTTTTGAAGCAGTTACTGTTTTTTGTTCTTTGGTCTTCACAATGGGGTACTTTCTTGTTACGCTGGCTTCCAAGGAAACATTGGGGAAACACTAAGTGTGAATTTCATTGAATCAGTCTTATTACCATTGACATGCATGAGGCCTGACACATGCCATTTAAATCTGATATTTTAATCAATGCTGTGTAACATCTATTCTGCCCAGAAAACGCAAACATGCAAAACTGCAGGAAATTCATTTTGAAACTTAGACAGTTGAGTTGCAATATTTCTACTAAGGATAATGCCATGAAGGAGAGACACATGCACTGTGTATGGTAATAAACCCTTTTGATTTCAACAAAAAGTAACAGAATTATGATAGATTAGTGCCTGAGATTTGAGTCAAATTTAAATTTAGGCCTATCCTAAATTTAGGAAGAATGATCTAGAAGACTTCATTGCCATGTAGGAGCTGATAGACTGTATGCTTACTCATGACTGTTAATCACTTTTAAGTGAAATCATAATTAATTTGTCATCTTTAACGAAGGCAGGCTTTCTCTGTTCTAGCCATGAAGTGTTTTTCCCTGTTACTAGTTACTACCACAGGTGCATCGTACATTACATTTCACAACCATTACGAAGTGCTTCCATTTTTCCATGGCAACATGCTAACTGTGGAAGTAAATATAATATACAGCTCAGCAGGGTGTATAATATGATTTGATTCAAACTCACACTATTCACTTGACTGTTTCATCTTGACAAAATTTAATCAGGAGAGCTTGTTGGGCAATATATAATTTTTAATCAAGACTATTGTTTATTAAGGAGTCAATCAGCAAAAGGGGTTAAATTGTGTGGGAAAAAAACTCTTGGATGCCTGGATAAAATATAAAGAAATTTGTCTTGTATGTCTTCGTATATTTTCTGTGTGACTGGGGATATAATAATAATTACTTATGTTTGAGTCTGAGGTTGTATTGTTCTGTTAAAAAATCGATATCAAAACAGTTACAGCCTGCCTAGTAATAATATGAGGAGGTGATTAGAAAAGGCATGAATTTATCAATTAAGTAACCATTAACAATTGAATATGTTTTAAAGATACATTTATTTTTTGTATATTGCAGCAGTAATGGTACACCATTGCAAAAGGATATTTTTAACTACTGTATGTTCTGTATGTAATCAGAACCCAACAGATCTTATGTTACTGGATCAGAGAAAGCATGGAACGGGTCAAATGACACACAGTGCATTTTCAGTTTGGTTAAGTATTTTTGATTAAGCATGTGCCAGTTCTTCAGTGCAGTTGAAATCTTTCATTTATGGTAAGATTAGCTGTGATGATCTATCAGGGTTCTTCAATGACTGTGACTGCTTGGGCCTGTGCTACTTTAGCATGTAGCAGGGATTCAGTAGTTAATGTGAGAACATGCAGTACTGTGAGCAACAAAGACTGCTGGGAACAGAAAGTACAGCAACTGTGATTAAAAGTCCCTATTCAGTCAAATGGAGCTCTGGCTTAAGCTTTTAGAGACCAGTTTATAGCAGGTGTTACCCCATTGTTTCTTAATTGTTATGCACAACTTTTTCTTGGATTGGACCTTACTAAAGCTGAGGCCAAAGTGCTCTGTGCATATGATTGCTGTGAGGACAGACGTGCAGGTCATTTTGTCATGGTGATGCCCTTTTGTTTATGCTCAGCAATCGCCCATGTTTTATGTGTCAGGAAGAGAATCAGAGACACAGCTTACCTGCGCTAAGTGTCAGTGAGTTTGAAGGAAGAGGGCAGCTGGCTTCACTCGCCACCTGTGTACAGTCTTGTGGCTATAAATAGTCCAGGTCAATGCGTGGAACGAGCATGCGGGTGACGTCTTGAGACAGGGTGTTTTTTTTTTTTTTTTTTCCAGACCTTGGCAATGATTGCGAATGAATTACTTACTGTACCGTGTCAGCGGTGCATGGAATATCCCCCCTGAAACGGAGCGTGATTGCGTTGCATCTTCTGAGTCAGGGTTTACTTTCTTATGTAGCCTGCTTTCTGTCAACACCTGACCCAGTTCAGCTTAAAATATGGCTGTTGACTGCTCTCCATGTATTCTGGTTCACTTCATTAGTCTTGCTTCGCTTGTCTTGTGTCCAAATATTTGAGAGGCAAGGCTGCTTTGTAGGTCTGGGTGTGGGTGTGATCACAAAAGAGGTATTACATGTAATTGCAAATGAATAGCATAGAATGATGGTTAAATTACAAGTCAGATAGTTGAAATGGATTCTTTTAGAATAAGTTCCACTCTATGGAGATAAGGACATACTGCTATCAGGCTTTCTGTACAGGTACAAGTAGGGATGGGAGAATGAGGCTTCATGACTCCACAAATGGGTGGAGCCATCAGTCCTACCAGTACCTGAGCTGAACCAAAAATTTTGTTCTGCTGTAGACTGGAGAGGAAAACCTTTAGATTGGTGGCAAGCTCATTGTGGTTCTGTCCTTTATAGGCTTCATGAACCGTCATCCTACCATCACTGCAAGGCCAGTGGAAGTTGTGGGCAGCAGCATAGAGACAGAGCAAGCCTAGGTGCACAGTAACCCTGCTCACTGACAAACCTGATGTCTATAACAAACTGGGTCTATTCACATCTTATCAGCGTTGGTGCTTTAAGGCTATTGATTACACTGTAAATAGATGTCCTTTGAAGGGTGATGATGATAGCAGGTTGTTTATCAGGTTTCTTGATAGAGAGTCTACTGATGGACCTGAATAAGGGCTAGCCCTGCTAACTGATATAGCCGTTTATTCAGAGGTAAAGGTGTGTTTGCGCACATGCCCGTTCACATGTTTATGTGCGTCTGTGTCTGTGTGCGTTTAACTACGTGATTTTAGCTCCCGAGCTCTCCCATCATTTACAAACGAAAACCAGATTGTGATATCAGTAACTCCTGGTGTTGTACGCATGACTTCATAAAATCAACAGGTTTCAGATGGGGTTTTTTGCTGGAAATACAGCTCCAGGGAGACTCATCTTTTATCTCTGAGTCATTACAGATGCTGCAAGCTGCACTTAAACCTGGTGCTCTATCAGCAGAATGAAGCTCAGGTCTGGAGCTTATGTATTGTTTTAGAAGCAATCTCTTACTCATGGTTGTAAAACATTTGATCCATTTCATGCAACTCATCAGATGGTAGGTTTTTAAGACCACTCCTTCATTTTAGCGCAAATGAATTTGCTGCAGTTTCTGTTTCAGCACCCCTAACGCACTTATGTTTGTGACGGGGTGAGAAACAGTTACAGCACTGTTTGCTCAGGGTGAAATAGGCTAGATGCAAACAGAACCGAAGAGAGCCAGCTGTCGATGCTGGAACGAGGGCCGGTTGGGCCTACTTCCTGGCAGCTACTCGTAGCGCATCTCAAACATTAAAACAGCTATTTCCAAGCAGCCGACAGCGCAAACACAGTCAGCGGCGCGCCATGACCTGTACGCCGAGGATGCGGCCGTGCTATAGGGGCAGCAGTGAAGCCCCGCCCTAACCATATCTCACACTGTATGCAGTGGCCCCTGTTAACCACTCCCCCTCTCCCATGTGGACAAGAAGGGAAAAATCGTCCCATCCTCAGCTCTGGTTACCACTTACCTCAAGACAGGTGTGCTGCAAAAATAGGACCCATGCCACCTGTTCCCTGTATCCAGTTTCGTTTCCAAATGCTTAATGAGCAGCTGATCAATTCAATTATTCATTCATCCATTTTTATTACCTCATGTCTGAAATACTGTCGGGTTTAGGTCTGAGGACCACATCCATGGAAAAGATTCCCCAATAAATGCGAACAGCTGCCAAACTCCCATTAATAAATGTATGAACTTGTTAGAAAGATTGGCTTTTTTTAATTGAGGAACCCTGTGGTCGTATTTGAAAGAATTTGTTGCTGGCCTAAGCCTTAGAGCCACGGGGTCAAAGTCAGTAATGGATTTAGAGTAGTGCAGCATTACTTTGTGTCATAAATCAAGAAATATTTTCTCATCTAATTTAAAGAAAGAAGTCACGAAAAGCTTATGAGCAAAAAAAGCAGAACCACACAAAATTTAGATGTTATTAGTTGTATTTATTTGATTTTCATTTATTTATTACTTTTTCAATTGACCTTTAATTTCCACAATGATACATACAGACACTAAAATATATATATTCTTAAACACCAGTCGACTAAACGTTAATGTCTTATTCTCATAAACTGTTATGATCTAGTTTATCTCCAGTTTAAGGAAGATATGACAATGTACTTTGCTGTGGAAGACACTACACTGACTGCACTCCAGCTTGTACCGATGATTCATTTGTTTTGTTCAGCAAAAATAGAAACCATGTACAACTCGAAGATCATCATAACTATGCCATTATGAAAAGGAGTCCCCAACCTGCCTATGAAATTAAACATGGCCCTTCTCCTGTTTCTCCTTTTAATCATTAGTTAAGCAGCAGCAAGATTAAATTAATGGTGTATAAAAACAGTTTAGAGATTCATGGTGTGGGCTTTGCTTTTTCCCTCATTTCAGCTGAAGGTCAGTAGCCCTCAAAATGTGAAGCTATCAGTAGAATAAAGGCAAAAAGTATCTTCACAGTTCTAAATATATGATGCAATTTCTCAGAAATGCTTCAGGCTATTATTTGCGCAGTAAACAAAATAGCCAGTGAAACGCTAGGATTCATTAGTTTTCAAATAATTAATCATTGCAAATAGTGGATTTGTATCAGACCACTTAAATATTAGTTTTATGGCATGGTCATTTTTTAAATGTAAATATTTAGTGAGCATGTTTGTTAAGCATGCTTCTTTGCTTTTCTGAGCGATGCAGCGATGTTTATGCAGCATGTACAAGCACAGTCTCAGGCAGATGACAACCGTCTGCTCACCTGAGATTTGTAGACCACCCAAAGACGGCTTTTGGAGATAAAGAGAGGCTCTCTAGTTCTGATGTTCCGTAGTAGTGACGTCACACCGAACCCCTCCCCCGCCTCCCAGATGTCTCTCTCTGGTTGGGAGAGGGGGGGATGGGATGGGATGGGAGGAAAGTGGTGGGCGGGGGCAGATGGAGGTGAGCATCGCGGTCTCTCCGGGCCTTTGTCACTGCACGGCTCTGCGGAGCCTGCAGATGCTCACTGGAGCAAGGGGTTTAAGTGGGCCACGGGGGAGCGTATGCGGGATGGGTGATGGGTAGAAGAAGAGAGCCAGGTGGTTGTTTACAACAGGTCTCCCCCCTCCCCCTCCCCACCCCCTAACCTCCTCAGTAACATTCAGCTCCATTGAGGCCACCACAGGGAGCAGGTGGTTCATTTTTGAATGGAAGAACCTGCTCACAGCGGTAGGTTATATTTATCCTTACCACCGCAAGCTGCGACACGACCGGTCCCCCCCTCCATCACTTTTTGGGATTTTTTGACACGGTGCTACGTGCTCAACTGCATATTTCGCTAGGCATCGGTTTGGATGTCGAGCTGGTGCAAAGTTAGTTCAGGAAGTTTTGAGGTGTCCTTGTTGTTCCGAATGAAAAACCCCGAGAACGAAGCCCTGTTTGGCGAGGACGTTCTGCGGACCCCTGGACGTGTTCCTTGGTGTGAGTGACTGTTCGCATATGCAAGCGCAGTGAAATGAGACGTCAGAAACAACTTAATAGTAGTAGTCAAGCGATTGATTTGTTCAGACTTAACAGCATCCTGTAATTGTTTCGACGAATGTTGAAATTTTTGTTGTTGTAAAGCAACTGGTTGCTTGTCATGATGCACAAATGTTAGGTTCAATTATGCTGCTAAATGTAAGCACTGGCAAAAAGCAATGTGCACTTGCAATTCGCAATTAATGTTTTTCTGGCAAAATTTGTAACCACCATCCTTTTATTTAAATTAAAGCTAGCCAGCCACAGTTTTACAATTAATTCATTGTTGCTATGGCAACACTTGTTTTTGAAGTGGCAGAAAATTATTTAAGGAAAATCATACTGCTTAAAAAATAAATGATCACAGCATTAAATATAGTACAAAAAAAAAAAAAAACATAGGTTATTGTTCTGGTTTTACATGACCTTTCAACACTGAAGACTGCTTTCTGGCAACTCCTGCTCTATGGAATAAACAGAAAAATTCAGTAAATTAAATTAAAATGACACTCTCGGATCTGTGTTGCAGTTTTTTTGTACTGCGGTTTTGCACTATGCCTCAGTAAGTGCAACAGTGTCAAACCACTGTGTGTTTTAAGTCTGTTCTTATGATGGTTTCTGTTCACTTCCATGGTCTTATAGCGTGTTTTTTTAAGAGCTATAAGCCACCTTTTTAGACAACATCTTGTCTCCCTGATCTGAGTCCCTAGCCTTTTCGGACAAATATCTATGATTTATGGAGCTATAGCCAGTTCTGATACCTGATGCTCTGTTGTAGCATTTTCACTGTTCGCTTATTTTAGCTGGTTACCTTACATATTGCTCTTGTGCATAACAATTTATTGTGTTTATTGTAGCATTGCGTTTTGTGTTGTGGAAAATATCGCTATCTAGTTTGTTGTTTATGTAGCCTGATTCTAAGTACCAGTAGTTCTCTGAAGACGAAAGTTAAAATGTACCTGGCACATATATTTAAATTTTTTTTGAGAATAACAATCCCATTGCAGGTGAGGTGTTCCCAGGTCGCTTTTTAAAAATGCATATTGCTGTTTTTTTTTTTTTTGACACCCTCTCCGGTCTGCTCCTCCCAAGGCGCCATGCAGACTCCTGAGGCAGGCTCAGACGCTGCATCCACCGTCCCTCTGCAGAGCGCCGTGCCCGCGCAGCCGGCTGTCACTGCCCAGCAGGTGGCGCCACAGGTGCCCGTCCAGCAGCAGGTGAGAGACCCTCCCTCCAACATGGACACAAGAAAGAGGCCCACTTTAGTCATGGGGGAATTTCAGTCTTAACTGAGACCTGGTGAAGCAAGAACAAAATACAGGTTTTTCAGATATTTTGTTGAAACTGTAACACAATATTACAGCTGAATGTTACACTTACCTAATATTGCAGTACAATTAATCCATATGTCAGATTTTTACAAATACTAATTTTTTTTAAGATCCACATCGAATGATTTCTTGGGGTGTCATGAAACCTCATTTTGCAGTGACTCTGTAGCTGTTAAGGTCTGAAATTGTCAGGTGCTGTTTTCCTGACCTGGCGGCTGTAGTGTGGTGGCTGTGCTTTCATTGATTTCTCAAGAGGATTTGATTTTTGCTGCATTTCCATAGTTCTGAATGTGGGGAGGAGTCTATGCTCATGAAATCGTTCTACCTTGCCCACTCCCCTTCCATGTGTGTGTGTGTGTGTGTGTGTGTGTGTGTACAAGCATGCCTCTAATCCTGTGTATATATCTCAACGTGTCTCCAGCAAGTCCAGACAGTCCAGCAGGTACAGCAGGTCCAGCATGTGTACCCAGCGCAGGTCCAGTACGTGGAGGAGAACAGTGGAGTCTATACCAATGGAGCGATGTGAGTGTGCATTCATAACACTGTACTGTAAAACACAGAGCGTCATTTCTACACTGTACACCCACCTCTGCTGTGTACACCCCGTTTGCCCCCCTTTTCCTGCCAATGCGCTAATGAAGCATTCTGGGTACTGCAAACCTAGTGAATCCCTTTGAGAGGCAAGGTATGAACACAGCTCATTTAGATTCACCAGATACTCTACACCATATTCATGAAATATGGAGTTCTGTATCCATATCATGAAGTTTGGACAATCCAGTTTAAGGCATCTTATTAACATCTGTTGATATGAGATGTGGGACCAAGGACTATGTTCTGTACTGTGACATAGCCCAGAAATTCCAGTTTCTGATCAGAGTGTGCTGGAGGAGGGCAGAACCACAGGAACCGAGTGACTGGTGGATCTGCGGAATCGGGAGTGTGGATGTGCATGGGGTTACCTAGAGATAACCATAACCAGGAGTTATTGTTAATATTGCGCCATATGAGTTTGGGCTTAGTGATAAAGATGTATTTTATTTTGGACAGCCATTAATAAAATTGAAAAATATATTTTGCTCCTTACCAGAGTCCTTGGTTTTGGAATTCTTGTTCTCCTTACCCTACACCTTTGCTTTAAAAAAGCAGACATTATAGAAATGATTAATTAGGCCATTGCTAGCTGACATCATAGAGTTTGCATAAATAACATGATTTTACTTTTACAAATAAGGTAAAAGCTATTGTTTGTATTATTACGTTTATGTAAGTAATACTTTCTGTGACACTCAAGTGCAGGATCTTAAGTTATGTAATTCATTGTAGTCAAGGTGTTGTTTGGATAAAAAGCTGATTAAAATAAAATTATAGCAAAATGTTCATTAGCATCATAGTTGTGTTTGGTAGCATAGTAGCTCATGGTAGCATTTTTGCTGTTGTGTGCACTGTAAAGTGGAATTAAAAAGCGCTCCTCCATTTTGCCCCCTGCTTCACGTGCTTCGCCAGCCGGACGTACTCGTACTCGGAACCGCAGCTGTACAGCCAGAACAGCGGAGGCGCGTACTTCGACACGCAGGGCGGTTCGTCGCAGGTGACGACGGTGGTGACGTCCCACGGCATGGCGGGCGGCGGGGGCGGGGATGCGGGGCTCACCATGGAGCTGACGGGGGGCCAGATCATCAGTAGCTCGGGGACGTACATCGTGGGGGCGACGTCCATGGAGAGCTCCTCCCCCCACCCCGCCTCCCAGACCACCAGAGCCTCCCCTGCTACCGTAAGTCACAGGCCCCTCCCCTTCTCTGTCATCCGCCACCCTCTGAAAGTGTTTTGCATAGAAAGTAAAAAAAAAAAAAAAAAAGAGACAATTTTATGTAGTGATGTTACTCTTAATACAAAGACCTAATATATCTTGATGTTATATTCCAAAGGATATATATATTCAGTATTTGGAACTGTTTTTCATTTTCATTTTAAAGAGGTTTTAGTTTTTGTACTTTTAAATTATTCATTGATCTATTTATTTAGTAAGACATTCATGAAGATATTTTAGTGAAATACCTTGCTCATGATTGCAACAGCAATGACTCACTTGGGAATAAAACCTGCAACCTTTTGATCTCAGGTTTAGCATCTTAATCATGGCATTACATTACCACCTTCTGTTGAGTCATACCATTATTTATGCTTGTAGGTTGAAATGTTTTGGATATTGTTAGCATGGTCAAAGAATTAAGTGAATTCTTTAGTTGTTAATAAAAGTGTTTATGAAAGTGAGTTAAAGCGATTGCACAATGTGTGATGCATTGAACAGTTTGGAAGATTACTTATCCTGGCAAAATCAGTTGTATGCTGCCCCCTCGTGGCTGAAGTTGGTAATAATGTAAGAAATCACCAAGCTTGTGTTGTATTACCCTGAATAATTTCTCTCCACAAATCCTTATTCTCTTGTATTCAGAGCATGAATGCAATTTTTTATGCTCTGTTTATGCAATTTTGGGATTCGGAATGTATAATTATGCCTGTCACTTCTGTTTTTTGTGTCATTATGGCAGAATGACACAACATTTGTATTTTCAAGACTTCTGACAGTGCAGTCCATGTTTCACTCTGTTCATTGTCTCTTTTTACCCAGTCTTACAGATTAATTATAATGTGTAACAACTCCACTAAAGGCTACGACAATTCCTATACACAGCAGAGCCTGTTTGAACAGAAGATGCTTTCGTGGGCTGTCTCTGTGATTTGTGCGCTGGGGAATTCTTGCTTCTTCAGTGACGCTTACGATGATCCTGTTTTCCTGCCAGTCTCTGTTGAACTCTTTGCGTTTGTCTGTGTTGGGGGTCATTGGCCTTTGCCGCTTCCTGTTTTTGTTTCTGTTTTTTTTTTTTTTTTTTGTTTCTTTATTTTCTGTGTGTTTTGCTCTGTGGTCTCTCAGATTGAAATGGCGATTGAGACACTCCAAAAGTCTGAAGGCTTATCCACCCAACGGAGTTCACTGCTCAACAGCCATGTAAGTCAGTGTAACGAAGCACTGCCCTGTCCCGCATGCTCTCTCTCCCTCTCCCTTCATTCTTCTGTTTCTCCTTTTTCCCTATTGCCTACCTTCACTCCCATTTCCACTCAATGTCTTCCACTCCATTTGTATTTTTCTGAACTTCTTTCTCCCTCTTCATTGTCTCACCAACTCTCTCCATCTCTTTCTACCTCTCACTCTCCCTGTCTTCTCATCTTGCCTCCTTTCCTACATTTTATATATTTCTTCTTTCCTCTCTACCCCTCTCTGTGCCACCCTTTTGTGCTCTTTCTCTTTCTCTCTCTCTCTCTCTCTCTCTCTCTCTCCCTCCCTCTCCCTGTTAGATGGGATGCGTCTGCTATAGTTCGCTTGTTCATTTGTTGTTGGGTTGGCTCTTTCGCTATGCTATGCCCTGTCTGCTCCTGTTTTAATTTAGCAGTGCTGGTTTTAACCTTCAAACATCAGTTTTGTTTGTTATTTTAATGAAAAGTCAATGGAGAGAAAATTGAAAATTTAAGCTGCGGCGTTTGGAGCAGAACACTTGGAACAACTATAATTATGACATCCTTACCTTTTCACTGGATTCACAGTTTTTTTATGGTACTTTTGAAATGTTCAAGTAATGAAAGCCAGAAGATAAGCCGTCTAATTCAGTTCCAGCAAATGTTCTTTTTCTCATAACAATGCGTTGACTTCATTAAAAAAAAAAAAAAAAGATACAAACCTTTCATTGCTGCCGGCAGCTTTTTGGAATTGAAACGAAAAAGAGTTCAAATGTGCCGTCTGTGATGTCTTTTTAAGTACTGACAGTTGGAATATGAAAAGACAGAGTAAATGCGTTTTCTGGAAAATCAAGTTGAAAGTTGAAAATTGCGAGAGTGTGATATTAGGTCAGAGTACTTTTAATGCTGTCTCTGTGATCTTGCAAAATTAGAATGAGAAGTCAGACAGACCAGGGTTTCTCTAGACGATAGGAGTGATGTAACAGACTAACAAGGGCTAGTCTTGGAGCTGAGAAGACAAGGATGATCAGTTCACTTTAACGTGTCTTCTGATTTCTCTCGGATTAGTCAAGAAATTCTCATTTTCTTGTCACAAATGTCTCTTTAACCGCTAGAATTTGTGCTTATGAAACACCAATGTCCTCAGCATATTGGGCATCAAATTCTACATTTCATGATTTATCAGAGAAAAAGTCACATGCCAGTTTTGTGAATTGTACTACCAGTCAAACTTGGTTGAAGTTTTGATATGGTTCACAGCACATAATTTAGAAGCTACATGTAAAGTTTAAAACCTGATACATACAGCAACCCATCTGCAAGGACTGTACTTCCATTTTAAATCTCAGCCTCTCCTTTGCTTCATTTTGAGTGGGCTTTAGCTCTGCTGCCATCTTTGAATACACAATGGGCCTCGTGCACTTACATTTTCTTAAATTGTTCTTACATTTCTTCTTGAGAGAAGTGTGTACGGAAAACCTATGCACAATTCATGAGACATACATAGACACCTGATTTTTTTCTTACCCAAATGTATTTCATGGTAAATCCCAGTTTTCAAGTTTAATGTGTCTTTCAATAGGCTAATCATTATGATTATGATAACATTTGGTACAGTAACTATGGGCAGTTCAATATTTATATGAGAATGGAAATAGCCATAAAATGAATGCTGGGTAATAATAAATAGCATAATAAACATAGATAAGCACAGCTCATCTGTGCAGATGTTTTAGAACATTTAATAGATTGTTCAATACATGTGAATTTACCTTTTTATGTACTTAACTAGCATGAAAGTTACCACTGCAAGGCTGTCAGTCTTGATTACAGTTACATTACTGTTTAAATTGGGGCATCAGACTATACTGTATCTGAAGTGGATCAGTGCACATGAAATGTTAAACATACAATTATCTATTTCATTCCCACACACCTTTTTAGTTTATTATAGCTGCACATTGACAAGTCAATTACATTTTCCATTAACCGCTTTTATAATTTGCCAGGCTTATATAAGCAATCAGTTATTTTACTCTTGCACAAAACAAAATAAGTGGACTTGTTTTTGTGCGTGCAGTTTTATGTCTGGTGTTCAGCATCTTTCCAACAAATACCAGCAGGGAATTACGGACGAATGCCAAAACATTGCTGAAATTGCCTGAAGGGTTTATGAATCTTGGTGTACACACAAATGAAGCATGAGGCCCTTTGTGTATCAGTAGTGGCACATTATACCCATGGTCATATTTGAACCAAGAGTGCCCTGTAACTGAAGTGTGACAGGACGGTCAAATCAGTCTGTAATTTGCAGTGGTTGCAGTGCATTATGGGTAATTGACATAAGCATGGACCCTCCCCACAGCTGCAGTGGCTGCTGGATAACTACGAGACGGCAGAGGGGGTGAGCCTGCCCCGCTCCACGCTGTATAACCACTACCTGCGCCACTGCCAGGAGCAGAGGCTGGACCCTGTCAACGCCGCCTCCTTCGGCAAGCTTATCCGCTCCATCTTCATGGGGCTCCGCACCCGTCGCCTCGGCACCCGGTGAGCCACCCTTCTCTCCGCTGTCCACCCTCTCCTCCCTCAGGTCATTCGTCCTCTGTCTTTTCCTCCTCTCTCTGTCTGCCTTAGGCTTTTCTGTTTGGTCTTTTTTTGACCTCCCCATTACTATTGTAGACTCGGCCTTTCAGATTTCCCATTTTGCTCCCTCACTTATCTTTTGTTAGCCTACGTGCTGTGCAAGACAACTGTAACTCCTCTGCTCTGTATGCACACTGTGGCCGATATTCACTCTCTGCCTCGTATCCTCTCTCACTCTCTTTCTTTCTCCTGCTGAACCTCTCTCCTTCTCCCTCTCTCAGAGGTAACTCAAAGTACCACTACTATGGGATCCGTGTGAAGCCGGAATCTCCTCTCAACCGCCTGCAGGAGGACATGCAGTACATGGCTCTGAGACAGCAGCCCGTGCAGCAGAAACAGAGGTATGCTACACGCATGCGGTTATGCACACACTCCCATGTACAACTGCAGCGCGGGCACCCACCCACAAATAAGGGCAGTACCAAGATATACACACAGATATACATGCATATGCATGCGCTCGCAGTACAGCCACACCTAAGCACACATTACCAACTCATACACAGAATAAGTCTAAACGTTGTCCTGTAATGTGTGCATATGTCTATACTATGTCCATTCATGCATGTCTGCACCGTGTGTTCATGCACATACAATGCAGGCATAAAGTATAGACACACACACATAATAGGACAATACTTAGACATACTTGCCCACGTACAAACGCATTCAGCGCAATATGCACAAGCACACATGATCAGGGGACACACAGAACACAGTCATGTGCACATACACAGACACACATACACACTTGTACACATGTTCACTCATGGAAAAAAACAACACACATGGACAAAAGATGCAGAAAAATGTAGACTCATCTGTACATAGTACGCTGTGTACATTATTATTAAGCTTGAGGTTGGGAAACAGTTTGTTCAGCAGAAATGGTAATAACAGAGCAGCATTATGAATTAGAAGCACTTTATTTTAAGGGGGACACTCTGGTAAAGTGTTTTAACTGGAGTAGCTGTTGAGCTGTATAATTTTCAATACAGTGATGGGCTCATTACGGGGTCCGACAGTACGGGCACTGTGGTTATAAATGCATTTCATGTTTTTTTTTTTTTGGTGATGAGTAAATGGAGATGCTTACAATCATATGAAATTAATTCATAAAAGTATGCTTTAGAAATGTGAAATCTGTGTGTATCATTTGTAATGATCTGTAATATTTTCTATGTGCTCCCTGGTTGGAGCAGAGACACTTGTTTGGCTGTGACTGGGCCAAAGTCCCCATAAGAAACATAACATACCTGTAACACAGCCCTAGGAGTTGTTTTGTATTAACCTAAGAACATATAATGATGTGAAGAGGCCATTCATTCAATCTGAGCTCATCGTTTTCCGACAGCCTAAGTTAGCATGGGTGCATTTTCTTCTAGTTCGAGCAATGATTGTTTATTTGATGCCTCCCAGATGATAACGAACACTCACGTACTCACACAGTGCTCCAGTCAGCAGGAGAAGCATTCGTGAAGTCAAATGTATGCATCACCTGTCTGCTACACTCACATGCACAATCGGCACAGTGAAGTGAGCAAGCTACCTTCTGACTTTTTTTTTCATGTGTCAACAAGTGAGCACTTATGATCAAGGGGACTTGAATGAAGTTAGGGAATGTAGCCAATTGAAATAGAACACCCTTTACATCCAATCAAGGGGATTGTGGGATATAGCACATGTTGGAAGAGACCTTGTTTATCTCATTTGCTGTAGAAAATAACTTTGGAACTGGGCATCCTCCATGTGCCTAACATGAAATGGAATCTCTCCCATGCCCTTTGCTTCCATCTTCCAACTGGGTAAATCATAGGTTTTCCGTCCTTGTGCAAAGGGAAGTGCAGGTGAAGAAGCAAACATTAAACTTGGAGCAGAATGCTGAAGATGGCTTAGAGAGGGGGCTGTACACTCAAATGCGTGTGAGTAAACGCAGTGACTTTCCCCCAGGTTGAAGCCGGTGCAGAAGGTAGACAGCGCGGGGGGAGACTTTGTCTCAGGGAGTAGCCAGCACACGCCCAGCGCTGCCGAGCAGACGGTCATCGCTCAGAGCCAGCACCACCAGCAGTTTCTGGGTGAGCACACTAGCCGGCCACTATCATCCACACCGTTTTACAGGTGCGAGCTTGAACACGCGCTTTAACCTCAGGTTTTGTTTTTCCGCCTCAGACGCCTCCCGGACGCTTCCGGATTTCGTGGAGCTGGACCTGGGCGATACTGACATGGACCTCATCACCCCTGATGACGTCAAGACGCTTCAGGTGCTCTACAGGGAGCACTGCGAGGTCAGGGTTTGCTTCTCTAATCTTACCAGTGCTGGTCAGCGTTCTGCTGTCGCCACCACTGTGAATCGTTCACAATATTCGCTAATGTTTGCACACCCGTGCGAGCGTGTGTTTCTGTGTGTTTATGGGTGGCATGGTAAAACTGTTGTTTGTGTGCTCAGGCAATCCTGGACGTGGTGGTGAACCTCCAGCTGAGCCTGATAGAGAAGCTGTGGCAGACGTTTTGGCGTTATTCCCCCACCCCCACCATAGAGGGCGCCACCATCACTGAGAACAGGTAAGAAATAAATGCTGCTCTGCCCTACGCTGGTAACCCCTCCCACAGAACTGAGTCCACGTGCTGACCCCCTGCTCCGTCCCTCTCACAGCGGGGTGAGCGAGATCGAGGGGCGCCTCCCCCGCGCCAGGCTGCTGCTGCTCTGCAGGAACGAGGCCGTGCTGAAGTGGATGAGCGCCTGCGATCACGTGATGTACCAGGCCCTGGTGGAGGTCCTCATCCCGGACGTGCTCAGACCCATTCCTAGTGAGAACGCATTACCGCCTCCTCCTAACAGTCACTCTCGCTTGGGGGTTCGCTCATGACTCATGACACGATACTTGTGATTTACAATTCGTTCTGATCCATTTCCACGTACCCTCCTTTCACATACGTCCAAGTGGTTGGATGTATGCCATAGTAAATGATGAAACTCTGTGTAATATAGAGCTTTCTTACTGCAATAGTATTTCTGGCTTCATGGAATGAGACTTACTAGGAAATTGCTTGGTTGTACAAATGATTACTTTTAATATCAACTCACTGAATAATCCATTCAAATACCACAATCAGTTGTTTTCATTTTATTTTAATCGTAGACACCCTTTTTCTACTGTGAATAACCATTTACAACTCTTATCTTCAAAACTTTGTACATATTGTTCAGTGTAATACCAATGCAAGCTGGCCTCTGTTAACTGATTTTTATGTCATAATGTGGGCTGTCTGTTTTGGCATGGCACATTATTTCCTAATACTTTGAATGCTATGGTTGGTATGCAAAGGTGAGGTAGTTGCCTTTGCTCATGTGAGTTGAGAGACTGAAAATTTAGCATGATTCTTTAGCAGTGTGGGGCTGAACACTGAGTATTGCAGAATCTGGCAAAATAAAAATGCACACAACTCATAAATTAGAAAATTATGACCGTTATTATGTCATTTTTGTAATCAATGTATTTATACGCGCTGCTGGCAACATGTTGATCGTTGGAAGAGTAATTTTCTGCAGGGGTGGGATTGATTTCTCCATTACAGCTATTCTGAGTTAGCCATTCAAGCAGGAATGATTGCTGTTGGTAAAAACCCTACTTGCTGTTTGTTGAGCACGAATTTTTTTTTGTTTGGCAATGAGCGACAGTGTGTTTTTCTGCTCCATCACCTGCCTGCTGTCTGCTCTTTCCCATGCTCCAAGGTGCCTTGACTCAAGCCATCCGCAACTTTGCCAAAAGCCTGGAGGGTTGGCTGAACAGTGCCATGAGTGCCATTCCCCAGAAGATGGTTCAGACCAAGGTGAGAGGGCTGCCAACAGGAAGCAGTGAGAGGAGGACGGGAGAGAGTTCCTGTCAGGCCATATTGTGGACAATGACTGCCTGACCACTCACTGCAGATGTTGCTTCCTGTTCCATGTTTAATGAGATTGGTTGCTGTCTGTGTCACAACTGCAGGTTGCTGCTGTTAGTGCCTTTGCGCAGACACTGCGCAGATACACATCCCTGAACCACCTTGCGCAGGCAGCCCGCGCAGTGCTGCAGAACACCTCCCAGATCAACCAGATGCTCAGTGACCTCAACCGCGTCGACTTCGCTAACGTGCAGGTCCGTCTGTCCATCTGTCCGTTTGTCTGTGTAGAACTGTGAGGCTGTCTTTCTCAGAGAAATCCTAGAAATCTCTGATGAAACTCTAAGGGGAAAAAAACAAACTAATAGAATGTTGAATATACCAAAGAATATGAGTGCCATCTACTTGATGGTTTTTAAGACATATTATGTCCAACAAAATACTTTCCCTGAGTTTCTTTGTTTACTGTATATGACTCAGTGACATTGTGACTATATATTTCACGGGAACTGCAGAGAAGCTGGTCAGCTGATGGCCGGGTCAGCTGATGGCTGTGACAGCATGGTGTGACAGTGTAGTGTGTGACTTGCGTGTGCGTTCTGCAGGAGCAGGCCTCGTGGGTGTGCCAGTGTGAGGAGGGGGTCGTGCAGCGTCTGGAGCAGGACTTCAAGGCAACACTGCAGCAGCAGAGCTCCCTGGAGCAGTGGGCCGCCTGGCTGGACAACGTGGTGAGCCAGGTGCTGAAACCCTGCGAAGGCCGGCCCAGCCTCCCTAAGGCTGCACGCCAGTTCCTGCTCAAGTGGTCCTTCTACAGGTCAGTCGCCGCACAGCCATATCATACCAGGTCCAAAACCGTGCAGTACTGTGGGCTGAATATCTGAAAATGGCACATTGTTTCAGCCCAGTGTGCCGAGCCAAGCTTATAGGCCGATCAGTTATGCTGGGAAAGTGTGATAACTTCCTGTTTCCACTGAAGTACTCCTCATTGGCTTGCTGTTAGAGCACCCACCCTGTAAGGTCATGATTCATTATGTAAACTGTTGATTGGGGGATCAGTGGACTTTAACTCTGTAATGACTTATCTTCAGAAATAATGCTTTTATAAGGTAGGTTTTTGTATCCAGCCAAGTACATGACTGGGACCCCTGAGGTTGGCGGTTCAAGTCCCAGTCCAGCCACAGCAAGAACACCATTGCTGTTGGGTCTCATTTTTGATTGGTGTCTAATCACTGAGTCTTTGGATGTCAGGTTATAATGTATCCACAAGAGTGAGTTTGGCAAAACTGTCTCATTTTTTGTGGTGAATCATGATCGTAGGTTATAGTGGAGTGAGTTTGGACAGGCATGTTGTGACCAGAGTTTCTACATAATTACATCTGAAAATAGCTATTTTTTTATACTTAAATGGCTGTTACATATCACCGAAAGCAACTGAAAATGTAAAACATCAAAGCTGGGATTTCATAGCCAATTATAAATGCTTTCTCACAGAGTTAATTTGTGAAAAAGCTGGCTTTGCTTTAGCACTAAACTTGGAAGTATCTATTTCTGTTCTTTTCTATTTCTGTTATATGTGATTTCTTGTTCTGTTGAACAAGGAAAGATATTGCCATAAAGAGTGTGATTTGCGACACAATGAAATAAAGGATAGAGCATAATATGAAATGATAGACGTTTCATGAGATATGTCGCCATATCGCGCAGCCCTAACTCCTGGTAGATCCGCACTCATTTGCTCTTGTCACCCTGCAGCTCCATGGTGATCCGGGACCTGACCCTGCGCAGCGCTGCCAGTTTCGGGTCCTTCCACCTGATCCGATTGCTCTATGATGAGTACATGTTCTACCTGGTGGAGCACCGTGTCGCCCAGGCAACTGGCGAGACACCCATTGCCATCATGGGGGAGGTGAGAGCAATGGTATACAGCCTCTTCAGCCTATTTCCCATGAAGCTTTCTTCATGTTTGTAGTCATAATTAATCATGATTGTTGTATACAGTGTATCAGGTCTTAAACAAGCCAAAAATAATGTGTGCTTCAACCAAACACACACAGCGGTAAAACACAGCAGGGATATAACCATTGAGAGTTGTATCTGAACGTTGTCATGATAATTGATAAAACTACCTGTTTGTTGATGGCGAAGTTAGTTGACTGCTCAGACAGTCAAACAGCTTTTTCAGTGTAGTGGCCAGCCCTTGCCTTGTAAGTGGTGATAGTGTTGCCCAAATAGGGACTCCTAAGGATAGGCTTGTACACATCATACAATAGCGACTCATATGTTGTATCAAGTGCCTGCAGTTCTCCTGGGCTAACTGCATTGAGTGTACTTTCCTGGTGAAGCGAATGAGTTGGTGGACTGCAGTGTAAAGAGAGGTAGCAGGTGTTTCTCTTCAGGCTTCTGAATTAAACATAGTTTGCAGCTGTGAATTTGGCCTATTAATGCATCAGGGATTAACTGGGAAAACATTTTGGATTTTAGGAATGAAAACATATGAAAAATGTTCAGGAAGAGGCCAGAACAAGATAAAATCAGACTGCCTCAAGCATAAATAGAAGATTTATAATATATATACGTAACCTGAAAGCAGAAAAAACTAAAAAATATTTCAGGTAAGTTACACAGGTGTGTTTTGAATCAGAGGACGGGAAGACGGATTTTGAATCAAGAGCTAATTTTGTAAAAGAGATCCAGAGGTGGGTTCTCGCAAGCTGAAAGCTTTGTGAATGACCACGGTTTCGTTCAGTGGGAGGGAAAATGGGCAGTACATGACGGCTTTAAGTGCCTTTTAAGTACATGAGGTTGAAGTGGGCCCAGTGAGGCAGGAGGAAGCCAAAGCATTTGGCACCTTGGAACTTATGAGCACACTTTCTTTTCAATCCGTCATCTCAGCAAGAACAGGAGCCGTATGATTTCATGATGCAGAATACGTGAGGTACGAAGCTGTTGTTTAAGCAGATAAGACAAAGTAACATCAACAAATGGTAAAAAAAGCCTGTTTTATTCTCAACTTTTGAGTTTCTGAAAAATTAAAGGAATTGTAAAGAAAAAAAAAAAACAAATGTAAAAACAGATACTTGGATGTTGACTGAAACTGCAAACATTCTTGAAATATGCAAATCATATCTGTGTTTTCATTAGTTTTATTAGTTAATTGTCCATTTTCAATGCTAGAAATGTTCATTTACAAAGACAATTACGGTACAGTCTCACTTATCTGCTTCTTCAAATATTGAAAGAACTAACCCAAAAAGGGTATAAACCTGGAAGTACGATTGTAATCATGTTTTATTAATTTCTAACACTGCAGTTATTAGGGTGAGCATTCAACCGAAACACTACAACACCTTAATACTGTTTTGGAACATTAACAGACTGAATATGAAAAGTTTGTTCATCTAAAGACTAAATTACAAATCCAGTTTATGAGGAGAACAATTGGCTAGCCAATTTCAAAAAGGTGAACAATACATTGAAAATGAATCATGTTTCCACTGATAATAAAAGTTCAAATGTATTTTAAAACTGTGCCCCCTACAGAACTCATAAATAATGAAAA
Organism: Albula goreensis; assembly: GCA_022829145.1. Lineage (NCBI taxonomy): Eukaryota > Metazoa > Chordata > Actinopteri > Albuliformes > Albulidae > Albula > Albula goreensis. Next base: position 8,140,695 of record CM040744.1, read on the forward strand.
AACCCGACACCATCGGCTTCACTCGTGTGATTACAGTGTATAACAGTACATATAGTTTAATACGCAGAATGTTCAGTATAAGTTGCAGCTACAATCAAGTTGCATGTTGAGTAGAAGAAGGGTGTTGAAGGGTACAGCACAAGTTTCCAAAAGACCCCTTACTTAGAAAATTATGGGTGCAATTTGTAGTTGGAATGAGGACAGGGTGGTCCAGTTAATGGCCTGTGTATGTGGAGTGCCATTTAGGAGGCACATTGTCAATAGAATGAGTATGAGTGTGTCACCTCATGCTTAGGCTGAAGCTAGGGGCTGTTCCAGCTCATGATTCTGAGATCACCGGTGAGAAAATTACCATGCAATTCCGCCTGCCATCACTGTGTAATATCACGTTCCTGAATTCCATAAAGCTAGTAATGTGCGTATGAATCCACTGTGTTCACATAGGTTATAAACTCAGCACCACTTCCTGTTAAACTATAACGCAGTTATTTGATGAAATATGGTCAAAAATATGGTCAAATATGGTCAAAAATGGTCTATCTAGCTATGAAAGCTGCTGCAGTTCTGAGGGAAAAAGAGGTGCGTATCAGCTTTTGCAGTATGACAGAGTTGGCTGTTATTATAGTTTGCGTAACTTCTCAGTCAGTGGTGTTTGCCTCTTTATTGTGTTTTGTTGGTCTCTGTTTTCATGACTTCATTAGAAAACAGATAAACCATCACAATCCAAATACTGTGCTGACATTAAACTTTGGAATTTGGTTCAAGAGTTTTTTCTGCTGGAAACATTTTTATGGTATTAAATGAGGCTTATAGGTCTAAGTGGTGTTTTCAAAAGGCGGCCTTCCTGCAGTCGCTGAAAGGATGCTTCCGGCAGTCTTGAAAGGCACAGTGGATTGCGCTGTTATACAAGGCCAACAAAGGCAATAGGCATTACCTGGGTAAATTATCAGCCATTCCCAGGTGTGAATTGCCCGTAGGTGAGATCCCTGCTGTCCAAGGTCTGGAAGACCTCCACCTCTCCTGGCATCGCTGTCATGTACTATTTTGTCAGAATCTCGGAGGGAATGAGAAAGCCTTAATGCAGCAATATTCAATATTAGTGAGGAGATGGCCTTGCTTACAGCTCATAGTCTCAAAAAGAGGAAGAGCTGCTGAATAGCTTCCAAGATTTTTTTACTAATGGATAGGCACAAACATCAGAATGCCACACATTTCAAGGCTAAAATCCAGTGAATAGTTTGATTGTGACTCAAATGAATATGAGCTCATAAAATTGAATCAGAAGATTAGTATGATGCAGATAGTCAGTTATCTGAATGGTCTTTATTCTGAGAGATTTAGAGTTGACAAAAATATGTGCATCATGGACATAAACCTACACTTGAAAGCTTAACCCCTCATTTGCTGTGGGCTGTGACAGAAAAGCATGTAATCAGAGTAAAGAGTAGCGTGATGAATTACGACAGATTTATAATTGCTGAGAGTTATGAATTTACGGGTGCCATTCAGGTAGGATATAAACCAACCTGGGGTGGTTCTGGAATAACCGGGACTTTTCAGTCTGGTCAAGGTCCAACCAGATGAAATTAGCAAGACTTTCTTTATTGATTGACCTTACAAGGTCATTAAAAACTGAGCTGCTTTAATTAGGGCATTCCTTTTTATGACACTTGGAGCAAAAAGCAGATTGAAGAGGTTCAAATAGTAGATTAGATGATATCATCCCTCAGGTTGTAATGCAATAATGTGCTCCAGGGCCTTGGCCAGACAGTAAAGATTGGAAATAAGCCAGTCTTCACAAAGATCAGCTGGATCAAGGTTTCTGTTGAATGGGTGTTATGGTCACAATTTAATTGCCTTTGGTAATAATGCCTAGATCTTTATTTACTAACCTTTCAGATCCAAGGGGAATTATCACGGTCAGGGAATGCAAGATTTTCATCAACTGCACGGAGGCTGTAGTCACAGTAGCAGAAAAATTATGAATGCAACAATTGACATGCTTTGTGTCAGAAATTGTATGAGTAGCACAATCTGGTAGGGGCCACAGAGTCTGCTTTTGAGTGAAACTAAGTTTTTCCACTCAAAATACTGTAAAAAGTATGATGATGTGATAAATAAATCTTGAATCTTGAACCTTGAAAAACTGCCCACTGTATAGGATTTTTCGAGCTTGTATTCTGGAGCTGCAGCAAGTGAGGGTATGGTTGTCAGTTTTATCCCATTTTCAGCAAGGGCTAGGACATTGTGTGCAAGGACAGTAGCATTACTAGGCATGTTTGACATCTTTGCAGCACATCATTTAACATCATTGGCTGAAGCAGTTCCATTAGCGTGGAGAGGAAACCTGAGCTTTCCAGTGCTTCTGCTGATAACACTTGAGAAGTAAGAGGACCTAGCAGCAAAGAGCGGACAGCTGCAAATTAGAACATCTTACGGGCTCCTAAAAGCCCTGCTATCTGATTCTTCTGTTAAGCCGTTGAAGGAAATGGGCAGCTCATTGAATGAATGTGACCACTGTACCATTGTAACAGCGGATGAGCAGGAGCCAATGACATTTAATGGCAAAAAATCAATTGCGGGTCGTCAGATCGCTCATTGGAACACGTAGCTAATTTCAAGTGGGACTAACCGGCTGTCCATAAAAATATGAATTACAAAAAGAGATAGTCTGTCCACCACGTGATGGAGGCAGAAGGATCGAAACACCACACTGAATAAGTGCTAGCCCAGAGAGGCCCAGAACAAGGCCTCTGACATCGGATATATGCAGAGGAGAGGATCAAACAAGGTCAAGTATGAGACCGCATTTGTACATAGAGTACTTTAAGTGCAGAGTAACTATTCAAGACAGCTGGAAAATCAGGCCAAAACACAGCAGTCAGGGTTGCCGATATATGCCTGCAAAGTATAGTAGTGGTCTTGTAGAAAGATGGAATTCTTATTTTTTTTATTATTGTGCAAGTTACATACAACTCCAAATGTCTCATAAACAGATAGTCTCGGTTATAGTGTACTTTATTTCATTTTTTTCTTGATACCTTCTTTATTTTCACCAATGATAGGGGCTCAAAGTGTTTAGGACTGTTTTTGCTTGAGAGATTAAACTTATATAAGAATATTAACCATACTCTTACCAAATATGGTTTGGTAGGGGCATTGTGTTACTTAAAATTTGACATGCATATGCTATTAGGAAAATGCATGACATTTCAAAAATGAATAGTAAAACATGTCACTTAAAAATAAATGTATTCCCAAATTAATAAACTCGTCCCTGGAGCCTTCAAAATTTTGTACATAAGAAAACATTCAAAAGCAAAATGCACCTTGAACTGCCAAGTCTGATCAAGTCCTTTTATATTTTGTATAATTTTGTGATGAGAATGCTTTTGTGAACCAGACTTTAAAATAAAGATAAGCTTGAATTCACTGTTGACATTTCCTTATTATTTATTCTACAGTTCGATGACCTCAACACCATGTCACCTGCAAACATTGACAAAGGTGAGGCATACTAACTGCTTTTACTGTAGACATGCTTGTAAGGGGGTCACAGATTTCATCTGAGAAAGTTAGCATGGAATAAAGCTGAACAACGCTTCACTGCAGTGGCTGACTGATAGATGCTTCTGTCCTCCAGATGAGGTGAGCGAGATGGAGAGCGAGGCAGAGGACGAGACAGAGGACTGCGGCGAGCCGCTGGCAAAGCGCGAGAAGGTGGAGGTCATACAGGTTCTCCAGGTGGGAGCGCTGGAGGACGGGGGGAGCGCCGTCGTGGGCGTGGTCCAGCCCGGAGTGCTCAACTCCCTCCCCCAGCCGACCTCCGGACACACGGAGCACATCCTGACTCCCACTATCCGCCATTGCAGCTCCACTGGGAACACGTACACCTCTGTCTAAAGCGAGAATGGGGGAGGACCAAAAAAAAACACATCCCATTTCCCAGAATCCTCTCTGCCTCTTGCCTATTATGTCTCAGTTTCTCTGTCCAAGCTTCTAGCACTCGCATGCTCCTACATACTGTAAGGACAAGCAAAAAACCATGCAATCTTACTATTCTGATGGGATCCACTGGACGTCGTGACCAGTTGGAGTCCACGGCGAAAACGGCTAACGTCACGTCTGAATATGAACCAAATACCAAACAATATCACATGATCCGCCCAGCTCTGTAGGTGAGTGTGAGCATGTGAGTGCATTGGTAGAGGTTACAGGAGGGCAAAAAGGGTGGTGTTTTTGGTATATTCGTCCTGCTGTAGCTGTAGCTATGCTGGGGGGGATGAGGGAAGAAGATTTCTGCTTACCCAAGTGAAGCTGCCCTTTTGTAGGGAAGAGTGATGTATACTGACTGTCTCCATGATTTCCTTTACTTCCTTGAGTTCCATATTTGTCTCTGACAGGTAAAAACACATAACCCAATATGACAGAAACCCTACCAAGCAATTAAATCTCCCCGTTTATAGAGTACAACAATTGTCATGGAAACAGAGTTGCTTATCGTTCCTATAGGTTAGATTAGTAAACTAGCAACCGGAAAATTTCTTCAAGGCTGCATTATAGTTTTACTCAATATTTTACCTCAGTTTAGTTAGGTGAAGGATGAGATTTGTATAATTTTAAAAAAGTCTGACAGCAGAATTACTGGGCTATGATAGAATGTAGTGAGACAGTCGGAACGTTGGCGACATCCCGACCCCTGCCCCGAGTGTGTGTGTTGCCATGCTGACCAGTCAGCTGTTGTAGCTTTTTCTGAGCGAGGAAAAAAAAAAACAATGTGCTTGTTGAGCCAGGTAACCCTGAATAGCTGCATAAAAGGCGTTGTTTTATTGGATCTTTTTTTCTCTGTACTATACACAAAAGCATGCTGTGTTGTTGTTTCATTTGACATGTAAGGAGTCAGGTTTGTTTTGTTCTGATTGGACCAAAAAAAACAAAAAAACAAGAGGAAGCAGGTAGGAGGCGACCTGTGTGTGCCGTTGTGAGGCCCTGTCTCCTGTCACGACAGTGCCATGTTGTGACACAGAGTGAATGTCAGGGATTTATGTACCTCAGCGTCTTCATAGTGCCTTAAAACAGCTGCAGATTTTTATTTCACATTGTTCCACTCCTTTCTTTACAGAGTAATCACCTTGCTCCGCACCCCTCCCTCTCTCCCTCTCTTTCCCCTCCCCTCCCTGAGAACTTTAGGGATGATTTTCCAGAGAAGTTTGGTTACAGCGATTGACCCCAGTCCTTTGGTGCCGCTGTTTATAAATGTCGTTGTTCACATTGCTGCGTCCGGGTTTAAACCCCTACCTACCCACCCACCCACCTCCCCTTTCCCACGAACTCTCACCCCAAAGGCCTAGGTCACCTTCCTCCTTTTGCTTCGCGTACTGTCACTCATAAGGGCCGAAACAGACGAGGCCTGGTCTCGAGTCTTTTTGTCCAACCCTCACCCAAAAAATTCCACCTGTGACAGCCCAAAGTCACGGTCACCAAACCAGCACTTCTCACACCAAGCACCCCCCCACCCCCACACTTTCCTACATTTTTATCTCATTTCTATGAAAAACCAACATCAGCTATTCTGTAAAATTTAGCCCTCACCAACCCGTACTCTCTTTCTACATACTGTATATGTATATATAGTGGACCAAAAGTTGATATTTTCAATTATACAGTACATTTGCTATTAAACTGTACTATTTGCTATACTGTTTATAAATATATATATATATATATCTATATATTTTTTGTTTGTTTCTTCTCAGTGTTTTTTTATGTTTGCTTGCTCTGATGGTCACCCTGTGGTGTATCTTGGATAGCTCTGCTGTGATTAGTTGATTGACTGTGAAAAGGGTGTAGGTGCTATGATCTGGGAGCTGCCCATTGTCCACCCCGATGTCCGTTGCAGCTAACCTGGGAACATGCAACACCGCACACCCGAGGGTCCTTGTCCTGCCGCCTCAGTAGATGCCCGGCCTATTTCTACAGAGCATTGTGGGAATGCTACCTCCCCCAAATCACCAGATAGGACGATGAAAGCCGTATTTTTTTTGCATATTTCTAAACGCGCTTTCATTGCCAAAAGACCGTGTGAAGCTTAAAACCTTTCTGTCCAGTGAGGACTTTGACAAAGGCAATCTGTCCTCGATTTTGTTATGAATATAAATGGAAAAAAAATCCTAAAATGATGGGGGAACGGCAGGGTGACATGGTTGGTTGTGCTGGTGTTCTAAGGACGTGGATGTCCGCTTTAGGTCTTTGTAGCTCTCCAACCAGCAACCCTGACTAACTAAGAGGCAAACGCCATACTTCACCAGTTAGTAGTCCCTGTTATTCAATAAAGAACACAGCGAAGGAATGCATTGAAATTGGGAAATAAATGGCAGCTTGTTGTTCCTTTAAGTACTACTTGATTAACTTCTTTACTAAATGTTTTAACTATCAGTTCTCAGAAACTGTCAGTAGTATTTTAAATGTAATTTATTTATATTTATTGCATATTTAATTGGTGGGATTTTAGATGCACTTCTTGAGTTCAGACATCAACGAAAAGCATGCAGTTTTATTTTTTACATCGTCGTAGCATTTCCCGTGGAATAATTTTCTCACTTCAGCCTGGCTGGGGAAAATGATGTCTGAAAGTAAATGCAAAATGCGCGGGTGACCTCTCATTCTCACTAGGGTCCTGTGTGGATGCTTATTACTGTATTCATGCCCTCTTCTGCCAGGAGTCCAAATAGTTCACAGAAAGTGTTTGATTTGCTTGTTAATTCTTACTTGATTTTGTACATTAGAGATAATTATAAGTGCTGTTTTGGTTTGCATGCCTTTCTTTGTGCTGCTAGAATTTGATGGGTTTGTCTTTGCTTTATTATTTTCTTTGTCAATTCTTTGGAAAATTCCAGCTAGGAAGTCATTCCATGTGATCAGTGATCCCACGTCAAAAAAGGAAAAATCCTGCCTCATTTGTACACTGAATACACTGCCTAACACTAATTTGTTTTTAATTGTACATAACATATCACAAAAGTCCTTACTAAACTTTTTTCCCACAATTAGAAAACAAACGCATCATTTTTGGGCCTTTTTGTTTTCTTTGAAGGCCAATGACTGTTCCAGTGCTAAAATCACAAATTATGCAGGCCAGTTGTTTGAAACTGAAGTTGCAAAATCTCTGCCTTCCTTAACACAGAGGAGAAGTCTAATTAAGACGTTCAGGACAGAGTCACTCCCACTAACATATCAAAAGCCGGACTGATAGAAAGTGGTGAACAGGAGGATGAGGCAGATTTTGTTTGATTTTTGCTGTGTTGTTTGATTGTCTCCTCCTCGTCAGAAAGCCCCTGTCTCTCAGCGTTCTCTCACAGAGGCAGTTTCACTGCCATGAGATTCCAGTGCCTTTGACTTCATAGTGAACTCAGAGACAGGTCTATAGGCCCAGGATTAAGGTGGAGTGAGTGCACTTGGTATCTCCCAACCTCTCCTTTACTCTCACAATACTACACAAGTCCTGGCACAGGAGAGACACCAAGGGGGAAGTGTCTGGTCAAAAAGAGAGGCAAAATCAACTGTGCCTTCAATCATCTTGGTAAGGGACTGTTTACCAATCTCCTTGCATTTACTGTAGCACAGCCATAAATTGAAGGTGTACAAGAAACATGCAAAGCACAAGACACAGGTGCACAAGATCAACGTTGAGGTTTAGCTGTGTTACCGCTGGGCTCTTTAAATGTCCCCTATTACAATAGTGACATTGTCACACAGAGGGTAATGTTCTGTATTAGAGTATGTGGAGGGGAGGCAGGAACTCGTTCACTTTCTCATTGGCAGAGAGCTCCTCCGCGTCACCATCGTGGTGTGACTCCCCTCATATCTACATACAGCCTGGACTGACGGATTACTTTGTCTTAACCCCATGTGCAGAAAAGATATTGTAGCATTTACAATATTACATACAGTCACATGCTGTAACCAAGTTTTGCCAGTAAGAACACTACTATCACTGTCATTACAATTCTCATACTTGTTACCATTTTTTGCCGAATGCAGTGTATTTGTTTGTTGTGCTCTTATTTTTTGATATATATATGAATATATATGAAGTGCCATTCGACCGTCCTCTTAATGAGTTGTGGCCTGCTGTAGCGCGTTCTGATGCAAGCACAGAAATTCTGGACCTCTGGGGAGACTTTGGCAGGATCTGCCCCAGAGAAATAGTCTGTGGTGTACATATAAAAGATGAAAGTGGAGGTAAAGTGTAATTTATTTACTCTTATTTTCTCTTTTTTCTTTCCTTTGTTCTTTTTTAACGTTTTGATGTTTATTTAAATTTGTTGGAAAGTACATTGTGATTATTCTTTTTTTCGTATGATGTATTGTATTTTGTAAATGTAAATATATATATCATGATGTGATTTTTCTTTCAATTTGTGTGTTTCAAGTAACATTTTATGACATATCTTCTAAAATTGGCAAAACGGCTAACATATTAGTGTGAGGATGATTTGTATTGTGTATTTTACAAAAATTAAAGCAAAATAACTGGGGAACTTTTATATTTATAAATATATATTAACTTTTAGTGTGTCAATATGAAAAAGAAGAGATCAAAGACACATGTAGTTTGTTTTTCTGAATATTTCAGACTTGAGCTCAGGCTAGCTTACTAGTGTTGTTTTCTTAAAATGTGTGGCTTGTCTTTCAAAATGAATAAACTTTTCCTGTTGAAATTTCTCATGATATTAGGTTCATTATCATTCTGCTGTTTGCGATTCCTGTATTTTTTCATAGAAGTTTAGTTCTGATCTACCTTTGAGTTTTATGCAACTTAAGAACTGTGATATAACCATTATGAATCAACTGAGGTTATTTGACTAACTGCTACCTAATTAAAGCAAGTGACAGAATATAAGCATGTCCTTATGATGCATATAGTCCAAACTGTTTCAGTTTTTAACCTGAAACATGTTACATTTTATTCCATGTGTAATTTGCATTGCAAAACTACATCGGTGAGGACAGTTACATTTATCAATAGATATCAGTATTGCAAGGACCAACAAAACCCAACACACAGGTAATGGCCAAAAGGTAGGTAAATCTATGCTTCCGCATAAATGCAGTTTCAGAGTTACAGTTGTGGTCAAAAGTTTACATACACTTGTAAAGAACATGTGTATCATGGCAGTCTTTAGTTTCCAATGATTTCTACAACTCTTAATTTTCTATGATGGAACGATAGGAACACATACGTCTGTCACAAAAAACATTCATGCATTTTGTTTCTTTTATAAATTTTTATGGGTCTTCAGAAAATGTGACCAAATGTGCTAGGTCAAAAATATACATACAGGAATGCTAATATTTTGTTAAACGTCCCTTGGCCATTTTCACCTTAATTAGGTACTTTTGCTAGCCATCCACAAGCTTCTGGCAGGCTTCAGGTTGAATCTTTGACCACTCCTTTTGACAGAATTGGAGCAGTTCAACTACATTTTCTGGCCTTCTGGCAAGGACTTGTTTCTTCAGTACAGTCCACATGTTCTCAATGGGGTTTAAGTCAGGGCTTTGTGAAGACCATTCTAAAACCATAATTTTATCCTGACTTAGCCATTCCTTTACTACTTTTGGTGTGTGTTTGGGTTCATTGTCCTGTTGGAACACCCAACTGCATCCAAGACCCAAACTTCTTGCCGATGATTTTAGGTTTTCCTGAAGAATTTTGAGGTAATTGTCCTTCTTCATTATTCAATTTATTTTCTGTAAAGCACCAGTTCCACTGGCAGCAAAACAGCCCCAGAGCATAATACTACCACCACCATGCTTGACTGTAGGTATGGTGCTCTTGGGCTTAAAAGCCTCACCTTCTCTCCTCCAAACATATTTCTGGTCATTGTGGCCAAATAACTCAATGTTTGTATCATCTGACCACAGAACCTTCCTCCAGAGGCCTTTTCTTTGTCCATGTGATCAGCAGCAAACTTCAGTCGAGCCTCAAGATGCCGCTTCTGGAGCAAAGGGCTTCCTTCTTGCACGGCAGCTTCTCACAGTCAAGCATGTAAAACACGCTTGACTGTGGACACTGACATCTGTTTTCCAGCAGCTTCTAACTCATTGCAAATCTGCTTTTTGGTGGTTCTTCGCTGACTTTTGACCATCCTGACCAGTTGTCTCTCAGCAGCAGGTGATAGCTTGCGTTTTCTTCCTGATCACGACAGTGACACAATTGTGCCATGCACTTTATACTTATGAATAATTCTTTGCACAGTTGATTTTGGGACCTGCTGCTGCTTTGAAATGGCTCCAAGTGACTTTCCTGACTTGTTCAAGTCAATGATGCGCTTTCTCAGATCTCTGCTGAGCTCCTTAGACTTTCCCATCGTAGCACTTGTGGCTGAGTCTAATGAGTGTATCAGACGGGCCCTATTTAAATTGGCTCAGAGAAGTTTCTATATCACCAAAACTGATACTTCAAGTTGCTGTATGTTAGTGATGGTGAAACCAAGGCTTCTGAAACAGTTGACACAATTGAAGCAATTGCTTCAAAAATGTATTGATGCTCCGACAGTTCACCCAGATGGGTGTTACATCACCATGATCAAATACGCATAATACACCCCTACAACAGAAGTTTCTTGAGGTTCTTTGAGAAGAGTCCGTGGCTGTCTTTTGTCAAGTGGGAAGTTCGAATCTGGCTGGGCAGCTGTTTGAAATTAAACTTTCCACATGTATTTTCTGAATAAATAGTCTGTTTACTACACTTTTTCTTACTTGAATATGCAGATAGGAGAAACATAGGCTGTGATGTCAAATGTAACACTATGTTGTTACAAAACAGAAACATTACAGCCTAAAGAAAACAGCTTGCTTGGGGCTTATTCTACTTCCAGATTGCCATCATACCTGTCAACTCTTCTGTGTTGCCCCCATTTAAAAATAGTACACAGCATTGTTTTCAACAAACAAGGATTGGCATACATAGGTTAGTGTTGTACCGGCCATCTGCAAAACCTACACTCTTACAGCTTCAACGAGTGATTGCATGAGATAAGCATGTCTGCTACCATACAAGGCAAGTGCAGACTACAACACTATGTTGCTACAAAACAAATACATTACAGCCTAAAGAAAATAGCTAGCTTGATGCTACTAACTACACAGAGTTGGCTAGCAATGGCTGACAGTCATTAATGCCAGAACAACAGGAATATACATAACACAAGAAACTGCCATTAATTCAAATTAAAACACACAATGAACGTTCACACTTACTGACAAAGCTTCAACGATTGATCACATGAGATTAGCATGTCTGCTACCGTGCTTGTTTGATTACATTGACACTGATTTTAAAAGGGCTTCTTTGAAGATCAGAGAGCCCATACTCAGTTGTTGTAACAAGAAGCAACATGAACGAACTAGAGGGGCAGAACACTCATAGTTCTTCGGTTTGTAATATTTAACTTCAAACTAGTTCGGAGAAAAGCATGTAGCTCCTGATGTAAAAATCAGGAATGTTACTTAACAGAGTTAAGACAAGATCAAACAACCGTGAGGACGACCTGTCCACCATAGAGATTTGAAAGTGTTTATTGGAAGAACCAATGGGGAAGCAGGGGGAGGTGGGGCAGTTGCGCTGAATACTAGGCTACCAAGAGCTTTCCACCTCACTTCTCGCTAATGCTGAATATATATATACACAAAACGGAATCGTTGTAGAGAGCATACATCACAAAGAGTCAGAAAACATACTTTTCAAATATGAAGCAAGACCTATCCGGTTCGAATCCCGCCTTCCGTCTGCAGTCAGCGAAACCTACCAGTTCAACCCCCCACCCCTCAAAGTAAAGCATGAAAAACATCCCAGTTCAACCCCCTCTCCCTACTAGCAAGGAGACGCTACTGCAACAGGCAAAACCTTCCAGTTTCCTCGCTCAAATGGTACCGTCAACAAAAAGACATTTTTTTTAAAGGTGCAGGTAGAGAAGCTGATTGAACGTTCCATATATGTACATACAAGAATGTACATGCCATATTTGTTCATACTATATTTTGACCAAACAATTCTCTTTTGTAATTGTGTCAGTGCCTCAATTAACAGTGCAGTCAATTAAAAGAAAGATACAATTAAAACTGTTTTGAAACACTTCACCGTTAATTGACACTTTGAAACAATTAGGACTGTCTCGAAACACAAATTCTGCTGACTCTAGGAACAATTATGATGTATATATAAATATATATTTCTGACATCTCTACTGCATGTATATTTTTGACCCAGCAGATTTTGTCATATGTCCAGAAGACCTATAACAAATTAATAAAAGAACCGAAATGTATGGTTGTTTTTTGTGACAAAGACATGTGTGACAAAGACATGTTCCAATCGTTCCATCATAGAAAATTAAGAGTTGTAGAAATCATTGAAGAATACTTATTTTTCATGGCTAATTGTCTGAAGTGACATCCGCATTACATTTTAAGGGAAAAACATCAGGTGGTAGACTGTTCACTGCCAGCACTTTTTTTTGCAAAATTCCCCTTGGCCACAGTAAAGCTGCTGAAAGAATCCCATACATCTACCAAGCCTCTTATACAGCCTCTCGAATTTGAATGCAATTTCAATTAAGTAAAAATGATGAAAGTAATAAGAAACATGTAAGTGATCATAAATTAATATGTAGGATATGTTAACTTCTAACTACATCTCTTTTTTTGCTGTTATGTCCATACTACTTTACTTAGAAACCTCTCATTATTACTATCCAAGAATGATTCGCACATGCAAGATCACTGAGTAATCCATGTTGCAGACCATGCAATACGATGGACTCATTTAATGTGTTTTATAAATATTCTCTGATTTCTACTGAAGGTGGAAGGTCCTTCTTGTATTGTACAGCCCCTGTGTCACTCCATGTGGTATAAAGATCGGTGGATCTTCACAGGAATCTGGATGACATTGACACCTCCAGTGCTCCAGTATTACCGGGTTCAGTAAGTACAGTAGGAGTAAGAATAGTAACTGTGTTAGCGCTTAGACAGTTATGCACACATATCAAGCCAATCACTCTGTTTTAAGTTTTATGATCACTGGTGAAATAAAATGTATGGTAGAAATACATCTGGATTTTTCAAGTAATTAATTTAGCCACCTTAATATGTTGTTGACTGCAATTAAGTCTCACTAAGCGTTCTGCTCCCTAGAAAATAGTCTGTCGGATAACATATCGTACTACACTGACAACACGTAACGTTACACTAAAGTTCAGGCGCACAGTATTCCACAAAAAGCAAAGCTCTGCAGGGTACAATTCTGGCTCATTTTGCCCAAACAGAGGCGTTCACTAAAAAACTGTGGTACGCATTAAGCCAATCGCAACGTGGCTATGTTGGCTAGAATAACCAACCGGGAGTAGTTAACCTGGAACTGGTCTCAGACAGCCAATAGAAAAGCGTTACAATTTGAACCGGGCGTATCTCTTGTGGCTGGGTGATGAAACAAAAGAAAGAGCTAGGGAGGGCGGAAAAATAGGTTCACGGAACGCATTGACCATCTTGGCCGGCGAGGGCGGTTTTTTGATTTACAAGAGCCACTGAATAGTATTATTGTTGTGAACTATATCTCGAATTTGATAAAGTTCGCTCTTATAAAGGATACCAGCAAGGAGTTATTTCACTAGACTGAAAGAAACAACCATTAGAGAAAGTGTTTCACAATGCCAAGTAGCACATCTTTGTTGGAAGCCGAGGAAACGGAGTCGGAGCTCCCGCCACTGGTGGTACAAACATTTGCCGGCATAGGCCTCGATGACCACGGCACGCAGAACCAGACAGAGCAACAGGAGCCCCTCCTGCATCCACGCCCGGCCTCCCACTTCAGTCTTCTCGGCACCGTGCTGGACCTTCAGCCTCTATCGCTTCGCAAACCGAATGAGGAGGAGGACTTGGAAGAAGCGGATGAAGCTGTAGTGGAAGAAAGTGATTCTAACACGTTGCTAGCGCAGGCCCAGATCCCTGGTCTGGGCTCTATGATGCTCCCTGGAATGGAGGCCGCAGAAAATGTTATACTATACGGTGGTGGGCTTGATGATTCGTCGCCGCAGCAGGTTGCTGGCATGATGATTTTGCCGTCTGGGTATGGAGAGCCGGGATTCGAGGTCGAGCAGCCCTCGCTCATGCGGAGGAAGAGCGTTAACACTACGGAGTGTGTCGCGGTGCCCAGCTCGGAACACGTAGCTGAAATAGTCGGTAGACAAGGTGAGCGAACTCTTGGAGATTTATTTTGACCACATTATGTATTTCACGATGGGTTTGTTTGTGAATATGTAGGGACATTTGAATTACAATTGGATATGAAAGTGAAATGACCATGTTGGTTAGCTACCAAGGGCTAGACCATGGCTAACATAAATAGACTTGCTTGTTTGCAAGCTATCGACCCATGACTGCGGTTAAGATTCGACAACGATTTTACTTGTTGTATGCAAAGTTGGGAGATAGTTAGCATGGCACGTATTTGTGCTTTCTGTTCGTTTTATTTGAGGGTCTTCTATTTTGTGGCCAGCTAACACTGCTGTTGCTAGTGCTAGCTGGATACATTTTCATTGTTTCAACTGTGTGTTTGGGAATGTTTTTGACTACCTATCGCTCAGCCTAGTTTAGGTGGATGTGTTTGTGATTTCCTTGCCAGGTTGCCAGGATTAGCTGGTTAATTAATTAGAAAGCACTTGCTGTAATTTGTTTGAAACCTACCAGTGCAGTATCCGAGTAACAACTTTTGGAGCTAGTTGATAGTTTTCTCGACTTCCAGTGGTTGGTTACTAAACTCATTTTACATTAGGTACATTAAATATTTCTTAACGTCAGTCGACGATGGAGTAGTTGTAGTTAAAGTGATGTTAGTTTCGAGTAAAATGGAGTACTAAATGATATTTGCTCAGGCAAACGTAATCTAACTGTGGGGGATGGTGCACATGTTGGCAGTAAAGTTTGCTAACGTTGAAACCGGAAATGTAGTTCGTTAACCAGCAAGTGGAAATCGCAAACAAGTATGTTAACTTTAACTTACTGGCATGTTAAACTCTGATGTGGCCAAATTGCATGTAAAGTTACCTGGAGAGTAAAGTTAGATTAAGCAGCAACTGTGACATACGCTATAGTTAAACGTTATAGTTCATAGCTCGACAGTCGTGTCTTTGCCCAAATGTTAGGAGGAAGCATGTTTGGTTGGAAAGTTGTTTGCGAATGACGGTAGTTTATATGTAGCCAGTGAGGTAACTTGGTTAAGTTGTTGAGGTGAAGTATAAAGTAGGCATGGTCTTAAACGGCCTTCTAAATGCCACTGTGAGTTGTTTGGGAGGGCTGACGGACTACGTCTTGGAGACTGGCAAGCGAAAGACAATCCCGAGGTGGTGCGTTTGGGGGGTGATGTGGCAGAACACCCATAGCTCGCACGTAAACGTTGTATCGCTCATCCTGGTGGAAAAATTAAAATGTTACGTAATTTTAAAAATGCTAACGATACTTTACCGTCTTGGATGTCGACTGTAGACTATAGTCGATTTCAAGACATTTTAAAGGAAATGATCAAGTAGCCTACAAAACTGTTTATACAGGATTTACGACTTTTGAAGACTCAAAGATTAAGTTAACATTTGCCGAGGGAATTCGGGTAGCTTCTTGTTTCTTAAGCACTTTGCATTAGATAATTGTTAGAGCACCCATCTTTGATAGCAACAACCCAGTTGTGAACTTGTATATCCATAGTTTGCGGGGGGATGGGGGAGTGGATGGTTGTCAGTAGGGCTTCTCGATGCATTATGGCCTGGCTTATCACCAAATACAGATATAGCCTGGTCAAAAGGCCAGACAAACAAAGACTGAAGTTCCCACCCCTTACCATGCCATACTGTGATGTAGAAAGGTCTTACACACATGCCAGACCACACTTGGAACACAAGAAACATACATTTAATTTGTAAAGGACAGTGTATTTCAATTGAATTTCACATTGAATTATCAGAACTAATTAACTTTTATTAGTTTGTCATGCAAGTTACAGAATGTCAACATGCAAAATGTTGTCCTGCAGAAAACCGAGTGAGTAAATGTTTGTTTCAAGTCAAGAAATGAGTAAAGCCTGCTGTTTAACAGTATGAAAATTTTGGAAAGCAGTGAGGGAGAAAGTAAATATGGTCCTGTAGTATGCAAACTCATAGAAAAAGCATAGTGGTTTAATCTGTTGTGGGCATATCCTCTTTGATTTAGAAGAATATACAATGTTGCCTCCATTCCTGCAATGTGATTGTCTCCAAAGAGTATTTATATCTGGAAGGGAAGCTTAAGTGGATGCATTATAAAAACCACCAGCACTTAGTGTTCTGCCGATTGCCTTCTGAAATGAGAGCGTAGATCATTGTAACAGTGAATGGGTTTACTCTGGGTAACTCCAAGATGGGTGGTATATGTAGATGTATGTTAGTTTTTTGTTGCTGCAAGGCAAGTGCCTCTTGCAGTAAACTTTTGTTGACAATGTCACATTCCTGTCAAAATACCAACAGTTGTATGTCAAGGTGGTTGTAAGTACATCAGCAATGGCTTGGCACAGTGTATTGTGAAAATTGCTGTATCTTCACAGGCAAATCATCCTGTGAAGCAGTTAGAGGCTTTTTAGTAGCACTGTGGCCCTTCCCTTACCTGCAAATCTCTTTGTGGTGGTCCCTCGAACCGTAGTCTTAATGTTATGGTGGATGCATCTGCTTGGCTTTGTGTTGTCAAGTCATTTTAACTCACACCCCCTCTATTCTCTCTTGCCCCTCCCTTTCACCTCTTAGGATGTAAGATCAAAGCATTGCGGGCGAAGACCAACACGTACATCAAGACTCCCGTCCGTGGAGAGCAGCCAGTGTTCGTGGTGACTGGGCGGAAGGAGGACGTGGCCATGGCCAAGAGGGAGATCCTGTCTGCAGCCGAGCACTTCTCCCTCATACGGGCCTCCCGCAACAAGGCAGGGCCACTGGCAGGGGCGGGCCCGGGGCTCCCTGGCGGCCCCACCCTCGCAGGCCAGACCACCATTCAGGTACGTGTGCCTTACAGAGTGGTGGGGCTGGTGGTCGGGCCCAAGGGCGCCACCATCAAGCGCATCCAGCAGCAGACGCACACCTACATTGTCACGCCCAGCCGGGACAAGGAGCCCGTGTTCGAGGTGACGGGCATGCCAGAGAATGTGGACCGTGCCCGCGAAGAGATCGAGGCACACATCGCCCTCCGTACGGGCAGCTGCGTGGAGCTGACTGGCGACGAGAACGACTTCCACTACAATGGGACCGACGTCAGCTTTGAGGTGGCAGGACCCGGGGCGTGGCTGGCCTCTGGTGTGGCCCCTCCCAGTGGGGCAGTACCAGCCAATGGGAGCGGCTGCATGCGCATGACATCCAACTACCGCAACGACAGCTCAAGCTCGCTGGGCAGCGGCTCCAGCGATTCCTACTACGGAGGGGGCCGTGTGGCCGACTACAGCCCCACTAGCCCCTTCAACAGCAACAACAACAACAGCAACGGTGGGGGTACCTTCTGGTTTGGGGAGACCTTGCTCCCTCTGGGATCCGACGATTTGCCCATGCTGGAGTCCCCAGGATTCGAGACATTGGCGGTCGCTGCCGCTCCTCCCGGCCCTCACCAGCAGCAGGTGATGTGGAGCCCCTTTGAGCAGGGTGTGGCCCTGTTTGAGGGCCGCGGTCACACCCTGCGCCAGGACAGCCAGCCCAGCACCCCGCGACTCTCGCCCACCTTCCACGAGGCCCTGGAGCACCCCATGGCCCGCCGCGTCCAGAGCGACCCCCTCAGCGTGCAGCCGCAAAGTTGCCGCCTGCGGCCCGGCCTTCTCATCCTCCAGCGACAGCACCGCCTCCGGCTCGCCCCCCGACTCTGCCAGCTCAGGGGGCGGCAGCGGCTACCGAGGCCGCGGGGACTGCATCTGCTGCCAGGAGAGCGAGATAATCGCAGCCATGGTCCCCTGCGGACACACCCTCTTCTGCATGGAGTGCGCCAACCGCATCTGCCAGAAGGCTGAGCCAGTCTGCCCCAAGTGCCAGGCGCCTGTCACCCAGGCCATCCGTCTGCGGAACATATGAACTGTTTGGAGTGGGGGGGCGGGTGGGGGTTGAGGTGTGTGTGTGTGTGGGCGTGTGTGTGTGTGTGCGCGTGTGAGCGTGTATGCACCTGCCTGTCTTTGTTCTGTCGGGGACAGTGAAAAGGGGTTGGCGGGGCGTGTTACTGAATGAGGATATCAGTAACTTTTTTTTTTTTTCTTTTAGTTTTTACATCAGTATAATAATCTTACCCTTTTTATTTTTTTATTGATGTATTATGTTTGCTATGACTGTTAAAAATTAGGTGTAAAACAAGATACAGATTAAGGCTAAAAGTTGTTGGTCGTGAAATTTAAGTTCCACCCCGTTCATTTAGCTGCTATATTAGTTACCTGATGGTTCACCTGGCCCGTCACACTTGTGCTGCTTACGATGGGACCGAAAGTTTTCTTTCTTGACCAGCTGAAGTGAGACACAAGTACTGCCATGTCTGGCATTACAGCCTTTTTTTTTTTTTTTTTTTTTTTTTTAAACTTTGGTTTTAATCTGTTTACGACAACTTGTGCCTGACTCCATGGATCATCTTTCAAATTTAGTTTCGTGGGCAGATGGGAATGCGGTGCAACCGCCAAACCATTGAGGGGAAAGCCTGAGCAGCTTTCTAGAAGGCATGTATTTTTTATTTTTCCCCTCCCCCCCTCCCTTCCCCCCAACACTATAGACTAGACCCTCCATTGGGTCTTGTAAAGGGGATGTTAAACAGACTGGTCCTAGTCGTTTAGGTAGCGCCATGCCCCATCCATGGGGTGAAGTCCCTAGGCTGCCACACTCACTACAGTTCCGTTTTCGGATGGTGGGGACCCCAACATTCCAGCCATATCTGTTGCATTTGATTTCTTTTTTTAATTTCTTTTTTTTTTTTTTTTTTTTTGTTTTATGCCTGAGAAAGTATGAGGTGCAGGAGAACACAGAATGAATCTCTCCCTCCCCCTTTGCGAGGGTTAACCTCTCTCGGGGGCAGTTAACTATTGCACCCTGCGCTGGTCGTATTTAAAAAAACAAAAAGCAGTCCCACTCGGCTCTGCGTTGGGACCGCTCGTCTTCCCACCTGGAACAAAGTTCATTTCAGCTGCCTTCTTACATTGTCGATCAAAGTTTTATCGCGTGCCCTTGCGCGGTTCCAGTACCCCCACCACCACCAGGTGCAGAGGCACGTATCGCTCCCATTGATCCTTACCCTCCATTCCTGTTGCACACCGTTAGGGAGCGAAACAGATGGAGATTTGCTGCTCCTGAGCCCCCCTCTTGTACACCCCTGCACTTCCCCTGTCCTCAAGCATTCAGCCCCATCGACCCACCCTGGGGGGGGAGGGGGAAACTTTGATCCTCAACCTCTCAAGGTTAATATTGACTTTTGTGTATTGATTATTAATATTATTGTTATTAACTGGTAAATACAGATTTTTATTTTTATTTCCACTTGAAGTTACATTTCGTATATATATATAAATATAAATCTATTAAAAAAAAGTTTACAAATAAGATTTTTATTTTACTCCAGTATGAGCAGACCCTGGATGACGAACTGCAGCGCACTGCAGACTATCAGTGCTACTTGCTTGTAGTATAGGTTTTCAGTATTGAAACTGACTTAGCTGCCGTCTTGTAGGTGAGGAGGAATGCGCACATACGCATGTTTTTGTGATGTACAAAAAGGCCAAGGATCTCACACTTAAGCTGCGTGTATGTCTGTAAGCCACCTTAAAAATTATATAAATGTACCCAAATGTATAGTAAATATTTGATACATGTATAATATAGCTATATGTACATAAGGCTATATTGTATATGCATATATAAATAATACTGTACCAGCAGTATTTGCTAATTTTACTACACTTTTATGTATATGTAGGGCAGTCTTAGGGCATATAAATTCAATAAATTGATTAAAGTTTAAACAGACTATATTTTATGATAAAGGGCCTTTTAAGTTATGTGGCCAAAGCACTGATATATATTTGCTGTAAAGAGAATTATAAGAGTTTTATTTTTCTGATATTAAAGTTACTTAATAAAGACGGTTTCATTTAAAAAAAAAAAATCATTGTTCTGTGTCATGGCTGTTACTGTTGAGTGTGGTGAGGAGAAAGGATGTGCAGTTAGGTTCAAGGATCACACTTTTTAAGGACTGCTTCTGCCATTGGTACTCTGCTATCCATTGTTAAAACTGCAGATTCTCTCCTAATGTGTTTTATGTTGCTACCATGATTAGAAAGTTCATTGGCGAAGTTAGTGCTGGCAGAATTAGTCCATGTCATTGAAGTTGATGCCATGGATATTTGTTGGTATTTGATAATGTACATTACCCACAATTCTGGTAGGTGCCAACACCCAAGTATGCAGGCATGCACACATTTCTTCTGTACTGTTCTGTCTGACCATCACTACTGGCTCAGGCATACATAACCACTTGCAAAGGGTGAAGACTAAAGTGTTTCCAGTGTAACCTTCTCAGTAACATTGAATTTGATTCTGTGTGTGTGCTCTCCTGCAGTCCCCTCGCAGCTGTTGGAAGGGCTGAAAATTGAATTGAGTGTGACAGTGAGCAGCGGTATGTAAATAGCCCTCGGCGCTGCGCAGTGCCATATCTATCAAACAGAGGGCGTCTCCTGTGCGCTGCCGCATTGTGTAAAGGCTAGCCGGTCTGCCCTCTCCTGCTAGGAAGTAGGTCAAACATGATGCGACAGCTGGCTGCTTATGAAAGCACTCCCTCCCCGCACAGCCGTGTTTATAGGCAGCTTTTTGGTGGGTGGGATCTTCTCCAACAGGCAGCACGGTCCTACTGGTGCTTAACACAAACATGTTTGAACATACTCGTTCTCAATCCATTTGCATCCAAATGCAGGTACGACATTAAAAGGGAAACCTTTAATGTTCAGGTCTTATTTAATAATTTTTGCATTAGAAATACAATTTTAAAAAGAAAAGTGCCATTTGTCCAGTTACCAACAGCTCACCTTTTACATTTCTCAATGATCCAATAGCATGTTATACAAAACTGTTTATAGACCTAGGCATATTATTGATACTGCACCTTGCTAAAATTAAATGTTATGCTCAAATGTCATCTGTCTGACAAGTGGGGAAAAGTGTTCATCGCCAGCATAGAATGACAGCATTTTAGTTTCAGTGCCTCACTATCCAATTCCATTTGTTTAAACTCCTAAAAACACAGTGCTCTCATTAGGGAATGAGACATACATGATTTGAATACAAAGCAATTTATACCACAAATGTTGGCTGTTAAATTAATTTGATCAAACCCAGTTGTCACAACGATCTTGGCACTGACAACATGCATTATTTATATGGGTACTTAAATATTTCAAAACGCAGGTTTTTAATTGTACACATTGTAATGAAATTCCAGCATCCTTTGTCCAGTTTTATTTGGCAGTTTACTTCCCTATCGTTGTGTCTCCAATGTGTTTTTATCTGACATAAAACCATGCTGTAGACATAGAACAATAGGGAACTAAACTGCCAAATAAAATTGACAAAGGATGCTCCAGAAAGGTAGGACCTACTATAATCCTTGCTGTGTGGTATTGTTTGGAATTGCATTATCTGTGTACAACCAATAGGTACAAGGTCCAACTGATGCACAAACATTTCATATTACCTCCTGTTCCCTCCCTTTAAAAAGACATTTTTTTAATAAAATGTTTATTACACATACTATCAACAGTCAATGGGGGGCACTCACTGATTCAAAAATTTCTTGAAATTATACAAAAGACTACACATATGTATAAAAGAAAATGGCAGTTCTGTGTCATTGCTTTTTACATGATTACCATTCTTAATAAATAGGATTTTCTGAGTCTAAAGTAGGACTTCTAGTTGGAATACTGCGATGTGGGTACAGTGACCTCCACAAGAGTGAAAAGACTTAAGCATGAAGGGAGACCAAAACAACACATGCAAGGGACAGTTACAACAGTGGAGGTCATACAGGTGCCTCATCACAAAATGGTGAGACCTGGTTTCTCTGTTTGGAATCTAATGGCACCAGTAAGGGTGACATCAAAAACGGGTGTGTGAGGACATCGAAATGCAACAGCAGGAAGGAGGAAGCATAACCCAGTTCTTGTCCTTCAGGTTAGTGGTGGCCATTAACAGTCCTGTACATGCAACCTTGGGTCTTAACTGTAGATACTGAAAATCTGAATTTTGTCACCTTGCACAAACCTGCAGAAGTTATGGATTCCACAGACCAGAGCTGACCACCACTGGTTGTGATTCTCACTCAAAAACAACCACATGCATTTCAAAAATCAAAACAGCTGTGGTGACAGCAATTAATACCAAAAAGAAACATTTTAATGTGGAATACTATAAAATTTGGTTTTGAAGTCATGTAGTGAGGTAAGCAAACTACAAAGTGGAGAACCTGAAATTTTTTTAATATAAGAAAGCAAAAAAATACAGGTGTCTTAGTGTTCATCTTAATCATATAACGCAATTAATTGTGACTACCCATGTGAGTGTGTCATAAGTCTGTGTTTACCAAAACCCTAATTTGCCACAACTTGAGATGCCCACAGGCTATTCTACACCTCAGAACCAAACCAATGGAGGCGATGCTGGGGAATGAAAACAACAAGAAAACACCAAAGTGCTAACATAAGATGATACTCCCAATATTTTTTTTAAAATTACAAAAATAAAAACCAAAACCAAAAATATGTAATACACTGTGGGATTCCTGTAACTGTCTCCCCCGTGAGTGAATACGTTTTTGTTCTGCCCACTAGAGTGGCACAGGCCTCCACTGTAACCAGCAGCCTTTCTGCACTCACATGGCTGTGTGTGCAGTCGGCAGGATACCTGCAGTAATGTGTCAGATGCCACCATCTACCAACCAAAATAATAAAAAAAAAAAAAAAAAATCAGGAAATCAATAACAGAATGACCTATGAGGAGTATAGGCTTGGGGTGAGGGCACTGGAAATGGTGACAAGGAGAGGGCAGTCTTGGGTGTATGACTCCCCAGATCTCAGTCCAGATCTGATACTGTATAGTGCTGGCAGCGTGAGGCAGAAGGAGAAGAAATATGAATTATTACCAAAGAGGGATAAGAAAATAATGACCACTCCCTTACACAAGTCTGTCCTTATTGATGCGGTACAGAGAAGCGGGTACAGAGGGGGGCGATCTTGTTTATCCAGCCAGTGTGTCTGCAGGATCATCACAGTGTGGGGGTGGGGCGGCCCCCTCCCCTCTCTCGGCCCTCTCCCGGGGTTTGGGTGGTAGTTCAGTCCAGCGGCTGGGGGTCAGCGATGGGCATGGTGTGCAGCACCTCGTCCAGCAGCTGAAGCGCGCGGTGCAGGTGGATCTCGATCCAGCAGGGCGTCTCCTTGATGCTCTGCCGGGGGTAGTCTGGGCCCCAGCCCTTCACGAAGCTCATGCGCAGGATGCAGAGTCTGCGCAGATCGTCCACGCCGATCCCCGCTGCGGCAGAGAGGCCTGGAAAGAGGTTAAAAAATTGTATTTAATTTCAGAAAATAAATTCTGTTACAGTGGCTGATCTTTTGCCATCTACAAGTTTTAAATAATATGAATTCAGTCACCAATCAGTTTTACCAAGATGGTTCAACTTAGGTTTGACATACCAACAAGTATACCCTTCCAAAGTGCTGTGCTTTGTTTCATTCTGCTTTCATGTTAGCGTTCAGTTAACTCCAGAGCACATGCTAATCCGTTTGTTGTATGTTAATGTTCTATGGATTCCACCACTGCCTTTGCAAAAACGCAAGAGAAATACAGTACAATTTTCATACTTCCAGATTAGTAACAAATTAAATCCATATTAAGATGCATTGTTGAACCAGAAGATGGTGACTCTCACATTCAGTAGTAAAGATAACATACAAAAGAGAGGACCTTCCTCTTTTCAAAATGATTTGTGCTGTAAAGCAATTCTGTATTGTGGTCACTTACTACAGGGGAGGCTGTTGAAATACTGGTGGTTGACAATTTGTTTTTGCTGTGGTAACATTATGGTTCAAGTAATATACAAATTAATCTGAATTGCTGTTTCCCAATAAATGCTTGCTGACTGATCATTTGTGTATCAAAACTACAGCGCAATTTTAAAAGCCATCTCTATTGGGAAATCAGAATTAAAATGGTATTGATAAAAAGTAAATATTTTTTCAGACTAGGACTGAATTCAAACTACAGATTGATGCCAATTTATCATGACTGTAATAATACGTGCAAAGACATGATGTTCATTTTTATTTATCTAATACATTTGTTATATTGAGAGTATATTGAGTTATATCTCACTTATTTCTTAAAACTTTCCCCATTTGGCAGTTCCTCTTTTTACACAGCTGGTTCACAAGGCGTGTTGTAATTACTACCCAACACACTTGAAATAATGCAATGATACCCAGTGCTAGACTTGACTTGAACATTGATTATTTTCAGCCAGTAATCACCATTCTCCATCACCTTCCATGCTGCCCAGAATTGTAGCTAGCTTGTTCATTATCCTAACTACAGTTAACACCATGGTCTGCTGTTTATACCATTAAACTTCACTAAATGGGTAGTGGCACAGTCTCATAACTAGTGAATCCTGCAATCGAGTTAGCAAGTCTGCTAAATGGGTTCTGGATTCTTAACATCAAGCTACTGTGCAGACAAACTTTCATTCAAACAAAGTATTTTTAGAGAGAGAAGCATTTGGTGTGTCATATGGGTCTTAACAGTCCTGTTACTTTAAATTCAGGCTAGTTTTAAAGTTTTGTCAAGCATTTTATTTTTAGTGGTTTAGTGTTAAAGGTTTACAAAGACAGAACGGAACACTTACTGATGGCAGGGGCGATGCCACCAACAGACCCTGGTCCCGGGATGTTGCCAGCGACGGCGGCTGCTTGAGCTGCGGCCGCTGCCTGCGCAGTCGCTGCCTGCTGCTGCATCTGCCTATGGCATTGACGCAGGTCGAACACCTAGAGGGGAGGGGGGAGGGAGGGTGACAAACCAGAAAATCACATCTGGGGCACTGAACACCAGCAGAATCAACAAAATATCCTCAGCCACAACCCAGAAGCTCCAACCAAACTCCCACCAGCCCACCCACCTTGATGTAGGCGCTGGGATAGATCTTGTGCACGGCGTCTCCAGGGGCGCGGCCAGCCTCCCGGTCCAGGTAGTAGCTCTGCACAAACACGGCGTGGTCGCTAAGGCAACGTACCCACACATCCCCTTCACCTTTGCACTCCAGCTGTACCCCTTTCCCAATGTGCAGCCTGAAGGAGGGCAGGAAGAGATGGGAGGAATGGAGATTAAGGTTAACAGACTTAAGCAAGAATACAAATTATACAATAAAATTGTAAATGTGAGTGTATTAACCATGACATTTTAAGCAAGTCAAACTGTGGAAAGGGATGCCAAGTACATTTCATGTTGTAAACTACTTAAGAGTGGCATGAAAATTAAAATGCCAAAGAAAGAAGCACCGCATTATGATATCAATACAAGATATTGTCAGCAGGGAATTTTCAGTGGAAAATATCAAAGTTTCATTCACATCTTTCATATCATGCTGTCCTTATTACATGAGAATTGTGACATAATTGAGAGCGGTACCTGGCTCTTTCGATGGCCTCAGTTCGGTGCACGTTGCTCAGCTGTCCCAGGCAGAACCGGTCGCCCCCGGAGGGATCCACATATCCATCCACAGTCACGATGGGGCAAGTGGAGGGCACCTTGAAGGTCTCGCCCACCTGCACATCCATCTCAAAGTAGGCGATGGAGCACCAGTAATCCGGTGCTGAGAGAGACAGTAGTGACCCAGTCATACATTCATATCTACTTCCAATGTCCAATGCAAAACAGTCAACTTCTTTCATCTAGGGCATTACAGAATAAACACTAAATATCCACCCTTCATTTTCCAAGGTTGTTTATACTCCTGGTACATATTTATTCCACAACTTTCCAGGGATAATGGCATGTTTGCGCACTTTACATGTTTGGATTGATGGTATTATCAGTGACCTTCAAGAACCACGGTTACAGCAGACTGCGTAACAACCACGCTGAATGGGAGCTGTATGGGGGAATTCAGAGGGCGACATGCACTACAGGTGGAAACAAGGGGAAACACTCACCAGGATGGTTGGATATGGGGGGCTGGAATGCCATCTCATTGTGCACTGGCCCTGACACAGACAGAAGCAAAGCATAAATGACTCCATGCAATAACTGTAAGTCCACCAAACCGCTGTGACGAGATGGGAGAGTCAGGCCAGAGGCCCT
The DNA here is from genome assembly GCA_022829145.1 of Albula goreensis. Classification (NCBI taxonomy): domain Eukaryota; kingdom Metazoa; phylum Chordata; class Actinopteri; order Albuliformes; family Albulidae; genus Albula; species Albula goreensis. The sequence continues at coordinate 8,167,115 of CM040744.1, forward strand.
GTACTCACAGTAGTGTGGGTGGGGCATGGGAGGGTGGTGCTGAAGATGCCCGTTCTGGTGATGGGGTATGTTAGGTGTGAAGCTGCTGTTTCTCGTCCAGGTAGAGGTGGCATCTGTGAGGGTACAGTTGCATGCTTACAGGTGAGAATCACAGTTTACAAGAGCTCCTTCAGGGCCCCGACCAGCCCACTGCTGTATACAACTATTCCACCACTTCACAGAAGAAAAACTAGGAGAGTTAGGAGACAATAAGCAAGAGGAAATCAAAGATGGGAGGATAATAATATGAAATATTGATGACAGAAGATTAATTGAGGTTGATATGATGGCAACCACAGGTGACTTGATCAGAGCCTTACAGGCATTTAAGGGTGATGTTGAAAAGCTTTCTGCCCCTCCCTCTTCCCCACCCCATATTAGGGAAGCAGTGGGTGTGACCGATGTGCAGAAGGGCGGAGCTTACTGTGGTGGTAAGTGGCGGGCGGGGCAGGGGGGAAACCGTTCTGCTGCGCGCCTTGTCCCGTCGCAGAGGCGATCTGCAGCAGCCCCTCGCTGTGACTCCCTGACAGCAGGCTACTGGGTTGGGCTGGGGAGAAAAGGGGGTCGAGTGACACGTGCGCGCGCACACACACGTGCACACACACACAGACACACAAACGGGCCGTTAAGCACAGGGGACGGCAGTGCACATGCTAAAGAAGAAGGAATGCACAAACAAACACCAGTTCTCCCGCTGCAGAAAGCTTTTCAAAATCACCCCGTGACTGTAGGCAGGCAGGTTGGGGAAGGAAACAGGTGGAGAGGTATAGTGCAGGCAGAGGAGACTGGCCCCACTCTAAGTAAGGTCAGTGTCTGGACATTCAGCCAGCACTACACAAGTAGAATAAGGTTAACGCGCATGTGTTAACCTCAGCCTACAGGGTTTCATGGGGGAGTCTGGGGTGGAGGATTTATGCAAAGAATGGGAGGAAAGATGGATGAGGAGAGGGAGACAGACATGGAAAGAGCGAGAGCCGGACAGGGAGAGGAGAGAGAGAGAGACGCCCGTGTTCTCACTTGCTGATCCCACAGCGATGCTGGGGAAGGCGGAGGAGGAGGCCGAACTGCTAGCTTCAGAGGGGGGCAGCAAGGCGGGGGTGCTGAAGGTTTCCGAGGGTGCTGCCCGGGTGGAGGGTGGGTGCTGGATGGTCTGGATGGAGTGGCCCTCGATGTTGGACATTGATGACTGGCCTTCATACTCATATTCATCTTTCACCATCAGCCCAGCGGGACCTGGGGGCAAAATCAGGTCAGAAAGCAATTCAATAAACGCGAGCACAACACACAATCACAGGCTGATGTACCAGTGCTGAGCTTCCTTTACATTGCACTGTCTGACACCCACGTGTACAGTTACTCACTGGGGTTTACAAACAAGAATCTCCAATGGCACGGAGCTGTGCTGAATGTACTGTATTAATCCCCATTTATGAGAATTATGATTTCAAGGCCTGATGGAACAGAATTTGAAACCTGCGAAAGGGTCTGAATCCCTTCACAAGGGACTGCGACTGTTGCCAGTGAGTCCATTAGCAGCAGGTGGCTAATAAAAATGCCACACAAATCAGAGACTAAAAGTTCCACTCAACTTCATTTTAAGCAGGACAGCAGAACTTAAGAATTATATGAAATTAGAAAGGGCTGTACAGTATGACTGTTTTTCTCACATTTACGAGTAAAATTCTCTGCAAATTAAGTGTCTATAAAGTGAAAAATGACTCTAATCACATGTCCTGTACATGTCACATGTTGTTTCTGAGCAATTAATCATGGGCAGTATTTGAATAGAACATTCAACTTAATTCCCATTTGTTGCCTTGTCTCCACTGGGCTATCCATGGGCAGCCCATAAAGTTTATTATTATGTATTGTCCCCAAAGAGGCTAATCAGATATCATATTGTTACAGAGATATATTTATGTATCTGAGTTAGCTAAATTATACACTCACATTTAGCTATTTACTTAGCCAGTGTTCGACGAATTTCATTAGCACTAGTTAAATAAATAGCAAATAATATGAATGTACATTACACTAACTCAGATAAATTATATTTTAAATGTAATGGCTGTTTGCTAGCTAGGTCCTGTGTTTCACTTTCTAAGTATACAATGTGAAATCACAATAATTTACTTTGGTATGATACAAATTGTTGCACTTCATACAATCCTATGCTGAGCATTCTTTGCCTCTGGTCTGCATTGACGATTTAATAGCCCTAGACAAGCTAGCACAACAAAAATACCACAACCTCTCAAAAATTTTTTGAAGGAAATGAAGCAGCAGTGGCTTCCATGAGTATCATGAGTACTGTATCAATGGGTTCCTCAATACTCAATGACTCTATTGTTATTGACATGGCCCCTTACTAAGCTAACTACCTAGCAAGAACATATTTAAGCTAATATACTGTAGTTTAGCCAAAAATATTTAGACATTTTATGCTCTTATAAATCACTGATCAGTAGTATGGGGATTTGTTTGCTCTTGTGCATTGCTAAATACAACTATAGGCTAGTTCTTGTGTTAAAGTATTTATTTCAATGTTTACTTAACTGTTGTGCATTATAAATTACAACACATTTAACTTTTTTTCCTATTACCTGAAGTACTTTTTTTGTTTTTGGCAAGTTAATCCTGACACAGCACCCAAAATAAAGGAGTCTACAAAATAAACTATGCAGTATATCTATCTGTGTTTTAGTCATAGATTAAACACTTGCTGTTGCTGTTAATTATATATCAGTTACTTATGATTTTGTGTCTACTGGATACAATAGAGCCATTTGAATTGGTAGTTTCTATGCTACAGAATATACAATCCTTACTTTATGCCATCCATTCTGGTACTTTGCTTTGTTTTGCCTTGGCTACAGGTCTGATTGACATATACTAATACTAATACATATAACACACAAACAATCACTTACCAGAGCTTGTCAGCGTCAATCCAGATAAATCTGAGAAGGAAAGCAGAGGCTTGTGAATAAAAAATTGTATTTCTCAAACGAAACACAACTGTATTAGAATCGAAGTGAGGAGCACAAAAAGCAGTAAAGAAGTGTTTATTCACCAATCCCTGGAGACACCACCCTCTCGTAATGGTAAGGGTTCACACACACGCTGTCACACTTGAGGTCGAAGGCGAATTGGCAATACTTGACATGTTTCAGTTCATTTTTGTGCAGGTCAGGCCACCTCCACAGGCGTGCATAGATCACATGGGGGAACCCTTTACGGCCAGCAACCTGTATCCGGGGAGAGGAGACATACACGCAGCAGTCAGGAATTGTTCCATTGAGAAATGGATAAAAACTGCACCAAGGTAAAGCATACAAGATTCTAAGACACTGGGAAAATACACACAACAAGGTAAAGAGGAAACAACAGCACAAAATGTGGCCTATTTAGGACACAACGCTCATCAGCCACCTGACTGTTTGAGCAGTTGCTGAATTCCCCAACCCCAAATAAACACACAAGTTCTCAGCCCCCACCTGAAGGCGACCGTCCAAGGTGCGCTGAATAGTGACACACTTGCTGGGGTGCGCTCCGTTGGTGGTGATGGCTGTGATGAGTGAGTCCAGCTCGTCCTTCTTCTCCTTCAGCTTTTTGACCAGGCTCTCGATGGCGCGCTTGGCGAAGGTCTCGCTCTCGCCGCCCTGCCGGTGGCACATCAGACTGTGCACGATGCTGAGGCAGGCATCGTTGCTCGTTGGCGTGTTGGTGATCGACATCCTGTTGGATGTGGGGAGGGGAAGGGGCAGGGGTGGGGGGAGGGGTGCTGAACTGTTAGGCGTTGGGAGAGTGTTCACTCCTGATGTTTCTCTTCAACACAGCTCTTGTTTAGGGGGAGCCAGCCCTTCACAGTTTGCTTTTTCCTCCCAGGTTCTCTCACTTTATGTGGTACAACCCACCCACAGAATTCAGGTGTGAGTGTGATGTGTCACTATTGTTCAAGAGGGAAACATCCCAGCTGGCTAAACGATTAATCAATTTTTTCTTGCTCCAAGTCCACTACTTCATGGGTGGTGGTGGTTTAGAAAACTGCAAAACAAAAAAATACAAAGGATACATCCATACACATGGTAAATCCCTCTCTTTTCATAGTTCATTTTTCAACTACTGTGACAATAAACAAATGCATGTAATCTTGATCCAATAAACATAAATATCCTGGTCCCACCATGAAATCAGGGAGCACAACTGAATATAAATGCTCAGGGAATTGTGACATGCCTAATTCAAGAATGAGACCACTTCTCAGATTTCAGACTGGCACACAAGGATTTTTGCAACACTTACACCAATAACAATGACTGAGAATTGTTTTTTCTTTATATGCATGTAGCTTTATTTTAGGTGTTTAGGTATGGACTCCACAAACAAGTATATCTGAGCTAAAATCTACCAGACTGGCAGTTGTTCGTGGATACAACCACTGAATCCATTTTTAGACATGTGGATATACACATCTCATACACAATCTTACCTTCACTCAGTGTGTAAGTTCATGAAAATCCACTAAATAAGTAAATTATTTTAATCATTCAGGTATTACTACCCACCACATCATTTCAGATTCACAACACCACAGCCTACATCTGCACAGCTATATCCTGTAGTTGGTGAATTCTGGAATTGTGCTGTGAATGTCCTGGTCCATCGTGCATTTTCCTTGAAACTCACATCAACCGCAAAACGCACATTTTCTTTGGGACCCAAAAGTCAGTTCTCAAGAGCAGAAAATAATAATGAAAAAAAACATTCCCCCTTTAGCAATGCTTTTTATCCTTCTACGTGTAACTTTCTCATTACTTAAAATACAATTAAACCTAAACATACTACTGAATGCACTTTTTCCCCAGAAAACATCTAAATACCAGTCAATATTCGTCAAGTTTATATTTCTTTAGTCTAAGTAAATTCAACGCCGTCTGCATTTCCAAAAGGTGGTCTGGCAGAGTTGATACTGAGGCAATGTGTCAAATTATGCCTTTTCTAATGAGAACAGTACAAAACTGTCTTGCACATCAACACACACAGGCGTCGCTATACAGCTTACTTACTACCTTGTGTTGGTTTCCCGTCAGAAGTGAATTTTAACACATTTCATACTTACTACACTGAACTTCACAATACCCACAATAATACAAACTTAAGTTACTAAAGTTGTTACCGTTGGCCAATTCTCCATGGTTCAAATATGATCTCATTAGCGCTACATTATGCTCGCACAATTGCAATAAATTGCCAGCTAGATGGCTAACGCTTGTTATACTACGGGCAACAAAATGCAAACACGTTGAACGTTTAGTTTTTATCCATGACGTTCAGTTCCAGAATAATTCAGTTTTTTAGTAGCTAGCTAGCAACAAAACGCTTGTTTTGGGGCAATTAAAAATAACGAAGCTAATAAGCAACATAAATAGCCTGGCTAATGCTAGTCCCCATAATCCTGCTCCGTAGTTTACTAGCTGGCTGGCTATATTACGTTAGCTTGCCAGCTAGCAATCTTGGAAACAACTTCGCTAGCTCTAGCTCCATAGCATAGCCCTATCGGGACTTCTTCCACGCCCCCTCTTCACGCTACAAACAGATTTCAAACTGTGCAACATTTAAAATTAATCTTGTTTCTCGTACATTTTAACATCTGGTTCTGGGCCTATGATTAGCTTAACTGTTTTTAGCTGGATAGCAACAAATCCCTCTCCCACATCATACCTTGATTCCGACGCGGTAGGGTAGCTATTCCTTTCTTTCAACGGCGCTTTCCGTCGCTCCGTTTTCCTTAATCTGCAATTACGATGAAGCGCCGGGGCATTTAAACCTAAATATTAGTCGATATTACTGTTGTGGAGAAGCAAGCCCATGCACGAACAACGTTTGTTGGGTAGTTCGCTGTCTACAAAACAATCGCCTCCCAGGGCCACCTCCGCTGATTGCTGTCACTACTCGTCGTATCAACATGGCGATCCGCGCATGAGCAGAGAGAGGGGCGCGGACAGACACTGGCTAATGAGGCCGGGGTCGTTCTCGCAGTCTCTACGCTCATGGACTGAGAACAGAACACCATCATATGGAGACACAAATTGTCAGATGAAATGTTTTTGATGCATTGTTTTCATGTCTTGCTAGCGTGCAAACGCTTGATGGATTCTGGCAGAAGTCGTAAACATTGTGAAATCGAAACTTGCAGCTAAGTGCAACCAGAGACGGTAAATGGGAAGGTAATTTCTCTGGTATATTATATGAAGGGAACTCAGGTTTCCCGTTTAATGTAGCTTACTGACGTTGCTTTGTTTATTTTCGCGATTTTTTGTTTTTGCATGGCTTTTGGCACACAAGCAATGGCCACGCCTCCGCTACCATAGCAATCATTGATGTGTATTATTAGCTAGATACCGCCCATTGACGGTACTGCCTCCCATTTCTTTTGAGCGAGTGCCATCAGAGCAGGGGAGGTGTCGTAGTGGCCAGCAGTAGAATGTTTTCGTCCAATTTGAATGATTATAAAAAGTACATTATTGAGGTTATAGTAAAGACGTCATTGGCACTTTTATTTGAAATAAATAAATGAAAACAATTTGCTTACTTCTTATTCAAATGATGATGAAAAGCAGGTTTATATAACCACTTAAAAGCTGATCTGAGGTCAGGCCTTTGTGACATGGCTTTTGCATGTCGGTGCTTCTGTAAATGATGGGACCAGTGGGTCGGTTTATTAATTAATTAATGAATTGATTGATTTATTTATTTTTGGGCTAGTACAGGTATACTGTTCTACTGCTGTTCACAATATGCGGTATGCAAAAATTGTCTTATCATGTCGTCCCATTTTCTTATCGTAAAATAATTGCGACAATTTAAACTCATTATTGGCAAAAGCTGTTTATTATAGATGTCAAAAACGATCATTATCACTCGTCATTACAGGTAATTGATTTGTTCCATTCGCTGTGTTATTTGTCTGAAATTAGGCGCATTGCAGGTAGTAAAATAAGCAATAAACTGCAATATATAAGGCAACACAGCCTGTGTGTGTGTGTGTGTGTTTTTTAAAATCATTTCACTGTATGAACAACCTTTGCCTAGAGAAAATGATTAGGTTCACAGAGCCAGCCTAACCAAGCTTCTTATGCTCAACAGTTTAGTCCACATGCGTAGTCACACCCTTACGAATTTGTAATTTTTCAAAATTTCAGTCAGTGGCTAGATTATCCTCCAGCCACGGCTAATTATCACCATGGGAAATACGGATATGATTTTTAATGTTTCGCATGTCATGGTATACATATATAACCTATCAATCACCTTATCCTAATATATTTGTAAATCAATAGTAGAATAATTAAAACATATATATATAATATGTTTTAATAGGCCATGAGGCTGGTTGATGAAATAGGCCTGAAGAAGTTCTATTATTTCAAAATTCTGACATTATGTTTTGTAATTAGACCGCTTGTAGATCTTTCATAGCAACAGCAAGCATGTGTTTACAGGCTTCTTTGGACCAAAACGTTCCGGCGTGACGTCACACAAGTTTGGTTAATCACAATTAAATTCTCTTTAGAGTTGCGTTTGCCTGTTTGTAATCAAATAGGTTTTCTCTACGCAAGTCGTTGAAAAAATACTTGATGGTGTAAGAGCCTTCAGAGGACATGGGGCAAATTCACAGTGACCCAGAGACGCCAAAGGCAGCTGCTGGTCAAAGAAACAACCGTGGCCAAATCTACAATGAAAAAACGGAGAACAAGGTAGCCAAGACCTTCTTCCGCCTGATAACATTCCTGACTTGCTCTGTCAACCCTGAGGAAAATGACCATGGCCTGGGTGATGGGGACCTCTCTCCTATAGTTTCAAGTGATGGGAACAGGAATGAGTTGGACTTCATGGAGATCCTTGAACGTGATGAAATGGATATTACAGGCAACCTTGGCTTTCTGGCTTTTGTATAGTCAACACTATTACCTGATACTAGCCCAATAAGGAAATCACTGAATTGCCTAAATGTATTGAAATAGATTCAGCAAACCTGAACATTAAGCACTGCATACTGGAGAATGTATGTGTACATTTCATAAATAGCCTAATAATCATTGTCTGTTCTGGGTTTTTTAGAGTTAGTTTTTAAACTTTCAAAATGGATCTAATGGGTCCAAACAGGTATGCTAATTACTAACAAAGTTATTAATAACAAAATTAATTGTAAACCTTGTTGAAGCAGATAGTGGTAGCAATATCCCCTCACATACATAGTGAAGTGTACTAATCTGGTCTAGAATAAAACATAAAAATGATATGTGTACTGTTAATTATATAGTTGTATGAGCACAAATATGGTGTATTGTGTACACTGAATTCATGTTTGGAAATCCTCTGCAAATGTAAAATGATACATGGGCCCTTAAAATATTGAATTGGGAATTTTGGCATTTTTGTAGTGTTTAGGTCAAACCTACCTATGATTATGTGTTTGTGTGTATAGTTAGAGGATCCTTGAAATATTCAATACTGTAATACAGATCTAGATGAGACATTGCAATGTACATTTCAACATTCAGTAGGCATTTTCACAGTCCCTTTGAATTCTAAATGCAAGCCTAAAAATGACACATTGGCATGATATATTCTTTCAAGAGGCAAAGAGCATTATTAGGTACACAATATATGGAAAAATGTAGCCATAAAAAGTGCCAAAAATCAAAATTTTTCTTTATTTTTACATATCTCATCACAATTTATACAAAAATATGCATACTGAATAAAACATGTAAACACAAATACAAAGCTAAAATTCCCTGCCAAAAATATTTTGAGATTCTTTGATTTTTTTTTTTTTTAATAAAATGAAAAGCTACAGCCTTTGACCTGAGGCCAGGATAATTCTTTTTGGTCCTGACCCCACTCCTTACTTTTTGCTCATCATTACCAACAATTTAAAGCAAGATTTAAAGGAAAAAGTGAAATTCAAGCATGACCTGAAACTGTTATGCAACGGTCATGGTTTAGTTAGTATAAAAGACCCAAATGTGTATTTAAATGACGATCTCTTGCATTGCAAGTTGCTTTGAATTAGTGTGTCTCATAAATACCTGTAATGTAATGTAGAGTATTTTTTTTTCTTTGATTGAATGGACTGATCTGCTGCATCACAATGCTCCAACAGAAAGGGAAAGCAAAACATACCCTGCAAGTTCAATATTTGTTGATAGGCAATTCAAATTTGTATTACACCTTCCATGTTCCATGAAAACTAGGAGAGCTTTTCGTCAATGGGGCCTCTTGATGGGTATAGGAATGGTGAGGAAGTCGTCCGCGACTGTGACCTCCACGCTTGTCCCCTCTAGTGCCTCTTCAGCCTGTCTCTTCAGCTCAAGGACGTCATCATCCTCCTCACCCTCCGTGCGCATACTCAGTGGTTTGTACCTCTGGCTGAAGTGGTAGAGCACCAGCTTACGTGCCCGACAGGCCCGTGCCACAGCGGCCGCCATACTGGGTGTACTGTGCCCGTGCTCTACCGCCCGCTCTCTGTGCCCATCCCCCAGGGTGGCCTCGTGCACCAGGATGTCCGCCCCTCGACAGACCCGCAGCGGCCCCTCGCCAACCAATGCGCTGCAGTCCCCTAGTATGCACACCTTCCGCCCAGGGATGGCTTCCTCCAGCACCTCCAGGGGGGTCACCACCTGCCCATTCTCCAGAGTCACAGACTCACCATTCTTCAGTCGGCCATAGACTGGCCCTGGTTTCACCCCTAACAGGGTCAAGAGAGTAACTGGATTACACAAGCTTTACTCTGAAGCCTAAAAATCCAACACCTTCGCCTAATTAGATTTCCTACGTTTTTCAAGTTCACACTCACAGATGGCAAGGCTAGGACATTTACTTCCAACAAATGCTCAAGACTAGATATAAAGCTATTTCAAACTATATGTGCACACACACACACACACAACACACACGGACACACACATAGTTTGGAGAGTGTTAACAGATTTTATGCTGGATTACACATTCTAAAACTGCAGTTCAGCTGCCCTATTTTATAACCAAAAGCAAAAGTTGAAAAGATTACCTAGATCCTGCAACAGCTGTGTGTTCAACCGCCCAGGCCGTTCTCGTTCCTGCACAGAGTAACCGAAGGATGGCAAACGGTGGAACAGCCGGAATGCGCGGACCACAAAACGCTCATCCTCCAGGAGGGTGTAGCAGTCGCCCTCAACATCCAGGGGGATGGTCCGACCTGGGCGCTCCTGGGGGTGCAAGCTCTCGCTGATGGAGGACTCCAGCATGGCGTCCAGCTGGCTCTCGGGAGGACACTGATCCGCAGTGGGCTCCAGCTCATGCACAGCGTAGGGGAAGAGCAGCTGGGAGCCTGACAGACTCAGGGCCACACGCAGGAAGTGCCTCAGGCCCTGGGGGCCGTAAATGTCAACACATGAGGGAGGCTGGGTGGGGGAGGGGGTAATGTTGAGGCTTACTGTGCACAGCAGTCCAGGAAGTCCAAAGAGGTGGTCGCCATGCAAGTGAGTGATGAACACCTTCGTAATCCGACCTGATGGACAAACAAATACAACAACCATAACGTCTGTTCCACTCTTTCAGTAATTAAGCATTACTAAAAGAGTGGCATTGCTAACAAGTATTGATTATGCTGGTTCTTGTTTACGGGTGGGATACCATGCTGCTACTTTACACTCAGACAACTTCTTCAGCTCCAAAAACAAATATATCTGATCTCAGGTTTTTATGTAGCAAAAGTACTGAACTGACAGCATCTCTGCTCCATGTACCAAGAATCGCCTCAAACAATATGTTTACTGCCGAGACATCCCACACGTGTTCGTGGACTTCATCCGCAGATATAACCTAAAGGATATTGTCAGGGGCGATTAAAATTAGATTACTTTTATATTGCATTAACTTAATTATAGCTGCCAAACAACGGTTCTCAAGTATAGGAGAAACTCACTTGCTTTCAGCTGACTTTTCATCAGTTGAGTTTGCGTTCCCTCTCCGCAATCGAAGAGCCAGCAATCCCCCTCGGTCCTGAGAACTAGGGCTGAGGCTCCACGATGCGGGGACGGGTATGCTGAACCCGTGCCGAGGAACGTCAGGTCCATGGACATGATTCAGCACGGAAATTATTTATACGTTCTTATGTATTACCTAGTCATGATTCCAGAATGACGACTGCAAGTCACTAAATTAGCCAAATTAGATTTTCTTAGCCTTTGCTAATCAACCAAAGTATGCTACACTTCCTATACAGTGGACTAAGCCAGCCAGCTTCTGTTAGAAGCCCAACTTAACGTTGGCACATGAACTCAAACAAATACAATCCATAATATAGTCACTAGCAAGCGACTTCGAAAAAAATCACTGGTTTCATACAAATTATGCGCATATAGAACGAAACTACTCCCGTGTGCAGCGTGCAGTGAACGACGACTTGTCTTCACACTGCTGCCACCTAGCGAATAGGAGGTTACAACATATCAGCAAGAACTGGCTGTCAGTCCAGGCCTACAGTAGATTTTAAGTTTCTTGCAAATGAAACTTAGGTGTCCCACTACTACATTTCCGTTAAGAATTAGATATATTATGTGTTTCAGTCTGAAATACAGTATTATATGTACTATTATTATACTGCTATTATGTGTTGTATATAAGGCCCTCAGCAGCACAGCCTAGAATTTTCATGTATCTGACCTTTCTCTGATGTTGTTGACAGTTGTGACCTTCTACTTTAGTGTATTTTTGTTTCTTTTCCACTTCTATAATCTTTTTGTTCCTTTATTTCAGTATTGAGACAACTGATCAAATTCTAACTTGGGGATGGCCTTCCCCCTGGAAAGTGAGAACAGGGCCTCAGAGCTTTACAGTTATATTGAGAGGCAAAGAACTTTCCCATAAAATGCTTAAGGACCTATTGAAATGCAAATGAACCTAACTTGGTCAATCTCCCGATCAGATTGAAAACAGAGGATTTGCAAAGAGATACTGATCAGCCTTCCAGAAAGTTCACATTGTGGTACATCTGTGGGTGGAGCTTGAAATGCAAACCATTATACTGATTTTGAATAGAAAGCCAAACACACTGCACAACAGTGTAGGCAAGTAGAAAGCAGAGAAATGATACTCTGCTTTTCAGATGAAAAAATGTTTATAAAATACACAACTGTTTATGACCTGATGCATAACAATAAAACCAGATTTGCTTTGAAAAAGCAGTTATTAAATTATTTTAAATTCAAATGAAGTATAAAGTAACAGTAACACAAAAAAATGACACAAATGTTTAAAATGAGACAGACAGGAGAAAGCAAGTGTAAAACTAGTTTTAATTCAGCACTTGTAACAGCGCACAAAGAGGACTGGAGCAATACATTAGCTGCTCTGGGCGTTTGCACGCTAAGGCAACATTGCGTTACAAAAATAAAATTTAGGAACACATTGGAGATACACACACCTTATTCCCACTGGTAGAGAGGAGTCAGGGAGGTTCAATAGTAAAGGTCTGTCAGGGCACTTACAGTTAACCTGGAGCAGCTAAAATCAACATGACACATCACAATATATCCACTTGAAAAACACTGCACACAGGTCTTAAGAATGGGACATTCACAAAAACCTCACATTGGTCCATCCAAATGACGTGCCTGTGCAGTCCAATTCTCTCTTTAATGCCTACAGCTTAGGTGCTGTGGTCCACAGGCCATCAGACAGCACACGGAGACACATTAAAAGACTTCAAAAAGACCCAAATAGTACTACAAAAAACTCAAACACTTTGCTGGTACTTTGTGTTCGCACTAGCAGGACATGCGCAACACTTACATAGCGTCATCCACACACAAGGAGTGATGAAAGGTGATGAGCTCCCCTGATTTTTAAACTAACTTCTCTTGAAGCTTGCAACATTCACCCCTGGGCTAGTTCATTAAATGAGTTGATAACATAAGTACCATGAAGGAGTCAGACGCCAACAGTGGCATTTGTCAGATTCAGAACAGCACATGACTGGATATGTTAGAGCAAACAACGCCTGAGCAAACTCTGCCGTGTGGAGAAGGTGAGGAAAGTAGCAGCCTTCTTTGACTCTAGCCTAACACAGCAGTCACAGCACAGCCCTTTTCACAGCAGGGGCTTGCTGTCATTGTTATAGCAGAGAACTGAAGGACTTGATGTGGTTGATAACTCTTATACTCTTATTATAAGTAATATACTCTTAACCTTGTGCGTTTTGTACAGATATACTGAGAGGTATTATCAAGGTCCCTTCAAACACCCCAAATGTTATAAATTACAATATGGAAACATCTATAATACAATTCAGTGTTACACAGCAGAAGACTATGAAGAATATTGGAAATGTTTCATGCTTAACATAGAAAGGGTAAGTACACACCGAAACACACTCTTTATGCTCTTAAACCTTTGTACTTCAGTGTTCAGGCAGAAGTGTCTTTAAATAAAGGATATTTATTACACTGTTTATTGTGATTGTTCTGGCCCTGTCAATCATCCCTTTGTTACCATGGCAATGGAGTGGGCTGGGGAGTCAAGACGGATCAGGACGCAGTCACAGGTCACAATAAATCACAGCACAGGCTGCTATTAACACATACTACAGTATCATTTAAATAGGTTGACATTTCTCACACACTTTAATCACTTCAATCTGAGCTTTTCTCACCACCCATGTCAGTCCTTCATCCTTTGTTTGGTAACAAGCTATGCTTAACACATTGCAGGGAGAACTGCCCACTTGTCCCTTATGTAATGAGAAACACCTGTATGCATACTCAGCGGGGTTTTCACCCACTGCTTTTTGATTGCTTGGTCTTTTTGAATGTGTTATCTCTGTTAAACATTAATCACACAACTGATGCGCAAAGGCTATTTGCATCCCATTTTCTCTCATGTTAAACTTTCTAATCAGCATGAGATGGGTAATAGAATGGGAAAAGAAGTTATGACAATGCAAAACCTTCTGCACAACACATACTTCTTTGACACTTGACTTTACTAATGCAGTGCTGTGGTGTAATGTATCCTGTGACTGGAGTACTACTCTGGGATGGAGTCTTTCCCTTTAGATAGCATTAAGTGCACATCCCCATTCTGGAACATTTCAATGTAAAACCAAAAAGAGGCTAAACAGATAGGAGTTATACTTGAACACAAATCTCGGAGTGTTTAACATATCAAAGCTTGACACTAACAACATGGATTTATATAAATAAAGTTAACAGGACAAAGGGGAGGAGTGGACACTGGCCTCTAAGGCCTTTGTTCTATGACAATGCCATACTTATTCTTCATCATCATCATCATCATCATCATCATCTTCCTTTCACCCACCCTCCTCCCTCAGGTAACCACACATCAATTCCCATTTCTATTTCTCTATTCCTCCTTCAAATTATTTTTACTCATCTCCCTTTACACTCTACTCAATTTTGGGGGGTGTTTGAGCATCTTGGGGCCAATCATAGATGTCCGGCAGGAAGGAGTCGTAATTGGTGTTCCACACAGTGGACCTGACGTAGGCGTCCTTGTCCATGGGCTCTGGATAATGGAAAGCCATACCTGTTGCATACACATACTCCACCACCTGAAAGAGGAGCCGAAAGGTGGAGTCACAACATTGAATAAGACAGCAAGAGAAAAACACCGTCATCCATCTGTTTTGCTACTTCCTGCTAGACCACTGATAAGCATGCACGCTAAATGCTTTCAGCTGACCACATGACCCAAGGGACTGACCTTGACGGCCATACGGACAGACACCTCCCGGATGTCGGACAGCGGTGGGTACAGTCGCCCCTGGCTCAGCTCCTCATCCGTCAACTGCCCTGCCAGCGTCTGAGAGCATTGAATGAGACATTAGTATCTGGATGCATGAATTTCAGTGCTAGCCCTTTTTCTCAACAGTGCGATGAATGAACGATGAGCTAACCTTGGCAGCCTCCAGGAATACGGTGTCACTGATGTGTCTGACACCACTGAGGATCACAGCCAGTGCCACCCCTGTGAAACACAAAACCCCGATGAGAAATCAGCCTCAGAGTGACTGCGTTTACTCTTCTGCATGAGAGGGCTATCGAATAAAACCAGTGGTGAGACAAAGGCAACACACACCCTTCCAATATAGTCTATATAATGCAGCAGTTACATAACTCAATGGAGATAGTTTTTTCTTTCTTAATAGCACAGCATAACTTATATCCCTTTTTCACCCCTGTTGCTCCCTTATTGTGGTTATCTGGCTACAGAACAGCTTCTTCATTTGTCATACCTATGACAGTTTTGGTGCTATCCCACAATCCTGTGTGAGCCGCTGAGCATTTGCATTCCTGGATGGACATTTCCAGGATGAACACATCCGTAACTGTCATCTATTGATCAAGTACCTACAAAGCGTCGTTGTTGATGTGGAGGCCCCACTGCAATAATAAATTGGTGGAGTTCCAGGAAGCTTTTAGTATGCCCAGTAGGGGGATTGTGCATACATCAAAGACTGGGAGAGTGGTGGCGGAGTGGGGGGGGGGGATCGGCCATGCCATTTCTCTCTACTCACCACGCTTCCTCTGTTTGTCATGATAGATGTCAGCAGATGAGTTATAAAAACCCACCTGCTCTGACTACAGCTTTGTATTCTCTGCTTTGGTACTCATTTTGTTCACCATAATTTTCTTTTTAAATGACTGTTTGACCACTTTTTTGGCTGTAGTAGCAATAAACAGTTATTCATTGATGGCACTTTGCATTTCTGCACTGGCTGGTGGCCACTATTTGTGACATGGAGCAGGTAAATTTCAAGGCTGACATTCATGACTGGAAAAGATTTGTTTTTGTGCACATGATACTATGATTGTATGTACCTGATACACAATTGTCACAATTGTACTAAATTATGTTTGACTGCAGCATGATATATCACACTAAAACATGAATTGTTACAGATTACAGAAAATGTAATGTAAAGTTCTAGGCAGAGAGTTTGCTGCAAACATAGAATGAACCAAACCCAGAATGAAATGAAAACAGCAGTCCCACAACACAATGACATCATGTGAATGCATAAACTGAGCAGGACAGTATGACATGAATAAAGACAGAAATGAAATCGGTTAAAACTGTGCCTGTTTTACCTGGGAATATGTAGGCATTGTTGCCCTGCCCAGGTGTGAACGTGCGCCCGTCACTCAGAGTCACAGGTCCAAACGGGCTTCCACTGGCAAAGAGACATCTTCCCTGGATGTAACATAGTATGTTCATAATGACACCAGGATCAGTGTGCAGGTGATGAGGTATGGGGTGTGTGTGTGTGTGTGTGTGTGTGTGTGTGTGTGTGTGAGAATGATGGGGTCAACTTCATTTCAATTCATGCAATGAACCAAAAAAATACCTTTAATATGGCATAAGAAATATTAAATTAATTTCCTGAAGTTATCGGATTGATTGTGCGTGTGTTTACCTGTGTAAGTGTGTAGGCCTCCTCAGCAGTGCACTCAGCCTTGGTTGTAGGGTTGCTGAGGGCAAAGATAATTGGTCGCTCATTCAAGGTTCCCATGGCTGTGAGGACTTCTTTTGTGAAGAGCCGGCCTGCCCCTGCCACACCTATACACAGACACGTGACATTCAATCATTCAAATCTGGTGAGCAGGAGATGGAAAGGAAGAGCAAAGCTCATGCGCGCTATAAGAATGCATCAGGACTACAAAGTGCAGCTGGAGCTCTCACCAATAATGGCAGTTGGTTTGAGGACATTGACAGCATCCAGGAAGGTCTTGATATCACCCGGGCTGGGATGCACAAAAGCCTCTTGGTTACTGTCTGTTGCCTGTTCTCGGCCCTATGGACACACACACACACACACACACAGCAAGCAAGATGAGTTGCAGACAAAATGGTGCGAACCCGCATGTTTGTTTCACCCCCCTCCCCCCTTACTTCCCAGCTGAGCCTTACCTGCACCAGTAGCCCATACTTGTCAAACATCCAGATCTTATCTCTTGCTTCAGCCTGTGACATGCCCCCCTCCATCATCGCCATGACAATCAAGTTGGCAATACCCAGAGCAGCCTGTATGTAAATGTAAATGTAAATGAACAGTGTAACAATCGCATTGTGAGTGAGAGCACTCTTAACACGCTCTCATTACAAAAGAGGATAAGACTATAATGAAAAACAGAAACATGTCCCAGAAGAAAACACGGATGCAGTGCTTAGGTTAGAGTGCTCAGGGGCTGTGGAAGCGGACTGTGTTACAGGGTGTTTTTACCTCTCCAGCTCCTAAGAACAGGACTCTGTGTTCACTGATGGGTTTCCCAATGGCTCTCTGAGCTGCTAACAGCCCAGCCAGAGCCACTGATGCAGTCCCTAAGTGCAAAGCAAAAACAGCATTTCAATAATCACACTGTTAACTCTACAGGACAATTTATTACATTTTACACATTCTTCTGTTCTATTGTGGTACAATTGTCAACAAAATTCTTTAGCAGGGAAACAACAATAGCTATATTACCATATATAACTATAGAGTGATATAGTTTTGGTTTTCCAACACAGCTGACTTCAAGTATTATAAAATGATGAGATACAAGAAATATGGCTACTAACGATTTATAATCCATTTGAAAATGTATACCTCAAGAGAAATTACTTAAGCATAGATAGAAGATGGACAAGCATCTTCAAAATGGAGTTTGTAGGTTATATAATATACTCAAAGCTAGCCATGTTTTAAGTATATGCAGTGTTTATGCATACTGCCACTAAATGCTGAAAATTGGATGTAAATTTACCTTCACCATCAAATTGTATTACAAATGATTATGTACTCATTATGATATAATGAGCATGTGCATAATACACATAACCTACATATGACCAGGCCTGCCTGATGGGGAGCAAAACTTCAGCCTGTGATCTCTAACCTTGAATATCATCATTGAAGGTGCAGTACTTCTCCCGATACTTTCGCAGGAAGCGGAAGGCGTTGTGATTCCCAAAGTCTTCGAACTGGATCAGTGTGCTCTGACCATACTTGTCCACAACAGCATCCATGAATTCGTCGATGAGGTCATCGTAGAGCTGCGATCGATCGCGCTTCTGGTACAGACCCATGTAGAAGGGGTCCTTCAGCAATGTCTGCAGGAGAGTGTAGTATATTACAAAACATATATTTTGCTCTGCACTCTGCTGCTTTATTGCCTTCAGACTAAGCAGGAGTGCACACTTAAATCAAAATAGACATTAGCATGGCACATATTTATGTGTTGTTGGTTTGCTGTAGAAATGTTTATGGATGGAGAAAGTGGACTGATTTTTTCTCCAGCAAGCTGGAAACACTTTTAATCATGCCTGTAAGTGAAAACTCATTGCTACTGCCATTCTTCATCACAGAAGACAGATTTTTTTAAAAAAAAAAAAAGCATGGATGCATGAAATCAATCAGCTCAGAAGGCATCTCATGAGAATACCATTCAACACTATCACTTAGAGGCTGAAGTACCATTACATTCTGTACCCACAGTAAAACATTCAGCTCTGGTGAACTGGTTAATGGGAAAACAGACTATTGTCTTCAGTTTATTGTGCATGTTGTCTACTACAGCATTGTTCTTAAAGAGAACAACAGCAGACAGGCATTTCAAAACACAAAAGTGAAAAGGTTCTAAAAGACTAAACAGATTTAAATGAATGCAGACAGGAAAGCATTTTTATCAAGTCTATACAGGCTGCATAATGATTTTTGTGTGCGTGCATGTGAGAGAGAGAGAGAGAGAGAGCCTAACTCGTGCCTCATTACCATTAACCATGTTCAGATGCACCTAGCACAGCTGCAGTTTAGGCTATAATGGGCTTAAACATTTGTGATTCCCCCTCCCCCATCTGATCTTCCTTAAAAAACTCAGAGAGAACTAAAACATGATTAATCAATTAAGTGAGAAATTCAATTATTTCTTGTAAGCCTTTTATCAATGCAATTAAGTGCTGGTTTAAGTGTGTGCAAATGAAGTTGCTCAGGTAGAAACAGGCCACTTGTGACTGTGATCAATGTGTGTGGCCCATCTGTGTAATGTGCATGCATTTGTACACGTGTGTACATGCGTATTGCACTGACCTCGTTGTCGGTGCCCACGTCAATGCACACGGGCAGACAGCTCTCTGGCCGTATTCCAGCACAGGCAGTGTAGAGGCACAGCTTCCCCACAGGGATGCCCATCCCGTACACTCCGAGGTCCCCCAAACCCAGGATCCGCTCCCCATCCGTCACCACCACCGCCTGCATTACAGCACAAACACACTGACTAAAGGGCCTCCACAGACATCACATAAACATGCATGCCTATTACGTGTAAAAAATTACATAGGGTTCTTTTCACGGATGGTTTTAGTGTAAACATATCCACATCAAAATAATAACTTTTCTGCCAATGCAGACCACGAGCCCTATTCCTTGATGTCATTCATGATAGATGCTGCCAAGAAGATGCTTTGGAATTTGTAATATGCATTCATAACTGCCCGGAAATGACTATATACAATATGTACATTTGAGCTACTAAAATGGCAATGAAACGCGAAAAAAAAAAAACACAAAAGGGTACTATTATTAAGGAAACATTTACATCTAGAATCAGAGGCAACAATGTAGTTCCTGACATTGCTGATGATGCCCAAAGTAGCTGACTTACCAGAAAAATGCTATGTATACCTGCATCAGCATTCTTGCTTTTGGCTACAAGCAGCAGCTACTGTGTTGATGCCACCTGCAAAGCTCTACAGAGAGATCGTTCCTCATTCCATGACTCACCTTCACATTACCCTCAGGCCAGTTGTCCAGTATAGAGCGAATATGCCCTCGGTCCAGGATGGATATGAACAGGCCCCTATCGCCAAAGCAACGCATAGGTCAGACACACAGCACACAGTGAGTCACACATGTGGTTATGGCCTGATACAGGTGTGTTCTTACTTGGGCCGGCGGAAGATGTGGCCATAATGTGTGCATGCAAGGCCCACAGTGGGAGTGTATACTATGGGCATCAGCCTCTCGATGTCCCCCATCAGCACACGGTAAAACAGTCGCTCGTTGCGCTCCTGGATCCCCATCAGGTAGATGTACCTAAACATACATAGATAACACTCTCAATTTCCTGTGACTCAACCAAGGCTTTTACTGCCAGCTCCCTACTCCCACGCACACAAACATACAGCAACAATACTTCACTCATGCACAAATACACATTAATCTTTGCTACAGCAGGCAGTCACCTTGATACAGATGGACTTCACTAGATTAAACAAGCATGTCCCCACCTTTTTAAAAAGATTAAAACTCTTTTTGAAACCTTGAAACAGATTGTTTTGGTTTTCACTGCATCCATTGAGAAACTAAAAGAGTGGTGTGATTCTGGGGCACATTAGAATAAGGGTACTGCCTGACATTGCACAAATTTTTACACTGTAGGTCAAGAGGAGCTGAGTGGCCTGGCCTGATCATCTATTCTCATGTTCATGATATAGCAGAAATGCTGCAGTGCACAGCAACCTTCTTTGGACAAAATAATACTGAACAATGAATTATCTACTCAAAGCTGACTCAATCTAATGTAGACTCAATATACTTAATCTTCTTAATCATTGCTTGCACTCAATAGCAGCTACAGCATGAAGTGTCCACTGCACTTCAGATGAAAGGGGCAGACTTCAGTTTTGTGATGTGTGACAGGGATTAATGGGCCTTTCTCACTTAAAGTCACAAACAAAGCTGTTCCCTGTTGGTCTCCCTACTTCATGATGGAAGTTTAAAATGACTAATGTACAAACAGGGAAATGGTTCAGTATCACAGTGAAAAAAGCTGCTACTTAAAAAGCCAATTGGCTTAAGTACAGCATTAGCGTTATTTATGGCGCGTGGGTCTCTAACATGACACAACAAGTCTCACATCTGCAGAGGGTCGGTCATCTTATCCAGGTTCCTCATGAAGCGTTTGGCCTGAATGCCCTGAGTCTCGATCTTTGGAGGCAACAGCCCCTGCAGCCCCAGAATCTGCCTCTCCTTCAGGGTGAAGGCCATGCCCTTCAGAGAGAGCAAGAGAGAATGGGGAGGAGAAGGGGAGAAAAGAGGGAGAGAGAGAGAGAGAGACTGTTACACACATGGACATTCATCACAGTGACAGCCCCAGAGGCCAGTACAGGGAAATGGCCGGGGCAGCTCACAAAGAGCTGACCCAGGCAAACAGATGCGCCGCTAACTTGATTGGCTGCGGAAGGCAGGCTGACGTGATGGACACAAGCAGACTATGCTAGTCCGGTCTTGACTGCTAACAGCTGCAGCAGTTAAAGCAGGAAAAGATATGGTCACGCTTGCAGGGAGCCTGGGTCAAGGGGACCCACAGCCTTCCCTGCTCACTTTTATTATCTTTTGGAAACCTTTCACTGGCCCCAGGAAACGTTCCAGCAACTGTGGCTTAAATATCCCTTACTTAAAGGACAGTTTCAAAAACATTTCACATTTATGCAATATTATACTGGTTAGTTTTGAAACAAACCTTTTAAATGAACACACTACTTTCACTAAGCAAATCTTTATGTTTAGAATGATGTTTATTTAATTGTATATGACAAAATACTAAGAACATTATTAAAGTAAATGTGGTAACCAGAAGTCCACTTTTAACTTTCTCACTGACTAGAGGACAGTTATGGCTTAAGCTCTGATTAAACACTTTGATTAAAATGAGCAGAATGATATCTAATTTTTGAAGCATTTGTTTAATAACATTTGTTAGAAAAAAAATGAGCTGGCCCAACTGCTTTTGCATGGCATTATCACCAATCTGATAAAGGGTGACAGGCATGACAGCAACTATATGCTTAACTATGCCAGGCCACTGGTTTTACAGTCACGCTCAAACACAACCAAGAGGACATCCGCTCTTCAAGTTGCAATACCAAGATATTGGTGGACTTGGTCTAAAAAGACAGCATTTATGAGGAACAGGACTATATATTTCCATTTGTTTGATACTTAAATATTCTATGATGCTCTAGATCAAATATTCAAACACCTGAACCTGTTTCCCCCAAATAGAAATGAATGAAACTCCATTCTTCCAGCTAAAATCATAACTCACTGCAAATGGAATTTCTTCCATTCATCTCTTTGACAGGTATTACTGATTAACCCATTACTTATACAGGCTGTAAGGCTTTCTATAAGGCTTTTGTTGGGAAATAATGCTGAGAAAAAAAGTTTGGATTTGTTCTTATATCCAGTGAAGTAATAGTAAGACTTGAATGCTGGTCCCACAAATCCAGTAGTAGCCCACTACTACAATGCTAACTCCCACCCTCAATTGAGCCTGTGCTATCCCTCATACTGTCCTGTGTGTCTCTGTGTGCTCACAATGTGCATGTGAGCACATTTGTCTCAGTCTGTGTATCCCTAGGTTGGTCTGCTCTTAGCTATGTGTGAAATCTAAAGCTGCTGCTCACTACTTTGTGCAGTGCTGGGTCATGCTTTGGGGGGGGACAGAACTGCATTGGAAGGAGATATAAGAGGGAGTGTGTCTCTCGGCACCAATGACAAGCATTCTTTTGAGAAACACCCCTCGAACAGCAGAGTGGGGAACACTGGGTGCAGGAGGTTGAGCATATGTAGGCTTCATAGAGAGAAGCCTACATAGAGACAGCCCACGTCAGACCTGTGAGGTAATGGAGAGGGCGTCTTCTGAAAAGGCCTCCAGTGAAATAAGAGCTGCCAAACACACATGGAACACATCCTGAGGGAGGAGGCGCCATGATGGGGGCCCAAACAGGGCATTTGAGAGGACAGCTTCCACCCCTCAAAACATTGCTGGCACACCGTCACACACTGCTCATGTATACTGTGACATTTTATCATATGGCCCAGCCTAATTAATATAGATTGCTGGCAGTCTAGTACAGTATAATTGGCTTAGAGGAGCAAGAGATGGTTAAATATGAGCAGTCACACCTGGAAATATTCAAATACCCCTGACTGCACCAATGACCATAAATCTTTAAGTTGGCACACACATCAAACATGATATATCTCTTGGGACGTATGTGAATCATTTGCAGCAAACACGTTGGAGGAGTACATTGTACAGTAATAGATTCAAAGGTCTTCAGTCTACAAATGCAAAGCAAGTGAAACTATGTTTATGAGAAATGTGTTATCATTGTAATGGCTGCTAAAAACAGCTATTTACATAACAGTTACAGTTAATCAGTTCAAAGCTTCTTTGTGTTTATAATGTTGAGTCATCTACATGCAGATGGTGAGATGTGAGACAGCACAGGGAACTTTCGGCAGGGCAAACGGGAGATGCAGCAGACACGAGGGTCCAGATTTCACTTTTTAACATCTCACATAGCTTATTTACCAACTGCAATCCTACCAATGTGGGCAAGGAGGCGGAAACTGGGAAGCATTTGGTTGGTAGGTTGGTGATAAAGTTATTCCGGTTGAGTGAGTCACTGTAGGTCAATTGTGCAGAGTGCCTCAGAGCAGGAAAGCTCTTTTGTGTGATAGGGTGGCAGCTGGCTAACAGATAAAACTCTTCAGAAATCATTATACATGCAGAAAAGGTCAACAGATGAGTCTGCTTGTCTGATGTGATGGATCAAAATGAAAGACCTACAAGGGTTCCTTGGCTCAAACTGATCCTCTCACCTGGTCTCAGGACTCCAGTCTGTGGATGAACTGTTACTATTTCACTGAATGGAACAATGCTAAGACTGTGAGGATAACACACATCCAGAGAAAACACTGTTGAAACCCTGGTAGGCATCTCCCTTCCCACTTGCTGGCATGACCCTTACCTTGTTGGTGCGAGGGTTGAGCATCAGAGGTTTACCCTTCTCTTTGGTGTGTACCCAGCGACAGGTGCTGACGCATGGTCGCACTCCCACCCACAGTCTCGACAGCATGGTTCAGCAGTGGGTCTCTGGGGGTAGAGAGGCACCTGAGAGTCACATGACCACACAAAGTCATCCACACAATGCACAGTGCAACTGTACATGGGCATTGGGCTTAGATCATTTTGTAATGACCTACACACATTACATTGAGAAATGTCAGTATATGCATATGAAATGTAGTCTTTGATATTGCTATAGAGGATATCTGTGGCTTACCTGTACACTGCTCCTGGCAACAAGCTAACCAGCTAACCACATGAGCAATTATTAACCAACATTTACAAGCACTAAATGCAGAGCAGGATGCTATAGTGTGGGCTATGTGAAGAGCTTTAGGAGCAGGGAGGAGAGGAAGCCTTCATTGCTCTCATTAAAATTTTCATACAGAAACCCTTGACAACCATCTTTAGGTAATCAACAAATACATATTGACTGTGAAGAACCCTCTAACAATCTATATGTGGAAAGCCAATACATCCCTTCAGTGATGTGTTTTGACAAAAAATTACATATGATTCTATATTCACTTTCATTTTCACAATTGGCAGGGTGTAACTTCATTGTTTATATGCAAAAGTTTACTTGGTTACCATTTCAGATGAAGTTTTGTTCCTGTTATAGTTGTTTTTGTTTCAAAGCACACTTGTTAAATAAATGCACAAATACCTGTCAAAACAATATTATATTTCTCTAACTATGACAAATAAATAAAAAAACATACACAAACAATGAAAAACAATACTTTCCATTAGATTCCACTACTGTAAACAATAGCCTCATCTTGACCTTAATCAAGAGCACACAAGGCTGAGACAGACAGATGAACTGCAATGGTGATGACAACAACAGCGACATCATAATCTTTTGGATGGGGAGTGGGGGAGAAGCAATTCACTGTCAGGCTGACGTGCAAACTAAGAGCTTCTGAAGACTTCCATAATCCTCTTTCCAAAAGAACGCAACAAATGAAAGGAAAAAAATCTAACAGCGGGTAAGACTCTTTTTGAACAGGAAAGCGATATGTTATTCAGTACAAATTAATGGGGCAAAATAATACATTACAAACAGGACTCTCAGTGAGACCGGCTGCAATACCAATGCAGAAAAGAATATGTAAAGTGTTACCATTGTCAAAACCTCACTAAAGCAACATCCATTCAGTCCCATTGCCTGTGCGCAGCTTATTGTGGTTTAACTTTCCATGCACTCACAAAAACAGGCCTGATCTCTGGTCTGCTGTTCATGCACGTTCATTATACAGTACAGAGAGTCTGAAAAACAAACCACCATCCCCCTCCTTCCCCTGTATTGTTTATTCATTTGAAAACTAACCTCATTTCATAGTAACCCAATTGGTAGAGCCGAAGGCCAAAGCTGGGAGCTTCATAGCAAGTGACTGCTGCTTGTGTACAAAGGGGGAACTGGCAAGCAAGCAGCACATGACTCACAATGCAAGGAACACATTTGCATAATTTAACTCCAGCTTTTGGTATGGTCAACTCTGCAAATGATGCAGTCCTCTGTGAAATCCAAATATTTCTGATATGGCCCTCTTAGATATTTTTGAATGCTGGCACAACTATAAAGGTCATCACTGAGGCCAGACTAAAAATATACCTATATCTGAGATACGATTAATGAAGGGGAAATAACACTGTGCCTCTGTGCTGGCCCAAGCCTCTTGTAGGACACTGTAAAGTTTTATTTCAATTTCACAATGTCACAATCTTGGTTTAAACTTGAGTATATCAATGTTAATATTTGCAAAGAAACACCACCTTTAATTTTGTTCACAAAGATGCATTTGTGATGGCAGGTTTCACAGAAAAAACATTTCAGTGAGGAACAATATAACATTTGTGGTAAATGATAAGAGGGGTGTCTACTATTTCTATGATCAAAATATGCTTTTAGAAAAAAGGAAACATCTGAATAATAAATAATCTACTCTTTTCCTGGGAAGGATTATAAGAACGGGAATACTTTAGGCACTTAAACACCTGACCACTTAGAGTGACCAGTTCATCAGGAATTCTGAGCGTAATTTAATGTTATTTTTGTAAGGGTTTGACCCAGCTAGAATTACTTTAAGAAAACTGAAGCAGAAAGAGGTGATGTAGGGATTCACAGAGGTAATTGGAGAAGTAATACCCCTTTATTTTCTTGGCAACTTTAAGAACAGCATAGCCACATCATAAGAAGATACACAAAGGCATGTGGGAATTATTTTAAAAGAAGTCAGAGATATGACATTGACAGCCAAAATAGGCTACTCATACTTTCACTGACATGTCAATGTATAGACTTGGATCATTATGCAGTATTTCTGCCATATGTATTCAGTGGCGAGGTAAAAACATAAAAGCATTATTAGATTTAATGGTATTATTTTATTTAAACCTGGATGTTGTTAAAGCCAGAGACAATATAGATATGTAGTAGTACATAATTTGAGTACTGGTTTGAAATCGCCATTTCACATCGCTGCGAAAACTATTCTGAAGCTGTCCAATTATGGGAAATTAACTGGCGAATTTTCAATTAAAATGATACATTTGTTGCCAAGTATCTTCTTAATTGAAATTTTGAGCCAGAACATACATGCACCACCTCCCTCTAAGCCCATTAGCCTCACCCTCCACAGCTGGAAGAAAATTCTAGTACAAACAATGACTGTGCAAACATGAGATGACTCAATAACTATATCACCAACTGTATGTAATATCCTGAAGTTAGAAAAAAGGACCATTTTAATTGTAATTGCATGCATGAGACAGTCTTTCACACATACCACAGGATGAGATCAATACCTGAAAAATGTCAGGATGAGTCAAGTAGGCCTTAAACATGAAATTTCCATTTGAGAATTCCACTGACCCAGTTGTGCTCAATTTATTTTCAAAAGAACAAGGAGATATCAGAAACAACTGAAAAAATTGAGTGACATTTGAAACATGAACATGAACATTTTTACTCCAACCAATAGGATAGTACTGTAATATAAATACCACCATTCCTAGACCATACTTTTAAGGGATGCATTGCAGATAGGCCACAAAACTTGCATTGGCAGATAACAATTTAAAATAACTTGTATGTACTGGATGAATGCTCCTGATATGCTGGGCCGATATAATGTCCCAGATTACAGTGAGCTTGTTATGATGTACTACTGAAAAATGTGTTCATGAACCTACAAAAAATATAATGTGTGGAAATATTTTAAATATAATGACAAACACCTTCTACCTTCTGTGGAGAGCAAAGTAGACAATTTTTTCCCATAAAAATAATCCGTCTTGTGAAGGGACATCACCTCGATAAATAAGTTTACTGCTCAAAACACACAAACACATGTTGCTTTTGGTTCACTTCATGTTCACCCAAACTGAGTTACTTCATTGTGATAACAATCTGTGCTGTTAGGCAGATAACATAAAACTGTAGTAAAGTAAGGAAGTTGGGAAATTACATGAACACATAGTTTGATACATCTTCTCACATTAGCTTTTTTGAGCTTTTTTAAATAATCAGGTAAAACAGAGACATGTTTGGCTGCAGTTGGTTTTAGATTATTGGCATTGCTGCAACCACAGTTTGTTTAAATCATCCGTTGTACCCTGAGTCTTAACTCAGAAACTACTGAGCACTTTGGACACACCCACCCCCCGCCCAGTCGCATGAGTAAGTAATGAGTGGTACAGGAAGTGATATGGCTGCGACTGTAAAACAGAAAGGTGACTGTGTACCAACCAAAGTTATGCAGCAAATATGATTGCAGCACAGAAGAGCTGGTTAAGATGCTGAGGGTTGTCAGTTTAAATAGGTTTGAACTCACATCTGACATCTATTGTTCTCACGTCACATCTGAACCCCAGGAAACAATACAGTTTTGGATGTTCAATTTACATAATGTGGGCAGTGAACCTCATCATGTTGGTTAACATTGCAATGTGCTACAAATTAATGGGTAACAGAATGTTGGAAAATTTGATAACTTAAATCAAATTTCGGACACCTCATTTCACACACTAACCAAATTGTGGGAATACCCAAACTTCAGGGAATGGGCACCATCCAAGTTTTCAGCTCAACAGGGTGCATTACAAGTAAGGTCTCCAGACTAGCTGTCAGTAGAGGATTCTGAGTACAGACTGCATCACAAAGTTGATTTAATCCACTGAATTAGCAGCTTTCTGAAAGTGCTGACTTTTATTTACAAGGAATTTTACCTGGTCCCAAAAGCCGCTACATGTGTGAATGTACAAGCTACTGAAGGTATGCAACCATGACAGTCTTGTGTGCATAAGTACAGGCTCCAAAACTAGTTTAGCGGCTCCTTCATACACATAAAACACTTCCTACCTTATTTAAACAGCTCCATTCACAGGTACTCTGGATATAACAGAACTCCCTTATGTGTTTGTATAGACTACATTTTTTTATTGTTATAGTCCAAAGGGCAGGAGCAGAGAACAAGGCTTAACTAACACAAACTATATTACTTTGTATCCACGCATTAATAAAGATGAATTACTCTGTCAAACATTAGTAATCATCTACAGGACTAGGGGAAGAGGCTGGTGTGATACACTGACGCCACTAAAAAGCAACATTGGGGGAACCTCCTCTCTAGCTGGGACCAAAAAGACAAAAATGATTTTACATTTATCAAATAACCTAATGTGCTGTGTCGGTACTAAGGTAAAATTTACATCCGT
The DNA here is from genome assembly GCA_022829145.1 of Albula goreensis. Lineage (NCBI taxonomy): Eukaryota > Metazoa > Chordata > Actinopteri > Albuliformes > Albulidae > Albula > Albula goreensis. Next base: position 8,195,848 of record CM040744.1, read on the forward strand.
TTGAATATCAAGGAGAAACATAGCCTAGGTTCAAACACGACTCAACCACATCTCCAATTTGCTTTCTCGGCCAGGAGCTATTTCTGTCGCATACTGGCCAGTGGCTTTTCACCTTTTGCAAATGTTTAGGCTGGCGAATAAAATGACAGCAGTTTATTTTAGGTAACAGTGACATTCTTTAAGTTCATGCCCTCATGTTTTTTTTTTTTTTTTTTTTTTTTAACAAAAATCAAAATTGAAAAAGACAAAGATATCACATTGCGACACTCCGGCGTTTTAACGCAATATACTACCGACTTAATTAGCTCTTCCATACAGTCTGAATTTGTGCCTCAGTTGTTGTCAAAACAAATGCGCATACTGTAACAGTCTAGGCCCAGCGACCTGAGAAATGTCAGGCCAGTCACAAGATGAATAGGAAACGAAACTGCTTGCTAGCAGTTACACGAATTCAAAAAGCTCATTAACCCTTTAAAAAAAGAAACTTGGTGCACGAGGCATTTTATCAGTAACGCGCCGCTACGCGAGTGAACTGTCAAACGGTAGCAGGCTGTAGTATTCACGCTGAAAGCCAACGTCGGTGGAACACGCATGTTCAGTTTTTCATGCATATTAAAATGTAAGTACCTCACGTCGACTAACTAAATTAAGTTGTAATTTTAAGTTAACCCATTTCTGAGTTTACCTCAGTGAACGTAGCTAATTCTTAAACTGCTTACTGTTACGTTAGATTAGCAAGCTAGCGGACTGCCGTCAGCTAACCAGCGGTCAGCGGACTCTTGTAGTGTGCCATCCCTTCATGAAATGACTTAAAATTTTCTTGTGAGTGAACCAGGCCATTCATTTGATATACAGCTGTGTATGCATTTATATTTAAAAGAAATTACCACTAGCTACCAAGCGTATAAAACGACAAAAATAAATTAGTTCTTGTGACGTTATACCGATAGCCTGCATGTAGATTTTCAAGACATTTTCATTCACTGACATTCACACTCCCCTTCGTGGTACTTCGCCGCTATCCAGCTACTGCTAGCTACAGAAACACAGCAAGACGTTCGAGCCAAGTCAAATTGAATAAATTTAGTCTGTGAAAGGAAATCATGCATAGGAACGTAAAAAAGTTTTTTACAAGCAGTCGCGGCAAGCCATTCTCAATTTACTTACCTATATTTTTGGTTTTCAAAAGTACGTCCCTTTTTCTTTCTACTTAGCTAAGATAGTGTGCGCATTACTACTCGGTTCTATCTCACAGATAAATTGTTTAGCCAGTCGACCACGAATCCGTTCCCCAGCTGGCCAGTCAGCCAGCTGTCTTCTTCACTGAGAAGATACAAAGACAAGCTTAGCTTACCGTATGTCAAACTGTGGATGTTGGGTGTTGGGCCAATCACAAAGCCTTACTAGTAATAACGCGCTTCCAATTTACCGTACTCTTTCAATAAGACGGGTATACAAATATTACCACGATTTAATTTGCTAACTAGATGCATAAAATGTATCACAACGCGGGCCGACATGTGACAAGCAGCTGTTAAGAGTTTTCATGTGCAGTTACTGTTTAAGAAAAAAATGACTAAGCATGTACTGTTGAAGAACTAAAAGATATGGGTATTATTTAGTTCACAATTTACGGTAAATCACATTTCGTCTTCAACAACCTCAGTTATTCTTCCAGGGAAACAACGGGAAAGCAAATGTAATACCATTGATGGCATGCAAGAGGAAGAGGACCACTATTATCAGATGTCACAAGATTTAGGAAGATATCCGACTGAAAGGATTACTGTTACGGAAAACTAGTCTGTCTTTGTGAATTGGGTGGTTGCACCAAAATTAAAATTAACCACAAGTTGTGAAATATTTAATTCGCAGAAAATTGGCTTTTGGTATTGTGATTAATTTCAAGGCGCAACTGCAACTATTTCGCTGAGTCACTGCGAGTAAGCTTCAGGAAAAGAGTATAAAAAACAATGTCACGCTATAGATACGTGTCCCCCCCCTTCTTCTTTGAGAAAAAACAATATATATTTAAAGTTGAAACCTTTTGCCCCCCCCTCCTGCGCCCCTGTAGTCACAGTTACAATATCAACAAGAAAAATAAATAATATTGTGTACTTTAAAATATTAAACATATTTTCGAAATTGAGAAATTGTATGTTGTTGAAAAACCATCACTGTCATGTGATAAAGACATGCTGATTGTTTTATCTGCAGGCCTGTAACTATTAACTGACGATTTACTGCTATTCCTTTTTACGGACACTTTAAATTTAATGTTGTCTTGTTTCCCATGAAGGTTAAATTCTAAAACAATAAACGTAATAGTAGTTTACAATTATTTTTAAAACACTTTTTTGGTGTTATTCGTTTTGCTGGCCATAAATAGCAGCCGTTTTTAAATTATCACCCATTTACTAAATTGTGAAATGTGTTGTTTGGTATTTATTACATACAGATTTAAACATTGATTTAATTAATCTTCTTGGTTCTTACATTAATATTCTTGGTTCTCCAAACGTTGGCTTTGAATTGATTTTTGTCTGTCCTCTTCGCTGAAGTATGTATTCATAACACTAGGGGGCAGTAGAGAATAAGACATAATCACAGTAGTTTTTTTACTGTATTAATGGCAATGGCTACCCTATTACGTATCTCGTAACTAGCAATTACTATCTCGTGTACTGTACATCATGATTAAATGACTCATTAATGAACAACAAGGATTTCATAAGAATCTATCGATTTTGATATGAGAATATAGAAAGCGAAAACAACACAAAGTCAAAATACAGTGAAACCTGCAGTTTATTCCAAAATGAAGAAAATAAACTCAAAATGGCAAAACACATCTCAAAACTTGAGAAGAGTTTAGATATTTAGACTGTTTCTGATCTCCTGGTGGAAAAGATAAAAGGACAATTCCCTTTTTAAATCACCAAGAATGTCAGAGATACTTCAATAAGTGCTTCCACTTGAGCTCACTCTTTGACAGCTCTGCCGTCTAAATTATCCTTCATTTTTCCCACTTTCAGTCACTTAATTTCCCTCCATGCTATAAGTTAATATCTGCATACTTTCTGAAAAAACTCCAATACTTTATAATCTCTATCTCTTTCTGTTCTTCTCCCTGGATAATGGTTTCATTTATTTGTTATACCTTCTTAGTTATGGCTTATGTTTTAAAAATAGTAAGAGATGTTCCAGGTTTTAATAATCAAAACATATTAAGGTTGATTTAATAGATACTGAAATCTAAATATTTATGTAACTGTGTGAAGTTTTCCTGAGCATCCTGGTTAAAAACATTGTCACACATATTAATTATTTATCTGAAAAAAGAACATACCAGCCAACCTCAAATGCAGCTCCCATGCCACAGTTTTGTCAAGTTGTCATGGTACAGTAATCAGCACTTTCTGAATGACCTTCAATCAATTAATACCAACTATAATCCTAAACCTGCATATATTATCACAGTATTGTGCTAAAATAAAATCCACATAATTGGTTCTGTGTATTCACCAGTACTAACAGAAGATATTTCCATAATGCAGCATCGAGCAACATAAAGTTACCCTCCACCAGCGTTCTCCCCTCCCTGTTCTGAGCTATGGACACAAAAGCTCCGCAAGCTCTACAGATAAGTGTCCGGACACTGTCACAGAAAAGATGCAATGCCAAATAGAATTCTGGCAAGCATGCTCAGCTTGTCATACCCTGCCAAAAAAACATTGGGGATTCAACCCCCACAACATTAGCGCTGAGATAAGCATTCCAAGAACACTTCCTTCAAAGACAGTTTTCAGTCATCTTTTTTCCCCCTTTTTTTGCTCATCAGCAAAACAGAAATTGCACGTGTAGACAGCCAATATTAACTTAAGTAATGAAATACAAGACAAAATGTTAAATAACAGAACTTGACCTACACAATAAGTGCTTACATTCAAGAATTGTTGGAATTTGCAATAGTTGCTGATTTTCTTCAAGAAAAAACAATGACAGAGGCACAATCAGTATTGGTCTGAGCTTTAAGCAATAACAGAACTGAGGATATGCTGGCCGGTCAGTCAGCTGTCTTCTTCACTGATGAGACAGCCTTAGAGTAATATCATATACATGGTGTTCACTTTCATATTTCCTTGACTTGTGAGAACACAACATTTTATTCTGAGGATCAAATATGCTGAAAAACAAACATATCATTGCATTTGTATTGTAGATACAGGACTTAATTTTAACATTATGATCATTCTATTTCCTAAAATGAATGGTGTAATTTTTATTTCTGGTGATACATTGGTTTCAGTCCATTTATAAACTGCATGTCTGGTAGAAAAGTAGGAAATATCATTTTGTCCTAAGTTGTTCACAGTAAATTTGTACATTGAATTTTCCTTTTCAATAAATGCTAATTCCAAAAAGATTGATAATGGAGATATTGCCAAGAGTTTTGTCATGCAGCTTTGTTGACATTTACATTGCCATACTTATTGCTTATTAGTTGTGTGGAAAACAATTAATTTGTACAATATTCAGTTGTCCTAAACTGACTTGCATTCATAATACATTATACTCAAACTGATAAATGTCCATATGTATATACATCTTTATGCATGTTTTATACACTTAAGTGCACATTATTATGTTGTTCATGGATCTTTCATCATGTAATTGTGAAGACAGGAATAGGCATTCTTAGCAGTGATGTCCCACCTGGGTTCAGTTAAGGTCTCTGGTCCCAAAGGCTACATGCTTTCAAGATAGCAGGCTAAATGCTCTACCAGAGGGGTGACATGTGACTGCAAATGAAACAGACCTGTAGTTTTCTGATTGAAACAGCTAGGTTCCATATTACATTAAAAGTGAAAAAAGTGTTTACCCCATTTCAAGTTTTCTACAATTTAGTCAGACCCATTTGTGTATTGTTGTAGTTGAGGAAATGAGCCTGAAAGGAAAAAAAGAGCCAAAATTTGGTTACTTTTTCTGATGTGCAAGGTAATCAGCCATGTTATTTTCAGGTGTGAATAATTTATTACCCAACGACATAACTCTGTCAACATAAATCTGTGTTTGGCCTGGTTCTAAAGGCACATCATGGCACAGTCAAAATAATTTCCTGAAGACCTGTGGAAAATAGAAGCTGGCCTCTTTCCACCTTGGCTAACATCAGTGTTTATGACTTCACCACCAAGGAAGAGTGGTATTCATAGCACAGTAGCAAGGTAAAAACAGTAATTACTACAGAAACCTTGAATACTTTCTTCAAGTTTGCCAAAAAGCACCTGGACAATCCTCAAGAGTTCTGGAACAATGGTCTATGCATTTCTGAGTCAAAAGTGGATCTTTTTTTGGAGACATTGGCCTTGTTATGTCTGGTACAAACCAAGCACTGCATTCCACATTAAGAACATCATACCAGCAGTTCCAGTTGTGCTGCGTATGGTGTCATGGCTTAAGGAAGCTTTACAGCATCAGGACCTTGACTTGCCATCATTGAAAGAATCGCTCTGTACCAGTGAATTCTCCAGGAGGATGTCAGTTCATCTGTCTGTGAGCTGAAGCTGAGACACAGCTGGATCAAAATAGTCAAAAACACCTGAAACCCCACTGAGATAGTATGGCAGGCCTTGAGATAAGCAGTTCTTGGTCAAAAACCCACCATGGCACTGAGCTGAAACTGTTCTGCAAAGACAAGTGTGCCAGAATTCCTCCATGGTACTGTGAGACACTCAAAAGTAACTACACGAAGTGTTTGGTTGCAGTCATTGCTGCTAAAGGTAATTTGACCAGTCAACGAGTTTAAGGGAGTGAGGACCATTGGTTTTTAGCATAACTTTATTTAATAAATAAATCAGATATCAGATAACTCAGATTCAGGTTTTATCGAATAAAATGTTTTGGTTGAATATCTTCCCACATTCAGTTTAAAAAATTAAAAAATATAGGATATCAGACACAGGACAAATACCTTTCTGTTGGTTACGTGCACAAGGTTGCTTTGCTAAGTAATATAATTATCATTTCATCATTATTCAGTTATATCAGTTATCATTTGATCTTAACAAAGGATACTATCTCATTATGTGTAATTAATCTAACATCTTAAGGTGCTATTATACGCAGTCATTGTTTAATTGTGCCTGTCAGCTGAAATATACTACAATGTACACTGTGTATCATGAGTGAATAGTTCAGCCTGAAGGTAGGATGTTATCTTTCTTTGCATGATTTGTCCTTGGACTTGAAAACATTATCAGATTGGTGTTAATCCTTTGACTACTGTGTGGCCACTAATCTCTGGCTCCATCTTATCTTTACTAATGAAGATGCCACTGTGCTAAGGTTAGTCAGATAGCAAGTATACAGGCTTTACACAAGACCTCACAGGTAATCAATACCAGTGTCAATAGCCGCTTCTCTCAATTTAACTTTATTATTGTTAAAAAGTGAACACAAAAACAAACTAGAAAATCATGTCCCACCATCAGATACAAGCATTTGAGGGAGAGTGGACAGAATAGTAATAATCATAAGAGTATTTTTACAATCTTAAATTACATACAATAACGTTGGTGAATGTGCTCAGAAATAATTGAAAGACTAAAAAAATATCAACAGCATTAATATATTAGCGCCAAGTAATCAAGCAAGTACCCGAGCCATTATTTCCGAAAAATAACGGTGTGATCCACCTCTAAATGTCACTTGAGGTTGACAGTTGGACAGTTCAACTGTCTATTACAAGCCAAGTCCATCCCTTGTGAGATACATTACAATGTGTATACATTCTGGTTCCAAAGCAAGACTCCTTGGTTTAAGCTGTCACTGTCAGTGTACAGTTTGTTGTTGAGATGATTAGAGCTGAGATCATAAAAGCTGTCCTGGGATCAGTTAATTTGGGGAAGAAACACCTGCAGCTTGAGACAAATCCATCCTTCCCAACAAAAAAAATTGTGACATCACACACAGTAGTTTTCTTAAATGAGGGATGTTTGTAAACTAACTGAAACTAAAATCCAGAATAACTGGTTGATTTCACATTTCTCGTACATATACTACTTATCAGTAAAGAAGCTGAAACTAAGGGATACTGGCTCATGGTCCTTGATGTAAAAATGGGACTGACTACATAGAAACTAACAACAACCTATAATGCCTCAAGCCTAGCCAACCTCAGTGAACCATGGTAATTCATGAAATAGTTGAGTGAGTCATCTACCAGCCATTTGTCAAGTTGTTAAGGTAATTAGTAGCTGTATATGTTTAAATCCAGATATATTTGGTCTTTATTCCATCTGAAGTTCAGCTCTAAAGATGAACCCCCTAACCTTGAACCTTCACGCAAACCCTTCCCATCTACATTTTCACACAGTCATACATTCATAGACATTCCTTTGATGAAAGAGGACCTCAGCTTCGGTGACAATCGCCGCTTTGTGACCAGCTGCCCACATCAACAGTGCCAGCCTTGGTGGGGGGCACTTCTTTGTGCTGGTGCTGAGTCAGTAAGTTGATATCCATGACAGCGGGTGCCAGCCCACACTGCGCAGCGCATCCAGTCCTGGACATTACGCTAGCTGAAATGACTAGGGTGACATCGTTTTAAGAATGGTCATCGAGTGCACTATCCTACCAGTGGTCTTTGTGACAGCCTTGGGCCTTGACCATTTCAGGGGTTGATTTGGGAGTTGGGGGCGGGCAGCGGTCTGGAAGTCTGGGAACGCCATTGATGTCATTTAGCCTTGCTGCATCCATGTTGCCACCCAACTTGAGGGCATGGGATATGAACACATCGAGGTCAAACTGAGATTCAGCTGCGACTGGAGAGACCACCTCCAAAGGGGAGGGGTTGGTAAGGAAACAGGAGGAAGAAGCAGGGACTGGAGGGTCTGGAGGAGAGAGAGGTGGCGGAGGGGAGGAAGGGGAGGAAGGCAACAGAGAAGGAGGGGAGGAGGAAGAAGGGGGGGGGCTCGTCCGGCTTTCTTCGTGCATCAGTTCAGGGGCAGGAAGCAGCACAGGTGGAGGGCTCAGCGAGTGGGGTCCAGGAAACGCAGTGGGAGAGAGAGGCAGCGGGGGAGACTGAGGGGAGGGGCGAGGTTCTGGGGGTGGGCTAGGAGAGTGGAGACGGGACTGTGTGCTCTCCACCCACCGAGAAATCTCCAGAAAGAGGTCCCCTGGGGCCTCAGTGGGCAGTTCCTCAACTCCCCCCTCTACAGCTCCAGGAAGGGTGTTTCGCTTCCAGTGGGACAGGTCCAGGATGAGTTTGGGCTCTGAGTAGTGCTGCGGCTTGCCCTCCCGCCACGCTATCTTGTCCAGGTAGGAAGGGGATCCCACCTTGTAATCGCAGGAGCGCCCACAGTCCAGTTCGGCGTAGAGGCCACAGGCACGGTCCAGGGAGGAGTGTGAGTGCTCCAGGAAGCGTTCTGCCGAGCTGCTGTGGGAGTACTTACGAGGGTCCACCTGCACGTCCTCCAACAGGGCAGTGGAGCCAGCGCGAGGATCCCTTTGGACTTCTTCCTCTCCGTCGCCCCCATCAGAAACGCCTGGAGCACACACACACTGGCCCTGCTGCTGCCAGCACACGTCTGACGATAGGCTCGTCTCGTACCTGCAGCAAGAAGAGGACAAGTTGACTTTCAGGTTCTCATTTGATTTAGCTCAAGTTCATTAGATATCGTAGAATATAGATGTTTTGCTAATTCTGTTATCCACCCTGTGCCCAGGCTGAAGAACACTACTCCGTAATTTCTATTCAGCTCACAAATTCTATCCATCTCAATTTTCATGAAGTGGGTCTTACATAGAATTCACAATGCCATAATGACTCATAAAAGTGTATGTATATATTCATATATTGCCTATACATTTACAAGATCCTCATCATCATCAGTCATTCCCGCAGGGCACATAACATGTAATGCAAAAATGCATAAAATTACATGCTTCATAACTTGAGATCACGTCTTATAAGCTGGTTATAACGTTTATATATGCTTATGACAAGGCCTTTGCCAATGTCAAGGCATTTATTAAGAGCTTATAAAGCTGTTATGAAGACCCATCAAGTGTTAGAAAACCTTCCTCTGCCACCTACATTTCTAAGCTGTATGGCTACGTGGAAGACAAGGACGCATTATGATCAAGTCGGTGGGTCAGCCAGAATTTCATCATGAGAAGAGTAAACGAGCGGCTAAATTTAGTCTCCGTTCAGCCTCTCAGCGTCACCGTGTCCTCAAGGGAATTGTATCTCAGGTTCCTTCACCGCCCTTGATCTTGATAGCTTTATTCCATGTCTACTCATCTGTAATTTAATCACACTTTGATCTCATTATCCATTTCCTTCAACTGGATTTAAAAAAATATCCTTTTGAAACAACTGGGTTGATGTGAGCAGTGTTTTGTTGTGTTGATAAAAGCAGATGCACTGGCCCCTTGAGTCTCAAAAGGCTGTCTTCAGACACACCACGGCTGGCATAATCTTCTTCCGATGTGTTACAGAAGTGGAGTGGTACTTTTACTTGAATATTTACACAGTAAATACTACGAACCTATCATATAAGTCTATATAGTATACACTTACTGGCACAGGAGGGTTCACAGAAACCCCCACCCCCCAAAATAAAACGATATGATATACATTAAATAAAATGCAAAACCAAGTCATTTTTGCAATTTACATAAACATACTATTATGTGTATGATGAATTCTGGTAAATGTGTGGTGAAAAATGTTATGACTGTAGCGACAGGCAACCTATGCGGGGACAATTGACTAATGAATGCACTGTCATGTTTTAAGTCCAGTGATGGGGCATGTGATATGTGGGGTCTAACTCGATTGCGTGTCTCACTGTGGGACATGTGAGGTCTAGCTCTATTACCTGTCCCACTGTGGAGTGTGGCTCTCGTAGCTGTCCCAGTCAAGGTTGTGACCGTGACAGTGCTCGGTCACGAGGCTGTCATCCAGCTCATCCTCAATGTGGAAGGGCTGCAGTGAGACGGGCTCGTCCTGAGGGCAGGAGTATTGCCGCATAAACCGATGAGAGAGCGCTGCCTCCGCTGTCAGCCGGTCCATTGGATTAAACGTCAGAATCTGCTCCAAAAAATCAATAGCTGGGGGAGGGGCAGAGAGAGCATAGCTCAGTTCTGTTTGTATGCTTGAGTGTATACACACTGAACGATAATTTTACACATGCATATACATGCCTTTTTATTACTGTGTGGGCCTTCTCCACATGTGTACATTATGTGAAGCTGCTTTAGTGAAGGGCCTTATATTTCTGTGGCAGCCTGCATTACATTATCATTGTTATTACGATGTAGCATATATATTGACTATTCAAAAAACAACAATCCGTGACAATTTCATTTATCATATATTCTGCCCAATTTGACCTTATTGGTCAGAATAAATGATCTGCAGGAACTTCTTTAGTGCACTGTGCCAGATCAAGTTTTGATCAGTTCAACCATAATTCTAATTAAATACGGTTTTTAGCAATAAAACAAAAAAGAGAAATCATTACTTTAGACAAATGTACTTTAGACAAAGTCACATGGTGTCTGTTCTCCTACCCAAATATAACTGTCATCAGTCCCACCCACTGTGAAGCTGCACACAAAATATCATTCCTCTGATTTCTTTACTTTTTTCACACTACCAACATGAGACCACTCACATATTGCTTATGCCATTAAAGGGACAAAAAGTCCACATGCTCAGTGAAAAAACCTGCAGATGCCTGGTAGGCCATAAGAGGGCGCTAGACATCAATTAAACTGTTTTTAACCAGCTGACCCCCTGTTTTTCCCTAGTGATGCTGAGCCAGCTAATATCTCACCAATATGGTCTGGAAATGGTGTGACTACCAGCTTCAGAATATATAGCTGTACCCTAAATGAGTGCCTTTATTTTGCACCATTAAACTCTGACAGTACAGTTGATGATTCAAGCTCTTATGTATCATATATATTCATACATTCAACTTAAAACCATATAAATGGAGACATGAGTTTATGATGCTGATGATGTCCTTTCCTTGTCTTTTCATGCTTAGCGGTGGCCTCCCTCGTCCCCCTCTCTCCTTACCCTCGCTGTCCGCCTCCGGCAGCAGCTCCCGCAGGGACCTCCTGACCTCCCAGCCCCGGCTGACGTAGGACGGCATGACCTGTAGCAGCTCCTGCCGGTCCTCCTCCCTCAGCACGGGCACCGTGTCAAGGATCAGCTGCATCTGCTCCAGCTCGTGGGCCCCTGAGGACCAGAGGTCAGCAATAAACTACGCCCTGGTGCTGGCTTACAGCTCAGCCGAGATGCATGAGAAAACACAGCACCAGGAATGAGAGATCTGAGGTAAAACCGGTTAGGAGGAAAGAAAAGAGCCTCTGATGGCTAAAATGCATCATCACTACTCTGTTTATATAGTCACCTTGGCATGTAATTTGTGTGTTTTCTGTTGTATACATCTGAATTCATTTGTTGTGTCACTTTAAGAACGGGTGCTGCAATGAACTCATTACTGTTATTTGAAACAGTGCATAATTTTCTCATTTTATGAAAATGAATAAATGAAGTGTTGAAACATTGTAAAAACCAATGTGTCTCTCTTGTAAGTATTTATCATGAAGACTTGGGAGGCAAGGAAAACAGACTCCTGGACACTTAACGTCTTTCTTAACGCGATGCTATTGAATGCTTGTAGCGAAAAGCGTAGTTTTTTTTGCTTCCATTTCAACTGTGAGTGACTGAAATTCCAGTGCCCAGAAGAAAAATGAAGGGTCACAAAACCATGTAGAGAGAAAACAAGGCATGTCAACACCACATAGGCAGTCTTATGCAAAATGGGTCACAGCCTTAAAACTCAATGAGTTGTACAAGAACAATTGCACATAGATTCCTCTGGGTATAGAGTGCTTATAATTGGTGAAAACTAGGGCAATGTGTTAAATGATATTAAAACATCTCTGTAAGCATTGTGAGAACTGTTGTTTGATGTTTTACAAAACCGTTGACAGTGTTTGTTTGTACTCAACTGGATTTCATTTTCCCAAAAGGGCTTTTACAATTTCTTTTTACTCAAGGATCAATCATACTGATGATAAAAAAATGCAAAACATAAATGGGTGCTTCTTTCATTACTGTCAAAAGACATCACTTCAAACCTTTGTTTCTTTCATCTGAGCATATTCAGAGTTGTGCCCTGAATATGCTGTGAAATTTCACACATTATTTATGTGAATTTTTTTTAACATCTTGAATATTTATACTACATTTTAATTAAAACAACTTCTTATAATCCACCCTGCACGGTATATTTGAAATGACTAATGTGCTCACAGATAATCAAGAATATATTGTAAAATAGGAAAGTAATTGAACAGATCAATACAAAAACAGAGACAAAAGGGTATAGATTGCTGAATGAATGTCCAACAGTGAGCAGGATGAGCTAAAAGATGTATGAACAGTGAAACTATTGACTATAAGGGAGGACGGGTCCCACAAGAGAGAGATCTAGAGACTGGCATACAGTAAACAGATCAATTGTTCAGCCTTGCACCATCTGCTTTTCCCCTTCAGAGACTGGCCTGACAGGATCTGAACAGCAGGGGGCGCCCCAACCATGATCCTACTGCTTGGCTGACCTTAAAAAAGATTTTCACTTCAAGCAACAGCTGATGTTTGAGCTTGTTTGGGGAAGATAGGAGAAAAACGACTTCAGCTCAGCCGATCAAAGATGCTTGCATGCATTTTAACTGATTTGGCTGTTTCAGCCAACGGTACTTCTGTTTGTATCACCTCCTTGGGATTGTGGGAATTTGGGTTATATTTAGGTAGCCATTTGGTGGAGGGGTAACACATGCCTTTAATCATGACTGAACCTCATGTACTGACAAACGCTTCTATCAGTTCTGACCAGTTGTACACACCCACATACACAAACACATCTATATACACACACTGTGTTCCTGCTAAAGGTGATAGAAAGAAAACAGAAGGAGATGCAACACTGACAATGATACATTCTCAGTGTCCGCTCAAGGTGACTGTAATTAAACAGGCTGACTCATACATCCAAAGATTCAAACTCAAACAGTCTGTAATGGGTATACTGATTAATGATATGCTGTAAGTTGTAAAACACTCACAGACAGAGAAGGGAAAACATAAAAACTCAATGCTCCAGACAAAGTACTGGTAATGATGGTCAAAGGTACATACACACTTTCAGACAGACAGTCAAAGACACACACACACACTCATATGTGTTCATGTGAAAAACTGGACACACACTTATGCACACATACAAACACACACAAACACTCACACATATGCTTGCATACCGACACACACACACACACACACACTCAAACACACACATTAAAAAGCCTCTTTTCCCATGAGCACAGACAGCAGGTCACTCTGTCCCACAGAATAAGGGATAACATCCCATCTCATTGATGTATTACTCAGCAATAACCCAATGCTCCATCCATTCTCCTCTCCTGTCTGCTCCCTCTCTCCTGCTCTCCTGTCTGCTCCCTCTCTCCCTCTCTCCCTCTCTCCCACTCTCCTGTCTGTGCCCTTTTCCTCCCTGGGGAATCTCACCTGCAAAAAGCATTCGCCCGGTCAACATCTCAGCTAGGATACAGCCAGCCGCCCACATGTCTATGGCCTTGGTGTAGTTGTTCGGGGACAGCAGGAGACGGGGTGAGCGGTACCACTTAGTCACCAAGCCCTCTGACAGGTACCCCTGAAGCAGACAGAGAGGTGCAAGGGATTATGGGAAAGAATGGGTAACTCACAGAGGGAAATACAATTTGTTAGCACCTACCAAAAGACAAGCAAGATGCCTGATAAATATTGTACAACATCTATTATAACTCTCATACAATAATTCAATATGCAAAAATCTAATTTCCCTAATCTAACCCCTTTCTAGCCATGTTGCAATATTAGCTGTTTCCATATAATATAATATAATATAATATAATATAATATAATATAATATAATATAATATAATATAATATAATATAATATAATAATATGATTAATGGACATGATTAAAAGATATCAGAACCAGGTGCAAGTTTGTCTATGAGATGGAAATGAATGTTTTAAATCTATTTTACCAGAAGATGAAAACAGGCCCAGGAGGTATTAATTAGTAAGATAGATTTAGACAACCTTTTATGATGAGTAACCAACAACACCAGACACTGCATAACCTTCAACAGGCAGATGCACTCATTTGCATTTATTCAGTATAATTGACAGTGTAACCAAAATATTACACATGAATGGGGAACACGTAGTGGCAACAACAAAGTGTACATAACTTCACGTACTGTAGGCCTGAGGAAAACGTAGTGCGGTAACAAAACTCTGTGTCCCCGTGTCGGAGCAGGGGGTCTGAACTCGTGCGTACGTTTCAGCGTGAGAGGCGCCTGGTGCGTCAGGCAGGCGATCTGACCTCCAAACTAAGCTGGGGGCAGTGCGCGGACATCGACGCCTCCCACCTCTTTCTCCGCAGGCAGCCTCCTCTGGCTCAACTTCATTTTCTCTCGCTTTGCTTGTGTAACAGGCAAGCGCCTCTGGTGATAGAGCGCATCAAAGCCTAAGCGCATTAAAACGGCACTTTAAAACCATTCAGACCTGAATGCTTATTACAGAATTCTTGCATATCCGTGGACGCTTTTCGTGTAATGAATTCTGCCACAGCATTACGTTTAATCAGAAAATAGTGTTCAGTGACGGTTTGAGGAAACGGGAGGACTGAAGTGAAACATGTATCTGGTTGTTTGTTTCTTAATGAGTTCAGCTGGTCACTTTGGAAACGTAAGAGGGGTTCGGTTTAACCCCTTCGGAGGAGTACAGGCATGCCTTGTGCTTACCCTGCTTCATAAACCGGGCCTAAAATAACCTAAATGAAGCATGTCGCCCCCGAAAAGCAGACAGTAGATTATGCTTCATCAAAGCGCCCCCCACCTCAGTTTCTGCGTGTGATTATCTCTATGACCCCACTGTAAATGGCCTATCCTCTCTCCCCACCTCGCTCAGGGGATAAAAGGACCCGTTGGAGCACTGTTCAATGTTTGATGAGAGGCGGATGAGAGAAGCTGGAACCCCCCCTCCTTCATCCCTCCTTCCCCTGGTTTATACTTTCCTGTCCTTCTCCCTCCCTCCTTCTTTCCTTCCTCACCTCGCCTCCCACTCTCCTTCACTCCAGGTGATGAATTATTTGCGGGGGTCTGACAGGGTAGATTTGGCAAGGGGCAAAGGAAGCATTTTTCCTCCAGAGACACATCAGGGCCAAAAATAACTGCTCCTAGAGACACTTACTTTTTAAATATATTTTTTATTTTCCGCTGCTGCTGTTTCTAATCATGGCTGTGGATGGTAGGAGAACGGGGACTCTCCCACATACTCTCTGGTCAGGCCTGGTATCCCAGCAGCCTTTGAGCTGTGAAAATATTGATCCCAGGCACTTTGTCAGCCCCCCCACCTCTTTGGCATGTGTGAACCCAGATGTGTGTCGTGAGACTGGAGCGAACTCCTATGTTGCACTCCCTATCTCCCCTTACAAACTGAACAGAGCTGTCAATGGAGTCAAGAACTGAACATTCTGTTCCATGCCTCCAAAAGGCCCTTGTGGTATGACCCTTTGGCACAACAATGATTCAATATGCATATCAAAACACAGGATACAATACAACATGGAGAACAATACCTGTCATTGCAATCTAATATAATTTTATACAACCAACAAAGCACAATGCAGGCAAAGCGCAAAAAATCACTCAATGAAAACAGAATTAAAAAATTCCTGTTGGGACATTTTTTATCATCAGTCTGGTTGAAATGTTTCTGTTAGGAAAAGGCAAACACATTCTGTTTCTTAAAAATGAAAGAAAATGTTAAGCTACATCTGAACCAATATTAGGCAGGTATTAGGGAAATTCATATTGATTTTAGTATTTGCACGTCACTTGAGATTTCATAAGAACTCAGATATGATAATCAGTTTGATGTTAGAGGCATGGTGTGATCAGGAAGAGGAGTGGTTGCTGACGCACAACCCTACAGGACCAATGAACAAAAAGAGGCTGACAGACACAGCAGAATGGACGAATGGTGGAGATGAAAAGTTGTTCCCTTTCCAACACAAGGACATGAGACACCCCGGCAACAGCCCGTCGCGAGGCGGAAAAGATCCTCATGTGCCAGAGTGCAATGTCACCTGGCGTCCAAGGCGGAGACGAGGAACGGAGCCAACCTGACACAATGTCACCATCACCTGTGCCTCTCAAGCAGACGTTGTCAGCATTGGTCCTCTCTGCCCACAGGAGGAGCAATGCAACACAACCCCGATGGTCCTGGCTTTTTTTCTCTCCCCACTTTGGTTCAGCGTCCAGGGCCTGCTAGTGTCCTTGCTGCACTTTTGCCCCCTGTCTATTCCCTCCATCGCTCCTCGCTCTCTTACCGACGCTGCCCTCCTCCCCGCAGCTTGGGTGTCTCTGGTCCGGCCCATCTCCGACAATGCATCCCATTCAGAGGGGCCCCGACGTGCCCTGCTAGTGTTACACACTGTGTTCCCCACCAATAATAAGCCTGCACAATGAGGCAGTAAATTGTCACATTAATCTTTCAAAACCCTAATCCGAAGCAGACAGGGTAATCATTCCGTTTGATTAGCGAGTAACATGATATGACTGTCTCCGAGGTTATGGAAGCACTGCCCGGCTTTTTCCGCCCTGCACGTCAATGAGAAATGCTACAAAAAGTAGCCATTTTTTAAAATGAATGAAAACCATTCAATTCCATATTGAGAAGGCAACAAAATACATAAAGCAGCACACACATATATACCATGTGGATCGATTGACCTTATAGAGTTCTGTAGTCCCTAATACCATCACTCATAAATAAAAATAATGAAAACACAGGCAGAGAAGATGAGAGATGGACATCAAATGAAAAGGTAAGGGTATGAGTGAATAATACATTTCCAATATCATTGGCCAGACTGTTTGATTCACTCCAACTTTCTCCCCTCTCTGTGGTTCTGTTTTGTTTTTCATCAAGGGCACAGAACTGCATCACTGGATGGGGAATACATTTTTAATGAAACTTCAGGGAATTAGCATATTAGCTCAATTTTCAAGCAAATGAGATGGGCGCCTAGCCCTGCTGTGGGCACAGACAACAGAGAGTGCTAACAAACAGCTGAAGAAAGACAATCTTCAGTTCTCACTGCTGTGAGGGTGAGAGGCAAGAACCTTGATCGGTTTCATATTGTTCTGGTACCTGGGACGCTGCCTAATTCTCACTCTAATTGTTACGTTATTTTGCACTGGGTCTTTGTAATAAGAATGTAGTCTCAGATCACCATCAAAGGCTGGGTTTCTCGGCTGGTACCACTGTACACAGAGACAAACAGAGGCTTAAAAATATCACATTGAAGAGGATATTTCTCCCCTCCAGACACCGCAAAACAAATGACTAAGGGGGAACCACAGCTCTACAAGGATGACATTTGTCCCTGGTTTCCTCAAAACCCTCTCTGCAAACACTTTTACACTTGTCTCCATGTTCCTGTGAACCTTGCTTTGTGTTGGCAGTGCACTTGTGGCCCTTACCTAGCCATGAGAAACACAGAAACTTACCTTGTGAGAGTAGTGAGGATCGACGATGCGTGCCAGACCAAAGTCCCCGATCTTGAGCAGCAGCTGCTCGGTGTTGATGAAGATGTTGGCAGGCTTCAGGTCCCGGTGTAGCACGTTAGCAGAGTGGATGAACTTCAGCCCCCGTAGGAGCTGGTAAAAGAGCAGTGTGGCATGTCCCGTGGGGAGAGGGCCCTGCTCCAGCAGCCTGGCCAGGTCGGTCTCCATGCACTCCTGAACGATGTAGATGGCCGCCAGTTGGGTGGGGTCGGGCGGCAGCGGGCGCCCGTGTGGGCCCAGCACCTCGTAGACCCGCACCACGTTCTCGTGCCGCAGGCGGCGCGTTATCTTGACCTCGCGCAGGGCGTGCTTCACGCTCACCGCGTCACGCATTGACAGCTTCTTGATGGCCACGCGGTGCCCGCTGCGCCTGTCCAGGGCGGACAGGACCAGCCCAGTCACACCATAGCCCAGAGGCCGCAGGTCCTGGAACTGCCCGCCCAGGTCGAATCCGTACAGGAAGGGGGAGGAGTCTCGTTTGGCCATGGTTCAGAGGGCTGCCACAGGGCATCGCATTGAGTGGGGCAACAGAGCGGTCTGGATCAGTCATGCAATCCCTAACTATGCTAAAAAACACATATGCACTAAATTAAATAAGTAAATATTTTCCTTCTTATTAAGTCATAAAAAATTAATTGGAAGCACGTACAAACAATAATATGGTCCATTATACATTTAAGAATAAGTTTATGTGCATGACTTTGATTCTTACATGTGGCCCGTCGATTAAATTGTCAATTAGATGGAATGACCCTTGGATAAGGATGTGGAGGAGTCCCTTTCCCCATTCCGGGGGCTTGAAAATTGCGCACGCAGGGGTGTGAGAAGCGATTCCAGAGCCTGGCTCCGGGCAAGTGTTCCCATAGCAACGCACCACAGTCAGTCCCTTTAACAAATTACTGCAAAGGGTGGCAGAAGCGGCCCCCGGACTCTGGCCCTCCTGGTTAATCGAGCTACATTCCCAGTAGATCCCGGTGTCCCGTCTTGTTCCTGGTCCCATTCATAACTGCCCAGGAACCTGTGTCCAGCCAACCCTGGTCTCCGGGCAGAGAGTCTGTAAATCCCACAGTAATCCTTGCGTAATCTGAGAAGCTTGCGGACTCTACTCTGGGCTCCCCGCCAGATGTCCCTTGACCACCACTCTGGGTCTGCCCGGCTTCTAGCCACCCCCACACGCCTCCTGCTACACAGAAGAAAGAAAGGAGGAGGCAGAGAACACAGAAAAAAGGCAACAGAAACAACAACCAGAGTTTATCTAACATGCCCGAGAATTTCATGCAAAAGTTAAAAAGCAATAAAATTCAAGCGATACTGTAAATTCAGCCGTGGCTTTTCTGCAGCTCGTTGGCAAAACAGATGTCTGCTGACTATCTATATTGGACATCGATATTGCTGTGCAGTTGTTATGGACCTTAGATCTCAAAGTGACAAATCATAAATGCACTGCCATCTTATTATTCAAAGGATGAAAACTCACACAACTGAAACTGGACACAAATCCCTGGCAACAACAAAATGTATGTAGAGAAGTTACTCTAGGACAAGTAAATCAACCAAGGTCTACCATTGCCCCTAGTTGATTTTATAGACAGATCCTCAGAACACTCTGACCCTTTCCTTGACAGCTTGACAGGAATGACCAAAGGCCAGCTCAGCGTGGAGCACACTGAGTCTCTCCCCACTGATGCCATGCAAGGATACCATCACGGCGCCCACAGACACTTGTCAGGGATGAGTGATGGCACACCTGAGTCTATGCTAGCCATGAGTCACCCTTCACTGTAAAGCAGCAAGAATACTAGTGTTACTTTCCCCATTTTGTCACTGCATTTTAAGAACTGCAGCCATGCTTACATACAAAAGACCCAGCATCTTAGCTTTCAGTTTCTAAGTAAATGCAACATTCATTCTACACTAGAATTAAAAATGAACAAAACATGCAAAAAAGGAAGTAACCCTTAGGGTAAACCTCAGGTCCTACTTCTAGTAACATCTGTCTGCAAAAAGCTATTTTCAAAGGACAAGCTGGTAACTTTTGCACTATAGATTTAGCTACAATATGTTGCTGACCTAAATAGTCCTCCACTTGCACATGCCTACATAAACTCAGATGAACGGACTGAGAGACCCACGGCTATGCACAGACAGACATGGACAGACAGACATGCACAGACACAGACACAGTCAGACATGTAACATGAGGCAATAGCTGTTGAGTTAAATGGATTCTGGTTTATTATTAGTTAATTTTATAGTTATTTTATTTTTCTTAAGGTAGATAAATTAACAAATGACAGTAACACAGTACACAATAGCATTAAAAAGGAACAATCCTTGCAACGTACATACATAGCTACACATACATATAACATATATAATCTGCATAAAACCTTCAAAGAGGCTAGCAGTAATTCTATTTAAGAGCACTTCAAGGTGAAATGGCTAGTGGTTATGGGAGATGAGTCACACCACACACAGAAAGCAGAAACTTTCTCACATTGTGAGAAAAAGATAGCCTTTTGACCAATCAAAACACTGTACACATCCATTGAGCCTGGAGGGCTCAAATGATCATCTTTCAGCTCACTGGGTCAAGGTTTTGAACACTCAGCTCCTCTGGTCAATCGAAATATGGCATTTTCTCCTACAAAGAGCCATTCAGATCTCACTGCAGTCATAAACTCTAAACTGCACTCCCATCTGTGAAGTTGCAGGATAGAACCGAGTACGGACGTACATAAATAGTTATGAGAAATGTATGGCATCCTATGACGTACTACACATGACAGAGTAATGACGTTCACAACATCATCTGGGTGATTTAAATTGACTTACAACGATTGAAAAACTTATTAAAACTCAAACTTTCAGTGGGCATGCATGATGTATTTAATGTTTTATGAAATGTCATAGCCAAAATGACTGTATGAATGTTTATGAATGATACCTTTAATAAAACGTTGCGTGACTGAACAAACGTGAACGATATCATAAACGGGTTTAATGAAGCATTTTGTTGACACACGGTATCATTCCAAACTCGCACAAACAGATTTAATATCGCTTTAATGAACATACACATAGCACCAAGGCGCGCTATCTCCGCAGAACATTCCTATTGCTTGTCTTTAAATGTCTGTTTAGAGAACTTTATGAAACGACAGCTGTCAAACCTATGTCTCGGCGCAACCCGTGCAGCCAGAAGTCAACACCATGTCGGTGCATTCAGTGTGCGCATATGTCAACGCGGGTTTCCGTTTGTGATCGCTGGGACAAACATACATTAGTAGACCGTCTTGTGTACAATTTTGTGTTGTATGATCTCAAATCGTTCACTAGGGTAGTTGACATTGAATTGTGCGTAGTGACAACGACTCGTACAGCAAATTAAGAATAAATATAAACATGGTTAATGTGCCATAATGGGCTGCGTCTCGAAAATTCAGAATTATTTCAGACACGAGGATTAAGATTTACTCAGTGTTAAAACTCTTAGTGAAAACAGTTCTGCGTTGCCCGGGTAGGAACCTGCCATTCGTCCTGAGTAGTTCAACTTCTGTCGTCTTTATCATTAAAGAAGTAATTAACTCACGAATATTGAGTTTTGACGTGGTGACAGAACCTTTGTAAATATAGTACAGGAATATGTTTTATGTTTTGAATTTTTACTCTTGAGAAAAGTGACAAAAGGAAAGTGAGCAGGATAGCCAGTGCTTCCAGAGGACAACTTTATAAATTATTCATTGTGTATGGCGTTTGAGATTCGACGGGAGTCATTTTATAATTTACTGTTATATAAGATATAACGTTGCTTTACCCCCTTTTCGAAATGCAGCACTGAATATTAAATTGGTTAGCGAAATGAAAAACCTCGCGAGCTAAAATACGTGTTTCGTACCTCACAAAACGGCACACAAAACATTTGCAGAGATAAAACAGAATTTAATATCGAAATTCAACTACATAGCTCATTTTTACTATGGTATTTCAAAAGATAAGCTTATCTGTCCAGATAGCAGTACAATGATCAACGCTGCATCTGCCTTTGTGTGCAGCGACACTGTAACGCCTGTATCACATAAAAACGCAGTCATTCAAAGCCGTGTATGAAACAAAGATAAATATCATTCAGAAATGTACTGTACTGTGATAGAGTCCGGAAAAGCAGCTTATAGAGATGAAGTCGCCCGGGTCCCGCACAACGAGGTCTAAGAAGAAAATCTTTTCATCTTTCGGCCCATCCATTGAGAAAAACTACAAAACGCACAGACAGAGATAACACTGTGGACACTTACCATAACATATGCAGTATTCACGTTCGCTGTCAGATGGATGCGGTGAACAATAAAAAGGGAAATGAGTCCGCTATGTGTAGGCTTGGTGCAGTTACCGCAGAAGTAGACTGTCAAACTGAAAGTAGCATGATCATAGTTTTTATTTTGTTACCGAATTATGTGGATAGGCATAGGGGCGATCGGTGCGCGAGATTGCGGCAACAGTTTCTAGTAGGTTTGTGAGAAATTATCCACAGGGATATCACTCTGTCAAAGCTGCCCCATGTTAAGCAGCGAGCTGGCTAGGGGAGGTGGGAAAAGGCTCCCCTCTTGTTAACTGCGCTTTCCCCTATGCTTTCTTTCTTTCCCTCTCACTCCGACTCACCCTGTATCTACTCAACCCCTCCTCTTCGGATCAAAACTCTACGGTGCCTCCCGCCATGACGTCACAGCTAAAGCCTTCAATCTTCCATTCTAGCCAGACACCTGCTAACATGCTGCAGCGCTTCTCACTCAAATTCCAGACAGGCTGGGAAATCAACTTTCATATCAGTTTTCAATTCCATTTTTTTTTTGCCCATACAGCCACATTTTCACAAAATGTAATGGGAATGTGAATGTAATTACAGAATTCCCTGTTGGAATTGAAATTATGTAGTTTTAAGTTGACAGTGTGCTCTCAACTGTAGAAACTTAGAGATGTTTATCTTAGAGAAATGGATGTAAACCAAATGAGTATGTATCCTGAGGCAGTTCCCTAATTATGGCACATCATTTTGAACTCTGATGCAAAAGGCCAAGCAATAAATCACTCCTATTTTCCATTGTTAAAAAATGTAAAATACAAAAAGCATATTTTGCAAAAGCCCTTAGCACAATTGTTAAAGAATGCTTATTGCAAGTTAGGAGTTCATCTATATTAAAACTAGCGGTTGTACAAATCTGTTTTATGAAGGAGACAATTGGCATCTCCCTTTGGTAAGACCTTAAGCTCTATAGTCTCCTCTCTGCATTGTGTCTTCATAAATGAGGTAGAATCACCTCACATGAATGAACCGAAGCTTGTGCTGGTTCATTTAGGCCAGGTCCTAACTGTCAGCTCACTTACATGCATTTCATGAGACAACCTGGAAAACGTAAATCTGGCACATGTATAAACCCCATTGACTGGGAAATGAGGACCATTTTATTTCCATTTTTTGACACAAATGTCTCTCTTGCAGTTTTTTAGCTGATGGACAATACCTAGTTTCTCTTCATCTAACAATTCATCATGATGGATCAGAATTTATCTCAAGATTGTCTGCACATTCAGACATTCCCTCCTCTGTTTCAGTGTCCTGACCAAGGTCAAGCACAGTTATGATCAAGGACATCCTCCAAAGCCTCCTGGGCTATCATCCTTCTGCTCATCTTGCTCATTTTTTTTTAACTACTGAGAATGAGCAGATGTTGCTGCAGACTGTGATGTTGGTAGAACCCCCATGGTTCCAATCTTACGCTTTCAGGAGAGACAGGTGACATGGAGAAAAAGAGGTGGAGGTTCTATGTTTCTCATAAGAAAAAACTATACTTATTATGTATGTGTTTGTGTGTTTTGGGAGGATAATGGCTGGAGGGAATAGGTGGTACATTTTTCCTCTAACATTTGCACAATACATCTGAAAATTGTCATTTTATGTCCA
The DNA here is from genome assembly GCA_022829145.1 of Albula goreensis. Taxonomy (NCBI): domain Eukaryota; kingdom Metazoa; phylum Chordata; class Actinopteri; order Albuliformes; family Albulidae; genus Albula; species Albula goreensis. The sequence goes on from CM040744.1 coordinate 8,219,532, forward strand.
TTCTAGGTCAATCAGTATCTGTGTAATACAGGGAGGTGGGAAGCATTGTGAACACAATTTTTCATTTACATGCACATTACTAATTAAGGTCAGTAGAAAAGATTATTGGTAAAACAATAGTTTACTCATGTTATTTTGCAGAAAAATTTTTTCCTGTATTTTTGAACCTCTAAATAGGTCAATTTGACTTGCAAAATAACAGGAGGTTTAAACACTTTTCCCTCAGAAACACATACCACATGTTCACAGCAATTTTCAGTATCAATTCTCCTCTGTTTCAACCCACATACTGGCCACCGATAACTAAAGCGTCATCTTGTTTGTGCGTTACAACTCACCATTTATTGATAACTGTGTGTTATACCTCAGTAGAGTCTTGTCACTGAAACATTCATTATTTAGGTATATCTCACCAAACTACAGAGAGTTTGAACTAGGACTCTTAAATATATAATTTAATATCAAAATAAGATTAAAATGGCTGCCTTAATGTGAGATAAAAGTTGGAAGTAGGGTGCCAATATGCTTTGTGTGTACAAATGTCCACTCTAGTATTGAGAAGGAAAGCAGCTCATATACTCACCATGAAGGTAATGACATTGCAAGAAAATGTAATGGTGATTGTTAATAATTTGATTGTGAATAAATTGGAATGGAAACCTAGGACCTTGTGTTGTGCAGATAGCAGCCTAACCACAGCTATCACACTGACATTCTCTCTGTTCCATTACATGTTTGAGTGTTTTCCAGTCACAATCAAGAGTAATGAATCAGATACTGGATGAGTGAGGAGAATACAGGAGCTGGTGATTACAACACATATCGTGGGCCACTGAAACATTGGACATTTTTGACATAAGATATAAGTTAACTTTTTTAAATGGCACAAAATGTCACATCAATAATTGCTAGTATGCCAGTAAATACCTAATAGACCCATTTTAAACATGTGCTCACAAATCAGACAGCTAACATCTGTGGTACTATACAATATACTGTACACAGTGCAGCTACTATACACAATCCAGCTCTTTCCAGCACTCAGAGCTCTCTTTAAGTTCAAATGTAAAGTTCCAACACAGTCACAGGGAGGTATAGATGCATACAACAATGTGCTGGACACAGCATTGGCTGTTGCCATAATGAAAGGCCCACAATGAATGTGCTGAGTTGTATGTACCTGTCATACAACACCTTATGTTTCTTGTGTTTGTTCTTAGACAGTTACAGAAATAGGCAGATTATTTAATCGATAATGAGCAGTGCCAGAAGAAAAACATAAGTGTGTTAATGTCATTGTTATTGTCATTGTGTGTTATTTTCGGAGGAGAAGGAAGACATTCAGTAGACAGACATTGAGTGGTAAAATAAGATTAACATAAGTAGGATGATTGTCATGAAGGAGATGTCTCTGAGGTCTGTGGTTTGAAATGTGAGTATTTTACACGTGCACATACAATATGCTGGAGGCTGAATTAGCATGTCTATGCATGATTCTACAGTGGCGTTGTTGTTGTTGACATTCATGTGCAGAGATCCTATTAACAAATTACAATAACAATTCTAAATGGAGGAGTACCATTTCCCTTTCAATATAGTATGTCAAATGGTCACCAATAGCCCAGACCTCTAACTGCAGTCAAAACATAATCATTACAATAGTGATTTTACAGAATTATGAAATGATAGCAAGTACAGTTAACACTGAAACAGATATGTGAATATGAAACAAATGTTGTAGTACTGGTGATAAAGTAAAAGTGTTTGGGTCCATTCCTCTCGCAGAGCACAGGAATGGCCTGACACTTGATGAAGTGGTGCAGACTGTATGGGATTTCTGCTCAGGGCATAAGACTATGATCTCTACATAAAATGAGCCCCCATATGCCTTGCACTCCTACACAGATGACAAGCCTCCATTACTGGCCTCTGAGAGTCCAGATTAACTGTGGGGTGAGGACTACTGGGTGAACAGCCCTCACAGAGTTAGCTAGGGATTACCGACAAGGGATGGGGGGATGGGTGCGAGGAGGAAATGCCAGTGTTCCCTGATCACCTCAGATTTATGCACAGGGTAGTTCTGTACCTCTTAGCTCAATGCACACGTGCGTACCTTAAGTACATGTCACACCTAATTGTTTCGGGACTGACTCATGGAGCCACTTTGCGCTGGGCATTACTTTAAGAAGTCTCAGGATAGAAATATTTGTTCTGCAAAACTGCAGCACTAAAACAACACTAATACTAATTCCTGAAATTTCCCCCAGGACAAATTAAGTTATTCTATTCTATTCTATTCTATTCTATTCTATTCTATTCTATTCTATTCTATTCTATTCTATTCTAGTCTAGTCTAGTCTAGACAGAGCTATTTTTATTTTACAATCCATGAAAACACAAATCCCAGCCATGAAAGTGTTTAGTCTAAAAATCAAAAATCACATCCAACATTTCTGTCACAGAGGCCCTCCTTAGGGACAGACAAAGTGAGACATGCTGTAAAAGGAAATGTGTTCGGTGTGGAATGAAGAAGTTCTCACTTAATAGGGTGCAAGTGGCTAGAGAGGTAGAGGTACACTATAATGGGTTCTCAGGGGAAGAATTTAGGAGCTAGGCTGGCTGGGAACAGGGAAGCCTCCACAGCACACAATATGACTTTTTTTATTTTCTCTCACCATCTCTCCTCTTCATAAGAATATTTCCCTGCTCTATCCGTTGCCTCAACCCATTATTAGAAACTTCCCTCTTTCCAGCCAACTCTCAATTCCTTATGTTCCTACTTAGTGAGAACTATTTTTACAGAGAGATTTTGTTCTATTCACTCTAAAAAAAACAAAAAAACAAAACACCTTGTCATATTCAGTAACAAAATGGAACCCAGAGTCAGAAAGCGGTTGACATCACCAAATGAGCATTTTACTGTTGTAAGTGTAATTAGTCTTAATTTATCTTCCACCAAACCCTTCCAGTGGTTCATTTTCAAGTGATGATGTTTTCCTGAAAAACCAACATTAATTTTTAATTTCAAGCTCCAATGCTAGCTTTATTGCTTGCTAAATTAGCACAGTTTAATACAGCAGTGCTGATTGTTCTGAGAACATTGCTAGAGGCTGTTTCAAGGCCTGTCAGGATAAGCATAAATTGACTTAGAAACAACTTGCTTTCTGTGCTTTAATATGTAATCATGCACTCTCATAATTTAGCTGGACAAAGCAACATGTGTCCTCATGTTCAACTTCTCTGCAAAAAGTGCAGTGTTGGCCACAGGGCCACAGACTGAATGCGATGCTTAACAGGATCTCCGGACATCAGAGGCCATCAGTGTGTGAGTGGTATACAGCCATTTTCTGTATAAAGTCCCATTGTATGAATATTGTATAATCTTCACTAAACTCACTCTGCAGAATATGTTTCCAATCCCCTATGAGCTGCTGCATTAAAGCAAGGATACACTAATCTGATCCTCAGCCTTCAAATTAGAAGGCTGTAATTGAATGTAATTCAGTCATAAAAAATGACTCTGTAAATATTGCTTGGAACGTATTATTTGAATACATTTGTAAAACTGATACTTGGGGGAAAGAATTCCCTTCTGCAGTGACTACCACCCTCTCTGGTTCCTGCTCTGCAGCTTCACAACACCCACAGCCAACATTCTATGCATTAAAATGTCTATCAGTGACTCAGGGGTGAAGTGAACTGGTGCATGGTGTTAGTATTTTATTCCACTGTATTATTTTTTCTCCATGTAGGTGAACTGAGAACAGTGCAAGGACTTGTTCAGCCAGGAAACCATGGGCAGGAGGAACAGGAGGGCACTGATCGGAGAACAGGTTCGGAATTTTTACCATGACTCTGAGATTAACATCTCTACTTAAAAAAGAAAGTGCAATAGGTTCTTTTCTGACCATAGTGAGTCCAGACCTTGGTGTCCACAGCACCCCCTACTGGTCAACCTACATCCCTTCCAGCAGCAACATGGTTCTTCCCATTCGAGTTTTCGGCCATCCATGGTTTTCCGTCATCTCTCAGCTCCACCTTGTATTTGCATTATCACATTGCAATGTCAGAAAAGTGTTGAAATTTGTATTCTGCCAGAGTGTCTTAACTCGCTCTGACAAGGTCAAGTTGACCCAATTAAAGTTCTGACACCCTGTTCCCAGTCAGATGGTGCAGTGAGAATGAGGGGACAGAGAGTGAGAGAGTGCCAGGCCTGAGAGGCATGCTGATCAGACGCAGAACAACTCCTGGTAGGAGGAAAAGAACAGTCGCTTTTACCTAAAAGAGGAAATAAGCAATAACCCTGTCCTCTTAGAATAGAGCGCTCTCTGCTTCCTAAACTCGGCCTATTGGATTCTCTCGCAGAGCCAATTACCTGTACAACTACAGATAAACACACCAGCGCAGACTTGTAGATGCATCTCAGCAACAAGTAGGATGAACAGACCTTTTCTGAGGAATAGAGACTTTGCAAATGGCCTTGCAAGCATTAAGCTGCTGCCTCTGAAACTGTATTCTACCCATTCGCAAAGTTATTTAACCTAAACAGGCTCGTAAATTTCCACCCGTGTAATTGGGTAGTCTTTCATTCTAAATAGCATTGCTGCCACAAATAAAAGTGCTTGAAATGCAAATAATGTAGAAGAAGTTAAACACAGTGGCTACTTCTACAGTGGTCGTGCCATAGCCTATGCCCCACACGTTCCCTGTGTGTCCAGCTTGCTGTGGCCTGGCAGATGTAATATTTGTCATGCCAATAAAGCCGTTTCACAGTGTAATGTAATGTAATTTAATTAAACCGAAGAGAATGAGAGTCAAAGAGAGAGGGAGGCTAATTAGATGGGTCGGGGAGAAGGAAACAGGAGAGAGGACGAGTAATTGGCTTCCCCACAGACCTCTTCCCCTCTTCCCCGCTGCTCTGCTACACATTCTCTCTATCCTCTTTCACTCTGTAGGCTCGTATCCCCGGAGTCCAATTACTGCCAGCCCTGCCTCCTGCCTGGATGACCCCGAGGCCGCACGGATGGACAGACCTCACGACGCGCAACGGGACGGTCCTTACAATGCACAGCAAACACCATTCATTCATATCCATCTGCCATGTACACTAAAAAAACATTTCAATGCTTTCTATTATGTATAAAAACGATACAAAAAGCATATACACATTCATATACAAACAGACTTGATATGTTTTTAAGACAAAGGTATCAATGGACCTTAAATGACATCAGTCATGCGAAAACCCTTCACCCTTATATGTTCACCATGACAGTGAGTAAATAACACAGGCTTCAGGGACCATCTTGGTCAAAGAATCAGCACTGAAAGCAACCGTAGGTGGAGAAATGTACACAAGGTGGAGGGGACAAGCAAAAGACCATTGGTTCACTCCTCAGTCACACTGTGACGATCTGTTGCTACCGAATACAGGCAAGACATGTGAAAGCCACAAGTGCGGGGGTGAATTTCAAATGTTGGTGAATGCCGGGCTAAGAAATGACTCTATTCACCAGGCATTCTCTCTCCAGTAAGGGAGTCCCATTCATGCAGAAAAGGGACCACTGTAGGTCTGTCATACTGTTTTGAAGTACTGGCAGGAAGGTCACAGGAAGAGAAGGTGACTGAAAGAAAACAATAGGGGTTTCGATAACGATCGGAAGGGAAGGAGACGGATGGCAGGCTAGTTCGTGGGTAAGACTTAAATCCCCTAAAAACCACTCTGCTGGAAAGCTGCAGCTACTGGTGAATGGACTTTGGGAGGCTGGGGAGGGGGTGGTTCACACCAATCACACACCAATCATATCTCACAAAACGTTTCCCATATTCCGCTCATTTTTCCTGAATTAGGCTTCAGCTCTCCAGAGCTGAGAGAAATAATTCCTTTTCACAAAAAATGGATGACAGAAGAGATCTGATTTTAGTGGAAAAATCAATTGAAAAGCAACCAGGAACCTTTGAGAGGTGGGCGTTCAGCAAAACAGAAAGCAATCCCATTAAAGGGGAAAAAGCAACTGAACCCAGCTGAGTCCAGGGCTTCAAAGAAAAACTCCACAATAGGCAGTGTTGCCTTGTTCACAAGGCCAAAGAGAACTACATCTCCCATGATGTCTCTCAACAACATCAAGCAACACACAGGCAACAGCTGTTAATCAAACGGTGGGATTTAGTTGATACTCCCTTTTTTGAATGCCCAGTAACAGTGGTTGGCCTATCCATTGCCAGAACATGTAAGGCCTCTGTCGTTTGGTGGGGAGTGGGGGGTGGGGGAGAGGGAGAAGTCAACACTAGGGAACGCTAGTACATATGTCCTCAAATACCTATGCGATCAGCTGACCACATGTTTTCCATCCAGCTGAGCTAGCACAGCTGTACTGCTGGAGTACCATACAGCTGATACAAGTGGATGGCAGACACCTAAGCAAGTAAAGCTTGTAAATGATAAACTGGGGACCCAGGTAAAGTGAGGTACGCAACTCAGGAGCTAATTGGTTCCAATTTGTGTATATCACTTTTATATACTGTTTTACATACAGCATGTTGAAAATCATGGTGGGGATGAAACTGAGAAGACTGTCCCAAAGGGCAGAAGACACAGGTTGATGAACCCAAAAAAACAGTTTTTACTCAATACCCATGCTGTTCTGGAGCCTGACTCATGGAAGGTCAGGCTGAGGCTGAGGCTGAGGCTTGAAACAGGACCAAGTGATAGCGGAGCAGGACTGTAGTGAAGAGCCCCTGGTGTAAGCCGACTCCTCGTCCTTGAAGCAGCTTGCTGTCTACGTTCGCTAAAGTCTCCTCACTAGGAGCTAAGAATATGTCTGACAACCAGCTGCTTGCAAGCTGAAAGAGAGAGGCAGAGAGGCGAAGACGAAGAGATAAAATGACTACAGAGATGGCCCAATTCTCTGTTACCTTTAGCAAAGTTGGCCGTGAACAAAGTCATTCTTTTTTAGTCATGAGTGCATTTGTATATGGTCTACATTTGTATCTGTCGGTCCCTGATACAAGGCAGGGGCAAACTCTTAATGCTTTGTAACACAAAGAACCATCATAGCATCTCCTGTATCAAAGTAGCGCTTCTCTCTTTCCATCCTGCCCCGCATATGTGTGTAGAGCCTCCTCTAATTAAAACAGATAACGGCAGACAGCCCGCTAGATTCTTGGCTATTTCCAGGAGCGGTAGAGAAAGGGATTAGAGGATGTCATCTGCACCTGTTCTACCGCTCTGCAACAAAGAGAAAAGGACAGAAGCAATCGCTCCTCTAAAACAACCTTTGTGCCCTCCGCCATCCACGGATGGCACTGATCCAAAAAGAGCTGGGCCCTGACAAGAAGTGTGAAGGTGTCAGTCAGTGAGCACACTGTGTTTTTCTAAATAAAACCCCAGATATCAGGCTGATTCATGAGATAGACGGAGGAAGAGACAAAAGGGAATGGGTGGCGTATTTATAGCCAGTCCTCCAACACCATACCATGGTGAATTAGCATTAGCGTTAGAGTACTCGTTGTTGTTCCAGATATGAGTTGGAGCTTTGAAATGGCGCAACTCTATTACTCTTTCCCAGCACACCAGCTATCAAGCCTCCTTGTCTGGTTATGAAGGAACTATCTCCGCTAAGTTTTAACAGCTCTCTGTTTTCCACAAAGACTTGGGGGGAACAGCTGTTTAAAATTGTTTAATTGAGTTTCAGTGAAGGCATCAATTAGCTGAATCAAGTGCCATGGGATCTACCTTAACTGAAACCTCAGGAGCAGGATTGAGCAGCCTGATTTAAACTAACAAGAATGTGTGACATCAAATTTTGTTTCATTACTACCCTCCTGTTGTTTCATAAATTATTGAATGAAGAGTTAATAGTTGCTTATTGTTGATGGATGATGGAATATGGAGAGACTGGAACATATCACAATATCCTGTTTAACAGATAAGATATTCAGGGGAATAGCACACTCAGGCCTCTGACATAAACCAGCAATAGCCTATCACTGGCCCACAGCAACCAAGAGCTGCATTTGATCATGTGTTCTACCATTAATCTACCACCAGGGGGCAGCTGCATTTGCCACCAAAATGTAATTTAGGAGCACAACATCCAGAGTTTAAACAAGATTATATTCTGAGAAACAGAAGAGAGCGAAGTTAACAATGCAACATTTTTGTATTCCCTACTAATGAAAATAGATAACTGAAGCATATTAAAGACACCAAGTAATAGTTCTCTGTCTGTTTTGCCCTTCTTCCTCACCGAACACAGCTCAATTGTTTAGCCCAGCGCAGAAAAACCAGCCTTCACCGAGTCAGGAGGAGTAAGTCCTCCTGTGGAGGAATGTGATTCCTCCAACTCATGTGACGACTGGCCCTCACTTCTGTTCATGCTGCAGGTGCACCACCAATCACACACTGCCTATGTCTTTGGAGGATTATGTAGTCAGCATATGTTTGGCTCATGCACCTGCAGATGCCTGGCTGACCAGGAGGGGTCAGTAGAGAGCTGTGAACTAACTAATCTACACCCCTAGCATCCCTGACGAGGCTGGGCCGATTGTTGCCTCGCTGTGGACCTCCAGCCATGGCCAGTGATGATGAGGCTGAGATTTGTGCACCCAGCCTCAGGGCTCCAAGACAAAAGAAGAAAATATTTCTGGCTGATATTTCTTTTTATATGTCAATTTTAAACAACCCAATGTACCCTTTACATATATTATGCATACAAACACACACATATGTAATATATGTGTATACATGGAAATGATAAACAGGTAAATACAATTCTATGCAAATCATTAAGATGTGGGTCAAGAACATTGGGTTGACTTCCCCAGTTTGCCTGCTTTCAAATCTGAATACATCAATACAGGGCACACAAAATAAATTTAGCATACCATCCTCACATTATCACTGTCATATGCGTTAGTCACAGCCACACATGACAATGAACTTCTGTGAGACAGCATGACTTATTACGCAATTATAAATACCAGAGGTAAATATATGCCATTGTTGTTGTTAAAATAAAACTGAAAAGGAACATAAAACAGTTATTATTTTAAAAGCCTATTTCTGTAATTTTATGTCCACATCACAGCACCGAGTCAAGTACATAAACTGAAGGGAGGCGTGTCAGTGACCTCCTCTTTATCTGCCTGTCATATTCTCTATACAATGAAGCTCTGATAAGACATGCCTAATGAGTACCATACACTGAATACAGACTGGCAATGCCTCCATCCTGGAGAAGTTATCACAATACTGGGAAATGCAAGCGCACACACACACACACACACACACACACACGCAAACGCACGGCCTTTATTCATGTTTCCCTGAGCAAAGCACTCTGGGAGATGTGAGGGGGCACTTCAAGCACGGTTGGAGCTGGCGTGAGATAAATAATTCAGACAGCGCCTCACCTAGAGAGTGAAAGCAGGTCATTACTGAGCTGTGAAACAACACAGGGGGGTCTGGTCCAGTTTGTTGGGCTCCAGGCCATTAGGACAGGCAGACTCATTCACTTCTATGACTCAGAGCAATGGACAATAACCAGTCAGTTCCATTATATTTTTATTCACTTATGTGATGCTGCTGACCAGGACAGTATGGGTTTCCTCAAATTTTACATCCAGAAAACTTAAACCAAACGACTTTAAACTGGTGATTATTTTAACTATGACATTGAAAACAGAACACCACTCAAGAGTTCACCAGCAACAGAATACCTGGGATTTTAAAAATCATAACCATTAGGTAAATTTACCTATACTGCTGCTCTGCACTGCTTCAGATGTATTTAACAGTTCAGAAGTGTCTCAAAAGAACACATGTACAGTAACAATGGGAGAATGCGGTATCTTGACACAAAAACATGGTTGGAGCTACCATATGCTCCCAGTAACTCACTGATCTTAGCCACTGATCGTATATTCTTGTGAAGAGTTAAAAGCTAATGAAACAATTTACTAATTGTTGCTGGCAGCTAATTTTAACTCCACATATTTCAGGTGCTGTTATCTCATTCTCCAATCACTACTAAGCACACAGTGATATGGGCTCACAGTTATTAACACGATTAATCCTTGTCATTGTAATATAATGCAGATGTCTCCGCTCTACATATAATACCTTTTCTTTTTTGTCATTCTCAAGAGATTAGGCAAAAGAAGAAGATAATCATAAAGGGCCATTAAGGGACAGGGCTGAGCAAAGGAAGGGATGTGAAACAAAATGGACGCCCTTGAATCACCTCTGGCAGTTTGGCCGTTTTCCCACACTGGCAGAACGTCCTACGGGTCAGGTTTCTGCTCTGAACAGTCTGCACGCTGGAGGAAAATAAGGGGAAATAAAGAGCTTGTTTGGAATTTCACAGGAAGATCCACTGAGTCAGCTCTCCGCAGAAGCCCTTTGGAGGGCTGGAGGGAGTCGTGCTGGAATCACGCTGGCCCACGGCATCGACGTAACGAGCGGAGATGGGGGGTGGCAAAAAGTTATGGCTGGAACACAAAGCTGTGACATTTTTGTGACAATCCATTCTCTGCATCCCACAATAGAAACGCAATTCTGTTGTGATCAAAAAGACCTAAAAATGACATTTCAAACCAGCCACATAATGGATAAAATGGACTCTGTTAACTGAATGTGTATGAGGTGCTGCCATTTCATGGTTCAAGCGGCAATTCTGTGCTGTGAAACTTCCTTAGCTATTATCTCTATATCTCTATTATGATTCTGAGACTGTCTCTTGTCAGTGTCAAGCCATTTTGTCCCAGTAAAAAGGTAATAATTAATTAGACTTGATACAGCTCCTAACTGTACTCTGATCAAAATACATGTTATCTTCTTTATGTCTCTCAATAAATTTAATAGGTTCAGGCTACCCTAGAAATGAAACTGCAACAGATGAAGGGATCAGAAATGTAAAATCTAGATCAGTATTAAACACTCAATTATCAAGGCTTAGCCATTAATTGCTAAGTTGAAAGAAAACCTGCACACACTGGGGCACTCCAGAAGCAGAGGTGATGGATTCCATTGTGTAATGGGTGCCCTCTGCTGGTGAGTCCTAGAGCTGCACAAAGAAAGTACAAAAAAGTTACCTCATGTTTCATGAAAATAAATGAGATCATTATAGTCCTTCAGTTTCAGAGATTTTAACTTAGTACATGCAGACACTTTAAATTTGAGATTTTGTAAAACATTGATTTCACTAAATTCACATTGGTGAGAATAAAGTAAATAAATACATAATGTGGCAGGCATAAATGTTAAATGTGAGATATGACATCAAACATGGCTGTCCTTAACAATTTATTTATTCCAAGAGTAAATACAAGCAATTTACATGGCTTTTGAAGATATTTCTGCCTTTTAATGATGAAACTATTTCAGTGAAAAACAAAAATAACCTCATATAATTGATTCCCAAATATCAATTACAGTGATTACACAACAAATAGCAAATTTGTGCTAAAGCAATATGAAAATTTCTAGGGAAAACAAAAATATTAAATAGGTCATTATAATTATTGCATATACATGAGGATTTTTTTATTTTTATATATGGTGTGATGCAGTTAAAATTAATTTTATGAAGCCCTTTCAAAATACACCAAACTGCAAACTTGAGCAGGGAAACTACAGTATAACACATTTCAGTTATCGCAGTGGAGCCTGTCGATTTTATTTGGATATTTTACTGAAAATCCACCCACAGACTGGAGTCAGTTCAATTTGAGCTTACACACTTAACTTTGTGCATGTATTCTGTAACAATTCAGTTAATGACATAATTTCCCATACAAATCTCTCTGCCACATAGCATATGAACTTTTTAATTTTGCTTGTGTGAATTCAGCAAGTACATGAGAAGTTATGACAGTGCTATTTTTACTGTCAGTGCTACAAAAATGACAATTTCTCATAATACAAACAAATCAGGCTGCTTTGGGTTAAGAGGATAATAGTGAAGACATACAAGAAAATTACAGCATATTAGCTCAGCTTTAAATGCTTGCATCTAAAGACCAGGCTATGTGCGCTGCTTTTCAATTGATATACTGTTAACGATTACTGCCAAAGAGCAGAAAAAAGTCCAAATAGAAAAAAGCAAAAAGTGTCAGTTAACCAAGGACTTATGTATTCCTTTAAGTCCATTTCTGGTTTAGTGGCTGAAATTCTATGTAAGCTTAGCATCTTTTACTGTAACGGTCTGTAGCTGTCCGTGTTATCTTCTTGAAAAGTCCCGAGCGAGAGATAACTAGAGGTAAACGCCTCTAGGACTTCTAAGAAATTACATACTTTGCCTCCGTGCATATCTTCTTAGAAACAGACACTTAGACCTGATACACTAACATTTTTCTCAAAACCCACCACTTGTTAGTGACAAATTCTGAATTTGTAAATATCATAATATTGTATCATTTTTGTAAATGACACAAGTATGGTTTGTAAAAGCATTTTAATCACTCAAAACTTGGTGTCCGAATCAAAACTAACTAGAATAAATGAATCATTCATGTAAATATGTTGTTCGTTCTTCATGAAGGTGTTAATCATACCAGCAGTGGTCTAATTTAGGTGCAGGCCTGTAATGAGAAAGTGTGGAAGGAACGATATCCTATAAAGAAACCTAACTGCAATTCACAGTCCTATGATTGATTTACTCCTTACATTCAAGTATTAATTCCTTCAGTTCCACACTCTGCCAGTTCTGCCAGCATTTGGGGGCGAGAGTAGTAGCCAGGCCTGGGTTTGAAATATTTTTCACAGGAACATTTCACACCCGCCAAACATATTTATTGATAAAGCAATTGCTAGGCAAGAAATAATCTCAAACCAAGCATTTCTGTGTATAATCCTCATTCTGATTTTACATGGCTCCTACATTTGTTTAAAAAAAAAAAAAAAAAAAAAAAAAGTACACATAATTTAGTAATAGTTCAATAGAAACAGTGTCTTCCAACACTTGAAACAACAGCAAGTGCTGGCTGAATAAAGTGGTTTTGAAAGTTAAAAACACAAGAGAACACCCTTGAAATTAAAGGCAAAATCTGACTATACAGATATATACTATATATATATTTGGTAATCTACAACACTCCGGAGTCACATGACCCAGGTTCCATGAGCCAAACAGAGATTGTGCAAGAAACCAGTAGCATCTTGGAGCTGGGCGATGGTCTTCCAGAACGTCCCTTCAGACACCCTCAATGTTAGGCGTAGAGGGGCTGGTACTCGTTCCTGCCCCTTCTGCATGTGATCACGCACACGCTGAGCATTCCGAAAAGCTGAAACACAAAGACGGGAAAGGGCATTTGAGAATGGCTGAAGCTGGGAGGGTCATTATTGTAGACCATGCCACATTTTGCTCTGTCATCTGATCCCAGATGTACAGAGAAGAGCAGACAGGAGAGTGTATGGACTAATCCGAACAGGCTTGAGGTATGGCCAGGGGGAATGGTACCTTAATAATGGCGAACCCCAAAATGACCAGCATGGCGTAGCTCAGAACATCCTGCAGCAGCTGCTCAAGTTTGGCTTCACAACCCTGAACATGAACACAGACACACAGACACACAGACACACAGACACACAGACACACAGACACACAGACACACACACACACACACACACACAGGTCAAGGAGACTGTTGTAGAATGGGTTACTTCTAAGAGACTGGCCAAGCCAGTTAGCATCAAAACAGGAAATTAAAGAGAATGCATCAATTCATCATGGATTTTATCATCTTTGGCTAATTTTAAAATAGTGCCCATACAATAACTGTTCTGACATACCAATTTACATTCAAGTTCTATTCTAACATGCACTGTATACTCCTGCCAGTAGGTGGCAGCAACATGTGAGACTGAGGTGACCTGAGGCCAGCATATCCAAGAGAGATCACTGAATGATATCAGAAACGTTTGGCTGTTAAACAGAAATCTCTGTGATGGACAGCTATGAAAACAGGTAGAAAACCTTTGAAAGTGATTACAAAATGAAGCATTGGTCATAAATCTTCCCTATTATCATTACCATGTCCAACTGCTTTGTGTTAATAATTAAATCAACAGCCAAGCAATCAAAGTTAGAGTACATTTTCAATATACAGCATATTATAGTATATTCCTCAATTCAGCTCCACCAAGTTATGCACATTTCAGATGGAACAGCATGTAAACAAAATAAATGTTTACACATCAAGTGCTCTGACTGAAAACATCCTGATGGCTGATTATGCAAATGGGTCCACAGTTCAGCGACGCTGTCGTGTCTGGAATACCTGAACATTGAGCAGATCCAGCTGGTCTATCCGGCCTGTGCAAGCTGTGTGGTTTCCTTTGCAGCAGGAAGTGGGCACGGTGCTGTTGTGGCTCTGGAACCAGGGCATCCGGGTCCAGTCGGTGTAGTTCTGCACCCCGCAGCACTGGAGCTGTGTGGAAAAGGTGGGGGAGGGGGAAGAGAGAGAGAGACACCAGGTCACACTCAGAGATCATGTCTGTGGAATTCACACCTGGGGGAAAAGACTGACCAATGGCTGCTCATGTACTCGTCGGATATCTTGCGTCGCCATCTTGTGTGGATTCTCACATGCTGTGGATCACATGCTGGATGGTGGTGTTTGTTCCCCCACCCCCTCGAGTGCTGGCTGCAGGGTCAAAGTTGAAGCTGAGAGAACTCTCTCACCTGCTCCTGCAGATAGTCCACTGCCCGCGTTTCAGAGCTCTGGCCTTCGTACTTCTGGAACACGTCCGTCATTGTCTTCTCCAGGTCTCCCTTGATCTGTTTACATACATGCAAATCCAGAGTGCAGACACAAGATCACACTACAAGAATTCCTAGGACCGCTCCAATCCACATTACTTCACAACTCTATGAGAATGGTATGCTATCGAACACGTTAAAGGACGCCTGACAACTGCTATTCAGTGAAAACAACCAGCTTGGCAGTCACTCAAACTGAGGACAAACATTGCTTAAGAGATTTAAAAAAAAAAAAAAAAAAAAAAACAAAACACACACTGCTCTATATTCTGTTACAGAGTTAAGGCTAAATTGCTTTGTGGGTTAGCGGTCACGGCCAGCAGTAATTTAAAATTACCCTCATTGACTGCTGCTGTGTTTTCCCTTTAATGATAATGCTTGTTCTAGTAAACAAATGACATATTACAGAGATGTAATTTTCACTCAATAGCTGGCACGCTGTGAACAATAAGTGTATTGTGCGCATTGTGATCTCAGAGGAGTAAGTAGGATACAGATGATGTCTTAAGAACTGTCTGACAATGAGCTGTACTGAAACTTTGTTTCCATAGAAACATCTGTTGAAAACTGTATCATGGGTCCTTTTATTTTGACCCAGAAAAATAATTCCAATGTTATATAACCCATACAGTGGCAAATTACTTCCAGCCCGTGGCTGTGTTTGTTCAGATATATGCTATCATTTTAAGTTGTTCCTGTTCTCAATAAATTGCTTCGATATGGTCATTTCTACATTTGGAGAGACCATTTCCATATATTTACTTCAAAAAGACCAAGCAGATTGTCTTCTAACTAACAGATTTTCCACCCTTATTCACTATTTTTGCTTTCTCACTCCAATATGTGGTTATAATGTTGAGGGTCTAAGGGCACTAGAATCCGTGAAACATCGGCAATTGCCCATGTAAGAATTAAAAAAAATGTTACAGAAATTTCTGAAAGGGGAGCCTGAATGGTCACAGCAAAACGTATCTGACAATCGGTCATTCCATTGGAGTCACACTTGTAAAAAGATTATAGTAGAGCTCACTCACCCTGCCTCTGTAGATGAACCCAAACACAAAGGCCGTAATCTCTGCAGCCAAGATCAGCAGGATGATAAAAAGGAACTACAGAAAGAGAGAGAGAGAGAGATAAGGAAGAGACCATAAAAAAGGAGAAAGGGAGCTTGGTACAGTTAAAAACAATCCACACATACTGTAGATGTTTCTGGAAACATCTTTTGTGGTCACTTCCTCATTTCCAACAAGGGCCCAATATTTAGTGATTCCATAGGTGAAGACACATTCTTTCCGTTCTCGCCAGGTCATGGGGTCATGTTTGTGTTGTTTTCTCTTTGCACTGTGGCTTTAAGTACAGTTCATGCATGCAGGGCAGATGAAGCGAGATTTCAAAGAACGCTGTGTCAGCAGTCAGGCCTTTCCTCTTGTTGTTTCAACACGGCACTTCTCTGGTTCTCTACAGCCGCAGTCCTTACCCTGCCATTTCCTCAAACGCAAACTCGGGATATCTATGGTTTCCTCAGACAGAAGTTCCCTTGAAAACACCACCCTTGCTGAGTAAAGCTACTACAGAATCCCCCACACATTCACTGCTACGCTCAAAATGTACCTCCTTATTGGACCCTATATCAAATGTACCAGCGCCATTGAGTTCCACCTTCCACCCCACCCTCCGTCCATTCCTCCTATTCACCTACCAACACTCAACAAGACCCTGCCAAGAGAATCTATTCCTCCTGTTCACCTACCCACACTCACCAAGACCCTGCCAAGAGACTCTATTCCTCCTATTCACCTACCCACACTCACCAAGACCCTGCCAAGAGACTCTATTCCTCTTATTCACCTACCCACACTCACCAAGACCCTGCCAAGAGACTCTATTCCTCCTATTCACCTACCCACACTCACCAAGACCCTGCCAAGAGACTCTATTCCTCCTATTCACCTACCCACACTCACCAAGACCCTGCAAAGAGACTCTATTCCTCCTATTCACCTACCCACACTCACCAAGACCCTGCCAAGAGACTAAAGGGCTGCCTGACCTGATTTTATGGTCACACGCTCAAATGAACCAGAGCACGTTTACAGATACCGAACGGTCATAGCTGATAGTGGTATTCATTTCAACTGAAAATGTATTATTATATGCCATGGTTGGTGCAAAGAGGATTCAGAAAAAGTGTGTTTGAGGATATAGTGATAAGAACAGGATGAGATCAGGCCAAGTAGTTCGACTTAACATGCAGCTTAGAGTGTCTGGTACTGCATTAAGTCTGGACTTGGACACAGTAATGGTCTCTTCCTTAAAGTGGAAGAAATAGCCTCCGCACAGTAGAGTACTAATCCTCCTGACATTCCCCAATACTTACAAAACCCAGTCCGACTTTGGATTCTCTCAGCGTGGCACAGCAGCCCACGGTCCCGATGATGAACATCACCACGGCAACGCCGATGATGATAGCGGCGGGGATGAGGGTGTACTTGTCCTCCAGGAAGTTGTCGAAGTTGTTGTAGCTCCTCAGCACATAGGAGCCCACATAGGCAAGGGCACCCCCTGCAGCCTGGGAGGAACACAACACAATGACGGTGTGAGCTCAAGGACAGATCTCATTTTACTATTGTGTAGTTAAACATCAAGGACCTTCAAACTTCCCACTGTGTCTACCAGTGAGGATACCTCCATGCAGATAAGTAGAGGACCAAAGAATAACAACCTGAAAGCATCTTCAACAAGTAAAACATGTTCAGCACTGCTTCACACTCTCCAGACAAGGACAGTCAGTGACTTTTACATGATATGAATCACCAGACAACTTCCTGGACACATAATACAAGAACAGTATTGAGGCCCTTATACGTCTTTTAAAAAGATCATGGGATGACACTTGCTCAGGACAAGCTACAAATAACACGTGCGCAAGTTTCATATGTCCAAAGCCAGACCACAGTTTGGTTCTGGCTACGTGAGCTAATGTCAGCTCTGTGGCTTCGGGCCATTCCATCGTTCTGAAGGGATCCCCCACGTCCATTCCCACAGCACATGATCCGGCTCTGCAGCAATCAGATGCCAGTCATGTGGCCTGGAGGAGGGAGGGGGGAAGGGGAAGGGGCCAAGCTTCCCCTTAATCTTTCCTAGAACTGACGTCTCGTGCTTCAGATACAAAGGGGAAAAAATGAACACACAGTGGAACTGGATATATAACAACCACAAGCCGATCCGTGTGTGAAACACATTCCCTATAACATAAAACTCACAGACGCACACTCTCTTTGACACCCACACTGCACTTTGCAAATCACATTCCTCTCTGGAGAAGAATCTGAATTGAGCTCAAAGCAAAATAATTATAAAAATAAAAAAAAATGTAAACCCCCCATACTCTAATGATTATTCAGGACATTCCATGGAAACTTTATTTTCTGCCGCTTTATATCTATTTAATGTGTGCAGGATCTTTTACAGGCTGTCAGAATCAGCAATGAAAGCAGTTCAGTGGAATATATTCCACACTCCTGTGTGTCCCGAATAACCGTCTGTTGGCCATTTGCAGCAGGAAAACAACAGCAGCTTTTTATATTACACAGACTGCAACCATCAGTCTTCTCTTCAGAATACACATGAATACATGAGCCAGCTGTTTTTGTGCTTAGCTACATGGAAAACAGCACACTCAAAAAGATATCTCCACTATTTTATGCTGCAGGTCCTGATAAGATGGAGGGTAGACAGAATAAACAAAAAGTTCATTCTTTGCTGTGGTCTAAAACCTGTCATTCTATTTTTGCACAACTGTGACTTTCACTTCCTCAAAAGCAGTCCAGTTTTAGGTAAGAAACTGAAGTAGATTTTAGTTTCGCACAGTTGTCTTATGCCTAAATAATGGTTAGCACTACCAGAAAATGTCTAGGATACACAGTACAAAGACAACCATATTTTCTTCTCTTATATCCAAGTATTAAAGGATTAGCTGGATTTGAGGTATTGAAGGAGATTTTCACACATTTTTCCTTCTGTTAACTCGCGGTATTTTTCACAGTCTACCATATCTGTACCATTATCAGAGACATGACAGCCAAGATATTTACCTTTAAAAGATGTGCGTGTACACTTTTAGATAATCTAAATTATCAATGCTTCTCACAGTTGCCAAGCTGAGCCAGAGTTTCTGATATCCTCAGTAAGAGGTTTCTAATCGCCTTATTTAAGTTTATTTTGAACAATGAAAAACATTTTTACAATATAAATTTGAACTGAAACTTCAGGCAGTGTCCCTTTTCAGGACCATATATTGTTCTTTTTCCCTATAAATCAGGCTAACAGTGACAAGCTAACAATGATAAAATGCTAAAATAAGGTTAGATGATGTCTAATTTAAACAAAAAGAGTTGCTAACAGATCTTTACAGGACACCTGTGGTATGGCAAATTTGGTCACCTTCCCAAAGTCCAGACCATTCATTTCCTATAGTCCCTACTCTCAAAGGCTATTGTTATCTATGAATAGATGAAGTGGAAAAAAAAAACACAACCCTGTCAGTCAAATGGTGGTGATAATGAAGTGATCTGCAGCGCGATTGTCAGAAGACTGAGTCATGTGTTTTATGGCTGTATGGGCCTATCATGTGGTATGACTGTGACACAGTATGCCAAGTCACACAGGGGGTAGGGTGATGAGGGGACAGTGGAACAAGGCACTGGGGTTTGAGATTAAGAGGTACCACTCAAGTTTAAAGGGCTACTCTCGTATTTTGCATTAGTTCTAGAGATATCTCAACTAATTGCCAAAATGTCAGAGCATCACCTTTCTCTGTCATCAGACAAGAGAAAGCAGTCAAAACATTGTGTCCATACAAGCTTTTGGATTAATCTTGAATTTCAACTCAATTGGTTACTTTACTGTTAAGACATACTGAGAGCATTACATTTAGCAGCGACCTTTTGAATTACTTGTTTATGAAGGTATTTGACCGATTTATAGGTTTGGATCTGCCTATCAATCTTTGAGTCCATTACAGACTGTTAAGATGTTTTGCTTATGAGTTCTGTATATAAGGACTGATTTGAAGACGTTTCCACACAAAGCATCTCACAGGGTGGTATTAAAGTTGGACAGCTAGCTAGCAGCATGCTGAATTACGCTTCACTAACTCCCGCTGTCCTGGACCAAAAAAAAAAAAAAATCTGGTATTGATTATAATGAAATATTTGAAATAGACAAATGTATCAGACTTCAATTAAAAGGTAATCCCATTCTGTAACACATGGTATTGGTTATGATTGATCTATTTGGCCTACATATGCTACAGCACTCACCGGCAGTGAGAGTGAAAATGACCTTTGTGTGACTTGACCGTGTGTGTATTTTTCAGGACTGAAGTCAATGGGACTGAAAAAAAATGGAACCTTAAAAGGATTATTAGCATTACGGAATACACAAGAAAGGCTGTTCCTGCAAGAATCTGAAAACAGATATTTGTGTTTGCTCATTTTATTGAATAAGCAACTGTCCCAAAAGTATTTCATGACAGCACACTACAGTCCCAGCATCTGTCTGGGAGACAGAGAGACACACTCTAATTTTCCGCCACTTAAATCTGTAACTGGTTAAAAATTTTATTTCAGGATATCGTACAAAACAACAACCTAGATCTCATGTCTGAGGATGATCTGTTCTACAGACTGTCCGCACTTACAAACTGTGATTTTTCTCATGTTCTAATTTTCTAATGTTTTAATTTCTTAATCTTAACAGGGACCTTCAGAATCCTACATTTTTAAAAATAATTTCAGGTACATTACTGTAAATGAATGATATGTAACAGCGATTATTAAAATGAATGAATTAGTATGAAATAGTAAGGAAAATAGAGATGGTAAAAGTCATACCAAATTAATTTGTGATACAGCTACACTACTTATATTCTCTGAATGTAGCTAACTGCATTTTTTTGCTCTTAATGAGCCCCACTCTACACAGAAATACTGCTCACAAGAAACAAGCACATCGCCTTACTGGTTCACAGTGAATAAATTAAAATTTGTACACATTCAGTAATTTGTACACAGCTGTCACAACTTACAGGTCAGTGACGGGCCATGAGACTTCATCAATGAGATAGAGACAAGGTAATGACTCAGTCAAAATAATCTACCCGCCTTATTCCCATCTAAATACTCTTGTTTTTGACATGCAGCAGATAAACAACTCAATGCAAAATCCAAGAACTTTGACAACCTTGAATTTCCCATTCAGATTCAGCACATTCAGGCCTCTACTCATTAATGCAAATAATCAAGAGGTCCACAACAGCAAACACAGTACACTATTCTAATACATAACCATATTACATACAGAATCACCCACGTGACTCTGCATGTAATATGGATAGATTCAGGGACTTCTTACTGTACTTGTATATTCTGTATAATCGCTGGGTAGACTGTGCACCTTCAAAAGCACCATAAAGTGTAGAACTGGGAATCAGAAGACCTGAGTTGCCCTATAATACATAAATTAGGCCTACTTTCTAATACGTTTGTGTTTACTCAGCTATTCTTTTCTGCAACTTATTGCAATTTACTGGAATTCCTCCCAGTTGGGGGTACACTTGACCCTCCCACAGCGTGGCTAAAGACCCCCCCCGCGATGTGGGAGGGTCACCGGTATTTACTTCTGTGTTTAGTGAAGGGGGTTGAGTACGCTTTTCCAGTTTTCCCGAAAAGGCTGAAGTGAGTTTTGGTTTGTTTTTATTTCCTCTGGATGGTGTCCATTCCAAACTTGCATGTGACAACCTGATAATTGCTACTATGGTAAATACATATGCTGCTACAGAAAATGAAAAGATGGATTGACTGAACCATCCAGTTAAACTAGTTTTTAACAGGTCAAAATATTGTGACTTCACACTGTTTTGATACCCACATTCTAAAGTTATTATTACATATTGGCATGACATGGGCATGTCTACAACTGATATGGACATTTTTCTTGAAAAAAATCAACTCAATTTATGAATCCAATCTGCAGTGCATATTGTTTTCAGTGGAAATCAATGAAGTCAGAACAGAGAACCTTTCTGCAGTGAATCAAGTGTTAGGCCTACATGAGTCACCTAGCTCACCAGCAACTGACAAAATATGTTAAAGCCAAGCTATTACTAATGTACAGTATGAGCAAACTACAGCCAAAATCAGGAGTGCATTGTGGTTCTACATTGTATGTACCCCACCCGTGTCTATTCTAACTCTAAATATAACTGCTGCGATGGATTATTTGTTCTTTAGAAAAGTAAGGTGCATTCCACACTACAACCTATTTAGCTTACCATTCCATAATGGCCTACCATACCCTCATAAGGATAATGAATGATGCTGACCAACTGAATAACTGATTGATTAAAAGAAAAACTCAACCTTCCAAGCAGTGCTACAAGATCTTTTAACATGAAAGGTGTCCAGTAGACTTAAGGCCTCGGTACTCCTGCACTTCATTTGCATGTGCATCACAAAGCGGCATGCCTTTCTGCTGGATTCTGATGAATATTTGCCTGCTCCATTCATACTTCTTCTTGTGCTGTCATACCCCATTATTTTAACCCAAAACAGGGAAAGCCATCAAAACCAGTCGCTACCAAACTATGTAGCATTTTCATCAGAACACAAAGATATGGCTGACTGCTTGCCCTACAGTTTCCACTGTAGCAATATTTCAGAGATTATTGACCATCTACTCATAGAAGGAAAAGGAAACTTCCACATGGCTTCAGCCACATTCCCATCAGAAGTGTGAAGTCTCCGGTTAAAAACAAAGTTCTAGCAGTGAGTTATTGGGCCAAAGCAGAAGCTCTTCACACTTGAGCAGCTGAGCAGTTGAGATAAAATAAACAAGTCAGAAATTGTAACCAATGGTGTATCCTCCCACACGTGGCCAAACATTGACGTCTGTGGGCATCCAATTTGTTGGCCTTCGAATGATGGGAAAAACATCTCAGTAGACCATGCTGCAGGTACTTTACTTGTATTCTTTTTCCTCTGCAGACTGTGTTCAGTTCAGGTATAAATCCTCTTTAACCCTCCTGCATTTCCTCTTTGCACTGAGAGTAAGGATTCTCTGAAAGCAGTTTGGTGAAAAGCAGAGTTACATATCCTCATGTGTTCATTTAAAACCAGACAGTCACATGACCTTTACGCTGTCATGTTAAAGGAGACACACAAGTTGGGAATTTTGCGATCATTGCTGCATTGTCACTCCAATAAACATATCGAAGACCTCTGATTGGAAGAAAGTGTGGGCCTAAATTCTGTCAGACAATTTCTGAGAAAACCCATGACAGCTTATGACCCTCACAAAAGCACCCCAGTCTCAACGTACTGCTCAGAAGAAGCTAATTAATATGATTCAACAAATGGACTGCTTTTGAACTTTATGGAAATATACTTAGCCAACCACTGCAAACTTTCAATAAACTATCAGGACCCTACCTTTGCTAATTTGACCTGTGCTGGAGATTCAACCTGCTATTCTGACCTGTGTAAACAACACCCCTTCACCTCAGACAAAGTCATAATAATGGCCAATTCATTGATTCGCCTCATTCTAAACATCTGATCCAAACCCTAGAACCTTAAACGCCCGCTCCAGTAAACCTTACTTCTTGATTAATGTGAGAAATATTAATAAAACGCATCCAGGGAGAGGTGACACAGAATAAGCTCTAGGAAAAGTGACAACCCTTCATCTGCTCAGCTTTGGATATCTTTGTCACATCTGTGGAAGTCACAAAATGGACTTTTATGGACAAATATACTGCTTTGACATGTCTTATTTCCTTCTTGAAACATTATTGCGACACAATTTCTAAAACAAAGGATGTGAAAATAGTAATCATTAGAATGAGATAAATGGGTTATTCACTACATTGCAATTTGAGAGAAATATTTGGACAGGGATATTAATTTTGACTATGGCCTATATCAGGATCTTTGGAGATGTTTTACACAGAAGAGTGGACTATACTGTTTGAAGTTCTTTTTCACATCACTCAAAACAGAAGACAAAATACAAGTTTACAAATAAAGGGTCCTGAGGGGAAAACATTGTCCTTCAAAATTTAATACTAGCGGTCTGATAATTCCGGTATTTTCGTATTTACACAACTCAATGTTAAAATATATTGGAATTAAAGCAATATGGTCCAGTAATCCGGATATATGTACTTAATGCCATCAAATGTGTTAACGAGCCAAGTAAAATGTTTAAGCGACAAAACGTGTAAAGCATTCATTTATGAATTACCACACAAACGCAGGAAATGGGCCTATATACACACCACACAGGGTGGGTGTGCTTCTATGGGTCCATTTCCAACTGTCCAACCTACCGGACGTTTGATCATCTTTCTTTACCAACGTCGATTTCAATAAAACAACGAGTGAACGTAGCCAGTGAAGAAGCAGCAGATTATTTTCTTGTAGCTTTCCATTTTAGTTTTAAACATACATTTCCACAACAGATGTTTCACTTCCCTCTTGAAATAACCTCCCATTCTCAATTTCCCTCTATTTCCACTCTAATTGATGGGATATTTCCTCCAATTTTGCCAACCAAATACGGTGCAGCATGTGATCCAAGTTCTGCCATGTCAATATGTGGCGTCTGGCTGACTGCGTTGTATTGCAGCCTCACATACGGATCACCGCCACGCAGTACACGCTCCGCTGCTTACAGATTAATATCATATTCATAGTTGGATTGAAGAAAAAAAAAAAAAAACACCAATGCCAACAAGATAACGTATGATCCAGTAAAAACCTCGTTAGTATTCGTGGATGTCGTCAGAATATCTGGCGAAGTTGAGCAGTAAATGTGATCAATCCTAGAACAAACTCAGTCAAAGGGATGTTTTGACACCCTAACATGGACACCCACTAGCAATAGGTTACAATGTAAACGGAAACAGTCGATCCTCTCTTCCAGACAGTGTTCAAGTGGACCCGTTTTCCAGTCTTGATACATCTGATCGATAAACATAGCCTCCGTTCCAGCTGAATAGCCGAACATAATCGTATCAAAATGTGTTGATGTTAGGGTTTCACTGTACATTT
The DNA here is from genome assembly GCA_022829145.1 of Albula goreensis. NCBI lineage: Eukaryota > Metazoa > Chordata > Actinopteri > Albuliformes > Albulidae > Albula > Albula goreensis. The sequence goes on from CM040744.1 coordinate 8,244,406, forward strand.
TCTAAAAATTAAAACAGGCCGCTGTGAATTGCTAAGAGGCGCGCATAATGTAGGCTACAAAAGGTGACAAAGTGACATTCCTTGCGCACATGAAGCATACAAGTTATAAATACATCTGCCCGTTGTCGTTGGCATCCTGCGATTTTCACTGAAGCAAAGCTGGTACAATAGATAATTTCGGTTTTGACTGTACTATAACGGTTACCATATAGTTTCAGGATGTTCGACAGCCCACAAGAAGTGGTTATCATAAAACGTCCGGGCAACGGGCCTAAAAAAAGTGTGATTGAGTCAAACAAAAATGTTTCACTGAAAGTTACTCATTTCCTGAGAACAACTTAATGTAGGTAAAGAATCAATTACAGTCAAATTAATAACCAAAGTAATAAAAACACAACTTTATGATAGTTATTTACTCTTACAATATGTCTATCGTCATCACGCATGGTTTACCTGTAAACTCCTCGGAGCACACCTTAACGTTTACTACACAGTTACAGCCTAAGGTTCAACCAAATCCAGACCTGAGAAGCACAAAATCTTACCCAAAATATCAAACTCAGAAGTAAGAGAACAGTCTTCGACGTTATAATTCCACAATCCATTTTTATGAAGTTGTCTTGATCCCTCTAAGCGGTTATATGAAGCCTATAGACCTAATACTAGCCAGCTAGCAGCCTTTTGTTACTTCCGCGCAACACAGATTTTATCAGATGCGGTGCAGGGCTGCTGGAGCAGTGAGCAGTGAGCAATGAGCGGATGACGGGGCTAGACTTTTGACTCACACAGTCACATGATTATGGGGAATTGGGGGGATAGTCCTACTGCGGACAGTTAACAATCAATTTGGCCAAGTGTAAGCAAAGCGATTTAAGGGACCGGCATTACACGTGTCCTAGTAAAGACTTACTTAACGTACTGATGATGTGACTTTAAGCATAAACACAAGCATAAGAGGAAAAAAATATACACGGACTACATTTTCCTGCAAACTATTTGCTTCACACGATTTCACACTTGGATGAATGGTCACGTTCGTGATATTACGACAGAATGCAGGCATGCTGAACATGGATTGAAATCAATGGCGGCTGGTGAACTCAAACCAGGGGAGGAACAAACTTTACCTTTATATCTATCATTATGTCCAACTTGTTCCCATTTATCCGCCTTGATTAACAATAAAACAAGTAATTCACGGTGTAATCAACACCAGTTGATGTAATTAGATTAAAAACACACATGGATATAACAAACGAAACACAAGTTTGCAAAGAACAGCAATTCCATTACAAAATTAGATTGGTAACCGTTTACTCTATTTACATCAGCTGGTGTCGATTACTCCGCGAATGAATTGACTTATTGTTAAACGAGGGGAAAAAATGGGAACAGGTTGAAAGTACTGATAGTTTTAAAGATAAAGTTTGTTCCTCCCGTTGTGAGCTCACCAGCCGCCACTGATGGAAATCCACAAAACTTTGATTATTTTCATTATATGAAAGATCAGCTCAAGAACTGGGAAACTCACCACCAGCTGTTATCCCAGTCTCATCGGTTGAGTGCAAGAGGTTTGTGTGTGCTTCATGAAAAAAGGTTACAAACATCAGATCTGTGATTTCTCACAAAGACCACTTTGCATCAGTGTGTTGACTTGTTCAGTTCTTTCAAGCCTATTGATACAAAGAATGTCTCTTTATTGGAATAATACCCCCTCTTTTTGGGATTTTTTGTCTGTTTATAATATACCCCTGGTTACTATGTCTTATTTAGACAATGTTTTTGATATTCTCAACTAATGTGTACTGAAGTCATTGTCCGTTGTTTATTTCTGCAATAAAAAAAGGTTATAGGAGCAATAGGCTCCTATAGACAAACAAATAACTGAGACATACTTGAATCACTCACAGTAAAGTGAGATAATTCACTTTATAGAGGGTGTGTCTCTGATTATCTTAACTGTGTATTTGGTGAGCCTGTCCATGAAAAGCCACACCTTGACCCTTAACATTTTGAGAAGTATGGAGCAGTTTCAAGAATTACAGACAAGTTGCCTTTTTTAACAATGTTCAGTGGTATAACAGTTCAGTTTGATACCTGCTAATTATTTCAACATGGAAAATTGTGGCAGGTGAATCAAATGTTTAAAGCCAGAGCTGAATCTAGAGCCTTGCAAGAAGGGGTTAACTAGTAGCGTGTATTTCAATGGGTCTTTATGACAGGTCTAGTATAACTGGTTTGACTTCCATTTGAAACATTGGTGTTGTTGAAGGTTATGGGCACTATTGGTAGTGGACCTGCTATTCCACTGAAAGGTGACTCAGGAAGATTGTTTTTGAAACTGCAGTTCAGTCAAATTTTTGTTCTATGTTTTTGAAAGTTAATTCAATTTAGCGTCAGCTGAATGACTTTAATGTAATGCAAGATCATAAACGAAAACCAACTACTACATGACATCTTAAATGTGCCTAAATGAAATCTGCACATGCATGTCATGGCAAAAGCAGATTAAGGTTTGATTATACTCTTTCTGTGCTCTGTAGGCTCTCTTAAGAGCCTGTTTCGGTATAAGCCCTTAAGCTCTCACATGCTGTTGCGTGACATCATTACACATTCCAGAGACTAGGAGAGAAAAGGGTGAATGAGCTGTAAGACTGTAAAAAAGGTCATATTGTGCATCTTTTATCATTACTGGTCAGTGTCCTCATAGTTACCTAATGATGGTATGACATCAATATGATGTACTTCTCTGATAATATGTCCTTTGTGGTGTTTTTCAGTGCTTTACATTATTCTTGTAGAGACCTTTCATCAAGCAAACTGAATGTTTGATTGTTAAGAATGTGTGCTTAACAGTGAACTGACTCAAAATCATTGGAATACAATCTGTATTCCAGTACAACTCAGTAATTACAAAAGGTGTATTTTATTGTTTGCAAATATGCAAAATTCTTAATTCTTAGTTTTTAAAATAATTTGCTAATTTCTAAGAAAAAGTTTGCATTCACATGACTCTTGATCACAAATAATGAAAGCTGTCTTTCCTGTTTGAATATTTACTGCCTTAGCTGAACAGTATTTTATAAATAAGCATTTATTCATCAGTTTAAATTCAAAAATGTATTGGTTGTGTTTCAGTGACTTTAGACACCCAAGCTAGGTTGGTTTATTTGTGTCTTTGAACTGTATCATCTTTAGGAGCTGGTCACAGCAGGAATTACTGCTGGAGAAAACAAATTACCAATCAGAAGAATTCATTCAGTCTTAGATGGAAGCTCTCTTTAGCTATTATATTTGTAATACCAAGGTATTACATTCATTTGTGTAATAGAAAGATTGTCACTTCTTTGAAAAAATTAAGATAGATTTACATCAGTTAATTTCAATCCTTAATTTATGAAACTAACATTGTTTATTCCTCATTGTATTGCAAAGGAGTCATGTAATTGTCTTACAGTTGTGCCATCTGGTGGACATTTTGTGACATGCCATGTGAAAAGTGGATGACCTTGGTGCTGAATTGGGCCTGACTTTTCTGTTATGTTGAACACTTACTAGTAATATATGATGCATGTTTAATCCTGACACAGTAAAGGACGTTATAACAATTTTCAAAAGGGATAAAAGCAATTGTTCACTCGAAAGGTTACACCGCTGTGTACAGAGACAAAAAAAACAGCTCTTTCTTAAAGAGGAAGGAAAGCACATTTATTGAGTTCAGGAAAACAAAGAATACTCCACATTCAGAAGCACACTAACATACCCAAACATCCTGTCATTCATATGATTCAATATGATTTTTAAATTACTTTTCCAAAGGGGTTTTAGGATAGGGATGGTTCAATGGAGGGATGAGGAGAGTGGTCGGCGGTCGGGAATGGGTGGGTGTGTGGGGCTGTCAGGATAGGATGGAGAGGGGTCATGGGGATGATTTTTGTGGGTTAGCGGTGTAAGGAGTACATTTATTCCCACTCTGTGGCAGACTGAACAGGAACCTGGACCCTAGGTGACCCCAACATCACACGTGTCCACAGGAGGAACTCTTTGTGAGGGTCAGCTGACCACATCAATGGAGAGGGACAAAGCTGGGCTTATGTGCTGTCACATGACTGCAGGAAAAGACTCTTTTTGGGCCTGTTAAGCCCAGCTGGACACTTTGTCTGTGTGTATACATCTGTGAATGAGTGTGCATGTATATAGCCCTGAGACCACCCTTACAGGGACTTCATCCTGGGTGATGAGGGGGAGTAGGTGCAGATATAATTATAAGGGTACGCCTGCCATAAAAGCTACTGGCAAACAGCAAACAGTTCGTTGGCTCTCCCAGACATTCAAGATGAAAGGAAGAATAATTGACACTCAACTCCTTTTGTGCCTGTAGGGGGTTTGCATGACAACGGGCTAACAGGAATAGAGGGTCATAGAGTGGTTCTGGCAGAATCCTATTGGATGACTGAAGGGCATTGGGGAGTGGAAGGGGTTTCTCAGGAAGGTATTTAAGGGATGCTCAGTGATACGTTTGGGGAGCATTGCTTAACAAGCTCCTGGTGGCCATAGTCAATTCTGGAATAACAGGCTCCATAATGAACATGACACCCTGTTTTGCACTTGAGGAAATCAGTTACTAAGTGGCAACATGCAGGGAACACGTCACAACTGAAATAACTGCAACAAAAACACATATGTGTCACCTGACTTTCTGTCCCTCATAAATTAACTCCTTCCTTTCAGTGGAGGGTTAAATAAAATGAAAAAAGTGTGATTGGGGAAATTATTTCCCCAAACAGGCCCTTGAGAAAGCCCTCCCACTCCCCAGCCCTGATCTGAGCTCGGTTTAGATAAGGCTTGTTTGGATATTAAACTCACTGAACAGAAAAGCTGTGAGTCTTATGGATGGTGCTACGTTGGGTAGTTTTTTTTTGCCATTCTTATGTCATTTTTATAAATGTGGGGATTTCATTCAAGGTGGATTTGTTTTCTTTATTCGTTATGCACACTTCCGTGTCCCTGTTCAGGACACTTTTCAAGTTCTTCTGCCCTCCAGTGATAAAATATTATTACTGCTTACGCCTCTGTCGGTTTCCCTCTCAAATTTCCCAGGAATCAAACCTTGGAAAAAAAGAAAAAAAAATACAGCCTAAAATCTGCATCTGAGTTTCAAAATTGTATCGTAGTTATTCCCTACTGGAAACATGGAGCTGAGATACATGTATCGATAACCTATGCGATTACAATAAAATGGCCTTGTTCTTCCTAACGTTTTGGAGAGATATGCACCATGAAACAACATTAACCCCATGAAATAGTGCATAAACGTCTGTATACTAGTGATAGCAGATATCATGAGCGTGTTTGCATTATAGAGTTACATTGATGGTTGATTTCATGAAATAGCGCACAGACTGTACTGGTCATTTAAATATTCTCAGATTATTGGTCTATGGTAAATGTCTTGGATATATTGCATTAGTTAGGTGGGCAGTTAATTACTCGATAATTACTCAATCAAGTGGTTTTATTTCGGTCATTTCAGTTTACCAAGGGGTCAGAACTAATGATATGAGCCGAGTTTGTAGCCTTATTTCATGCGTTAAAACAGGCTAGCCCACTTTTAATAAGCGCCAATGCCATCCTCAGAACGCGCATAAACGGCTTTTACCCACACGTCACCTGTTTCTTTGCTGAGGTCAGTGATGAAAAGGCGTGAAAATGAAAATGACCTGAGTTTTGGGGGCACTTTCACATTCTGGATAGTGGTTTTTTATATCGTAATTATAATTAAACGGACATAATAGTATAGTAATAATTTAAAATATAATCTAATAACTTTTATTAGAGTTAAAATTGTACTTTAGTGCCGGGAAACGACAAACGAATAAACAAAATAATGCTGAGTAAACATAATACTGCTATAAAAGGGTAAAATATCACATAACGGCATGTTTATGTCTGACTTATGAAAAAATGCACACAACACCGATGGGTTTATACATATCCAAAATTTTATAAATACTGAAGCATGAGCTTTAAAAAAGCATACATTTAGGCTATTTTACGATAGCCTGCTGTATTGAATTCCAGTTTCTCCTTTGCTTATACTTAAGAGCATGATAATATATTTTTAAAGCAACCGAACAACGAGCAGCAGATATTTTGGAGAAGGAATATTTTGCGCTCTTGAACAGAAAACCTGGGGTGGCTCTAAGAAGAGCCTTTGGGATATAGCTGTCGGGAAATGTCACTGTCCAAGCTCAATCACTCACGGCGCGGCAGCTTTGGCTCTGGTGCTTTTGCGCTTCGTAGCCTTCGGCTTGGCCTTCGTGGTCTTCGCCTTTTTCGCTCTAGGCTTCTTGGCTTTTTTCGGGGACTTTGCCTTCTTTGCCGCCGACTTCTTTCTAGGCTTTCTTGTAGATTTCTTTGCCGCTCCTGTTTTCTTCGCTGCAGGTCTCTTGCCCTTCTTAGGCTTCTTGGCTTTGGTTGGCCTCTTCTTCTTGATAGGTTTCTTCTTGGCAACAACTTGCTTCTTGCTGGCTTTGAATGAGCCAGAAGCGCCAGATCCCTTGGTCTGGACTAGCCCCCCTTTGGTCACCAAACGTTTGATAGCCAAGTTGACTCTGGCGTTGTTCTTCACAACATCGTAGCCACTGGCTGCCAGTGATCTCTTCAAGGCCACCAGAGAAACGCCGCTTCGCTCCTTGGATGCAGTTACAGCCTTCACGATCAGGTCAGACACGCTTGGGCCAGTCACCTTAGATCTAGCCCTCTTCTTTGGCGTCCTAGCCGCTGGAGGTATTGGAGGAATTGGAGCCGTGGAAGACATGATAGCTTTTCAACGACGATAAGAGTATGTCCGCAAACGCCCTACAAGTGTCAGAGTGTGTCCTGTGGGTTCGAGATTGACTGACTTTATGGTGTAGATGAGAACCCTGTAGACTCAAGCACTTATTCATAGGCGCCTTTTTTCATTATTGATAGTTGTGTTTTCTACCTTTAGCAAAAAGGTTAAATCTAACCAGAAAATGGGATTGAAGTCTTTTCAATAGTACACCCAATCATATATAAAGTACCATGCTTGCTATCAGAACATTTAATTTAGGTTTTTAAAACAAAACCTTTGTTGTTAGTGTATAAAATGTATAGAGCTGTCCGGTAAGTTGACTTTTGCGCACTGCAGTTTTCCAAATGTTTGTAAAATTATTTAATGGAAACAATAAAGCAGACAGTTCAACGATGGCTCGTATCGATTGAAAAAGTATTAGGTTTTTTCCTCATTGCAATTAGTATTTGTGTTTTGATTAATTATTACATTTATATACTTTGAAAAGACCCAAGAAAACACAACCGTTTCTGCCTCAAGCAGGGAAGCACATGACATGCATTTTGGAAACTGGAAACAAGCAATGTTTTGTTACATTATACAAGGTGTCATACAATTTCCCCTTTTCAATATTTAAGGTATTTTATGATGAGTCTTAAACATATTAGCATTAGGCTAATCATATATAAAATATATATGCATTATTTTACATGTAAAGTCTACATTGGAAACAGTTTTGTAAAATGAATCTATTTTCTGCTAAAAACGTGGATATAAGTCACTTATAACCTTCAAATAAATTGAATTTACTTCATCATTTATCATCAGTGCATGATAACAAAATGCGCATTTACCCAAAGCTGTGCCTAAAACAAATGGGAATAACCTGTGTCTTTGGCTGTACGCTTAGTCATATTTATATGAACCTGTTTATAGGACCGTAAAATATATTCTTATTTTAATCAACCATTTGTTGACAAAATTGTTATACATAAAAGATTAGCCTTTTAATTCAGGCGGGAAAAGTATGTCTAACAGAATCGTTATCACGTGAACCGCAGACACATAAAAAATTCTTGAACAAAATTGCAGACTGCATTGTTATTTTAACAAATACCCGATTCGTTACAAAATTGCATAATTACGCTTCGCCGCAGGTGAAGATTCAGTGGAATAAGTAGGAATGGGATTTTTTTAACAGGGCAATAACATGCATCTGCCAATGTGGATGATGCACAAAGTACAAAGTGATGTGCAAAGTATCCCATTTTCCTCTTTTAGGTTTTATTCAGATTTGAATAAAGCAACGGTACACATTTGGAGATGTAGTCAGATATTAGATGAAGCTTAATTAATTGAATATATAGGTAATGTATGGATAAACCAATTCTTTTTGGGCCACTTTATTTTTGACGTACATTTGCAAAGACGATGGCCATAATTGTACAATAAAGAGGTGAATAAAGTTTTTCATTTTCGTTACAGAAAAAGAAACTAGCGTTCGACGAAAATGATACGAACGTGTAATGACATTAAAATGATTGTTTTTTATGAGTGTTTTTTAAGCCAAAGAGAAATTACTCTGACATACTTACACCCCAAAACGTTTTTAATTATAGTTACATCTATTTCATCATTTGATATGAAGTTTTTTCATTCGCACTTTTATCCTTAGACATTTCCACATCACCCTTCATTTTTTGCAACGCCAACACGTCACAGATATTAATCATTTTCATCCTACCCCGAAACTTGTGCATTTTGATGCGTATCCAAGAGTAACTCAAAATATACTGCAGCAGTTCATATTCCCTCAATCAATCAATAGTACACGTACTGTGTTTCACGTGTAAATACACGTTTTGTAATTAAATATGCAGGCTGACTGTCGGATCCAGGCACAGGTTACATTCATTTTTTAATGCATACTCAGCAAAAATCAACGAAAATCAGTAGTCATGCGCAAAACGCACTGTGGTAAAGCGTAGTAGTTGCAAATAAAAAGCACAGCCTTCGTCTTACATGGAAAAATCGTATGATTCCGTAGTTTCATGTTAATAGCAACAAATGTTTTAATGTTTCAGGGCGGATGCTGCCAAACAGTGTAGCCTACTTATACTTCAATATTGTTGCAAGTTTTTTTCTGGTTTTTTAATTCTTTGCTGTAATTGTATATTTCTCTTTAGGTGGCTTGCATCGAGTTAAATTTCCGTGTCCTCATTTACTCTTATCGGGTTAAGTAGGTCGACAGTGATCGAGTCACGCCTACCAAGGCGTTATTTTGACATTCTACAAATTTCGTATCGGAAAGAGGATTTTGTTCATTAGGATTCACAGACAAGTGTTTTCGTCCTCTGGCAGCAACTCATCCACTCAGTTAATTCAGCACCTGAACTAACTGGACAGCAAGTACTAGGGTGGTGAAGATATTCTTGTATTGTATTGTTCTGTAAATACGAATTACCTAGGCATCTTCAAAGTTAAAAATCAGGTAGCCTATATTCTTCTGTAAATACGAATTACCTAAGCATCTTCAAAGTTAAAATCAGGTAGCCTATTGAGGTACCTTACTAATTGCCCCGAGTCACAATTGTGGAATATTCTCAGTGAAATGTTTGGGAAAGCGTCTATTCATTGGCTAAACAACCGAACATACTAACAATTATGAAATAGCATTGACTCCTCGGGGACAGCTCTTGACCGATCGTAAAGGGGAAATAATATGCGGTCTTTCCGTTGAAATTAGCCTAAGGGTGTGACGCAAAATAAAATTCGTTGCAGCTCTTATCTGCGGTGAAAACGTGCTGTTAGTGTGCGCGGGCTCACCCTTGCCAGCTAACTTGCAGGCCGATATTTTGTTAATTAAGCCAAATGTATTTAAACTCTCATAAAGGGAAACCTCATAACACATTTTATTGAACTTTTGTTGTCATCTCTGAGGACACTGCGTGCAAACTGACCCAAGATGGCATATTATAACAGCCAGGTGATTATGCGCGTTTATTTTTAAACTTTAAACGTATATACAAAATGAATAAAAAATAAAACGGTTTTCCTGCATTAATCATCAAAACCCTACATATGAATGTTCATTTAATGGACATAGGAGGATTCATTAGAAATTTGACATGCATTAAATGCCAGCATGCACTGGGGTTTGAGTAAAAACGAATGAATGATGAGTAAAGGGATATGGACAATGGACCAGTCAACTCAAGCTTTCATAAGAATTCATTCATTAGAAATCCCCTCTGAGCTATATGTTTTTCTGATCTGTGTTTTACCATGGATGCCATTTTTATAGGATCACTGCTTTTTTTTTTTTTTTTTTTGCGTTTCATCTGTGTTACCACAACTGTATTAATGTAAACTGCACCAGTGGCTAAAGATGCAGTTTCACATTCCCACTGTCTTCTGTAACAGTTCCGTTACCTATCATACAATTTAAAAGTACTGTATTTTATGAAGTAATATGAGGTTAGGCAGCCAACAGTAAGACCACTTCCTCCCACTCACTGTACATCGACTTGTCAAAGCTGTCATTTACCTTGCCAAACGAACGAGAAAAACATTTGATGAAGTAAATCGTTGAAAAGCTGGAGTTTCATAGTAATTTACTTTTCACAACCATTGACAGCACAAGATTAAATAATAGTTAACTTGCTGATAAGAACTATAAATTAGGTTAGACCAATATTATACAGTAGAAATGTGCATATGTGTATGTGCCTTGTTACAAAGACAGGCTACTATAATTATGAATCAATCACTTCTTTATTATTGTTGTACCCTGCTACAGCAGAAACTGACCACACACATCTTAATAGCCAACATCATTTTCAATAGTATGGCCTACAACCTACAACCCAAGTGGGTGTTCAACTCTGCCAGGAGTTTAATTTTGGACCAATATCATGGCAGAGTCTACACAAACAGAATCCTGACAATCATGACAGCTTCTTGAAATGTCCATTATACGTGATAAAGAAAATATTGATACAACAACTTCATTCTCTCCATTCCCCTGCATCGTATTTGATCATATTCAGCACCTGACAAACAAGGTAGTGTTCCAATACCTCTACATACATTTCATACTGAAACTGCACACTTGCGAAATAGAATCTGTGAACTTGCATAAACTTCCACCACTCTTAGCTAAAACACGTTTCAATAAAAAAAAAAAAACTTTATTTCCATAGCTTCTGAGTCTATAACGTGCTCAACATGACAACTGACCACAAAATATTCAGTCCAAATATTACTTCCTGGGTTTTCCAGTGACTTGGTAATTCAATAAACATAACACTTCTAGACATTAAAATACTATTCTGATGCAATCCTCTTCCAAAATGTGGAATAATAATAGTATTAATAATAATAATTGTTATTATTAATAATAAACTATAGCTCAGTTATGTCAGCAGCCTTTCCTCTCCTTTGTACTAAAAGGGACACTACACTAATACCACCAGATGAAATGCCTACCACTTTGACTGAATTTCACATAAACTTTCTGAATACTTACTCATTGGAACTAAGCATAGTTTTAGAAATGTCAACTGAGGTAAACCTGTTAAACCCATTATAACCACATATTTCCACACCAAACCGTTTTCACTTCCCACCTTCTAGAAAACAAAACTGACGAAATATCCTTTAGCTTGTGGTACAGAATTATTTCTCATAATACACAAAATGCATTATTTGTAATTCACATTAGTTGAACACAGCACTTCATTGGCTAATACACATGTACCTGTATATCACAAATGTTTGCATACAGACAGAAAACTGGTCCAACTCAATGAAAATACTTCCAGCCTTTAAGATGCCTCACATATACATACATACATACACACATGAAATTTGTAAAACAGCAAAATGAGAGGCAGATCACTAGGCATCTTGGAAGATTACCAATCCTTTTCACTCGTTTCTCCGCCATTCGGATATTACTAGAGGAATAGCAGATTTCCATAAAGTTTATCAGCTGTGCATATTCTATGCGTGGGTGGAGGTTTTTCTCACTTTGACGCAACCAGATGCTACATGGCAGCATCGTCCTTCAGAGAAACAGCAAAACAAAAACAAACAGTCAATGTACCTAAAATATAAATGTCTTTTCACAGATGTCATTTAAAGTTATTCCAGCAGATGTAATGGACCATCAGTACCTGTGATTTCTTCCTAGCATAACCATGGGGTCTAATCACTGCGAGAAGCAGAGATACAATGCTGAAATTATATGACGACAAAGCAGACTTTTAAAAATGGTGCAAGGACTATGTTAATTTTTACATAAATGCACTTATGATAAACAGACACTGAGTGGTGTTAAGCTCTCACTTGCAATAACACTTTTTTAACCAACTGACACTCTCTGTTGTGTTGTCCTGTTAGTTTTCCCAACTCTCATTCTGGAAATATCAGTGAAGGGACACTCAATATGAATATAGCTGCATGTAGCGCTGCTGATTGTTGCCTTGTGGTTGGACTAATAAAGATTGAATCTGCTGCAAAATGCAAGACCAATGGAGACAGGCTCAAGCCCAGCCAACAATCTATTGGTCAGTAACTCCTACGCATCGGTACTGTTTTTATTCTTAAAAATTCACCTGAGATCTGTGACACTGTGCAGTACATGACAGTCGACTGGCTAACCTTCAGTGCCTGTTTTTTGTGTATGAAGGGGATTGGCTGCGCCATGCAGATAAAAAATTAAGACCCACCCTTAAGGTGTATTTGTCCCACCACTATCCCACTGTAACAGAGGGAATTTGACAAAGATCTGGCAACCAAGAAAGAGGTAGACTGTTCCCCCGACGTCCGACCACACCCACCTACACAGTTTTACAGCAGCGCAACAAAACCGTTGATCCAGGATCACGCCCACAACCCTGTCAGCCTTACCAACCAGAAACTCAGCACGACATGCACTTTGTTGTTATACTCATTAGCTGCTTGGTCCTGGCCAGAAGACTTCCCCGTTATGCTCAAGATTTCTTCGTTTACCGAGGGGTGTTTCCCTCGCCACCTGTCTAAGGCTTGCTCAGTGGGGGTGTCAAGCCCCGGCTCAGTGTATGTAAAAGAAGCGCAATACCAATTAAACTAAATTAACTGAATTGGCATTGGACCCTGTGTGCCTTGAACAAGGCTATTCAGCGGATCTTATGGAGAGAAGAGAGCCTAATGAGTTTCTTTGCAAGGCATGGAGGATGTCAAGCATTAGGGATCAACAGTTGTTGAGTAGTCTGGCCCGCAGCTCCTTGACTCTGGGGCTCTCCTTGACGCTGCCCACGTCGATGTTGTAGACGGTGGTCTGCAGGAAGGTGTAGACGCTGCTCAGGGCCTCGTCGTACGACAGGCCGAACACGAAGTGCGCTTTGAAGAGTTCGTCAAAGGCCCCAGGGAGCAGTTGGCCTGGCAGGGGAGCAGGTGGTGGTCCAAGGCCACGTAGAAGCTCTGGATCTGGTCCCGCCGACAGCCCACCGCCACCAAATATGGCTGCCGTTGGCCCTCTGCACTGCCTGGACGCCATTCTGTTCTGGACTGAGAACAGGAAACCGAGCCGATGTAAACCACAACAAGCCACCGTATGATGCTAGCAAGCTACGTTACTACAACTGCTTGTGTGGTTTTGTCAATGCCAATGGCAAGATTTGTTTTGCACTACCTTGTAAAACTGGACAACACGGTCGACCGCTTCACGAGCGCTGATTTTGGCGGATTTTCTTCCTCCGGGTGGTGGAGGCAAAAGATGAACCAGCAGTAAAACAGAGGCCATGTCGCTGTCCCAGCCTGTGGAGACAAACCCATATGAATTCACTGAATCAATCGTGAAAATATTGGCAATACAGTGATAATATATATGTAGGTGCAAATAAGCATTATGTACCCAGCACTTCAGGTACATCCTGTTCGCTGCTTGGCTCGTATTCGGCACACTTGAGCAAGTTATGCAGGTCAGGAGACTGTGTGAGGGACTTGGCCTCCTTAATGACTTTGGTCTTGAAGCAGCTGTCCCAGTTCTCCAGAAGTTTGCAGGAGGTCTCCAGCCCAAATAATAGAGTAAAATCCTGATTTACCTGCACAGCATAGGGGAGGAATATGGTGCAACAGCCAAATGTTTTAATCATGTTAGAAATAGGCAGCATGCATTTTTATGACACAATAATGCATAAGTGACACATAGTTAAATACCAGGTGCATTACTGCCCTCTACTGGTTTGGATAATTAACCATGCTAGCATCTGGGTAGTAGTAGCAAAATCAGATTCCTCCATTAAAATCCAACATTATTAACCAGAACAGGTACATTATTAATTCTGTGCAGTCTGGGTGGTCATGTCAAAAGCATAAATTTGAAATAAATCAAGACAAATGGAGAGACAGGATATCCACCAGGCTTAGAAATTAAGACTAAATAAAGGTACCGCCACAAAATGCAGAATTAGGACACTGTGAGTTGAGAAACATGAGCAGCAAATGCCACACATAAGAGGTAGGCATGTTCAGTGAAAAACTTGATGTCATTTTGAGTTGAATCATAAGAGGAACTCACCAGCCCCTTGGTGTCCAGAAGTCTGGGGAAGGTTGCTAGGACGGTACCGGTCTTCTGGGGGTCGTGGACCAGCTGCTGGCGGTACTGAAACGTCTCCCTCATCTTGAGGAACACCTGCTCCTGGTCAGTGCACTCGGCCATGTACAAAATGGCCTCTTCGCACACCTCGCCCTGCAGCTGCTGCCCGAGCTGGGTGTGCCTCTCGAAATTCGGGCCCCTGCTGACGGTGGGCTTCTGCTCCCCTCCGCTCCTGTGGAAAGTCTTACGCTGCACCGTCTTCAGGCGCCAGGCCAGGTACCCCGTCCCATTCTGGACATCATAGAAGTGCTCCTGCAGAACAGACCTCGTCAATGAGCTACCGTACAGGAGGACAGCCCTGGTTTTCTTATATATTTCAGCACACTTCTTATTAGCATATTCCCAAATACAGAATGCTGAATAATAATTAAAGACATAACCTTCTGTTGCCAAACTGCCATTGAATACTGGAGGATCCAGACTATTTCACTAAGTGCATGCATCCAGTCAGCATCGATTTCAATTACATGCTGTGAACTACATGTTTAAGACGTCTAACTTAAGACAACTAACACGTCTAACTTAGAAAGGCCACCTGGGAGTCACATTACCTTACCAAATTTTAGTAAGCCGTGATAGCAGGAAAAATACTGGGCAACACACCACAACCCTGAACAGACTGCAAACTTACGTAGCCTTTTTTTGGAGAAGGGATCCTTCAAGGACGGGAACAGTGTAACAATGCCTAAAGCGTAGAGTTCTCGTATATTTTTGGGAGGAATTCTCCTAAGATAGAAAAAAAAGGTTGCATAATTTTTTTTTTAACATCCAGAATTTTTTTCTGAAGTCCTTTCTTTGGTGAGAGGAACAATTTATCTTTTGAGCTTTGTGAGTTTCAGATTCAGAGTGAGTGGATACTGAGGAACTCTTGCTTCAGATGTGAACTAAATGTTTACCCCTGTGTTTCAGTCATGTGAGCCACTAGAATGTTGATCAGGTGTCTCCTGGTGGTGTCGGTCAACGTCCCCTTGGCCCGGTACTCCTTCACCACTCGCTCCCCATCGGGTCTCCTGGCCAGAATCGCTTGGACCAACTGCACAGAAACCCAAGGAGAGCCACAACATAGCAATATGAAACAAAGCACGGTTAAGTTTCAGTAAGGAAATCTCTGGCGGGTCAGTAAGGAAGTCACTGCCAGTGAAGTATTGACAATAAACATGGCATGCTGTGGGTTGGAATGTATCCAGCTGTCTTGATCATTCTGATTCTTTCTTGTCCCTTGAATGCAGCGCACCGATGTGTGCACTGAGCTTCCTCACCTCTTTGGCCTCTGCGGCCATGTTGTCGACTTCAGGAACGGGGCGAGGTCTTTTGGCCGAGGAGCGTTTCCCACCGCGAGATGGTCCACTTTGGCTGGCTGATGGTATTACCGGTACATCTGGGCAAGAGCCAATCACCATGGGAACCACAGGGGTTATCGGGGTCACGGAACTACCTGATGAAACCATTAGACAAGTTCTGAATTCAGAGTAAAGTCTGGAAAAATATGAATTGCTTGTGCTAATATGTGAATACAGTAATTACATATTAATTTAATATTTATAAATACATTTATAAATATTGATTGTTTATTGATATGATTCCACTCTTAAACCCATTGTGAAATGACAAGGTGTTGCCATCATCTACAATTTGCAGAGATATTTGCAGAAGAAGAAAATCATTAAATAGGAGAAAGGAAATCATACCGCCTCTGGCATCTTTGACACCATAACATAAATCAGGTTTGGAATCAAACATCCTTGGGAAAGCTTCAGTGTCAAACATCAGGTCCGACTCTTCAGAGAAGTCAATGTTTTTCCCAACTACAAATGCAAGGAGAAACTGGTATTTGGATCTATTTAAAAGTTGACATTTTCCACATAATGGCTCAGAATGTTTCTTTCAACTTGCCATATTAGCCGAAACCCAATCAAATGTTTGGTCTCGTAAAAGCATATGTAATTCAATGGACTTCAGTCTTTTTAATGCTACTGTATTTGAGAAGAAAAAGGGCAGAATCTAAATGACATTGTGCTTTTATCAGTTAAAACAGGAAATACTCTAAGAAACATATGTTGTGGTGTAAAATCTGTTTTGATTGATTGCATATGCCCTTAAAAATACATATTTATTTGGATCTCAGTCGCTGTATTTGTTAAAAACAAGTTTGAAAAACAATATGCACTTTCATTCAATTTCAATTTTGATTTCAATGAAAATTCCAATTCATGTTGAAGCAGCCATACCCATCCCCCTACAATTTTTTACTGACATGGTGTCAGCAGAACTTCTGGTTAAAATATCTTATCCACAGAGAGCCACCAGTTTCATTCAGTCCCCACCACAGAAACTGACCTTCCACAGGAAATTTAGCTGTAGTAAGACATGGATTTTCTGGCATTTCCAAACACTGTGCACGTACCTGACCCATCCCGATGTGACTGTTCCACTTCCAGTGACTGCGCTGGAAAGGACACGGTCCTCCTGCACATGTCACAGAACGGGGGCTCCGATTCTGCCGTCTTCCCACAAACTGCACAGAACATGTCGATCTGGCGGGGGAGAGACAGTCACGCTAACCATGGGACCATGACAGCAGGGCAGAGCACACGGGGCACACAGCATTGATCAACATGGGCAAGGGACAGAGGTCGTTCAATATAGTTTGATTCTGGTTTTTAAGATGGTCCTATTTAAAGCCTTGAAAAAAATGTTCTGCACTGAAATGCACTATCATTAAGACATTTATTTAAAACAGTTATATTTATATACCCTATTTGATTAAATGTACTAAAAACCTGCTAAGAGGTAGACTGGACCTGGCAATTGTTGGTCACAAGTACTTCATTCCAGACATATTTTATCTGCACTGTATGTTTTGGAGGATCTGGTTAGATTTCTAGGATGTGGTAGTGGAGACTAACCTTCATGTCTACATCTGGGTCCTCTTGTTTGATGAGGGGATCTGAATGACCCAAATTCTCCTGGGATTCTGAAAGGTCAAAGAGGTCAATTTTTTATTCAAGGAAAAAAAATATATGATCATATTTAAAGGAATAAACACACGTGCCATGATATTTGCTTTTTGTCAAATGTCTGTGAATATTCAGGCACATTTTGAGGGTCTGGGGGATGGGCTTTGGGTTTGTGTATGCACTTATGTTTCCAAAAAACGATGACATTTGATGGCAAAATGCACTCAAACAGACTAAATAATGGATAACACATCGATTCAGAGCTCACTATAGCCCGTTCCTGAGTGGAGTTCAGAACCTCTCTACCCAGAAATACAATACCATGCAATAGTGCAGATTATTAATTTCAATATTTACAATTTTATTATGATAATTAAAGGTTTAGTACTTTCAAAAATCGCATAATTTAACCAGCGACCTATACATATTTCTGTCCCTCTGCCTCCACAACAAAAGATTGGTCATCGGCTATTACCCGCACCGTTCTTCCTGGACTCTCTCTGAGACTGTAACATTAGCGCTTTCTCTGATTCCTGCAGTTTCATTTTTAAGCTGGCGTTTTCTTCCTCATGTTGGGCTATAATGGACTGAAAGTTCATGTAGCTGTCCTCGTATAGCCGAGTTATCTCGCATACAGTATTTCGGACTAACACGTCCATAATAGAGGCAAGTTGGGTCTGAAACGCCAACACGGAGCCTGACATTGTTGATGCAGTTCTTCTTCTTCAACACTTGCTATTCATGGCGGTGTGTGTTGAATTTGTTTTAGAACTTTACCGCCATCTATCGTCCTGGAGCGGGAAGAATGACAAAAACAATGGAATGAGTGTCCGTCGCTTTTGGGCACACAAATATGAAGAAATCGCCGCGACCCAAGATTGTATGACACGGATGGAGAAAATGAATGGATAGAATAAAACTCAGATTAAAACGGATTCGGTTCTCTGCTCTGTAGATAAATTGCGCCTGTTTATTTCTTGAAGTAAATCTGTGCTCTTCAGATTATGGTTTTTGAAATTTCCATCTTAATGAAGGCAGGCACAGGCATGACATGCTTCATCTACCTATGATGTGATAAATGACATCACATGGAATCATGTTTTTATTCGGTAAGTTTTCATTGTTCTAGTGCCTGGATAAATATAACTATATCTGAAAATGTATGTTGTGTCTCAGTGTGTTATAAAGCCATAATAACATGTAAACTAATTTGCATTGGGTTAACTTTGAGTTCCTGTGTATGACTATTTTTCAAAAATGGTGTCTGTGGGGTGAATTGAGCCAAATGACCTTTTTTTATAACTCATATTTGCAGATGTTTAGGTACATTATTATTATTTACACTAAAGCAACATACAAAAATATGTAGAAATATAAATTATACCTCTGTCATTCATATTTACTAAAAATGGACTGAAATTACCCACTTTCCCTCATTCCCAAATGGTATTTATATTGTCCTAATGGAAAAATGCTTAAAGTCAAAAAGATTTAAATGGAGTGGGAAACTTTAATTCATCTGTGATAAGATTAGCTCACTCACATTTAGTTAAACATACTGCATACTATGCCACACTACACAATACTACAATACATCACCTATGTGCTGCTATTTCTTACTTGCTATTCAAGTTTAGTACTGTGTTCTATGGTCCTGTGAGCATGAGAAATGAATGTATTCTCTATGGGGTGCAGGTATGTTCTACTAGCAGCACTAAGCTAGCAGCAAAATAAAGGTCCATGGTGAACTGACTTAGCTGCACTAATGTTCAGGGGAAGATTGTTCCAAAGCCTAAGGGCTGTTACTGAGAGGAAATAATCTTCCTTTCTCTTCAACTGAACCTGGAACAGTAATTTATCTGTTGATCTAAGCGGATGATTAATCTTGTGGGGAGACATATCATTATATCCACTAAAAACACAGCAGGTTAGGCATGAAGAAGTGGCACAGGGGTAATAGTATTGTCTCATATACAACAGGCTGTCAGTTCAATCCTTAGGGGACACATACACAATCATTTTGTCTTTGTCACCCTAAAACTGAGGTTGAAGAATGAGAGTAGAACAAGGTTCCTATGCTTCCTAGATGGTTCAATGTTAGGATGAAATAGTGGCAGTTAAGAGCAAGCCCCTTGTTTTTCTTTTTAGCTTTAGACAATGTAGACACTGGGGTTGAATATGGAGTGCAGAGTATCAGCTAATATGTTCCTCAGGTGGTCTTGTGGTAAAATTGGCATGGTAGGCAGCAGGACCTTGGTACAATCCCCAGGTAGTTGTATAATAAGAGCTTGATGGGCAGGGGGTAGCAATTAGGGTGGAAAGGCAGATTGTAAGATAGTCCAGAGAAGGAGATAGATGAACAGTTAAGTCAGAGTAGAGATTGTGAACAAAGATGAGAACAAGAGGTAGATGGATAGATAATCACAGTGGGAGAGAAAGAAGAAAGAGTGGGTATTAGAAAGAGGTGGGTGAAGGAAAACACTTCTCATTCCTCTGTCTTTACAACAAAGTAACTAATTGCATTTATTGACACACAAAAGTATGTGCCACAGAAGAGCAGTCATTTCTGGCTAATGGCTGCATAACCACATCCTTTTACCTTCAACAATTTTCAGGGGAGTATGAATTTTCCCCTTCCTTATTTCTCTATTAGAAGCTGCTGGTCAGGCCTGTTGCTCAGGACACTTTATCTGTGTGAAGAGAGGGTCATCCAATAGCACCACAGTTTCCTTCACACTCTACACCACTTTTCAGTGTGGTGGACGGACAAAAGGTGAAGGAAACCACTTATTTATAATATCTGTATGAACATTTGTTTGAATACTTGAATATTGCATTGTATGAAACTTGTGTCCATTGTGCCTGAGAACATTGCATGTTTGGACATGAGCTGCTTCTGCATGCTTCTGGTACAGAGGAGCTTTACCAAACTGGTCTTCTCGTGTACCCAGTCTGCCATCTTGTGTCTTCCTTGAAAATTGATTGACCCAGAGGAGCTACAGACATGAGCCTCCACAGCATGACCAGTTTACCCTTTGAGGTGCTGTTCTGTCCATTTCAGTTCCTGTGCTTTTAGTTTCCCTCAGCTGGACATGAAGGAACCTGCAAAATCTCAAACCACACCTTAACCGAACTCACAAACCTCATCTTAACCTCAAGATGGCCATGCTAAGTTTGGAATCGGGCACCACCAGTCACATACTGCCTATGTCATTGAAGGACCACACAGTCAGCATATGTGAACCTGCAGGCTCCTGTCTGACCAGGAGGGGTCACTAGAAAAAAAAAAACAAGTTTTGATCTGTAGACAATTTGCAGAGCAAAAGTGCAATATTTATGCCTTGTTATCCCCACTTTCAGCAACCTCAAAAGCAAGATGTAAGTCCTAGGCCATTCAAAATTATTAGTGCTAGCATTGCCTTGCTCCAACACCTGGAATGCAGTTCATTATATAAATACCAGGGATCAGCTGAGTGTATATAAGATCTCATTAGTGTTCCATTGTGCTGATTGGACAGTAGATAGTGTGACAGGAAAGCAGTTTGTTTTAGAGAATCACAAAGCCTGACGCACTGCAAACACCATTTCAGAACAGCAAAAATTTGGATGAAGTATTGCTTTATCTTCACACCTGGTTTAAAACATCCTCATGGACAGTTAGCTAGTGTTGTTGCTTAGCTCACTTTTCTCAACAATGACTTTTTTCTTTTTGATACTGGGGTATGTAAGACCTCACGCCTCTATCAAACTCACTTGTTTTAAGATACTGGGGTCCGTACGAGCTCACACTGCTATCAAACTCTCTTGTTTTGATACTGGGGTCCTGTAAGACCTCACACTGCTATCAAACTCACTTGTTTTAGGATACTGGGGATGCTCGTGGGAAATGTAGTACAGTCATTTTTCTGTACAGTCCAATTTTTACTCTTCATTGTTTGTGTCCTGTAATCATTATAAATAAGAAAATAAAATTAATTTACTTTAAATATTTCTCAATATAAACCAGAGCTTAGAAAGGTTGTTTTGCTATTTTATGCTTAAATTACGTATTTCAGCGTTTTAGATCAACTACTACGGTTTTCCAGAGGACTCTTATTATGATAATCATAACTCGGAAGTACATTACATTTCGGTGGAAAAGGCTTGTACAGCTTATAATTTTAGAGAAACCATGTACATATATAGTTTAAATTTATAACAGCGACATTTATCACGCTGTGGACGGAGGGTCACATTAATACCAATAGCCATTTAGCTTTATGATTCGTTTGACAGCTGAATCCTTTTACAGCCAAAGATTCACTAAAAGTATAAGCGGAAGTCTTAGTTTCAATGGAAACATGTTCCGGTTCATACGCCAGGTAAATAGAAGCTCAAACACAACTACAGCTAGTTCAGCTGGCGGAACAGGTTTGGGAAAATATTCTGTTGTAGTTTGGTTTTCGGCAAGCCGAGCTAGAGTTCTGCAAACATGGCTTTGTCTCAGGAATCCGTGATCAGTTTTCAGAATCAACTTACTTCCATTATGGAGGTTTTGGTAAAAAATGCAGTCTTTGAAATAACAAAGCTATTCGAAAGCAGGATGGTTGAAATCCAGTCTGTCTGTGTGGCACGGCGAGAAATGAAAAACGCATCGGAATTCAAAGTGCAGCAACAACTTAAAACGCAAGAAGATGAACACGAATACCATATGAACAGTCAAAGCACCAAGACGGAATTCGAGGCCCGTGATGAACATGTATGCACTGGCACTATTGATGTTTTCGGACGCTTAGTTGCCAACAGTAATGATAATATCACAAACACATCAACAACCCTACCAGGTAAGCAGAAAGAACGCAAAGAAGCTTGCAGGTTATAGTTGGGCAGTATGAAATAATTAATACGTGGATTCTAGCATTGACCTGATACAATGAATTGCGCTTGTTAAAACACGCTATCTTGGCCACAGAGCAAACATAGATGTCAATAGCTTGGTAATTTGCAACTATAATGTGTGTAATTTATTTAATTTAAAATGCATAAACGTTTAATTCTGTTGCTGTTGTTTGGGCTTGTTTTTTCCCACTCTTTATTATTCCTCCGGCAACTTTTTGTGTCCATAAATACTTTTACATACTTTGACCTACAGACTTTATTCCAACTTTAAAACGGTCAGCTACATTTGGAATAGTGGTAATGTTTACAACGTTTTGAGAACCGCCATAGTTTTACTTCACATGCTTTCCTCCTATGAATGAAAGACAAAGTGTTTTCCCGCGCTTCCTAGTTAACGTGCCGTGAGCTGTGAAACACATTTTCTTAACTGTTCTTGTTCTACCAATTTGAATGATGCATGCATTTGTTATTATAATGTAAGTTATTGTTATGACATAATGCATTCCATAAAGGTTAATAAAAGTTGAACTTCCTGCAAAGCATATTAACTAATACAAATTAATGTATAGTTGCAAGCAGCAATTAGGGGGCCAAGCAGTTCAGCAGGGCAGAGTCGCCATAACAACTTGATCTAATCACTTTGAAAGCCTGGCTGTAAGTACTGATAGGAAGTTTTTGCAGTTGACCAAAAATTGGGTGCAGTTGAGATATGAGCCAATATACTCATTTTTTGGGTCTTTGGTTTTGATTTGGCCAATTTTGCAGCAGCCTCAATTAGGTTGACATGAGAGGTTGTCATGTCAACCTAATTGATGGTAGGCCTTGGGATCTCCTAGGGCATCACCACACTTAAGAATCGCGTTTCTAAGGCGAACATATCAGCTGTTATGAGGGAGATCCTGTTTTTGCTTATTGCTGCACCCCCAAAGGTGAAATGATGCTGGTTTTTTTTTTTTTTTTTAATTTTTTTTTTTTTTTGGGTACATGCTCAGGAAGGGGTCCTCAGTCCACGTACCAAGGTTGATATCGATACATGTAAGCATGGCTGAGATGTGACTTCATTTCATGTTTGGCAGCTTCGCCACCAATTCTGATAAAATCCAATATGGCCGAAAGTCCAATATTGTGGAAATTGAGGTGGCCTGACTCAAGTAATCCAATGGTACCTCATCTTTGAAAACTGGGCATATGGTTCAAAAGTTACATGCATAAATGCACCTCCAAAATTGACCCATTGGTAGCGCTAATTTGTTCGAGGCGCAGACATGACATGTGGTGAAAAGAATCAGGGGACTGTCCCCAATCAGTGTTCCAAATTTCAAAACTTTTTACCATACAGATCTGAGGGCTGCCACAGACTTTAATGACAGAAGATGATGATAATGCGTAATAATAAGAAAAGGCAGAAACTCAGTGGTGTCTATGCAGCTTTGCTGCTTGGCCCACAAATATAATACAAATGAATTCTATTGTATGAGAAAAATCAGCATGTTTTATTTTTAAAATATGGCTAAATGTTTGTTTTTCTGTTCTTGGTAATGGTTGACCAGGTATTGTAATCTTTTAGTAATGCTAAATACAGTAGTAAAGCTAACTGAGGGATGTGTATACACAGGAAAACAAGATAATGGTAATCCCTTGGATCAAGAGTTTGAGCAACGCTGGAGCAGTGATTTATGGCAAGATGGAGCAACCCTGATTTCTGGAGCAGGAAGAATAGAGACTCAGCCTGTCCAGGTGAAACAGGAGGTCGGACAGGTGAAGGTGAGTCAGTGGGGCACAAACATATTGCCACTGTATTGGGGCAGCTGTAGTGACATTTCATTTTTACTGTCACTAAAGGGAAAAAAGTTTTCATTTACATAATTAAATGACTCAAAGGACGTTGAGCTCTCTTGGGATTGCATAAAGGAAATCATGTCTGTGCAGTTTTGTCAAACATGAAAATGGCCTTCTGTGTGCCAGTGACAATCATCATACAAGAAATGCAAACAAACAGTTTTACACAGTAGATTAAAATGCCGTCTACTTTATTTCCCGTGGTTCTGTTTACGTGCATTCCCATCTTTGACTCAACTGAAGTAATAAAAAAATGAGCTCATTACATTTTGTCACGAAAATTGAGCCATGCCTCTAGAGCATGACACAAAATCTGTCTTAAAACGGATGGTCTTTGGCACCCTTGGAAAATTTGTCATCAGACTGTCACCTGGAAGTCCAGCAGATGCTTTGAAAGCACAGGGCATGATCAGAGGGTGAGTGCTCATCTTCTAATAATTAAAAAATGTGTTTTAGGCCAACTAAAGTGTAATTTTTTCTGTCCTACAGTGTGACCCATCCACATTATTAAATTTAAAGATCATCAAATGATGTGGAAAGAATGGCCAGTGTCTATTTACCTGCACAGGAAATGCTGACTGTTAGCAGCAAGGCTTTAAAATGCCCTCTTAGTCCATATGTACTATGGTGTGACACCTGTGTCCAGTAGTTTTACATGACATGATTTTAAAGATTAAAGTTATTTCGTCATCAACTTACAAGTATATACTTTTGATTACTTTCCTGTGTTTGTGAGGCTACATCCAGAATTTAAATTTTCCTAAAATTCCTAATAATGCAGATATATTCTGGATATATTTCCAGTGAAATTGGTGTTAAATATGACTTTTTTTCCCCATCAGCTTCATTTACACATGACCAGCAAAGAGAGGACGAGGAGATACAGAGAGAGGATAAATGCAGATCCAAGCAGGAGGGAGGAAATCCTTAGAGGAAGAAGGAGAAAGTAAAGATGTGGTTGTTGTGTGAAGTTGTAGGCTGAAACTGCATTAAAATGCAATTTCTGTATTACCTTAGTAACATTGACAAGTTTCAAATTTCATACACATGTCTACTTGTTTTATAAGCATGTCTCTTAATTTATGAACAGATATCATGAGAGGAAGGCCAGTGGAGAAATGAAAACGTGCAGCATCAAACTTCTGACAAAAGAAAGGAGCAAGCAGCTTCGTGAACAGTGGAGAGCTTCAAAGGAAAGATGTAGAAAGAGAGAGCAGGATTTGAAAGCAGTGTTAAATCTAACCTCCGAGTCTCCTGAAAATGAAATTCAAACCCTAAACTTGTACAGTAGCTGGTAGCTCGGGATATAGCATGAGTTACAGGAGGAAGAGTTGAAGCTGGCAGGTTGGTTGGGAAAATATGAACAGTTATAGGAAAGATAGTGTTTTGGTGGTTAACTGTTAAGTTGACTGATCATTGTTCATGTTCTCTCTTGAATAGGCTACATCAGTCTTGATCTGTTTATGATGTAAATGTTCTACTCTTGCACTGTAAAAGTATAATTTATTTAAGGTATGTTTTAAGTAAGCTGTTTGAAGTGTCCCAAATGAATTGTACTGTGTCCTATTTTAATTAAATATGTACTACAAAAATATTATGTCTTCTGGCTTTTTTGTATGACATGAGTCATGACACAAATAGAATGGGACCTAAAAATGCTTTATTAAACTAATATAAGTTTTTTCTTAATAATCCAAACATTGAAGCATCTTGTTTTCTTAATTTACTGAATTTCCTTTAGGTTTTTGTGAAAGTTGTTATATAGAGAAAAAATGTGTAATTGCATTATCTATGGTCTGTCCTTGAAATCGTTTAGTTTGAATTTGTTATCAGATGATATTACATTGCATGTCAATGAATGGGTAGTTTTGAGAGGAAAAATTGATGAAAATGGTGAAAGGTGTTTTGGTGATCACTTGTGTTAACCACATACAAATATGATAGGGTTCATTCTACTAATTATCTAAAATTTTCTGTGCTATTTTTCAGTTACCTGACATGGTTTATTGACAGGGTCATGCAAACACCACTATCCTGTCAATAAACGGTGAATCCTATTTGCTATTTCGTTACGAGACTTGAACAGAGGGGTAATGCTTTGCACAAACCTTGTCACTGATTCTGACGCACAGTTTGTCTTACTGCATAAAAAAAAGTTCTCTGAAGATGAATTCAGATAAATTGTAGATCACAAATAGTGTTGTAAAATGCACTTGTATGTCTTAAGTTAATTGCTCCTGTGTAATCTTTGATGGTATATAAATGAATAATGCAATATTTTTGAGAAAAGACATCTATAATGCAGACACTTGTCTGTATTTTTTAATGTCACTCATATCACTCGGTGAAGCTGGTAACAAATCAACATTTTGGAACATATGACTTGACAGGCTCATGTGACAGGAAATGACACAACGGATAAGACACCTGTGAAGGACCATCCGACCAGCAAAAAGGTTAGCAATTCTCTCAAATTTACAGATACACACTCCTAACCTTTAGTGTTTTGTACAAAATCCCATATTCCTCATTTCACAAAAACTATCGGAAAAAGTTGTAAAATGTATGAGTGTTTGATGTAACGTAAATTCTTATTGTGCACATTTGAACTCAAGGGCTTTGTCTTGTAAGTGGCAAAAAGATTTCCAGATAAGTCTGTTTACCAATGAAAATAACTCCAGGGTATGGGTAACTATTGTTCTATGATACATTAGTGAGCTTAATGATTCATGTGCTATTTAGATTCCATCCGTCCCTTTGAGACCCAACTGTAAGCAAAGGAAAGACCAGGCCTGCAGAGCTTGCTAATAACTCATAGAACAGCTGTTACCTGCACCCTTCAGGGCATATGGGAGCATGATCCCACATGCCCTGTTGCCAACAGCACCCAGATACACAATAACCAATTGTGGAAGTTGAGGCCAATCAAACCAGGCTAACTTCACTAGTCAGCCTTTTTCAAAAGTAAGAAAGGGGAACCAGCAAAGCGAGGAGCCACAACCTCGCCAAGACCTCAGTTCATGTAACCCAGCAAGAGATTACTTAAACCGGCAGATGGTCAATTATATCAATGTTTCTAGTCCCAGCTCAGAGGCAGTGCTTTATATATATATATATATATATATATATAGTGATACCTCGTTCAACGAGCTCCTCCCTATACGAGATACTCGATGAACGAGCTAAGATTCTTAACCTGATAAATGAGCCATGTCTCATGACATGAGCACACAAATCTGCTCGGATTTTCCCTATGACAAACTTCTTCACACGAGCAAGTGCTCGTAAACATTGTTGGCCACGAGACGAGCATCCAACTCCTTATGGGAGTGAGATGAGTCGTTGGGTTTACTCAGATACGCGCGGCTTTCCTCGACGCCCGCATCTTACAGCCTCTCTCTGTCCACTTCTGCGCTCGTGTTTGCCGCGTTAACATGTGCTCTTGCTCGCTGCGTTGGTGTGCCACTTTTTGTGTTTCCACGTGTGCTTTGTCAACTTTGTTTTTTTTGTGCTTTGCATTATTAACGCCTAACTACATTATACCTCGTCCAAAGGAAGGAAAGGGGAAGAGGAAGAAGGAAATGATAACCGTGGAGATGAAGAAAGACATCATAAAGAAGCATGAGGCTGGGACTCGCGTGTCCGACCTGGCAAAGATGTTCAACAGGTCTCCATCTACTATCTGTACTATCCTCAAGAATAAGGAACAATTTAAGGCTGTGGATCCTGCTAAAGGCGTTACGAGGATCTCCAAGCAACGGACACAGTACATCGAGGAAGTCGAGAAGCTTCTTCCCGTATGGATTAATGAGAAGAAACTCGCAGGGGATTCCTTAAGCAAGGCAATCATCTGCGAGAAAGCAAGGCGGATCCATGATGATCTCGTTGCAGGATCATCTTCCCAAGGTAATCCACCTGTAGAAGAGTTCAAGGCAAGTCGTGGATGGTTTGAAAAATTTAGGAAAAGGAGCGGTATCCACAGTGTCGTGCAGCATGGAGAGGGTGCTAGCTCTGATGCTACAGGAGCTGAAACATTCAAAAAAAGAGTTTCTGCGTATCATAAACAGTGAAGGCTACGTTCAACAGAAGGTCTTTAACTGTGGTGAGACTGGCCTGTTTTGGGGAAAAAAATTCCCAAATGGATCTATCACAGCCGACGAAAGCAAGATGCCAGGCCATAAACCTATGAAAGATAGGCTAACTCTGCTGTTCTGTGCCAATGCAAGCGGCACCCTCAAGACATTCGCTGCTTGTCTACCACAGTGAAAACCCTCATGCGTTTAAGAAGCACAACATTCAAAAGGAAATGCTAGCGGTCATGTGGCGAGCCAATCACAAGGCATGGGTCACGAGGGTCCTGTTCGTCGATTGGGTGAATCAAGCCTTTGGTTCTGCCGTGAAAAAATGTCTTTGGGAGAACAACTTACCTCTCAAGGCATTACTCATCCTCGATGATGCTCCAGGCCTTGAAGATGAATTGCTGGAGGAATTTGATTACATTAAAATTCTGTACCTGCCACCAAACACCACCCCGCTTATCCAACCCATGGATCAGCAAGTGATTGCAACTTTTAAGAAGTTGTATATGAGAGACTTATTCTAGCGTTGTTTTGAAGTAACCGAAGCCACTAACCTTACCCTTAAAGAATTCTGGAAAGATCACTTCAACATTGTCAATTGCCTAAAGATAATTGACAAGGCCTGGGAAGGAGTGATGAGGCGAGTTCTTAATTCCTCTTGAAGGAAACCGTGGCCTGAATGTGTGCCCAAGCGTGACTTTGAGGGCTTGGAACAGCAGGAGGAGGAGGTCATTCATGACATTGTGTCGCTCGGAAGGAACCTCAACCTTGAAGTCAACACCGAGGACGTTAACGAGCTGGTCGAGGAGCATTCTGAGGAGTTGACAACCAATGAGTGACTCTCATTGCATGGCGAGCAGCATAGAGAGTTGGTGGAGGAGCTGTCGTCAGGGGAGGAGGAGGTAGAGGAGGACAAAGTCACAACGAGTGAAATAAAGTAAATGCTTCGCCAGTGGGAGAATGTTTCTGGCTTCATTGAGCGAAACCATCCCAATAAAGCAGCGCCAGGCCGTGCAGCAAACCTTTTCTATGATAATGCTGTAAAGCATTTCAGTGACATCGTTAAAAAAAGGAAAAAGCAAATCTTGATCAGGA
Source organism: Albula goreensis (assembly GCA_022829145.1). Lineage (NCBI taxonomy): Eukaryota > Metazoa > Chordata > Actinopteri > Albuliformes > Albulidae > Albula > Albula goreensis. Next base: position 8,273,713 of record CM040744.1, read on the forward strand.
GGTTTTTAGTGAAATGCAGTGTTAGCGAATCAAGTGATACGGCAACAAATGCCGAAAAGTGAGGCTAAAAGGTTGTACAAAGCCAAGTGCGAGAAAGCATGCCAGCTGATGTTCCTGACGTGCTTTTGGAAGGGGATTCCCCTTCCAAATAATAATCCTCCTTCCCTTCCACCACCTCCACCATCGCCTCCATCAAGCCCTTTCATCTCCTCTCCAAGGTAAAGTTCTGTTTATGTTTTTTTTTTTTTTTCTAATTGTTGATTTTTAATAACCTATTTTTTTCAGGTAACATTTTATACCTTACTTTTCATGTAAAATGGAAAAATAACTCTATATATCAAATTCCACTGTGTATGACAATGCATTTACAAGGGGTATGTATTGCTGGAACAAGTGTAAATGTGTATTGTTGGGGCTTGGAACGCATTAATTGGCTTTCAATTATTTCTTATGGAGAAATTTGTTTCCCTATACGAGAATTTCGACATAGGAGTTTGGTCATGGAACGAATTATCTCGTATAGCGAGATACTACTTGATTAAAAAAGTTCATGTAACAACTAACCTTGCATGTGCAACCGATGGTGGTGTTGCATCTAGCAGATACATTTGTACAAAGATGCACAGACAACTCCAAGACGCCTCTATACAAATGTCCTGCATGCTTACTCCCTGAAAAAGTGCATGAGGTTCTACCAAACCTTGTGTTTATTGCACTAGTGAGCCAATGGGAAAGCTTCAGTGATGTATTCCCAGGGGCAGGAGTATCATTAACACACAGACAGCTGGTCTGATTGTCCAATGGTCTGCGAAAGTTGGAACATATATCAACAGAGCTCATGCTGTGAAGAGCTCGCTTAAAATGCCACATCGCCTATACACCCATTCCTCACAACAAGACTGTAGGCCAACTCAAGCAAAGCTGTATTCTTAAATATACAATATGGGCTTTGCATGGAGTGCATGCTGTTATCTTTCTGTGTATAGGAACTGTAGTTACTGCTGCACTTACAGTATGTGTTTGTTTTTTGGTTTTTGCAGATGCACATTTCAATTGTACCTGCTGGCTCAACACCAACATTGAGAAGATGCACAACCTGCTGCAAACTATACCACTGTCCATTTTGCTTCAAGTTCAAACCAGCCACGCTGGCAAAAACAACGCACCATGTAGATGTACATCTAAAAAATGCATTGTCTTTCGAAGGTATGATGTTTTGATCTTGTAGTGGATGGTTTTATCATTCCTGTTTTTGTATGTTCCATTCATTTCTGTTCCCCTTTTGTAGACAAATACATTTGCAGATGCGCATTTACCTGCAGGAAGGATGCCCATTATCACTGCCCCCTCTGTGAGAAAACCATTATCAGGAGGGATGACATGACCGTACACCTGCTGGTGTGCAAACGGGCTTCATCCAAGCCCTCTGCATCAGCCAGTGACCTTCCAGTGTCAACTCCAACACCCAGTGACCTTCCAGTGTCAGCTCCAACACCCAGTGACCTTCCAGTGTCAGCTCCAACACCCAGTGACCTTCCAGTGTCAGCTCCAACACCCTGTGACCTTCCAGTGTCAACTCCAACACCCTGTGACCTTCCAGTGTCAACTCCAACACCCTGTGACCTTCAAGTGCCAGCTCCGACACCCAGTGGACTCCCTGAGCCCTCTTCAAAGGCTTTGGAAACCACCATGGGTCCTTCTCCACTGCCTTCTGAAATCACCTCCATAGCATTGTCAAAAGGAAGACAGCCTGCGAAATGCCCCCATTGTCCCACTACTGTTTTAAAGAAGAACCTATACATACACATAACCCGAAGACATACAGACAATTCCAAACACATCACCAAGCATCTAAAAAGCATCTGTATAGATGCTAAAAATGGCATATCAGCAGTTCAGAAAACCAGTCATAGATTTTCTGTTCCTGTACATGTGCAGCGGAAAACGTGGGGGAAAAGTCACTCCACCAAGTGTGAAGTAGAGGAGTGCCTACAGTATCATTTTCATGCACAACGGAGCGGTCTGCCTTTCAACCTGTGTGAACATATCCGTTCGGTCGATTACAGTGATCACACAGAACCTGAAGAATTCCTTGATGATGTAGTCCTTGACAAAATGGTTGCTTGTAAATTATTTGGAGAACGGAAGAAGGCACTCTGCCTAAAGAGGCAAAAAATTGCCCGAACCGCTAACGCACCATTCTCTGTCCTGGTTGACTTTGGTGCATCCCAGTCACAGATCTGTTTGTCAGTCCACGAACCCTCAATGAGGCGTTTCAGTAGGCTTGGCAGAGTTATTGTCACATACAACAAAAAAGATAAAACGTGGCATTGTCCCTGTGCCAAGCCTCAGATGTCCTGCCCTCACAAGAACATTGGCAAATGGCATCTGTTTCAGACAAACAGAGACTTGTTTATGACAACCTCTTGCCCTGTTGACCCACCAGAACAGTGCTTGCAGAAAAAAATGACATGTAAGTTTGCTGTACATTGTCAGTCTTGCATGGTGTGATTCTGGTTGTATGTAGTAAAGGGCTTTTTGTATTAATAAAGATACCGTCTAGCATTCATACATCTGTGACTTCACTGGTAAGGGACTTTAATATAATAAATTGTTTTAAATTTCAGTGATCCTTGGGCTTTTTAATTAGACATGTATACTCAAACCTTTTTTTTTTTTTTTTTTTTTACCCTTATAGGAACCAGCAGTACTGGTTTGTCTGAAAATGGCTGACCAGTGGTGTACTGAGGAAATCCCTGCTGTGCATTGTGGGATTGAGGAGGATGAGGAAGTAGCAGAAGCCCTATAATGTTTCTGCTCACTTAAATAAATCACTGGATGATGAGGAGAGGGAGGAAGAGCTGGACCCCTTTCTGCTTTCGGATAAATAATGACAGTGACCTCAAAACTTGTGCAGGAAATGGATGACGGCTTGTCATTTTTTGTTATGTAGAAGATACTGTGTACTTTTTAGGTTCACTTTTATGTTCAACATTGTTTCATTTTTAATTAAAACTCAAAAGAAAAAAATCTTTGCCTCCTCAATTTTATATGCTGGAATTTAATGTAGAATCTCATTTCTTCTGATTATAGTTTACTATTATGTGCAGCTTCAAAGCAATTTTCAAAAATTGACATGTGACTGATGTTGAAAATGCAAGTTGTCTGCAGAGGAAGCTGTATATAGGAACAAATTGTTATTTACTGTGATGGCCTGGCAGACAACCTTGAAGAGAATAAGGAGGACGATTTAAAAGAGACTATTGTTAACTGTTTTTACCAGTAATGTTCAGAAAAGTAATTGTTTTGAAAACATTTATGTTAAATTGAAATTTAAATATGTACTGGGAGAGCAAGCATCCCTTTTTTAAAAATACATTTTCTATCAACTAGCACTTATGTTTTTTGTTGAATTATTTATGAACGCACAAGGGAGACTCAATGGAAAATGAAAATGAACAAAATGTTTTCCCAATTTACATTTTTACTCCTTATCTATTAACAATGGCAGTATTGAGGGTGAAACACGTCAAGTACAACAAGTATATACCAACAAATATCCAGAAGGGATGGTCTCTTTTTGGGTATATTTTAAATGTACTGTTAGTCACCATGTTGCGTTGAAAGTGATGTCTTAATGTACCAATAAAGAACATCTTTTACATTCACAATGATAAAATTCCAACAAGGGAACAAGATGAACAAGAATGTATTGGCACCTTAAGACATTTTCAGCACAACAAAGCAAGTAACAGTGTCATTTTCGCAAGGTTACCATTACCCTGGTCTCATAATGATGGATGTTCTCTTGATTTTTCTTAACCAGAACTCTTCATTACATCATTGGATAGGTAACTGGGCAGAATACATGAGGGTGATGGCATGCTCATGTTTTTTAATTTAGGTTTTGTAGAGGCCCAGAAAATCTGTAGAAGTTGGGCCCTCTCTAACCTAGGTTGCTCCCCCTGATGTGCATTACATGGTCTCATAAAACAAGAAATAATGAATATTTTTCCTGAATATTTTAAAAGTAAACTGTCATTGGTTTAGGAATTTAACTATTTTGTTTTTAACCCTTATTGTCAGGAAAAAACATAAGATTGATCACTGAACTTTGATTTTCTGGCACATTCGGGCTTAACCTTCTACCAGTGGTCATTGGGTACAACTGTCCATGGTATAGTCTATGTTTTCACATTACATGTTAAATGTTTAACAGTGAGTTAATGTACTGCCATTCCCAGTTATGCCATGGTACATTTAAATTAGGTGGAATGTATTGAATGGCATAGTTTCCCTGTCTCACCACATCATCCATAACCTTGGATAATGTACAAAATCAGTTACTAGTTTTTCAGTCCATTCACGTTTTTTTTTTTTTATTAATTAAAACATGTCTTATATTAATACATATTTTGTATTAATATAAGACAAAATATTGTCTGTTGAACACAATGTCTGATGGACAAACCATACTGTGGTCTGAATAATCGTTGTGTTCACACAAAGCTCTTCAAGAATCAATATACTGGTATCCTTACAAGCTAAGATTGTCAAAGTTTAAGTCTGTATAAGTTACTTCATATATGTTTTTTGAAACATTTAAAGTTGGTTTTCGAATGAGCCATTTTATTGTGTGACTAATATGTTATTTCAAATAGGAAGAGTTTTGTTTGTTATGAGAAATGACCATCTGCAATGAGTGCTTTAAACATTTTGATGATGTCCCAGTGGTGAGTTAAAAGAGACTCTCTCTGATTCTCTCTGCAGGCTGGTGAGTGCTGCCCTGCCTGTGGAAAGATGCCTCGGTCTTTAGGGTCACTGTGCACTGTGTGCTCTGACTTCAGCCACCAGGGGGCACCAGTCGACTCCCAGGGATCATCAGTTTCACAACCAGGTCCGTCTCTTCCTTCTTACATTTGCATTCCATGCGCACTGCACATTTTAAATGCACCAGCCCCCAGACCAGCTGAGTGCCTGACTGCAGGCAGTGGTTTTTGTCTACTTCTCTCTTGGCATGGCCTAGGCATGGTCAGGAAAGGGTGCTTCCAGGAGGCCGAATCAGCAGACTGAATCAGCAAAAACTGTCAGACATTGATGAATGCTGTTGTAAAAGAGTTTACAACAGCAAAGCAAATATGTAAAGGGACCAAAGACATGCTCTTACTTATTATTGTAGTTCTCAAGGCTACATTTTTTTCCATCATGGCATATGCTGATATTTCTCCCTCCAGAAAGCAATCAGTGCATTTTCTTAGAGGTTTACCCAGATGGATAATGGCACCTAGGCAATCAGTTAGTCCCTCTACAAAATTGAGTGCAGAATGTCAAAATTGTGGAAAAATCAAAACACTTGATGTTTATTAAAGGATGTTTTATTTTTCAGCTCAAATGTAAAATGTTGCTGTTGCTCAGGGGGTTGACACAAGCTGAAATATAACAGCAATGCTTGTTGATTCAATGGCAGGAATAGTGCCATCTGGTGGTCAGAAACTGGTAGTATCACGATGTATGACAGGACAACACAAATTCAATAACTCGATCTGCAAGGGAAAATAACAATCACAACATCATAAGGAGTCCATTAGATAGTACAAAGAAGCACTCAAAGCACTCATCTCTTCAGTTATGAAATCCAGCACTGGGGGAATTATTTTGTTTCTGCAGTGTTCTCCCTGTGGGGAATCATGTCTGCCAATAGGTGGCAGCATTTGAAATACTTTTGTAACTCTATGGAAAGGCAGTTTTAATGTGGGAATCCAGCTCAATCCTTTATTACTAGGGTGTCATGAGTGGGAGAGTGATATTTTAAATAGTAATTTGAAAACAAACGTCTCAGAGTAATCACCTTAGCTAGTAGGTTATGCACATCCCAAATACTGGTGACCCTCCCACATTGCGGCTTTCCACATCGATTTTTTGCGGATAGGCATCAAGCAATTAAGTTATGGGATAACTTCCTTTTAAAATGTAATTTTCCCTTGAAACTGACTAATCATTTGAGCACTAGACAGCGCAGAACTCCAGTCTGGTTTAAAATGCCCACAGCACCCCCACGAATCACCCAGCTGGAGGTTCTCCCTTTGCTTCACTATGCCCACATGCTCACTTCGCTTTGCTGCATTCACATGCTCGCTTTGCTCGCCCAAGGGAGCGGAAAATGTTTGTTTTTTTCCACATCGCCGGGGGGCTGAGCCCCTAACCCAAATAAGCCAGATTTACCAGAGAGCTCGTGTTACTCTTTCATTGCTATCCCAGCAATCCATCTCTCCCACTAGCACTAAATTGAATAAAGTTTACCTAATTCTATAATTGAAAATACTCACCTCAAATAAAATGCAAATGAAAATTTATAGTGGCATAAGAATTTAAACTAAAACAAAGAAAAATAAAACTTTGCCAGTTTAGATTTAAATTAGTTTAAACAATTCTATACACCTTCCACAAAACGTCTTTTATTTCAATTTTTCATGCAAATAACCTCTCTATAAATCTGTAGAAAATAAACATATCAATGTAATTACTCAACATCAATTAACATGTTTAAAGCATAAATGTGTTAAGGAAATGTATTTGCCAAAATCGCTTTCTTATTCACATATGCACAACTTCCCCCAGTGCCCACATCCTCTTTTTTCTGTACCTGAACTTTCAATTGGCAAAAGAGTACATCTTGGTTCCTCCTTTTTATTCACCAAATTTTAGGATCTCTGTCAAAACTTGTGTCCACTACCCCTTCACAGTTTACTCATGACCCAGCTCCAAGCTGATGTTAAAGATTTACTGGGCTGTGAGAAAGTGTCTGCTCATATCTGATTTTATGTTTTTATTTATTTAACATTGAGTGTTATCAGGTCTTGAACCAGAACCTACTAGAAAAGGGGAACCTGAGTGAAAAAATGAGAAAAAAGTTTATTTGCACAAGACTGCAAACAAACGCGTCCCATAGTTATTGAGAAGTCTCTTACAGGCCCATGAACTTTGACTCCCTTCTCTGTACATATTTCCTGGATGATTTTACGTCCCAGTCTCGGAGAGGTTGTACCCACTCTTCACTGCTGTTATGGAAAAAATAAGGTCTTTGTAAAATAGGTGTTTGATCACATGGCCACGCAGAATGGAGAGACAGTCACATGTGCAAAGACTCAAAGTGTGGTTCCCCTTCAGATCATAAATGAACTAGAGTGTAAGAGTGTACAGTTACACATTAACATGGGTAATGGATATTGAGAGAAAAACAGAGGTATGCTTTGTGATATCTAATAAGGATACCACTGTAATAGGCTTTATGAGATGTACAACATTAATATAAACAGCATACTGGTTATTCTCACAGTAGCTTATATACAGCAAACTTTCTTTTAGCCTCTAAACTATAGAACTGATTTTCACTATTTGGATAATATGGTTTATACTGTGGTCTGGTGGAACTCCACAGCTCCGGAGGTCTTTAGGAATCTTTTTTAAGTGTGTAATAATGATGTGTTTCTGGAACCTGTGTGCTGAAGACTTAACACCTTTGCTTAGAGCCAAAGTTATTCAGGTCTATATTGGGCTGGGGTGCCCCAAATCTGACCTATATTCAAAAATTGGTGATGTGAACCCCTTCATAACAGCATTGAGTGGTATGAATTGTACATATAAGATTTTGCTGACAGTGTACAGTATTGCACCGGCTATGGAACCATGTTAAAACAATATGGTTCTGAAGTGCCATAGGTTTGTTTAAAACAGTTTTCACTGAGGAATATACACAAATTGTGTATTCAGTTCAGGGTTTAGTTGAGTGCATCCTGATCCTTCCGCTATCAGAAGTACCAGACACAACCATACTAAGCATTATCAAATGGGTGAGTGTTCATTATGATGCCATTCATTTCTTTTGTGCTATGACTGAAAACATGGACCCTTCTGGCTCCAGCATGTCAGTTCATGAATAAGTTTTTAGTTAACAAGATTTCACCTTGTGTTCTGCGGCAGAACAAAATTGCAGTCATGCATATCAATTATGCAATATACAGTTTCAGAAACATTTACACAGCTGCTACTAAGTTGCTTTTATATGGCTTACAGCACAGTAGCTTAAAAATATTTTTTGTGTATGGTTTTTCCCCAAAGCATGTTGGTATAAGGTAGTTTGCACTCTTTGCCAATTAGGAAGCAATAACAGCCAATAAAAATGACATTATTAAAGAGCTATTTGTGCAACATGTGAAAAGCTTGATTGTTGTGACTTTGATCAAGTTTTTTGGAGGTAGCAAATTGTTGATTGAGACAGTTATTCCTTTTCCTGCATTGCATCACTAGTCACCTGTCTTGAGGTTATTGACATTTGACATGTTTTACTGATATAGATTCTTTTGTTTTTTCTTTCTTTAATTTCAGGGTCAGTGTCACCAGCAAGAGACTCATTTAATGGGAATATAGACTTAAATGAACCTTCAGACTGGACAATCACAATGTCTTTGGAAGATATGGCAACATTTGTACGTTTCTCTTCATTAAAAACACAAGATAAAATGTACTCATGTCTGTGCACCTTCATATAAGTCAGCAGGTAAAAAGTGATAGAGCTGAATGAACGTGTAGTTTCATCTTCCAGGATATTAGGCAGATCCTGCTGTCACATTCTGAGGGTGGGGCCATCGTCAGGAGCCTGGATGAAGACAACTGCATCAGCCAACAGAAGAAGAACCAGATGGTCAGAATTCTCGTCTCACACCTCATGGAGAGATTTGGCGAAACGTATGTCCATTTTATAACAAGCGCAAACTCACAATAGCTGCGACCAGGCCAATCCCATTGCAACGCCCCCTTTTACCCAATTGGAATGAACAGAAACACGCACCATCACACACACACACACACACACACTGGACCTCAATGCCAAATTTCAGCCTCCTAGGGCGAAAACTGTCACCGCCAAAGGGTGGGGAAGTTTTTGTGGACCGACCGTCCGACCAATCAACAGAGCGAGCTATAGAGCTGCTGGTCGCAGCTAAGGGCAGATATTCATTTTCAGTACTATTATGATTTTTTTTGTAACAGAACATGATTTTCATATGGACATTACTTGTTTTAGGCCAACATCCCAGGTAAAGAAGGCACTTGCACTGTCTCTTGTGTCGCAGTTCCCCTGTCTCAAGGATTCTGAGGGCGATGGCTATGTAAGTGTCTTTTTAGCTTTATTTGGTATGTTTGGAAATTCAACTTAATTGTGTGTAGTTCCTCAAAAACGTTTTTTTAGGAAGGTACTGCAAAAACAATTACACCTATATTTCAGGAAGTATGGTACAGCCAAGGTAGACACCACCGTCCTGCAACGGGATACTTGGAGGAGAGGTTGCGAAACATTCGAAAGCGCATTCGGCGACAGAGCAGAGAGGGGTCCTCCAGTGGCAGAGAGTGGAGGCTGACCAATAATATAGTAATTCCTGGTAATGCCTTCTGTTCACATAAGTAATTTATTTACTGCTACCGCACCTGGAACAATGATGGTCAGCAAATGCTACTATTATTGATAACATTGTTGACCTATGTTCCCAACAGAGACAACCATTCCACTGGAGACAGTTTGCCAAATGAAGGAATGGCTGAAACACAATTCCCAGCCCCTCTCTCAAGTACAAGAGTACATGAGAGAAACTGCCATTTACAGGGCGAACTGGATCCGGCAGGGTAGTCCAAAATCAGTGGCAGAAATATTGCAGGAGTATCCACATTTACTTGCCACCCCAGGGATGGTATGTTATAGAACATGAGTGAACTGATGGTTTAACTATAAAATTTGTAAATGATTATCAAAACGATTATATGATAAATTGCCTAATGTCATGATTTAAACCTTGATTAAATTTCTGCATATTTCCACTTCATTCCATTTTTTTTTTTTTCTAAGATTTCCCAGGATTTTGCTGTTATATATCCAGGTTGTGCAGACAGGCTGTTTGAGAGCTGGGTGCCAGTATTTGCAGAGAAAATCCTGCTTTTTGCCTCAAAGGAAAAGATGGCAGATATATGCATACAGGAGAATTCAACAGGTAAATGCTTAATGAATTTAAAAATTCAATTTCAATTTTCAGTTTTTTCAAAATTCAATTTTCCTGAATGTTTACTGAAATGTATTTTTTTTTACTGCATATCAGAATTACAATCTTACATTATACATACAATGCAATGTCATATGTGGGTTGTGCATATAATTCTGTGTTCAAAATGTGCATTTGTCCAGTTTTTATCACTTTTGAAAGTTTTTAAGTCATTTTTTTTTTTTCTTTTCTCTAAGGCGCTATGGGTGATATAGCATTCAAGTTGCTTCCCATCATCCTTCTTCAGCCTGAGTACAGGACTGCCAAAAAGATGTGCCGGCCAAGCATCGATGAGGCCAAGAAATCCTTCATTGATTGGATACCTGTCAGTGAAGAGATATGGGTTTCAGTATAAAGACTGTTATGCTAGTGTATTTGTGGAAACAAATCAGCTATTGAGTATGTTTTTTTTTTCCATAATTGCCAATTCTTTGACACCTGTCAAAGATAACAGTCACTTTTTGCTCTTCCATAAGAATCATCTGCATTGTCTCATTGAGATATGTACGAAATTCAGAAAACTGAAAATATGAAACCTTGTTTAAATGATTACCGTGAGCGATACCGGTGTGATTTTTCTTTTCCTGCTAGGCCAGCACGGACGTGACGGAATACCTCAGACAAACGGAGCTGGAGAGGTCCCATCCCTTCATCCTGCAGCTGGGCCCTGCCCGGACGTTTGCGGTTGTTCACGGACAGGCTCTTGAGCAGGGGACGCTGCTGACCGCAGTCGACGTCTGCTTCAAAGCTTTCCACTGCTTTGACATCAACTTCCCCAAACAGTGCCCCCGTCTGGGAATTTCTCCAGCATGCCGTTTACGGGATTGTGAACGGGAAGCCAGCGGCGGGCGCTCGTGTTTTACAGAGTTTCATTTTCAACTGATCAATTCATTTAGAATGTGTGCTGTTCTATTAAAATACAATGTATGACATAATTATGGAATTATTTAATAATAAATTAAAATGTTATATAATTGTCAATACTGATCTGTTCTGATTATTTTTTTGTCTTTCAATAAAAAAAAGGTTTACCCTAAAACAGTTCTTTTACTGCTCATTGTTTTGTTACTGTTTTTGTAGACATGACCCAAACAATCATATCTTAACTGTAAATGGGCATCAGTGATTATAGTAACCCAGTAATTTAACTTACTAGGTTGGATTATTCCTTTAACCCTATGATCTGGATCACAGTAAAATGCATACTTAGTTGAACATAATGGATGAATTCACAGCAACCCAGTGGTGGGTTGGCTTTGTATTTTGTGTGTAAGCATTTTTCTCAGGGTGTACACTGCTTCATAAATAACAAAATAGCCACATGTTGGTGACCCAATGTTTTCTGGAATGGACAGTAGAAAAGAGTGATCTACCAAAAGGATATGAATGTGGTATGTTTGATTTAATTAGGAAATGGGGATTCATTGGTATCAAAGTCAATCTTTATAAATGTGACCAGAACCTTTATAAATTGTGCCATTTTAAGTCTGGTAGGTAACTCAGTCTGTACAGCTGCAACAGCAGATTGCTTATGGTATTTCGAAAGTGGCGAGGACCGCTTTTTCCTGACCACAGAGTAGTTTTGCTTCAAAAACAACTGCAGAAGTGAAAATGCTTGCGCCCAAAGTTGCCAGTGTCATGAAATATAAACATATTACTGTTTACAGATTTCAAAAGACGAACCGTTACATGGCAAGCAATGCCAAACTTACTGGAGTCTCAATGCATTGTATGTATTGGGTGCATTTTAACCAGTGGTTTGCCATTCATTTGATTAGCATTTCAGCTAAACGAATACTACCTCATGTTTACAACTTTTTCATTTGTTACCTCATGTCATACCACCCCAACCCCACCCCACCTGTACCCTGGACTCTCGAGAGCCAGGAAGGAAGCACCCTTGTACCTTGACATGGGGAAACGGACTCACTGAGGTAAAACCTGAATCAGGAAACCTGTTTGAATGTATTCACTGGTATAACTGTATTGTTGTCTGGACCGTTGTAACATGCATGAAATTAATGGGAAATACACACAAAATGGGTATGTTGTTACCCATCTTGTCACTAAGAAAAGTCAAGTTCAGCATTGGTGGAGAATCAAAGTACATGTGTCTGTGACATGTCTAGCACATTAGAGCAGCGAGTTTGTTATTTCATGTTAGTTTATACATGGACATGTAGATTTGCAGCAAGGCAATTACCATTCAAGTGTGAGGAAAAGGGCTACATTGATGAAATAACAAAAATGCAGTCTTAGGAAAAATATCATACTCCAGAATGGATCGGACAACACAAATGTACAAGTTATGTTAGAGACCCTCAAATTTTACTGCTTTTCATAATTAAATATCGCATACATGTGGGGAAAAATGAAAGGTTTGCAGAAGATGAATAACTGAGTGGGGGAAATGAGCCATACTTATAGTGTAGTTGGTTATGTTATATTTTATGGGGTTGCAAAATGAAGCAGACAGATTAAAAAGTTAAAACTCCTACTAAGGCCTCTTCAGGCAGCCTTTTCCCCTGTTTTTTAAACCACACCAGGTGAAGTGACATATGTCTCCAAGATTCAGAAAGATTAAAAAAAAATATTAGGTTAATAAATGACATCCGTTTCTTCTTTTGGGTGGAATTTCCCTTTACCCGGAGTTTGTGAAACAAGATCAAAGGGACTGAACTTGTTCCTGTTTGGCAGTACTACAGAGCACTCATTTCTTACTTTGAAGATGCAGTTCTTGTAAATCCACTGTATTATTTTACTCTGATGCAGCTCTTCATTTTCATATACATAGCTATACAGATGCAGTAGATTCAGCCAGTCCTCACCTACCTGTGGGGTGCTTCAGCTTTACTTTGGCTGAGTCGTCAGTTTCTCCACCATTCAGACTGTTACCCACATTCTCTTTTCCGCTGCCGGGTGTTGGGTATAATCTACCTGTCATCCAAGCTGCCTCCTTATATCCCTATCACATATCATTTATGTGACTAAAAAATTATCAACATATTTGACCAGCACCACCATAATTGTCAATATTACTGTTCTGATTTTTCAAATGCATGTCACACTTTTTTCTAACATGCAATCATTATCCATGGGTTTTTATTTTAGGTTTTATATTTTATTTTATAATTATAGTCACAAAAGGTTAGATGATTCTATTAAAAAAAAAAAAAAAAAACCAAAGTTTTTTTTCATACCTATTGCCACTGCTAGTGGTCAGATCTACTGTAAACATAAAGATGTATATACCTATTCATACTACACACTTCTATAGCTACAAACTAGTCAAATTTTTGTGGCTCATTAATGTATGACTACAAAGACAGCATTCTGTTTTTTGAACCCATGTCATCCAATCTAGGGTCACATGGGCTAACATAAAAACATTTACTCATACCTGTGGGAAATTTGGCAGGTCTGTTCTGCCTAAACTGCATGTGTTTATACTGTGGGAAGAACCCAGGGAAAACCCATGCAAACATGGGGAGAACAAAGTCCACATAGCAAGGGCCCAGCCATAGTGGGAATCAAACCTTAGTTCCTTAGTTTGATTACAATGCTAAGCAGTGAGTCACTGTGCTACCCTTACTGTTTGATTCTACCCTTAAGCTGGTACAATTACTACAATATAAGTCTGTTCAAAGTGGTTATCATGTGTAACTGCCAATATCTGCATGTCTTTCTGTTAATTTGGCTGATACATAAATCCTTTTTAGAGTTACTCATCAAGTAAAAATAAAAATGGCAAACCATTCATTGCACATATTGGGTATATACAATGTAAAATCTATTCAACTGAAAAAAAATAAAACGACAAGCCTTGATTATGACATAATATGCTATAATTAGCACATGCTGATTATTATTATATTATATTACATTATAATCAGCCACCATGCAAGAAAGACATTCATATCCACTACAACTGTATGAGTACACATACAACAATGAGTTCCTGCACACAAAACTTGGCACAACTTTAAGCTGTTTTTGAGTGCAGCCAGTTTTTTCTTTTGTCCTATCAAACAACTTTAGGCCAACTGAAAGCCTATTCAGCAAAACAAGGGGCACATACTGCAAAAAGGGTCTTTCACACAGACAGAGTTACTGCACCACAGAAACACATGAGCAGTAGGCGTACCAATGGATCACGCTGAAGTTGAAGTCATTTGACCTTTATTGCACTTCTGCTTATGTGGGCATTCGGCTGAGCCAAGAAGCTTGACGTGCCTTAAAAAGGGTGCAGATAGAACCATCTACTAATAAACATTATTTAGAATATCTTGATCTTTGATTCATTGATTTTTATCACAACCATGACCTCATAACTAATCAAAATCTAAAAACAGCTGTGCACTAGGCAGGTATCTGTAGGAGGTTCTCTCTGTAAGACTGTTCAGACTGCCCATTCTTCTTGCAAGCGGCAATTTAAAATGCGTTAGTCTTTAAAATGTGACACTCACATGTGTGAAATCTGAGACACATCCCTATGGTAAGGAAAGGTGTCTTCAGAGTGCTGAAACGCTGCAGTAGTCGCTGCTGGCTGGTCCACAGTCCCTTCTGCAAAGAATCTGTATACACACTTAAAAACATGTGCCATGTGAAGAGGCACATTGAAGCCCACATTAAGTCTGCAGAGCATTATGCATGTTTGTATTGCACAGATTACTTGAGAATGCAAGTGCACCTTATTTTTTGGGAGACAAAATGCCTGATACTTGTCAGTCCACTGACTAATTTGATTGATAACTTCCTTAATTAATATTTCTCCAGTATATGCCTTTAAACAGAGGTAAGATTCTGTCATTTTATGCACATTTCTTATTTGAAATGAATACCCTGAAAGCAGTCCTTATTTTATACTGGCTTGAACGATTTCACAGTATTACAATATATATCTGTATCACAGTTTGATATAGAATTTCAATTAATATTTTTATAGAAAGCTTTGATGTGTTGGAACAAGAAGCTACTTTTGTGTGTAGTGGATGCTAATGGCTTGTTCTCTAAACCCAATGTGTTTTTGGTAGGTCTTACACTACTAGAAAACATTTCATGTCTATTTTGATGCCAGTTCCGTTCTAGCTGCCAGCTGGTTTCACAAACGTGTAGTTACTTTTTATATCTTTCCTGTGAATGCAGCTTCTAGAAAGAATAAAAAGCAGGTGACATTTGAATAGTCTACGGAAGTAAATTTGCACACAAAATTCATCTATCATAATCAGTGGTCTCACCTAATATTCCCACTGACTTGGAAGTATTTGCCATTAAGGACTGTCCATGGTATTTATTGGGGTTTAAACAGTGATTTCTCTTGTTAAGCACATTCAGTTTTCAGAATTGTTTTAACTACTTTGCATAACTGGAAAGGGGAAACAAACAACATGAAGTATGAGAACAAAACAATTTAAAGACAACAGCAATCCGGCAACAGCAAATACAGCCAAAACTAAGAAAGAAAAATTTGACTGACCAGATAACAAAACAATTTCATAATTCCAGGCCTTGTCACCCTCAAAAAAACATGTACAGATTATACAACACTGTTGTCAAATATTCTCACCAGTTCACCAAGGTCATAGATAAAACATAGATACAAACAAATTCAGCTCTTTTTCTTCAGTCTTCTCAAAATATTAAACCATTTCTTGTGCTCATCTCCATGCGATGACCTTCCCACAGGCTCCAAATTTGGAATTAGTGGGATACAGTAATTGTTATACAAAGATTTATAAAACTCTTATTCTCATTGGCCTTGAGTCAGGAATAGATCTCAGTGAGGCCAATGTGCAAATCAGGAGCATACTAAACAGTAGTATCAAAATAATATCAAGCAGCAGCACTGTAATCTTTGTCTCTTTATGTCTCCATGTTTTGTTAGTTTTCATTGTGGCATCCACACTGATGGGTGTATGTAACATTCTGACTTTGAAATTCATAGACCTTTCTGTTGCACTGCTTCCACTGTTGGCATGAGGGGTCATTGACCTCTGTTGACGTTACAGAAATCAAAACCTTTCTCTCCACAAACTTATTTGTCACTTTTACACTTTTTTTCTTAAAGAAAATGTCTATTAGCCACTAATATCGCAGTTGCTGTGATAGCAGATATGGCAAATGACTCTCTTGTTCCTCCCTGCCCTTTTCTCCAGATTGCATCATTTGTTGTTGCAGAATAAAGATGTTTGGTAGACTAGGTAGGTTAGGTGTATTAAATGCATTTTCTATTTACAGTATTTATGTAACTGAAACCTGGTGTGAAATTGGGCATTTTTCTCAAATTTCGTCTGTAATGACAAACACTGAATGATGATTTTTCATTAGACCTTTCTTGGAAGCTGCAGCTTTTAGGTCTATGATACTATTTTTCTCTTATTATTTTTTTAAAAGACATTTTCTCTGCCCTTGCAATCTTACCACATTAGTTTCCGTTTCTTCGCAGCACAATGTTTATTTTTTAATGACTTAATGAATTGACCATTCTTTCACTACTAAATCAACTTTTGCTCCACAACTTTTGACATAGCTACCCCTGTAATCTCAGAAACACCACCAACTACAATAACTAAAATAATCTGGCTTTTATGAGACAAACATTACAAACTAACATGGCACATTTGCCTCAGCATGCCTGCTGAAAGAGCAATCAGGAATATGAACACTTGCATGAAGTCTGTTCTCAAATAAAAACCCATGATTACTGTGCTCTCAAAAATGTGATATATGTGAGTGAATGAGATAAATGTGGAAATACAGTTCAGGCATGACATGCCTCTAGGCTTTCTAAAGTAAATCTGCAAGACCTTTTACAATGAAAAAATGTCCACAAGGTCAAAAAGTACAATATATCACAAAGGCAACAAACCATTTGACATAGCAGTGCATAGTAAGTTCCACAAGATACTGTAATCTCCCATTATTAACTACTGTTTATGGGTGTATATCTGTGGCCACAAAAATACCTGATTTACACAAGCCATTTTGACCTTAAGTTAAAAGGATGTCTTCTTAATGAATCATGAGTGAGTTACCATGTTTGTTCATTTGTTCGTTTTAGATCACAACCATTTAAGACAGTCACAGCATTACATTCAGACAGAATGATTTTGGCCAGTGCTCCAGATCAACAGCTCATCTGAATTATAAACGTTTAATTGATCTGATTCTTATAGTCACGTTTGTCCTTTTCCCAGCACGCTAGAAGTAAAATACAGTAGGGAATTTTGCCAAGTCCTCATTTACTTCTATTAGCCAGATTGACAGATGGGAACGGCATTGACTACTGTGGTGCAATGGCAGGTGTGACCACTGAGCCGGGAGGAAGGGAAACAGACAAAAAATGTAACCAAAAAGTGGCCAACAGCCTTTTATTGATCCCGCTCTGGGGGAGAAGGACAAACAAAGAATAAACGCAAAAGTCCAAAACACAGGGTTAAACTGAACAGCACAGCCAGTGGAAAACCACTGATATTCACATTGTTTGAGCTGAGCGTCAGGCTGTTTCTTCATCAAAATAGATCTGGGCTTTAAAATCCAATGAAGCTGCTTTATTTTAGGGGTTTAGCGTAGGCGGGTCATTTTTAACCCTTAGGACAAGGGGAGTATACAGAGTGTTAAAACTACACAAGGGTTAAAAGTTTTCCCCTTTCACTAGTTATTTTAAAGAACAAGCCACAGATAAACATCTTACATCTATAAAATATTTCCCTTTATTGTGCTACTGGTACTACAGGTATTTCCTTTTTCTTGTTGTGCGATTTGCTCAGCCGTGATGTCCTATTAGGTTGTCACTTTTTACAGAAAAGGTTTAAATACTTGTGGAGTTTGAGTTGAATGTGAAACTCATAAATTTACATATGCGTGCAGCTCAGTCTCTGGTTAATTTGTGTTTTCCCCAGCAAAGAAGAATGAAAACATCAAACTGAAATTGTCCAAAAAATGGAAGAGCATTTACTCCAGGTCATGTTAGGTAACCTTGTTTGTCAGCCTGTGACAAACTCGAACCTGTGGCAAAATGGTGCCCATCATGTTCTTTGACAATAAATCAATGGTGGAAAATTCTGACCAATCACAGTGTTTCTTGGACTCCAATTTGAAGAGGCATACAACTCTTTGGTGGTTTTTAGGTAATGCCCATTGACACTACTGGGCCAACCAAATTCACATGCCCAGCATCAGTGATCTGTCTTTGTAGTTTGAATGAGAAGGTTACTGCGTACTATGGTAAAAAAAAAAATTGGTGGACAACCTTAAAGATTTATAAATAAACAATGTGTGACTAAACTATTACAATCTGCACAATCAACTCAAATCTGTCAAAAATGTGTACTTTACTGAAATTAGGTTTTGTTCCAAAAAACAAGATGATCCTTAATCAGTGCCTTAACAATCAGCTACCAAAAAGTGAATGTATTCCCAGAACATGTGCATAAAGATATTAAAAGGAACTCAGAGTGGTCCCCTGAGAAGCCCATAGCCTCCATACCTCAGTGGATGAAAACGTTCAGAAATGTTGTCCTCGTAGAGTAATTATTCAGTTTCAAGCACATTTATCTGTTTCCAGGTACATAATAATGTTTTACAGGAGTTTATTATGACTTTGAGATCAGATTTTTCGAGCTGTTATAAAGTAATAAGATAGGATTGGGCTGTTGCTTCCCATTTCACAACAAACGTCACATGACTTAAAATAATGTGTCTCAAACGCATGTCTTGTGATGGGTACTTGTGGGGACACACAGTTCCAGCTTGGGCAGGCTGTAGGACAAGTTCCAGCAAGTCATTAACTGAGCTGTAGGCTGTACATGGTTTGCGTGTGTTACTTGTCATCATAGACTTAAAGGACGCTTAATGTTAGACAGTAAAGCCATAAATACAGGACACTGAAAATAATGAAACAGATCTGTGTTTTGAAGCAAGCCTTACCTAATAGCTATTCATTTCTATGTTTTCAGAACTAGATGTGCTGTCCAATATCTACAGTGTGAGCCTGTGTCATGAATTTGCAAACTCATTAGAAGCTTCAAGTGGCCTACTTTGTTCAATTGTAAAATTGAAAGTACAGCAACTCAAACCCAATCTTGTGACTGGCACACGTGGGGAGAGAAAATCCCCATTTTGTTTTTGTAAAATGTGTCACTTCATGAGGAAGATAGCAGTCTTGTTGGTTTCACTCAAGGCTCAGGTTTCATTTAGCTATGCATCCAAGACTGGTCCCAGTTTTATGTTCTGTTTCAATTTCAGACACAGTCTATACCTTTAAAAAATATGTACAGTGGAACCTCGGCCCGCAAACGCCCCTACTCACGAACAAATCGGCCCACAAACACACTTTCCGAACAAATTTTCACTCGGCCCACGAACAAGCCCTCGGTGCACGAATGCACAAAAACACAAACTCGTGGGCTTCCCGCTGTAGCGTGTCGTGGATAGCATCAGTTGTGCTTAGTACTCAGCGTTTTGTACATCGTTCGTAGTTGTGTTCTCCTTTTGTGCTATTTCCATTAAATTTGCCCTCATTATGGCTTCCAAGAAAGTGAAAAGTGCTACTGATAGTGGTGTTAAGAAGCGTGTTACAGTAGAAACGAAACTGTGCCAGAAACTATCAACCACAAAGGTAGAGTGTACAATTATTATGTATTATTTTAGTATTAATTTATTTTTCTATAATTAAGGTTACCTTTAATTCCTTTCTATATTTTTGCCACATATAAAACTATAAAAAAGTTTTTTAAAAGTGTTTCTGGGGCTGGAGAACGGATTAACTGGATTTACATTAATTTCAATGGGAAAAATTATTTCGGTTCGCTAACATTTCAGTTCCCGAACAGAGTCAACGGATGAATTAAGTTTGTGGGCCGAGGTGCCACTGTATTCACAAATTACTTAAATTAAGTAACTATACTTAAGTAATCACTTGATGTTTCAGGGCCATATGTGCATTACTCTGATATGGTAAGATATTCAGAACAATATTATTTATTTATTTATTTATTAGATATTTCAGCAAAGAAGTATTAACAGAAGTGAATATTTCAGTTTTTCATTGTTTGCATTTCTTTTGACAGAGTAGTTTGAAATGATAAAGAATTATATAGTAGGCCTTAAATACTTAAATGCCAGGGCAAGCAGATGGTAATGAGTGAAATTGGATCTAATTAAAAAAATGATTTCAGTCCTACATAATCTTTAGCTCACACTAAAATCCTTTGAGAACTTGTAGTTTGTACCAAAACATGTATCCCAAAGAATATTTCACATATCATCTGACATGATTATATCTTAATTATTTTTCATTTATATTTTTATAGTGGTGGTCAAAAAAGGATTACCTGTCCTAGAAAATGGATAATATTGTCATGTGTAAAAGATAAGATATTCACAGCTGGTAAGCATAAATTAAATATAAACCCATTTTGAGGATAGTAGACTGGCCTTTTAACAACTCAGATCATACACATATACTTTGCTCTTTGTACTATCATTTCTTTGCAGCATAAAATGATTAATGTGCCAGGAAAGCAAGCTGAAGGGTATATTTGCCAGAAATTCATCAAGTTATTGAAAGATGCAATACTGAAAACTGGAGAACTGACAAAAAATAATTATCCCTGGTTGTCACACCACAATTATTTGTAATGCAACGTTCATAAATAAGACAAATATTTGCATTGAACCTCAACTCTTTGATAAATAAGCATGAACACCTCATAGTCCAAGACTACACCACCCCTTAGTTTATACCAAAAGCATGAGGAGAGCCTAACAAAGGAAACACAGAAGAATGTCAAAAATAAATACTTTATTTTCCGAATACATAAAACACAATAGCCCTATAGCATGGGGTATGTTCGTCCAACAATAGCTCCCCTAGGATAGGATAGTCGGGAAAGTCAGGCTAACTAGGGCAGAGCCAGGTGCGCATGTGATGAAGTAAAAAAAAAAAAAAAACAAAATAGATGCTATCCAGCCATCCAGCCAGCCTTACAATAAACAATACAGGCCAACACATCAGCTAAAGTAGGACAGCTACAGCTGACGTTATAGTTAAAACACACCCTGAAGCTAAAAACAGTGCGTCAATATATAGCCTGCATGGATTTTCAGAAGGAGCCGTAATCGCTAAATGAGTTCTAAAGAACAGTGGCTGGCAACATAAAATACAAAGAATCGTTCTGTGACAGGTGAGTGTGCACCCGATTCTTCCAGAAATAACCTGGCTAGGCTTGGATCTGGTTTTCTATTGGCATTCCAAACAAACCAAACCTTAGTGGAAGTTTCTATTTGCCATATTTTCATGATCCAGGTGAAATAATTACAAAGGGCTGTCCAGCACGATGCCTGACGTTTGAATTTAAAGTTGAACAGAGAATCCCCCTCACACGCTCCCATTACATGCACCTATCAGAGTTCCACCTGCTACAGACTGATCAAACCATAATGTAAAGCTTTATTATTATCAAAGGTCAGATTCTGATATTCTAAAAAGATAATAAACTTATTTAGAGTGTAATTTGTTTCAATAAATATGGTGAATAATAACCCTGATTGCTTTTGCCAGCCATTAGTTTCTCTTGTGATTTACGGGGTTGAATTCTCTCTGACCACTGACTTTTTTCCTGTTCCACTTCCTGTTCCTCACTTCCCATCAGAGACTATTCTAGTTATTAAAGAGGTTTCACTTCTGTCACATGAGAAGTTCCTCTTTTGGTAAATATTGAACAAAGAATTTTCCATTTCACAAACAAGAGCCACGCACGCACGCACGCACGCACACACACATGCTAAACACACCTACACACCCACGCATTTGAGCATGCACACACATATACAATGGTTTGTTTTGTGAAACTACACCTCAGGGTGGCCTGGATGCTCATTCTAACTGAAAAAAGTGTCATGCTAAATAGTGCTAAACTGACAGGACAATTGTATGCATAATACAGTATATCATGTTTTGTTTTGTTATGCATTGTATCTCTCAGGGCGCTATTGAGGATTTGGTTTCACTGAGATGTTGGACATTACTTCATCTTCACTTATCATGTTTTGCTACAGTTCAAATACAGTATTTATACAAAGATTTTAACCTGATGTGTACTTGAAGTTCAGGTTTGTGGGTTGGAACAGGACCAAATCAGTTTGAAACCATTTGAATCACAATGTATTCAATTGGTTAGCAGGCTGATCAGTTATACATTTGGACAAAATAGAAACTAAAAAATAAAATGACTCATTCTTAGTCTTGTGACTGAGGGGAGGTCCTGTTTCCTGGGCTGAACGAGTCCCAGACAGTTTTTATCTCTTCATGTCATTCATAGAAGAGGAACAGTCTTGTCTTGCTCACTTGGTGGACAGATCTGACTGGATATGGATCTCAGAGCAGTTATACTGTTACTGCAGCTCTCTTTTATCCCAATGCAACCCTCATCCCCTCAGCCGCTCTAGCAACGGGCTTCGGGAATGCCGTGCCAGTTCCCTCACTATGCCGGTGCTGGAGGTGCTTCCTGGTGGGGGCTGGGACAACCTGCGCAACCTGGACATGGGCCGGGTCATGAACATCAGCTACTCGCTGTGCCAGACCACGGAGGACGGAGCCTACCTCATCCCGGATGAGGTCTTTGTCATCCCTCAGAAGGTGAGCGGGGTGGAGACCAACTCAGAGATCCTCAGCAGCTGGCTGGATCAACGCAGCTCCACTGCCCACTCCATCAACGCCGAAGTGTCCTTCTTCTCTGTGCTCAATGCCAAATTCTCCACCGAGAACCAGCGTGTGAAGACCCACCAGGTCAAGGAGGGGTCCGTCACCACCCGTGTGCAGGTCAGTGAGTCCACCGGTCAGAGGAGCTCACCCAGCAATGCAGATAGGCACACACATGAATAGATAAAAACATTTAAGTGACACATTTCCAGAATATTTATTTTAACAAGATGAAAAGAGAAATTTCAGTATTTCAGGGAAGTTTTGAGTATTTTAGTATTGTTTAGATGTTTTTAGAAACATGTTTTTCACTAAATTGTTTTGTTTTGTTCATAATACAGTAAACCAGAATTATAAACGGAAATAAAATAATCACTTCATGTGGTTAACATGAATAACTTTTCTGCTTATATTTTGATGAGTTTTTCTGTGTGCATTTGTATGTAGTACAGCATTTTTGTGCATATAATTGCGTCCATTAAACAGAACTAAAAATATAAACACAGATAATATATAAATAAACACTTGATTGACTGGCAAATTGACATACATAAGCAAACGATGGGAACATGCAGAAGATAAAGATAAGAATAGTAAGCGTGTGTGAAAGTGAGGAATATTTTTGTTCCTCTTTTTTCCAGTTTGATTTATTTAATGTTTGCCTTTACAGTTGTAGAGTTTGTCCCAATATGTCTACTTCTTTCAATTAATTTGTTTTCACTTTTTTTGCATTGATTTTGCCTTTTCCATTTTCTACCTAATCCTAGGTGCGGAACTTCATGTACGCTGTGAAGGCTTATCCTGACTTCACCCTGGACGCACGCTTTGTCCAACAGGCTGAGGAGATCGCAGATGCCCTGGAAAACAATCGCACTCGACATGCAACCTACCTCTCTGAGAGAATGGTCCTTGATTATGGCACGCATGTAATAACATCAGTTGATGCTGGCGCCTCCTTAGTGCAGGAGGACTATCTGCGGTCAACCTTTGTGTCTGATAGCGACATGTCTCGATCTTCTGTGACTGCCTCAGCTGGCCTAAACTTCTTTAACAAGGTCAACTTTGGCATAAGTACCTCCGACACACATGAAACCTCAGAGACCCGCAGTTACGAGGGAAACACCACATACTCTCTGACCCTGAGCCATGGAGGGGTTCCCTTCTACCCAGGCATCACTCTGCAGAAGTGGCAAGAGAGCACCACCAACAACCTGGTGGCCATCGACCGCTCCGGCATGCCGTTGCACTACTTCCTGAACCGTGCTACATTTCCAGACCTCCCAGAGCCGACTGTCCAGAAGCTAGCGGTGTCTGTGCGTCAGGCAGCCTATCGTTATTATGAAATCAACACTCACCCAGGCTGCGTCAAGCCGGACTCCAAGAACTTCAACTTCCAGGCCAACGTGGACGACAGTTCCTGCGAGGGCCCTGCCACCAACCTCAGTTTTGGTGGTGTGTACCAGGTGTGCACTAAGTTAACAACCGATGCTGGTCCCCTTTGCCAGGCACTGGAAGCGAAGAACCCAGACACAGGGGATTTCTCCTGTGGTAAACAATACAATGCGACTAAGCTACGCTCTGAGGTACGGGAGGAGGGCTACAGTCAATATGAATGCCATAACCACTGCCATGGCTGTTGGCTCTTCTTCACTTGCTGCAAAAAAGTGTGTGGAGATGCCTACCATGTCCGAAGGGCAAATGTAGATACCTACTGGTGCTCTACCACTAAGAAGGTAAAGGAGTTTTCTGGGTACCTCTTTGGAGGGCTGTATGGCCCATCCCTTCAGAATCCTCTCACAAAGTCCCACAGCTGCCCCCAGGGCTTTTTCCCTCAGAGACTTCTGTCCGATGGACTGAAGATCTGTTTGAGCAATGACTACGAGGTTGCAACCAGATTCTCTGTCCCGTTCGGTGGATTGTTCAGCTGCAAATCTGGCAACCCCCTGGCTGATGGAGAGCCTCGCTGCCCCCCACAGTTCAGTCAGCACATGGCTGCCATCAGCGATGGTTGCCAGGTGCTGTACTGTGTGCAGTCAGGCCTGTTTACAGGGGGGCAGCTGCTGCCTATTCGCCTGCCACCATTCACACGTCCCCCACTGATCAGCATGACCGCCACCAACACAGTCGCAGTGATGACTGAGGGTGACAAGGCCTGGGTCAGAGTGGGCAAGACCAAGATGTGGAAGCTGGCGGAACCTGAAGAGGCCCAGAGGATGGCAATGATGCTAGATGGGTCACTGTCTCAGATGTCAGGGGGGGAGAAGTTTGGGGTTGCTATGGGGGTGATAGTTTTGGTTGCCTTGTTAATTGGGGGGGTTGTATTTGTGCTAAGGAAAAAGAGAGGAATGAGACTGACACCTAACAGGGGATATGTGGAGATTCACAGTGAGGGACAAGTAGAGTCATCTGTAGAGGGCAATAGAGAGGTGGAATCTGAGAGTGTGAATCAAGACCCCACCCAGGCTCTGCTCCCTTAAGAGGGCTGTGAATATGCAAATCAGAGAGTGCATTTACAAAGCCACTTACAGATAAAAACGTGTTCCATTGACAACAGTCTCATCTGATGTAGTTGCAAGGAAAACAAGCGAGTGTTCAAGATGTGATGAGGGAGGTGCAGGACAGACAAACATATAAACGAAAGAAATGTTATATTTTTATATTAATAGAGTAAAGCAAAATGTCTTTTCTAGCCAATGTGTGCTTAAGTAATGAAAATTCATATAACATTTACAGATGTTTTGAAAAACCTAAAGAATGCTCCTAATGTCTTTTTTTTTTTTTTTTTTACTGTTTCAATTTATAATACTGTCAGCTACTTATTTTAAATTCTTTTACAAAGTATATGACGTTTGTATAAATTTTGTGTTCAGAAGCATTGCAGAAATGCAAATGAAAGCCATTAAATGTAAATATTTCTATTAAATATGTCATGTCTTTTCGTTGTTATTCCTGCACAAGCAAACACAACAGTGTCAGTAATGCCGTCTGATGCTGTGTTTTTGTTTCCCTGTCCACGTACTTTTGTCTTCACTCCCCCTTGTGTCTGCCCCGCCTTCCTTGTTACCTGCCAAGCTGATTACTCATTTGTTTCACCTGCCCTTTTGTGCACCTGTGTCTCGTCTGCTCGTTAGTCTGTGTATTTAAACCCTGCCTTGTGGTTGCTCCATGTGACTTTATCTCTGTTCCATCAGTTATGCCATGAGCCTTTTCCTGTTCTGATCTGCCTGTTTTGGAGTAATGGCAAAACTGAGGCTTCTGAAACAGTTGACACAATTGAAGCAATTGCTTTGAAAATGTATCAATGCTCTAACGCTTCACCCAGATGGGTGTTATGTCACCATGATCAAATACGCACAATACAGCCCTACAACAGACGTTTCTTGTGGGTCTTTGAAAAGAGTACGTGGCCGTCTTTCATAGAGTGGGAAGTTCTATTCTGGCTGGGTAGCTGTTTGAAATTACACTTTCCACATGTATTTTCTGAATAAATGGTCTATTTAGTATGCTTTTTCTTACTTGAATATGCAGATGGGAGAAACACAGGTTGTGACAAATGTAAAACTATGTTGTTACAAAACAAACATTACAACCAAAAGAAAATAGCTTGCTTGGGGCTTATTCTACTTACATTGCCATCATACCTGTCAACTCTTCTATGTTGCCCCATTTAAAAAGAGGTACAGAGCATTGTTTTCAACTCACAAGGATTGGCATACATATGGACACATATGTTGCACTGGCCATCTGCAAAACATACACTCTTAAAGCTTCAACGAGTGATTGCGTGAGATCAGCATGTCTGCTACCGTACAATCTAAGTGCAGACTACAACACACAATGTTGTTACAAAACAAAAACAAGACACTCTGTCTACTGCAATGGGCAAAGCTTCCGAGTTTCCTCACTCAAATGGTTTCATTAGCATGCCACTTCTCGAAAACCCATGAGCTCAAATGGCTCAGAGGGTTGGACCATCAACTTAAATGCATGGCCATGTACTCATTCGGTGATGGGCGTTCAAAACTTAGCTCTGTTCCTTATCCTTTAGTGTCTTTAAAAAATTAGTGTACCGACACCAGTCAACCGCTCCCCTCTCAACAAATTCAAAAGTTTCAGTTCGTTTGCAATTAAAATTGCTTTGGTTTTCAGTTTTTTTTGCCTCAGTGAATAGACCTGTGAAGTATGCAGGCAGTATGCAACATTATTCGCTTTTTAATAACAATAATAATAACAACAATAATTCCACCTTACTTCTCGCTAATGCTGAATATATATATACACACAAAAAGGAATCGTTGCAGACAGCATACATCACAAAGAGTCAGAAAACATACTTTTCAAATATGAAGCAAGACCTATCCGGAGAACTGAATGAAATCGCATCTGAGTGGAAAGAGCGGTGAGAGTTTGTCTTCCGTTATTTAGTTCCTGATTCATTTCTTCTTTCTAGCACACCGCTTCAGTTTGACTACGTCACATGACGTCAGGAGACTTGATACCCAGCCCACATAGAGGTAGTCGACCAATGGGGTTTGGCGTGGCAGACTCTTGGGGGTCTTGGGGGACGCTGGTGCTGTAAGCCACTCCTCCTCGGCTCGAATCCCGCCCCCGGCGACCACAGCGGTGAGCGAGACAAGGAAGCCGCCCGTGTGCAGTTAGCGAAAAGTCCCAGTTCAACCCCCTCTCCCTCAAACGTAAAGCATGAAAAAAAAAACCTCCCAGTTCAACCCCCTCTCCCTACAAGCAACGAGACGCTACTGCAACGGGCAAAGCTACCGAGTTTCCTCACTCAAATGGTACCGTGAACGAGACAAGAACGAGACACGCGAACGAGACAAGAAAGCCGCCCGTGCGCAGTAAGCGAAAACTCCCAGTTCAACCCCTACCCCTCAAAAGTAAAGCATGAAAAACTCCCAGTTCAACCCCCTCTCCCTACAAGCAACGAGACGCTACTGCAACGGGCAAAGCTTCCGAGTTTCCTCGCTCAACTGGTACCGTGAACGACAAGACAGCCGCCTGTGTGCAGTTAGCGAAAAGTCCCAGTTCAACCCCCCACCCCTCAAAGTAAAGCATGAAAAACTCCCAGTTCAACCCCTAACACTATGCTGTTACAAAACAAATACATTACAGCCTAAAGGAAATAGCTAGCTTGATGCTACTAACTACACAGAGTTGGCTAGCGATGGCTGACAGTCATTAATGCCAGAACAACAGGAATATACATAACACAAGGCACTAATTCAAACGAAAACACACAATGAACTGATTTTAAAAGGGCTTCTTTCAAGATCAGAGAGCCCGTACTCTGTTACTGTAACGAGAAGCAACATGAATGAACTACAGGGGCAGAACACTCATAATTCATTAGTTTGTAATATTTAACTCCAAACTTGTTCGGAGACATAATACTACAGCAAATCTATTAATTAAATCAAAGTCATAAGAACATAACCAGGAAGAACGGCACACAGTCAAGAAAGAAGCTGATTGAACATTCCAAGAATGTACGTGCCATATATGTACATACTATATATTGACCAGACAATTCTTTCTTTTTTTTAATATATAATATATATTTGTCCTTGTTCTAAGTGTTGGTTTTAGAGGTAAATGTATTATCAATAGACATTTGGTATGTAAAATTTCATAGTCGTGTAGTTGGGGTGTCCAATCTTATCCAATTAGGGCTGGTGTGGGTGTGGGCTTTTGTTTGGTCAAGCGAAACCCCTCTGCTGTGGCTGAATTAAAACAATTCTGCAAAGAAGGGTGGGCCAAAATTACTCCACAGCGATGTGAAAGACTCATTGCCAGTTATCACAAGCCCGCCGTACAGATTTGAGAGTGTTTATTGGAAGAACCAATGGGGAAAAAGGGGGGAGGTGGGAGTCAGGGAAAGGCATAAATAAGTTCGTGTTGCACTGGCCATCTGCAAAACCTACACTCTTACCGCTTCAACAAGGGATTGCATGAGATTAGCATGTCTGCTACCGTACAATGTAAGTGCAGACTACAGCACTGTTGTTACAAAACAAATACATTACAGCCTAAAGAAAATAGCTAGCTTGATGCTACTACACAGAGTTGGCTGGCAATGACTGACAGTCATTAATGCCAGAGCAACAGGAATATACATAATACAAGGCACTGCCATGAATTCAAACGAAAACACACAATGAACTGATTTTAAAAGGGCTTCTTGGAAGATCAGAGAGCCAGTACTCTGTTTCTGTAACAAGAAGCAACATGAATGAACTGGAGGGGCAGAACGCTCATAATTCTTCAGTTTGTAATATTTAACTTCAAACTAGTTCGGAGAAAAGCATGTAGCTCCTGATGTAAAAATCAGGAATGTTACTTAACAGAGTTAAGACAAGATCAAACAACCGTGAGGACGCCTGTCCGCCATAGAGATTTGAAAGTGTTTATTGGAAGAACCAATGGGGAAGCAGGGGGAGGTGGGGTAGTTGCGCTGGATACTAGGCTACGGAGAGCTTCCGACCTTACTTCTGGCTAATGCTGAATATATATATACATACACAAAACGGAATCGTTGTAGACAGCATACATCACAAAGCGTCAGAAAACATACTTTTCAAATGTGAAGCAAGACCTCTTCCGGAGAACTGAATGAAATCGCATCTGAGTGGAAAGAGCTGTGTACATTTGTCAGGCTCTGTTGCGCTACAACGTTTCGGTTATTTAGTTCGTGATTAATTTCTTCTTTCTAGCACACCCATAACTCTTGAGTTTGTAATATTTCACTGCCAACTAAAAAGAAGCCTTTCAGAAATGTTCCGGAAAGGTTTTGAGGAACAATCAAAGGTAAGGAGCCTTGGTACGTAGCCCATATGGAGGCAGGTCGGCCAATGGGGTTTGGTGTGGTAGACTACGTCACATGAACGTCAGGAGACTTGATAGATAGCCCACATAGAGGAAGTCGACCAATGGGGTTTGGCGTGGCAGACTCGTCATGCACAAAATTCCACCCCACTTGTCAGCGGCCAAATAGCTCAGTGTGTAACAACGCTGGTGCTGTAAGCCACACCTTCTCGGCCCCGGTGACCAAATCCGTGAACGAGACAAGAAAGCCGCCCGTGTGCAGTTAGCGAAAAGTCCCAGTTCAATCCCCCACCCCTCAAAGTGAATCATGAAAAACTCCCAGTTCAACCCCTCTCCCTACAAGCAATGCGACGCTACTGCAACGGGCAAAGCTTCCGAGTTTCCTCACTCAAATGGTAACTCCCAGCCGGTACTCTTTTCCTGTAACAAGAAGCAACATGAACGAACTACAGGGGCAGAACACTCATAATTCTTCAGTTTGTAATATTTAACTTCAAACTAGTTTGGAGAAAAGAAGCATGTAGCTCCTGATCAGGAATGTTACTTAACATTGTCAATAATGAGTTATTGATTAAACACAGAACATAATTGAATTTTCTTCTGACGCTGTCAACTGTCGGAAACACTCCACATTTTATTTTGTCCGTTACGTCAAGTAGGAAACATGATGACGTTAGCAGCGTGCTTCGGTTGGCTCAGGGGCTGATCAGGGGCTCCGGAGCAGTGTGCAGAAACACAACTGCTTCGAATGATTGGACACAGCCTGATTGCTGTGTTCACCTGGTTCCTACCTTGCCTGATTTGACTTTGACTCTGGATTCTGTTTTTGCCCTGTTGCTTTGCTCTCCAGGTTTGACCCTGTGCCTGCTTTTGACCTCGTTTTTGGATTTGCCTTTCACAAATAAACTGGTTTATTTCATCTCTGTCTGCACTTGAGTTCATACTGCGCCCTGACAAACAGGAAGTCGCTAGGAAGACAGGCAGCTATTAACATATTACATTTCACTTGTTGTTTACATGTTAAATTCTGTTGTTAAACTTGAAGGAATTCCTTTAACAGCATAAAAAGATAATTATGTTGTAACCCACAAAAACAATGGATGTTTATTCAGAATGCAGGTGTCCTTTAGGCAAAGATACAATTATCAACTACTCTAGCACATCCTAGATTAAAAATACTCCAAACTTCATAGAGAATTGCAGTCATATTCATGCTCTGTCATACAATATTGTTGTTTGAAAAACTGCTGGCTTCTTTCAATTCCTAAAGTGACACAATTTTATTGTATAAAATAAAACACTCCTTTGCCTGTGAGTAGGTCTTCCTTTTCCTGAGTTATTACTTTCCATCCTCTAAAAATAGTGAGCAATTGTACCGTCTGTCAAAAACTCATTCAATAACCATTCACAAAATACATTCTCTTCATAAGGATAATATGAAAAATGAATGAAAAGACATATCATTTGTGGCAGCAAATGACTGGTCCAGCAGCACACCCACACAATGAGATATAGACTTAATGGTAGACAAGAGAATAATCTTGTAAAACATGCAGATAAGGACTTAGTTCATTTGTGCAGATTTTTGCTTGATGTATTTTTTCCAGTACAGAAATACTTGTAGGATTTTATCTGTTTCACCAAGCAAGTTATATCTAGGAAACAAGGATGAAAGGATTCAGGAAGGAAAAATAACTTCCTGATAAACTGAACAAATAATCCATGGGGAAAGAAGCAGATTTTCATTCACAGTGATGCTATCAGATCATTCACACCATTGCTAATACTGTAAGCAGCATTAGAAAGTGAGGCTGGATGAGCTGGGCTTGCAACCAGCAGTTGCCATGTCCTTGAGAGAGGTATTCAAAACAGTATTCTGCTGACTTAAAAGAGCGCATGCAAAAAATGTAAACTATGTGACTCACTGTGGATAAGCCCTTGGGAAATATGCAGTGGGGTGCAATTTTGTTAATGTGAAAAATCTTATATTAGAAAATATTGTTCTCTGTCAAGAGCATGCACACCGCTGAGCACGGACAAGAGGCCTGCCCTGTATCCCTCGCGGTCCCGTGAGCACCCTCCCCCACAGCACAGCTGGTATTCATACAGCCAAGCTGAGCGTGCCAAAACGCAACCAACTCAGTTGATGAAATGTGTCAGACGTTCGGAGCAGGGGCCTGGCAAAAGGGAAATTCCCTGCCTTCCATCATGGGCTCGGCATTCAGAGCTGCAAGTGCGTCTCGCGCCGAAGTCTTCTCTGAGCCACCTCTCAATTCCAACTGAATCTGTGGCCGGAAACTAAAGAGATAAAAAAATATATTTTTGATATCTTCAGCAGCACTACTTTCTGCAGAGAGGACAAAGGGATTCACTGGGATTTGGGCACTGAAATCAAACATCATCAAACAAAGAGGAGTAAGGCACAAGAATTCAGCTGGCAGGAAGGTAAGGGTGAATTCCAGAGGGTATTTTTCTGTTCTGGAACGTGCAGCGCAGGGCAGCTTTGTCTCCGTGGTGATGGCTTTTGTGGCATGATTCCTTATGGAAGGGATTAATTCTGTGGCCTTGTTTACTCAGTCCGGATTTGGAAAGATCCTCTATCACGTGCTGTGTGTATATATATATATATATATATATATATATATATATATATATATATATATATATATATATATATAGTTTAGTTTATCCTTTAGTTTATCCATGATATATATATATATATATATATCAGCACGATCTCAAAATATGCTTGACTTAAATTCAAAAAGCAATGGAGAGTAGACAACCGGCAAAAAAACCCTAACAAGAATGCAGCATTTTGCAGACTGTCTATTTCAGTTGCATGTATTTTTAATATGTAATTTAAAAAGTACCCTGTGGTCGATGTTCATTTAGTTCCTGTTTATTTTACCTCCCAGCAGCTACTTCACATTCAATGTATGATATAAAAATCTAGATGGTCCATAATCCACAAATCAACAGAAAATGATCAGATTTGTATGCAAGATAAAAGTTTTTCATAAAGCTGCAAAAAAACAAAGCAATGCAGAAAATAAGAATGCCTTGGCAAACCTAGTAATCAACTGAGAGTGAATGTCCAGGGTGACTAAGACACAAGCTATGTTAAGAAATAAAATGACTGGGCCTGTATGGTCAAATGATGACTCATTCATGCCATTTTCACTGAAAGCAAAATGCACATGCCCACTCCAGACCATGAAAACAAGACTAGTGCAAGTCTACTACATGCTCCCATTCAGCTGACTTAACTCAGCCCACATCTACTGTGGATAAATGCTTCTGACTCACAAAGCATAACAGATATCTTTGTAAATCTTGTATGGAGGTCACACGAGAATGCTACCACTGTTGACAGTTCACTTTGTAGCCTATTGAATACAGATGTATAACCACACAAACATTCCAAGAAATATAGTTATGCAGATACATTGCTTGTTGAGGCATGAGAAGTATATAAGCATGCTTATTGTATTTCTTCATATAATAAGTGTTATATACTAATATAATAATAGGGCAATATTTGACATCATAATACAATTGTATTAGAATAAATGAACATAGTTCACATATTTATGAGCATTTACTCATTCTCTGTGTGGATATTTCATGTTCTGTTCATCTTAATCATGGGTGCTAATAATTTCTAAGATCACTGTTGAGTACCACAATTGTAATTCTAAGATCTCATTTTGTTCTGTAACCTTCTAGTTTTATACAGTAGGTGCCATGGCATTAGAGAGGTACGTACAACTCCTCATGTTCACTCTGCTGACCCTGGAACATGTAAACCAAAGTGTGGCCTGCAGGACTGGATTGCGTTCGGAGTGTGAGAAAGTCTCTTTTGTGCCTGGATACAACTTGGCCGGGGAGGGATTCGATGTAGTTACGATGCACCGCAAAGGAGCCTACGTGATCAACGTCAAGGCCTACATGTCAGACAATGACACCTGCACGTTGTGCGAGAACCGTTTCCAGGAAGGCAGGATGCAGAAGCTGCCTGCCACAGTGCTGGATTGGAGGCCCTTCAGCCGCTGCAAGAAGCAGCTGTCCAGCGCTCTTCATCACTCTGTTGACTCGCTGGTCCGCAGTTCCGCTTCCCTCATCAGCAATAACTGGGGGGTGGGCCTGGACTTGGAAGAAGAGGGCAAGGCGATTCTGGGAGGAAGCCGTTCAGAGATCGCCCGGTTTGCCAGATCCCAGTTCAGTGTTGACAAGGCCACGTTTGCTACCCATGAGATCAGCTGCATGTATTACAGGTAGGGCCAAGAGGGCTTGCTCTCATAGGAACACCTCAAAACATGACCTTAAATATCTTTAAATTACCTTAAAAACTGACCCAGAAAAAGGCAAAAAAAAAAAAAAACATTGCACATCTTGGACCCACAGCAGTCCCTACAGATGCACATGCATGAGGAAATCAGGAATGGAGGTCTTTAGGAACTTGAAACCCACAGACACTGAAACCCATTAAACAAGAAAAACACTAGCCAGAAGGATACATGAGTTAGACAGGGTAAAATAGGAAAATGTGGAACTGTCTGTTTCACTGTTAATGAGTACATCTGTGTCAAATGTGTGAAAGAATGTGTTAAAATGTGTGTTCATATATCATTTATATACCAGTAAAATGTATGTTTATATACCATTTATATTCCAGTAAAACTTGTATTTATATACCATTTATATACCAGTAAAATGTGTTTATCTACCATTTACATACCAGTAAAATGTGTGTTTATCTACCATTATTACTGCAATGCACCTCTCTTTCAGACACTTAATGCTTTTCTAAGGAAAGTTTGATACTCATTAGAGGTAAATTGCATTTAATACTTCATGGTACATTCATGAGTACATAAATCTACTGTAAATGATTTTACTGTAATTTGTGAAAATGATGATAATTTTTTTCAACTGTCCAGTGTGCTGCATTGCAACTTGAATAATCGTACTTGGTGAAACTGTCACCTGAACTGGTTCATGCTTAAAATTTCAGGGTAAAAAAAACTGTGATGAAAATTTTGGTTTTGTTTTTGCAGTTACAGGCTGGCCGATCATCCGACGCTCAGTGCAGAGTTCTCTAAGCACCTCCAGAAATTGCCTCAGCAGTATGATGACAGCAGCAGGCCCTTGTACCGCCGTTTGATTGACACGTATGGAACACACTACATCCGGCAGGTACAGCTGGGTGGGAGGGTGAGGCGGGTCACCGCTTTCCGCACTTGCCTGGCGACACTACAGGGCTTCGCAGAGACAGAGATCAAGAAGTGCTTGGACATAGAGCTGAAAATGGCCCTCGGCTTCCTCCCCATCAACATGTCTCTCAACTACAAGTGTAGCAGTATTCTCAAAGACAACATGACAATGGGTTTCTACCAAGGATTCATGACACACAAGGTTGAGGTCTTGGGTGGGGAAAAGTACTTCCCAGATGTTCTTTTTCACGAGGACCCCTCTGCTGCCTTCGCTAGCTGGATGAGTAGCTTGAATGAAAACCCAGACATCATCTCCTACTCTGTCTTTCCCCTCCATCACTTGGTCAGTGACTTGGAGGTTAGCTCCAACCTGAGAAAAGCGGTGTTGGAATACATTAAGGAGAACAAGCTTGAGGTGGCTTACAGTAAAGCTGAAACATGCTCCCCTTCCCCCAATCTGGACCACAACTGCTGCCCTCTGCGGGCTGGTCTTGGCCGTTTAAGGATCGTTGTGGAGAGGGCCACTGACCTGAAGGCGGATGTGTTCTCTCAAACCGATGGCTTTGTAAAGGTATGGTACAGCGAGAAGTACGAAGAAACAGAGGTGATCATGAATGACAATTATCCTATCTGGAATGTATTTTATAACTTCGGCTCAGTGGAGCTAGGCCAACCACTCATGTTTGAGGTTTGGGATAAGGACATGTTTTTTGATGACTTTTTGGGCCAGTGTAAAATCTATCCTGAAAGAGGTGTTCATTCGCACAGCTGTAAACTGGCTCGAGGGGTCTTATATTTCACCTACACCGTCACGTGCGACATGCATCTGACTGGCTACAGATGTGGAAGGTACTCACCAGATGAGTCAGAGATAAGGAACTTTTGAAAACATTATTTTTTATGTTTTTTTTTCTGAAAACCTATCAAGACTTGTTCAGATGACACCCAAATGAACAGTAGGGAACTCAATATTACACATGTGAGAAACAGTGTAAATGTATATATATATATCCAGGCTGAATGAATTTTGAATTTTGATATTTGCAAGGCCTAGGTAATATAATTATTTTAGTTGGTTTTGTGGCATTGTAAATGTTTTACAAAATTATTTGTTAAGAAAATATGTATGTACATAATCAGTGTATTTTTTTAGATGCAAGATGTAATAATGTAATGTAACATGCTGTTGTCTAATTGTTATTCTGTTGATCCTAAAAAAGCTTCTATTTCATTCCAGTCTTGTTATATTTGCCAAAAGTTCCAATAAATGTTTTATAACTGTGAACTTTTATTTACTTATATCAAAACATAGATATAACTACATTAGCTAATAGGATCAGTTATTCAAGTAACTTACATTAATATTCACAAATGTATTTCTGGACAACTCATTCATTTGAATGAGAGGAAAATAGTTCCTACTGTAAATTTAGTTGTGGTAAATGCTAGGGTTTATTACAATGTTTTATATAATAAAAGTGAATTGGTTCATTAGCCACCTGTCTTGATCTGAATGTAACTTCCCCTCTCTCTGAATTTATGAGCTATTCACTGACATTGAAGAACCACTGATAAAACCAAATATAACCAGTGAATAGCGTCTCACAGGATGCATTAAAGTAGACCCAGAGGAGCATTAAAATTTTTACAAACCTTGGTACACTTCAGCGATGAAATTGCATTGACATTACCCATACAGTATATGTGAAACACTTGATAGACTTTGGTTCAATGTAACATCTGTTGTATAAGATCAGCAGTGGACAGTAAAAACAGACAGCAAATACTGCTCGTTGAAAACCAGCGCTTGCTCGATGCAGTCATGCCAAAAATGTAACGAGTCATTTCATGTCACAGAAGGGAAATGTTTTAAAATGGCATGCTGCTTTACTGAAGATAGTGTTTTGAAATTGAGAGGAAATTAATATAAACAATAAACTGTAATAAAGGGAACCACATGCAAAATATCTTCCCAAACAGTTATGAAACCATATGCCTGACCTGAGGCATGTCAACAGTGATAAACAGTGAAAAACAGGAATTTGTTTGGAGTTTCACGTTTGGATGATTTTACTGGTTTAAATATCCTTTGGCTGTAATATGTGACACAAGATTGGCTAAGCAATAACACAGTAACACAGACACAGAAGTGGTAAAAATGCCATCTCTTTATTACAATAATTTAACAAGGCAGCATTAAAATGTTCAGACAACATTGAATGCACTTAGAAGGAGTTTATTGTGATTTTGCAAGTTCTATAACGGTAAAGACATTTGATATTGGGTTTGGTGTCCAAGGGGGCAGCGTCACACCTCGCAATTTTGGGTGAGGTGATCCCCCACCAGACCACTGGAAGAGAAGGAATAATGCAGAGGAAAGGAAGTAGACAGGAAGGTGAAGATGGGGAGGGGGAGGGATGCCGGAAGCAATGAGCGTGATTTGAGATAGCGTACCTGGCAATTTGATGCCTCACTCACAGAACAGTGAGGGTGGTGGCAGCATTCAGATGTTAAGGTCACTCTTAAGAACCCTTATCTCAAATGAAACATGGCCTCACAGTACCGGCTCTTTAAGGAATAATATCACCCAGCAGGTTTAATTTGAGCTGCTACTGGTGAGCATAATCAAGTTCTTGGTTATTGGTTGATATTACATTTTATCTGTCTTAACTCTTGAGTAAAGGAGCTGAAATTAAGCTCTTAAGGTCTTTCTCCTTTGAGTCATGTGAATCTATACAACCAACAATCATCTAGGATGTATGAAACATATTTGAATAAATACATCTGCATCCATCCCATGTCACTTTGAGTCCATAGGTAAAATGTCATTACTTTATCTACAGTTTTAAGCTTTATTTATGTGCCTCACAGCATAGGTACCTGCAAAATCAAAATCTGCTCTGTAAATGCACTCGATGCAGGGACTGTGAGTAGAGAATGGATTTGATGCTTCAGTCATCAATTTATTCAGTTCTTTCAATGCCACATCCAAATCACCAATGTGTTGCTCCAGATGAAGTAGAAATTTCTGATTCTTCAAATAGAACACAGTGGAAATGTTTATACAAAGGGTTTGGGCACACAAACAACTGATGCAAGTCTCATTTTGGAAAGCTATCATCCAATGAAGAGTTGTTGGTTACCAGAAAGTATATGTTTTGGTCCTGCTGAATCTGTAACCGATATTTTATTGGAAAAAAAACTGGTCATTTTGAGATTATAAGGCTCAAGAACGGTACATGGCAAACTCAATGCTCGAGATGAACTTCCTTAATTAACTACATTCAAGATAAGAAATAAATATTAAATATTTAACATTAACAGTTCACATTTACACATTGTTGGAGTTTTCCGGAAACAAAACACATTCAGACTAAACTGGATATCACCAATCTGCTGGCAGTGGTGTGAGCGTGGTGTGAACACACTATGGTGTGAACACACAGCTGAAACTTTGTGAGAACTACATTGTACTGTACATGGACTAAACATTAACTTATGAAGCTTGGTACTAATACAGTAACATTGGTAACTGCAGCACATTTTATATCATTAAAATACTAATCCATGAACAATAATGATCAAACCAAAGCAATGTGCTGACACTGCCTGATCTCTGCAGAGCTAAAAGATTTTAAGATTCACCTGAAGATATGGCTGTTTTTGTAAAAAAAAAAAAAAAAAAAAAGTCCTGTTCTTCTATCAAAATGTAAAACCTCACCCCTGCATCCTCTTCAGAAGACTCCTCCCTATTTTTCTGTGTGCGAGTACAGATCACAGGAGATAGCATTGCAGGCATATATACTAAAGATCCTAATTTGGCTTTCATAGAAGGAGACAGAAACTGAGAGGGGTTCATGTAAGTTGACTTATAATTTTGGTTTATAAAAGTTTCACTCTGCAGGTTAAAACTTACTGCTTGTATTTTGTATGTGTGAAATGCAAAAGCACTCAAACGCAGATACAGTTTTGAATTTTAGGACTTGGTCCTTTCTTCTGTAATTAAAGAATGCCCTTGTTGCTGTGAAGTGTTTACATGTTCTTTTTTTGTATTCAGACTTCTGTGTGTGCAAATAAGCAGGAAAGTCACCTGGAAAGTTCCCGAGTTACTTGGAAAGTATCCTTGAAAATCTCTTGAAAGTATCCTGAGGCTCCGGGAAGTTCTGTAAGTCTTTCCTTTTTAAAGCATGACTGTGAAGCTGGATTGTAGGTTTTTTCTCTTCCAGTGTGTGATTTGGAATTCTTTAAAACATAGCTGGAGGGTGATAGAACAGTACCTTTTGTAAAAACAACAGTGACAACGTCACACTTCTCCAACTGTTGGTGAGCATGTAATACATGAAAATTATTATTATTTCATTGCTTTTGCATTTGCTAGCTACTATGTGCTGATAATTAAGGAATCGCTAACCACATCATGTGGATATGGGTCCCAATTATGTAATACCTCTTCTGACAAAAAACAGTTTGGACTCCCTTGTTTAATGTTTTCTGTAGATAATATAATTTATAAAGTAACAAACAAAAATAGGAATGGATAGGATGGTTGGCCATCACACATGTGTTAAGAGCTATATGAGTCAGATGACTTCTGGGAAGGTGCTGGGCATGGCAAGATCACCACAGCCAAGGTGGAAATTGTCTGAATACAGAAAATACAGAAAAGGTCTGTTTTGATGTAACATTTTCCTGGCTTATTCTCATGGACTGCAATACAGTTAAGCAAATTAATCATGAATAGTTACAGATTTTGGCAAGTATAACCTGCATTTATCAGTTTTAAACTTTTCACAAAACTTTAATATTTAAACCCAGAAAAAGACTATACCATCTTAAATCATCTTCCTCCTGTCAAAACTAGTCATAACAACAGTATAATTCATTTTTATTATCTTAAAATAGCATGTCAAGATGTGTGTGTTCACTGCAGGGTATCTCTATAGAAACACCTATATTTAAGCTACAGTATAAAATCAGATACATTATTAGCTGTGTTTACTGAAGCACAGCTACATGCTTCTCCTGTCTGATTTAGATGTTGGCTGCCTTGATCATAAACAGCACATTGTCAATATGGATGGTATTATATACAGGAAACAAAAAAAACATTTTATTAGATTTATAGGTCTGTTTTTGATGAAAACAGGCAGGTAGGTAGTATTCTCCTGTCTTTGTTGAAAATGAAAGCAATTGGCTGTTATGTTGTGAATGAGCAGACTGCTGGGTCATGCACAGTGGTTTCTGTTGCAAGTTTGATCCGCTCTGCTAAAAGAGCATAACATTCCAGTGACAAGAGGGCTCTTATTTCATATTCTGAAGTAAACTCATATCCTGTTGAAATGTGAGAGTTTTGACCTTCAACAAAGTGTCTTGTAAAGTCATACCTTTTGCATGAAGCATTAATACATTTTTATCTATTAAGTGTAGAAATGCATTAAAATTGAGTGAAAGTTAACACTCAATAGCATTACATAACTATTAACATCAGCTTTGCTTCAGTGGGTATGAGTCCACCAAAAGCATGCTACAAAAAGCACCAGAAGTCTGTTCTGGGATCTCCAGAACCCGACTCAGCACTGCTGGGAGTCTGTTTTTTGTTCACTACCTGCACGCTGTCTGAACAACTTACTTCCAGATGGAGTCACAATCAACTGTAAATGAGTTGGTCCAGCAGTATTCTATCCCGTAATCCAATTATTGTATTTGCAAAGTACAAAATGTGCAAGGAAATTGTATTACAGATTGGCTGGTCACATGTTGCCCTACAAGCTCATCTACTTCAACATGAGGGGGAGAGCTGAGCTTTCCCGCTACATTCTGGCCTATGCTCAGATCCCCTTCAAGGACCAAAGGGTGGAGTGGAAAGACTGGCCATTTGTCAAATCATGTGAGTACCTGTACCTGGGTCTTCAGCTGTCATTTAGCAATACAACACAGACATAATCAACACTGTAACAGCCAGCTGCATCATTACTGAGAAACATTCCTTATCGGGACCTAAGATTCAAACATTAACACAATTTTTAAATCAAAGCAGCACTAATCTGTTATCTGTAATAGATCATAATTTCAGTGAAACACTGTCATAACCTACTTTCTGAAATGGCCAAAGAGCTAATATGTCTCTTGAAAGGATACTTCAGAATGAAAAATGGTGTCCAGGTATCTGAGATATAAATGATATAGATTGTTTCCCTCTCTTTTCTCAGCGTTTCCCCTTGAGCAGCTTCCTGTGCTGGAGATGGAGGGGTGTTTGCTGAAC
The DNA here is from genome assembly GCA_022829145.1 of Albula goreensis. Taxonomy (NCBI): domain Eukaryota; kingdom Metazoa; phylum Chordata; class Actinopteri; order Albuliformes; family Albulidae; genus Albula; species Albula goreensis. Next base: position 8,314,822 of record CM040744.1, read on the forward strand.
CAGAGTCTTGCCATTGCAAGATTCCTTGCCAAGGAAGCAGGTAACACTATTTTAATTTCAGTCTTCACCATTCACCTCTATTGAATGTGTGAAAATGAGCTTTTTTGTAGAAAATATAGTCACCAAACAGGGTGGACCTGGCCAAAATATTCATTATCGTTATCAGCGGGCCTCTTGGAAGCTCTGGTGGACTGCTTGAATCTTCCCCTCCTGATATCCATTCTTCCAGAAACCGAGTGGCCGTCTGTCATCTCTTCCACTACCCCAAAGAAAGAGCAGGAAACTCACCTGCTAGTTGGCATTGATGCACAGCTAACAATTCTATCTATATAGCTTACTAAGTTTGAGAAGGATACAGCCAATGTAAAACATCATGTAAAGCAAAAGTGAATTCTGAATTTACGGTAAAAACACCCTGCTCCTGTTTAAATGCTTTTCCATAAGACTTTGAAAGTCAGTAAAGGAGTCAGGCAATGTAAGTAATGTCAAACGACTGATAACTTTATGGAGCATGTTCTTTTGTTGCAATGGGTAACACCTCAGCTGGCTGGCTGAGCCCCTGAAGTCTCTTCCCTTCATTCTGTCTCTTGAACATTTGCTGCATTTTACCATTGGCTGTAGCACCACAGGTGTCCTAGCTGAAAAGGTGTAGTTGTGATTGAAAGGTCAATAGTTTGTGATAATTGAAGAAATGTCAAATTGAAAATTCAATTTGTTATTTTATCTGTAGGAATGTTAATTGAATAAACATAATATTTGTACAAAACATACACTTGGCTTCCTTAAAAATTCCCCATTTGCTCATGCGAAGATTTACAGTAATAACTGAATGAAAAACCTGGAGCTTTTTCAAGACGCTTGGTTCCCATGTTCTTGACAAAGCAATTTCAACAGAAACACCTGACATTTAAGGGGATTATTTTTAACACTCCAGGATAAATTTGCTTTGACAATCTAATAAGAACACTTGTCATGCCATGTTTCTCATGCTGATTCTGTTTGTACAAATGCCAAAAACCAGAAGCACAGACATAAAGAGATTAGTAATTACCCTGAGAAATATCCCTGGGGACAAAACCGGTCTCAGAGTCTCAAAAAGTGGCACATAACATTATTCCAAAACTTTCCCCTGCTTTCAAGGTGATAGGCGTATTAGAAATTGCTTATTTAGTTAGTGCACTTCAGCTGGAAAATTAGAGGTTTCACTGACAGATCGTGCAGGTACTTTTTCACCCAGTTTACCAGGAAAAAAAACAGAATTCATCTGATTTGAGACCCATTCAGATATTTATACCTGTTGACAGGTATTTAAGATGACAGTTATATGTGCCCTGCATCTGGTCTCAGGGCTGGCAGGGAAAGACAGGTTGGAGGAGGCCCAGGCAGACGCCTTGGTGGACAGTCTCAACGACTTCACCCTCTGTATTCCCTGGAGAGAGGAAGACCAAAAGCTCAAGGTATGGTCAACAATATCATTATTTCCAAAGTCCTCAAATGGATCCATCATTTCTCTCTATACTTCTCTTATACTTCTGATTTGTGTGCTTTTTTTCTAACCAGAAAGAGAAGATTGACAAGCTCTTTGACTGCCACGCCCCCAAGCTGCTGAGCTTCCTGGAGAAACACCTGGAAGACAGGGACTGGCTGGTGGGCGATGCTGTAAGTCGGCTTAGAGTGCGAGATGGTGTGGAGCGGCTAAAAGAGAATAAAGGTTCAGCAATGGGTGTCACCAAGGGATCCTTCTTGCTGACTCCATTTGTGCTTTCTGATCCGGTCAGTAAGCTGTAGTTTAATGACCTGGGAAATCAAAGCAGGCAGTTCACTCTGTGTCCACTCAGGGAACATAGCCAGCGAGATTGGCTGGTTAAAAAGCTAGTCCGTGCAATGTTACATCTGTAATAGGTTTGCTGACCTCAGTAGAAAAGCTACCTCGGATGTTATTTATGCAGCTAACCAGACAGAAAGCCCCGAGCTGAGTTTACATTTTGTGTAGCAAATCTAACCTCAAAAGCCAATAAAACACTGTGTGGCCTTGGAAAAAAACCCTTTAGAACATGTGCTGTAAATTTGTATATATTCACATGGGCATTCGTTTGACAGTAGGAATTTCTTATTTTCTTGACATATTAATAAATATACTTGAAGCACAGCATCCCCATAGTGACAGCCTGATCCTGTATACGATGTGCTGCTGAAACATCAGTCGCCCAAGACTGTGGAGCCACAGGCCAACGGAGCTGAGCCCTGGTGAGGGGTGAATTCTGGGAGTCTTGAGAAAGCTAGAGGCCATAGCTGGTCATGGCTAGTCAGAGGGTTGGTCATGGCTGGTCAGGGCTGCCCAGACAGCACACAGGGGCATCTGACATTCTGCCATGGCAGCTACACTCCTGCTGTGCTAACTCTCCTCTGTTTCAGGTGACCTGGGCTGACCTGTACTGGCACGTGTGCTTCACCACCTTCACCGTGCTTCGACCGGGCTTTGCCCGTCATCACCAGGGTCTGTGCACTCTGATCAACAGGGTTGAGAGCATCCCTCAGTTGGCCCGCTGGATCCAGAACCGACCCGTTAGCGAGTTTTAGACCCGCCCCGGCCCCTCCACAAAGTTGTCCGGTCTTATTCCTGATGAGCAAATGTAGATGCAGGTTTTTTTTTTGTTCAAGCCTAATACTACATCTGATTCAGCTAAACAAGGTCTTGACTGCATACTGTGACTGTGTCATTAGTTGAATCAAGGTGTTGTATTAGGTTATGCTGGGTCTGAGCATACAATGTGTTTTGGACCAAGAACTAAGGACAGAACTCTGTAAGGTTTTGTGAATATGAAATAAAGACAAACTGTGTATTGTAATCAGAAGGCATGAAACTGTGTAGGGGTTAACCTTTGTGAGCTGATATGTAGCAAGTATCAAGATACTATGAGTAATCCAATTTTTATCCTACTCCTGCGATAATGCAGTCTAACAGGGACAATATGTGTTTTGCATAAGCAACAATCGAAAGAGTAAATGTTGATATTCCTTTTCTTTTCTTTCTTTGATGGATATACTGCACATAACTCATGTTCATTGTAACACTGTAAGCAAACAATATCTGGTAGCTGTGTCTGAGATAAAATATCAGGGGCTGTATGAAGTATATTTCCTGAGCTTCTCAAAGGGGAAGTTAAATTTGTGAGATTGGTTTTGTAAAATCTGATTGCTTTTAGTAATCTGATCTGTTCATTGGGAACGCATACTCACTCAAGTTGTGCGTACTAATCTGTGTTTAAGCCTGGTCTGTCTCATAGTACCATAATGTTATGTGTGCAGATGAAATTGAATGGTTAGACAAAATAAAGGATCAAAAAAAAAAACATATGTATACCATTGATTCACATGTGTCAACAATTACCATTGTTTCTGTTTCATCTAAAATGTTTCACAATTGACACAAATGTTTTAATGTTTCTTAATCAAAATAAGGGTCACAGTTTTTGAAAAAGATAGACAGTTCCCAGAATGTCACATGCATCAGTCACAAGAATACTTAAGATATAAAAGGAAAGTTTTAAAAATTTTGACAGCATATGCCAAACAAGGAAAATCTCCATTAGGAAACTAGAGGTCACAAGTTGAAGCTCACTGAACTGATTCTACTTTCAGTCTGACCATGATATGGACTTTGCAATGGACTTTAATTAATTAATAATGTAATACACTGCTAAATTCAAGAGCTCAACAGATATACCCTTCTTTGAGCTTTGCATTTGAATTCTGGAATTTAGTCTGCAGAGTTGATTTCCAAATCACTGTGAAAGGTTTCTTTCTTGAAGAATGGTCCCAAACTCCAACAGAAATATTTCAAAGCTTGTAGGACGGACAAGAAGGATGTAGACTGCTCTGAAGACCAATGATGGCCTAATCCATATTAGCTGAAAAATATATTCATATCTTGTTATATATTTTTTTGTCTGTCCACCTAAGTAAGATATGCTTTTCACCAGGCTTACAACAGTTAAACAGCTTTTCTGAAGGCAAAGGAAACTCCAAAACCAACTCCTTTACAGTTAAAAATACTGATATATTGTTTGGCCTTATTTGGTCTAACATCCCATATGACTACTTGTAACTTTCACACATTCAGTTAAAAGTACATGTAGGTAAAAAGGTTAACACAACTAATTCTCAAGTAATTTTAAATCTTTATTTTTCTTTTAGACTGACAAAACTGTTTTTAGCAGCACATGAAAAAATACACCGAAAAAAAACAACAAAAAAATAACACTTTCACTGACGAGATTGAAAACAGTGTTTTACATCAATGATCACATCACAAACACATTTTTGCCCTCACCCTGTGTCCCCTCCAGAGCTGCAGTGCTGAACATTAGCAAACAGCGCTTCAGCAGCATAGTCCAGGTGCTGTTTCGAAAAGCACACGCAACCTGCATTCATGGGGCCGTTGGATTGGGGGGGGTCATGCTAGCTTGGTCCCGGTCCCCTTGCAGGATGGGGGACATTTGGGCACGCCCCCCTCTGGGTGTTCGCCATGGCAGGAGGGGCCAGGGTTTTGGGGTTGATACAGTACTCGTAACACTTGGGGTGTGGAATGAGTCCGAGGAGCTCACAGTCCCAGAGAGGCCTTCAGCAGGGAAGCCACGTCCTCCGGCATGGAGCCCTCATTACCTGGATGGGAAAGAAGCCTCCTGTCAGAACTCTGACCACGACCATGACCTGAGTTTCAATGAACGACTACAGGCTTTTAGACACAAGGGGCAGATGCGTGCAGGCCGTGCTCACCTTCCTCAGCAGCAGTCATGTCCTGTTCCAGTTTGAGTTTCTTCTGCCCGACACGCAGCATGCAGTCCTCTATGGAGTCCTTGCTGATCAGCTTTATCACCTGTACGTTCCTGCAAAGAGAGGCACACTTTTGATACCGCAATGAGAGAAAAAGAAATAATGAGTGCATGCTGAACTTCTTGTGAATTCAACTTAGTGACACACTGAAATATGATAATGCTTTGGTCACGAGACCTTAGTCAGAACTCACGAGACCTTTGTCAATGTGGCAATAAGATGCTTTATTATCCTCTACAGGATAACAAAACAGAAAGCTCTTGTGGTAATATCTCCACTAGGTGGATGATTAATGCCTTCACACACTCCTCCTCTGGCCTCCAGGCCAGCCTCTCCCTCCTAGACCCCACCCACACACCTGGTCTGGCCCACGCGATGGCACCGGTCCTCGGCCTGCTTGTCGTTGTACGGGTTGCAGTCTATGTCATGCAGGATGACCACGTTGGCGGATGTGAGGTTGATTCCGAGGCCCCCTGCCCGTGTGGAGAGGAGGAACACGAAGATCTCGGGGTCCGTGTTGAACTCATCGATCAAGACAATCCTGAAGACGATCAAGACAATCAAGACTCACATGCCCTCGAAATCTGAGTGGCTCTGTCATGAAAGGCTTTGGCTCTGCTGGGCTCTAACTCCTACTTTGAATCTGAGCTACGCCAATAACTAACTGGGAGTCTGCAGGGGTGGGGAATGAGCACTTAAAACAGGCAGGCCCTCCGGCTATTCACCAAGTATCAACAGCTCTAAATGAGAGAAACATATCATGGGTCTTACAGATGTTACAGTGTTGCATGCTCCTTGAACTGTGGAAAGACACTGATTTGTGGGCTCCACTGTCCTGAGGAGTGCACCTGCTTCATTTGTGCTCTCATAGTGGTGAGGTGAACACATAGTACAGCACATACAACAATTAAAGACGGCAAATGGGTGATAAGTTGCGTTGGTAACCACCTGTCGGCCATGGGTGTAGAGCCATCCAATCGCACGTAGCGATGGTTCAGGTGCTTCAGCAGGACCTCCACGATGTCCAGCATCATGGTGAACTGGCTGAAGAGAACCACTCTGTCACCCTAGGGAACACATAACACTAACTTTACACACAATAAAGACTGCAGTGTTAAGAGAACAGTAAGAGTATCGTGTTACATGCCACTGTAAAGAGTATTAACCCAGTATAAAACTGTGTAGAGGAGGAGACGATTGAGTGGTCTGACCACCATTAAAGGTTTGCTGTGAGAAGCCCTGCCTCCCCTGCACCTACCTTGTCCTTCAGGGACGGGAGCAGCTGTGTGAGCAGGCTGAACTTGCCCGAGTCCAGCAGCTCCTTGCTCCCGAGCTGGTGGTTCTGCAGGACAGGGTACTGCTGGCAGAGGCGATGCAGCTCGAAGTCTGACATCACCTCCATGTCCTCCTTAATGAGGGCGGGGTCGGCGTCACAGTGCGTCGGCTCCTTTGGGACAGAGAGGGACACAACCCGAGGTCACGTGACCTTTCTCAAAACTGTAAAAAACTGTGCTGTTCATGTCAACTTTAAGGCGTAGAGAAAAACTAGTGATACCATCACTAAAAACGACAAGCTGTGATGGTGGCTCTATAGGGCACTGTGATAAATGGTATCAATCTCTTGAGCTGAAGTCTGTTTCCGCTATGATTGGTGGCATGTTTGTGCAATTCCTCTCCGATCTCTGGATTGTGGTTGACAGTGTACAATTTCTGGCTTGTCAGCTGCCTGGCGTGAGACCCAAACGGTGTGAAAGTGCTTTCAAGCACTAGCATAAATGCAGCATTTATCTGGCAGGCCTCATTCTTCCTTCAAACCCGATATTAAGTCATCATAAACATCATTGTCACGCTGATTACAATAAACAGCTATGAATGCTTTGGAACTGGGAGAGAGTTATAAACCCTCAATATTAATATCTGCAGGCCCAGAACAGAACAGTAAGCAAAAATAATTGACTAAGTAAAAATCTATACTTTTTCATACAAACATAATTGAGAAACAGTTCTTTTAGTGTAGGAATTTCCCAGAAGAAATTTCTATTTCAGACTCAATTATATCAACACTATTTAAATTATTTTGGCACAGCAGATTACCTGTGTATCTCTTACAGCCAATTGTGCTGACTACTGAGACATATCAGACTTAGATTAAACAAATGTCACTTTAGTCTGTGCACTGCAGTATCTTCTGTTCCAGTTTAATTCTATAAAGTCAAAGTATCTCATGTGCAAAAACTGTGTACATATATTCTGAGGTGTTTTCGTGCATGCAGAGGTAGTTGGTGAATGGCAGGTGTCTGGACCTTGAGCATCAGGCGACTCATGGCGGTCAGTTTCTCGGTGGTGTAGTACTGTCTGTGCAGCAGGGGATGGTTGGCCATCTTCCTCAGCGCCATCATCACATTAGAGAGGTCCCGCTCTGAGAAGAGATGAGGAAGCACAGGGGGAGGCAATGGAGAGATGCGCGGGGGGGGGGGGCGAGGACCGAAGGAGAGAAAAAAATGACAAAGTGAATGAGAGAGAAAGAAACAAGGAAAGAGTGGGGGCATGTGAGAGATATTTAGTCATGCTATAAACAGTACTGTTCATAGTTTTTCCACTTTTGAAAAGTCAATACCTTACACTAAATAAAGCTGAGAGGAACATACATGTCACACAGTGTGGACAGAGGAAGAAAAATGAAATTTCCCAGAAAAAAGGCAACAGGAGGGTGTGTGAATGGCTTCACCCTTACCACACTCAGATTAATCTGGTCTGAAATCTGACAGAACCTACTCTCTGCGCTAGCGGAGCGCTTCAGCTTCTGAAAAAGGGTTGAGTAGAGCTCCTGCTGTTTCTGGCTCATGGGACAGAACTCCACCTTCTCCTCCTTAGCTGGCAGCTGCTTCAGCACCTGAGGTGGAGAGACCGTTAAGCAGATGTATTTCATAGACAGGCACACTACATTATTTACATACTACATATGAACATATGACATTTTCTTCCCTTTTTCCCAGAACCAGTTTTTTCCCTGAATTCCCCCTTCCAGATCATTTTTGTATGCTGACCTTTTGTCCTATGTCTCATCCATAAGAGCAGAGACAAGCATGCATGAGTGCAACATTAAGTGTTGCAGCTGTGAAATGTGAAAGGTCAACAGTCTGTTGGACACCTGCTGGTGCCCAATCAGCTGGAGGAGTCTGTAGAAGATACAGCCACTACATTCCTGCAGGAAGTTCAACTGAATGGCCTGTCAGCACAGGAACCTTCTGTAGCAGGGTTGTTAAACAGTGCAGCAGCCAACCTCAATATCAGCGTAGGGAAACGGCTACACTGCACCCCTGACTGTAACTCCAGTGGCGGCCTGCGACTGCCGTTGCTTTCACTGTTCTGAGGTCAGTTGTGCCGTACCTAGCGTTCTTGACTCTCCTCAGGATGAAAGGTTTCATGATGAGCTTGGCCTGTGTGATCCTGTCCCTCTCAAAGCTGCTCTGTTCCTCCGAAGATTTCTGGAAAATGAAACACAAAACCCCCGCTAAAGGTTACTGCACATATCATGCTGATTGGTCAGCTCAGAGCCCAAGATTCATATGGATTAAGCTGGGATTTAATAGCAGCTGCTTCTTCTGCCATTTCCAAAGTAAATATCTCTGCTATTTAATATGTGCCACCAGACATCAGCAAATCTCCCTCCCAATTAGAAACAGGCCTCAAGGCTACAGCGCTCAAGTCTTACAGGGGCGTAGAATTAGCATGCATACTTCTGCCAATTCATGAAAATGTTAAGCCCTGCAACGACACTAATTAACATAAGCTTCTCAATGACAGGTTTTTGGCAACGGTCCTGAATGAGTTATATCGCCAGTTCAACATAATACTTCCTGACCTGGCCTTTATGTTCGTAAAAAGTTATAATGATGAAAGATGTACATGAATATTAATTGGCAGTTTGATCATTACCAGGTTAATTCTGTAGAGAGATCCATACTGATTAGAATCAGTTGTGAATATTAAGAACCAAAATGTGTTCCAGGCCTTTCTGTGAGTACAAACACACGTTAGCCAGCACAGGGTCTGTATTAGCTATAGAGGGAACTTCCTGTATTATCAAACTGGCTGGACATCATTCAGTCCAACAACTTCATAACGCTGGGGGAGATTACACAAATTAAGACCGCAAACGGGCAGAAAATTTGACTAAACTACATTCAGAGGTCTAGCACTCTGGGATCGTGGAATAAAAGAAACAGCCCCAGATTATAGAACAGACCGGTAGTGCTGATTAGCACACCTGTGGTATGAGCTGGGCGGCCGTCCAGTTCTGCCAAAATTACAGCCACAAAATATGTGAGAAACCACAGGATCTGGCACAAATATCTGGCTTGAGGTAAGAGCTGGCAAAGGTCTTGTTAGAATCATGCAGTAAAACTAACAACGATTCTGTACAACAAGAGTAAACCAATGGCACTAAGGAGACTCTGTATTGTGCTGCACTGACTGGCCATTCATGCTCTGATGTCCTGCATAGAAAACACAAACTTAAAGACCCTGGTTCATTATACATTTTTCCTGAAGAGTTGAGAATATATACTTAGTAGATATAAGTTGTTGGGTACACTCCGGGTTTAAGCCACTTTACCAGGATACCATAATCTAACATGCCCCCCCACCCTGGTCACAAGGTGGTATCATGAATCAGAGCTTGGGTAGAGCTATATGAGCTGCTGTCAATCAGTGCCTTGATTAAATCCATCAATCACATTTATAACCACAGTGAAACACAACGTTTGGTTCAAACCTGTGTTTGACTTATAGCATAACATATTGCTCTGTCCATTTGTTTTGTAGGGAGAAAGTTCAGTCTCTCGTCACTGTCTTGCTGCTGTCCCTACCATTGAGAACATCTTGGCAATCTGCGAGGTGCTGCTGGAGAACATGGTGGGCATGATGAAGTTGAGCAGGGACATGAGCTCCAGCAGGTTGTTCTGCACGGGGGTTCCAGTGAGAGCACACGGTACTGGGCCTGGGGAGGCGGGGTTAAGGACAGAGCGTCACTCACAACAGCAACTTAAATTTTTACCTATCATCAATGTTCTCAGGAATGAGGGGAGGGTGAGGCTTATGTTAGAGCTTAGGTGCACTGACGTTGATGGCCATGAGGTGGCGGTAGCGCAGTGAGTTCATGTTCTTCAGCATGTGGCCCTCGTCGAAGACGGCGTACTGCAGTTTGAGCTTGCGGAAAAGGCTGCGGTCACTCTCATTTCCGATCGCCATGTTGTATCTGCAGGGTAGTGCACAATCACAGGCTGGAACCAGTCATGTACGTCCACACATTCGGTATTACAGCAGCTATTAAGCCTAATATACACACAGCACACTATTTAAAGTGACTGTAAAGCATCTCCTTCAGGTTCTTGCCATAGGAAATTCCCAATGTGAACTGAAATACTTGCAGCTAATGCCTAATTGATTCATCCAGTTCAAGGATTAATGGCAACAAACAAGATTTCAGATGTAATTTGTAAGACTCAGTCGTGCCTCCAGTTCCCATATGGCTGTTCTCCTCAGGTTAATGCTCAATTAATATAAATAATTAACACATCCCATGCGTTATCAGACACCGAGCCTGCAGAAAAGCCGCCGTTCAGTGAGTCCAGTAAAGCAGGTGTGAAATGCACTTCCTGTAAACGCCACTAGATGGGGGCAGAGTACCACCAAACTGTAATGCTGTAGAAATAGCTGTGCCGGCCATCGCACCTCAGAGAAACATAGGAGACTCACACAAATGAGCACTGGCGGGCTTTTGCTGGGAACTCACGTGGTCACAATAATGTTGAATTCCACTTCCTTGTTGAGAATGTCGTGGCGCAGGTACCTGCGGTCCTCCGCAGATCCTAAACATGCACAGGGGGCAGAGTAAATTGTTCAGAGCATAGGAGTACAGACTGAAATTACAGCTCCAAGGGAGGTGACAGACAAACAGGAAGTAGGAAGGAAACTGTGCTTACCGTAGTAGACCAGCACCTTGAGACTGGGACACCAGAGCTTCAGCTCTCTCACCCAGTTATCTGCACAGGGAGAGGGAGAGGAGTGTTTAAGTGAGTATTTGTTAAAGAAAACTGAACCAACATTCCTAGATGCAGAGTTTCAGTGTCTGTTCTCCCACAGAAGTCATTCCATCATACAGAAGCTCTGCTGTCTGTGGAGGCTCTTACCCAGAGTGGAGGAGGGCACAGTAATGAGGTGAGGTCCATCGTTTCCCTCCTGGTGCAGGTAGGCAAGGAAAGCAATTGCCTGGATGGTCTTTCCTAAACCCTGTGGATCACACAAAGTTCCCCCATAGTTATGGAAAACACAGTGAGCACCACTGATGAGCACTACAAACTATTTCAAGGCAAATGGATGAAAACAGACAGTCTGTAAAGTGGACATTAGCATTATCACAAACACCAGACCAGATTTTTGTAGGCTATGTGGTTGATGATACGCTGTTGTTGGTACACCCTTGGCTATACAGCGGAGCATGTTCTTAACGTACTAATCACAATCACAACACTCAGGACATTTCATAATGTGGGCCAGCCAAAAATTTAATAATTTTCAGAATGCAATAATTTTCCAGAAACAGAAACCAAATCAACCTCCTTTGTAAGAGAAAGGATTTGTACACAACTACAAGTTACGATGGATAGCCATCACTTTGATATGACTTGTCCTCTCCTGTCATTGTTCATCTGCATATGTAACCGTTTTTGCTTGTTTTGAGAAATACAGGCTGTGCTTGCATTGTATGTGATATTGATAATGAGCTACCCCACGCTGTCGGAAACATGGCTGCCCTGGACAGCCGCGGAACAAAATATTCCTCTGCTGCTCCAGCTCCCATGTTTCATGTCAGGAACGAGTCAACAGCCGAAAGCTTTCAAATGGGAGATGATGATCATGATGGTTTAAAAGGCAAGGGAGGTCCCGAGGCATTTCTGCACATCTTATAATAATAAAATCAAAGCCTAATTCTGTACTCATGGGAAATGTTAAAAAATACAACATATTGTCCATGAATATTTTACATTCAATTACAGTGGTCTCTTTCATCGTTTGAGAGCATGGAATATTAACAGTGATAGAACGGCTCTTTGAACTGACGCGTGGGACTGTGCCCTGAGTCAGGCTTCCATACACTGCACATGACTAGCCTACATTGGAATGCAGTGTTACTCCAGTTAGCATCCACAATCTCAGTACTGTTTTCAAAAACTGCTTCAACTGCAGCTACAACACTTGTTTGGAAAAGTGTTGGCTAGTCCAGTCACAATTCAAACAACAATGGGGGGGAAACAAAAACAAAAAAAAAAAAAACCTAATTCGCATTTTGTTCTATCCGACTTGATCCATCAACACTTATTTTATTTTGTTGAATACTTGTTCATATCAAGGCTTAATAGATTTGGTTGTACAAGATAAACAAACTGTACAATTAAGGAAACTAAGATGTGTGTGTACTAAAATGCAGGTCCCTGATTTAGTTACTTCAAACTTGGTATTGCCTGTTGAGTATGTTAAATATGGTCATGTGTTTGAAGTACTTTGCATCTTTATGTTTGTTTTCAACTCAAACTCACAGAGATACACAAACATAACAGCTCCATGAATTATTTAATAGAACACATATTGTTTTACTTTTGTCTTCCCTAAAGAGGTATTGCTGTCTGTTTTGAATCATTCAACCCTGCACACACCACACCCAGTTCATTTGACTCCAAGAGTGTGTTAAGGGTTTGGGGTTTTTTTTTGTGGGGTGTGTCCTGTGTTCTTGTACTAAATACACAGATCCAGAACCCACTACACACCCACTATTTAACCCACTATTTAAAACAACATAAATATTGGAAGGAGTACCAGTATTTTCTTTTGTCCCAACGGTTTACTCTGCAACTGACAACCAACAGCCACTGTCAAAATTGTCACTTGCTTGGACAGCTCCAGGATGGGTCTGAACTATTCCATGGGCTAGGGTGGAATACCTCTGGACAGCCAAGTCAACCAATACACCTCCAAAAATATATGGTTTACTCAAACATAACATTTACATTCCTTGAGAGGAAGGCAGAGTAAACATTTACAAGCAGACAAAGCAATTTATTGTAATGACAGAATCCTGATGTGCCAGATTTCCAAACAGTGAGTACACTAATTCAACTCAAGTAGCGTAACTAAATTATGACCTACTGTAGTGGTCATCGAATGGGGAGCCTCCAGAACAAATCTGGCCCCTTGTGTAGATTTTTGGTCCCTCAGGTCTTCCCATATTAATTATGATTTATTTATTCATGCATGCATTTATTTAGGTTAAGTGAGATGAAAATTCTTAATGTGCACACAGTATAAAAATCTATCACCTCACCACAAATGTATGAGACAGACATGTATTTCAACATCAATTTATGAACAGAATGGCCCTTCAGGTTGGGAGAGCTTGATGAGCCGCAGCCTTTGGGAGATTGGCAGCGCCCGGTTTTGTCTGCCCCACACTTTCTGCACAATTGCCATCGCGGGTGGTTATACGGCTTAACCTGCGATGACGATTATTCATGTCTTTCATTACCTGGGTTATTTGAATAGCATTTGAAGCAAATATTGTGTGCTGTGTTTTTCATACTTAATTGGTAAGAAGTACAATTAAGTATGGTCTCAGTGTTTCAGTAACCAAAGCTGAAATATATTCTTTTAGATAGAGGATACAGAAGGTAATTTTACAGTTAAAGCGTTATTTACCTCGGAGGATAATTAATGTTTCATACATATAATTTTTCCATTAAGGCCACAATGCATTAGTCATATAACAGGCCACTTACATATATTTCTTTGTTTATCTGTGTGCACATGCACACAAACGCACGCATGTGCACATGCGCATGAACGCGCACAGAGTGGGCCAAGGCCTGGTGTCTCACCATCTCATCTGCCAGGATTCCGCTCAGCTTGTGCTGGTGCAGCAGAACCAGCCAGTTCAGGCCTATCAGCTGGTAGGGCTTCAGCTGAAACCTGGAATCACCATTGCAAAAACACAAAAAACAACCACATGGTCACGTTCAGACAGGGCCCCTGAGGCCGAACAGCAGAGACAGACAATGCACCAAATTAAAAGTCAGAGGTACAATACTAGATACATGCTTGGGGTGAGAAGTACATTTTTGCTGAGAGATATTCATGAGCTGGCTTAAAAAAAAAAAACACCTGCATAGGTCTTAAATAAAGGTAGTTAATTTGGCATAAACCCAGTCCTTGGTTAACTATTTAGATTGTATAATTGGTTGCAGAGCTGTGCTGTGAATCCAGCCGTTTACTGAGATGCCTGCTGGTTTCATCTTAGCGATGCAGGGTCAGGAAATTCCACAGGCCCTGCTGATGGCTTGTACAGCCCTGTGTGTGTGTGTGTGTGTGTTTGTGTGTGCCTAGTATGTCACTGAGAGCATTGTCAACTACAAAAGCATTAACCAAAGAAACATCTGGCGGGACAAGACAAATTCAGTCCAAACCACTCAAGAACCCTTGCACCTCTTCAATTACTGCCCAAAGCTTTCTTATTTAGTCAGTAGTGCTTTGTAACATGAACGGGCAAACCTGAACATTTGCACTGGCTGAAAGACATAAATTCTGATGTTCAGCACACAGAAGGTATAACGGTGGGGAACACAGTAGGTGACAACACACTTGCTATTTAGGTTGGCGGGCTGCTTCATGGAGCCTGCACCCCTCTCGATGACCCGGGTCACGTCCTCTGTCATCTTGCGGGCGATGGTCTCGCACTTGCTCATCAGCCCCAGCACCACCTGCCGCTCCTTCAGCACCATGCGGCAGCCGTACACTAGGTCCATGGACAGTGCGTTCCCCTTGTGCAACGTCTCCTTCTGCAGAATGCGAACACAGAGGCACCAACAAACACAGACCGGATTTACTCACACACTCTCAAAGTAAAGCTGTGTACGGCTCTCTGTACTGTGGTGCAACACATTTTCATACAGCGCCACATATTTCCATACACTGCCACATATTTTCATACATCTACACAAAGCACGCTGTGCCAGAAGCCCCCTGGCTTGAAGGTCCGTTGTGGTTTTCTCTTGGTAATACCTCATTGGACTTCACCCATGTGAATCAGACCTGCAGCCCCAGGACCAGCACCTGCACAAGCCACAGGGATCTCCCCTCCCCTCCCTGCTGATATTATCAGATTTGGGAGAGTCATGGGGTTTAGCAGGGTGGAGCCACTGCAGTGAGTGTGGAGTCAGTGGCTTCCAATTTCATTTCTCAGTTCCCTTAACAATGATCATATTTTGTTTTATTAATGTACTGCATATCGGAAAATGCAAGTACAGCTATAATAACTAGCAGCAATAACATTGCATTATGTTCAGGGCACAACAATAACAGTAACTAAGTGGGCCTTACAACGATAAGATGCAATAATAAAAGTACTCAGAGAAGGCTTTTGGTTAATACTTTGAAATTAAACCATCACCACACATACTTTCTACAAAAACGGAAAAAAGACTCAACAGATTTACTTAAAAACTCATCAACCACAACTGAGGTAGTTAGTTTGGTCATCATTGACTGAACATTGTGCAAGTGAAAGGTGTTTGTATCACATCTAATTCACTAGAGTTTAGTGGTTTCAGTTATGCATTTCTATTAAAGGGTCACTGAAGACTCTCATATTTCTTCCTGGGAATTCGAATCAGTTTGAATGGGGGAATACCAAGCTCCAGCTTTCTTGGCTTACACCATTCATCTCGGTCATACTGTTGAAAAAGGAGGAAACAAACAGTAACAAAGTATGGGGAATGGAACTGTAATGAAACCAGCTACGTGAAGTTCTATGTATCTCTTTACGGAACCTCTGACTCCTTTGCTTGTCCAGGCAGTGTTTATCAGGAGAAACTGTTTCAGTGTCAACACCAGCATATCCCAGAGAGAAAAACAGCCACTCCTGTGGCGTGAATGCAGGCAGGTGAGGTGGATGAAAAAGGACTGCGATCAATCGTGCTGAAAGGGCACAAAGATCGGCCCCCGCCGTGGGCCGAGCAGGAATGTGTCCCTCTCAAAGAGAGGCATGCACTGTACGAACACTGAGCCCCCGCAGAAGTCAAAGCCTTCATGGTGACAGATGTCAGGTGAAGTGTCGTTCCAAAAGCACATTGTCTTTATTTTGCCTCTTTCCTCACTTTCGTCCAACTCCACTACTTTCCGAAAACTTCTTCATACGTGCACACGACCAGAAAGATACAAACCTCAGATTTGCTTCACCTTTTCTGCTCAGTTTACAAGTGGACTGTAATTGACTTTGACAGCTATGATCAGATACTGGTCTAATTTTAGAGGTTCCAAGACATATGTACCGAGACAAACCTTTCTTTGTGACATACAGAGTACTTTGTATCACTGTAGGACTAAAGGTAAACCGTAGGACATCAGCCTTGGATACATACTTGCATTAAATATTTCTGCGTTATACAGAACATTTTGAGAACAGGCCTCTGGATGGCTGGACTAAAAGCACGCTTGTGATGCAGCTGGGTCACTTCATATCAAATGAACACAGAAAAGTGGTTACTAATGCATTCAAAACGTGTCTTGATCTGCTTCTGGTGACCAAGCAAATCATAAGGATGTTCTGCTCTTGTTGGCCTTTAAGTTACCAAAACAAACAAGCTAACAGGGGACAATATTCTAAGATCTCAAATAAAGGGGGTGTTTATTTGTGCGTGTATGTAGTGCATAAGTATTTGTGTGTATACAATTATTTGCGCATCATGATTTGACCGTTTGCGTGTGATCAACAAACAGTCATTATGTAAATTAGACTCCAGCCGCAAACAGCCATATTTAAATGAGGGATTTTGCCTGTTTGGATGGAATCTTCACCATGACCAGTAAAGGACAAAAAGGGAAGTCAGTTAATCACTGTCAAGGCATAATGATGTTCAAGCCTAAAGAGCTTGAAGTACCGATGCAAGTGGCAACATGATACATTGTTGAGTTACAAAAGCAAAATATAAGCATGATATGGGAGATGATGCGTGAAAAAGTGGCGCTCAGTTTCATTCAGTGTTTCCTGGGTGCAGGGAAAGTGGATGTAATGGTCCATCCTGTGCAACATGGCATTAAGAATTGACGATGGTGCATCTGAAAGGATGCAGTGGGAGACCCCAGCGGCACCATGTGCTGGAACAACGAAGCGGCGCCGTACACTGGAACAACCGAGCAGCCATCAAAAGTCTCATGAGCAGACTCGTCACAAGTTTGGCCATTGCTGGTTTGGCGTGGCTTCTGCAAGCAACACGCACTAGTTAAACAAAAGCCCTGACATGTTTGTGTAAAATGGCATTGCTAGACAGGTAAGATGTATCAATTATTTTTTCTCTGATATTCCACATAAATTTTCAAAAGAGGAAAATAGTTGTTCTCTCTATTGTGGTCTTTGATGGTTATGACATCATCATAATAGCGGTCGTGATCGCCAAAACTGCTTTCAGGCTTAGGAAATTACATTAAATGTGCCGAAGTAATCAATTTGCATGGCCTCCTCCAATTATTTCATGACCTAATGTAGGGATGCCCAATTTTGCATATTCATTCAAGCTAACTAAAAACAACCAGTGTATCTTTCAGTCCTCTTTACACCTTGCAAGTTGATCAGATCAGATGTATTTTAAAGGTGGTGACAGTGTTGCGTATGAATTTTGCAGTGGTGCCTATAGGTAGCTGGCAAGTTTCTGTTAAGGCAGATTGGGTTAAATGCAAGGTTGAATAAATATGAGACATGTTATAAAAATTGAACTATAAGTCATGAAGTTACTTTATAGTGGTTTCTTTTTCGGGGAAATCTTAGTAAGCTTGGTGAAATTATCTCAATAGATACAAAATGAATAACAATTAGCTATCTACATCTGTTTCTGGGAAAACAAATGAAAGACAAACCAAAGAAAGATGCTTACAACAGTCTATTCACACTAGACTGAATAAACACCACAAGCGCTTTCTGAGATTACCTATTCGGAGTAATATCATTGCAGCATTGATAGAATTTACTGATCTCATTAGTGTTTTCAGGCCTTATAACACCTGTTGCTACACTCCTGTTCCTTTTCTGTCCCCTGCTAGGTTTTTTTTGTTTGGGTAGGGGTTTCAGGTTTGTGTTCTCTGTGTTTCCCTGTAGGCAGAACTGAGGATGCCGATGTCTGTTGCTGGGCAACCCAGTTGGAAGATACAGTGGATGCCGAGACACTGATGATGACCAAGGTTGCCTGATTGAAAGATAAAATGGAGGCCCACCCCATCCACACTGGAATGAATGTTCTTTTTTACTCCCTCGCCAGCTGCTTTAGCTAGCCTGGCTTTCCCCGCTGTCTGCCCTGTGTCATCATGCAATCTAGGTGGGTGTGTGTGTATGCATGTATGTTTTGTGTCTTTGTCTGTTGGTATTTTTTTTGTGTATTTGCTGTAATAAATGTCAATTTCTCTTTTCGCAATTCAGCTTGCTCTAGTTGGTCTTTGGTCGCTGTTGTGGCCTTGTGTTCTGACTACTGTTGTCCCCAGTATCACTGGTGGATTTTTAGGATGTACTTTCATCCCAATTTTAAGAGTTTCTTAAAAAGAGATTCAAAACAACCGCTGTGGGGTCTTGAAATAAATTAATTTAAATAATATGGCTGCAATCAGCCTGTGGAAACTGAACAAAATACAATAAACTGGTCTTTTAAAAATTAAATGAATGGATGAATCAGATGGTAAAAAGACTTAATAGTGATGGAGAGGGATTATAAGTAGCTTTACAGAAAACTCAATTCTAATTTTAGCTAACAAATAACATTTTATTGCACAAAACCTATCCTAAATTATTCTCAACTTTAACCGGCAAGAAAGAAAGAAAAATTTGCCTCATTTCCTCAACTGTATTTATTGGATCTGGTAGGATCTAGGCTAGCTAGAGCGCTTTTCGTCAGTTTTTTTTTCAGTTTTTTTTTCAGTATCGAAAATAGACTCTGACATTATCATGAATGAATATTTTCTCAAAATAGGCAACTGCGCTGTAGTGCACTCAGATTTGATGTCGTATTTGATCAGAAATGTGCACAATTCTGGGGACTCTGGGTGGCTCACGCAGTAGGATGTGTGCTGGGCAAGCAGGCATGAGCCCTATGACCAGAGGCTTGCATTGCCAAAGCCCACCCAGGTGCCTGTAGATGCATGAGCTGAGTGTATGCTGGCTTTGCCATCATCTGATGAGATAGACTGCCTGTGAACGGTGGTGCATTTGCAGTATGCAAATAAGCGAGGGCTCGTCATCACGTGAGTCCAGGTGTTATGGCCGCCACCGAATGAGTGTGAAGGACCAGGTTACTGTGTAATAAAAAATAAATTGGTGATAGCGTGAACAAGATGACGTGAAAAAGCGACTTTCGGAGGAGTATGTTATGGATTCATTGCCTTAAGTACTGCAGGTATCTTGTTCCCTATGGGCTAAACAAAAATGTGCTAATGGAAGATGCAGTCAAACCTCTGACTAAAGGGCCCAACCTGTAGTGAACAATAACTGATGTGAAAGTCAGAATCACAACTACCAATCAGGTTCCAATATATTTGACTGTGTTACATTTTTCCCAGCCCAAACGTGCTTTTCTGCTGAGACCTTTGATTTACTTCTTTATTTAAGAAAAGGTTCCAGTGGAAACCTGTCCCTTCATTCCTTTCTTGGGGTCATCAGAGTTCATGATTGAACAGCATGGCAGTTAGGAAATTCTTGTTTGGACATGCAGATTTCACATATTGCCATTAGACTGAATAAAACTCTACTGGGAACCTGCAAACACACCTTTACTGTTGCACACCTGCAATGGGGCTATGGTCTAACCTCACAGCAAAAATGGGCATAGCTATTTTGTGAGAAAAACTCTTACACTGATTCACATTAAAAACCCTTTTGAACACTCTGTCACAAATAATAAGCTCATCCTTTCAGTTATTAAAATCAAGTATATATTAATCCAAAAACATGCCAAAGCATTGCCTGGTGCAATGTTGCACAGTAAAGATTTATCCATGGCATAGAAAACATGCGTACCACCACACATGGAAGGACAGAGTTAGTGTGAGAAAGCAGCCCTATCTATTCCAGAAATGCAATGACCATCCACCCATGGGTCACTAGGTATTCAAGATGCATGACAGATGTATAAAATCACTTACCGCTAAAGAAATAGAGACCTTCCACAGTGACTCACAGGAGTCAGTTTAAGTCACAGCATTGCCCTAACATCCAGAAAGACCTAAAGAGTGCTGTGCAAATGTGCAGCCCAGGGCACCAGTGTAATGTATGAATTAGGGGGGAACCCAAAACAAGGTTACCCCATTGCTTTAAAAAAAAAAAAAAAAAAAAAAAAAACAACAAACTGTCCATTTTCCTCACTGCTGTTTGTAGGATCCACACTGCTGCCCAGTTCCCTTGTCTAGTAGCCAGATTAGAAAGCTCCTTTTCTTAACAGATTACTTCTTCTCCTGCACCCCAATTCCCTATGCAGCTGCAAACTTCTTTCATTCTCTAATTGCCTCCTAATTCATCCACAAAGGCACTGACTCTCTCTCACACAAACACACATATGTATACCCACATCAGCTCTCCCTGCAACCAAACTACGTGAAAGTGACAACAGCCAATCAGACTGACTTCTCCCATATCAGCCCACAGTCGTTTTCATCATCCGATTCAGAATATCATTGGCTCAGAGAGTAATAATAACAACCTAATAAGGCTGAGGCCACCCATTCCTTAATCCTGAGTCTTCCCCCAACACGCCTTTCCTAGAAACCCAGAATCAGCAAATCACTGCACAGGAAAAAGTACAATGACTCAAATGGAAGAAAATGAAAGGAAGAATGGAGTTAGGAGGAACAGAAATGAGGAGGAGGTGGTCAGGTGTGGTCCTACCAGATCCTGCCATGCCTCGAATGGTCGCAGCTCCACTATCTTCTGGGCCTTCTTCACGGAACAGCCCTCGATGAGCGTGAGCTCGTCTGTGGATGCCTCCTGGAAGAACTGCAGGATCTGTGCTTTCAGCTTGGGGTCCACCCCGTCCTCTTGGTCGGAGTCCAGCTCGTCCGACGAGCCCTCGAACTCGCTGCTGACCGAGTCCTCGTCCTCGGAACTGCAGTCCGGCTTCGCGGCTGCCTGCCTCTGCCTTTTTCGTTCCACCGCTTGACTCTTTGCCATGCTGATCCCGTTCTGAGCTTCTACCTGTGTTTTCCGGGCCTCCGAAAGAACGGGTTTTGGCTGTCTTTGCAAGTCAGCCATCCTGACATTCCGGATGATTTGCTGTTTTGGGAACCGTCCTTTGTGCTGTTCCTCGTGTCTTTCTGGGTGCTTGTTTGTTTAGTATTTTTGGAAGGTTTGGCATCTCTTGAGGATTTGGTCTCTTTTGGCTTTTTTCCCTTGGCTTCTGGAGAGCTGGAGTCCTCATCTGCAGCAAAATAAACATGTGAAAAAGGAGATGAACCCATGTTTATCAAACATTAAGAAACATTTCAGATCAATAGTTATTTTAAGTTATTCCATTTCGCTAAGCCCTTGTAAGCTCTGCAGACACTCATCAGTAATTCTACTACAGCATTTGTAACCTTTTCAACACACAGGGAATTGCGTTATGTACACAGAACAAGTCAATGAAATAGACTATTGTAACTCTGACATTATTGTACAGTTGTCACTTGTCATTTTCTTATATTTTCTTGCCTGGAGTCAATACAAATCCTTTAGCAGGTTTTTCAAAGCTCACGATAGGCAGCAATGTTGTTAGACTGCGCAAAGGCTTAATATAGCTATAGATTTTTTTAAAATGATGTTTTCATCTCTGCCAATCTTTTTTTCCGACAAAAAGGTATATTTTTCCTCAGGATTAGTGGAACTCTACATTTCTTTTTTATTTTTGTTGATTTCTGTAATTCAGAAAGTGAATAAGAGTGAGGTTATTAAAATATATAATATAAAAAGTCATCACGTAGGTAACGTTTTGAAGTTTCTGCTAGCACACCTTTTTTTGCCGATGGCAACACCGGTATAAAATCACGTCTCACCACAAATCCACATAATGTAATGTGGAAAATTGAGAAAATAAGTAAAAAGTTTGAGGCGACTTAAATTATTTTTATGAATGTAACTTAAATGTAATTGAACATTATTTAAATTATGCTAATAAATGTATTCTGTTACAGGTATGCACTCTCTGCTGCTCATTGCAGTAAATAATGACAAAATTCACAACTGAGCATCAACTCAAAAACCACCATAAAAACTTTCCTCCAGACATACCAATAATACCGCCGACTAATACTTTTAATTAGTTACACACAGAACTGATCTAAAGAAGCCTCCAAGTCTGATAAGTCCGTACAGATAAGAGCGGTATTATTAGCACAGCAACTGAATCATTAAAAGTGAATTAATCTGGCAAAAAAGGTCTAGGTCTGGAATTACATACAACAAATTGCTGTCAGTAGAAAGCAAAGATGTTTATTTGTCATGTTTATAATGTATTGTACTAGATCAAAGAACGGATTGGAAATCTGTTAGTATAAAAGATGTTTCCACTCACAGTATTCATGTCTAATGTAAGAGCTCTGGTTCTTTTACATTCATATGTAGCAACTACCATGGAAAATGGTTTTAAAATATTCTTTTAATCCATGCTCTTCAACATGCTTTGCTCCTTCTGTATGAGAAAATCTTTGTAAGGGATTACAAGATATTTGAAAGAAGATGAGAGAAAGGACACATGACAGTGTTTGCTTTATACTCTTTTGATTTTGGCAGACAAGTGCATAGTAGCAGGATTGACAAAGCTGTCTCATGTTCTTGTGTGCTTTACTGCACTAGGAACATGTACTACTGCCCCAAGAACACAAAGTTCTTAGGGGGAGGGGGAAAATGTTTTTCAAAAAAATTATATAGGTTGGTGGATTATCTACTGAAGAGTCTTTGCAATCACCCGCAACTAAACCAGCAAAACTGAGAATTCCAGTTTATGGAAAGAAAAAGAGGATATTATTTTCAAGATTAAATTGGAAATTGACAGGTATGCTTCAAAAAATAATTGAGTGCTGCCTGAATAGGTCAGAAGGCATCAAAACCTTCTGCCTAATTAGTGCTGCCAGTGTGACAAAACTGATAAGATGAATAAATGAAGTCTTCCTTCATGGCGCTAGACAGCTGCTGTTACAGGTGTGACTCAGTTTAAAAAAAAGACCTGGATTCTGAAGAAAAACATTTACATAACATTTATGGGATTACACAAGGTACTCATGACAGTGAGAGGATTACCAATTTCCCTGAGACAAGAATGTGAATTTAATTCTTTGAAGGTTTTCATTTATCACTTTATTATTTTATTTGAGTAACACTATTGCGAAATGCTGCTTATTTTATATTCCAGGCCAAGCCACAGCTTGCCTGTAGATAGTCGATCGAAACCTTCTGATTGAATGATAAGACCTTGGCAAGCGAAGCCCTTTTTTTTCAAATATGCTAGAAAGATATTTAATTGTGTTCTGCGGTAATACTCCCACATGCCTTTTATGAGGGCTAAGTGGAGCAAGACAAGGGACAGTTGTGCTGTGTGTAAAATTGAATAGTCTGTTTCACCTGAAAGAATGGTTGGCTGTCTAACACCCGCAAGTGCCCCCACACTGACACTCTTCTCCTGAAGGGAACAACCAATACTTGACTGTTAAGCGTTTGCGCCGGTAATGAGTCATGGCTTTACCTTGGTCCGAAAACACACGCAGAACTTCCAGTGCATCGTCACAGTCCCAGTCATGTTCCTGAAGCACAGCCCGCAGCTCCTGTTACACAGCAAAAACTCTCAACAATATTACAAGCATTCAACCTTCATACCACCAGTGTAATACAGAGACCTGAAATTAATTTTGGATATCACAGCTATAATTTGCATTAGGGGCAGATTTGTCCAAGACCTCGCGGTCTGAAGAGCTTTTCTCGTCCGCAGAATTGTGACATTTGGAATCTACTAAGATGGGTAATACCCCTTTGTCAACTGATTTTAGTCTTGATTCATACGCAATTCTAACTGTAGGTCAAGAAAAACATGGAAAACATGCAGAGTATAACATATGCATATAAGGCATGACATGTGATTTATCGACACTGGTGACACTAAATGCCCTCTTTAGTTACTGCCTTTGTTTTTGTAGAAACCTAATTCAAGCACAACAAAGCACTGTTGTTGTGAAGAGGTGAAATCTTTGCCATCTTAAAGCTATACCCACCAGAACAGACAACTACACGATCATTCTGATTCATCAGAATTTCAGTATTTACATCACAGCAATAAAACCGACCTACGCTAATCAAGACAAAATGTTCCCGTGACCACTCCCAGAGCAATTTCAAAAACGCCCCTCCAATTATAGAAATATTTCATTTCCTGAAGGGGAAAAGTAAGAACATACAATAATGCAGTGATCAACCGAGGGTAGGTAACTGTTCTCATTAATGATAAAGTTTTAGGTGTTGGATACGACATATGATAGGTTTCCTTGAACTTCTATCTTTACAATCATCTGTTGTGGTGGGAACTTCCCTGTACGCTCTGGCAGTGCCAAGACTGTTCTCAAAATGTTTTGCGTCAGACACAGAATGTTAAACAAGCCATCTCTGAAAGCCACCAACCAAAGTGCCAACCTGCATTTCATGGCAAGTGGTGAATGTTGCTGGCATCTTGCAAGCAGTCAATTACATAAGCATTAATGCTAGAAGTTCGCCATGAAAATTCATAATAATACTGGTTTTGTCATAAATGGACTCCCACAGTTTTTGGGGAAGGGAAACATAAACCTTTTTGTTTTTACCAAATCTACCTAAAATTCCTTTACATAAAATTTAACCCTTGCATTATGTTGAAATTGGCTTTACATCCTCATTGTTTGGGGTCCCACAGACACCAGAGCTGTACATGTAAATATAATAGTTAAAAGTTAGAGATCAACCACTTTTACTTTTTCTCAGGTCTCTTTTACTTCTTCTGACCACATTAAAACCCAACTGACAGACAATCTTTGAAGCCTTGTCTTTCCCTTTTGCCACAAAGTGGGTCTGGCACATCTCAAAGGTGATGAAACAGAGACGGGTGGGGGAGGGGTTAGTTATGTTAGGCTCTGGGGTCCCCAAACAGAAGATGAGGGTTAAAAGTCCTCATATGCACCATAAAAATTACATAAATAAATAAATCCTTATAGAGGCTCTGCTAACCTCTTGAATTCATACATATGCTGCAAATGGACATGCCCATAGCTGGCACTAGCACACAGATAATTTAACACCAGGCTGTGTTATTGTTAGTGAACAATGTATTGGGACAAGCTTTGCAGCAGCCCTTATGAAAAGGTTTCTCGTCAACTGTTACACTATGCGCACGCACACACACAGTGTTACGGTCTCCCCGTGGTCCTCATCAAAGGGTGATACTCTCACCTCCTTATCCAGGTTGGGGAACTTCCTCTGAAGTCTCCTGACCATGGCTTCCTGCTTTTCCCAATTTGGCTCTGCCCCCTCCTCATCAGAGTCATCAGCCTGATTGGGCAGAGGAAACGTGCAACATTGAGCCTTCTGTCATCCCATTCTGCGCCCCACCAAAAAAAGCCAGGAGAAAAACCTGCTGTGCTCACCACAGAAGCCCGCCTCCTCTTGCTGGCCTGACCCACATCGCTGTCCTGTGAGCTGCTGTCGGACCCATCCAGCTTCCTCTTCCGTGATGAGTCTGGACCTGTGGGACCGCCATAGACAGTGCCAGCCGTTCAGAGGTCAGAGCAGCAGAACTATGACCACAATGTCAACTCCAGGGCTTAACTCATATCCCAAATTGTTAGCACCCTTTGCACCATTAGCTCATGTTCAATAACAATAATATTAATGATTCAAGTACCACACACAATTATGTTTCATCAGGCTTTTCATAATTGGTCATGAAAAAAGGCAAGTATTAACTGAAAACAAAATACAATTTCAATGCATTACACTAGATACTATCACAACCAGAGCTGTGTGTCTCTTCACATACTCTGGATGAAGAATATGAAAGTATGGGAGAGTTAGATACAAAACAATATTTGTTGATAGATGAGTGAAACTTGCCCACACTGCTGCCATATATTAGGTACACATGCACTTTCTGTGAAATAGACTGCTCAATCAATGGTAGCATCCCAATGGTCAGACTATTCTATTTAAAGCAGGTAGGCAGGCACCTATGTGTGTGTATACACTGAAATGGGAATGATTTTAAACACGGAATGAAAGTGGGAATCAGACATGATGTTATAAAGTTATGAGAAAGAGCAACCCTGTTGTATCACACTTTCCATTTGTGTACACACACACACATATATATATAAACACACTTCAAACCCCAGGTTATGTAAAGCTTGCAGACTGTCAATAAGACAGTAAAGGTGAGATATGAGCAGGGTTACATTTTTCTGTTAGCAAATATGCCCCACCCAAATTCAAACTGATGTGAAGACCTTTAGGCCTACCAATATAGCCTGAGGTGAAGGTGTGGAATTCAAATGTGTGTTTTACAACTTCAGCAGAACCTGAAGTGATGTTTTCAATGAACTTGGCACAGGGACCACAACAGAGGCCCTGTCAGTCTTGTCATCTGAAGTGTAAAATTCAAAGAGAGAATGACCCTGATAAACAGTACAGACAGTACAAGCCATGTGGATGGCTTGAATGAGTCCTGTTCTCATTGGGAAAGTCTGGAAATAAAACTTGTATTCCACTGCCAAAACGGCCATAAATCTTCTCCAGAAAAGCCACACTGTTTTGGGAAGAAGGAAAAAAAAAAAAAAAAAAAAAAAACTGTATTTACTTCTGAACCACCTATTTTCGTGTGTTATCTTGTGTTGTGGCAATGTGGGTTTGGGGGGGATTCTGGCAGTTTTTGTGTTTTTAACTTGAAGGGATTCTCCGGTAGTAAAAATTCAGGCAAACCGGATTACACAATTCCCCAGTTTAAGACCCACAAAATTTTGTGGTACTGTTCCTTGTTTATGGTAACAAAACTACAGCATTGAAGTCAAATGTAACTCCTAGGCAATTCATCTTTTGTGCTGTGCCACCATGGCAACAGAAAGCCTGCTGTTACAGGTGATTAAGAGTACTGTAGATTGGCTGAACAATTAGGGTTCAGGGCTCTCTGGGTTAAACATCCTTAGTGCAACGGAAATAATCCAAACAGTGTGTTGTAGTCTCATGCCATTACCTTCGTCTCCGAACATCATGAGACAGGAGGCTACAGCTCCATCCAAAGTGCTTGTGCTTCTGATGACCTGAAGCACAAAATGAGGAAAAACAACCTGAGTAACCTTCCATGCACGTATCTATATATCTTCACATTTTCCTGGTGCTCATGTATTTGTGGCTAAGTACCTCCAGTAGTTGCTTCCTGTCTCTCTGTGGAAAAATCTCTTTTAGTTTGGACATCTTTTCTTCTGTCTCCTTGTCATAACCTGAATCTGACGATTCTAAGTCCTCCTCCCCTTTTGATGCCTTTTCTGCCTGCCGTCCATAAGTCCTGAATAAAACACATGTAAACAAAACAAACAAAAACTGAGCAACATGGGAAATAAACAAATTGATAATCAATACAATTTTGATGTTAAACTAAAAATATTCATGCCTCACAATTTCAGTTTTCCTCGAGGAGAATCACAGATGTGACAGTATGCAAGTATAAGGTATTATACCTCACAATCCTGGGGCAAACAATTGTTTGATATACTTTAGCAGTTTAAACATGAATTCAAGGCCTGCTGATAATTTTTCAACTAATAAGGAGTTACGTAGTCTATCTCCAGACCGGTTTCAATCCTTCTTGTCTGTTGCACAGATATTGAACTATTTCTAGAGGAGTACTGGGCCATTCTTAAAGAATAAAGGCCTCTAGTTCTTTGAGAGACGGAGACCTATTCTCCATTGTATGTTCCAGAACCATCAATACAGGTTAAATGATGAATGGATCTGGTAGTTAGTGAGACCATGAAAGGCATTTCACTTCATCTGGAAATACATTTCTATGTATGGGAGTATTACTGCCATGGAATATGGAAACTCCCTGCTGGAACAATGTTTGCACTATATGGTGCACCTGGTCACTTCAAATTGCTTTGTATTCCACTACATTAGCTCTACCGTGTAGAGTAATAACCAGACCAAATGAATCCCACAAGACAGTTTGGCTGCACATACCATACCAGTCTGTTGGGAAAAGGCTTAATAAACCATAATAAACATTTGAGTCTTGAAGCTGGAACTTTGAGAAAAGGAAATGAAGATTCAATTCTTTTGTCATTTCTGAGGCTGTTGTTTTTAGAAACTATCAAGTGCCCATCTATCCTTGTCAGTAAGCCTTGAATTGTATCCACTATTACTCTTTCCCAATGTTGTTTTTCACTCCTCGCATGCATGATTTTCAACACTGTTGCCCTTGACACACACTGTTGCCTTTGCCCTCTGCCCACTGATACTTGGAAGCATCACTAATGTCTGTTTCGATGCTGTTACAGCATCACACAGACATGTTCTTTGTGTGATGCTATTGCACCTCTAATAAACTAACAGTTATTGTAAGTCACTTTCAATGAAATTCTATTTCTGCTAAAATGTCTGTTGTGTCAAATGGAAAGGTTTCAGTTGACATGTACTTCATGTTCTTCACCAGCTGGTCCCTCCTGAAGCCACTGGTCACAGTATCATCCTCCGAGTCTTGCTCTTCATCGCTCTCTTGCCTTTTTCCAAATGGACGTTTGTGCACAGGAGTTTCTGGTACTGTGAAAAACAAAAGACAAGCACTTCGCCATTTACAAAAAAAAAAAACCCCAGGAAATTCTGTTCTTCTTTGACCTCTGACCTCAAGATGGGGCAGACAGAAATACTGGTTGTTAAAAGCTTAATCTCTCTTCATTTCCCTATTTTCTTAATGAAATAAGTTCTGCACTATTGGAAATATGCATTAGTACTCTGTAGGACCTATAGTCTCTGAAGAATGACTTTACAACAATTTTAGCTACAGCACAATTAACTAAGGTCAGACCAAGCAAACAAACTAGCCAACTATCCTACATTATTACATGTTGCACCAACAAATATTCATTCACCTAACAATGTTTGTAAGAACATTTTGTGGGACAGTATGTAGACTAACAAGAAGATCAGGTAACATTAAACAATGGATTAATGACATGTGACAAGAAATATTAAACTCTGGACGTATGGTACAGTAGCAAGCTACACCCAGTTAGCGGTATTCTAGCTGTGTCTGTCGCCTTGATGTTTTTTACTAATGTCAATGCACGCCTAAAATAAATCGTGTGCTTTCGTTTCTATCGGATTAATACTGGCAACCTACTTAGTTTGTTTTCCTTTTCCGAGTCGGGGCTTGAGGACCCTGGGCTGTGTTGGTCTTGCATCGCCGTTGCCGTACTGTTTTGTATTTTATTGTTAGTCTTATCTCCTCCATAACGGAACCGGTCAAGATTGAATAAACTCATGGTCTTTCCGAAGCAAGCTAAGATAGCTAGTTAGCCAGCTCGCGGGAAGTTTAACGTCTCTTATGCCCTGTTCTTGTTAAATAACGAGTAGAAAAAGCAATTAGCGTCGATGTCTGGATTGCTAGTACAGCTAGCTGGCTAATACAAAAGGTAACGAGCGCAAACGTAATATATCAATGAAGCGCTCGATAATGACAATGACTTTTGATGTAAACGCTTCAGCAGAATAGCACAAGTTTTCCTATACCGGTCGCTGCCTTTAAAATAACGGTCTACAACGAAAATTACTTTATTTTCTCGCTGATGACCAATCTTCTCTGTGGAAATGCCTATTTCCCGCGAACCGGCGGTGCCCTAGAGTATCCAATAAAGATGTCCTCTATTGGACAGCCAAAAATTCATAACAGAAATGCCGCACCAATGGTGAAAGCCGAAAAGAAAACCTGGACACAGACAGCGGAATTCTATTGGCTCCAGTTCAGCTATCACGAGACGACAGCCACAGTGAGGCACAAAAACTAGACTGTGCTGTAATGTAATAAGGCAGCAAGTAAGTAAGCTTGTCTGTGTAAGTGAAATTGAGGCAATCTGCTTGTCATTTGTCCATAATTTTGGGTCAGTATCCACAGCTAGGCTGTATTTTGGTAGATTCAATGAAAACTACATATCATGCACCTAAATTGAAATCCACACCTGTCAAAATAAGTGTTATAACACTAAGTAACACCATTTTAATAAATGTGAGTCTACATTTTAAAATGAAGTTGCCATATTTGTATCATTTAGTTCTTATGGGTTGTTACATCTGGTTCTGTGGTATGCTTTTTCTCTTTGAGTATGTTAAAATTTATGCATTGTGCATTCTTTGTTTCACATCTTCTCTGCCAAAATGTTTTGGACCCTATGCAACCTGCACTAAATGTTGTGGACTGTTTGTCATGAGATCTTCAGATTAGTTATTTTAATGTGTTGCTTCAGTTGTGCTTTGTCATTGCAATTTTTTTTTTTTATGAATCAATGAAAAGTCATTAAAATGGTCTGCAGTACATTAGCAAGAAAAATACACTAGGATTCACTCATTTTGTCTCATGATGAATATTTTTTCAGGATTTTCAGCAGTTAAATATTGCGACAGGGAAGGAGTGTCAGACTCAAGTCTTGGAGGGTCACAGTGTCAGCTGGTTTTTAGTATGATTCAGCACTTAAGTCATTAATTAAGGTCATCCATTGCTAAGATGCATCAACACATCCAAAGTCTACATTGGGATACTGATCTGCTGATTAAATAAATGAAACAACTCAAAAACCCACAGTCACATAGACCCCCAGGCAACTGAGTTTGCCAACCCTGTGATACAGGAAATGATTGACAAAACTGAGACTGCCGCGGTGTCTAACCCTAACCCTAACCCAGTATGCAGTTGCTTCAGAATTTGTATTTTCTTATTGCACATCTACCTTTGATGCAGTCTGCTAGAAGTCGATTGACTCTAACTTCCTCTGATTTTAAATCAGCGCTAGTAAAGCAGTAGAGTTCAACTGCTTGAGGCAAACTTGTACTTGTGTAACACTGTACAGTCAAAGGCCTCTGGTTCTATATTCAGAATGTAGCAGTTCAGAAGTATAGTCTTTCTTCCATTACATCTTTTAGCATTACATATTTTATGTTATGAACATCTTTACACAATTGATTTAAATATTGTCCCTCATACACTGCTGTAGGTGCTGGTGTGTTGTACTTCTGCTAAGAATAATGTTTTTCTACACATCTAATTGTGTGGCAATCATTCATTCATCCATTCAATTTTAGATACTGCACTAAAATGAGATTATTTCCTTGTTTTGATTCAGTGTGATTATGAAACTTACCATCACTGTTTAATGTGTGCCTCAGTACCTCAGTACCTAAGTATCTCTAGCTTAGCTGAAATATTCCAATGGTTGTTCAGTTTGAATACAACGCAATGTATGAATTTAATGCATTATTGTATTAAGTATTGTTAACTATAATGTGAATGTCCTTGTTCTTTTTGCTTGGGATCTATGCTGTAAATTTTCAAATAATATTTAACAAATCCGTACTTTCATAGAAAGTACTTCTGGTTTAAATTTGAATCTGACAATACAAAAATGATCATTACAAAAACTGTGTGTGTAAAGGTGTGTGTGTTTATATTTGGAGGTTTCTACACTTGGTATCAAAATATGGTCAAAACAGCCTGATGTCCCACACACTGTAAAATACAATGCATATTTGTTTAGACTTAAGGCTTCATTTATGTAAAAATGATTTTTGTCATACATTTTCATAAATATAAGGAGGCCTATCTATCATAAGTATACTGTAAATATTAATATCTATGTAAGTGTTCATCTGAACCAAATGTTTGAGACATGGCTGGTCATATCCCATCCTATATAAAATATACATAATGCCATTAAAACATATCCTTATCCGTCAAAGGGTCGATGTAAAATGTAGATGGAAACCTAATGATGTGTTGTTTTTAAAATACAATTTTTAAGAATATTTTTGAAGAGACTCTGTGATGGAAATGTCCACTAGGTGACACACTTGAATAACAAAGAGAGGGTTTGCTTTGGTCTTTCTGCTTGCCGCGCCGTAAATTGGGACACCCAAAAATGAGGGGTTTGTTTGAGGGGTAAATCACTCACACCCAAAATGACTCTGCAATCTTAGCATATAGAGAGTGCTTTCAGTGATCTGAACATTTTAAAGACATACTGAGGATAGAAACACAGAGACACCCCACTATTTCCTACCAACACCAGAAACTCGATGTTATGTTTTGTATGTAAATTGTTATTTCATCCCCAAAGAAAACTAAATCCATCATTCTGATTAATGATTTAATTGTAGGTTAAAGTGGACTGGTCAGGGAAAGACATTTTATAGCCTAAATATTAAAAGATAAAACTTTTATTGTGTGCACTAATACCTGACAAAGCAAACCCTGGGTGGATTCGCTTCAGTGGCATTGTAATAACTGTTATCGTTGGACTGTGAAATCATCAATTATGTATGAGACAACCCATTCTCTGTAAGATAAGAACAGAAAAGAACACTGATACAAAATACTGATTAAAAAATACTTTATAATCTTTAATATTATTTTTAATAACATTATTATTTATAGAAGCATTTTAGTTTTTCTAAAAAAAAACAAGGTTTGGAATTTTTCTATTGTCAATAATTTCTTTATTTTAATCATTTAATTATTTTGAAAAAAATATTTTGTTGGAACAAATAAAATAATACTGTAGTGAACATGAGTCTGTCATAAAATTTCTAATTTGTGCTAAATGTAAATAAAAAATAATACAGCTTCTCTGGCTCTCTATGCCCCCATGCATCTCACTCTGTCTGTAAGAGTTTTGAGATTTGACCGTGGAAATTGTTGGATCTTTAAACCCAATGTGGTTTGCCTTCTAATGAACCAGCAGTTTGACAGGACATATTTCTGACCTTTTTATAGAAGTCAACATTCTTTAGTACTGGAGCATAGGATATTTCTTTAAGAATGACCAATATTTATGTTTCTCATGAGTATCTTTTGTACTGCAAAGCTGAACCTAACAGCACTATACAGTTTCCTTGTCGTCTTTGTAAACTGGATGGGCAAAAATGTACAGTGCTGGCTTGTGTCAGTCGCTGTGTTCTGCCGCCACAGTGTCTCCACTCTCCCATCACTATGGATACCCTATAACTTACACTGCTGCCATAAAGACAATAGAAACACTGACATTGAATCTAATCAGGGTCCTGACCTCTCACAGCAGGACACCAAACTGTGGCTCCTGAACTGGTATTCCTGCAGTCTTAGTCCATAGATGTGTACATCACATATACAGTCTCAGTGCTGACACCCTTAATTAATCTAACATGATGTTTCCCTCTGTTTCATTAAAAGTGATGAATGTCTTGTTTGTTGACCTCAGAAATTGCAATCATTTCTGTTAGACTACAAAGCAGACTAACTAGCAAGGCTAAGCTATCGATCTTGCTAGGTTTATAACCAATTCCGAGTCTCATCGATGTTTTCATTCAGACTGTCTGCACTGGTCCAATTCAAAGAGATGGCTAGGGCACCAGCAGCACAGAATCAGTGTTAAAATTGAGGTTGCTGTAGAATGTGGTGAGCTGGAAAATGGTCAGGGCTGTTGCGGCTACTAAAAAGAGGGGTGCTGAGGTAGCCAAAATGGTGGGACCCCAAGAAGACCCCAGGTCGGGGAACCGTAGCTCAGGGGTGACCCGATATCCCTACGGACTTGTCACCGAGCCTGTCACCACCCCGTCGCCATGGCTCCCCACTCTCCCGAGACCAGCCGGCGGCAGGAGCACCTTGTCTCCGTGGCAACACGTCTGGGATGTGACCCCCTTCCACCCCCCCATCCCTCACATGCACATTTTCCTCCCACCCCCCTTACCAGACAAAATTATTACAAAATTAATTGCCATTGTCTCCTTTTCAATTTGCATCACACAGTCACCACAGGGCCAGTGGTACAGTGATAAAAATGAAAATAATGATGATTATGAGTGATTTCATTCAAAATAAAAAAAAATGCACTCACATATATAGTGAGAAATCATACTGTTAATGAAAAATTATTATTTTGGGAACTATGCAGAATGAATAAGAACCTTTAAAAGTCATTTCAGAATTAAATATACAAATAAAATAATCTGTGTGTGCATTATATACCGTATTACTACCGGCTAAGAATGTTGCAAATGTGCATTGAATAGGTGAGAATGTGATACAAATGTGAAATTCCATATTCAAATCCATATTCTGTGACTATATAATAGTGGTTTGGGATTAAAATATTTCCCTATTGAAAAAAATTCCCATACATCTCTTGACTGAATGAGAACCCTGGTCCACCGGACTCGATGAAGGTGGACTCCGCCCATGTCTGGCATTTGATTGGACCAGGGACAGGGAGCAATGGGTCCAGGAAGACAAGAAAGAAAGAGATGTCGACAGGTTGGGACAGTGACTATTATTCGCCCATCATATTCCTGCCCTGTGTT
Source organism: Albula goreensis (assembly GCA_022829145.1). NCBI lineage: Eukaryota > Metazoa > Chordata > Actinopteri > Albuliformes > Albulidae > Albula > Albula goreensis. Next base: position 8,349,320 of record CM040744.1, read on the forward strand.
CCCAGCGGATGTGAGAAAGGGAGGAGGGCGGTGGCGAGGGAGAGCGTCTCCCTGCCACTCAGCAAGGGGCGGTTCCCTGGCGAGCCTGGACTGAGGTGGTGGTGGGGAGTTTAATTAAAGCAGGCCACAAGGTGGGGGGGGGGAATGGGCCAACAGGGGCAACAAGGGGGAGTAGACCATCACCAGGGTAAGGGCAGTGTGGGAAGAGAATGTGAAGCTCCTCACTGTGTCTCCTCTTTGTTGTCATGCAGCTCCTAATATACTGTGGGAATTCCCATAGAGAGAGAGAGACAGACAGAGGGAGAGAGAGGGAAGTGAGAGAGGGAACTCACAGAACAAATCAATAATACTAACAATATTTACTGGAAACAAGCTTATCTGCTCAGCTGACATGCTTATCCAGAAAAATTCGCACAAAGTCATTCTTATATATCATTTATTAATATATATCACATATATTAACTGATGAAATTTATGTTAAACACCCTGTTCAACTGTAACTATTACTACTACAAACTGTACTACAGATAATATTACAGATACTACAACATTATTATTATTATGTGCTTTCATTACAATAACTTTAAGAATAGTATAATGACATTTTATAAGTTCAGCAGTGCAATTACAAATTTGCTTGAAGGACATTCATTAAATTTGGAGCAGGCCTTTATGAGTGACCAAAACTGCCTAGCCACGGAGAAACAAAGCAGAACTGGCATGACGAGTCTGTATCATTACATTTATCTGTCATGATGCCAAGGCAATTTATCACTCTGCGGCTTGTGCATGCTTTCAATGCTTACAGTGAAGATTTACTTCCTAACGACTAAAACACCTCTCTCAACAAAGAGCAACATGCTAATTTGATCAATAAATTTTGTATCAACAATGAAAATTGCTGGCAGGGACACGTGCATAAGCACACACACACACACACACACACACACACAGTTTCACAATTAAAGGTGGTGAGAGGTGGTGGCAGTGTGGCGCCATTAGATAGCTGAGTGACGGTTGTCGGCAGATTATGGTAACGGTAGTAGAAGTAAGTGAAGCTTGTTAACAGTTGTGTGTGCGTGATTCCTCAGGTTGATAAGCGATAAGGAGTGGGGAAGACAACACTTCATAGTAGGGGTAGTGTTTCACGTTTACATTCTGGAGATTTTTTATACCATTGAACTGACTTTTTCTAGTGTTTATATCATTTTCATTTTCAATTTCACTCATTTCACACTCCATATTGTAATCTGAAGACTTCTGTCTTTAGCTTACTTATATATATAAAATATAGTCTATCATCAGTTTAGCCAAGAGGTTCTTGCCACTAATTTGTGAAATGTGGTTATATTGTATATGGATAGGGTTTCAGCATGATACAAACAGGAGCAGACAAACTCATTTGCATGCTGTAATATTTTGGACAGCCAACATAATTACGTGTCTTCATTAAAAAATAAAAATAAAAATAATGGCAATGCTGTTGCTTATTTTCTATCTTATGATTTCACATGCACTAGACAACTCTTGTCTTGATAAGTAACAAGAGATGTATGGGCAAGTTCCTCAACCACATACAGAAGCCAAAGGCAAATAGTAATCGGAGACACGGCCCATCCAGGTTTTGCCGTCAGCTCTTGAAACAAAGTCCTAATGACTGTTCATGCTGCTGTCCAGCACCCGCTGTAGTTTTAATGGTTTCTGATGTTACTTTAGCTGTATGACACTCTTGATAGCTGTTAGCTGCTTTGCCTTTTGCTCACAAAACTGTCTGATGTGTTATCGATTTGGCACTGACTTCTGGGATTGATAAGAAACTTGCATGTTGGCACTTGTCTCTGAATCATGTATATCAAATACAGTTTGAGTTGTAATAGCAAGGTGGACTCACATTTGAGTTTCCCAGATCATTTCTTTGTTGCCAGAAACCAATTACTTTTTGCTTTTGTTTTTTGGATGTAAAAGAGCCACACATTCTTTTTTCGATTTTAGTTTAGCTTAGTATCTACATTTATATTTCATTCAGATTTTGTTTGCTTTACGGAGTGTATTTGATTTGCTGGGATGTTCAATGGCCTCTAAAAAAGTAGCATTCTTCACAGGCTGGATTTATCAAAGCCATTAGTGCATGTTAAAATTTTTGCACATGCAGTTTTCAATGAAGAATGTCAATTCCACATTCATTTAAGGACTTTTAATGTCATCATCAGTTGTCAGGCAAGTAAGGATTTCATTTCTTAGACTGTACAGTGGCGAAAGAACTCATTTATTAAGAGGTTACAATACAAAGAGTTATAATACAAAGTTCACAGTAGTGTTTAACCAAACGTGCATTGCGATGCAATCCTACAGTACAAAATGAAAAACTTAATTGTTTTACAATAAATTTATCCGTACATAATCAAGAGATTGATGTGGATGAAAGTTAGGAAACACTGGGATACTCCAGATCTGGGGCTGAGAGCCATTGCACTGTACTGTTCATTTGGTCCTTGGTCACGGGGTCTCACTTCAACACAATTCAGGTTTGGCTCATTGCCATTTGCTGTTTGTGGAACCAAACAGGGATGCGCTGTATCTGACCAGACTGCTTTTGGGACCAGAGGTTCAGTCTGTTAATAGAACAGTACATGTCAAGGCCCGCTCTTAGAAAAAAAAAAAAAAAAAGGTTCTTATGCGTTTGTGTTTGTCCCACTGGGGAAGCCCTTAAGGATTCTTCTTTGATAATGGATATTTCTCGAGGGTTCCCAGTAGAACCTTTGGGTTATAAAGACATATAAAGATATATAAAGAAGCCCTTAAAGTCAGTATCTAATAAGAATTCTCAAGGGTTTCCTTCCAGTAGGAAAAATTAGGTAACCTTTAAAGGTACCTGAAAGAACTTTGATTTCTAAGAGTGCAAAAGAGTTTTAGTGTTGTCTGTACCTGTAAGAGTATGCTTCACACTAAGTGGTCACTAGGTTGTCAGGGATACAGTGTATATGTTGGTCATCTTGTGACAAAAGAGAGGCTTGAGGTATTCCTGGTATTTCCCTCTGGAAGTACATTGGATCGGCAGATTACATGGTATGTGTGATCCAGTCTCTGCCAGGGAAGGCTGTGGGAGAGGAGCTGGGAGGGGGAAGTTGTGCCGGGGGAGAGGGTAAAGCTGTGGTACTTTTTGATGGAGGTAGGATGGATGTAGGCGGTGTCTTCATGACAGGTAAGATGTTGTAATGCGAGCCTCCAATTTCTTACTCTTCTTTGTACCACATTTTTAATCTGTTTCCACTTGATTTTAATTTTGCCCTGTAGAAATGGATGACTATGATGTAGTCACCTCTGCAGACAAATACACAAATAATGATCTAAATGTTTACTTTTTTCCCATGGAGCGTTTGCTGTTTATTGCAATGAATTCTAATAATGAAAAAACTTGACATGCATGTCCATGGGAAATTATAGTTGCTTCCATGAAAAACACATTTCTGAGGAGATTTGTGAAATGCTTTCCCTTATATTCATGCATTGCTGTTTTTTTCCTCTCTTTCCTCTCATTTTTCAGTGCTTAACAATTTTAACAACTTTTGGGGATCTAGATCAGTGTTGTGATGAGCATAGCAATTATGCTTTAACCATTACTTTGCCTTTGTTATGAATTATAAATATGTTTGAGCAACTTTTTTGGATGCATCAATGGATGATCAAGCATATGAAAGAAAGAAAAAGCTATCTTCATTTATCTTCAGACCCAAATATGTGGTATTTTAAGGACTCTGCAATTTTGCTTCCATTTGACTGCTGTCTAAAACTTTCTAGAAACTTCAATGACTGCAGCACAATTTCCTTAAGGATTTCACAATGGAGAGTTGCTAGTGGGATAGTCCAGGTTCAGGAATCTCTCATCCTCGTTTCCTTTCGTCTGTCGTCACTTTTGACACGGTATGTGTTCCATCTGTCAGTGCCATCCGCCGGACTTGCTTTTTCATGCTGGTGAATCCGTCTGTCTCATCTGTCTTCATGCCGTCTCACATTTTACAGCTAAAGTCCAGGACAGAAATTTTGATGATGCTACTGAATTTCGGTTGCCTTGTGGGTTTAGGGGCAGCGATGGCAAATTCCCCAGCTTGATAAATTGACGTTGAGTGTCCATGGCGATCTGCTTTGACGCGGCGAACAATTCGTCACCAGGGCCGAGACACAGTGACACACAGTGCTCAGGAGTCTATCTCAGACTTGGTTCACATCAGCCATCAAATGACTTCTAACAGCGTGAGAATCTTCTAAAACATGTTCCCATCTTTGATAAGCCCTCTGCAACAATTGAATTGTAGACAGGCTTGTACAATATGTGAAGGTTGATTTGTCGAGTTGTCTATCAAATTGTGGTTCTTTTCATTTGAAATGAATTTACACCTTTAGCAAAGCTGCCTACCTCTCCTCATTTAGTCTGTCCTGTCTATCAAAATGACAATGCTGCTCCTGTCTTTCCTCAACAAGCGGAAATAATTTTTTTCTCAGACTCTAATTATCAAATTTTATAAAAGTAGATCATTTTATTTTCAATGTAATAAGGCATGTCAAAAATATATTTTTATTTTGATGAGGGGAATAAAAATAAGAAATATGATGCCTGAGATTCTTCAAGACATGGGAGAAGAGAAAGCTTTACAGTAAGCAGGAGTATTTATTGGCCTTTTTAAAATCAAGTATAGTTGCTTCACAACGTCTAAGCAAAGAGAGATGAATTAGTGAATTGAGCACACTGTTGAAGTTACACTTAATTAACATATTAGAGAGAAAGGGAGAGACGGTGAGAGAGACAGAGAGAGAGAGACTTGTCTCTGTTGGTCTTCCTCATCTCCTCCCTCTCTCAGTCTGGTTCTTGCACTGCGGAGATTCTGAAATGCCTGTGTGATGTGACCATAAAGCCCCAGAGCAGCCCCCTGCTGGTGGGGGCTGGTGGGGTTGTGTCTGAGCTGGGCTGTCCCAGCGGGGGGGTGGTGACAGCGCCGACGGAGGAGATGCGGGAGATGGGGGTGGCGCAATGGGGGCCGATGTCTGACATGACCCCTCCAAGTGGGCCCCCAGCAGGGGGGTGGGGGGGGCCACAGCCAGGATGAGCCTGGAGCAGTCGCCATGGCATCTTCCCAGCCCACGGCCCCGTCGAGTCTTCCTCTGTCAGTTCTGTCACATGTACATACAGTGGAGGTTCACACACAAATCGTACAAACATTCCTGTGCACAAACCAAAACTCAGCATACACAACTTAATGTTTCGTATGCCAATTCTCATGGCCAACATGTTTACACTCTCCAAAATTCGATTCAATATATACAAAATTACATAATAAATAAATTGGAATGTGTTTTGGTTCACATGCTGGTGTACCAAGGAGTTTGTTCTGGTTTCCAAATGCTGAGCAGAATTCATATCTGTCATGTTAAATGAAAGTTAATTTATGTCTTTCTCCATGGTTATTGCCTCAGGCCAAGATGTGAGCATTTTCAATCAAGCAGCTTGATGATTTATAATTGAGCCTGAGTTATGTCATGGATATTATTGGAGAGCTGTCACATAAATGTTACAGACCATAAAAAATAATTCACTGAACTATTAAACACACATAATGAAATTACATACAGAATGCATATACACCACAAAATAAATTGTTTTATATCCTTACAAGATAATTTAGATGTATTTTTTGCCTGTGTGCTTTTACAATTATCTTATTTTACAATTACACTCAGAACAAAGAGTAACCATTATTATGATAATAACCACTTTATGATATATTACATGAGATCATACCCCATATATTCTTATATTGCAAGGAGAAAATAAATCTGACTGTAGATTTTGTTGGTTGGTTTTGTTGGTAGATTTTGACATTTTTATTGCATAATTATTAAAACTATACAGCACACATCCTACGGAAGTGGTATCATTCCTTTTTTGTTAGTGTTGACATCTCTCATTTTGACTCATTTTGAGTCTTCTGGAGTGCTTGCCTGTCTGTGTGATAATATTAAAGGATAATTGCATTAATGACAGAAACAAAATTCTGTTTTCAGGGAATAGCCACCCTCGAAAAATGTTCCAACAGCTGCTATCCTTATAACGAAATGGAATACAATATGCCCTGAAAGCATTTCATCAGTATAGCTGCAATACTGACAGAGTACAATTGTTTTTTTATTTTTGTTCTCTGGAGAAAGCAATGAATTATTGATTCAGACTTTGTGTTTAAAGTTTATGGGGGTTATAGGCTTTTTTAACAAAGATAATATAGAGCTGTGTACAGGCGTGAGAACTCTGGAACAAAGCTCTCTCCTCATGTCAAATCAGCTAAACTGTGCTGGCTAAACTGTGCTCTTATATTACATATTCCAAACAGTGCTTCACATACAACATGATGGAAATGATGGGACATTACCTTGAAATGGGGGCTGTTGTTAGGTGTGGTCATGTCTTACTCTAAACTGCACAAAAGAACTTCTGGCCCATGTTGTGGAGGCATTCTAGCTTTTTGTCATGGTCTCTTAGACTGTTAAATATGCTTTTTAAGAACATGCTTTTGTGTAACTGAATACTCTGTTTCTCCCTTTTTCACTCCTATTTCCCTCCTCTCTCCATCTCTTCCCTTACTTCCTGCACTCCCTCCTTTTGCCTGATGTCTGTGCACTCCTGATGAGACCTTCTTGGGAAGGCAACTTGAGCCTGGAACAATTTGCTCCTTCTCCAGGTTTGTCCACCAGTCCCGACAGTCAACCCCCCCCACCTGCCATCTCCTGACCCCTTCATTTTCTATTTCTGTCTCTCCTGCCTCCTTTCCATTCACTCTCTCTCTCTCTCTCTCTCTATCTCACTCCTTCCTAGACTCGGCCGTTGCTCCCGATAACTCGGCACAAAGCCCCACTGTGTCCCTGTTCCGTCCCCAGCTCCTCCACAAGCAACGGAGCAGGAATCATAAAGGAGAAGCCACTTATCTTCAGATCCCCACAACCCTCCTCAACCCACACTCCCCCCCACACACACACACACACCACCCTCCCCCCTCTCCAACGAAACCTTTCCCACACAATAGTGGCTGCTTTTAATGCCGGACAATGATGCTGATCTGAAAGGTTACACAGCCCCGTGGCCCCCAACGCTGCCCCCCCATCCCCCTCCAACCCCCCCATCCCCCCCACCCATCTACGTCCAGCAGCATGCATGAAAGAAACTCTAATGGTCCTTGTTAGCCACTTCAGTGGCTGCACTGATCCCACCTTATCTCCCCATCTTGTGTTCCAGAAACGTCTGTGTGAATGTCAGGGAATCCGGGTGAGGGTCGTGTTTTTATTCGCCCAATCGGGTGCGGTCCGATAAGACAATTTGTCAGGGGAAATAAGAGATGGCCGCGGCCATTAGCCTCGCGGCGTTGCCCCGTCGCAGGTAGGGAACAGGAGGAGGATGTGGTCATGGTGAGAGGTTTGCATGGGTTTGCCCTCTCTCCTTTCGTCTTCACTTTTCTCCCCTTTTTTCCCTTCCTCCAGATGGCGCGACAGCAAAGGCGGACGAGCGCCGAGCCGCGTTCAGGGGGCAGAGGTATATGCAGCTCTTTTACTAGAAGAGCCCTACCCCACTGTGGACTCAGGAAATCGACTCTCTTTTACCTACTGTGCACTGTTTTAATTAATTGGATAAAATGTTTGTAACATTGACCAATGATCTGGCTGAACAACTGTGTGACCTTTGACCAATGAAGTCAGAGCAGAGCTGGATCATAAGAAAGAAATGAGGTAATGACAGGTACAATGATATAATGGTGGAGCTTTGAAACAGTAATCCGTGATTAGCTACTTCACACAGTTGTTGCTTCCACCATTTTACTCTATCGCTGCCATGCTTTTTCCCCTTTTTATAAAGTGGAATTTAGATTAAATGAACCTAGCATTGAGCATTATCTGGTCCCGTCTGGAGGTGTGTTCCCAGAGATTTTATCTCTTTTTGGACTTTTTTTTTTATTCTGAGAAGGCAGGCCAGCCGGCCAAGTGTCTGAGGAGTGGCATGGTGCCCAGAAAGGAGAGAGAATTAATCTCTTTCTTTTCTGCTTCTTCTTTTTCTCCATATCATTATTTGTATTGCCAGCACTGTCATCAATGATAAAAATATATGTTATACGTATATGATAATATAATCTATGAAACCATATCACTCATAAAATGTGAAAAAAACATAATTTTTATTTTCGTTGAACTTTAAGTTGCTCATAAAATTCATGAAAACATATGCCATGTCAGCTGAGATATCAGGAGGTATTGGAGACATTTTGTTTGTTCCAAGAAATCATTATATTAGCTTATAAACTATTATAAACTATTGTATAATAATGTATAGAAATGGCCTTCTTCAGTATTGTGTATCTTCGTCATATTGTTTAAACCTTCTGCCATTTCACATTTAATAATATGACCAAATGTGACACAAAACATGTAAATCCATACTCACTTCTAATGGTAAGTACACCCCCCACACACACACACACCACCCTCCCCCTCTCCAACGAAACCTTTCCCACACAATAGTGGCTGCTTTTAATGCCGGACAATGATGCTGATCTGAAAGGTTACACAGCCCCGTGGCCCCCAACGCTGCCCCCCATCCCCCTCCAACCCCCCATCCCCCACCCATCTACGTCCAGCAGCATGCATGAAAGAAACTCTAATGGTCCTTGTTAGCCACTTCAGTGGCTGCACTGATCCCACCTTATCTCCCCATCTTGTGTTCCAGAAACGTCTGTGTGAATGTCAGGGAATCCGGGTGAGGGTCGTGTTTTTATTCGCCCAATCGGGTGCGGTCCGATAAGACAATTTGTCAGGGAAATAAGAGATGGCCGCGGCCATTAGCCTCGCGGGCGTTGCCCCGTCGCAGGTAGGGAAACAGGAGGAGGATGTGGTCATGGTGAGAGGTTTGCATGGGTTTGCCCTCTCTCCTTTCGTCTTCACTTTTCTCCCCTTTTTCCCTTCCTCCAGATGGCGCGACAGCAAAGGCGGACGAGCGCCGAGCCGCGTTCAGGGGGCAGAGGTATATGCAGCTCTTTTACTAGAAGAGCCCTACCCCACTGTGGACTCAGGAAATCGACTCTCTTTTACCTACTGTGCACTGTTTTAATTAATTGGATAAAATGTTTGTAACATTGACCAATGATCTGGCTGAACAACTGTGTGACCTTTGACCAATGAAGTCAGAGCAGAGCTGGATCATAAGAAAGAAATGAGGTAATGACAGGTACAATGATATAATGGTGGAGCTTTGAAAAAGTAATCCGTGATTAGCTACTTCACACAGTTGTTGCTTGCACCATTTTACTCTATCGCTGCCATGCTTTTTCCCCTTTTTATAAAGTGGAATTTAGATTAAATGAACCTAGCATTGAGCATTATCTGGTCCCGTCTGGAGGTGTGTTCCCAGAGATTTTATCTCTCTTTTTGGACTTTTTTTATTCTGAGAAGGCAGGCCAGCCGGCCAAGTGTCTGAGGAGTGGCATGGTGCCCAGAAAGGAGAGAGAATTAATCTCTTTCTTTTTCTGCTTCTTCTTTTTCTCCATATCATTATTTGTATTGCCAGCACTGTCATCAATGATAAAAATATATGTTATACGTATATGATAATATAATCTATGAAACCATATCACTCATAAAATGTGAAAAAAACATAATTTTTATTTTCGTTGAACTTTAAGTTGCTCATAAAATTCATGAAAACATATGCCATGTCAGCTGAGATATCAGGAGGTATTGGAGACATTTTGTTTGTTCCAAGAAATCATTATATTAGCTTATAAACTATTATAAACTATTGTATAATAATGTATAGAAATGGCCTTCTTCAGTATTGTGTATCTTCGTCATATTGTTTAAACCTTCTGCCATTTCACATTTAATAATATGACCAAATGTGACACAAAACATGTAAATCCATACTCACTTCTAATGGTAAGAAAAATAGTGCAACATGTAGGTTCATGTAAGAATTAACAGAATGTGGGGAGGCATTGCTTTGAAAAATGTATTTGTTTGCATAGGTTTAATGATTCTTGACAGACTGAAAGCAAGCGTGTTGATATCCTTCCCACTTCTGTATATTTGCGGCCACATCAAAACAAACCGCCTAACTGCAAAATGTCAAAGTGAAAGCACTATACACCCCCCACACACACACACAACAAACCCCTGTCCCCATGCACACAGACATACAAATTTAATTGTTATAATTGTAGTTATTATTTTTTATATGTTTATACTCTGGTGTAAAATTGAACTTGGTGCATATGTCTTTCTCTGTCAATTTCTGAACAACCCTCACAATGCCTGAAACCGAGTTCCAACCCAAACCTTTGCTGTGATGTTGAATTCTTCTCCTCCTTTCCTCCATGGTCCCCTGATCAGTATGCTGTCCCCTTGGCTGGCTTCCTGCACTGGTCATAATCCAATCTCAGCCACCCAACACCATCACGTAGCTCTTTGAATTTTATACCCACCCGCTAGACCAGGCTCCTAATCGACGGTTATTGCCCAGGATCAAATTTGCAGAGGGGAGGCAAATCTTTAGTGATGTGATTTTGACCACCTTAACCCAATAGATTTCCAAAAGCCTTTCGCTTATTCTCTCTTTCTTTCTCCCTGCAACAAAGTGATGGCATTTTAATTTTCATTCTCGTGTTTCTCTTTATTTATTTACCAAACCGCCTTTTTTTTCTTGTTTACTTAAATTGAGACGAGGGTGGGCTTTGTTCATTGAAAAATTACATTTCTTTTTTATTCTCATAGAAATTCTGCTGATTTCTGGCTCAAGATTAGATTTGGAGCTGTAGTCTCTCTCTCGATAACTTGTATTCACACTGTTGATAGGGTCATTTATGTTGCCCATTTTTACTGTGTGTGTGATGAGCCAGATCAAAACCAGATTTGAGCAAATCAAGTGTTTGGTCAAAATGGGATTTCTCCTTGTTTGGACAGTCGAGCGAAGAAACACTGGACAATGTGCCAAATACACAAACTGACCCTCAACAAAGGACTAGAGCCAGGTTTAGGTATCAATGTCATGCAAGCAATGGTGATGACAATTCAAACACCATATAATTACAGGCAGGATGAAAAAGAAAAACCTGAATGAAAGATGGTGAACAGGGTCAGTGAAAAGACATTAAATAGTAAAATAAGACCAGCTGATAAACGAAAAGGCATCAATGTCGCTCCCTGTCTTCAGTGTGAACACTTCACAGATATGGTATAGGACTAGGGTTGAAGTGGAGATGAGGGACAGGGCCAGTGACGGGGGCGCAGGGGCAGAGGTAGGGGCAGACCCGGCCTTAACGACCCAGTGGAACATGTCAGTGTGTAATTTTCCGCCCCCTGCCTCAGCCTCGAACAAGCGAAAGCCCTCCCACTGTGGGTGCCCCATTGTTGGAGTGCTGGATTAGTTTAGCTCCCAGGAGTCCTGCCCCTCTCTGTCTCCATCCGTCACTGTCGCCACAGACAGAGGACGCACACTCCTACACACACACCAACACGCTTGTTTCGACGCACACCCGTACACCCATACTGACGCATATGCACTCCCACGTCGGCTGAGACTTACACGGTTGTGTGTTTACATAGGTGACCCCACCCCCGACCTCTCTTACAGTACAGCGCTCACCCTCCCTCTGAGACACCGCCCAGCAGTCGCGGCTGCTAGGCGGGTGGGGGCGTGGAAAGGGACAGTGGCCTGTCAGGTGGTCAGTAGGGTAGGCCTAATGTCAGGCCTTTGCCCACCAGGCCCCTGACAGAGGAATGAAGGGCTGGCCAAGGGTCAGAGTTCCTGACCATCTCACACTCAGTGGGCAGGGGAGGTAATTAACTCCAGAGCTGATTGACAGGGAGTTTATCACATGGAGGACACGGAGACAGGTTCATCACTCGCTGCCAAAACAGACATATCAATTGTAAAGGAGCAGAACATCTTGTACGCCCGGAGTGATCCGCAATGGGCGAAAACAGGTGGCAGAGCTGCAGAGCTGCCGAAGACGGTGGAATGATCGACTTCGGTCTGCTGATGAATCAGATGCTTAACCATTAAGGGTCTGTCTCAGCTGAGACTCCAGACTGCAGCGTTGACTGCAGTGTTTGTGGTGTCAAGCTGTGTGCTATGTCTTCTCCCCACAGAGGGGTCAGTTCAATCCACTCTGTTTTGACATCGTGTTGTTCTTTGTTGTAAGGCAAAAGAAAACTTTTCGTCCTGCTACAAGTATCCTCTCATAGAACATGCACTCAATACCCCATCCTTCCTCCTTTGCATATGCTGTATAAACACAGAAAATAAAGCAGGACAGCTGGACAATCTCACAAAAATAATAACTGGGTATTGTTGTAGACGATAGTGAATTTCATTTATCTTAGTGCTCAAGCATTTATATTAAATCTTATGTGTGAATTAGATTAAAGGGGGAAAAAATCGTATCTTGGTCAGAGGTAATAGGGCTCTTTTTTAGATAACATGTTCACCTAAGAAGAATGCACTTGAAAGGGGAAAATCTGTGGAATTAAATGGTGTGTCCCTCCTTGATTCCGAGGGCCGTTTTCTCCAGCGGCACAAAGAGGGGCGGATCGGATTGCGGCGGCGCATTCACAGGGGCACTTTGTTTTCAAATGGTTTTGTTAGTTGTGACACTGCAGACATCCAACACCTTTCCGAGAGTCTGAACTGTAAAAGCTCTTGTTCTCTCACAGGTAACCCAGAAACAGACCTAGGGCAGTGATCTCCGCCGGTAAAACCTTTCCCCCGCCCGGTGTTTCCCTCCCCGCAGGGGTCCTGGAGCTTAAGCAGCTTAACACAGTGGGATCAACAGCCTGAACCCCATCTAATGCTGGACTTACTCAAAGCTTTCGCATGTTCCACTCAGCCAGATCCTTGACCTCTGACATGAAGCTTCCTCCACAAAAACACAGACACACACACGCACACACACACACACTTTTGTGCAAACCTGTGTGTGTGTGCGTTTTGTTCCTAATTTGCATCTTTACTTAAAAGAATGGGCGCATTCCAATCTGGGCATGAGTACCCAATGGATCAGGGATGCACATCTGAGGACACAGGGTAACAACAGACGAGTGGTGTGTGGGGAGGGGACAAAACGCGGGTTGAACTGGAGGTGCCCACAAGGGTAGCGGAGAGTGGCGAAAGCCCCAGTGCTGGCCGGAGGAGGACACAGACAGGGGCGCAGGGGCCAGAGTGCAGGCAGGAGAAAGACTATCCGCTACATTAACCTTCCCCATGGCTGCCAGAGCCTTTCTGCACTCCTCTTTCAGCAGGACCCAAGGGAGGGTAACTCTGAGCCTTGCCCATTCTCCTGGAGATCTTTGATTTCCTATTAGGTTCCTCTTATGGAGGGGGACCTGGCCGTCTCACGTTCGGCGGCAGGCCCGCTGCAGCACAATGCCCAGCCTCGGCCTGGATACAGGGGCTTTGTTGTTTGTGCCATTTGTTGCCCTGTCTCTCTGGCAGCTAAAAAAGGCCCACATCACATGCTCTTCCCCAAAGTGCACACTTAGTCACTGGTGGGGCTGCGCGGGCAGAGTGGGGGTGGGGGGGGTGAAGCTAGACAGCACGCTTATGCCCTGGAAAACAACGCTCTCATTTTGCTGGGGAATTTGGATTGGGGGTGGTGCGGGGGGGGGGGGTTGGGGATGAGGACAGGGACGAAACATTTCACCAACTAAGAAAACAGTTTCTTTTTATTGTTTTCATTCTCTGCTTCATTCACATTTATGATCAGATTATTTACAACGAAAGGATAATAACACTCAAAAACAATGCTTTGGTGCATTCCTTTATGCAGGGAAACAGTTGATTACCGTTTTCCTCCCTTTTATGAGGCAGCTTGGCTATCTCCAAGCAATGGAAGAGAGAACGGTGTCAGAGAAAAAAATTGTAATGCTCGTTCCATTCACATCTAGGAGGGATTTTCTTCTTTTAGAACAAATGTATTCACTGATGCATTTCTAAAAATAAATGGACAAAAATTAATCAGGAGGAAATAAATATAGATTAATGGATTCTTCATACATCAAATGCAATGCAGAGAGCAAACCAAAAAGCATTAAAGCATAATTCATCTGTAGTATATCAAATCTCAGAAAGGTCCTTAGAATGCTTATCTGTACTATGTGGTATGCATATTTTTCCTTGTTTTTATTTGTGCAAGGATGGAAGTTGAACTGAAATCATGGGAGAGTATGTACCAGTAATGGGACTGTGGATTGGTGAAAAACTTTGTGGGACTTAAGTCCCACTGTGCTCTGGGGCGTGGCTGCACAGAATTCTGGGGGAAATTCCCTCAGTGGTGACAAGATGGAGCTCAGTGATGTTGTGTGGAGCAGGGGCACCGGGTTCAGTCTCCCTTTGTGTTCCAGTCTCCCTCTACTTCTACTGGCCTCGGGAGCCCTTGATACGGTACATCATGGAAAAACACTGGGATCTCCCGGGAGACCATTTTTTTGGCAAGGCTCCAAGCCAGCCTGGTACTTAGGCCCGGCAGCCTCAGATCATCACAGATAAGCTTCCTTGGAACCTGTGTCATCCAAGGACAGCCCCAAGGCGAAGGGTGACACACTGCATTCCCTTGCCCAGGGCTTCAGCCTCACCTATAATTATTTCATTTGCCTCTCAGTATTTTCACTGACTTTTCAAACTGTCAGTTTTTGCAAATAAGACATTGCACCTGATGAAGGTTATTTTGTCCAGCGGCCAATTTCTCCTCACCAACTTTAAATGCCATGTTCAAGTATTAATGTTGAGGTTGATTAAATACTTGGACAAATTCAGACAGATGAACTTGTTTTGAACAAAAGAAGATTCCCATGGAGGTTTAAGTCTGACATATCCCTCTTTGGTAGATCAAACCATTATGGCTGACATGGGGGGGGTGGTTGGCAAAAGAAGGTGTGACAAAAGAAGGGGTGGCCCCATGGACGGAATCATACACCAACACAGTTTTCAGTGTATGGTGTGTTGAAAACATTTCAGCCCTCTTTCACAGGAGCAGCAAAAAGTTGTCAAGTACCATGGCATGTTGATACTACACCTGGTCCAGTGGGACTGTCCATATTTCATCTGCACACAAGAGAATGGAGAACCACCAGGCCATCATCCCACATTGTCTGTATGGTTTCTCCACATTACCACAAACAGCTTTATCTGCAAAGCCATCAGGCCGCAGACTGGCACCTCAAGGCATTCCGCTTACAGACATCCCAATAGAGAAGCAAAGCGCGGCATGGCTTTAAATCACAATTATGGAATTAGGAAGTAACTCTCCACTTGTCATTTTTGTGTAGACACTATTATTAATAATTTTGTAAAAATAAGAAGTCACACAAACTTCTATCTAACCCAGTTTCCTTATGTGAGGTAACAGATACTCTGTCATGTTTCTCAAGAACCAAACTATTAGTAATAAAAAACTATAGTTGCCAAACACTTTTTGGTATGTAAATATAATTAAACATTATGCAGTATATAGCCAACCATTACAAAAGAGCATGGCATTAGCTTATCAGGCTACATGAAAATTAGTTCCTATTATATGCTGGCAAAAAGGGCACCAAACTTGTATCAGCGTAAAACAATCTACCAAATAAATGACATGGATTAATAGAATTGTCCTATATGTTCAATAACATGGTAGTCTCATTTTTAGGCCTCACAGGTACATTGGCTGTGTAAACACCTATGAGTTCCCATTTTCGGGATCCATTCACATGACCCACTGCAACTGTCATACGCTGTCAGTCAGAATCAAAGAGTGTATTCCACTGCCCAATAACATGGGGAAATATGACTGAGGATTCCTAAGCTGGGAGCAGCTGCACTTGACCACCTCAGGAAGTTGTATTATGTAAAGGCATCTTCCACCCCCCCTTTTTTTTCTTACCACTGCTCTCCTACTGGCAGAATGCAAGTACAGAGGCTTTGAGAGACGAGTAGCTCATACCCTTTTTATTGAGAAACCACATTTATTTTTTAACAAATGCCAAATATTTATGTCAGTGTTGCAAAGGGATAAGGATGCTTAGGGCATTATCACACTTTGATGAATAGTTTTGATATTCAGAATTCACCTTTCCCAGGTGGTCATCGATCCAAAGCACAGCATCAAAGCAATGATGAAGTGACTCAAAATTATATGGTGAATTGTCCTCCCTTTAGTATTTAGTGTCTATTAATAGTAGAAAAGCACAAAAAAGAATATATTGATAACTGGGCCATTCAAATTTATTGTGGTATTACTGCATAAAGTCTGAATACTATAGCATCCCAACTACTTGCACATTTGATTTACTGATGGTACAGTCATGAAGAAAATATGAAAAGTGACGTTATCAGTAACGGTAGCCAAGGAAAATCCCGCCTTTGTAAAAAAAAAAAAAAAAAGCCACGGTGATTGGCTTAAAGCCAACCGGTATTACTACTGATGAAACTGATTACTTTCAGGTGTTGAGTCGCAAGTGTTGCTAGTTTTTAAGACGGTGGACAATCCTCTACCTTCGCCCTAATGTTTCTATACATTTTGTTTATCGGTGAAGAAAAAACTTTAATTCATATAGCAAAACCTGTTGTACTAAAAAAAAGAAGATTATATTTATTTATTATCTTAAAAACGTGTTGCGCGGTAGCCGCTGAATGAAAGGTGAGAGAACTCATGCACACACCTGCGGCCTATCAGCTGTGAACTGTTTGGTTACCTAGCTAGACAGCCCAGCCCAAGTATCCTTGTAGCATAGCTGGCCTTCAAGCAATTTTTAGGCGTTGGTTAACGACATGAATTGAACATTTTATAGCCACTTGGCTACCTAGCTAGTTTCATCATATAGATATATCCTGTTTTTAGATGTTCTTTAAAGTTGTTTGTAAATGGTACGGTCACAACTGCTTACACGAGATAGCTTTAGCAAAACAGCTATCGCTAGCATAGCAACGTTTAGGTTGCGATGTATCGCTAAGGCTACAGTTAGAATATTCACCTAAACTGAATTATAATGAGCTTTCTGTTTTTAATAATATCGTAGTTTGTACCGTCCTAAAAAGACAGCAAACGTAAGAAAACACTCGTCACCTCCATGCAAACACTCAAACTGTTTATACAGTATATCTTTGCTTGGCAAAATTGTAACTTAGTGTAAGTCCTCTTAATTAGTGACAGCTTGGTTGCCTTCGAAATCCGAATAAAGTGGTAATAATGTGCTGCTGGATCCTTCAAAACTTCTATTTATACGGTTGTAATTAAACGTTTTGTTGCCCCAGAAAGTATTGGCTGGGTAGTCATTCAGAGGACCTGAAACAGCCAAACTTAACAAATGTCAAATTTACCAGAGAATTTTTTTTTCAAAGACAAGATATATAGTGTTATAGTACAAAAATGTTGTTCACAGCAATCATCTTTTAAGGTACAAATGAGGATCCGATCTCCTCCTTCAGGTTCATAATTATGCGTTTTATGGGTTGTGGGGTTTCATGTGCTGAAGAATGTGGATACATGCAATTCAACACACACACAGCACAAAAAATATAATGTAAAATGATAGAACCTAAAAAGATAAAAGCTGCATTTCAGTGAAGAAGGTGTTGATTACTGAATACAGCCGTAAATTAGGTCAGCCTTTCCATGATAATGCATGGTGGGGTATAAGCATATTTTAAAGTTTACCGAGTGACCGTGCAGATACTCACATACACACGCATAGATACAGTACAAAAAACTCTAGTGTAGAGTATTTAAATCCTATACTTTTATTATTTCCAGTATGTCTGTAGTGAAACTGCATTGGGTTCCCCATTCTCTTCAGCCTCCATTAAATTGTGCCACCAACTCATAATAGTTCAAACAGCAATGGTTAACAAAGGTTAAAGATATATGATCAACTGTTCAATCCTTGCACTGAACAAAAGTAACTCTACACAGGTCAGATACAGCAATGAGAGAGGATAACAGTATTGAGGAGTGAAAAGGTGTGAACCTAAATCCTACCTGTTTCAAAGGTGGGTGTGTGCAAATCCTGAGATAAATGACCACGTGGCTTTGTAATCCTTGAAGTCATTAACATATGGAAGGAAAGGGAGAGGATTAACAAAGCTTTTGAACTGCACATTACAGTGATCCTCTGTTGAATTTTGCCCTCCTTTAGCAATTAGCCAATTAATTATGTGTGAGCATGTGCTTTTGTGTGTCTGAGTGTGGGTCTGTGTGCATGATTGTGTGTGACCATGCATGTTTGTGTGTACCTGTGTCCATGTTTGTGTGTGAGAATGTACATGTGTGATTGAACATCTGTGTGCATGCTTGGATGTGAGCATGCATATGTGTGTATCTGTGTGAAAGCTTGAGTGTGGGAATGCATATCTTTGTGCATACATGTGAATGAGCTTGCATTTGTGCATATATATGTGTGTGTGTCATTGTATGTATGAATGCATTTGTGTAGGTGTCTTTGTGTGTTTGTGTTTGAACAAATATTTGTGTGTGTATGAGAGAGAGTGGGGGATGGTGGAAGAGGGAAAGTCAGAGAGAGACAAAAAATGTGGCAGTGGATGGATTGCACTAGTAGAAGTAGTAGTTGCCAACCCCCCACAGAGAGGCCATTTCAGGATGTGATTGACATGTGCAATGAGGCATTACTGATCTATATGGGAGCTGCCCTGGGAGGCAGTGGCTGGTGTTTGGATGGGTGAGGGGTTAGCAATAGGAAAACTGTTTGGTATGAGGACTGGGAGGGGGTTATGACAAACTATGGTCCCCCCAGTGAGGTTTCTCTAATAAAGCAATAATAAAACAGTAATAAGACAGAAAACAAAGTTAAATAACACAAGCCAAGTAAAAACCCATTTGAGCCAGATAGGAAGTATTGCTAACAGGTTTGCCTGCTGGCCATGAAAACAAACAAAACAAAAAGACAACTTGAGCTTAAAGTCTTAAGCAGATTCCACTTGGTTAACTAATTAGATGAGTTTTCCTTTTCTTGTGTGCCCAGTGGGCTGGATTTAAGCCAGTGGTGTGAGGAAGTGCCACTGTTGTGATATTGAGATATACAGTGTTTATTTGTGTGGGGGCATTTGCTCTAAGATGCCTTGGAGCTACAGAGACACAGGACTTCTGAGTTCTGAGTAAGATCATCTCAGTTCTGACGGAACAGTGGCAGTGCATTGGAGAAAACCATCTCAAGGTGATGACAGCTCCTAAGCTTGACCTTGTGGAAAAAAGAAAAAAAAATCCCCCTCAGTCAGCCACTTAAGTTCAAACATCTAACACAACGCAGCTTAAAACGTCAAAGCCAGCGCTCTAGTTGAGAGGTAAATAGCACAATACGCAATACAGCGGTTATTCAATACTTCAGGGGGTTTATGCAACTGGCCACAGGCCTGCTTTTCCTCGCCCATGTGACTCGAGGCGCTCCCTCGGTCCACCCTCGCTGCCTCTCTTCGATTTACAAAATTGCTTTCCACAACTCCCCATTGTTGTGGGTTTTCTTTGGGAGGTGAATAGGGATCTGTGAGAGAAATGAAAGGGATTGGACATGTATCTCTAATTGGGAATAGGAGGGAAGAGGAGGGTGGGGAGGTGGGGGGCTTTGGGGTGGGGGGGTTGTCTGTGCACAGACCTGAAAGCGATACCCTTGTCTGTTCCAGCCTGCCCCACTCCCTCCTGCTCCACCCACACGATACCTGAGAGTGAGGGTCTCCTGGGAAATGGACTAGGGGAGGCTTTCAACAGCTATGAAAGGAGCGGAATAAAATACAAGAAACTCCTACAATATACAGTATCCCTCCCCAGAGCACGGCTACCAGCTGAAATATTATCTGTACCGTCACTGTACAATGGCCCAGGACAGAGTCCTCCACAGATGAAGGGGCTAGCAGGTGGGGAGGAGGTGTGGGCACCGCTCACAAACCCCATTGCCCCAAATGAGTTTGGCCGCCGCAACAAACAAAAGTGCATAATCAGATGATCGGAGGCCTTCTAGAACCTTCACTTGGATGCGTCACGTGCCTCTGCTCTGAGTGCACTGACCTTTGGCAAACGCAACTGAAGAACAGTTTTTAACTAATGCCCGAGTACTCATTCGCTTGCCTTTTTTTGTCCTTTGGGAAACTTGAGGGCTTTTAATTCCAAGGTAAGTCTAAACAGTGGTTATTAAATAATGAAAAACATGATATAAAGTCCCCTTAGATTAGTCTGGTTAAGGGCCACTGGAGAGAGTCTGGGAAATCGTGTCAAGTGGAAAAAAATATAGATTAACAGAAATGGTGTAATCAGAGTTGGATTTATTTAGTACTTTTTCTTGTAAGTTTATATCAAGTGAATTATATTTTAATTGTAATATTAATCATATTTGTCTAATTATGCACAATGTGAATTAGCTCTTTGTTAAAGTACACCCATTACACCTACAGCTCATTTTGTATAGTGCAACAGATGTGTTGTGAGTGTGAAATTATCATTATATGAATGAACTGAATATATTACCCTGTAACTGAGAACTTTGGTTAATATTACCAATGTGTTGCCTGAAACCAAAAGAAAACACCTGTTTAAGCTAGGTACTTAGAATATTGAATTAATTATTCATTGGATGTTCCTATCTGGAATGATGGCTGCAGAATTATCGTTTTTTTTTTTAAATCCTTGAATAGTTGAAATGACACACAGACCACCGTTATACCAACAGAATAGAAAAAGACAAAGAAAAAGAAGACTTGGGAAGAATAAGAAATAAATTAGGAGACAGGTAATGATGAATAATGCGCCATTTGGTGAGGTTACATTTTTTTAGCGATTTAGTCACATTTTTGCACACAGCTCATGTCCTCCGTGATATGTCTAGATGTTCCACATGTAACACATATGAGCCAATCACAGGTGAGTATGTTGTGAGAAGAGAAAATCCACAGTCCCTTTTGAATTAATGGGTAACGTATCAGTTACTTGAGGCAATCAGCCTTTCAGTCTACAAAGTCATGTGAGTGAATCTGAAAATATTTCTGCAAAACTTTCAGCTCAAAGAGTGAGTCCAGAGGGACCCATTGTCCTAATCTACATTCCACTCCAATATCACAATTAAATAACACATATGATATGACACGTCAGCTGGCAATGTTCCAAAATAATGGTATTTAGACAAATATAATAATGTAGCTGTTGTGTAGATAATGCCTGGAAACTATTATTCAATTTATTATGACTGAAGATATTGAATTATGATTCATTGTCAGGCGATACACTGTTGAGCACAATGCTTGTTCAGGTATTCCATCAGAACCCACTTTCACCCAAAGGAAATATGTCAAACTTTGAATGGTAGTTAGCAGAAAGTTATTTAATATTACATTGTGACTCAACTGCTGACAGTAATGATGACAAGTGTTCGAATATGGCTTTTTCAAGGAAGCTAAACCATGGTACTTTGTTGCTGCATTTATATCTAAAACATGATGCTTTTTTTCGGCAGAGTTTTGGACTGATGGAGTAAAAAATGTTTTACTAGTATGAAAGCACTGCATTTTTCCAGACTTCTATATTATATCACTCTGAGCTCAGATGCCACCTGTTCTACAGTCATATACTTGGAGAAATTCATTACAAAGCATATGTAATTCCCATGTGTCCATACTCATACAACAACAGTCTTACAATCTCTCCATTTAGATTCATATTGATGTATTTAACAAAATATTGTATGAAATGTTTAATTATGACACTTTGTTTGGATTTTTGAAAAACAGTATCTAATGTCCTATTTAACAAAGAGTGAGTCTCACTGATGTCAATCTGGATCTACACCCTCTGTTGTTCCAGAACCCAAGTCTATTATTAAACTAAGAACGGAGGTCTTTTTCAGTCTCCCACCTTCTGACTCATGTTGACATGTGAATGCAGAAATTGCAAGACATTAAAGCGTTTGTGAAAGGAGGTCAGGTGTGGTGAACATGGCCTTGCGGGAACTGACATTGTTGCAGGGCCTTGTTTCTGTGTCAGATGAGTGGGTGGGATGGACGCCTCCTCCCGCCTTTGAGCCCAGCCCCGCTGTATCCTCGCCTCTCCACATGTGCCAGCCAATCAAACGCCGGGGTCTCCCTGGTCGGCGACTCTCGCCTCCCCATCTAAATTACACAGGTCAGGCCTTTCGCTTCCTGTTAAGAAAAAGAGTTGCCTTTCGCAATCTCGGGTGTGGGGCAAGGGAACCGCCTCTGGCGGAATCACTTCCAAATTTATGGGCTGCTATTCACGCCTGCCATCAAACTGCAGCCCTTTACACCTCTGAAGGGGGGCTGCACGCCAAATGTAACCCAATCTGTTTGGAAGTAATAAAGTGTCAAAAGAGTAAATCCGCATACAGTCAAGCTATTTCCTACAGCCTGCAGACACACACACCCTCAGACACATGGGCTTATAAAATATAATAATGTGTAATTTTTTTGTAACATATATGTATATATATATATATTGAGAGAGAGAGAGAGCGATGTATGTATAAATACATTCAGATAGATACATAAATATACACACACAAAGATGGTAACCGGTGCTCAGAGAGCATTGAGCGTCAGGATAATTGACGGAACTATTGTGTGAATTTGAATAGGGTGGTTACCCAAGAAGTCTCATGTCAGTCTATGTACATTTGCTTTGAAGGTGGCAGGCACAAAAGGACAGCTCCAGTTAGAACAAAGCCCACAGGACCGCTATGGTCTGTTCTCTCTTCTCTTTCATGGTGGGCAAAAAGATGAATGAGCAAGGAACAACAACTGGGATGAGCAGGTACTTCCTCCTGTTAGCTGGCAATGAAGATTGAAACCACTTCCAAAGAGATTCATGGCTCTCACAGCCTTGACATAATGTATTATTTGATTGGATTTCCGTGTTTCTACTGGGTTACATTTATTCTTATAAGAAAAGTACAGTTTAATGAAGTAGGAGTGGCTTGTCTAGTTTTGCACATTTACCCATTGAATTTGCTCAGTTTTTATTGTGTTGAGTGGGATAGAGGCAGAGGGAGTGGGAGAAAAATGACTCAGAAGCTTAATGGTTCTTTAATTTCTTAAGTGAGCAGTGTAGTCAAATGTGCAGTCTCTAGGTGTGAGATGCTATTTCCCTCTAGCTTCAACCCAGCAATCATTGGGGTCTGATGACTGCTTTGTTAATCAGCTGTTGGCCCTGATTTGGCCTAGCCCTGTCTAACTTTACTCATGAAAGTAACACTATATTATTCCATAATTTAAAAAAAAAAGAAGTCCCAAGTAATCGACTGAACCACAGCCAGAGCCATATTGTTCAAGTGGGATAAGCTTGTGACAGCAGTGAATCTTCCCAGGATTGACTGTCCTTTCCAACAGAAGGGTACAAAATCATCCACAAAGGCATAGATAATGCTGAAATAACATCCAGGGTTCCGTAGGCCTCTGTAACCTCAGCCAGTGGTCGTGATGTCACCATTAGAAAGACATTTTGTAAAAATGGGATTTATGGCAGAGTACTGATGCGGATCCATCACTTCGTAAGAAGACCATCTATGCTCTGCTCAGGTTTGCCAAGGAGCATCTGAATGATCCTCAGGGCTCCTGGAACAATGTTCTAAAGACAGGTGAGTCTTTGGTGGAACCTAATAGGCGATATGGGCCCTGTCTGGCAAAATTCCAATACCTAACATTTCATTAAGAACTATATACCAATGGTCAAGTATGGTAGGGGTGGTGGTGTCATGCTTTGGGAATGCTTAGCTGCATCAGCACCTGAACAACTTACCTTCAATGATGGCACCATGAACTCTGCCCTTTCCCAAAGTATTGCTGGAGAATGCCAGTCCTTATGTCCATGAACATAATTTAATACAGCTAAACACCATGCAATACTTTTTTCCCACACCGGAACTATAAGCAATGCATGACTTTCTCCAAAAAAAAATTAAATGTGTCAAAAGTTTGCTTCATTTGGTCACTCAGCTTCCCATTTATTTTATAATATGTTTTTGTCGAAGATCTGATAAAATCCACTGTCACAAATATTGCCAAAAAACCAGCCTTGGGGAAAACACATTTATATGGAATTATACCTGGTATTTGGTCCCATTCCCTCAAGTTATTTTGAACCCAGATGTCAACCAGTCATTCCCAAACAAACCATAACATCATTAGAAATCACTCCCATCTTTGTATGGATCCACTTCACAAGATTACTGAAAACACTGTCCTTTCTTATTTTTGACTCACACAATATATTCCTTGAAAGTTTACAGTATAATGGAAAGAAGCTGAGTTTTTTCCCCTCTAAAACCCAAAAAGAAGAAAGGACAGACCGACATGTGATGTTTGGGATGTGTCAGAAAGCACAACACATTGTCGACTTAGAAAGTCAGCACCCCATTAATGCATTATTCATATCTCTTATTCATCGGATCAAGTGGCAGTTTCTATTATTTCCCTCCCTGCCTAGATAGCGATCTTTCAAAAAGAAAACAAAGCTTTACTCATATCTCTTTGTATCCACAGGTGTATGCATGTCCTAGTGCAGGCACTAGTGTATACTGACCCTCTCTAACATGAATATTTCATACTGACACTTACAGGTGAGCTCTCATGGGGACTTTGACAGGTGTTGTGTGGTTGACGTCTGCCTCCCTTGAACTTGAGTGTGGTCACCAGGTTCAGTGTAGATGCCCTACTGGAGACACCCGATCGTGCCCCATCACACTGTCAGTCTAGGGCTGGTTACTGTCAGGTGTTTTTGGACAAGGATTATGGTGTAACAGGAAGGAAAAGCCCATTCTAGTACAAAGGCTAGACTATACAGTAGCTTCAGGCTTTCCATCTTTCCCTCCCCGCTGTGCGTTCTGCTCTCCTCCTCTCTCTCCATCTCTCTGTTCTCCCTGCCCTTTTCTCCTCTCTTCACCTCCATCTCTGAGTCTTTCTCTGAGCTTCTTCCTCTGTCTTGTGGCAGCTGGGAAGTACGGCCCAGTTTTGTCTTTTGTTTTGGAATCCCTAGAGAGTCCTAGGTTTTCCTGGTTCCTTGAGCCCCCCCATATCTCATGAAAAATTCAGGGAGAACTCTTTTCAGAGGGAGCTGCAGAATATGTATGTTTTTGAGTCAAACTATTCATTTCTTTCATTGCCATTCCAATTCACTTATTTTTTTTTTTTTTTTTCAGTATCGAGATATGTGTGACTGCTCAAAAAACTACTTTAATGTCACTGTTTGAAATGACAGTGAGTTACAATGGCCATGATTTTGCACCATGTACAGATTATATCCAATTGTGTTCTGGAAAAATTAGGGTTAAGTAGAGTGGTTGTGACATATGGACCATATGAACTCTTTTTTAATAGTCTTTCCTTATTTTTCTTTTAAAATAACATAATATTCAGTTTGAACATCACATGTTTGAAATGGGCTGTGCGAGATGTAATTATTTAATCTGGATATTTTTAAATCAAAATCCAAAGACATGGAATTTTAAGACATGTGAAAATGATTCAAATATGTCATAGTGTGGAAGTTCTTCATCAACACATTCTTCTGTAAGCTACATTTTTGCATCACAGTCCTCAGCACATCCCCCACCTCCTGACCCCCAAAAGTTTAATGTTTATGCAATTATATACAATTGCATTCATCTTTAACAAACCAACTCTTTTACTAAGTTCTGACTTTAAGAATTTGTGTTCATGTTCAGAATGTAATAATTTTACCTTAAGTTCGGAACTCAACATTCCATATCCCCATTTAAAAACATTGCGATCAAAATTTAAGGGAACATGAATGGTGAATTTGTCTCCAATATTTGTATAGTGCTGCTCTTCTGAATCTTTGCAGTGTTTGTGTCGTTACGCCAGAAGGAGAGGCAAGGCAAGGTTCTGCTTTTATTTTTGACAATGGCTTTCTGAATATTTAATGACGGTGAAACTTCAACTCGGCTTGTTTTCCAGCTGTCTGCCCAAAACACTTGTTTATGAGTCATCTTTGAAGAGTCACCAGTGCCACAGGTTCGAATTAGGGAGAGCTGTGGAAAGGATGAGAACGACAATACGCATAACTACGGTTATCATTTTGGGCGGTATATTACATTTAATTATCAAAAAATAATGACCTTCCACATGTACATGTTAGCTGCAGTTATATATAGAATACAGAAGCTATAATTTGATAATATTTGACGGTTAACATTTAGGTATAATTAACATCATTTTGCATCTCTTCTTTAAGTTCTTATTTGCGTTTGTTGAGTAACTGTAATTGATCTGAAATCCGGGAGTATTGGTAGAAAATACAGAGGAAACCGATGCGTTTGGCCAATTTTGAGGAAATTCAATATGCATGAACAGGGGTGTTGAATTCGTTTTAGGGAACATGGCCAGCACTTTTCGAGATATAGTCATAATTTAACATAATTAACAGATATACAACTGTTGGGGCACGCTCTCACTGTCTTGATGAATGCATACATAATTTTTTAATATTTCGACCCATTGCAACCGACAAAGTGGTCTCCAGAATTTTGCATTGAATCATTTATAAGTAAATATTGCATACTAAAGCGCACCCAATAACTTTGTTCGTATTTACAAAAGGACAAACCTTACCAATTTCCCAAATGCTGCTACGCTTTTTAGTTAAAACCGCCAGCTCAGTATTAGTGTATATATTGTAGACTAGATGTCCCCGTACTTTCGTATTCGATGTTGGATTCGGAAAGTGTCATTTTGAACAATTATTTGTTAATTTACCACAAAATGGTAACGCGCGAATACCCTCACCACAGCTCTCCTCATTTATAAGTTTGATTTCCTAGTTTGCGCGGTTACATATTGTCCTCACATGGATTCCAGACTTCTACGTTTTCGGTTATTCTTTTTTTAATCATAGCAACAGTCGTAAACATTTACTGGCCGAGCAAATGATAATATCTCAAGTGAGTAAAGTTTTAAAATACTGGGAGATTCGGGGAACTTGGACGACAGCAAGTCTGTACGTGTTGGGTCTTAAATGCAAGTACTGAAAAATAGCTAACTCACAGTGATGCGAAATTCGATAAATTACCTGGTTTCGAGAGTCTTATGAGTCAAGCTGGTACAGATGGATGTTCCGATGATAAACATACAATATGTAGGGACAAGCTTCTGTAAATAATTAAACACCACTGTGGGCGCATGCACATAATATTGGCTATTATTCCCCGTGTTAATCTTCAGAGCCGATCACAGACGTCGCGAGTGATTGGTTAAAACCTGGGGGTGGAGACTCAAACGGCAGGTACACATAGTCACTCTCATAAATAATTACTCATTTATTATTACACAACGCCTGAAATAAATCGGACTTATACACACTACAGAGGCTTTGAACCAAAAATGTCAATAAAGAAAGCACATTATAATATTACTTAAAATAAATAAAAAAAACTGAAATCTCCGGTGTATAAATGTCTTCATAAATATTTAATTGTAATTTTTTTTCATTTGTACCGATTTTTAAAACAGCAGTATTTCTGATATACAATGTCTCATGTTGATATGGCATAATCTACAGAATGCTATGACAAATAAATGAATGGAAACGCTAAGTAAAGTTCTACTGATACTGCAATTATATTTAAGATGCAAGTTAGGATAAACAATTAAAAGTCTAATATAATTTCCGAGAAATTGTTGATGGGGTAAAATAAATCTTCCACATGAAGTAGCATCACATATTGTTCAGTAATCATCACTATGTCTCTTTCGTTTTCTCTTGTGTGTGTGTGTGTGTGCGTGTGTGAGCGCGTGTGCATGTGTACGCGCGTGTGCATTCAGTCTCTTCAGAAAGACTGGCAGGCTTATTTAGCAAGTGTGGTCTTTCCAGACTCAAGTCCTGAGGGACATAGCTTGAGGTGAGTGGAGGGGACCCGCGCGCTCACCAGCTGACAGCGCGTGCTTCAATAAGACACCGAACACCTAGAGCTGTAGCCCTGCCAGCTATTGTCCGCAAATTAATTCACACTCCAATTACCATTTCTCTGTTAACAGACAAAATTCATGCTTTTTCCACAGGAAAAGTTTACTCATTTTTAGGTTGGCCAAACACATGCAAACCTGTTTGTTTTGCAACATTCGAGATTATTTCCTTTGTACTATGAAAGTCTTTAAAAATCTTTGTTACTCTGGAATTTTGCTCTGGAATTTTGAAGGTGCTATACGGCATTTTCTCTCCAGCTCCTCGTTTCCAGTGGACTTCAAAAAAAGTGTTTCGGTATAATTTTCAATCAATGTAAGAATTAAAATTACGCATTACCGTTTAATATGGGTTTACAATATTTCTCGGCTGGGTGTACCATTGAAATTTTAAAGTGCGACTGTCATCGGTCCTGAAAAAGGGCCAGCAGTTGCGCACACCGCCATATGGAGAGCGAGCGTTGCATTGGGGCCCAGCTCCAAACTCCGCAAGTCATTCATTTGATTAAATGAAACATGCCGCTACGTTGCAGATTGGTGTGGATTTTTAAGTATTTTGAGACCCCCTAGCATCATCATTGTTAGGGGTTGAAATCGGTCCGAACGATTTCTGCGTAGGATGAGTGAGAAAAGTTGGGGGCCATGCTTAAAATTAAAATGTTACTGTTTTTGAATAAAAGTTAGCAGAGACGGTTTTTATGAGTATCATAAATATCTCTGACTTAAAAGATTCGTATTGAGAGATTTTTAAGAGTTACTTTCAGTGATGAATTGTTGAAAGACAAATATTTAGGCAAGGTTTAACGGATTGGAAATTAAGAAGTACTTTCTGGTACGAAAAGGTATTATGTATCCAGAAACATTTACACTTAAGAGGAAGCGATATGATCCAAGAGCAAAGATAAGCATGGTATTACTTTGCCTTTGGATCTTCTCATTTTCTATTAAGTGTAAATATGTTTTTAAAAAAATTATAACCTTTGCGTTCCCGTAAGTACTTCCTAATTTTGTAATCCATAAAACAAGTAAAACTTTACTAAGTTTTATGTTAAGTTTTACAACAAGTATTAAAGACTAGTAAATTTAGTGTAGTTACATAAGAGATAAACAAGTAGATAATTATTTATGTAATTATGTTTATATTATATATATGTTTTTATACTTTTTTTCTTTTTTTACGTATATGATTGATAAATAGTTTTTAGAATTCCAAAACATGTAAAACACATTCATATTTTTAAAAATGTACAACAACTACAGCAGCAACAAAAACATCTCATGAATAATATACTACTTTTGCAACCTTTCTCCACTTCTCCACTGGGGCTGCTTATAGGCAACAAGTTTGGTCTCAGTGGAAATAACATATAAAATAATAACAACAATACGATTATTATTGTCGTTATTATTATTATCATTATGATTAATTCATGTTATGTTGTTTTCACTGATCCAATTTCACAGGACAAATCCATCTGAAATATTCTATTAAAGCGCAAAAACATTGGCTAGCAATTGATATGTGGACTCTCAGTAATGAAATTGCAAATCTTTTACCAACCGTTCATGTAGATGAGTGCTTTCAAAGGTTCAAAACAGAGGGATCGGTAATGTTCGTGTCAGTAAAAGTATAAGTAGACTACTTATAGTATATATGTACAGTTTTTAGATTACTACTGTTGCTTACTTGGGTAAACATAATAGAAGAAGGATTTTTTTTCTGTCTTAAATCATGTATTTGTCCCCTCAGACCTCTGTCAAGCACACACACACACACACACACACACACACACACACACACACACACACACACACACACACACACACACACACACACACACACACACACACACACACACACACACAGGTATTGGACAGCAGTCTGAAATAGTCTCCTTTAATCTGTACAGACTGACAACCGTCTGCTGAGATAATTGGATTGTAAATTGTAAATGGTCATAGTCCGCTGTAAAGCGTAATTGATTTTTGAACTGTTTTGAACGAGTCTGACCTGGACTAGTACCTGTGCACGAGAGCGCGGGAAATGCTGTCAGACTGAGGGAAATTGATCCCCTCACCCTGCCCCAGCCTGACCTGCTGAAAGATAGGCTGGCGGTTTTTTATAATCTTATACAGAACTTAAAAAGTATTAATGTGAAATGTCCTACTTTATTATTATTATTATTATTATTGTTGTTGTTACTGTTTTTTTTTTTTTATTATTGGTGATGTTTTTATTGTTTGTGTGAGTACCGACAGCTATTGCTTTTCAGTGCTGGAAAATAGCAGCAGTGGCAGGCTGAATTTATTCACGTCATAACCTGGTTGAACAAATACAATTGTGGCTCCGACATTTGCTTGGGAAGTTATACTTGATTTTGTTTAAACATAACCGTGTAACTACCGAGAGAGAGAGGAGAATTAAGTAGAATAATTCCACTGGAGGAATTTGTTAATTTTTCATTTGCTCCTTTAATTTTTTACAAATCAATGAAAACTCAAGACAATGGCAAAATTGCTAGCTTTCAGCAAATGTAACATTTCACTGTAAAAAAGCAGAACAAAAGCAAACACTCAGAAATAAATACTTCACCGTCCCCTCCAAGTAAAAGCAAGAAACAAAATATTCGCTTTACAAATAACCAAAAACATCAAACAATCAAAAACTAATGGCTATTTTAAATTATATGTATCAAATTGGCAGTACTACAATTATTATAACATTTGAATTTCATAACATACGTTTGTCGTTTCTCAAGCCTCTGGCTCGTGTTTAAAGTGCACGCTTTAACTTTAGAAGTTGCAGACAAATTCATACAGGGACAAGATAAAACAAAAACATGGACCGTTGAACAGTGTGAGGCAAGTAAAAAGCCTACAATTCTATACATTAACAGATTCTATCGATTTCTCGTGGAAGACAACTTTTAATAGGTGACATCCGAGAGCCCGTGGCAGCGCTGCGCGTGACAGTCGACATGGCAGAGGGGTCCTCTCAGTGTCACATGGAGAAGGACAATTCAATTGGCAGAGCAGAATTATCGAACAGTAATTCGATTCATTAAAAGTAACCTACACTGAAATAATACAAACAAAACAGTTCTCAAACGTAACGGTGAGTTTGTAAGCAACGTGTTTGAGAAGAGGGAATGAGCCCACTTCAGAAATGATTAAGATAGAAAATTCCGAGGCGTTAGAAAGTATGGTGGCTGGTAAGTTTGAGTTCTGGGAGTTCATCTTCACTTTGTAGCTCCAGGTGCGTCTCGTCCGAGTCACTGAAGTGCGAGTGCGGGGAGAACTCTCCGTCACTGCGGTTAGAACGGGGCGAGTCCTTGCTGTCATCTGAGGCAGACTTCAATGTTCCCGTGGGAGACAACATCTCTTGTCCTATCAGCGCTGTGAACGCTCCGTCCTCGTATGGGAATGGCATCGCGTTAAGCGGCACTGGGTACCCTGTGGCTGTTCCTCTTCGACAAGAGGAAGATGATGGTCCCCGAGGACTGCTGTCCCCATCAAAAGCAGTGGCAGACCTGAGTTCGCACTTTTGCGAATCCACCGTTGCACCCGGACCTTGTAAGAGGTCTGATAGCGCATTAATGTAGATCTGCGCCATCTGCAGCGTCTCATACTTGGATAACTTCTTGTCATTGTCGAAAGCTGGAATGACACTGCGCAGCTCATCAAATGCATGATTCAGTCCATGCATCCGTCGTCTCTCCCGTGCATTGGCCGCTATTCGCCTCTGTTTCTGCACCCCATTTGTTGGTTTGCTGGATGGAGCTCTCTGTCTGCCCTCCTCCGCTCCCACGGCCCCCTTAAGACGACACAGCTCGCGCACTTTGGCGGGGCTCTTGGTGCTCTTCCTGTAGCTTGAGTTGTGACCTGTAGAAGGGGACACGCCTTCCACACTGGAACCGGGCGAGTGCAGCAGGTAATCGGCGTGTGCCGCGCAGGTGCCAGGCTGCACAGGAGCCAGCCAGGCGCGTGGGTCGCTGCTGTCCATTAGTGCCAGACCCTGTGGGTACCCGTTCTGCTCCCCCCTCCCCAAGCCCGACTGCTGCCCCTCGTATGTGGCCATTTCTTTCGCATCCTTGCCCCATTCCTCCACATTCATCCCATCCATTTTAGAAAAGTATTTTGCGTGGCTCAGAAAAAAAACCAAAATAGGTATATAAAAACTTTTCCAAAAAGTATAAAAAAAACTCTTGGGCTGTCCCACACCTCTCCTTTTTCAGTTGAACCCTTTGCCTGTATTGGGTCGCGTGCAAGACCGCTTCTCTGGTGTCTGAAGGCGCTGCGTCCCTTTAAAAAGCGGCACGCGCCTGGGAGCCCCCCTTCTCACGCCGGTCGCGTGTCGCTTTGACCAATAAGAGCACTTGGGGCAGGCGCGTGCAAGCGACCAATGGGAAGCTGTACTGCGCCCGAGAGAGGTTATTATGCCCAAACTGTTTATGATAATGCCACAGTTAAGGGCTGTTTAACTGGGGTGTTATTCGCACAATGGGTCGTCCCACAGGACGCACGCACAGTGATACTAAGTGGATTGGAAGGAATGTTGATTGAACGGACTTAAGTTTGTTGGTCACTCTACATATCCACCTTCGTATAGCCACTTGGTCTAGTCTACATGCAATAAGGGCATCTCCGAATTGACAGCTAGCAGTTATCATGCAACAAGAGAATCATGCCCAACTGTCAAGAATTACGGCCAACTTGCCCAGTGTCGTATTGTGAAAACAAGGTGCATATGTTCTCATTTAATTTCTGCAATTGATGGTACCATCAGCCCTATTAAATGTATTATTAAATATATTTTATGTGTTTGTCACCTCGCATATAATATCCGTTTTACATGTATTATTATTGTTGTTATTTCTGTTGTTGTTGTTGTTGCTGCTGTTGCTAATAGCACTATAAATAAATACTGGTAAAGTGTTATTGTGTTACTGTAGCTTCCGTTATTTCTTTCTGTTGTCTAATTATAAGAATATTTCGTTTATAACAGTTGGCAAAAAAATCAGTTATTGCATAGATAATTAAATATAACGGATTCATGTATACTCCTGTCGAATCTTTGCTAAGATCATGGTTTAATAAACCACAAAACATCAAGTTTAATTGTAAAGATTTAGAAATATTTTCGCTATCGCTAGCCTTCATAAATGTGGATTATCCAAATGTGGCATTGTAAACACGTGAATACGTGTTATATTTGATGAGGAATTAAAATGTGTCCCCAAGTCACTTTCGGTTTATCTTCACTCTACTTGGAAAATTTGAAGGAACACACTGGATGTGTTTGAACACGGCAGGCTTACCCTATTGCTGAAACTTATCATTTGGTGACAGAACGAGTGAACTATTTTAACTGTAGGTACACATGGTTAGGCCAGCAAATAAACAATAAAAAATAGAAATTTTCCTTCTTTTTGATCTCATGGAATACCAGAAAAAGGACTGAATGAAGAACTCGGCTCCTGTGGTTTGTGCTCATTGTCAATTCAACGCTTCTCTATTCTCTTCAATGTTCCAGCCATCTTGAGTTTCATTTTCTTTTGTAAAAATTCAAAACCTTTTGATCCAACTTAAGGAACGCCCTGTTGGTAAGAGAGCTTCACAAGGATACGAAATGTGATATGGAAACGCGGCAGCGCTTTTGCCGTCACGTGCAGTGGCAACAGCGTAGGGAAAGTGCAGAGAAAACGTCTGGTCAGGACTGCACGGTCACACTTGCATGTTTGCATGTTTTGTATTATTGACATCTTTTGCAACTGGTGATTCCTCCTAACATCCTCACTTTAGTTCATTTTGATTATGAAGGAATGCATAAATATATCCAGAGCCGTGGAATTAAATAGTAACGATTCAGTAAACACAATATTATTGAAATAATGTAGATATGATATATGAAGAACTTAGGCCTGCCATCTACGTGAAATATCACAAGTTAATATAAAATAATTTACATTGCATTTGAGATTGTTTTCACGGGTCAACATGCTAGACCATGAGCTCCATAATGTTCGCGTTCCGTTGGTTTATCCCATATTCAGGGTCTCCTGTACCTACAAGTATCAACAAATCTGTTTTAAATTTTTCGGGGATTTATTCCGAATGACAGGATTGGGAATTTAGTATACTTACTGTTCTTACCGATGTTAAAATGCACACTACTACTGGGGCTGATTAAAAATTAAGTACTTACATTTCGAATTTTAATATTACCTGTATTTTCCAATGTCAATTACAATGTTTAACATGATTCCTCAGTCCATGAGGCTAACCAGATGCGAAGAGCATCTTGGCCTAAACTTTTCTCATGGGTAAGTGAGTTAAATTCTGATATCCAGGGCGGATTCTTCCAAAGAACTATGTGAGGACCGTAAGAATCTTTTGAGTCGTTTTAACCTCTGCACAGCACAGAACCCAATGAAATAGCTGTACAATGATAAAAGTATATCAAACACAATGCGGTACCAAAACAATCCTTACTACATTTTAATCCTCATTAGCTTTAAATTAACATAAAAAAAAAAAAAAAACATGACAAATATGACAGTGAATCAGTTACAGCGTTAAATTAAACCCCCAAAGTCTTTGACATAAGAAGAAAACGAAGTAGTCTGATTTATTTTTGTTTGATATTAAGGCACTTATTTAAAAGAAAACAAATATATTAGTTGCAACATATTACAAAATAACGACTCGACACAGAAAATGTGATCTCTTAGGCTACTTGAACGACTGGAAATAAACCATTAAAGAATTCAGAATCTCATTCCAACAATTTCTGACGAAAAAAATGACATTAATCTTTTCTCATTTTATTCATGAATTCATAAGACGAGAGGGATCTGGGACTGGCGCCGGGGTCCGTCTCCCCACCTACAAGTGGCCGTCCAGTCGGGCTGCGTGTCTTGGAATAGTCCCTAAAGCAAACAACAGGTTGGATATTGTAGCTACTGATTATTAAAATGTCGCGCGCACAATGGTGACTCTATGTTCCATTCGACACGCTTGAAGAACTCTTTGGAAAATGTGCACAATTTGGGTCCCGATGGGGGCTTCCAGCGTGATCCAGTCTGCATACTGCTAATTTCATTCTTGTCTCCGGGGAAACCGAAAGCTTTTTCAGATTGTAAGTGGAGGTTCGTGAAATAAAATAATAATAATAATAATAGCTATAATAATAGTAATAATAATAAAAATAATAATAAATCAGACGATTTTTTTTTCCTTTTCATTGAAACCGGGTCGTGCTGGGTCATTTTCGAGAGGATAATCAAGAGGAAGTAACTCTAAACCGTGGACTTGCAGGTTTGTTTAGTGCAGGCTTTGTGATTCCGTGGTCTACAGACAAAACCGAGTGAGAACTTTGAGTCGGACTTGGGGTCAGAACGAGCGCGCGACTTCACTAAGGTGTTGCACACAAAGAAGCATGCTGTATCTATTTACATTCATAACCACGTTTCTGTGATTTTAGGTCTCTGATTATATAGATTTGTGGTTGCACACGAAACATGTCATTGGAAGAAGAATTTCTGAAAAATACGCTGCAAACATTATAGTTGGTGAAGAAAACACGTTTAAGACCAATATTTCTTAATACACCTCTTTATTAGCATGCAAAGTGAGTTTGACATCTGTGATTCATCACTTAAAATATAAATAACGGTAGTTTAAAGTTTTCCGAGTGCTAAAACAAAAGGAGCTGTCTTAAATAAAAACCGGTTTTTCTTAGTTGGTAAGCACATGTATGCAACTCTCTCACCTCATCGTTTTCTTTGTAGTTCTTGTTATAGAACAGAATTGTTATAGAGAGCGACGAAGAGAAATGCGGCTCTCTGCACTTCTGTCTACTCACACATACATACACACACATGCACGCGCACACGCGCGCACAGGAAGGTGCAACAATATTCTGGATGAGATGGACATGGATTTTTCTTAGCTTCACAGTTAGCTTAGCTGACGGTGGAGATGATAATGACACAGTAAAGTAGCAGAAGTATACAGTCACACATGGTAGTTCTTGGTTTGTTGACTTTTGTCTCCCCCTCCCAGTCCGCGGGAGTTGTGCTTGGTGTTACACGAAAAAAAAAAAAAAATATATATATATATAGCATACATAAACAATAATGTAATATTGCTTATGTTTACGTATCTTATAACAAGACTTGAAAAAACAGAATATTTATGTGTGTTATGTTCGAGGCCGTGTCACTCTACGGTGCGTCAATAGATCCAATATTGGTCAACTTTCTGATGGATAACGGTGAGGGTTTTGCTGACTGGACCGCTCTGTGTACCGTAACGGAACGCTCTGGTTGAAATCCACAGTCTGCTGGCGTTTTATGCGCACCCACAATTCCTGCGTGTACAGCGCATTAATCGTGAACACTTGTAGTGAAATAGCGCCACCCCATGGATTTTGGTTCACAGACCTCTGAGTTTACAAATATGGGTCAACAATTTAAAAAAATAAATGCGTTTGGTTGAGTTA
Source organism: Albula goreensis (assembly GCA_022829145.1). NCBI lineage: Eukaryota > Metazoa > Chordata > Actinopteri > Albuliformes > Albulidae > Albula > Albula goreensis. Next base: position 8,385,808 of record CM040744.1, read on the forward strand.
AAGATTCAATTGTCCCTAATTTAGCATGTAATACCAATACAATCTGCATATCTCGGAGTATTATATATATGATACTTTATTTTCTCTTAAATAGTTGGCAAGAATATTAGGTTTGAGCGGAAAAGCTGTATTTCACAGTAAAACAATTTTTGTTTAAAGATTTTTAAGTTCAGTAAAGTGAAAAACATTACACAAATTAAATACTTTATTTTAAGGTAAGAACATTATTGTATAATTGATCTAGGAAGATAGCACCACTCAAATCCAACGAAAGTGAAAGCCATGTGCCAAACTCATTTATAGGCTATGGGTCAGTTCAGCTTAGTTTACAAATCACTGTGAGCATGAGTATTTGTGATATTTTTTACATACTTCTTTGGGACTTTTTAGATCTATGTTAAACTGAAACACACATGCAGTTAGAGGAACATGAGGATTTCTTCAGCAAAGTCATGTGTTAGAAGAGATGCAGTTGTAAAAAGAAAAAAATGCAGAAGTGACATTCTCTATTTGGATTTAATGACTAAGGATGAATTTTTCTTATTTATGTTTTTATACAATGAACAACTATTGCCTGAAAGGCAGAGCAGCAGCTTAATGCAAAAATAAACAAAACTTTTAAGTTGTTTTCCACATCACATTCTCCTTCGTTTCCAGACAGCCGCAAACAGCGCTTGACTCTGAGGAGAAGGAGCTGTGTAATTCATGAAGCATACCGTTTGCCCTACACTCTAGAAATATTTAGAAATTGAATTGTATCATGTTGATTATTCATGAGAAATGGAAACAAGCCTGAGGTGCATTTGAACATTGTGGCAAGTCATCCAAACAATCATAACTTTATGTCAATCAGCGCATGCATATTCATTGCATATTCATTGTTTTCCTATCTTTTCTGTTCTTTTCCATTCTTTGCTCTCTTTACTTATTCCAATCCCAGATGGTAGCGGTTAGATGGTTTTGTTGGAAGACAGAATTTAGAGGTGAAAAATGGTTGGTTTCATCATATTGCATTATATACGGTAATAATCTTCATCCTACAGTTACCTTTTCAATGAACAAACTCAAGCTGTATAAAAAAGCAAACGCTCAGATTTAACACCTCTGAGAACCTGACACAGGGAAAGCTAAACTGAATGACTGTAATAAACAAGTATCATTAAAAAGAGCACCATCACAAAAAGTGTCTGTTGTATTCAAAGAGAATTTACACAATGGGAGATAATTACTTTTGTACAAACATGGAGTTCAAAGACAACACAAACATACCACTGTAGAAAACAAGTTTATTAGACAAATTATACACAGAAAGCTTTGCCACTTGTAACAGAGGCCTCAGTTTGTTCCATTTGAATAATATGCAACACATACAACAAAATAGGCCTATATTAAATACTGTACATTGTAATCAGTTGAAAATTATCAAGTAATCCTGTATGTTCTATGTATGAAATTAAAAATGTTACAGGCATAGCAAGTTTTAAGCATGCTTCTTTTTAAGAACTTGCCTCCTTCATAAATCATTGAACCAAACTGAAACCAAGATCAAATGAAATGGCGTTTCTGTAGAAGAGAATGGGGGAAGTTGTCAGTGAAGCGGTATGGTCGCTAAATCAATGCTAGGCTTACATGGTTCTCTTTAAAAATCCCATCAAAATTAGCATCAACATGTAAAATGTACAATTTTATAATGTCTCTTCATTTATACTAAAGCAATTTGAAAATGTTGGCTGTTTCCTATTGTCATTCGATAGCCATAGCTTAAGAAAAGAACATCTAGAATGCTTGCATCAAACACTGTCGCTGTTCTCTACGCACAACATTTGCGATTTAGTCTTAAGATAACAAACTGAAAGCTCATTCTAAACAACTAACATTATTAAATATTAATACAGTGTTAATGAAAAGGTTTGGTTGCTCTTTTTTCATCAAAATGTGTTTTCATATTTTTTCCCACTGCACCTTAATGGCCTTGTTTAAACAATTGGCACTTAAAAAAGGTTAGATAAACATTATCCTAAACATTTAAGAAATAAAATAAAGACATTTCAAAAAGAGTTCCTAAAGGATTGCTGTAATCTCCCTGTTTCAAATGGCATGATGATGCATTGATTGTGGACGATCTGCTCAATGGACGACCACCGTAGGGCAGGCAGAGACGAACCTCCTGGGCCAATCAGGTGCTGAGGCTCTCTCTAATGTTCCTGTACATTTTCTAGCCTTACCTTACCATTTATGAATATGGTGTGACTCATACACAGCAGTCTGCAGGTAAAATTTAGAATAAAACAAAAAAATTGACATTTATTGACCTTGACCTCAGTCATTACTAGAAAAAAGAGAAAAGAAAAACAGCAGTCATGACACATGATGTGAATCAGAATAACAGGATAGAAGTCCAAATTTTCATTTCAAAACCAGAAGAGAAAAAACAAGTAGACACCTCAGCACAATGTTTTTTTTTTAAACTTTCTGACCAAACACATTCCACGCATTAAGATTTGTTATATTTAAAACAAATTCAATTAAAGACATACAATAGCCTTAGCTGCAGTTAAAGTCCTCTTTCTTGTGGTTGTCTTTTTTTTCCTTTTTTGTCTTTTGACTTTTTTTCTCCTCAGAGCCTTTTGTTTAAAGTGTTTGATTTCAGGCTCCCACCTTGAAATAGCCAGCACTATACAGGTGAGAAAATATCAGAATTACATACAATCACATATAGGTATACGGGCACTGGTACAGTGCAGTAGTATTGATCGGCTGAGTCTTGTGTGCATCTCGGTGGAGGCCCCGGCCGGAACTGAGAGCTCAGCTATCAGAGAACAGCAATCTTGCACCGGGCGATGTTTTATTTTTTTTAATTTTTTTGTTTTTTTTGTTTTATTTTTTTTCGGCCTGAAAGCAAGGCTGAGCAACAGAAGAGCACTCAGCGTGACACAAGATCCCATCAAGTAGAAGGACGGATCACCAAAAGTAAACCCTTGAGTTATTGCAGATACGGTGCATGGATCACGCTGATAGGGCAGCTTGGTTTTTTGTTTGTCTTCTATAAAACAGTTACGCCCGTGTACTGTCTGTTGTGATGATCGGTCTCTTCTTCAGGAGAATGGCCCTCACAGGGCGTAAAACGAAAATGAAACTCATCCTCTCCACGGCAAATAAAACCAAAAAAATATCTTGACAACAACAACGACAAAGCAAAAAACATTAAGTGCCCTCCTCCTCTCTTTTAGTTCAGAAGGACGAGCAACCCCCACTTTGCCCACGAAAGCAAAGCAACAAAAAATGAAGAAAACTCCAAAAAGATTTCTATGTACATATATCCTTTTGTGTGTATGTATGAAAGTATGTCTGTGTGTCTGTATGTGTAAGCGTATGTGTGTGAGTGAGTGCGTGTGTGTTTTCTTGCTTTGTGTGACATTTCTGGCCTGTAGCACATTTTAAATGGATGTGCCCCGGTCGGGGTCATTGCCGTAGCCAAAGCTGGGCGCGGGGGTGGGCTGGTACGGTATGGTGGACATTGTCTTGATGGGGCTGCGGAAGAAGCCGCCATTGGGGGCGCGCTGCCGGAAAGGCCCCCCAGTCCGGTGGTCCTGCACCCCCCCGAAGGTGAAGCCCGCCGCGGCTTTGGCCGACAGACTGCGGCTGAGCGTCTGGATCTGCTCCGGGATGAAGGTGGTGGTGGTGATGTGCGTGTTGCGGAAGTCGCTGATCTGCTCCAGGGCCTGGCGGGCCGCCGGCAGGGAGTCCATGTCGAGGGGTGTCAGGTCGATGGAGGAGGTGGAGAACTGCTTGTGGGGGCTGTCGTCCTCGGTGCAGAGGCTGTTCACCCTCCGGTGGAGGTGCTCCAGGTCGATCTCTTTGTCATCCTGCGGGGTCGAGGGTGTGGGCAGGAGGGGAACGAGGGAGCGAGGGAAGAGGAAGGTTGTTACAGGAAGAAATAGGGTGAGGGAGGAAAGGGAAACGGGTGAGGGATTATTGGGAGAGAGGAAAGCAGTGGGGAGAGAAAAGAAAAAAGGTTTGTGAGGAAGGAGCAGGGATTTATGGGTAAATTTGTGGGGAACAACAGGGACATTTTAGGGGGCAAAGTATGGAGGGAAGGTGAAAGAGAAATGCGATGAGGTGATGAGAGGGAGTGATGGACAGACAGGGATGAAGTGGAGGGGAGGTGAGGAGAGAGGGACAAAGGGGAGGGGAAGAGAGACGCAGACTGAGCTGCAGTCAGGAGAACACACAAACGGACACATTCTAAAATGGGGCAGATACTCTGTGTGTCTGCTCTTAAACCCCAATGACACAGGGAAGGGCAACGCTCAGCTGGCTCTGAGCCACAGCTGCAGTTAACACACAACTGCCCACACTCAGACTCAGAATCGCCTCAAACTCACTTGCAGCCAATTACTATAGAAAGCGGCATTTTAAATGTCTCTCCCATGGTTAAGGAAGACATGGAAAATTAAATATGGAAAAAAGATCAGAAGAGTAGATCAGCATTATAGCATTGACCACTACCCTGGAAACGGATGGACCGCATCCTGTAATTACTTGGCATATTTCCAAGATTATATGTGCAAATGGTTACATTTAATGCACAAGTTCAAAGAAGCAAAGGCCATCATTTATCAAATACTGAATTGAAGGACTCCATGCAGGGATGTGGGCATAACGCTGTTTCCCCTTGAACTACTGGTAGCGACAATTAAATTATGGTAACATTGCTGATGCAGCCGGGTGAAATAGTGCACAGTCATATGAAAAATACATTGTCCCGCATCACTCAAAACTCAATTTCCAAGGTTTGCACTCAGAGAGGAGTGTCTCTCGCTTGTGCCAGTTTTTAGAGGTTTCAAGGGGAGTGTGGTGCTTCGATCGACGGGGTGGAAACAAAGTGCTCTCTCCACCCAGACAGTGGTGACCCTCCCTTAAAGGGGTGCAGAAGCACTGACCATGAGGAGTGGGAGAGGGCAAGGCTGTCGCCGTGGTAGCGGTGCAGGGGCGGGGTTGACCACGGTAACCATCTCTCAAAGGGGGAAGGGGCAGGCGGGGGTGTTGTTTGTGGGGACCTGGCCTCACACAACACAGAGTGGGGAGAGCGAGGGGGTAGGGGGTCAAAGGGGATAGGAGAGCAAAGGTGGGGTCAGAGCAAAGGAGTGAGGAAAGTTAGAGAGAAAGTAACAGGAGACATTTCAGTCGGTCAACATGAGTAAATGGCTGAACCTCGGCCCTCGCCTTCCATGTTCATTCACAACAGCAAAGGAGGGATGATGGCAGACAAAGAAAAACAACACAACCATGAGATGAGGAGAACGACCACTTCCTGTTTGGGCCTTGACAGCTTTCAGAGGGTTCTGAGAAGCATGTTAACCTATTGGCAGAGCATCACTATAGACTGTGCATTAGAACCAGTTGCTGCCTACAAGTTTAAGACATGCAGAGGAGAAACCTCCCACATTTCTAGACAACGCGTAGTGCATCGGAAGGGGTTTATGTTTGCACATTTGACTGCTGTGTCAAATGGCACTGATGCATGATGCCCTTCCATAGACTGTCAGTGATGGAGATGTCACCCTCGAGTAGTTAACAAGAGAAGCTTATTGCTAAAAGTACTTAGGATGCCGCCCACTCCACAGTGCCATGTTGTCCTGAGAGTGTTTGAGGATTACCCTTTCCACTTTAGGGCCAGATCGTAGCATTGACACAGGTAATCCCGCGGGATCATTGGAGTGGGACCACATCGCAGTAAGGCGGGCGGTAAGCCATCCAGGTGTCTCCGTCAGCAAGACACCCAGTTTGGCATCACGAAAAAGGAAGACAACTTCTGTTGGCTGGACCCGAGCAAGGACGGTTTGCATGATTGTTGTACTTAGCAAGCCGAACACAGTAAATTAAGCACTGTGCTTTTCCTTCTAATGGGAGTGTAAATACCAAGCAGATGGTTCCACTAGGAAAAAGCAAGCAAGCAGAAGGCGAGGCATCCATCTCGATTTGGCGCAAACAAGCCAGATGCCATGGGAACGCGGGTGTTGCTCTCGCCCCAAACGTGCTGGCTGCTGCAGCGTGCTAATGAGGGGGGTTCCCCGCATCGCCGTCTCCAGCTACGCCGCAGGACTGCGGTGGGGAGCGGAGGTGTAATTGATGCTAACTGAAACGGTTTTTCACTCTCGACCCTGATCACGCCTCCCTCCATCCGTCTGCAGCATTGATTTGCATATAAAACGTGCCGCTTTTCACCCCGACGAATATGATGATGCAGTGCGTTCTTCTGCTCGTAGCTCTGCTAGAGTAATGTACAGAAAGCAGACTCTTCTGCAGACACATGGACACAGAGGATTCGAATCAGGGCAATTCCTGCTGCTTCTGTAGTCTGGCAGCACAAGAATGGCTGGAGGGTTTGGGGTTCAAATCCTGCTTGTGGATTTAAGTCCCGCTTGTTATGCTTCTCTTGTGTCTTGATACTTCTTTCATGCCTTCAAGCTTAAATCACTACATCACAGCTAAGTCACTGAAACTTTTCTACAGATAGCAGTTATTTCCAATATAACGGTCAATTCACAGCATATTATTTGAGAAGATTCACTGATGTACCAAAAACTATGTCGACCTTGGTATTCCACGTTTATGGGGATGATAGGCCTTAAATGAGTGACATCACACCCTCTTCACCAATCATGCACTTCAAATTCTGACTTATAGGTGCACCAGGAGTAAGGTTACTGTCCTGGTTTTTGCAAGGCCTTTAAAATTGACAGGTGTGTAACACGTTTGTGAGAGCAAATGAGCAGTTGTGTTGTTCTCCATTATTGGGAGATGAGGTAAAAACGAATTAAAAATCAAAAAAGGGTTTAAGTCTGGAGCAAAGGTGAAGTGGTTGATGGGAGCGAGGGGGCGGAGCCTGGGGGAGGGGCAGAGATGAGCGGGAAGACTGAGGTGGGAGGAGAGGCCCAGCATGCTGGCTGTGTCGGGGAGGACGAAGAGGGGCCCTGCAGGTGAGGGCCGTGTGTTTCAGTTTCACCTGACAAGCTCTGTCTTGTCTGGCAATCATGCTGTGTGTGTGTTTGTGTGTGCGTGTTTTGTGTGTGTGTGAGGGAGAGAAAGTGAGAGAGAGAAAGAAAGAGTGCAGGCAGATGGGAGGGTGGAGGAGAAATTTCAGAGAGACGGGGGTGATCAGAAAAAGACAGCATATTCATCACATAAAGGTCAGCGTTTTGTGTTGTTTTTTATCTGAGGAGCCAGATACCTGGAAGGGTGAGATGTAAAAATGGCATTTTGCATTGTTCTCCCACGCCCGCTTTTACCCAAATCCTCAACACAGAGTACTTATCTATAAAACAAAAAAGGAATGAAATCTTTCAGCCAGACAGTAAATCAGACACGATTTGACAGAATCAAACATCTTGAGGTCAGGAAAATGAATAAAACAGACATTGCTTTGGAGCACAGTACCCCTCCCCCTCACTCACTTGCACTGTCACTAAGGAGACTGGGCCTCGTCTCTAAAGATCAGCCTCAAATTTTTTTAACCAATTTTTTTTTTTTTTTTTTAATGCGGGAGTCGGAGAAGACTAAGCCGCCTCATTGCTTGACAGTTTTTTGGAATCTCGTGCTACCATCCCAAGCACATGGTCTGATCGAGCCCTAGCCACTTCTCTTTCGGAGCATCTGGCAGGTGCCACAGTAAGAAAATGTCGTTTTGCGTGCCAGAGGACTGAGCCGGGTGAGGTGGAGGGGAAACTCTCCTGCGACGACTGTCAGACAGGCTGTCAGTGGATCGTTAAGTCGTATCACAGAGCGGAAGCAACAGTAAAAGCAACGGCGACAGTGAGATCACAGAGGAGCAGAGGGGTAAACGGGGACAAGCCAACACCATGGAGCATGTGCCGTGTGTGTGTGTGTGCACAGGAGACAGAGACAGAAACACTACTCATTCTCTCTGCGTGCCATGCGTGCACGGCGAACAGTGAGAGTCAGAGGAGGACATTGCGGTGGAGGGAACAGTGCGCCAGTACCGCGAGCTTCACAGGGGGGAAGCGCGTGGGGAGGGATCAAAGTAAGTTTTGGCGCCTCACTGACAGGCTGGCAACATCGCGGCAGAACAAGTGAAAGCGTAAAACTGGTGAAAGCTCTGGATGAGAAACGTAATGAGAAACAAATAAAGGAAACATGAATTTTGCTTGACGTGTTTTTTGGGCTTCGTGAAATAAACTGGGATTTATGGCTGAGATAGCAGATTCTAAACTGGAAGTCTACTCAATATTGCGAATATTAAGTATGTCTTATTTTCTGCATAGTGGAGATTGAGCAAGGATGAAATGAGAAGTTTCACTTTTCATGTTTCAAGCTAAATTCCAAGCAGAGCGCATAATATTGCTTCTTCTTAAGCTGTAGTTGAATAAAATGTCAGCAGAGAAAACAAAAGCTATACTGTCCATTCACACAATGCTAACGGTTTTATCAATAAAAATAAAATAAAATCACACAGGGTTGCCTGTGGAGATTAAATTATCTTCAACATATTTTGGAGCACTGGGTTTGTATTTCATGTTGTGAGAACTCATAAACCAAAAAAAAAAACATTTTAAGGGTGTGAGAATGCCTACATGTTTGTGTGTTTTTTAAGTGTATGCACATACTAAAATGTGTTGCATGCATACATTAATGTTTTGTTTTGATCAGAAGGGCTTTAGTGCAGGAGCTTGTGTGTCCATGTTGTGTGCTTATCTGAGTGTTTGCTCAGTGTGATTATTTATAGTGTTATTATTTATGAAGCATATTTCAAGTTGGATAGTGTGTTCAATGTCAGTGTGAGTGAAGAGGGGGTGGCTTGGGGGGGTGCCCTTATTAAAAAAGTGGAGTGCGTCCGTGCGCAAAGAGCTGTGCAATCGCCTGCGGTGCGTCACACCTGCTGGAGCAGTCCGGAACGCTGCACTGGGCCCAGCCAGACCTTGCTCTGCAGTAACCATGGTCACCAAGGGCGGGGGACATGGGGATTTTCAGCACGAAAGACTGAAGTTCCGCAGGACTCTCCTGCTCTCTTTGATTATATTTTTGAGCAGAGACAGTGTAGCTCTCTGAGGATGATCTTACATCCAATGAAAATGAATGTCTCTGTTATTATGACTGCACATCATAATAACAGGTAACTGAGAATTTGCTTTCTTAATGAGAACATCTGGAACATGCCAAGACTGTGATGTTATTAATTGCCTCTTTGAATTCATGGCCTATTGTGCCCATTAATACTGATTTTACAACTACAGCTATTACAATAACAAAATACATCATACAACTATTGCTACTAACTCTTGGCCAAATGCTTCTCTCTTTCCATAATTCACCATTGGAACTCACTGTTTTTGTCACAAAGGAACTCTTCAATTAAAGATAGGCACTCTGTGTATAGGTAAAACAGGGGTGGTCTAGAGTGGCTTCATGCTGCGCTTGCTGACAGATAAAAGCTGTTGAGATTGCAGGGGGGTGCCGTGGAGGAGAACCGAACCGAGGGGGGGCATGGAGCTGGGCCTCTCCATGGACAACGCCTCGCTCCCTGATCAAAAGCACTTTGAGCTTCTTTGCGGATGAATAATGAAAAAATTTCCAATTTTTTAAACTTAAACTTCTGCCGGGGCCTCGTGCTGACACCAGGGTCCGGTTCAATTACCCATCAGCAGAGGAGGCTGGGGTGAGAAGGAGGGTAGGTTTTGGGTCACTGCCAGGGTGGGTGTGGGTTTGGGGTCAAGTTCTATTATTGGGGAGAATAGTGGTGGTGAGAAATGCACAGAAAATAATAAAAAAATGATTCAAGTATTTTTAAAAAAATTATATAATTGATTTTTTGGTGCCTTGCCATTACATGGCATCTGTCATTGGACATACTGGAGGATTACATCACAAAGGGCTTTGTGACCTACTAGCACCATACTATTTTCAATCTAATATAGCAAGGACAACTAATATACTAATATGACCTCTAACACTATTGTTAATTACTGACACCAAATCAGAAATGGCTTGATCATTGCTTTTCTAGTTCACTGAGTTATCTACAGAAACAAATTTGGATGTACTACTAAAATATTCTTAATTGGAAATTTAAATTGAATTCAGAAAGTGTTTTTTTTATCAGAAATGGTGTTTTAATTGGAACGTAAATTGAATTCAAATTTGTATCAGTGTTTCTGTTTTCCCTTATATTGTTGTTTTATTGTAGCTTTCTCTTATTCTGTTTGTGTTCTTCAATTATTAGTCTCCAGTTTTTATCTAGTTATTTAAATTAAGTGGAAAAATGACTTTTACTTACATTATTATTGTTTTAATTTAATTCCTTTCCCATAATTATATAACTTCATTTAGTTATTCCTGCCCTATGCTGTCATTCTCAAATATAATTCTGCCACTTGACTTGCGCAGTTGTATTTTTCATCTTCTAGCTCTAACTTTCATCACCAACAGCTTATTTTTGTGTGTAATGATGCTCTTTATTAAGCTGATTGACCTAAGACATACCTTTGTTCAATTTATTGAGTAAATTACATTCAGGTATATCTCACTGCAGGTGGAAGTGCTTCATGAATGCCTTCCATTTAGTGTATCAGACATCCAGACAGTAGCCAGAGGTCCATTGTCAGTCCTTTTAGAGCTAAATCAAAGTAGCAGATTTCAGTAGCTGTTCAGATATACTGCAGAATAACAGAGTCAGTTGAAATTAAACACGTTTTAAACACAGGGCCTCAGGTTCGGATCTGACAAGCTCCAGATCAAGGAATGCCAGCTCTGGTCCTGTACTGCTTCAGAATCTGCTGGCTGTTGTTTTCACTTCAAAAGTAACCACCATTTAGACTTGGGAAACCAGCTGATGTGACTTGACTGTGGCTAGGATTCAATCCACATTTGTTCTCAACTTCTATTTACAGTTGAATAACAACTTTATGCTTTTTCCCCACAAGAACAGTTTGGGGAATAATTTTCATGTTTGCTCAACTTGCTGAACTGTATTTGGAAAACATAAAAATCAACATTTGTAATTAATTGAGAGGCAAAGTTAAGGACAAATGTTGATTGAATCTCAGCAACTAATTAATTAAAAGTAATTAGGAAAAACAGTAGGCCTCTTGCCTCTTGCCTCTTTTGTACCAGTGTTGGGTAACCAATTTCTTAACTGAACAAATGTGTTTGAAATGGTGGGAAAGATAAGAGAGGAATAATGACATTTTACTCTGTCTGCCACTTCAAGTAAGGTTACTGAAGATACTTTTCTATTGGATATCTCTTTAAAAAATATTATAGTGTGACATTTGTGTCATAACAATCAATAAAAATGTTCATTAAAAAAAGAATGTTACGTGTGGCCCTAGCAATACACAGCATTTATGCCTTTGTTTTTATGTAAAACTGATGCTTGTATCTAATGGTCTTAAATGGGATAAACAGTCTGACCTCAGCACTGTGTGCTGAATGAATACTAATTCCAGAAATATTGGCCTTGCTCTGAGCTCTAATTGGTGATTTTTGAATCAAATCAGCTACCTTTCTGTTTTTCTTTACAGAATTACGTGCAGTCTCGAACACCCCGAACAGCACATTGCAATATCAAATGTATTCTCATGTGCATAAATGACTGAATAATGAATTCAATCAAGTCAGCCAATCCACAATATTAACTGAGTGGTCTCAGAAGACAGCCCAAGTGCCTCTTGGATGAGGAATAGCCCAGTTACTGGCTGTTTTTAATTGCTTTGAGAATGCTTCATGTGCTGTCTCGTGGTTCTGAAGGTGTCGGTTCCTTCGCGCCCCTTGAATCTCCTCATCTCTTCGTCTCTTGTTCTGAACGTTTTCATGCTTTGCTCGTTTTTGGTTGGTGGGGAGTGCATTTATGTCTCTGTCTGTCTCAGCATGCTTTGATAAACTCCTCTTTTGTCCGTGTGTGTGTGTGTGTGTGTGTGTGTGTGTGAGAGAGTGTGTGTAATCGCACTGAAGCGGCATTTGGCATCTGTGCTCCATCCACTGATCCAGACCCCAACCCCTGCCCCATTCAGCACATTCCTTGCCCCGCCCCCACCCCTGAAGCCCCGCCCCCACCCCTCACCTCCTTGGAGGGAACCCGTGAGCCCTTCCGTCGGGTCCACCAGGTCTCCACCATGGCGATAAGGCAGGAGAGGACCACACCCGCCGCCAGCACACAGAACACGCCGGCGAAGCTGTGTATGTCCAGGGCGCTGCCGCGGTGGTGTGTTTGCACCGATGAGTACAGGTCACATGGGCTGTCCCGCGGCCACCATTTCAGCTTCAGGATGTCCATGTCCCCATTCTGCTGCAGCTCCAAGATTCTGCAGGGACAACAAACTCCTATTACAAATACTACAACTGCTATAACATTACAATACAGTTATTTATTAACAGTTACCAGTAATAACAACATGTTATAACAGTTATGCAACAGATATACATGCAATAACAGTTATCCATTAACAGTTATACTACTACTACTAATAATAATAAAAATAATAATGGAATGGATTTATACATTGCTTTTTATCTTGGAATTCGCAAGCTGCACAGTGAATTGGGAAAGCTCTCTTTTACTTCTGTCACGGTTTTAGCACCCACCAGGGTCTATTGGTGTTCTTAATCAATGAGTTTGTTTTAATGCATCAGTGCTGTGCAGGTTCAATGATCATTGAATCATTAGGATGGGCTCCTTCTGTTCATTGGCCTGCCTTACTGCTGGTCCATATGCAATAAAGAACAGTGAATCTGCACAGACTCTGTGTAGCATCGATCTGAAAAAGGCTGTTTCACTGTTGCATGTTTGTGATTTATGAAATGCCGCAGATTCAGTCATTCCTCCTCATTCTCTTTAATTAAAGTGACACTGCCATGATCTGTGTAGTCTGTAACCTTTCATGAGTGCTCAGCAGGGAAATGATAAATCACACAGCGAATGGTCTTGCAGTCAAAGTACCACAAGTGTCCCTCAGGGAACAAAAGGTCAAGTATAGGTTTTATTCAGAGAAGCTTTTGCAGAGTTTGTTTGATCATACCCCATAACCTTTGGTCCTTTACTCCACCGATCATCCTGGACTTTACTTGAGGACTAGGACGATTTGCTTGCATTCATATAAAGCAGATTTTAACAGTGTACACAAGGAAAATGCGGATTTGCAGCAAAGCTGGTCAAGTTGAGGTGGTAAGTGGTTGAGTGCACATTCACAACTGCGACCTAGCCTCGACTCAAGCAACATGAGCACAGCCTTTATCTCTGCACCAGGTCACATGATCAGGCTGCGGTTTTCCTTTTCAGTCACACCTTTGGCCACCAGAGGGCAGTGTCTACCATATTATAATTACTGAGTTGTTGAACACTTGAAATTACAAGTACACGGTAATCATGGAGGTGGGGGATATGAATAGATGCTGTGGTGCATCTCAAGGCCTGTGCCGTAATGGTGTTATCCTGTAGAACTAAGGAATAATGAATTATGGGAAAAAAATCAGCTTAAAGACAGATCAGGGCTGTTGTTCAATGACTGTTTTGTATTGCAGAGAAATCTCTCTGTCTCCAGCAAAATAAATAAATAAAACCGAGGACATATAAAGCCCTAAAGAGGGAGAATGACATTAATTCATGTATGGAAATACATGCATTCAGTGACAGGCAATAGATGATATCAGAATAGACATCCCTTCACACATACACACACACACACACACACACACACACACACACAGACACACACACAAACACACACAGACGCGTGCACGCACACACACACACACACACACACAGACGCGCACACACATACAGACATAAGAGGACATATGTGACTGCATATGGACAAACTCATGCATGCCCATGCACACATACACACTTAATAAATGAATATCAAAAATCCTTTTAACCATGCACCACTATTTTCTGTACTACTGAACCATGAAAAGCATATTAGTCCCTGTATGAATACATAACTGCTATGAAAAAAGAACCCACATTGCTATGGAAAGTAACTGACATACCACTTGTGCAAATTGCAGGCTAAGACGGAACGGAGACTGTAGCCACATCATTGAAGCTAATTTCTTTTAATAATAGAGGTTCTCTCACACAGGTACATAGCCAGATAGCTTTCTGAAGAAATAAATGAGAGGTGATAAGTATTATTTAGCCACAGCCATGGTTGTTATCTTCGGCACTGTAATAATTTAATCAAGGTTCTTAAATGTGAACGGCTGACTCTGTGTTGTATTTCTGTGTGACTATTACAGTAGCCAGGTACTGCAGCACCCATATCTTAAACATCTTGCCTCTTTTATATTTCCAATACCCATCTACATAGGACATTTGCATACATAATCATATCCACTCAGAGAATGTCTTTTAGGTGTATTTATGGAAGGGCTCCATGCAGCATCCTGTAACCTGTAACAGTGATGACATGTCCAGCATCCTCTCTCAAATTATTTTAGGGGTGGAAGAGGATGAGAGTCTGTTTTCTATTTCTTCATAATTTTTAAGGTACATATTTTATGTTGAACGATAAACCTGTAATCTGTAGCTGCGATGTTTCTGATAAGGCAGTGATTTGTAAATTAAGGGTCATTTGTACTGCTTGACCAAGGTAAGTTCAACTTTATTTATGGAACTAATAAGCTGTAATAGTAATTAGTATGGATCCAGTTAGGTCTTTAATATTTAAGCAGTTTGGGGTCTGCATTTTTTATATATGTTTTTCACTGTTTATCACATGTGCTCGTGGGTCAACTGCTGTAGTGGTAACTGAACGTTTATCTCCAGTAAACTATATCAGGAACTCTTGCCCTCAAAAACGCAACGGCAGTCTGAGGCTCCACTTTTGGAAGGGGTTTGGAGATATGACTCTAACTGTACAACATTTATTATTATACCGAGTCGTGGATGATTTGCAATAGTTCCACATTTGTCAGAGGAAACTAATTTGTAGTCCTTTGCCTGAGAAGATTTTTACTCCTTTTAGCTGCCTTTGACAGTCTGATGCAGACAGGCCTGCAGTGGGCGGATGGACAGATGGCTTTCCAGCGAAATGGCAGCCAGTGACAACACTGACCACCAGGAATAACCTTGTGATAACATTCCACCAAAACAAAGGCGGCTTATTCAGAGATTCACAGAGTCTGTGAGAATCTCTGCACAGTCAAGTACTGCTCCCCAAGTTGGAAACACATTCAAAATCTAATAATGATTTCAAATCCAGTTACATAGCTTTTATCAGATTTGACAAGCTGGCTGGGGAGTAGAAGATACGCCCTGAGACCTTGGTCATTTGATCACGGACATACATTGCGATTGGAATTTAAATATGGCACGAATCTTGGCAGAAAGGTCAACGAGGCCAAAGAAAGGTAATTAAAGTTTTTTTAAAACCCAATGACAGCATGTAGGACCAAAAAATATGAAACTGCGAAAAAAAAAATCCACTTCAGAGTAAAGAACATAATTATTCTGCAGGCTGATCTCTTCCTAGCCCCCTGGACATATGGGCAATCAATAGGCTGTATCTTGACCATCCACCTCACTAAATATGCAGGGTATTCAGAGGAAGCCCTTTTCCCCAGTGTGAGACACCGCAATGCCCCTGTAGAGACTTGAGGGATTATGTTCAAGATGCACTGACCAGCATTTAAGCAAAGCTTCACCTTGAGCTAAAAGGCAAGCAATGGTATTCCGAGAAAATAAAATATGTACAATATTTCAGTTTTATGGCTGCAGCAGTTAAAGGTCAACTTTTGCAGTTCTCGAAAAATGATTAATATATGACCTAGCCTTCATCATTCCACATCCATATATGCATTTGAAACTTTCATTTATTTTAATTTTATGATTTGAAATAATAAGATTTTTTTTTACAATATGTATTTGTAAAAATGTTAGTCTGAATGGATTGAAATCAATACTTACAATCAAGTGCTCACAAATGCACATACACACACACACACACACACACACACACACACACACACACACACACACACACACACACACACACACACACACACACACACACACACAGATTAAAAAAGTGGAGCATGTTGCACACTCTCAATGCAATAGGACTGTGGGCCCAAGCTATAAACATTGTCCAGGAATGTGCCAATTGTCAACTCCAACAAAGCTACACTGTACCACGATACTTGAACGCTAGAAGTCTTTCTCTCAGTGCAGTTTGCATCCTTAGCCCGGGCCTCGCACACAGAAACAGAAAGCATCACGATGTGCATCTCTCAAAATTCACAGCCGGTTCCAGAACACCCTCCAAAGCGAAAATCAATTTGTGTTGCAGAGGAGCCTCATAATAACGGATCGTTCAGGAAGGGGGAACAATGCGGGCGGGCTGTCTGTTCCAGATTATGGGCTGTCAGAACCATGCCCGTTGAATAGGAACTTGCAGTAGATGTTTTGTTTTGTTTTTGCTTTTATTTATTGATCCCGCCTCAGATTCGGCTGAAGACGAACCCTTTGCTTTAAAGCAGTCGAGCGATGGGCCGTGACACGTTGGCTGTAACAAGGATCGGCCGCAGTGTTTATGACTGTGCTGGTAAGACGGGGAGTCCAGCCGTTCAGAATTACTGGTTGTGATGTCTCAACAAAGGCAACAGTCAGATAAATGTAGGTGATCGGGTATTTTCTTGAAAACCTCCTAATGACCTTGCCACTTAACACATAGCCAGTTTTACTGGTTAGGGCCATCATTAATTAACACCCTAGCACCTTTAATGTATACCCTAGATACTTCAATAGAAATCACCACCCTAGGAACCCTCAAGCCTTTTTTAGCATGTTGACAGGGAATGACTGAGTGTTGATCACAGCCCAGATTAGCTTCATCTTGTATTCGGCACCGATCTGTTTCATTGTCTCCTCCTTCAGCCATGACTGCAATCCTATGTGCAGAAGGGGGCAGGAATTCTCCACAGATCTCATAAACCCCAATCAAACACTTTTCGAGAATACTCCTTCCCCCCACGTCCGAATGTTTTACTCATCTGATGCTCCATGCATAGAATTTTACATCAACCAGGACACATCTGAAATTGAACAACAGATTCAAATACAGCATTAGCTTCACTGAAATTTGAAACTGCCATTACTTTAAGAATGAAAACAATGACCTTGAAATATAGCTACTTGTGTCTACAGGTCACCTTCAGTAGCACATTCTCCATAAAGGGGAAGAGGACAACATGAATACCCATTTGCCTATTTGTAACTTCAAATTAAGCCATAAACCTTCACACCCCCCCCCACTACCACCACCCTCTTGTACTTCTGTCTTCTCCATCTTTCTTTTCACATTTCCATTCTGTCTTCTCCATCCCTCCCTAAGCACCTTTTTCCCCCTGCTGTCTTTTTCATCTCTCCCACAGTCCCCACCCCCACCTCCTCTCCTTGGCTTCCAAACCCATCGTTCCCACAGAGATACAGCAGCTTGCTCATTCCCAACAAGTGTCTTGTTCTGTATTGTTGGATTCCTCCCTTGTCTTGAAAACATTAGCATGCAAATCTGCTCGGTGACGACGCGGAGCAGCAAATCCCCCTCTCAAACACGTCTGGCGTCGGCGCTCGCGTAGCCGCACATGCGAGGGAGAGAGAATATGCATGTCTGACTCGAGGTTCAAACGTGATGGTGGATGTGAATGAATGTGGGTGTGTATGCATCTTGTGAGACTGCATGTATGTTGTATGTATGTGTGCGCGCATATATGCATGTGCATGTGTGTATGTGTGAGTGTGAGGGAGTGCATATGCGACTGTCTATTTCTGTGAGCATGTTATGTCTGTTGGTTAGTGTGTGTTTGTCTACATGTCTGAGAGTGTGTGTGTGTGTGTCCATGTTTGTAGGGGTTGATATATGTGGAGGTGTGTTTGTGGGAGCATGTATGAGTGCGTATGGGAGAGTGCTGTGACTGATTTATGTGTGTGCGGATATGTGTGTCCGTCAGACTCTGTGCGTGTGCGCACAGCCGGTGTCGTTCTGCCTCTCAGGGTTCTTCAGACCCGGTTTCGCCACACGGCCTCCCTACATAGGGGAGTTTAATGTGCCGCAGTCCGGTCTGTGTGTACTGGTCCGAGGCTGATCACTCTCTCACTCCACAGGTGACAGGGCAGAACCAGGCTCATGTTTACATAATGAGCCTAATTCTCCATGACCCACTCTTTTCCAGCAGAGCCCACTGTTCTTTAACTGGACATGTTCCCAGGCAATTCAAAGTGCCAGCGTTTTCCGCATCTTTAATTAACTACAAAAAAAAAAAAAAATCAGGGTTGAGATAGCCGTCATAACACGCAGCCTGCCTCCGATTTTGTTAGAGGCGATTGTGTGACACAATGGAGATTTGTCTGCTCCTCCTTAGGCATGTCAGACTGTCTGTCTGTTTCTGCTGTCTGTCTGTTTTTTGCCTGCCCGACAGACTCCTGGGCTCCGTGTGGCAACTACTGTGGACTGCCGGAGCTGTTGCCATGGTAACAAACTGCAGCAGAAATGATCACATGTTATTAGATGTCTCTGACAGAGGCAGACAAACTACTTGATAAGAGAGAAAAAAGGAGAAAACAAACGGCAGTATTTTCTCGGCTGACACATTGAATTATAACATCAGAGGCTCAATGAAACCAGCCCCCTGATTCAGAGAGACAGCTGTGTCTCACCCTCACACATGCACAAACACATGCAGAAACACACACACACGCACACACACATGCACACACGGTCAGAAACACACACGCACACTCACACACATGCATGTTCATGGATGCACATACTCACACACAAAAAAAACTCACATGCATGCTCACAATCTACATGTATACACACATAGTTGTGCAAATATACATGCTAATCCATAATTAGATCCCATAACCTACACAGTTATATTTAGCAGCGCTCAATTGCAGTGACCCAAGCAATAGTTGGCATGTGTATGCGTGCATTTGTGTCTGAGTGTGTGCATGTACTATGTGTGGGTGTTTTAACCACCAGGGTTCACATCAGCTTGTCTTCACTACATCAGTCAACCTTCCATAGCAGTCACATAATAGCCAGTTTATTTATATTTACTGAGTATAACCACTTCTTCAATATTTGACACCACAGATATGTACAATGGTATTACAGTGATATTAGTTCATTTCACATTATCCTTACTACAATGTTAGAAAATATCAAAAATATCAGAGTAGGAGATGGTACTGAAATAAGTGACATGTCTCTCTATTTGAAGTGCGTTGCGGTGAGATCGCTGTTATCAGCTGAAATGAAATCCTTACATCTTGTGAACATACTGTACCAGTCAGGAGGACACAGAAAATATTCTTTCGAATGTCAGGTTGCTGAGAAAAGTAACCCAGATTGATATTTCTTTGCTTTGAAAAAAGTTATATATGTCAATATATGGGAGAGCTCCAAAACTATTTTTTATAATGTCAAAAAAGCTAAAAAAAAAAATTGACAAAATTTAAATTATTTTTTGTCTGAATTTTGTGCATGTAGTGTGGAACTATGGTAACTTTGACTGTAGAAATTGAGGAAGAAGTATTTGTACAAGTGTATATGTGAGTGTATGTGTGAGTTTGTGTGTGTGTGTGTGTGTCTGTAGCAGCAAAGGAGGGACACAGCAACTGGTTATATTACATTTCTGCTTGTGTTTGAAGCATTACCTTTTTCATACGGTCAGAATTTAGTCAAGCAACTTTACAGACCAATGCCATTAACCACAATTTAGTCAGTGCCAGTTCTCTTTAAGCAATCCACATAATAGTATGCTGGCCACCATTGCACTATGCTGGCTAGTTACAAAACTCCCCACATGCCATTGTGCTAAAGACTCAGGGAATTCTGAGTGATGGAAGTGTTGAATAAAGGTTAAGCCAAACATTGACCCAGGCTGCTGAACGGGGGTTCATGTCAGACAAGTTTCTCCAGGACTCCAGGCCCCATCTCTCCACTGTCTCTCGTGTAACACCTCCTCATGTCTGGGAGATGTTGATAACTACGCAGAAATTGATGCAAGGGCCTGAGAGGGCACTCAGGTAACAGTTGTACTCTCCGATCAATGAGCGAAAGGCATAAAAAATAAAAACACGGTTTAATGAAGAAGTATTACTTCTATAATATATATTTTCATTGATTTTTTTATAAATGGCAGCTAAGAAGGGGTTTTATATATAATTTATTCCATGTCTCCAGAAAGAAAGAGAGAGAGAGAGTGTGTGTGTGTGCGCATGTGTGTATGTGTGTGTGTTTGTCTGTGTGTGTGTGTGAGGAGGGGAGATCCTAGCAAATAATACTGGACATCTTGATTAGATTTGAGGAGGCTGCAGTTTTTAAAATGTGATGGATCTGAAGTACGAGGCAGTTTCTCTAAGCGAAGGCGGCCCGTGTTTACTTCTTCATTGCTCCAGAAGAGAGGTCATTGATTTTGTGTCAGGTATCAATCCTTTCTGACTGCCCAGAGTGTTGCGCTTCTTCCAAACTGTACCACTTCCAAAAAAATGTGTTTGACCCAAGACCCAGTGACAAGCATAACAAAAAAACACCATCTCAAAAAAAATTTCCCTCTTCTCCGAAGACTTTGTTTTGTATTTTCACAAATTCTTCTTAGAAATGCAGTCAGAGCGTTCCTGAAAAATGCAAGTGTGACCCAGTCATGTCTCTGAGTTAATTCCAATGTAATGAGGCCCTTACAGTGACGGAGGCCCTTGAGAGTGAGTAAGAGTAGTTACGGTTTTAGATGGAGTCCCAGGTCTTTTTACATAGCTGACTGCTCATTACTCCTCAACAGTAAAAAAAGGAACCTTGTGGTGTCTGCGGTTGCTCATTGGCTGCTTGGATGGGGTTGTGCTTTGCTGTGTGATCGAACACCCCGATGAGGAGTGTGGGACGGCGGAGAAGCGTCGCCTGGCTCTTGACTCTGGGTGGCCAGTGATCAAAACTGATTTTGTCAGTGATGACAGCTTGGCGGTGATCCTGAAAACCAGTTTTTTTCCCCTTATAGAATTTACAGTAAGGGGATCTAGCTGTGATTGACAGAAAGGACAGGAAGTGAGAGGTGTGACAAACAGAAAGGATCTAAGATGGGCTAATTTTCACACAATGGCCACCCATTTGTCTGACGGTCTGTCTGTCAGTACATTTGTCAACTGCCTGCCTTTCTATCCAAATTTAAATTAAAATCATCTTTATTGGCATAATAATCTCTAGGTTTTGTACAATAACAACAAATAAATATTTGAAAAACAATATTACTTATAAAAAAATAAGTATTAATGCAAAACAAAATAGGAGTAATAACACTCCTAGTACTGTCCGTCAGAATAATTTCTATTATATAATATTTGAATGTAAAATATAAACAGTGTGTGTTTCCCTATCTGTTGAATGGGGAGTTTTTGTGATAAGTCTTTCCTATTGCTGGCAAAATGTATTGCTTTGTCTGGCCTTTCTCTTTTAATGAATTCAAATGGCCCATTGAGTACATGTTTTTCTCCACTGAAGTAACAGATGTCAGTGACACCAATTCTGTACAGCACCGGAACAAGGGAAAATACTCTGTTTGTTTGTACGTTTGTACAGATCAGGGGGCTGGTGGACAGTGGACAGGAGCCAGTGATATAGTGGGGTTGAAATATATTGGTTTCCTTAGGGAGGACAATTGTACATGAGGGACTAATACTGATGGCAGTGGAGGGTGTCTGTAGAAAAATAATGATCAATGAAATCTTCTATTGCTGTCTTACATGTATCATGGGCAGCAAAAGCAATCCTGTCCAAAAATTCTAAAAGACCAATAGCTCGTCGTGTCTCCCTCTACAGTACCAATCAGACACTGTAGACATTAAAGGCACCTCATGAATCTTTCCCTTCCGTACGTTGTTTTGTAGCCTCGGAAAACTGGCTTTCCCTAGTCTTCTGTACTGCTGTTTACCAGTACAAGAAGCTCTGAGAATGTATTCATCTTAGTCTGAAATTTTTGATTTGCTCCCTTAGAATGCTGTTTTAAACAAGAATTTCTTTTTCTTTTTTTTGGCATCAGATGTCCCAATAAACTGGAGTGTGGACTCAAATACCAACCAGCTCCACAGACGTAAAGAGAATAAGAAGTGAGACTCTCGCTTTCAGGCACATTCTCATTACTAAGTGAACTGGCAGCTTCAAATGCTACAAGGCACATTTCTGTTACTGCTTTCCACACTTCAATACGGCAAAACAGGCCCCAGGACTGAACATCGCTCTCCAATGATAAAGATCACTCTCCAGTGCTGAACACCATCCTCCGTTACTGAACAACACTCTTCAGTACTGACCTGTACACCCCAATATATATAAAAACACTCTTTAATACTGAATTATACTCCAATATTAAATGCCTCTTTTAAGAATGTCTGGTTTTGGAACAGAATGCATCAATTAAAAGCAAACTTCAGTGTGAGTGTTTCACTTCAATACTGCAATAAAAAACATATCCCATTCACATCTTTCCCACTCCAGTATTGCAAAAACCTCACAAAACTGAATATTAAACGCCAATAATGCACACGCAAGTCCAAAACTGATCATAACACTTTAACGCACTCTAATACAGTGCACAACAATCCAATATTGCATAAATAAGTTGCAGAGTGTGTAAAAATAAAATTGTAAACATTAAGCTCAGTCACTGAGGACAAAGGAATTTAATAAGCAATAGATCATGCGATGCAATGGTCCAGCTCTGTAGATACAGAGCACAGGCGATACAATCCATGAAACATCACGGAGGTACCGCGGGCAACATTAATTAACATTACCATTAAAATGTCATTTCGCATCATTGTGGAGCTTAGTTATGAATCTCGGCTACTGGGGGATAACGCATATACAGTTTGCTGTTCTAAATCCCATTTAAGTACTGGCATTTATTAAAAAAGGAACACATTGGAAATTCATTCTGCCCATATGGTGCTGCCATTGCTTTAGAGGCCACTGTCTATTGGAACACATCTGAGAGCTTTATGCGTGGGCGCTGGTGCAGAAGTGACAGGATATGGAGTGTTTCATAGACAATTCTAAGAACGTACTCTTTCACAGCGTAATGGAACGTAATGTAATGACTCCCAGAGAGAGTCCGGGTGCCTCCGCTGTGTGGCTGCGTGGTTCCGTTGGGGATGCTTGAGTTCTTTCACACTCTTCAAGTGTTATATTGTTTGGGTTTTAATTTTCTCTTCGCAAGCTCGCAGCTGCATGATCTGTACGCCCACTCTCATGTTCACATAAACGCCTGTCCACTAATTCCGTACGCGACGCACGCACACACAAACACACACACATGCACATACGACACAGTGTCAGGCTGGATCAATCATTTTTTCATCTTACTGACCTGTTAACTGTAAACACTGGCGACAAGAGAATGAATACACTCTGAGATTCAGAATCCTCTTCATTCATTACTCTTAGGCTCACACTCAGACAATTTAACGGATTATTGATCGCTGGGTAGTAACCGATTATCATTTTTCAACTGCCGGTTTGGTGGCAGGATAACATAATCATCCGCAGGTGCCAGTCTCGCCACCTGGGAATTGAGAATTTTACTGCTCAGAGCTACGCTTTTCAGCAAAGTGCTAGTTTACCATTTAAAATAATGACCTCATTCCACTAGAGCCCTTTTTTGTTTTCTATGTGTGTGTGTGTGTGCTCATGCATGTGTGTGTGTGTGTGTGTGTGTGTGTATGAGACTCAAAGCAGACCTGCTTTATGCACATGCACTTCAATAATCAAGCCCACACATAGCCGATGTGCAGCAGGGCAGCATGCTGTGTGCAGTGAAACAGAGGAGCACGATTGAGCAAAGAGAAAAACAGCACAGGAAAACAAAAACGGAAAAAATATGCTATATACACATTACATACAAGGACACACTTGTATGCGTGCGTGCACGCAAACACACACACACACACACACACACACACACACACACACACACACACACAAACACACACACACACACACACACACACATTCTTTGTGCAAGCTGTCCCAATAGCTCATCCAATCCAAAGACATTAAAATAACACTGCCACAACTATTTTGTTTTGTTTTTGTTATTGTAACAGAAGCCATGGAGAATACATTTACTAAACCGTTTTTATTGAAATTGGTTTAGGAACTCCTGTCAGAATCTCAGTGCCCTGACAATAAGTAAAGGAAATTAAAGCTGACTGTCAATTAATAGCTTGTTTACTTTAATAACCTCCATTACTGGCAATATTCCTCTTCAATTGTGTGCATCATTTGGCAAACAGAAGTGAACAATTGTGTTGAAATGACATGCCCACAAACACCTATTCTCCTCTTGTTATGGGTTCGATTTCAAAGTCATTCTGAAGAGTGAAAGAGTCTGATTCATTATGCAATGATCTACATAAACTGCCTGGTCAAATGGGCGAAGCTTTGAGATAGGGATTTCTGAGAGGTGTGTTTTTAATGCCTGCGGGCTACACTGAAGGCAGCTGCTTGTACTTACCTCACTTTCACCTTGTGAGAGCTTTAATAAAGTTTGTCTGAGGGCAGTGGTGTGGGAACAGGCAGTGGATGACACGTGAGGCTCTCGGTTCAGGGAATGGCGCCCCCTTACTGCACTGCCAGGGAATGACAAGTGCGGCTCTCAGTGCAGGGGGTGACGCCCCCTTGCGCCACTGCAAGTGAATGACACACAATGTACTGTGTGCAGTGGAGGCAGTACCTCTGAGAGAAGATGTCACGGTAGGGACTCCCATGCTGCATGGCGATACCATATCCCCGGTCAGCCGCGTTGTTCCCCACTGTGTAGAAGGAGCAGTCCTCGTCATTAATGGCCACGTACTCCAGCACCGCGGCATCCCACACGAAAGCAAACCGTCCGTACTTCACCTGAGTGAAAACACAGAGGGGCATTCAGTGGATGAGGTAACACAGACAAGAAGCATGGTCAGATTAAAGTGATATCCTCAGAGAGGGCAAAGCCAAGTCAAGGGTATTCAGTCCTGACTTTTTCTGACAGCACAGTAAAAGATGTCATACTATCACAGCACTCATCTCTCCCCTTTCAGCAGTTCCTTGGCCTGGTTTTGTGTCTGTGTAAGTGGTGACTGGGGACCTTGAAATGGTGTAACACTTTCTATTCACAAGCATGCAAAAAAGTACTCAAACAACTGCAGTCTACACCCGTTTGGATCAAAACAACACTGTGACAAAGGACTATAACATAATTCACTTATCTCTACAGCTTAACACATTCATGCACTGTCAAAAGTGTTGAGGCAATGACACCAATGAAATTGAAGTGAGCATTAAATATTACTAAAAGTTTACCTATTAAAAACATAAAATTGATTGCAGAGAAACTTTTTGACCTTACCGTTTTTCTGTTAATGAAACATTTTTGGGACATTGAGCAGGTAAACATTGAGCAGGTATTCATTATTCAGTTAGTACGTGCATTTTTATATGCCACCTCTTGCTCTAGATTAAGCACATTTTGCTTTCTGTTTTTCCAAAAATGTTGAGGTAGCAGCGAACTAACAAACTCACTGTTTGATTGATTTCACCCCACAGGCCCAAGACAAAATATCTTTTGGTGCAAAGTAGCTGTGACCCTGTGACTGCACAGTTCTAAGCACAGGTGACTTTGCAAAACTGTGAGACTGTGTGACCCTGTGAATCTGACCTTGTGTTACTGCACAGCTTTGATTCTGTGTTTCTCTGTGGCTTTAAGTCCAGCGGCTTTCTTATCAAAGCTGTGCAGATACTACCCGGCTTCACTGATCTTTAAGTCATATGGATGGTTCTGACACCTCACTAAGCCCTATGTTTCAGTTATACCTCATGATATAGAGATCAGTGAAAACTGTGCAGCCTTGATCCAGAAAAACCCTAGTCCCACGTGACCCCGCGCCCCTGAAATTGTGTCGCCATGCAGCGTGTGACCTTTCGCTGAGGATCACCTGGCCGGTCAAACTGCGCTGAACCAACTCTGAGGTGTTGACATTAAAGTCTCCATCTTATTACAGGGACACACAGTGGTGAGAAAACCACCCAGAGGGTGTACTGCTGACCAGCTGTGGGCTCATTTATCTACTTTGAGATGAGCGTGCAAACTCCAGAGACAGGGCACTGACAGCACGTACCCGGCTGAGTGTGAGACAGAGAGAGCTTTGGTTAAGAAGATGGGAAGGCATTGTGTTTGAAGTGAAAAATTCAAGGTTAACTTATTCTAAGGTGAACAATGTTGTCTGACTCACTGAAATGAAAGGAAAAATAAATAACCAAAGTTGAAAGCTCCTCCTCGAAGAGTAATTAAGAGGAACCGCATCTTAAGGTTTCAAATCAAACACGTTTGAGGATGAAGGCATTACTTTTTGACCTTTTTTTTTCAAAATACTTTCTGTTTTTCTTATTTCCCCTTGTGGAAATGCACAAATGTTCTTAATTTAAAACATAAACCTCAACTAAAAATAATCTATTCACAAGCTCTTACACATTTTAATCTTGTTTACGTTAATGATTCTTCATGATAGATTCAGACATCCCACACCAGACTGCGTTTGGCTATGCTTCAATAAGATTACATCCTACCCAAATTAATTTCTGAAAATACATGTCTTCGTATTAGCTCATGTTGAATTTCGTCCAGCAGATATTACACTGGGTTATCAGTCTTGCTTGTCTTCTTTCCCAGTTCTTAACACAGGTCACTGTTTGACCTACTAACTTCCTGTACACACTGTTATTCACACAGGAAGTTATATTTATTGACACTTTACCTAATCAAAATCAAATAAAAAACTAAAATGCCATATATTACATTTATGAATAGTAATACATAATTCCCTGTGTAATTTATTGCACTGAAAAAATATAAAACCTAAGCTGTCATCTAAACCTAATTCATTTCCATCAGCCCTGAAAGTGAAAGTATAATTTTGGACTCTCTTTTCTCTCATCTTCCTCCGTTTTACCTCTCAATTCTGTCTCTCTCTTACTCACTGTCTGTCTTCAGGCCTTGGAGAGAGCACTCTATGTTTTTCTGAGTGAGGGAGCCGCTATAATGGATCACACTGTGAACAACTGTGTAATCGCTTTTAATTAACTTAATACCCATTTGGAAAATTAATAATGCAATAAATGTTGATCAAAAATGAGTTGACTTTCCTGGGGGGATATAAATTTATAAATACATTATAATTGAAATAAAAGAAACCAAAGAAAAGGGTGGAATAGGAGTGACTAATGCATTTTTGTTTAGCGCCCCGGTTCCATTGTGCTTGTCTCCATGTTGGACAAAGCATGAATGCCTTTGTTTTTCATCACAAATAGACGAAATGATGTCATACCAGAAATGATTTGTAAGCCCTGGGGGGTTTCCCTGGTATTCCACATAAAATAGGGTCTGTGCATTCATTTTCCCACCAAGCTTTTTGCTCAGAGCTACTGAGACACAAAAAGCTACATAAACAGTACAGAAGAGAAAATCCTGTCAATCACTAGTTGCCATGGCATCTTCTTCATGTGGTTCTGAGAAGCTGTGTGACTCTTTTGATTCCACCAGGGCAAGGCCAGGACAGTCAGTGTCCGGTTGTGCTGCAGACAGCTTTATTGATTGCAATTCTGTTTGACAGAAGGAAGGGTGGAAAACATGCGGGTAGCACAAACAGGCCAATGAATTAGAACAGATTTGAAAGGAAAGGCCACACACACGCAATGCGCCCACACACACACACACACACACACACACACACACAAACCCACACACACACAAACACGCACACACGAATACACATGCATACACAGGCACGCCTGCACCCACACACACACACACACACACACACGCATGCAGAAAAAAAAATCTATTAAGAGAAGTGAGAGGAAGAGGGAGAGGGAGAGAGAGATAAAGAGATGAGGGATGAATGCAAGCAAGCCCCAGAGTGAGAGTGCATAAAAAGGAAGACAGCGAGACATGCCTCTCTGCAAGAAACCGCTGCCCGCAGCCATGGCAATCAGCGAGGCTGTGATTCTAATTGCGCCAAGGTAATTATTTAAAGCCATTTTCGTCAAACACAAGCTGGTCTGTGAATCCTAATCACAGCATTGTTTTCCCAGAAAAAAATTACTGCACACCTCACTAGATGCATAATCACTAAATTAAAGTAGGTTTTTTTCCCCCTTGCTCAAAGACAAATACCGATGTAATGTCATTTATGGGAGAGATGCGCATTATCATCGACAATAAAGTTTTCTGCATCTCCATCTAACATGAGACAACGAACATAAGGAGGTGTCTTGTTTTAATTACAGCTCAGAAATTTGTTGGCTGTTTAATGAGTTATTCTGTGGGTGTTTAATACAATTCAGTACTATTTTGCAGAGGCCAAACCTCAGAGTTCCTCAGTGATAGAGCCGTAATGGTGCATAGGTCTGTGACTGATAGCAGGAAGCAGTACTTGAGAAGAAACTGGTTTCTTGAGGGCAGGTTTGTCCTCAGATTTCAGTGATTTGTCCTTCAGGAGCTAAGCACCTTCTCCAAAAGTTCATGGGGATTTGAGGAAGAGGAAGGTTAAATGAAGTGATCGAGATGACCAAGTGTCCTCGTTTCCCCCAAGCACACCCCGAGTGACCCCGAGAAACTCAATCCCATTATAAAAAGCAGTCTAACGACAATCTGATGAGGTCACTTCCTCTTTATCTTGGGCTGAATGACTCCCTGATGAACTCAATTCTACTCCAATAAATACATAATGACAATCTGATGAGGTCACTTCCTTCTTAGAACACTCTGTCTCGACTCTCTAGTGAACTCGGTTCATGGTGAGGACAAAACTAGGGATGATGATACTTCCTTTACAGCAATCACAGAGAAACACCGCAGACAGAACAACATCGTGTCCATGTGCATTCTGATACTTTGCATACCTTGTTATTCATAAACTTAAAATGTAGCTGGTATTTAGGAACCTTGTTCCAAAAAGAAGTCTCCCTGCAAAAGTGCATCTCACAGTAACCTCCTTTTAAGCAAATGCTGATTCACTATGATGAAGTCACTTCCTCTTCAGCAAATGTTGAATAACACTATGATGAGGTCATTTCCTTTTCAGCACATACTGATTGACACTGATTTGACTGCTGTCTTACAATGACAGGAGATTTGTGATGACCTGGGAGACTTTGCTTCCTACATTTATCCTTGGTCAACTGAAGAAGTTCCTTTACTACACTAGACTTTATTACTTTTCTTGACTCATCAATAAACATTAATTTAGAGATTGTTCTGCAGTTAGCCAGATATCCATGTTCCAGTGTCTTAACTTTTTGTTTCACAATGGCTAGGGTGGAACTTTAAATATATTGTTTTGAGTCAACAATCTTTATTTCAGACAACATCTTCAGTGATATGCTGATGCAAGCTCAGTCGAATAAATGATAGTAGTATAATGAATAAATATGGAACTTACTTTTTTGCCCACCAACAACTCATAACTCATATTATAGTGTTTGTTACTTCGGGACTGCAAATGCAAATGTAAATTGAATACAATTCTTTGCGGCGCTTTTAAAATTACAATGCATACATTTGATTTCTGACTACATTTATGGGATGGTGAAAACACAGAAAAATGCACCAGCATTTTTCACAACCAGAAAACCCAGAGAGAACAAAAGCTAATTTTTTATATTAAATCTAAAAAGTCCCCCAAGGGTCACCAGGGAAACCCAAAGGAGTTATGTTGGACCAATTAAGCAATGTTGGGTTTAAATCTGAAATCATTTCATACTTCACTTTATCATATTGTAATCGGTTATTTTTCACAACACACTGCTCAAATAATAAGTACATGTACTTAGAAATGGGTAATAATATATGTGATGGTGGCTATATGTGCAGATCAGGGGTAAACGGGTGAAACACTTTGAGAGACAGGGGCGTATCAAGCATTCTTGAAGTGGGGAGGATGAAGCTGTGAGTAGCTCACTGTTAGCTCGCTGACTCTTTGCATCCATGACTCACACAAACACAAATGCTATGACTAGCCAAGCCCACATGATTCCAGAATCCTACTGAAACAGCTCAGGGCTGCAACACGATGAACTGCAGGGGAAAGGGGGTACCACACACCTAAGAAAAGACACTTCACAAGGCAGCTCAAGGCCTTACCACATGTGAGAAGGAGCAGTACAGCTAACAGGCTAGTTAGTCTCATTCAAGATTACATCCACCAAAATGTAAAGTGTCCTTTTTAAAAAGAGGTTCAAATACGTTTCATATTTGCTTCTAATTTGCCTCTGTGAAGTTTTCAAATGCTGTGGTTACTGCTTTGTTACATGTTGTTCTACTTCCCAACTCTCCCCACCCGCCCCCTCCCACCCCCAGGTCCCCAGGGCAAGTGAACCCTCCAGTCGCTGTAAGAACGTAAAAATTCTTACCTTAAAGCCACATTTATGATCTGCATATCAAACAAAAGCTCTACTTGCGCTGCATACAAGCACAGCTCATCTCTATAGAAGCTCTCATCGTAACTTTGCTATAGGCTAATAAATCAGAGACTACTCTCTAAATTTTACCATGGGAAATATCCTTCCAATGTAACAGCTGATGCCAAGATAAGTAGGAACTATATACTATGCATATATAGTATATGTATATTGTGTATGCAGTGAATAAATGTTTTAAAACCCTTGCACTAATTTTGTACATGCCTTACATTTAATACACACAATTGTGAATTTCATTGGAAGTGACAAGGATTTGTCATGCAGTATGCATGCATAGTCACAAACCAATAAGATTCAAGTAAAAATCCAGCCCATGGTGTGAATGTATATAAGCGCATTTATGAACTACACATAATCTGAAATCTTGTTAATCTGACTGGTCTGACAATTCCCTGACAGTTCTATATAACTGAAACCAGATAGTTTAGCAACCAAGCTATTTATAATCTGTGAAACAAATACTTTGCTGCCACCAGGCTGAAGATAGTAATTCAACAGTGTGACAGAAATAAATTGTAGCATGTATGACAAAACAGGAGATCATGTATGGTTTTCATATTTAGTAAAATCTATACTTTCACATTTAAAGTTCAGCTTGAATTAAGCAGAGGAAAAATCTCACAAATGTATTTTACCAATAGCAGAAAATGACCTAGATTTGGGGTATTAGTCCTGGTCCATCATTTCATTTAGCATGCAAATATAATGTTCTCTTTTGGCTGATGAATTAAACTTCCTGTCTTTAAACAAGCTTGAAAGAGAGGGTGTACTGACATTTGTCCTTGCCTTGAACTCCCATAATTCATTCCAATGTCATCATCTATGACATCTATGAGAAGTTGGTGAAATGCATAATTAGAATATTATTACAATATTAAATCAAATTACCGGTTTTCCCAAATATGGCAGATTTTTTTTTAAGATCGGATTTATGACTTACATAAATAAAGTACATCTAACTACATCAATAAACATACAGTAAGTGACAGAATAAAGATTGAACTAAGCGTGGGGGATTTTCCTTTAAAAAACTTTTTGAAAGGTCTTTCAAGCAACTGTGATGGTAGAGAATGTTTCAGGTAGTAAAAGGAAAGATTAAAAATGCCGTTTTGTTTCTTTTCTTGTATGCCCTTGGAGTTTTTGAAAAGAGTGATGCAAGGACGAGTATCGCCGTGACTTTTGCCAACAAATTAGTTTTTTATTTTCATCCTGAAAAACCCAAACTACATCCCATGGTCAAACAACCTCATTACCCTTATGCAGTCCTTCACAAGGTAGTACCTAAGTGCATTCTCAATGACCTGAGTCTACCTATTACACAATAATAATAACACTTTGTTTTCAGTATATGCCAATACATTGGTTAATATGTGTAGTCTATGCATGCATGTATTTATGCATGTACATAAGTATGTAATTGCACATGCCTGTAATACATACTGTGACAGTGACAACGGAAAACAACATACCATACCCATACAATACTACAACAGCACATACAGAACAAATCTAAGGAACAATGCTGCAATTAAAGGCAACTTCCAAAGATTCTGTTTCTGACAATGACCATGAAAAGAATGTTGTTTGATGCAAGTATGTAAAAATGAGAAACCATTCCATCTTCTTGCCATTTAAAAAATTTAATGACATTGGGAAAGGCACTTGCAAGAACATTGGGTAGACCAAATAAAAACTCATTCTTTGAAATGGCTTGATCACAATTGAAAATGAGTCTCCTCGAGGCCTCCAGAGTGGATCTTATGGCAGAGGTGAGTACACTGTATACAAGAGCACATAGCAAGTACACATATGGTACAAATGTACTCACATACTCTGTATATTCTCCAAAATGTCAGCACCTGCTATCCATTGTACATACCTACACACCATCATCACACTGTCATATCACATTATCGATACACCATATATACATTATTATGTTTTATTATCGACACAACAATATCAGGACTCACAATGTATACTGTCAGTACCATTGATGCAGTATACATTGTCAAGGCTTACAATCGATACTTTGTACATCGCAAGGACTGTCATACTTTCTGTACTGTACCTACATACTTTCACTATCTATTCATTCTCTGCAGATGATTCTGACTCCCTCCTCTCAACCAGCTTTTGTTCATTTTCTTTGAGTGAGGTCTCTTTTTCTCTTGCTTTCAAAGTACGCCTGAAAAAAACCGAGCGAGATCTCAGAGGGCTTCTCGGTTGCGCCGGACAGGCTGCACCTGGGAAATATTCTCTCTACAACCTTTCTCTGCTTCCCGAGAGCTAGGTGCCAGCGCACAGGTGTTGTGTACCTGTGTGCACAGCTGACAGTTACACCTAGAGAAATAAACATGTGACAACTTCTTCTCCTTCATTTGTTTCGCTTCTTAATTGGCCTTGAGCTGTCATTAATTCTCTTTGCTTCCTCAGGAAAAATAAGAGAGCAATTAATAGTCTATCGCAAACCATATGCAAATCTGAGAACCAATTTCCAAAGATGGGAGCAGATAACAGTACCCAGAATAATTAGAAACAGATGTTACAGAAACAGCCCAGGACAGCTCATTGAGCTAGAACTAAAATGTGTCTGCTAATAGGATTTGGCAGAAAATTATTTCTTTTTTCAATTTTATTTTAATTATAAGCCAAAGTATTTCTTTGATAGAGAGACTTATTGTATTGTTCTTCTCTTCTACGCAATGCACCTTCACCGATGCCCTTTTGTCTTTCGTTGATGCATTCTGAATTGCAGTTTGAATAAACACGGACAAGGGACAGAATGCACTTTCCGTCATAGCATGCTCTTTAAACAATAATAACTCTCTGTTTAGCTCAATGACAAACAAAATCAACTTGATATTTCAAAGAGTAAGAGCAAGCTGATTGCTTATTGTGATTTCAAAAATGAGAGGTTGAGAACTACTAGTGGGACATGAAATGTTTGCAGCAGTGTTGACTGATTAAGCAAGGGATGTTCTCCTCCTGATTTGCGGGGTCTGGGGTGTGGGGGGGTGGCTTAGAGACAGAGGAAGTGTTGTTTACTCAGTCTCTCACTCTGTTGATTTTTTTTTCTCGCTGGGGACTCATTGAGCACTTCCATCTAGAAGGTGTGATGGATTAAGGTCACGTTTGAATAAGAAAGGTCACAGCTTTGTACAGGGAAAGGTGGTCTCTCCTCCAGCAAATTTCATTCTAATGCTAAGCTGTAAATGATCTGTGCATGTGCTTGGTTTTGATACAATTTGTCATGACTTTAACGGCAACAGTTCCTGTACCTGTTACGCACATTCACCAATATATATATAGAAATTGGCCACTTCGTATGACTCCTGCCAGTATCTACTGCTATTTTAATCTTTAATCCACAGTTATTGCTTAATTCGTATCCTGTCAATCATCTCAGCTCAAGAACTTTAGTTAGTATGGGTAATAAAGGTCAGACTTAATTACATACCAGCAACATACATGCATCACTGCATATATAGTGACCAATTAGTTCTACATAAGCATACAGATTCATAATTAGTTGAATTGCCTTTCAGTACCAAAACTGTGGTTCAGACGATTTCAGAAAAATAAAGTACATCTATTGTGAATAACATCTGTTTATCTGTTGGTGGCGAGAAGAAAGACGTTTGCAGTTTCAGTGACGTCTTGGAGATCGGTATGTCCAAATATACATTTATATTCTTACTTCTAAAGTATGCTTTAAAATAAAGACTGTACACATTGTAAACATAATAACAGAATGCTGTTTAACACTGTCACCTCCAAAGTATAGAACCCCCAACTTGTAAAACCAGAAATTTGATTGAAATTTGATCATACATAAATATTTTTGGAGGTCATTTGGTAATCTGCATTCAAAGACTGCCACTGCGTCAAAGTGTCAAAAAAGAAGCGGAATTCAAAAAATCTCTCTTATCCATAAAACAATAACACATGCATACACATTATAACATAATCCAAAGATTACATTTACCAATGCAACATTAGATTTTGTTAGCATTCCCACTAGAAGGTATTAACTATGAATCAGCATGTTTCTTCACCTGGAGATAAAACTGATTTTTCTGAGAAGAAACATTAATTCCTGCCTACGTACGCAGTAATATCTGGGTATATTAATATGCAGTCTCATTTAGATAAGGATTTACCAAGCTACATACATGATAAACACCTGCAGTCACCAAACAATCATAATTGTGTATTTATCTGATACACATGTATAGAGGGGACTAGGAATTAAAGTCCCCATCAGGTCTCTTTAATTTTTAATTTTTAATTAATTTCTACCCATCTACAGATTTTTTCAAATAAAACTTGATAATATACTGTACATGTTTAATCATTTATTTCCCTACTCCTCTCTCCGTCCTTGAATCGCACAGGTCTTTCCAGGGGGTGTAACACAGAACGTCATTTATATTAATGATTTGTTGACTTCACTCGAAACTGCCCAACCCCCTTACACCAGAGGTCTGATGGATAAATTATAGGTCAGATTAACCTGAAAAATAGTGTAACATTTTCAAAAAGGATTATTAATTACCAGAATATTTGTGTTTATTTGTATGAAATAATCTTTTTTGATATGGAGGTGTATTGCCATAACATGACTATTGGGAAGAAACTGTTAAAAATAGAAAAAAACTAGTTAACACATCGGCTGAAATGTCTCAGAATTAGACCATGTGAAGAACAATGAATAGGCACCAGACTATGGCCTGTAGCAGTATAGTCACAGTAGCCTATGCAAGGTGAATTCAGACCATAAGCGTGACCGTACTGTTAATGTACTGTATTCACTTAAATGTTAGCACCTTCCCAGGGTCACAGTCTTTATTACAAATTTACATTAACATTTAATTTAGAACATTGGTACGTAGCTTCTGCAGGAGTATAGTATATTTACACAGTCAATATATTGTACCTCTCTGTATATATTGTCTCTCTCACCAAACTGTGATAAGTATGCAGACATTAGGTTTAGAGAACTGTTTTATGGGGAGGAGATATGCAAATGGTAGGATACATTTCATTGGTCTAATAAAATGAAGCTTAGTTATGATGTCACAACTGGAGCTGATTTCAATCTGATTGTAACAACCTGGGATTTTCAAATACTGACTGCCTGCGCATGCATGGACCTGGTACATGGTGACTTTATAATCTTGTGACAACATGGGCAGTATGTAACGGGTGGTGCCACTGCAGTGTGCAAACAAGCGTAGATCTGTGCACATTTTCATATGGTGTTATTTTGAATAAATATCTAAATTAGATATTAAAATGTATAAGTGAAACCATGGCGATATCTTTTTACTCCTCACTAATTACAGGAAAATAAGGAATACATGGGTCAAGGTTAAGCTTTCTGTTACTTGGTTACATTTTCTGTCGCCTTCTGCAGCTGCCAAAGTGACTGAAACATTTCCTCATATACACACATTTATTTTTAAATGACTAATTTTTACTCTAAATGTGTCTGTTTTCACGCTAAAAGCATGGCTAGACTTCTGAATGTATTTTGTGTTGTTTCACATAGACAATATTAGACAGTATCCTGCATATGCCAGTAATCCACCTTGGAAAGGAATGCTTTTTATAAATATGAAATATTGCAATAGCATGTTATTTACATTTTCCAGGCTTTCAATATTGTGACTCTAAAGTACAGGAAGGTGTATGCTTTTACTTTTTAAGAGAAAGCATGTATTTGTGCTTCTCAGGATCTGAGGGAAGGGGTTAAGAATGGCTACACCTTGACTGTGTGTGTGTGTGTGTGTGTGTGTGTGTGTGTGTGTGTGTGTGTGTGTCCAGTACGGATCAGAAGAGAGAGAGAGGTTGTGTTTATCTGACAGGTGCAGAAGCAGGTCTTTCAGGAGAATGCTCTCTGATCTGCTGGTCATGTGACCACAGGTGACGACGCTCCAGCTCCCTGGGCGTATTAAACAAATCCCTAAGACAGCTGAATATCAAGCACATGATAGACCTGCTGTCTCCCCCTTTTGTTTCCCCTCCTCATGCTCTCTTTGGGCTTCTCGCCGCAGAATTACACCTCTTAGATTCATCTGCACATGTCAAAAAGGGCGACCAAAACTCTTGATTCGAAAATGCAACCTTGAATTCAAGCCACTTCGTGGCTTTGATCTTTTGAGCTAACACGTAGGCAAAAATAAGTAATCTTCACCAACAGCGGGAACAGGAGGCGATGAATGGGGCGACTGTCTGTTTAATATCCTACACAGAGAGAGAAGCAGATAATCTGTGCAATACAGAACTGGAACTAGGAGTTTAACCTAAGAGGATTTGGATATTGATTTTTGAGTGAAAAAATATTTAATCACTATATAAGACCATTATGTGTCTGTACAATAACCGAGACATTTCACAAATGACAATACAAAATATATATACTCAAGCCATTACTTACTGCAGAAGGAGTATGATTTATTTTCATGTTAGGATTTCTTCAAAGGTATTCCATTTGTCTAAAACCCTGTGTAAATCTCACTTCGTCTTATTCCTGTCTCCAGACAATAAATCTCATAAGGATATTGGCAGTGTCTCAATTTAAGAAATGAGGATATATTCCATTTAAACATACAGCCTCTGACTGTTTTTAAAAAAATGTTCCACTATGAGATGATAAGACACTCTCAGGTATCTCTCCTCCAAATCTCCCCGTGTTCCTGCAGTTCGCCCTGATTCTACTCTCAGACAGAGAGGATCTTGGGAAGTCCTCTCTGAAGTGTGATGGGGGCAGACACAAAGGCACGGGGGGGCAGACGAGCTGTAGGCCACAGACGAATGCCGTGGGGTCCCTCTGTGGCACAGGAACGCTCGCCGTGTTCCTGAGCCCTGGGGGTGTGGCCAGCCCACCGCTATCTCATTGAACGCATTACTCTAATCCCGCCGAGATCTCTGGTCTGCATCAACAAGCAGGGAGCCGGTCCTTCACAGGCCGGCCTTTCTCCCACAGCAAGCTAAACAGCGCCTTTGAGCTGCGCCTCGCTGGAGAAATCAACAGAGATCAGTCAGGACGATGAAAAACCAAAGCACCCGCCTGTTTGCACGCTTCACAGCATGGGGTACACAGCCCCATCACGCTGGCACCCCAAAAACCGATCCAGGGAGCCAGCATTCTCAGAGGACAGAAAAGACTCCAGATTTAGAGTTGACTTAAAATAAACAACTCATTCATTTCTCCATAGGATTTTCCATGTGAAACACATGTCAGACCAAAAAAGGCACGTGAGACAAAAAAAGAGAACCTCATTTGAGATAAAATATGAAATGGGCAATGTACTTTTACCATTTAATATATCCAAATGGAAGAAAAAGTTTGCTTTCAAAGGCTCTACAGTTTTTTTTACTTGTCTTTACATTGTGAAGTTTTGTGAAGTATTTCAGTGTGTGACTATTAGAGTCCTTAGCTCAGTTCTCATTGATAGTAAGAACATTCTGCATGCAATCATATCTATTCATATGAAAATATATTCATTAGTTCTGGAAGAAGGAACCAAGCTTTGTACAGTATGTCAAGTTTAGTAGTCAACTTGAAGTACTGCACCAGACTATATTACAACTACATCATGGAATTTTTATGTGCAATCTAATTATGACTCCATAAAAGCATATCACTTCCTATGATTGTGTGTTCCAGAACCATAATTTTAGTTACTACAGTAACATCAGTCAGTGATTTCCTTACAACTAATTATTCGCACAAAAAGTCATACACATGTTTTTAAGATCAAGTGTCTGTACTGTATAACATGCCACATCACTTTCAACGTTGTCTGAAAATCAGTTCTACTGAAATGCTTTAAGGTTGTCAACACTTTAAAATGGTAGACTATTAAACAGTTAAATGTATTATACGAATAAACCACCATAGATTGAGTACAATCTCTTTGAGTATTTTTAACAGCTGATTATCAACTAATGCACACAAAGTGAGTGGTGACTCTTCATAATGATCTCCCAGCGCTCAGCATCTGAACTGCTATTTAAAAACAGGAACACGACCATTACGGTACCTATTTATACTACCATATACAAGACCAGAGATGTAGACACGTGCTACAATTTCCTTGAATTCTGTGCATCCATATTTGCACATCTGCAAATAATTATAACAAAAATAATTGGCTGTTAATATGCATATGGCTGTAATTATATTTTTCATGTCTGAGTAATGAATAATTAATATATTTGTGAATATATACTTCTGCAAAAATATTGAAACCAAATATTTTTTTGATGAATTATTAATGAATTTCAATATACATATTTAGCACTGTATTCATAAAATGAATTTTATTCCAAACTAATGATTTGAATGAAATAATTGAATCAAAAGTATGATTGCCATGTACTCGCCATGCATCAACCAGTTCAATATAACCTTGAGTTGGGCTATCAACCAGTTTAGCCAGTTAAGGCATCGCTAGTGCATGCTGGGGACTGTAGTGTCTTGTGTCACCACTGTAAATATCAACAGTCAGCTATGACTACGGGACACAACTGGCCGCACCCCATTCGTGTAAATAGGGTTTCAGCCAGTTAGAGTTCCTCTCATCGCCACTCCATTACTGCTTCCCAGTGCTGCAATTATTACCCACAATCTACTAGTAGTTGGTGAGAGATCCACCTCTCTTCCAATTGACTGCATCTCTTTAGCATTTCTACGTGGCCTGTGCTATGGAAAACAAACACCTTCACAGCAGTGATTGCAGCAGAGGAACACAAACCCTTCAGCTGCAATGCTATTTCTGTGGGCCCTGACAAAACACAATTGATATGTGGTCACAATTAGTAAATCCAAAATGGAGACTATGGCTGACATAATTATTTAAAAAAACAAAATGAATTCGACCCGAGCCGCTCTTTGTGTGGTTATCTCCCAAGCAGTAGATGCAGTCAGTGCACCTTGACTTCACAAACATCATTCACACTGCTGCAGTTGGATTGGTGCAGAAGAATGATGGAATTTCCACATGGGTGTGCACAGGATTGAAGTATTTCCTGGGAACTGGCAATACAGTTTGGCAATACAAATTGCAGTACATCTCATGAGGCTCCATGTCTTTAGGGACCTAAAACCTATGGAATCTATTTCTCATACCAGAAAAAAAGCCATGATAGTACTGTAGGACTTAGGTCACACCTTTTGACCTGAGATTCCGAGACTTTTGTTTATGTCTTTAAATGGAACTTTAAACTTTAAACTTCTTTCAATTAAAAAATTCAAGAATTCTTTACCTTGAGTGACCAAGTGCCATTTAAAAAAAGATTGTGGTGACAATGAGCTCACCTGTTTATAAATGGCTTGGGTACCAAATGAAACATTCCTAATTCTACCCACACAATGCCATGGCAACCAAGGATGATTGTGGATATTCAGGGATGTCTTGGCAGTCTAATCGAACCAGCATCCCTTGTTGTTACTTGTTTATGGCCATCCTGCATATTTTCAGAGAATGCAACATGTTGAATCTTGGAAACGAACCATCTTTACTACTCCTGGCAGTTTGCGGCTCCTGAAGATGAGACAAGGACAGAATGCATGAAAATGACTCATCAAAGAGTACAACACTAAAATTACTGCAGCGAGCCAAAAGGAATGTTCCAGGAGACAGGAACAAGCAAAACTTGCTCAAATTTGAAGGTTGCGAACAAAGAGTGTTAAGGTTATCTTGAGCGGTGGCCTCAGTGCTCATTTAGTTAGCTGAAAAAAGGGCACTCTGTTCAGCAGGCCTCTGGAGAGACGACACCCCACCCACCGAGAGCGCTTTTTCTTTAACAGGAGGGCTGTGCGGCTCCGGCAGGGTGAGAGAGCTGCATGAGTCAGGTCGGAGTCCGGAGGTTTTTTCCCCTCAGATCGGATCGTGGGGGAGCTCGGGTTATTCCCCGAGATAAGCCGTGGCCCGAAGGAGGAGTTTAAAACCTCTCTCACCCCGCTTGTTACGCTGGACGGACCTTGATGTATTATTTTCTCTGGTTTCCAAAAGTCCATTAGGTCTTGGCGGTGGGCCATCCTGTCTCCCGCAGACAGAGATAAAGATGTGGTGATCGTGTGAGGGGAAACGGAATGAGAATGGGGGCATCACCGGAGTTTATGGAAAACAGAAAGTCCTCTTGCACCGCTACGCCCACGCAATTTACCCTGGCCGCATTTTTTGATATTGGATTTTGTTTTTGTTTTTAAAATTTATTTACAATCCAATAATTGAACTCACAGCAAATGCAAAGAAAGAGTTGCAAAATGTATGCCTCCCCCCTCCTTGGGAATACAGACGCAAAATTTAATGATTCAATTTAGGTCAATGTGCTTCAGGGGAGTAGGGATGCCGAGGCCAAGATTAAACACGTCTTTAAAAGGTTGTTAGTCTTTGTTGTTTTTGCATTTTCTCTCCCAATCCATGCTGCCCCGTTTGCAGTGGGATTACGTCCTGCTTTTGATTCATTTTCAAGAAATGTCTCGTAATTATGTAGTTTTTACAGAAAAATCACACATCTCAAGTACCGCATTCTGAGAGAATGCAAGGGAATTAACCATGCAAATTACCACGGCGTATGAGGGAAATTGTTGAGAATTAGCAGAGATTCTCTCTCAGATACTACAAGTCAACACCAACTGCATGGCACAAAATTGAATATCTTCACCCTATAAATACACATTTATCTCAACTGAAGTGTTTAAGTCTCTGGTTAAACACATGATGTAAATTGAATACTTAATAAAGAGAGAAAAAACTACATTCATGGGTTTTACACGTAGAGAATTAAAGTGGCAAGTGTTATTGTCAACAAATCTGTATATGGATATAGGACGTAGGCCTAAGGAGTAGCATTAGTCAACTCAAAACAATGCTGAATGTATATCTTGTAATAGATATTGGTATAGATGAATTAATAAAACCAATGTGAGAAAAAGAAACTGGATTTGAAACTGAACAATTTTTGATGGTAATTGTGAGGTTTTTCTCAGTACTTCAAAACTTGTTTAGCAGGGTTATGTAACCTCTAAGAAGAGTGACTGAACGCTTACATATTAGTAGGCTTCATTTACTTTTGCTTCCATCAAATTCTCACCTGTCTTAAATGATGTGTGCATTTTGTCTTGAAATGTGAGTTATGCAACAAGAGTAAAGCTGGATATAGAGTAGATTTTAAAATGTGTCCTATTTGTGTATTCAGAGTCATACTCTGTGAAAATAAGGGAAAAACAGCTAAAACGTGAAGATACTTTGGTGTTTCTTGGTGAGTAAAGATGC
The DNA here is from genome assembly GCA_022829145.1 of Albula goreensis. Classification (NCBI taxonomy): domain Eukaryota; kingdom Metazoa; phylum Chordata; class Actinopteri; order Albuliformes; family Albulidae; genus Albula; species Albula goreensis. The sequence continues at coordinate 8,427,629 of CM040744.1, forward strand.
TCACCACAAGAATGGGCATATCCCAATGGCCTAGGTACAATTCATTTGAGCAAGGACTATACTATTTGATTGGGTAGCGCAGGATTAATCTGCAGTTAGTTCCTCAGGTCACTTTAGCATAAGTGTTACCTCACTATCCGTCCAGCAACTACAGGTTACTAGTTATACTGCCAATTTTGCATATCACATTTTTTCAGAAATCACCTTTTTGCACAAAAATTGTCACAACAAATATCCAGAGACGAGCTTCCAACTTGTGGGCCTCATGTTTTTTTGAAGCAGCAAAACCCATCTTTTTCCACTTTCCCCTCAGCTGAATCACAAAGTTGATTTTTTTGCCTCAAACTTCCTGCAATCTAGATTTGCACACCTTGAACCGAGGGTAAGTTCTGCAGAGCCGAACCACAAACAGCCTGCTGAGGTAAGCGAGGGAGCGATGAACTCTATTGAGGTCGTCAAAATGGGCAGGAAGGAGAAGGTAGGATTTAAGATGCTCCATCTTGTCCAGTGAGAAAATGTTTCCTTGAAAGGTTGAAGCTAATGTCAGGAAAGCTATAAGCAATACATAAGTGTCACCCCTATTCATGTATATTCATTAAAAGAAGAAAGCTGAGTGCCCATACTGCAATTTCGCAAAAAATGCTAAGAAGCCTGCAGAAAAATGAAGATCTAGCTGGCTAGTGAATTATTCATCCCTTTTTAGCAATCTACATGACAATTCTCACAACCTCAAAGCAATAAAATACATCAATAATAAATATAACACAATTGTATAAACAGTGTTCTTAGATATTCAGACCAATCACTGAAGAAAGAAGATGAAATTTGTTAAAAAAAAAAGTGCAGTCCAGAATCAGGGATATGTGTGCTATGAGTTGCTATGAAATCAAGAGGAATTCATTTTACATGAAGAACAAGTTAACTGAAAAATCCAAATGCAAGAACCATGTTCTCTCCCCTTCTTTCTCAAACTCTCTCACACTCTCAATTATTTAAATTTAGTCTACAACTCTGTCTGTGTAATTTATTATTAATTTATTAGAATATTAGTGCTGATGGCTACTCGCTGGCCTTCAGGCTATAACAGACTGAATTACACTGTGCCGCTAGGGGCCTGCCTGGCCCTCCTGAAGTAGGACCTTAACTTTTCCATTATTTCCTATAAGATTATTTATAATTTGATATATTATATTTGATGTATTATTTATTGAGAACTTTTCAAAATGGAAGAGACAGTCCATCTCTCTCCCCCTCGCTTCAACTGGCTTACATATACCAGGAGTGCCGAATGTTGTAGCCAGCATTCAAAAACTTTATTCAACAAATCAGCTGATTGAGCAGTCCAATCAGATGTTGTGGTGCAGGGGTAAAGCTAATATCTGCATCCATACTGGCTCCACCTGGATATATATATATATATATATATATATATATATACACACACACACACGTATATATACAGAGTAGATATGGAATATATATATATATATATCATTTGTTTGGGTATGTCCATTGAGCTTGCATTGAGTTAGAGGGGGATGGGCTTCAGACATGCATTGTAAGCATCTAATTGGTTCTTTCCTCAGCCAGATGGTTTCCTTAACAACAACAAAGGACAAAGAAAATGTCAGTGAAGAAAAAGGAGTGACTGGGGACTTAAAATTCAGGCAGTGTGAAAGCATGATATTTTCTCGAAGAATTTTACTTGAACGGAAAATAAAAACAGGAGAGGGAATGCAAAAAAAAAAATCCCTGGATCCAAAAGCAGATATTCAATAAATGCGCTAAAAAGACAGACAAAAATAACTTGAAGAGCAACAAAGCATTTCTACTTTCTAGACCACCCTTGGCACTGCAGAAAGACTACAATATCTGCATATGCGACCTAGAGACAGGAGGTTACTTCCTGTATACCATTGCTAACTGTAAATCTGTACACTTAGCACTAAAGAGACCATTATCTTTACTAAGGACATTGCCATTTAATCAGCGCAGGTATGCCTATTCTACAAATACTACAGTTTGGTTGGTTAACTGTTGTGATACAAATATATATGCATATTGTGAAATAATGTGACACCTAATAATGAGTCCTTGGCTAATGATTTTGAAAAGAATGAAAAGCCACGCGGAACACAGCACCAGAAACTCACTTCATTATGTGGTTGAGCCGCCTTATTATGTTCTTGTCCCCTTTCATTATGATTATTTTTATTGGGGAAACTTCTCCTGAACGCTTTCTCCCTCTCCCTCAGCTGAAGCACTTGTAATCGCTAAGTAACTGTGAGTAGCTCATCGTGTGTTTTGGATTACAGCCAATGGGCGTCACATCATGCCAAAAGCCAAGGAAGTTTGTCTAAAGCCCTCAACACATCTAACCAGTGACAGAGAGGCTTAGATTGTCTTCAGATGGAATATAGTGTGCAGCTGTTCCTCGTGATACAATAAGAGCCTTGCTCTCCCCATTTAAAACTGAGCCAATCAGAGCGCAGCTATAGAAAAAAGTTTAGACAGGAAATCATGACATCATCATCTTCATAAAAAACTGACAGAACTGAAAGAACAACACTGACATTGATTGGTGGTTTTACCTACTATCAATACGCAACCATAACCACACACACACACACCCACACACACACACACACACACACACACACATATATATATGTTCTATATACTGTCCTTCCTACAACAGTTCCGCCTAAATAGATTAAACCATTTTAATACACAAAGGACATTACAGCCCTTCTTTGAAGCTGTTAATAACACTGTAACAGCTTTATATGAATGTAAGAGCTCATACATTAAGCACGGAAGCTCATCAGCATAAGAGAGGGCCAGACAGCCAGAAGAGGGGAAAGTACACTGGTGGAGGAAATCAAAAGACCAAGGAGAAACAAGAAACAGAGATGCAACTCTGCTTGTATGAGAGGGAGGGAGGTGAGGGTAATGAAAGGTGCATAACGGTGGTATACTTGAAGGACAAATGACGAAATGGTGGGGTACTCTGAGAGCAACAAAGCTTTGGAGTATAAAGTTTGAATATCACCACTTTAGAACAGAGGAACGTAAAAAGAATTTTATACGTGTCAGCTCTGAATGCTACCGATGTCCCGTATGATTGATGGAGCTCCAGTAAAAGTAGACAACGCGACTGTGCTAGCTCTTTCTTACTGTCGCTGTACAAGTACCAGAAGGAGAAACACGTGAATCATTTGCGTATCCATTTATGCGTGCACACAGAGTTTCACCAGAAAACAAACATATAAATATATATGAGTAAATATGTCATATGTTATACAGTTGACTATATGTGGATTGAAAAAGAGTGATGCTGTGTTTTATATAAAGAAGCACCATGTCAAGACCCTTTCCTTTGCCTCCAGTGATCATATGTTTTATGATCAGTATGATGAGAGGAAAAAATGTGCATCTTCAAAATGGCGGTAATTCCCAACACAGACGAGAGGGGGGGAAATGCGGGAGGAAAAGTGCAGGGAGAGGAAGATGAAAAGGAATGTGTGAAAGTTCTCATGTCAGCCAGATACACCATCAATTAGGGCCTCCCCCTCCCATCTTGCTCCTTGCTGGGAGAGATTACACTGCTTCAAGCTAAACCAATTGCCATTTCCATTTTTCCAGCTTTCATTGATTTTCTTATTAAACATTTTTATAATTGCAAGGCCTCATGGGAGGCGACTCGCCGCAGATCGGTCATGACGGATCAGTCCATTACGGGAGTCTCTCTGCGGCTCCCCAACCCTACCCTCTCATTACTCCTTTGTTTAATTCCTCTATCTTCTATCGCTCCTTTTCTCCTTTCATTCCTCTTGTGGACGCTCTACCATCCAAAGGGTCTTTGGATGCCTAGCAACAATCCCAGACCAAATCAATCTATGGATACAGAGTTCCCAACAGAATCTCTCTTCAGCTACTCTCTCTTTCTTCCTCACTGCTACTTTATAATGCCCCCGTCCCCCACTGCAACTCCCTGTCTGGATTCTGTTCCCAGCCTCTCTGACTCTCTGCCCTTCTTTTCTGAAATTCTTAAGCGCTTCCCTTATCTCCACAGCGAAGCCAAACTAACATGGCAGCACAAACCATAGCCGAAGGAGAAAAAAAGAAAAAAAAAACAGGTCGCTTTTTGAATTTCAAATCTGAAATAAACTGGTATCATCTTCAATCTGGATGGCACCAGCTGGCAAGTCTGCATCTGTGCCCTGGACATACTGACTTTTGATGAACTATTATTTTTCACTAAGCGGTGAGGGGGAAAATTTCCATGGAGTGAATGCACACTGATATACATCTGTCACAGCTGTTGCACAAAGGCTTGTGACCCTTACAAACCCCATCCCTCTTCCCATGATGCACTGCAGACAACCCGCTTTCAAATATGCTGAAATATTGGCTTGGGCGTTTCTTGATGCCAAGCATGCACACAAACCACAGGCTACATGGTGCGCGATGGAGATCCCTCAGACGGAATTAATGGATTTTTGAGAGTCATCTCTCTGAACATCAACTGCTCGACAATGAGAGCGCTCACAGTCTGAGCCTATCCAAACCTTGTTGATCAGTATTCTGTGAATAAATGTTGCTTCTCTCCCCACAGCGTCATGCTGTTCAGCATATTTCAATGTGACAAGCAGCTAATGAAGAAACCCCAAAACAAACACTAAATTAATGCTTATATAATGAGAAGGAATAATCTCGTCTGCATGTCTGTCTATTTCTCTCTAACAAACCCAGCCGTGAAGAAGAGGATTCAGCCAGGATTCAGGCCATTAGTCCCCCTCACCCCCTAAGCCTCTCTCTGCTCCTCTCTGTGGAGTGATGGACATGTTTGCCATATAAGCCTATCATAATGAAGTCTGTCCTTTGAGAAAGTGATTGAAATCCTTTTAGCACTGGAATGCATGGGCCACCTAATTTGTAGAAGCACTCAAAATCATCTCTTTCTCTCTCTCTCTCTCGCTCTCTCTCTGTCTTGCTCTCTCTCTCCCTTTCTGTTCCCTCCTCACCTTCTCTGTCTCGTTTTGTATTTTCGTCTCTCTTTCTCTCTTATGTCTCTCTTTCTCACTGCTAGCCACCAGTGTATTCTCTCATGTTTAAATCCGGCTAGTGTCATGCAGATGGCACATTTTAAAAAAAGAACACGTGAAAGGTGTAATTTAAGGGAACGTGTATGTCTGAATAATTCATGCACTAATATTTGTCGCTCACTCTACCCTCCTATCTCTGTCAGACAGGATTGAAACCTCACAGTGTGATGAAAACTTCACAATGGGTCCATATTTGAGAAATCAATGCCATTTTTGATTATGGCGGCACTAACACTAACCGACGGTGTAAACAAAGGAGTACATTTGGGTTTTGGTGTGGGGTGGGGGCAAATATGGGAAAAGGCCAGTTCAACATTTGTCCCATAATTAGTCACATGCACATGAATGCATCATGTGATCCTGACTGACATCCACTGATAAGGAGGTGGGAATCATCAAGGTCTTGATGTCATTGGAACTGATTAGAAATACAGCACATGGAAAACTAAAATGATGAAATAATTCTTCACTCCAATGAAAAGATGTACAAAATTATACAAAACCTTAAGCTGAAGCACAGTGTTGACTAAATACCTGCAATAGCAAAATTATTTTAGTGTAGAACATGTAGAATTGGTTTTCACTGGGTTATTTTAATTTTCGAATATTTTCAGATTTGGCAGGCTTTGAGCTGGGGATGAGGACACAAAAGGTCGTTTTATTGCTTATTGATGAAAAAAGGTTTTAAAAAACAAAATTATAATAACACTAACTGAAGGAGGGCTTTAATCAAGAAACATTTTAGTTATCTTTATTTTAGCATTTTCTCTGTTATTTTCAGTATTTCTTATGTGTCAAGAATATATTTCTATATTGTATATCTGCAATACTTCTTAAAAACTGATAAGAGTGACAAACTCAATCGTGCAGTGAGTATTATTCTGCTACGATGACTCCCATCTCAGGTTTGTGTGAAAGAGCAAAAATCCATTTTTGTCTTGCTGTGATTTGTGCCCTTTATCGACAGAACATGGACAATGAATACGAAACAAACAGAGAACATGGACCACAAACACAGGAACCGGAGACCTTAATCGCTGCAGTGACCAATGTCCCCACACATACAGAGGACCACCCACCAGTTCACTAACACACGCATGCACACACATACAGAGGACCACCCTCCAGTTCACTAACACACGCATGCACACACATACAGAGGACCACCCTCCAGTTCACTAACACATGCATGCACACATATGCAGTGGGGTCCAAAAGACAACATTGAACATCTTTTTTCCAAACCTTTTTCATGTAACCTTGGAAATAATCATAAATTTTAGGATTTTGAAACGTTTAAAACAAAGAAAAGTTATGACAGTGGGGGACACAAGATCCTTTTAAAAATGGGAAAAAAATCAACAGAATTTTTCAAATAAAATGCATGAATGCTTCTGTTCACTGACACAATGAATTTCAGCGGTGAATAGGAATCCATCCAGACTACTGCGGAAGGGTTATTTTTGGCACCTGAGTAAATTACAATTGAAATTAAACTAACTAAATCAGACCAGAAATGACAAAGTGTGACAGAGGCTAATTTGCAAAAGTTCTGAAAACAAGAAAATAAAAATATCCCAGAACAAGTAAGAAGAAGTTAGGTCTGAAAAGAAGAGCAGGTAATGTGGTTTAGATGCAGTGAATTATTATTTAATTACAAGACCTTTTTATAAGGAGGGAAGGAGGTGCAAATCAACTCCCTATTGGCTTGGAGGGGCTTATGCTGAAATAGTGTGGGTGTTTGCAGATGAAATAAAGCAATTCTGAATTCATTGAACCACCAGGTGGAGCCACTACCTCCATGCCTATCTTGTACAGAGAGAGAAAGAGAGAATTCTATAAAATAAATAAAAAAAGGCCTGCTTCAACCACATGCATTTTTCTCTTTAAGAATATGCAATTCAACCAAAGTAGATTGTAATCTTTTTCAGGGGCATATTCTATTATATTTTTTAAATCAAAAGGACATAATCCAAAGAAAATGTTTCCAAGTCTTGAATACAATATAACTTACTCAAAGTAAATGTAAAGTGTATTTTGATTGCATTATATACGTCCTGAAAGAAATTAGGTGCATTCAATTGAATCTACTCCTAATTTGTGTGTGACTGGACCTCCACAAATGTAATTATGTCATACAATACTTACCTGCATACCTGGGACAGAGGATCACCTTAACATAGTTGAAAAAACATTGGAAAATGTAACAGCCTGTAATGACATATCCCTCTCCAACTGTCTTAATTCAGATATCTGAGATCATGAGGGGCATTCTCATTTTTTGTTTTTTAGTCTATAATTGCAACTAAAAAACAAATACATTTTACAGAGGACATGAACATGGAAAACATCTTGAACGTTAATTTATGGAACTAAATGCTAACAATGGGGACTGATTAGCCAGCCAGTTTGACCCTAATAAAACAGTGTGTTAGGTATTATGCACCTGTTATGTTTAACATTTTAAAACAACCTTCAATTACACAATATTTCATACAACGTGTAAAGGAATGCTAGCTATTAGCCACAGAGAAGCCTGCACTGCAAACCTGAAAAGTACGTTGAAGACTATTTGAACCTAAGTATCTTATTGCCCCTCTTTTAAGTTACAGGGGCTAATCAGAAGAATTTAGGAATAAACAAAAACCCACACACAACCCAGTGTTCCATGTGTGTATATTTCAGAAAACACATGCTCCTGCCATTATCCAATTTGTAATCAACTCTCACTTAGCAGGGTCTAATTTGCTTGCTAATTTGCAACTAAACAGCTCTTATTGCCTCATGTGTTAATACAAATTATATTATAATACATATATAAAGTGTTACAAAATTGGGAATTGGATAATGGATGTCAGTTATTGTGGTTGTACATGAATGCATCACAAAAGAAACCAAGTAAAGTTCTATTCGAGTCCATTGCCCATTTTGATGACATCACAATATAATGGTTCACATGACTATTGTTGCTTGGTGCAAATGTACTAACAGCCAAGGACACAAGGCCGTTGCTTCCACTACTTTATTTTACTTGAAGTCTGAAAATTACCATAAGAACCAAGGTTGCGGAGATTGTGTTCTCCTGTAGCAATAGCAAAAAGTAGCAAAAGGCTGACGCAATCTTCATCTCCCAAGAGAGAAACACCCCGACTCCCTTACCTGTGCTTTCTATCAACAAGAAGCCAGAATAAGGTTTCATCTTCTGCTCTCTGCTGCCTCAACCACTTGACCACATTACAAGCTAATGAAAACAAATGGCGTTACGGTTGAGCTCTCATCCAATCACGGTATTAAAGTTCAGAGGAACAGTGGGTGAACAGGACCTGAGGGCTGCACGTTCACTTCATGTCAGATGTGAGGCAGCTTAAAGATAATAGGAGGGCAAAGGTTTGTGGATTAACCAATGAGAAAATGATTTGAGTAAGTCATGTGACTTTTTTTTGCACAGGAGATGGCTTTAGGGTAATGAAATGGTAAATCATTCCATGCAATGCGTGATCTCGTTCACAGGTTTTTTTTTTTTTTTTTAAAGATATATATATATATATATATATATACGGCAACTGGTACATATACATATACACACTGGATTTCTACGCTTGGTAACACACAGCTACAGCAAATAACAGTCTGAAATCTGTATTCTACCAAGTTCAATATTTCAAACAATTGATAATGTATTCAGAATTCTACAACAATATAGATGTGACAGAAGGTTAACCAGGATCTTGTTATTTAAATGAGTGCACATACTAAGCAGCTGAATTTAAGCAGTGTGAGAAGACTCCAATGTAACTGAACTGGAGCAGAATCAGTCAGGTTTCAGATTTCATGGAGAGTAAATTCATCCACTTGCAAACCCTATACGTACAAGTTGGCTATGTACCACCACAGATCATTTTTATTTTCTGAGTTTTCGCATTCTTGCTGTGGAACAAACATTAAAAACAAACCACGTCTTTTACGTGAAATGATGGCCAATAGGGGGAAAGGGGGGTGGTACCTTGCGGATGCCCTCCTTGGATTCCTCCACGTTGTTGTCGGCTCCGCCCGTGCGGTTGATCATTCGCCACATCTGGGAGTACATGGGGTCCCTCTCGAAGGGGTTCATGCCCTTGCTGCGCACCTGGTCGTACACGGCCGAGTCCAGCACAGTGCCATATGGCAGGTCTGTCTGCTTTGAGAGGTCTTGGAGAGACCTGCAACAAGAGGAAAATGTCAGCCTCTCTTTTCTGTAGAATACTTAATCAACGAGGAGAGAGAGAGAGAGAGAGAGAGAGAGAGAGAGAGAGAGAGAGAATGTCAACTCTTTTTTGAAAACTTAACATTTTCATAGAGGACAGAGAGAAAACGAGAAAGAGAAAGTGACACCCAGCAACAGAGGGACTGAGAGGGAAACAGCCTCTTGGCTGTTATCGACGTTGTGTAGAAAAATAAGTACTGCATACAAAATTCTAAACACAGAGTCAAAGTGAAATACGATGTGTAAAACCAAGAGTAACTGAGGAGATCAATAAATTGAGAGAGGTACTGTGTATATTTTCCATACCATCACAGCGCTGAATAAGTTTGCATATGATTATGAAAAGTAATATGGGATATATGCATAAAATGGATATCTAGGCATGGATAATGTTGTCAGTGTATTGACAAGCAACATGTAAATGCAATATATAAATAAATGCAAGGAAGCAGTGAACTAAATATTGTATTTCTCTGGGTTATACATCAAAATAGATAGAGTATGAAAATGATGCAACACTGATAAAAAGATGTGACTAACAAAAACAGAGCACACAAAGCCAGGTGAAGAAGTGGCCCTCCCTGCTACGTGCTCCGCTGCAGGGGTAATGTTACCCATTATCCTGACAGTGCACAGTGACACTGTTCACCTTCTTTACAATCGTTTTCATGTAGTGCTACTTCAGATGACCACTTATCTTGAAATTCTACAATCAATAACGCAGACGCTACACTTGCTCAAGCCAGATGACAAATTGTTCTCAACTGTTCCCCATCTGTTTAACACAAAGAGTAGACATATGTTAAACTTACTTTGCAGAAAATGTCCTTTTTATGACTTTCATGGCCTTGCATTATGAACACATCTTTCCAAGAGTAAAATATATAAAATATTTATAGTACTACAAAAAGGTACAGCCTTGTTGAAACACAGATGTAGGCTACTTGTGGTGTTTGGATTTCACAAGAGAAGAAAATATGTGTAATTTAGATTAAAACAGCTTGAGTACATTCAACTTCTTCCAAATACTTTGCATACCTGGTGAACATTTGCACACTAAAACCCAAAGAAAACGATATTTTCACTTATTTCAGTAAAAATACTTCAATGCTGTTTTGGGGCCTTGGAGGATGATGCATGACTTAAATAAACTTGATGAATGATGCATGACTTGAATGTGACACACAAAATGAGAAATAGGTGTTGATTTTGTTGATGTTTCCTTCTTTGATAGAAATGCCGTAAGGCCAGAAAGCCTCTTGGTTCCCAGTCAAATTGAGCGTCACATTAATCTCTCGCGCGCATTTCCCAGTGCTCTATTCAGTGTGATGTGAAGACATGAATATGATCTTAAGAATGGGGTGAGGACTAAAGCTCGTCACCAACAGTCACATCACAATGATTTTCACTTCACAAGACATTCGAGCGCTGCATTTAGAAACAAGCGCTTAATTTGTCTTAATAAGTACCAACTTGTTTCTGTCTGTATTCATACAATCTCAGCCAAGACAGTCCTCGTTTGCCTAGCACTGTAAATTCATTCGTTCAAATTGTTGTTACCTCACAGCGACCCACTCAAAAGAGTTTATCTTCCCATAGTTATGCTTCAAAAGCAAAAACAAAAGTAAAGAAATTACATAATGCAAGCAGTATGTAGCTAGCACAAGTTAGCTGTTTCATATTATCAGTAGCTCAGGGGAAATAAAGCTATTTTAATTACAATATAACAGTTTGATAAATCCTAAAACAATTTCTGTTTAGAGGAGTAATATTGGACCATTAAAGAAACTAATTAGTGCTTGTCAAACCCGTCTAAACCCAAACAAGCAAACAAATGGATCTTATTTCAGTAGAGAGGTCTATTTGTGAGATTTCAGTTACATTCGTATTCTTATTGAGAGTGGTGCTTTTTTTCAAGTCGCAGAGTATATCACTCCACACACAGAAACTGATGCTCAATAACATATGGCCGCAGAGTAGTTAAGCTACTGCATGGAAAATTTGGTTAAAATTAGAAAGTAAAAATTTCCAATCAAGTGTCACAATCCTCCTTCTTTGTCTCCTCTCTCACTCTCAATTTAGCTGTTTTTCTTTGAAGACGTAATGAAAACAGTCGCAAAATGTTAATCTCTCACTGCACTCAATTAATGTTTGCTCTGAAGCGCTCTGATCGTTGCTCTTTCTTTCCCCCTTCTATAATCATAAATGTGCCTGCAATCGATCGATATCTGTCATCTGCATTCTCTTTGATGGGATTTTGCCGCATGGGTGCGTTATCTGCCGATCATGCTATCTGAAGCATCGAGGGTGGGGGAGTGGCAGTGGGGGAAGGTGGGGGGTGAATGGGTGGAGCCTGGTCTCTGGAGTGGAGCGCTATGGGGTATTAAAACACGTGCCAAGTGTGGATTTTTTGGCGCTGCATTTTCTCCCATCTTTCTTCCTTTCCCACCGCCAGCCCACCCGCACATCCTGGCCGCCTTTCTAAAAGACGTCCTGTTGATTCCGCCCACCCCTGGCCTACGCCAGCAGGTGAGCGCAGCCGCTTCATGTCTGCATGCGCATTGGGGCTTTGCTTTGGTGTCGCCTGAGTCTGTGCATATCTGAACCTGCTTTGCCTCTGGCTCCTACTTCCTTATGTACGCCTTTAAACTCTTTATCATAGAGACCTCATTCTTGCTGCTGAGTCTGTCGTTTGCCTTTTTTCCCCTTTAATCAATGGGCAATGTCCCAGTTCTTCTTGCACAGTTTAACCCCCTCCCACTCCACCAAACCACCCTCTAAATTAACATTGTCATTTCTCAACTCAAAACTCTCTCATTCTTGACTGAACCCATTCTCTCAATGTATAGACATTTTACCTCCTTCACTGCAACCAAACCATCGCCCCCAACTCCTTCACCCATCTCCACCCCACCCAAAACCTACACACACTCCACGCCCCCCCTCCACCCCCCCACCCCCAACACACCCTCACCCTCTCAGTCTTCACCCATGGAACGGAACCAAATAAACTCGCTCACCCAAGGTTTTTTTTTTTTCGAAACTAATTGGTTCAGGTTTTGCATATAATTCCACAGAAGTGAAAAAACCCTTTCCTTCTGTATGGAGAGAGCATGCTGGATTAACAGATGGAGACGTGCTTTAATAGGTTGACCTGTACTTTGGTGCTATTCCTGTCAGCACTCAGCAGTGGGATGGCTTCAGACGCCTGAGATATGCTCACATGACCCCCCCGCTCCTCTTTGTGCAGGGAAAGGGGTGTGTGCATGTGTGAGTATGGAGCAAACGCACAATACGGAGAGGAGGAGGAGGAGGAGGGGGGGATAGACTAGTGTCTCGGCAAACTAATCTCCACGCGTGGGTAATTCCTCCTTTCTTCACATCATAGACCATCAAATTGCAAGATCTGAGTTTGTTTTTTGCTCTTCTTCTTTCCCTACCCAATGCTTATTTCATAAATCTTTCAGGATTTCCTGAATACAGAAGCACATCCCTCCTCTTTTACACAACAGGCCCCTGGGTGTGGAGTTTAGGCTCTAATTATTGCAGTAATGACCCCAGAAGAGTCTACATATTAAAGATAATGCATTGAAATTTATGGAAATCCTAATTAGCTGCATAGAAGTAGAACCAAGCAATCTAGACAGGACTCATTAATGACAATCTAATGCAAGGAAAACAAATATCTGGGCTCTCATTTTCCTAGTAACATGCTTTTGTGCAAGGAACACTGAAGAAAGCACAATTAACTATATCACTGCTAGGCATCTGAGATCTGATTACTCCAATAATCTTGCAGATTTATGGCGCTGTTTGCAGGAGACGGAGGGGAATGGAGAAAGCACAACAACTAATCTCTATGAACTCCAAACAGTGATAATAACACGAAAAAATGGGATTTCAATAACTACAAAGGGACCATTTTGCTGGGTTGTACTCCTCTTCCCGGCGTTTTAACCAAGAGCCTTGTAAAATTAGGCCCCATAAATCAATGAACTCTGTTGGGTTGAATGACGTCACTCAGAGGGTGATAGATTTAATTTGTCCTCCACAGGAAATTAAAACAGGGGGTCTCTCCGCCACCTGCCCACACCCCCACACCCAGCCCCAGGAAGTAGATCAGCCTGGGAAACGTTGTGAAGGAATTTTGCACAACTCTTTGAAAACAGCGGGACTGTGATAGATTTGAGCGCCGTGGAGAGCGGTGACGCGCCGCTGAACATTCTCAAGGGTACTTATTTATACACAAGCTGGTATTTGCGCCCTTTTGTGCAGTCGTCTGTGCGCAATTGTGTGTGTGTGTTTATCTGTGTCTGTCTGTGTGTGCTCGTGAGACGACCAGCACTTCATCACAGTCCTTGTCCTAACAGGCTGAGAAGTTGTGCGACTACACATTCGATCACACCACATTACATGTTCTTCCAAGCAATTTAACCACACATACACAGTTGCTACTTTTGCCAACTTCTTAAACTACATTATGAGATTAGCAGATGCTGAAATTTAGAACCATCCTTAGCAGCTTCTTACCCAGACGAACACATCTGCAGCATTTTCCTACCCCTTGAACAACATAAAGGGATTAGCGGCTGCTGAAATGGTGTGGATGGACAAAAAGAAAAGTACCTAATCTTGCGCGTGCCTCAAAGAGAGTACTGAGTGTGACTCTTCTTGCAAAGAAACATTCATAGATGCAAGCATGTAGGCCTACTTGCTTTATGATATTGCTTCGATGGTGATGGCAAGGATAGCATGCATGCTGGTATCTTTATGAAAGTAAATTAGTGATTATTCACCGTCATGCATAAATCGCACATCAATAATAGCCTAATTTTACACATGATCCATGATGTTGAAGTTACAGAAAAATAGAAATGCATGGAAAAAATAGCATATTGTCAATATTTTAGAGACCCCCCCAAAATTTCACAAATCATGTTTTCAGGGGAGCTCATGTCTTATTAAGAGGAGCCAAGCTCCCCCTGGCTCCCCTGTAGTTCGCACCCTGAATTATCTGCTCAGATTCCTTCCCTGAAGTTTACTGTGGACGTGACTGACGGGGAGACCCGTACTGGCTAGAACTATGACTGTGTAAAGCCCTGAGGGAGCTGGGATGAACTTACTGAATGGAGTTCTCGATACGGGTGATGGTCAGGAAGGCTGCCAGATTGGCCGTGTAGGAGGAGATGACGATCAGGGCAAACAGCCACCACACGCCCATCATCATTCGAGTAGCCAGGGTAGTGTATGGCACCTCACCACCTGAGACAACGAGAGAGAGAGAGAGAGAGAGAGAGAGATAAGAGAGGTTAGATACATTCAGTTAATAATTTCAAGTGTTTCATTCATAACAAATGCAGCCAACTCTATTAGTGTGGAAAATGATTATCCCTCAGGCCAAATTTTGCCATTACTGGGCAGACTTTTTATGTCAACAGCAAAAATTAAAACAGTATTTAAATGATCAGTTTTGCCAATCAGGGATGCGCCTTGGTTTTGGTATTCTACTGAATGTCAGCACCTGGTTCTAGATGTTGTCTTTGTTGGTGATGTCACAGTGGGTGATAGGCAGCCGACCAATGATGTTTGAGTCACAGACAGTCAGTTGTACCATATGTGCACAAGGTGTGTTCTTGTGAGGGAGTTCAAGCAGATAGGCTTCTATAATCTCAATGTAAAGTGTCAATGCTCGTATTCTCTGTAAAAGAATCTGTAGAGATGTCCGTAACACCATCTTCATCCTGCTTCATTGGACTGTATCCCACTGACATTATTTATATTATCTTTGGAACATCACATCAAATACTACAAAG
This sequence comes from Albula goreensis, assembly GCA_022829145.1. Taxonomy (NCBI): domain Eukaryota; kingdom Metazoa; phylum Chordata; class Actinopteri; order Albuliformes; family Albulidae; genus Albula; species Albula goreensis. The sequence goes on from CM040744.1 coordinate 8,442,793, forward strand.
AAGAACAACTTGGGTGTTATATCATTTGTCAAGCTTTGTTATTTAAATGACATGAGAATTTAGATTTTTTTTACATTGCATTTGCAGTTTAGAAATACATCTCTGTGCACTCTCAAGACAAATGCAAATTGTATCCATCAACGCGATGGAAATTTGTGAAAAACCTCACAGGGACAATGCATCGGATCATTGATGGATCTGTACAGTTGGAGGCGTCTCTGCCAGGGATTCTGCTAAAAATTAGCTTCATTTATCCTTGTACCTCGCGGATCATTGTGTTCTTATGTGTAATAAGTGGCAGGCGTTTCACTCCCCCTCGGTGCCGAGACTCAATAAAATATTTGACAGCAGCTATCTCTGCAATAGTCCTCTGGGTTTATCTGTCTTGAGAAGGATATTGTCAGTTGACATGAGCTCATATGTCCCGTGTGTGTTTAGTCTGGAAGTTGGTGCTATGGCTCTTTTAATGTAAACAAAGTAACCGCATATATGTTCACCCCAGGATGCTAACTCCCCAGGATAGGGTGTCAATATCTTTGTAGACTCCTGCAGCACTGCAACAGTGTTGAGATAGTGACAGTGTTACCCAGGCAAAAAATAAATAAATAATTGAGGAGTAATAATGAATGATAATTAGATGAAAATAAAAAACACCCAAAAGCCTCAGATACACAAATATAGACGGATATACCCTTCTGCCCTCAAAATATAAACACACCATGAGCAGAATCAGAGAATACAGAGATGTGAGCCATTACCTTGAATAAAACTAGATCAATGGGCAGACAGCATACCCTTAAAGCTCCACAGCAGGGTTTGGATTATGGAGGAAAACAAACCGCGCCATGCTTTGTGTGCAAAAATGCCAATGGGGGGGGGAGGGGGCACATTGCCTCCTGTGAAGCTGATCCCTGATGGTGAGGTGGAGATTGGTGCGGCGGGGGTGAGGTACACTGATTGGGTCCCGTTTCCCTGCCTGTAGGATGTTGATGTTTTAAAATGATGCTGATTAGAATGTAATGTTTTAACCGGGAGTCCTGGGGTCTCAGATAAAAGCAGCCCACTTTGATACATGTCAAAATCAGGGGGCTCACTTTTCACCAGGCTATTCAGCCCTGTCTTTGATTTTCAGCCAGGCCAGGTACAGCATACACCCCTTAAACTTTAAGAGGAGTCTCTCTCTCTCTCTCTCTCTCTCTCTCTCTCTCTCTCTCTCTCTCTCACACACACACACACACACACAACCCTAAAACACACACCCACACAAACTAGTACATACATACATACATACATACATACATACATACACAGCCTGATACACACACACACACACACACACACACACACAATCTGATAAACTCATATGCACCAGTACACAGCCCTGCATGAACGAAACATAACTACTCACAGATATGCATCAGCTAATGCACAAATACATGTATAACACATACAATGACCAACATTACAAACCCAAACTCGACCTGCTACATACTACATACACAACCACCTGTCCACACCACACACACACACACACACACACACACACCCATCAAAACTTCACATCCAGCTGGAGAGACTACATCCAACAAAACACAAAGATGAATTGGAAAAAAATAAGGTCCAACCACGAGCGCTGTTGGAGGACGAGCAGAAGATGAGAAAACAGGTGATCAAAGCGAGACCCTCTGGGGCTCTGTCGTGTTTGTGCAGGAGGGAGACGCCTGTTTTCAAGAGGCTCTTTGTATCCTGTAGCTTGAAAAAAATCCTCAGTCCGTTCAGTCTAATGAATAAACACAAGCCAGTCCATTCTAAAATAGAAACGGCAAATGAATAACATAATTTGAAGTAGTACAGTATTCAGTTTGCAGGTTTGTACATAAAAAGTCAGTCAATGCCAATGTTCTAATGTATGAACCTCACAGCACACCAGTCAGACTGAGCTGGAACAAAACTCTACAATTTTACCACTTTAACACACAAAATATAAAAAGTAAATCACCTCCTCAAGTCCTTCAGAATTATTTTCTACCATTACTTGAAATTCTAGTGCCAACTCAATGGTTTCTGTTGCGAATGTCCATGAGGGAGCGAGAATGTAAGGAAGCTTAATTGAAAATCAATGCATCACTGGTCACAACTCGGAGAAAACAGCTGTAGTTTAAAACTGAGCAACTGGAAGAAGTTTCTGGTCATGGCTGTGCTTGTTGATGTGGCAATGGTCAAAGATTTGTTTACTTTGTTTTACTGTCATCTAATCAGCAAGTGAGCATTTAGCACACACAAGCAGTACCATTGTTTTGACCCTCCTCATTCTCTGTGGTTTTGCTTTGCATTTGAGTATCGATTTTGTTAGCTTTAAAGGGAAGGAAAAAAGAGCCGATGGAGAAAAAAAAGCTCGATGTTGATCACAACTGGTTTCTACGGACAGGGAACAGAACTGTGGCAGAGCAGACAGCCTCATCCGGCGATTGAGCAGTCGAGGCAAGTCCACGCTACGCTGTGTGGCCTGACGGAAAAAGCGATCTCGGCTCTGGCAGGACACTCAGGCTAAAGCGGATTTCCAATCACAGAAAAAAAAGCCATGAAACACTCTGAAGGGCCCTTCACGGCTGCAGGAAATGCCCGTAAATTAATCTCAGGGTGACTGCTGGACGGGCCTGGTCTCCAGCGGACTCTCAGGCAGGGAGAAAGAGGCAGGTACCAGAACCGCCGAGGTCAGAGAGCTCACACAAAGCACAGTGTACACAAAGTACTGTGTTACCTGAATCCTGAACCTTTACCTGTCACAAAACATGGAAAATATGATCACAATGTAATCTGAACTGTTACCATATTACCACCTCCCCACTTTCAACCCATGTATATTATACATATAGAATTATTAACTGTTGGGAGGTTTTAGCAGCTCTTCTACTGTTGAACCTTTGCGCAAGAACAAAGTGAATGGAGCTGGTTAAGATGTTCCCTCACATACACAGTACCTCCTCCTGTGTGCCCCCCCAGCTCCCGAAACCCTGCACAGGTGAATTATAGACATAGAGATATATACTGTTGGGGAATTTTCATACCTCTCTAACTTTCGCACAAGTAAGAGAAGCTGATTCAGGTAAGAATGTTACCTGTTTCCCTGCCTTGTCATCCTCACAGGTGCATAATGGCTATACATCTATAGATCTATAGACTCTTGACTTTATTTAGTGATGGGTGAATCCAGTGTCAATCAATGATTTGTTTCAAACAATCTAAAGGGTTGTCCCTATACCACAAAAAATAATGACTGAAATAAAAATCTGTGAGATACAGGTAACATATTGAAGCTCCACCCATTTTGGTGCCATGACACCTCATTTATCTCTCACCTACTTCATAAGCTCTAATTGGTCAGACTCATAGTGTAGAACAGTTGCGCAAGAGTAAAGTATACGGCTGGTTCAGCTGTATAGACATCTTTAGTTGTGTAGTTAGTAGTCTTTGTGCCCAATAACCTGAAGCTTGTTAGATTTTCATTCAGTAGTTTCTCAAACTCTGATTGACTTCCATTTGAACTTATTCTGTCAGCAGAATTTCCTCTGCTTAACAGTGCTACTGGCTACAGGGCTAAAAGGCTAATCACTCCAAAAGTTTTCATTCTAATACTATATGTACATATGATGTAGCCTGAGAAACAACTTGAAATTATGGATGTTCATTTCGCTAAAATATGACTGGGCAAGAGGCAATGTTCTTTCCCATCAGGTACTTCCTTACTCCACTTTAAAACAACAATTCCTTAAAAGGTAATAGAAAAGGCTTTACTGCAATGCAAAGCATGCTACCTACAGGGCATGTCAATAAACACCATATTGCCAAAAAAAGGTCTTTCATAAATTCATAAAATGCAATTAATTATTTTAGCAGTTTTATGGGGATTTTTTAAAGTTTTGGTGCATCTCATTGATAGTCTCTCTCTTGTCCAGTCTTCAGCTGCTAGCCAGTGAGAAAAACATTCCCAAATGATATTTCATCACTGTCCAAAAGCTTCATATTTTGAACATAGCCAATACCACAGTAGTAGTCCATACCACCTTGTTTAAAAGTATAAAACAGTTAATAAAACAGATTTAAAGGCTTTGTTTCAATTTCTTCAAAAACAATTAAAGGAAAAATAGTAAAAGGCATCTAATCAGACCATTTAAAATCCATCCTGATCAGACCGTTTAGGTTTTTGCTCATTGCATCAGGTTAAGCATCGCTGCGAACTGGCATTGGTTACAAACTGTTTGTGAACGATGATCCTACCATTAATATTTGGCAGCTGTGAAGCTCATCATGTACCATTATTGTTCAGACTGGGGTGTGTGTTCTGTGATTATTTTTGAGGCTATTCTCTTGTGGGTTTTAGCAACTATCGTGTTCACGTCCTTTTTGGTGAGCTTTGACTTGCAACCACTGTGCCTACTTTCCAGTGCAGTTTTCACTGTTTGGTGCGCACCCTCTCTTAATTGTGACATCGTTCCTCCTAACACATTCATTGCACTGTTTCGGTGACGGATGGACCTTCAGTTGAGGGGGCACCTATTTGACCTCTTTCAAAATGCACTACATCTGTCATGTTGGTTTAGAAACATACATTATAAGGTAATCATTTGAGAATGTCCATTATAGAATATATTCTGGTCTCTCTCTCTCTCCATATCTATATATATATATATATAACACACACATACACACACACATTCCCATTAAAGCCATTGACATTTTAACTGCACTCATTATAGTTTAAGGCGTGCCGATCATACTGAAGAAGGGTAGCAGGTGAGAAGGTTTGCATGTCACTGGAGCAATTAAGCCCTAGACTTGTCTAATTGCTTCCTTACTCAGAGTGATTTAACTGCTCTTCATGCATCTGAGATTGTTAGGAATTTAAATGGAGCCTGAAGACCAGCTGAAGTGTTGCCCTCCAGGACCGAGGGCTGGGTTCTCCCGAAAATTAGAGAAACCCGCAGCGCTGTCATCCTATAACGAGTCAACTGTTACACCTTTGCACGGATCGATTTTTTAAACGCAGGTGCACGCTCTTGTTTTTCAGCACACAAAATGAAGCCATGCTCATTCCGAACGTGTCATGCTTGTGGCTGTGACTGAAAGGAACAGGAGTAGGACAAAAGAGAGCAGCAAATTAATAAAATATGGAAGCCGCTCTTTGCCGGTGTGCCTTCGATACACACCAAATCTCTACCCACTCCAATTCTCCGGCACTCAGCAGTTAAAGCAACTTCAAATAAGTGCTTTGAAGCTACTGGCGCAGAACATTCAAAGCTTTATATGTGGGTACCTTGTAAAGCTTTAAATCTCCGAGGCACCTTCAGAGCCCGAGATTGTAGTTTCTGATGAGTGCTGTTAGTTTTATTTATTTAATTTCTTTCTTTCCGAGAGCGCCCCGGCGATAAATAACTTAAGGAAAATGCGGTGGCCGTGTCGGAAGCGCGGCTCCCTCCACGCGTCACCTTTATATTCCTGGTGCAGCGCCAGGCCCTGGTTCCGTGTGACTGCAATTTATTCAACCCATCAAGTATCCCATTATGAGGCTAGCTGGCAAATAATGCCATCAATTTGCATACAGTTTATGCTTTGAAGCCCAGCCCCGCTCTCAAAGTGCTATCTCACCACGCAGCCACCCTGGAAATTTGAACGCAATAAATCATCAAAATAAAAATAAATAAATACGAACATTCATAAGAGATCTCTTTAGCTGCAGCTGGCTGGAAGGTGGGGGTGTGGGTGGGGGGGTGTTGAGGGTTGGGACTTGAGGGGGAGGTAGTTGGGGGTTGAGGGGGGGAACACTGACTCTAGTTGCAGAGCGAGGGAATGGTGTTCTGGTACTAGTGGAGCATCTCGAGGGAGAGGGACAACGACGGGAATATGAAAACTGATCGATTTGCAACATCTTGGAATATCACCACCCAGCTAACGTGTCCAATGAGATTTACTTATTTCCCTGGATTGCGACTGCTCTGGAGCATCGGCACATTTTTCTTGCATCTCCAGGGACACCCAGAAATATCTTAATATAAATTACAGCAAGCGATATGAAAACAAATAGATGTTGCAGTATAATGTATGTATGTCATTCGCCCCTTGGGGTTATGGAGAGATTAGATAAAATGGATTTATTAAATTGCGAATTGAACGACAGGTGATCGGCGGCGATACCGCCAGCACCTGCGTCAGTCTGTGAGCTGAGTGCAAAGAGGTGAGCTGAAAAACACTACTGTGTAAACGCTAAAGCTCCGATTCACACGTGAAGCAATCTATTCCCTGTTAAACATGTCACTAGCGTCTCTAGCCCCGAGAGTTATTGCTTTCATCAGACCTTGCCTCTTCAGGAAGTAATGTGTGGGAGAAAGGAAATGAATGTTGTGTTGTAATATCTCCTTGTTCAATTCACGCTGTATATATAAAAAAGGTAGGGAGACATTGCTGCCTTGTCTCATTCAGCAAGAAACCATTTTGGCACCCTGCAAAGCAAATTATTTTGAAAAGATAACTTGCCTTTTCTCAGATGGTATCACCCCAAATCAATTTGAAGCCCATTCAGTTACTTCCGTCAGGTGCTTGGAGATTCAAATCATGCCAACATACCGAATTCTACAATGACTACAGGTGAACAGCAGAGCAGCTTAGTAAGTGCATAACAATGGAGACAACATTCGCTACCTTAAACTGTTAAGCACTGCCTGCAGGCTTCTTTTCTCTCTCTCTCTCTCTCTCTCTCACACACACACACACACACACACACACACACACACACACACACACACACACACACACACAATGTAATATCAATAGTTTCTGACATCCATTAAGAGACAAATACATTCCGCATACCTTTTTTGGAGGACGTTGTGATCCATGTAACAAAAACATCAAGGACCAGAATGGGAAACTTTCAAAACATGTTCAAAATTAACCCTATCGAATTCCTCTTCATAGAGGGATCACCAAACACCTTTCAACTTGAAAGTGCACACTGCTTCCGGAGGGAGCATTAACATGGGGCTGGATGATTCACACGTGAAAGTGAGCGGGGTTTTACAGCACAAACCAATTAAAAGATTGAAATTCAAATTAGACAATAATTAGTTGAAGTCTGGGCATTTGAAGATATTCACACAGGGCTGTTTTGTGAAAGATTACTCCCATTTTATACTGAGAAGTCAGCTAAATTACTGCTTCCAAAAAGAGTTTTTATGCTTTCTGGAGATAGGAGAATAATTGCTGAACCAACTTTTTAAATGGGTTTTTGAGCTTTGTCCCACATTGCTGTCATAATCTCCAGCTGAGTTCATCAAAGAGTTGGAGTAGTGGTCACGACAGCCATGGACAAAGGTCACTGTAGGGGTGACTGTGACCATATGTGACCACTGTTCTGACAGGCAGTAAATATGAAGCCAAAAACTTCACCAACTATGACAGTAAGAGATATATGGATTGTGTGACCCTAAATGACTTTCATGCCCAGGAGCAGATTGTCAGAGTTGTCTCAGATCAGTTCACGGATCAAGTCACAATGGGTTTGTGGGACTAAAGTTTAAAAGTGCTGGTCTCAGTCTGATGTAAGAAAAAAAGACTTCAGCATAACATTAGTTACAAAAAACATCTAGGGTTATTGCAAGTACATGCAACTTTAATTAAAAATACACATTTAATTTAGCTTAAAGGACAAAGGCTGGGTAGACATATGAAGCATTATATTTTAAGAAAACTACTTTCAGGCTCCAATTAGCTGTGCATGCTAAATGATAATGGCACAGCGATGTTCTGATCATTTCTTTTTCATATGGCAGCAACATCTTCCTCCCTTGGCATGTGATTTTCATTTTTGCATGATCGAATGTTTCCATGGAGACAGGAGCCAGCTAGTAATAAATGGGCTCAGCAGTAGATCATTTGAAATGTGTATGCAGGAATAGCGTATGTAAGCATAAAGACTGTCATATATTTCATGAGGTCACCCACTTATGCTGTACTGTAAAGGGTACTATGGGGCTATCATAAACCTCGTCTGTGACCAATTTAAATGTAATACATGTTCAAATCCAGAGGACTTGGTTTCTGTTATTGCACACTCTTGTCCTCATTCTCTATGCTTGCAGTGGAAGTTCCTGAGATGGATGCTTCTTGCTACCTGAGTCAAAGTAGGTAGAAATTCCCTTCCTCCTCTTATTGTCCAGTCTCCAAGAGTTACATGTATTGGTTTGTTTTTCTAAGGTCATGGCCTTTCTTCTCGTAAGAAACAACTCATGTTCTCTGCTGGAAGCATATTTCCCTTAATCCATATCTTATATCTTACTCATATATATTTTAAGATGTATATGCCCTCTAAAATAACATTGAACTAGTATTACTGGAAAAGATTAGAAAAGGCAACTGATTCCTAGGCCATGAACTCTTTTAATGAGATGACAAGAGTAAATGATTATTTAGAGTTATGAATGCTTGCATGAGACTGTATTATGGTAATTGAAATAATGCCAGGTAGCTAGCACTCTTAAGCTCTCTTAGAGAAGAGCAAACCCATTTCTTGTGGGCTTTGGGTAAGACTGCAATAACATGCTTAAAACTGACGATTAGATATGAACTACTGAAGTGCACACACCCATTGCCAGTGATGGTGCTCAGCCAAATATATGCATAATTTTATACCCTATAAACAAAAATATGAATTCATATCGGTATATCTACTACAAAGACTATTTTTGCCTTTGTGCATGTCCTGCTGCAACAAAAACAAAAGGGCGCCTGTCACAGAGCTGTTGGGCAGCCAAACCGAGTAAAGAGCCGGTTCTGAGTACAGTGACATGCCCCAAGGTCAGTGTCAAAACACCACAACATGGGGCCAGAAAATCAGAAGAGAAAAAATCAGATTTTAAAACTCTTGCTGTATTTTTGATTCAAGTCAAATGCTTATGTAGGTCTATCACTCAATTCAACTGATCAAAGACCCAAACCTTAATATATTTTGCCTGAAGAGAGGCCAACTAGAGGTCTGGCTATTAAGACAAAAAGCTTTCTTTCAGCAACATACAACATTAGCGTCTAACAACAAATAGAAGATAACAGAATGTATTTGTACTTGTGATTAGGATTCTCTACTGTCAGAGCCAGTGCAAACTCAGTCTCATTTCACAAGTTTACCCTGAAGTAAATGGATAAACACATTATTAGGCATTTCACTGACATGTTTTTGAGAGCCCAGATTCAATACAAATTGTAACTGAGTAGCTTCATCAAAATGTAATTAAAGTAAATGGAATAAAACACATTCTGAGTGACAACTACAATTCTATTTCATTTTGCTTCTCAAAATATGTCAAATATGTTAGTAACTCTTCAGCAAAAACAAATAACTATTTTGCTTCCCAGAATGTTTTCATTCATTTACATCAATGAATAAACAAATTGGAAATAATTACTATTCCAGCTACTTACTACTTAATTTTAAATGGTGAAAGCATTCATTCATAACTGAATGAAGACTGCAGTTGGTAATAGAAAATACTCAGTAATTTTGCCAATGGTGAGAACTGAGTCTTGTATCATGTTTGCCACCTGTTAAGCACAACAATACCTTAAATGATTAGCAGACTGCTACACTAATACTCACATTTCATGAGTCAGTAAGACGGAATACAAAAATACCTCTGAAATAATACACTGGCTCCTTTTACTTAAAACTATGAAGGGTAGGTTTGTAAATTCATCTCAAAATGATCCATTATCACGCTGAGCTGTGTTATCCATATCACCATATTGTTTGAAGCAAAGTGATCCATATCATGATCGATTATGTCATCAAGATGTTTTATCCATGTCATAACTAACTATTATTCATGTGACAATCGTGACATTACACTTAGGCATTTAGCAGATGTGCTTTTCCAGAGTGACAAACACAGTTTAAATTTTTTGCGCACTATCTATTTGTACAGCTGGAGTAATTTAGTTTAAGTACTTTGCTTAAGGGTACAACAGCATTGCCCTTCCTGGGAACTGAACCTGCAACCCCGGGGTTACAAGCCCACCCTGTGTCATCATTGGTGGTCCTCCATATCATTGTTAACTAGGTCATCTTGACCACCAGAGTATGCCATCCCTCTCATCACTGTTAACAAAGTCATCCATTTCACCATTAGCTAAGTCATACATACCGCTGTCAGCTGTATGAGCTGCATCAATGTTAGCTGTGGCATCCATATTACCATCGACAATGTCCTTCAGCTTTGTTATCCATGACACAATTGACTGTGTCCTTCATTTCACAGTCAACTGTGCAATGCATATCAATATCAGCTGTGTTTGTCACGTCACCATCGGCTGTGTCATACATACTGTCACTGGACGTGCTATTCATGCTCTCGTTAGCTGTCATCGCTGCATCAGTCAGTTTAACCCTCTTTTGTATTTCAATGTTCCTGAATGATCGATAACACATGTTTATATGCTGTTAATAAAAAGATGCTATGAAAGAAAAGCACGTTTCTTCTTCCATCCTTGTACTCACACAAGGCTTTTGGTCTATGTTGCACTAAGGCATCTGCGGAAGAATTGTGTGTACTAAAGATTATTAGTTTAACTGGTGTGTTGCTTGACTGTGACGAAAGGCCATATTATGAGGTAAAGTGATTTCCCTTTTGACCATTTCAGCAAAAAATAAAAAATATCCAACACTGCTGGGGAAACATCTGAGTTAGCAAAACCTTTGTAATTGTTTGGTTGGTTTTGTTTTTCATGCCCAGTCGCAATAAAATGTTATATTAATTCAAGGTTGTAACAGTAAAAAATACATTATGTTTTCCATTACCAAACTAACACAATTACCGACCTACCCTACTGAGTCCTCACAGTGCAGTGAATAAACAATATCTGGATAGATGACATTTACTCTTTTATGCTTGCAAATGCATATGTGTACATAGTTAATATGTGGAAGGTATGTGATGCATGTAGTAAGAGGGTAGAGGGGCTACTACAGTGATATGAGTCATCTATATGTCATTGAAATATACTCTATATGTCAAATGCTCTAAATGTCATTTACATGTAAGTTTGTGATCCCTATTTAAAAAACCAATCAATCAATCAATCAAACGATCAATCGATCAATCGATCACTTTGAAACACGTATAATTGTCCTGACGCAGACCTTTGTTACATGCATTTAAATGCTTTTTCTGTGTAAGTAAGGCCTGTCTGCTGTATGCCCAGTGCGGAGTTATACTTCTTGGGTGGAGTTTTCCTAAACAAGAGCAATGTATTCTGACACAATTTATTGTATTGTCTTTACACTAAAAAGTAAACATTCCAAGCATGCGGGTGACTTTTAAATGTATTTAGTAATTGTCATTTTGTTTGTAATATTTTGGAAATCACAGCCGTTTAGTTGCTAATGTCATTCTTTTGTGATTTCATCTGTTTTTATGTAGAGGTGCATAGTTTGTACATATCAAACTATGCACCTCTACATAAAAACAGATGACATTAATGACTAAACGGCTGTGATTTCCAAAATATTCCAAACAACAACAAAAAAATCGGACTGTAGTTCTCACTATGTCCATGATGACTATTTGATTCCGTCCATCATATAAAGTTATGTGTTAAGTGCTGCTCCAGCATAGGTGACAAACAGCCATGTAGAATTGGGCAATAATAGGATCACTTCCAGAACACAACTCAATCTGACAGAGGGCTCTCATCATGCTATCAAGCAGCGGGCAGAGGAATAATTGATGATGCAAGGAAGAGAAGGAGGAGAGGAAGCTAAATGAGCAGCTCTGTCATACACTAAACTGTACTAAGGGTGGATTGACCTGGGTCAGACTCGCTCAGCTCAAATTTCTTACTTCCTCTATCGGCAGAAATGCACAAGCCATCTGGATTCACTTGAACCTTATACTTCTTGTCAGCTTATTCATCTGGATGCGTGAGCATTCTATGTACAATTTCCATATTTCTATGACAGCTTTCCTTACCCTTTGTCCCTCAATTACAAGTAATTGAATTACATTATATTTAAGCATTTAGCAGGGGCTCTTATCCAGAGCGAATCACAGTTTTACATATCACACACTATCCAGTCTTGGGCCCTTCTGGGTGGGGTGCCCAGCCAAGACCAGTTCTGCTCCGGTCCTGTGTGACGTACGACCAACACTCATGAGGTCTTTTTACATCCCTTTCCTGTCCAATCAAACAGAACTCCAGTCTCTTTCAGTGAATATGTTATTCAATCAAACCAACCATTAATCTCAAAAGAATCAGAGGTTATGGTCATCCAAAGGCATGATCTTTTTGTATTAAAATGAAAATGACACTGTCTCCAAATTTGTAATGTAACTTTTTTTTCATAAAATGAATCAAATACAATACATACAAATATGGATGCCACCATACATCATGTAAACAATGTTTTAGGGAATAAAGGAAGTTTGTTTCTAAATTTTTGTCTGTGATATTGAACATGAGGGTGACAAAGATTGGTAATACAACGGCAACAAGCAAAAGTCTGTTTTTATTAAGCTGTACTTGGCCTATTAAGCACTAAATGTGCTTATTCCAGATCTTGGTGTCTTTAATGAAATATTATAATATTATATTGTAATATTATCCAGTCAAAACAGACTTACTTTGCCAGATTAGTCTGGTACCTGATCGGCATGAAGTCTGCATGAAGTAAGACCTGATCGGCATGAAGTAAGACATTACGGCCAAAGCTCATGGTGTTTGGCACCTGATAAGTTGCATTTGATTGGTCAGACCATTGTACAAATCCCTGCATTTACATCAAAGATCCATGCCAATGAGTGACAGTTTTGCTGCATGCTAAATCCAGCTTCACATGTTCATCTCCAAAGCACCATATTAAAAAGGATTGAAACATTAGAATTTATGATAACAAACCACTGAGTCTAGCAAGGCTTGCCATTTAGCTACTTGGTAAATGAGGAGCCTACAATATGTTCTTATGTCCTTTTGTACATACATACATACATACAGACATACATACATACATACATACATACATTTATTATTTTGAGAAGCAATAAGTTGATCAAATTTTATTTATATCATATGTCGTTTATATGTACTGTTTTGGCTGTTCTGTAACATGGTGGTGTTTTGTCAGAATAATATATTTATTCAATCTGTTCCACACCTCTGAATCTAGTCCAGTCATGCTAAATAAATATCTAACATTGTCTGATACAGCTCACTAAACACCAAAACCCATTATTTGTGTTTGTTACGAATGTAATATTTAAATCTACCGAGGTTCTGCAAGTGCTAACGTTGACCTTGATGCATTTAGATTTAATGGATAAAACATGAAAGTGAAACATAAAAGTGTAGTTCATTAGAGTTTAATTTACCCCTGGAAGAAGGACATTGTAATAACAGGGCTCAGGAAGAAGCCTGGTTAGAATGGTGCTGAGTTGGAGATTAAATTACTTTGGAGGCAATCTGTTATGAATACATGTTTGTATTGGTCAGGGTACCTATAACCTGATGGTTTTTGCTTCAGCCAGTCCTGAACTTGCTTAAAACATGCATCTGCCTGTAATTATTTTTTGAAATAGAAAATAAATAGATTTTAACACAAAACAGATCTGGCAAATAATAATAATAATAATAATAATAATTGTTTTGTAGTTGTCATCATCATCGCATTTTGTGATGTACTATGGCTACATATCTGGAGTGGATAGGTACAGTGGACACACCTGCTGCGTTCAGCTGAGGAGCTGTCTAAAGCAGGCGTAGCACAGCAGAAATCCCCAGTGCATCGGCTCCCTCAACCTCCTGCTCAGGCCATAATTTTGTAAAAGCCGTTAATATTTAATTTAAGCAGTGTCACTATCAATTCTTCATATTCATTTTATCCGGGCTTCTGTCTGCGGTGGGATTTGAAGTCTCTGGGAATTAATTCTCAAAGGGTCCGACTCCTCATTTCTTATTATTTCATCATGGCATGTCACTTGTGTCAATCGCATATATCTCTCCCAAATGAAAAAGGGACGCCGCGGTTATTGCAAACAGGTGCAGGTGATCACATGCTGCGAACAGGACTGGAGAAACCGCCGCCTCCCTAGTATGAATACCTATACATATGTAATCCCATCCCACTCTTGTTTTAGAGGCCCGTGTTTTGACCACAGCCACAAAAAAACACCATAAATCAGATGGAGCTTGTGGAAAAAAAATGCACACTCCCTTATGACAAGACATAAAGAATGATCATAAAAAAATAAAAATAAATAAATTGGCACCGTCCAACGTGGTGACAGTTGACCTCCAACTGTGAAATACGTTCCACTGTTCCTGTTCCCGCACATGCCCATTCACGGCCTTGCCTTTAGGGAGGGAAGGGGAGGGGCTAAAACATAGATTTGACCCTCACCCTCCTCTTCCCGCCATAAACCTCCATCTTAACCCTGATCATAAACACGTCCATTTTCCACCAGTGCTTAAACATCTGTTTAAACCATGCTCTGCTGTACTCCATAAATACTGCCTGACCCTCTAAAATTACCCATCTAAGGCTGCTGTAAAGACAACCCAGTGCCTTTGAGGCAATGACAGGTCCTTTGTTGTGATAAAAATGATGTATAATGCACTTGGAACAGTCCCATTGTCTATTTTAGTTTATAGTCTATAGATTTCTATGGAAATTTGTCTATACTGAATAGCTGCATCTACCTAGTACATGTAATTTGCTTACCATGTACGAAAGATATTATCAAAATAACACCTGTAATACGCAGATCTTCTGCGTTCGATGAATAACCCCAGAAGGCAAAGGTATTTGTATCTTATGTGACTGTATGCAGCTGCATCCAATAGTTTTCAGGGAATTACAAGGATTACATTTTTCCATATTATTTTTTACATGGCAGGGTATTTACCAGCACAATCTAGGTTAAGCGCTGTACTTATGGGTAAAATGACAGAGTCCCACCTGGCGATCAGGCCTAAATCACCAGGTTAAAAGCCCAGTGACTGCCTGCCTTAAACTTAGATCGAAACTAGATTTATCTTGTTTTTTTAATCATTCCACAACAGAGATAAAACTCCCGGCAGGAGACAACCTTCCTCCCCTTTAGGACTTCTATTTAGTGCTCACATCAGATTCCAGTTTGTCTACATCGTTAAGCATGAAGGTGGCAATTAAATTCAGCACATAAAAAGCAGGGGTGTAACACGATGCTCTTCACTAGGGAAGTTAAACTTTTTTTTTTTTTTGCATTGAAACATACAGGATCAAAGGGATTAACCCCCTGCCTGATTGGCTGCCAGAGGCTGCCCGCTCATACTTCAGCACCTCGGACAGCGGCCACACTTACGGCAGACCCGGGCTCCCATTCCAGGAGGCAGGGGAATGGTGCAAAGGGGTGGGGAAAAGGCCTTGTAAAGAAGCATGGTATTTGTAGGGGGCGTAGCAAGACATGTCTACTCTCACCTTCCTGCTTTCAAGGACTTTCTTCTGAACTTCATTGCGGCCTTGTGCTTCATTCCAACTTTTGTTCCCTTGAGTATTTCATTCTTTCTTAGATATATTTGGGAGTTTGGGGACCATTTATGTTGTGCGCTTTATTGACCCTGTATCCTACACTGTAATACATGCCCAGGGCTTATTGCTCCTCATTTTTGGCCCAGAGTCTGATGTATCTTACAGTGGAGTCTGCTGGCTCTGTGCCAGCCAGTAGCTCAGAGCCACAAAACACAAACACTACAGAGTATGTTCACCATTCCTCCTCCTCTACCTTCCTGTCTGTTCCTCTCTCTCTCGCGCGCACACGCACGCACGTACGCACACACACACACACACACACACTCGCTCAATCACCGTCTGCTTTATGGAAGGCTTCCTGCAGAGTCACAGTAGGTCAAAGCCACCCATACATCATAGATCAGCAGTGCTGTCAGTCAAAGTAAACTTCGCAGCCTGGGCAGCGATGAAAGCCATCCGCTGAGCATGCTGCAGCTCTCAGAATGAAAGGCTGTTCTCAGCGGATCTGGGCAAGGTACGCCTCATTTTCACCTTCATAATGCTGTCTCAATGGAGGCTATATATCTGCCCCTATTACGGGACACACTGCATGAATATATTACACTTCAAAGTGACTCCAGATTTTGTCTTGCCCCTTGTCTCAAGAGTGAATTCATGAAGAATAGTACTTTGCTTTGAAACTGCAGGAATTCTGACAGTCCATGACTGCGGATGACAGTCAAAGGTGAGTTTATTTATACCTGATACAGAGTTGAACGGGAGAGGTCATTGTTAGGTCATGTGTTATTTGGCCATTCTTGTCTTGTTCCTCTTAGTACAGCCCACCTTTACAGCAAGTGAACAGAAACCTGAGTGAGATGGCTTTCCAACTATTACTTCAAACTTTCACATGGCACCAAAACAGTAATCTTCTGTGTTTGTGACTTGCTTACTATTCTCCCTGCAGAAAGCACTGCAGCCCAATCTTGTGAACTCCTCTGAAGTACTCGCCCACACGCTAATGAGTGGCTTTCACTGCATGCCACACTGTGCTAGAAGTAAGACGAATTTCTCACTTTCAACAATCGGTAGCCTGAAGGTTCATGGAACATTACAGGGAGATACTAATGCATCTCTAACCCCAAGGAACCTTGGCTAGCAGATCCATGATTATATGATTACATATTGAGGGCTTTTACTGACAGATTCATCTTTACAGATATTGTACATGTACCTTTCTGCACCACACTATGAAAAAATGATCATTAATATAACTGCCTTCAAACCCTATTAAGCTGAAAATAAATTATTGACCATACTTAATCTATTGGTCATAAAGAATACATGTTTAGAATCGTTTGAACCGACCCGATGCTAATTGGTTTATGATATGTCAGTTTCGTTTTAAGCATGCTAAGACATTTCGGTGTTTATGTAGTTCAGATGCTGTTTTATACTTATGCTTATTTTTAGTAACACATTTGAGGAAGTCCTATCTTTGTTGTTTCCTAGGCAAATCAATGACTCAGGCACTCACTGGCATTTAAAAAAAAAAAAAATTTTGAATGGTAGAGAGAGGAAAAAGGATCCCTTAGCTATATGTGTTACTCAAAGTGAGGGATGAAAGTCTTAGACTGAATAGATGTCTGGAGAAAAAAGTCCATAATCATCATTTTAAGCTGTCTCTGACTAAGACAGTATTTACACACACCCGTATTGTTCTGAAATCAGCTCGCTTCTCAAGTCCCTTGAAATTACACACTGAACCAGACCTGAGATCTGAAGAGTCCTGAATTAATCTGTCAAGAAATGGACATTCAGCTTATGCTGGCTAAAATACATATAAGGGAATTATCATGCATACATAACACAGTTATAACAATGCAATAATGATAACATGTATATACTGCCCTGAACGCTAGAAAGTCAATAAACGCTTCCCTTCGTCATCTTGTTATATTTTAGTAACTACGGTGAAAACAGCTCCAAGAATTCATTAATTCTCACTGAATATTTTAAAGACAGCAGTCAAGCCTCCACTGAATCTCCCTCAGTACTTTAAAATATAACTCTATTATCTGACTCACTTTAGTCTCTTTGATTATTTTAGTGCTAAAGACTGCTACTTCTGTTGCCCATCTCTTTACTTTTTATGGCGTGTATATATCTTTTTATGGTGTGGTGACAAGACGTGGACATGGTACACTTAATTTGGTCTAACTAAGGTGGCATTTCATTTAAATTGCACTCCCTTTGATTCATTTGCTATATTTTTGCTCAATGTTCCTGCAGCCGGTGCCTTCTTTTATGGCTCAAGAACTCGTATATCTAGTTTCTCCCAGAGTAGAGTCTACTATAAACCATAAGTCTGTTCCAGACTGCGCGCCTCTCATGAAATATATTTGCCTGAAATTTTCATTGCCAAAATGCAAACCTTTACAAATGTCAGTATTACATTTTACCAGTTGTCTGGCAAAATGCAATATTGACATTTGTAAAGGTTGTCACATATGTGGATCCTAAAATAATTCTCAAATATTTGGACAAAATATTTCAGAATTGTTTTATAATCCACTTATGTTAGTCCATCTTATGAACTAGCTAAGTGATTACTGTCTAGTTATGTACAATGTATAAAGTCAGCGATGATCCGTATATTGGAAGTTTGGAAACTGCTGAGAAGCAGGAAAAGTCTTTGCCTTATGAATAAGCATTGGTTTTACAGTGCAAAGCCTCTCACTACATCTTTAATGGACAAGACTTACACTGATAGACAGCTTTAATAGACGACACATATATATTTATTCAACCGGATGCTTTCTTAAGCCTCTCAGGTACCTTGCTCAAAGGTCCAACAAAGGATTCTAATCTGCACTTGAACGATAACAAGGTTGAACTGAAAAGGAGACAAAAAAAATAGAATTTACTTTCTTGTTGCAGGCGGCTAAATAAAATGGGTCGGATCAGATTTCTTCCGTACCTTTTCTTTGGGGATGATGTTTTTTTTTTTTTCTGTCACTGAATACTATTTTAACATCAAGCCCAGACCTGGTGACGTCCCTCGCTGGGAACGGAGAGATAAACTGGCAAGATTGTAATCGCTTCCTGGGCTCTTTCATGCAAGACCCCCCATTGGGTCTAACAAATAAGTTGTCAGTGCTGAGAGTGGTTTCATTCAAGGCAGGGGGTAGGACGGAGGGCGGGGAGGGAGGGGGGTCAATTCCCTAATCCTTTTGCTCTAGTGTGCCTCTCACCATTAGCACCCCGTGCGGCTTGCTCACTGATGTTTAGGGATATCAGCCGTGAGGTCACCAGCCCCAGAGAGCATGCTGGGAATCGGAATAACCAGAGAACAGCTGATCTGTCAGCCGTAATTACTCCAGCGGGCTGGAAGTTCTGGAACGCTCCTTGAGCCACAGTGTTCCACGGCTCCCCGTTAGCGAGCCTTTGCTAATCAGAAGAGAAAGGAGAGGTGAAGCTGGAAATCAGTAATCTTGCGCTCGGCCTGCGACTCAAACCTCTCCGGGGAAATTGGACGCACCCCCCGCCATCTCCACCTCCAAAACCATTTCTATTTCTCACTTGTATTTTTTTGCTTGATACACACATCCAACCAGCACTTACAACATACAATATTTCTTCCTCAATTACTCATAAAACTTCACACGGACAGTTTCTCTTGAGAGCAGAGAGGGAATTGTGTGTGCGTGTGTGCTTTTGCACACACACAAGAGAGTGAGTCTTGTGCTGAAATCCACAGTGAATGAGTTACATATCACCCTGCTCATTCCCAGTTGGAGCTTGAAATTGATTATGTTTTCTGGGAAAAGTCAGTAAGTAATTGAAAACGAACCCTGGGGAAAGCTCTAAGTTGGACCTAACGCTCACACACTCCAAGTCAACTGCCCTTATAAGGCAGATTTACAAATACACTGTACATTTAACCAAGTCATAATCCTGGGTCTTAATTGAACTTTTTTTTATAGAGCATACCAAGGGGCTCGGCCACTTCTCTGGCTTTGCCATGTCACAGTGCGGTTTCCCTACGACTGTTGACCCGAGTGGTCATGGGCTCTCTTCTTCCTGGCACTCACACACTATGGCCTGGATAAACAGGATATGACTGTGTGCTATGTCTGCAGAGAGCAGTAGGAGGGCCCTGCAGTTGGAGTGTGCCGGTTTGTCCGCTCATGGTTGCACAGATTAAAGGCTAATGGTGGGCAGAATAAATCCCTGGCTCTCTGGGAAACCAAGGTGCTGGAGCCCTGTGTGTCAGCGATAAGAGTGAAGGCCAGCCGAAATTCACAGCAAAAGGTTTATTTTTTTACCCTTTTACTATAAGGGTCCCGTAAAAAAAAGTGTCTTTCAAAGCCGTTAAAAGGTCCCTCCAAATCGCCGATCCCCAAAAACCAGAGAGGGAAAATAGGCCGCGTTAGAGCTTTCGTCGGCAAGGGTGCGTAATGCGCGGAGACGTTTCTACGAATCCCGATAACGGACAGGACCAAGGGACCCGATAAGGAGAGATGAAAGAGATGATGGAGGCCTGTGGCCCTTTGGCGTCACGGCTTTGGCCTGTTTGTGTAGGGCTGTGGGATGCTTGTGTGCACAGCTGGGGGATGGAGTTCCAAAGAAGCTCCTAAACCCTGAAATACTCCATTTCCCAACGTCCCTCCATCACTAACATGTCCTCCACTAACCTCAACTCCACTTCCTCCACTCCTCCTCAATCTGCTTTCACCCTTCCCGCCATGACTTCCTGAAACCCAGAATTCATTCAGCAATTATCATTCTAGCATTTAACTTGGCTTCAACAGATTAGACACATACTGTAACAGGCCTGTTGTACTGATGGCTGAGGGACCAAATGTTATTTGCCATAGACATCACTACATTCAGTCAAAAAACACTTGCAATCCAATGAAAAACACTTCACATAAACAGCATCCATTTTTCTGAGTATTTAAAAAAAAATAAAATTAATTATTCTGATCCATCAAAAAATGAAAAATTCCAGACTTGTATGTGGACACATCATCATACCTCCCTACAGTAACTGAATAATATGTTGAACTATTTATATTTAAAAAGGCTCTACTACATGTACACAT
The DNA here is from genome assembly GCA_022829145.1 of Albula goreensis. Lineage (NCBI taxonomy): Eukaryota > Metazoa > Chordata > Actinopteri > Albuliformes > Albulidae > Albula > Albula goreensis. The sequence goes on from CM040744.1 coordinate 8,463,427, forward strand.
GTATGTGTTGGAAATGCATCTTTTATGATAGGTGCATGGAAAATGTTTTGCCCCCAGGTTGCAGTGCAGAACCCTTGTACACAGCAACCCCTGACATCTCAGAAGCACCTTTCGTGCAATGTTAACATGTAGCTACTGATTTGGACACCTTGCTTTTGAACATGCCTATTTTGATAGCTTTCTTAGCAGGATTGACAGCTAAGCTTTACAGAATATAAACTGAGAAAATTGCATGACATGCCTTCCTTCCTGACAGTTCTGGAGAAGACTGACACATTGTCACAGACGTTAGCTAAGCCCACCCATTTCCTGCTGGTAACCCAACAAGCACCATATAGGCTGTCATACCTGGCTCAGCAAAACAGATAATGGAAAAATTCTCATTACCTGAGATTAGCGAGTTAGCCGGACGCCGGCTAAATGACGGAAAACACAAGTGAGGCAATGCCCAGGGAAGGGGTTGAGGGGGGATGTTGGGAAAGGAGTTTTTAGCTCACACGCTCTAGGGCCTCTGTCATACTATTGGGCATGTCGGCTGTGTGTCCCGGGTCTTTAGCAGTGCGACGTGCGTGTCTGTGTGGGGTGCTGGCTGCTGACAAAGCGCCCCCGGGTATTTAGTGCTGCCGTCCCGCTGAGTGAAACCTAATTGAGAGACGGTGAGAGCGAGCGACATGCTGACTGCAGGGCCCCCACGCTGTGCTCTCTCTTTCTCTCCCTCTCTCTCACTTTCTCTCCTCTCTCTCATTCCCGCTCTCTCTCACATCAACTCCCCCCACCCCCTCCCCCATCACTGTTCTCCCTCATCTCTCGGGCCGGAGTGAGCCAACAGCCTCCGCGTTCTCCCGCTGACAACATCATTAATTAAAAGGGGAATAAAACAATAATAAAGAAATCACATATCCCCCCCGAGGGACCACTTGTGACAGGCGCCGATCGTGACGGCGTCGCCTGAAAGCGAGCGTGCTTTTCTGGACTGGAGTCCCGACGACGAAGAAGAGAGGCAAACACAGAGCGAGGCTTGCTGTCGATGAGTGCAGTTGTTTTTCATCCCAGTCGAGACGCAGACAATCCCGTATTTAATGTCTGTTTGTATATTAAGTAAAAACATACCACCATGGTGATTAGAAAAGCATTAGTAAAATTCTAAGGAAACCCAAAAGGCTGTCTTAGTTGTTGTTGAGACAAGTTCCATAGTTGGGGAGTTTAACTTTTTGTGCTTAATGTTCCTCTGTCTCCAACACCTCCTCTGCTAATACCACCTCTGCTATCAGCCTCATCTTCCCCATTACCTTAAATGCCCAGACCCCTCCCCTTTCAGCCGTCCCCCCTTCCCCTCATCTGCACACCTCATGCACGCTCGCGCCACCCGGGGTGCACTTGTGGAGGTTGCGGAACTTCATCCGGCGCATTAATTGCTTCTGAAAACCGTCTGCGAATAAATAAGGCAATGTGTCCCCCGCACGCATTCTTCAATCATACCTCTTCCATTCTCACTGCTCTGTCTCCTCACTTCCTCCGCCTTCACGCCGCCCCCTCTCAAAACTGTCAGGACCTATCCCGTTTTATCCCTCTACAGCGGGATCTGTTGCATTTCCTGCTGAAGCACATCACCTCTCTGAGCAACTATGCGCCAGAAATTTCAGCTCGGCAGCGTTTCAATGCTTACATTGATATCTGTCAGTAAAGAGTCATTCAGCATCATATGATCTTCTCATTTTGAAGTGACTTGAAGCTGTACAAGTGCACTGCAATGCTTACTACAGGGGGCAGCCCATAGCCTCATGGGTAAGGTGCTTGACTGGGACCCAGAGGGTTGGTGGCTGTTGAGCCATGGAGCAAGGCCCCCTACCCCAAACTGTCCCTGATTTATTCCAATCAACTGTAAGTCACTTTGGGTAAAAGCATCAGCTAAACAACAGTAATGTACTGCACAAAAATGTCCTGATGTCCAACAACTCCCAACCCCGAAACTTTAAATGCTGCCATTACTGGTGTTCTTGAAAAATCAGGTCGAAAAAACAGAAGCACCATCTGTTCTCCATGTTAAAAGGAACAAAATACAATGTGTTGCATTGGATGAATAATTATGTTGTCAACAGCCTAAGCTTTGATAGCATATTTTGATATTATTTTTTTTTTTGCATATTCAATGGTAATGAATGAGAGAAGTTGGAGGGAGGGCAAAAGGACAGAATTATTACCTGTGGCTTTACCAAGATGGGAGAAAAGTTAATTAATGCAGAGGTCATGATTGGATGATGTTTCCAACAGAACCGCTAAAACCCTGCGGACGATGAGGAAGCCCACATACCAATTTGAAAGAAATGTTAACCCGGGAACATTAATTGCTTAATGATGAATAAAAGCAGGTATATATCATTTGAATTTGCCCTCAGGCAGTAGGACAGAGAAAGTATGTCCCATATCTCTGTCTTTAATTGTAATAGAACTGGGTTAGACTGATATCCTTAAAGGTTCACTGAGGCCACGAACCCTTTGACTCATTCTTGTCTCGGAAAGCTGCTTATTTTTACTTTATGCATTCTGTGATACCCACTGGGTTGAGAAAAAAAGCTGTGAATGAATACCTTTTGATATTTGTCAACATCCAACAAAATAAAACACCATAACTAATGCTAATGTGCAGTGGCCCATTGTATATTTATGCAGAAGCACAATCCCTGTTTCAGAAGTTTTGTCAGTGTGAAAGAGCTTTCAGTCAAACCCTGCCTCCCAACAGAAGAGGGACTGATGTAGGGCTCTAGCAGAAAATGACCTTCGTGTGTGTGTGTGACACAGTGCAATGGTTTCTGTATGTATATGTGTGTGTATAAATGCTTTCATGTTTATGTGTGTGTGTGTGTGCGCATGAGTGTGTGTGTGAGTGTGTGTGAATGTGGCTAGCAATTGATAGTTTCATCTAGAGTCCATCTCGACTGATGATCAAATAAATGATTCAATTGTTCAGCCTAAAGGATGGTTGCATTAACGATTTGGTGTTGAACAACAAATTATATTTCTAATAAACCTAATTACAATGAAAAGAAAAGCTATTCACAATTAAAGAGGCCATCAATGTTATCATTATTTATTCTGGGGAAAAGGTATTGAGAATGTCATTAAGGTGAGCGGTGCTGCAGTTTTTACAAATGAAAGGGTATTTGAACTCAAGTGTAAGGCCCGTGTGTCATTGCATATTAAAATAAAGACTATGAAAGTCTCTTTCACATACGCACACTAAAAGAATGATAACTGCCCCTTTCTTAAGTGACCTCTTTCTCACACACCCCCACCCCTCAGTGTCCACCTCCACATTTGACTCTCTCCCTCTAATTTGAGAGAATGTGGAATTTAAGGGACATGCTTGATCAAATTTTGAAGGTTGCTTGGTCCTACTTTCCAATAAACGGCCTTTATAACTGTGTTATTACATTGTACTCACAGTGGTAGGTATTTGGTATGCATACATGCATATATATACATATATATATATATATATATATATATATTGGAATGACATAATGCTATTTGAGATTGAAGTGAACAGCAGTGTATACCACATACAGCTTTTCTTCTCAGTTACCTGCATAACAGTACATTAAGTTGATACTTGAACCTCACTGTCACTGTTTCTGTACCATCGTGTTGGCAGCCTCTGTTGTTACCTGACAGGCTGCTTTTAAATAACCATGTCATGTAAACACAACTCAATCCTAACAGATTTCTTTTAGTTAAAAAAACACCACTGACGAACTCAGAAATTATTGTGTTATTACACATGATGCACTGAATGGTTGTGTCTTTATAACTTCTGAAATTCAGAAACATACATTCCACATAAAAAGTTATTAATCTATTTCTCTATTCAACCAACCATATACTTTTTATACAGTAGTAAAGTATTGAGTTTGCCAAATTATTGATATAAAAATTCACCCATTTATAATGTCCCTTCCAAAAACGCATTCCACAGAAACGACCAGAGGAGTATTGTAAAGCAATGCCACCCATATTTACCTACATTTACTGCATGACTTTGCCTGTTGTTCCTTCATCTTCCCATCTCAACAGAATTTGGTCTATAAGTATGTATGTGTGAGACCTATTTATTCAATTGCGGCCAATGTCAGTAGAAAATCAATGCAATAAAGGTCTTTTGATGAATGTATCAAAGTGTTTACAAACAGTCCAGTCATTTTTTGAATTCTCAACAAATCATACTTTTTTTTTTCCCTCTTGTATCTTATAAAGTAATGGTTATATGAAAAAGAAATATATTTTCTGTTCAGGGCTGTATATCTGCATGGTTTGGTTATAAGAAATAATAATAGCACATATAATAGCTCCATACAATATTAATGTAATTAGTGACAATACATGTAGTGGTAACTGAAAATAAACTAATTTCAGTCATTATTAGTAGTAGTCAAAACCTGTGGTGATGGCTTGGCAATGATAACACTGTGCTGTTGTGGATCAGTAGAAGTACGTGTAATTCGTGACATGTGGTGTAAATAACAAATGTGCTTTGATTGGATAGCGCTACCTCACAGGGCTCATTGATCTGGAGGGGTTATGGTCTTCTCTCGTGGGCGTAACTACGTTAATCATCCTTTTCAACAAGACTAAAGCGCAGTTCAGATGTGCTGCAAAAACTACATTTATACACACAATTACAGCAAATCATCTTTGGCTGAAGCTTTAGATTTTGTTTGTAAGAAATCTCATTTCCAAAACTGTAGAATCAGTTCTCCCAGCCATTCCATACGGAACTGATATTCAAAATCACCTCTAACACATAAAGTATCTTTATATATTTAATATTTTAGCACTCCTAAGGTCTTAATGTTAAGTATCAAACAGCATTCCTTTACAATACTTGTATTATTAGTTTATCATATATGGACAGTGCACAATAATAAACACTATTTGCATTATTTATGCCGTATGCTGCATACTCGGTTTTCAAGTGAAGGGTATTAAATTATGAACATTTTCTCACACATAGATTCATATTCAGATTACACATCCACTCTTCTCAGGAGTTGTGGTTTTGATTTGATGCTGTATTCGAAGAACCCTAATGAGAGGTGCAATGGCAGGAAGAAGAAACGCTAATGAAGCACTTCTTCGGAATGTCACTTCATTAGTTTCTGTAAAATATAGTCAAAACTTTAGCTGCAACCTTGCACTGTTTTGATATCTATGACATGGTGTGCAGACAGATTTTAGGATTAGTGTTTTTGAGAACGTATGCAGACTATGCCTAGTATATGTAAATACCTTGGCCTTTTCAGTGGGAAATGATTTTCATTAGGGCCATACTCATACCAGTAAAGCCTTTTGAGGGTGCATTCACAGTATTGGTTTCTACTGCACTCTGGAAATGAAGCCCCCGCAGTCACAATTTTAAGTGCCAGCCAGCTAATTCATTCTCTTTTACCCTTTTATTCATGATCTGAACTTCAAAGTTCAATGCTCTAATAGCAAGATATAGTTTAAAATATAGTTACGTGTGTGTGCAATGCAATATATGAAAGTAAGACACATATTTTTAGAGCTGGATATAACACCGGCGATTCGATGTTGCATATCGAGTGAGGTAACGACTTAATCCAAAGGTATAGCTGTAGTGTAGCTATAATATGCCTGCAGCTCAGTTCTTCAACCACCATGGTGACCCCTCTACCGCTTTTCTGATCGCTCACCTTGCTGGACGAAGGAGCCGTAGACGAACCACATGGAGTTGTAGAGGGTGGTGGAAGAGACTGAGCCCATGGGTAGGCGAGGGGGGTTGAGCCAGTTGAGTAGGTACACCAGGATGCCCACCAATAGCACAGTGCCAGCGATGCAGGCCCACAGCGAGAGGTCGAAGGGCGCCAGGCAGGCGAACATGTCCACGGTGCGCTCGGCCTTCCGGAGCAGCACGCCCACCGAGTAGTCCATGTAGCGCGTGGTGAAGTCCACCACGCTCTCCCGCTCCGGCGTGATGGTCAGCGCCGACAGGCCAACATCCGCTCTCTGAAGGGAACACAGAGGAGGGAGGGAGGGAGGGAGAGTGGGAGGAGGTGAGACGCTCAGTTTGCTGGCGCTGCTCCGACGCGTCAACAGCCATGAGGGGCAGACAAGGACAGTCGACCCAACTTTCATTTGCAAAAAACCCTTTGCCTCAGAGCAATCTGCTTCTCAAACTCAAAGAGCACCACTGCCTTGCAATATGTGAAGCTTTTTTTTTTATTCCTCTTTTTCTTTGGCCTTTTAAAAGGCACCTTGGGGCACACTCTAAAAATCACTAGTTCACCTTACAGTTATAATTTCAAGTGTATATCTAATTGGTGCTTGAAATTCATTTTAAGCTCTCTGGCAAAAAAAAAAAGTCTAAATGAATTTGAAAATGAAGCATTTAGCTGTACACCTACAATGCATACAGCAAGCCAGTGCACCTCACAGGTCTTTTATAATAAATTCTCAGCGAGTTCAACCATTTGAATTTCCTGTTTTTTTCCCCCTTATTCAACCAACCAATATGCCATTTTAACTCAAGAGTAATTAAGCTAATTCACACACTGTTACCAATTTGATCTGCCTGTTCTGCTACTCTTGTCTCCTCCCATGATGAATACTGCAGCTCGTCCGTTGTTTTGAGGACAGACATCAGGCGTTTTCTGCACATTACAGTAAGCAGCAAAACGGATGGGGAAATCAGATTTTAAAAAGGTAACTAAAAGAAAACAAGTTTTTATTTTTAAAACACTGCGTCACTGAGGGTGAGGGAGTGTGGGGGCTGTGAAGCTCCCTGAAAATGTGTGGCTCAGACAGCACAATGACATGCTTCTGGAGAATTCTCTGCGAGGCTTTGGTGGTGCGTCATCGAACAAGCGTGGGAGTCAACAACCTGCTTCAGGAAATAGGCTTCTGGAAAGCATTGTGTTGACATAGACCTCTTGCTCTGTAAGTGGTTGTGGGTGCTCTGCATTTGAAATGAGTCCGTTTTCCTTGTGGCATGGTGCCACATGAGACCCTCATGCCGGACTTCTATTACACCTGACTGCTGCCCCAGGGGCACCTCAAGACCCCAGCGACCTCTTGGAGCATGAGTCGCCCTGTCAAGTCAGACACAGCCAACCTGTGAATGGTCTTGGACCCCAAGGGGCTAAATCACTGCTCTTGGCACTGCCAAACATATAGCAGATGTGTGTGTGTATGTGTGTGTGTGTGTGTGTGTGTGTGTGTGTGTGTGTGTGTGTGTGTGTGTGTGTGTGTGTGTGTGTGTGTGTGTGTGTGTGTGTGTAAAATCCCCAGATAAGTTTCATGCTCTTCTTTTCTTGATTCATTTTCAAAGTCTCCTCCTGCTTGTTTTGAACTGCAATCACAAAATTGATGATGACAATTTACATTTTTCACTCATCTGGACAAAAACTGTATATGAGCAAATTCCCAACCCTTAACTAAAGCGCTTGAGCTTTGTACACGCAGCATTAATGGTAATCAGAATTTGAGTGGCTTCCCCAAGCATAGCCACCACAGCTGGGAACATCTGGTCATAGGCCCCGAAAAATAATGATTTCATAAATTGGCACCAACCTATCACTAGCAAATTGGTTTTCTGTGAGGCTTAAGGAACAAAAAAATAAATAGTCGGCGAGAGTAACTTCATAGTGTACGAATCACTGATGTTACTTTACCCCCACACAATTAATTCACAGCTGACTAAATCGGCTAATTTCACGGTCTGGTAAGGAAACAAAATGCTTAAACGGGCAGAAATTGTCACTTACACAGCATATGAAAAATATGTTGGGACGGAGAATTCCCAGCATGCTCTGTGAGAGCTGGGAGACACCAGTGGGTGTGTGGTGAACGTGCCAATTCCCTGCTCGCCGGACAGCCACTGATGCCATTGCGGTACCTCAAAGGCTCGCAGCTGAGGACACAAAGTGCTGCTTAACTGCCTGGAGTTGATCTCATTATCAATTAGGAATGCATGCAACCAAAGAATTTTTACACCTTCAAATTAGTAATAGGATACATGTAAAATGAATCAATGTGTATTAGACTGGGGTGTTGCCTCGGCTCAAATATGCATGTGACTAAAATAATGACATCCTCTGGGGTTCGTGAGAATCTCAGAACAGGTCCTGCTGGAATAGGGGCCATTAGGAAAAGCAGGGGTTCGCACCTGCTGCATTAGAGGAGTGTGTGTGTGTGTGTGTGCACGTGTGTGTGTGCGCGTGCGCTTGTCTGTGTGCATTAAGCTATTCCAGTGTGCTTTACTGATGAAGGAGAGGGAGAAACTACAAAGAGAGCCTTTCAACACATCCCCTTCAGCTCTGCACTTGTGAAATGTATTCCTGTGAAGGCTTTTATTTTCAAAAAAAATGAAAAACATGACCTTGGCATTCTCATTTTTTATTACTCTAAATATCCTTGAACTCTGCAAAAAAAAATATATGAACAGCATTGCCTCAAAAAAAATTAATACACACATTTCAACAGAATTTCAACTGTCTGAGGTTTTAAAAAATGATAATAGCTGCATTAGGAGATTGAGCAGTGGGGAAACAATGTGAGAATCCTCTGGGAGAGGAAAATGAATGGAAGTAAGGGTTGGATTGTGTTTTTCTCTTTTTTTCAGGGCCACTGCCATCTCTCTGGACCCGGAGATAAGCTATAACTGTTGTGCATATTCCCCTAGCTGTGCACATGTTAAGAAGTAGATTTCCAATAGTGATAGCGGTAGGTGATTGAGCCGCGTCGGGAAAGTATATAACGAGTTCTGGAATGAAAAAAACAGCGAGGGGTGGAGTGTAATGGTCCTGAAAATGCTCTGCTGACCTCCAGCTGTTTAAAGCTCTCACTTTCACCGCTACACTATAGAGGTGGGAAACACTCTCATGTTGGCTGTCTTGTCTCTTGCTGTATGATTATCAGGGTATAGACTGTATAGATTTTTCAGTGTTTCAGAGTAAAATGTTCTGTGAACCAGAGATAAGACAATGAGCAAATTCTGTGTTGATTTGAATATTTTATCAGTGTAAGATGTGGTACAGGCTTAGATTAGTAGTGTCCCAAGATCTGGGTCAAATACTTTCCTTAAAGTACTGTAATCCTTTAGACACCAGGAATTCTTGTACTGAATTTTTTCATCAATTCTCTCCCCTTTTTTGCCCAATTGAACTCAACCAAATTAGCTGCTCTCCTGCATGTGACCCCGTCTCTGTGGATGTGGGAGGGGGGAGCCAAAGACATGTGACTTTGCTCATTTCCACACTGCAGACTTCACCGATTGCATACTTCCTATGTTGTTTGAGGATCACAATGTCAGTGTACACAGCTTATGCATCTGTGTATGCATGGTTGACAAAGGCTGCAAGAGAATGATGAGACCATCAAATTAACCAGCTTAACCCGCACCGATTAACCAGAGAGGCTGGGAAAGGTTGTCTTGCCAACACGGCCATGGCCAGTAATGGCGTGGCTGAGTTTCAATCACCCAGTCAAAACCCCAGACTATTTTTAAAAGAAATATCTGGGCCTTCAGGGAAGTTAACAGAATAAAGGCACCTGTTCATTGGTCCCACAGCAGGGTGTTCAAGTCCCAGCCATACCATTATCAGCTATGCCCTGAGGTCTGCGTTGGCCAAATAGCAATTGGTTCAGCCATGTTGAGGAAGGTCAATCCAGTTAAAATCTTTAGTCTCATCCATTTAACGGCCTCCGCTGGTCTGCGAGGTGCCTGCAACTCTGCGATCAAGGACATCCACAGTGCGTCATGCTCATCGCATGACAACTGACTGGTGGAGCTGAAGAACAGCAGTTATTAACACCAAAAACACAAAACTATCTATTTTAAGAATGGTCAGAATAAAACTTGACACAACAAAGCAGTTGATACAATTGCACATTTCAGCCATTAATATATTTTACCATTCTCATGGACCTGTGTGAGTGTTTTCAAATATTACTGGCAGCAGACATTTACTGATTTCTTGAAATCACACCATATGCTTCATGGTAGTATTGTGTAGAGTACTAGAATGTGTAGAGTACTACACAATACTACCATGGTGTTTTTAGGGCTTATTATTTGTATTGCATAAGAAATTATCTTTGTGTCATACTATAAACACAGATCACATATACAGATGTGATTGTTGTACGAATAGGATACATGTGTCAACTACTAATCTTTTTCCTTTTGAAGTGGGGGTCCTCAGCCATTGGGTGGTCATCGTATAGGCCTTCAGATGCTTTACCATAGATGAAATGAAGGATGGAATTAGGTTTTATGGACCCTGATAGGGTGGAGCTAAACTCAGTTATCAATCACTGGTTCAAATCATTGACTCACTGATACTATATGGTAGGCCCTTCCATTTTTAGTTCAATGAAACCTTGTCCTCCCTCCCCCATCACTACGTACATTGGCTTCATTATGCATTTTTATGGGATGTACATTAAATGCCATAAATAAGCTCTCATACAAGATGTAAAGCAGCTCTTGTTGAGATTGCAATACATAGATAAATATAGCCAATTCCTTCAATTTATGGCCATTGATTTGATGTGAATGGTGGCTACAAACCATGGCAGGATTCTACCAGCATTTCCTTTCAAGTAGTTCAAATAATTCTTTGTAAAATCAAACAGTTTTACAATCAGCCAGATAGGAGAAACGCTGACCTTCACTGGATACAAAAGGAGCTGTAAAAATGTTGCCATTTTTGGCCTTGTGTATTCACTGATAAATGATCACTACGCATCTCATAGACTGGGCGAATTAGCAATGCACAGAGCTCCAAATAAACAGACAGTTCATTCACTGTACAGAAGCATTGCGGTGTATACTGTGGTGTTATTACTCTTTCATCTTACTGTACAATTAAATTTTACTTGTTGCCTCTAATTATTTCCAGGTATTCTACATTATATTCTAATTATATCCACTTATATACATTGTTGTTTAAGCATCGTGTGGAAATGTTGGCTTCTATCTATCTATCTATCTATCTATCTATCTATCTATCTATCTATCTATCTATCTATCTATCTATCGATCTATCTACTTGTGTGTGTGTGTGTGTGTTTGTGTGTGATTGTACCCATACATAAATGCATATATATTGCTGTTTCCATGGTTCATCCATTCTTAGAAATATCAGTTGTCAGCATAACTCATATTCTTGTGTTAAAGATCATTAAATACTAATGTGCTTAATGTTAGCACCAATTCAGATCTCACATACAAATGATCCAGGCTCTTCTCACACCCACTCAAAGCGCTAAGAAAAGCAAGGAGGAGAACAGCAACCATAGCACAGCTATCATATTGTGCTTTCTGCACCAGTCCAAAATACAATGCTATGCTCTTAACCAGTGATGTTTGATCAACGCATCATCTTTTTTTGGTTCCTATGAGCATTAGACTGGTTTGACTGAAAAGTTGCTGAGTACATTTGATCGAATCTACCCCTTGGCGTGTACCTCTTATAAGTCAAGACAGTATGCGACAATGTAACAATGTCTCTCACCTTAAAGACCAGCTCTCCAATCAGTCCGTTCCACACCCCGTCTGGCTGTTGGCTTCCGTACTTGTGGTCTGGTGCCACATAGATCTCGTACTTGAAGCCAAGGTAATTGGAGAGAGCGTCCAGCACGTCGATGGAGAATCCCTGGTATTTCTTTGGCTTTCCGAGGACGTTCTCCGACACCATCACGAACGGCTCCTCCTGCAGGGGCAGAACCAGAATGTTAGGGAGCAGTCTACACGCTGAAAGGGTAGGGACTCACGAAAACCAGGCTAGTAAGGACAGGGACCTCATGAAATAAAAATAGAACTCAGTAATGCACTTTGATACTGATACTGTTGCAAAATAGTTTTCTTTGTTATTGTTTCATTGTCATTTGGCCTCTAGAAACTGTACAATCATTCACCTTAAAGATATAATAAGGTACTTCACACCTCTAAAAGCTAGGAGACAAAGTACATCAACAACCTAATTTAAAATATAACATTGTCTGTCCCTCCCCCTTCTCTGTAAAGATTTTGACTAGGTTTAACTGCTGACCCCAGGTCAGTACATAACTCTATGATAGCGAAAGATTTTTAAAAGGTAGCAGTTATGCTTCCCATCAACTAAACTGGGAACTGGATTGAGAAAAAAATAAAGTTTTCATGTTGCCTTACTGAGAGAAACACAGATTCATAATTACAAATGAGGAATGGGGGAGGATGAAATGAATAGTTTACTACAGTTTGACGATCTGAAAAAATTGCTAGCAAAACATTTTACTCAGCGAGTACGATTCTGTTTACTTAGTTTGCTAGTAAACTGATTTGTAGTTCTATATCCATACTCGACTGAAATTGCACCATACCACATGACTGCATGTAGCCAATAAGAACTTTAACATGCATGACGTAGATTACATAATAAAGTGAATTGACCATCAATTCATTGGCTTGATTAAATGCACAATTCACTCAACTTTAATTTTTTAGCAGTGTCGCTAGCAGCTAGCGCTAATGACCGCAGCAAACGACAGCACGTCCAAAGGGCTCTTATGTCAACTAAAAATGCTGGAGGATACTTTATTGTACATATGCTGCTTTTATAACAAATGAAAGATTCAAAAGTTAAAATGAAATTTGATGAAATATTACCTAAAACCAGCCTCAAATGTGCACCAAGCATTTCATATTATCCAAGCTAAGACAAGTGTCATGATATGTCACACAAAATAATACCACAATACTCAAATGTATTGATTTTTTTCTTTTACCAAGAGTAAACGACAGTCTCATTCAAAACCGGATGGTTGGGAACTGCTCACAAACCTAGCATTTACTAAAGATCGTCCTGAAAATACCAGTCTAAGGCCATTACATACCATTTTAAACACAGACAGTGAGTTCAGCCATAAGCCCTGCAGCACTTTATGTCACATGCGCCACGGTTAAATGACTGATGAAATAGCCTTGGTCCAAATGGAAACATTATTTTCCTAAAAATGTCCTCTGAAGGTAATATATAGCACATGGTTTAGTAAAGGATCATTCAGCACAATCTGCCGGCTGCTCTAGGACCAACTACAAACCTCCCCAACAGCCACATGAAAACACACAGCAGTAATAAAGCATCTCAAAACGCCATTGGTGGCAAATGGATGCTAATCACAGTTAAGAATCTGTTCCAACTGGCTAAATCTAGTTTACAATACCATTAAACCGTTATTGAACACTAAGCTACCTATAATGTATATGGTCAATATTATCTAAAGTGAATGTACAACAATTTAACTTGCCATACATGTAGCCTACTTCATAAATCAAATTAATTAGCCACTGGTAATGTATTGTAAATAATATAGCTTTATTTATCATCGTGCCACAAGCTGGGACTGTCCGAACAGAATGTTGTTCATAATACTGACAGCTTACAGGTGTAAATATAGAAAATATTTTCATATATGAACATAAGAAAAAATAGGAAATTATAGCTGTTAAATGCTGTTATTGCACTGTACCGTGTGCATGTAAATATGCTCGTACAGCTTTCCTTACAGAGATGCCATCTTCACACACACACACCCCAATTTTTGTCTCACGCAGCAGGTCTCAGTTCATTGATGAGAAAACATTATGATACACTGAGGGATTCGACTCCGTCTGTCAGAATTGACGTCTCACAGCTGGAGAAACAGAACATTGAAGTTGAGTGCTGAGACATTTTTTCCCCTAACAGTGAACCTGAGGACATGCTGTGACTATCAAAGCATGAATTAGTGGCTCCACATGAGCATATAAGTGGTGTTATACAGTAAATGATACAAACCAACCTGTCTGCCTTTTTTGAACATGTTAGCACTTTACATTTAGGATATACTGTATTTACATGCAATTATTTTGCAACTTACTCTATATTCATCTGGCTGAGGATTAGGAATATAGGCAAAATTAAATAAAATGTATATATCCAAAAAGACATATAGATATCCAAAAATACAGAGTCGCTCAAACTGTCCTTGATAAAGGAAACAAACACAAACGATTCCTCTGATGGTAGTGTAGTCATCCCTGTCCCAACACTACAGAAAGGCCTCAAGCCACGACAATGAGCAAGATTATCATAAGGGAACATCTGTCTATAGCATGACAATATCATACACAAATCTTGTTTAACATTCATACCATACGTTCCTCTATCTCCCTACAGCGCAATAGATGACTGGTCTACATGAGGTTTGCTTGATAAACCGTCACTAGGAAAACTGGGCCGGCTGCTGTAAGGTCGTTATGTATGACAGTGAGATCCCATGAAGCCCAATGGGAAGAGCCAGCTCAGAGCCCTGTGCTTGGTGCATGGTTCGTTTTTACATAGTGGCCGGGATGTCCTTAATTAGAAGTTGTGTGTCATGCTGAACTTCCACCTTTATTACCTCCATGTGCCTAGGGGGTTCTGGATATCCATATAAATAGTTTTCTAATATCCAAATAGCTGTCGTGCTCTGATACCTGGTACTGATAAGTGTTCCTGTCTACACTGATATAATGTTTGTCTGCAAATGTGTAAAATCTTGTGTATGCATGTGTTTGTGTGTGTGTGTATGTGTATGTTTGTGTGTGGGAGGGAGGGAAAGATGGAGAGAGAAAGCAGTAAGAAAATTGAGCAAAGGGTGGCACTGCAACGCTTATGCATGTACACTGTAGAATATCAGAGTTCTAGAAAACTGGAAAGTTCTAGGAAACTGGTTAAAAATGTATGTAAACCCAGAAGAAGATTCTAATTGTGCATTATTAATTTCAAATAAGGATGCAAAAAGGGTGAATATTAAACCAAAATGCTTTCATAGTTTCAACATACTTTCATGATAAAAGGAAATACAAATGGACTTGTAAATGTAGCATCAACTTAGTGTGTTTCAAGGGACACGTTCAAACCCTAGCCTTGTAAAGTCTTGCTTAATGAAGTTCAACTAGGGGGCAATTTCACCAAAATCTTATGTAAACTGTAAATATTTTTGATGCATTAAAAAACCTTATTTTTTTAATTACTACAATTATGTGATTAAAATGCTTTTTAGTAACTTGTAATTGTGGTTAAAAATATTTTTATCAGTGTGGCTAAAAATCATTTATAAGCTTATAACTGAATTACAATTTTGTCAGCTTTATTGTAGTGGGAAAACATCTTCTGTCCCTTAATGTTTTTTTTTATTGTGGATATTGCTCACAGTCCAAGAGTGACACTGCATATTAGACATTAAAATAAATGCCGAAAATGTTCTGAATTTGAAAATTCAGTATTCACATGTGTCTGAACTGCTGTCATTTTTATGAAGTTTATTTCTAAGTCAACTTTATGCCAATATTGACAGCTCTACTCCTACCATAATTTGCGCTTGAGGGGGAAAGCAGAGGGTTCACAGCATGATCAATAAAAATAATAGCACCTACCTGTTTCTGGAAGCCACAATAAAACACATATATATTTTTTTAATGTGTTTTTTAATGCATCAGAAACCATCTGCTTAATGACTGCGGCTTTCCCTCACTTAACCAATAAGTCTTATTTTTCGATCTAGCACTTTTCTTGGTTAATAGCTTTTCACTGTCTGAAATATACACAAAGTATTTTCTTTTTCTATTTCAAGTTACACATTGTATTGTATCCGTTTATGAGAGAAAGACATTCATGCTTTTGCAAGTATCAGCTACTGATATACCTGTGAATTTAGGGCTGTGTGCCTGTGGTAGTTGACAGGAATACCTGCTGCTGGGTTAACTGTTGGTAGCAATAAAACAATACTAGCCTGTTTAGAGATAAAGAAAACATTATGTATGTAATTTCAAACAACAAAGTGTTTAAATTGAGTCTCTGGGTGACTCACACAGAATACATTCGCTTAGGAAAAAGATGTGAGCCTTGCAACTGGATGTTCGAATTCCAGTAGCACCATAACTGGCTTTAACACGAGGCTCACTTCGGTGAGGCAAGAACTGGCCCAGCCTCACAGGGTTAAAATAAGCGTTAGACCAGTTAAATTTGTTAAACTCATCACCCTTTAGCGGCCACTCCTGGTGAGCCAGGTGCCTGTAGATGCATGAACCACATGTGTGCTGGTTTCGTTACCCTCTGTTGGCATAGGCAGAATGTGATTGGTGAGTATTTAATTGTCCTGAGAATCAGAAGAATCACATGTAATTGCTGCCTCTCAAAAAAAAAAAAAACTGTAAATTGTATTCTGACATCACTTTGCAGGAGTGTACATAAAACATCTAATTGAGAATGGGTCAGAGAGTGAAGGATAGGGTGGGAAGAGAGAAGAAAAGAGAGAGGGGAGTGGGGGCAGGGGGCACTAGGAGAACAAAAACATCAGTGAAGCTCGCAATCTCTGTATACTGAGTACTTCCTTGGAAAAATACAAAGGTAAGACTAAATTAGCCTGTTTGCTCCTGGCTATTATAATGAACAAGGTACTTAAATTCAAGATCCATACAAAAGCAAACCAAGGAGTGAGTCCTTTTAGTCTGCTGCTCCCGGAATTCATTAACCAGGCGACTCATAATAGTATAAACAGCAAACAGGAACGAGCCTCTGAGCCAACCAAACTATAAATCAAACAAAGATTTCATATCAAAAAAGCTGGGGCATTATGCGAAGCGAAATTATGGGGCAGAATAAACTTCTTGGTTGATTTATTATTGTTATTGTATATGGGATCAGAATATCTTGTCCCTGTCAGAGATTGATAGTTGCAGTAACTCCATCCCCGAAAAAGAGGCTCGGCATTTGCAACTTAGCCCTTGAGTCAGGGCGCTGGAGAATTTGATGGCGTCTGAGAATGTGAGACAGCAAGGACTGCCACATATTTGTGTTATTGCATTGTTCTTTTCTGTTATGTGTTTGCCATAACAATGAAGGGAATTTGAACAAGAATTCCAAGCTGAAAGGAGAGAGAGGGAGGAGAGAGAGAGAGAGAGAGAGAGACAGAGAGAGAGAAAGAGAGAGAGAGAGAGAGAGAGAGAGAGAGAGAATAGATGTGTCCATGTCATGGTCAATCCTTGCATGGATGGTGACTGATAGAGGGCTGGGGCGGGGTCTTTTTCTCATACTGTAATAAACACAAATGCAATATGTGTTCTGAAAACTGATTCATACCTTCACATTACTCTGAAAATAGCTTGGGGAAAATGACCTCATTTACTGGCAGAAGGACATACAGCGGTACTGACTGCAGATAGTCATGGCAATATACAATGGCAAAAAGCAGGCAACCTGTGCACTGTGCAAAACTATTATCTGTGAACTACAATAGAAGCACAGGAGCATTATCCTCATTATTATGCTAATGATAATAATAATCAACATCATCACCATCATCATCATAATCAAAATAATAATCATAATAATTCATGAAACAGTATTGTTAGCATCAGTATAAACATTATTTTGTAAAAGAAAATTTCTTGAGTTTCATTTTGTTGGTGTGCAGTTAGTGCCACTGTTACTGCTGGGCCTGTAACTATATCAGTCTCCATTGGTTTAAGGCCATGTGTGACCTTTGAAACTGGAGCGAGACAGAGAGAGAGGGGAGAGAGAGAGAGAGAGAGGGGGAGGGGGAGGGAGAGAGAGAGAGAGAGAGAGAGAATAGATGAAGTAAGATGTATGGCACTGGCAACAGATTTGCCACACACTTTGAAAAATAAAATTGAAAAAACCTGAATGCCAAGAGAAAATGGGTGCCAGGGCAGACAATGTCCTGAGTGGCTGCCGAGAAGGAAGTGAGGGTGAGCGGAGAGTTTTGCGCGCTTGGAGAGAGTTCCACATGTGAGCAGTGGATATGAGAGTGCAAGCTGGGGCAACCTGAGCGGATCAGACAGAGTTCTGAGAGAGAGTACGGCTGAATAAACGTGTCATACAGCGACATGGGGATTCAGGCACATGAGAAAAGTTTTTTTTTTTTCTAATTTTATGCTCTTTTGACTCTTGGCATTAATATGATGCCAACAACACTGAGGTGGACTTTCTCCTTAACTGTGAAAAATATGAAAAATAAAGAAAAATATTTTATTACCATTGGAAAATCATTCACCCAGTCAGACGAAATGGAAAAAAAACTACAGAAAAATGAAAAAAAAAACTGTTTTTCTACAGCAGGGACAGATACGGCTACTGGCAGTCTAGTGCATTGCAGCCTGGGAAAATGCTGCTAACAGTGATCCATCATGTCCCCCTAGATGAACAAAGATATTAATGTCTTCATTGATCAACACTATTATTTACAACATTTTGTTATCTTTCTGATTATTAGTGTCATTATTATTAATTGTGATTGTGTTATTGCATTTTTGTTTAAACAAATGGTTTGCGTTGTTGCATTAATGTGTAATCATGCTAGTAAATCATATCGGAATAAGAGATATGAGAGAGAGAGAGAGAGAGAGAGAGAGACAATGCAGTGTCATTTTTGGATGTGCTAAAAGATGCTAGCGGCAGTAGCATGTTTTAGCATCTAACTGACAGTGAGACCTCTCAAGTACCATGTTCACACATCATTCCCACCCTCCAGACCTGCCGACAGAAAGCAAGTGAAGAGAGAGGGAGACAGGAAAAATGGAGAGAGGACAGAGAAAGACAGAAGAGAGAGAGAGAGAGTCAGAAAGAGATATGCAATTCCCTCAATTCCTGAGTGAAGATGGGGTCCGTGTTCACGGCATTGTTATGGACTATCTAAAACGGTGTCGGTGAGCCACACAAAAACCCTAGAATTTATTTTTCACATTTTCTTTCATAAATCCCTATTGATGACTGAAGTGTTTCTGGGAATATGTCAGACCGATTTATTACGGAGGGGGCGTTATTGACTGCGCGCTGTGTGCACATTAAGCCAGTGCTTTCTAATCCTCGCCGGCCCCCGTCGCTCAATAAGCTATTAGTGTGAGAGTGGACACGCATGCCAAGTCCCACTGCGGCCTCAAGGCGCCATCCATCAGCCTCTCCAGCTCCCCCCACGCCCCCACCCACCCCAAACCCCGCCACCCCCGATATCCCGCCGCACCGCCATATCCACTGCTCTCCCCCTGCTCCTCCTGCCTCAGGCTGACGACACTCAATCCACCCGGGCCTGTCCTGGTCCGTCCCCCGCTGGCCGCCGCATGGGCACGCAAGCCCACCTGTAGCCGGGCGATGCTCCTCGGCGGAGCCCTCATCCGTCACCGCCGTTTTGCCTCGCCGGGGGGAGGGACGAGGGGGCCGTCACAGAGGTATTTCCCTGCGCAGTGGCGCAGGTCGCATTGATTACCGCCTCATTATCTGCCCATTCCTTCCAGACAACTGCGCATGCAGAGATTCAAATTAACCCGGAGCGCCACAGAAAAATCTCAGATCGATACCAGGCGTGGAGCACTGCAGACGTGCTAGCGCAGCTAGATCCTTTATAACTGCGAGCTGCAGACTTGGGCTATGTGCTCGGCGGGTGCAGAGGCTGGATAGTGAATGAGTGGGTGTCTGTATGTGGCGTTCAAGTGTTACAAACCTCCTCTCCACTGCATTGTCTTCATGTATCACCAGGATGTGTGAGTGTGTGTGTGTGTGTGTGTGTGTTTGTGGGTGGTTAATATTTCTAAGTGTTAAATTTCCCTTTTGTCTGACTGTAAATAACATGCTAACAGACCTTAGTTGTCACCTCTCGCAGTGTTGACAGTGTTCAATGGGGGGGGGGGGTAATGGTGCAACACCGGGCCTTGAGGCGGGGGCGCCAATCGCTTGCAGCCTCTCTGTCTGGAGCTCATTTTCACAAGCCTGAGAGGAGCCGGGCGAGGAAAATCAGAACCTGCAGCCCTCTCCTTGCATCCCTCCCCTTGAAGATACCGGACACGCCAGGCAGGCCGCGGCCGGAACCGGCGGATCTGCACTAAACGGCCTGCACCGTGGAGCTAAACTGCAATCCAGTGGCCTGGGGAGTTTTTCGCCAGAGACCTGGTGAGGATGCCGGCTCTCATTTCTCCCACCCAGAGGTTTGATTTGAAAAGCTCCATACCCCACCGTTCAGAGCGCTCTGATTCCCCAAACATATGCGCTGCTGCTGGGGCTTCGGAGGCCGTGCTGGCACGTACGCACAGGAATCGCCTCCCTTATTTTAAGTGTTTTTTAAAATAACATTTGAGCTGGAAATGCCAATTTTACACTCAGCTACATCACTGCCAAAAAGTCCTCTTTGCAGAGGCAGTAAATCAATGGCTGACTTGTGCCACTGTGGGCTTTAAATAACACTCTGGTGGAGGTATTATCCAGGAGCTCGCTACAAGTCCCTATCATCCTCAGAGCATATGGCTCAGAGTGGCGAACGCGCTCTGCGCACGGCCCGCTGGGTTCCGCACGGCTCGTCTCCGCGGACGCACGCCGCACGGAGCCCAAACCTGCGCACAGAACAGTCTGCGACAAACAGTCGCTCTTCAAACACAGTGAAACGCAGGTAACCTTTCACTAAAAAAGAAATAATAAAAATCTCTTCTCAATGCGGCTAGCACCCCTTGAAGCAGCAACTGTGTGCAACTGTCCCACAATGCACTGCCAGTTGTACCACACAGCCCACGCTCGGTGCGGCAGACATTGCAACGCCCACGCAGGAGGTCCTCTGAAAGAAAGCACAGCGGTCTGACCGCACAGAAAACTACTGCGTCTTCCCTCGTGTGGCTGCTTGTAGCCGGAGGTCCGCAACACACAGGAGAGAGGGAGAGGCTCTCCTAGCACCTGTCTCATTTACCGTTCCCCGGCAACCGATGCTCACTCCCCTCCCACCTCACTCTCCCCTCTGCTCCCCCACCCCCCACAAGCTGCTGGGAGGGGTCCACCCCGGCCCCCTGCTGGCATTCCGGGAAAATGCGAGTGTTCCAAACGTTCCCACTGATCACTTTGACAGGAGCGAAAATCACAGAGAAAAAGAAAGAGAGCTGCAAAGTGGTGGTGTTTTCTTCTTCTCCTTCCATCGACTTCAAAGCTGGGATATGAAGAATTTAAACCGCTGAATCTTTAAAGCACTCCGGGGACTCACTCAAATCGGCGCTGGAGGCGAGATAACAAAACTCAAACCTCAATATACTTGAACTCCTTAGGTCTCAATTCAACCCCATCACCACCCCACCCCCCACTCCCCCCAAGTCACTTTTAACGAACCTCTAGACCGCTACAATGCAAGTAGTGCTGACGTCAAGGTGAGGGTTGGAGGGACAGGATGTGACATCAACTCACCAAAACAGTCACTACACGCAGAACCACGCCCCTCATGTTATTCTCCAGCTTCCTGTCAGTCAGCGTCCCATTCAGCCCATGGACTGGATCCCAGGTCCCCAGCTGCAAAAAAAAGGAAGCAAAAAATCCGGTTACAACCAGTTACAATGCCTCGTGATAATCTTCCGTTTCAGTTTTTAGCAGGGATTCAAACACAGGGCAGCCATTATTGTCAGCTCAAAAAACAACCCCGACAAGACAGCGCAAAAACAGCATCCTCTCTTTGATCAATTTGTTCCTGTCACTTTGTGGGCCGTGTCACTGTGCAGGCACTTAATGCAGCCCGCATTAGCGGTGTGATAGACATTTTGGAATGTCAGAAACAGACACGTCAGAAACCTTTCTTTGATTGATATTGTAAGATGCGTGGGGCTAGGATAAGACTCACTGCGGAGAGATACAGTGCAATGTGTGGCCCTGCTTGTCGTTCTGACTCAACTTTCGATGCCTCTGTTCTCCTTCATCTTTGGGAAACGAAGGCTCTGTTTGTGTAGTTATTTAGTGAGAGGCACTATTGCGCCAAAGGGCACCGCAGAGCAAACTTCACACAGAGCAGCTGTGTGCAGTGTTTTCATCTTCACAAACAACACGGCCCACGGTAGAACGAGGACCAGAAATATGATGTAAACAGAGCATTAAATGTCTTTTCAAACCGCCTTTCAAATCAATTCCATGACTTATAATAAATCACCCTGAATTACAAGCATATGGAATCTGTGGGTGATTATTAAAAAAATGTGATAAACAATTGGGCGGGAAAACCAACGACGAGGGCCTCGCGGAGGATAATAAAGACACATGGCAGTCCGTCCTTTTGTCCTTCCAATAATGAAAAAAATCCCCCGACTGTAACGATTTATAATCAGATCCACGGTCTCACCAAATAACATTCAATGTCATTGACGACACTATTATGCGATTCCAAGCCAGCGATTTGCATAAGATCTAGACTGGAATAAAAGCTTAAATCACGGAGTATGAGGAGATACGGTCATGCTAGGCAGGCTTTAAACACATCCAGAGAGCGTTTGTCTAGGCAGGTCAAGTGAAGGGGAAGCTTTTTGGTTGTGTTCGGACTGGGTCAATGTGCAAACGGGTCTTCAAAAGAGACAGAAGAGTGAGAGGGCGTGCATTTGAATGGGGAGGGAGGGGCCGAAGATGACTCTGAGGAGGAGCTCTGGGCCCAGGTTTGGATGCTTTCATTAACCACGTTGACAGCAGTGTTGTATTATTAAATCGCCTGCAGGTTGTGCTGTAGAGCCGGCTTGAGAAATGTGCTACCTGCCAAACCTCACGGACTAGAGGGGGACTCCCCTCCCCCGGCCCCCTTCCCCCACCTCCACGTCCTACAATCTCATGCCGGTGAAACTCTTTTTCTCACGGTTTGGAGGTATTCTAGAGGTGATGTTTTCACCTTTGGCGAATGTAGTCTTCCCAGCGTTTGCTGTGTTTGGGCTATAACCGAACCGCATTGAAGTCGTGAATTATTCATAACTGAGGTGTTGAAAATGAAATTTATTTCAATGTTTTTTTTCGCTTTATGACCTTGTTCTGTAATACTGCAACTCAATGTAAATTCCCCCTCATTTGCACCCATGTTTTCCTGCCTATTGCAAGTTCCGAAATTCAAGCAGTGGCCTTCCTTTCCAGCCACAGATGCGGACAGAAAGGCATGTGCTGGGACCAGCGGATCGATTGAAAATTCTCATTTAATGAGTTGCATTTTGGTTCACATTGGGTAATGATGTCAGTTGATCATAGCCCTAGCTGTTGTCAATAAGGCTCATTAAGAGTTCTTCTCTCTTAGAACACCAAGCCAGGACACATTTGTGGGCTATAGTTAAACAGCAGCCCCATCCCATTGAAGCTCTATTTTCCCATCTGCTTTCTAATGACACATGCTCTCCATAGTGTAAACTCTTTATCTGCAGTTCTTGCAACATGTGGTGGAGTTGCTTTTCGATAGAACCAACATATGGTTCATTAATCCCTTGATAATATACAAAAGACAAATAAACAAACAAACACACACACACAAACACACTGACAGACACAAGCAAACGCAAGCACAGACAGACACAAACCATACTATCTCAACAAAAACGTTTTCAAAATAAAATGATGAAAAACATGATTAATTAACATGTTCCACACCAGCTATTGAAAAAAACTGAGGCAAGGCTATGAAAACCTCCTTACCCTACATGACTCGCACACACAAAACAAGCACTGTGATGTTGTCCTATATTTCCACCATTCATATTTTATTGAGTAGAGTTATTCTGAGTAGATTTTAAGGCCTGCACTATAAACATGCTTGGTATAAGATGTAAGAGGCAGGATTTGAGAATGAAAAACAATAGGAAATGTGTTTAGTTCTGGCCACAAGCAGATTTCAGAGCACAAAGGATATAGCAGCCATAAATTATTTTTGCTGTATGGTCTACAGACAGAAATAATCACATCTGCACATCTTTACTGGTTGTTAACTTGAGTAAAAATTTTTGTTTAACTATATTAAGTGGAGACTACACTAATGGGAAAATGTAATAACACAAAGGGAATTGTGATGATATAATTGGAAAGAAGACTAAGTGATATACACACACACACACACAAGAAAAAAAATATACTTATACTGCATTGACAATAAGTCGATACAAATTAGTTAGCTCTGAGCACATTTGTATTGACTTATTGTACATTACTGACAATAGGTCAATACTAATGTATGGAGGGCACACTGCTTTGACTGGAGATCAAAACACCTGCATAGAGGCACATTTACATTATGCTAAAACAAATTCTATCAAAGGTTTGTATTGCGTATTTTATAGGATTTTTGGTACATTATATGGACTTTATGCCTTGTGGAGCCTCTGATGGAGGCTGTGAGTCAGGTTTCGGATTTCCTCGACGTTCATGATGTATGTTCGCTGGATTTCCCAGTGTGGAAATGCATGGATGAGGCCATTCTGTACTGCTGTTGATTTTGTAGCAATTCATCTGTTCAACTCTGCTGCTCTGCTACCTGAGGGAGCTAACATATTGCTATTTCTTATAGGGGCCAAGTCTGTGTTCCCATCCCTCTCCCTGTCACACGTCAAACACTATCAGCTTCTGCAGTGTGAAATGGCCGCCAATTTCGGACCCTCTGAGAGCGCCATTAATCCATATATTAATGGATTAATGGAGAGGTTGCAAATTGTAACTCCTATCTGATGAGTCAATCCAAAGTGGATTATAAATTCAAATTGGTTAAAAAAGGCCGCTGGGCTTCAATGTGCTTCTGAATTGATTTAGAGTCATCTTACTTTGATTGGAGACCCACAGTAGAAAATAGATAGAAAACTAATGTAAAGAATGGGTCCTGCAATGAAACCCTGTAATTAATGCTGTCTATAGAAATCTGTATTATACAGGCCCGGCACTCGCCACAGGAGCCACGGCAGCAAAATTGCTACAATCTGATGGAGATTCTCCTCTGGAGGAAAATGATTACAGGGGATTCATAAAAGTTAAATTTACTGCACACTGGTTGTGCTAAGCGCTCGTAAAATTTTAAGCACTCCTGATCGATAAAACATTATCCATCTAGCGATCCTTATCGATATGGGGAAAGGGCTAATGCAGTGGCCAACTGCATCCGCATGTCTCTCCCGCACCCCCCTCCAACCCCTCTTCTTCCCCACGGCTCGTCCATCCCCACGGGTGGTGACAATGGGTCAGAACCAGTTCAAAAAATACTGCCTAAATCAATTCCATCTACCCATATCACTCCAAACGCAAAAGCTAGGCAACACAAACAAGCACTGAGGCCGGATTTGTTTACAAGCCACCTCTACCAGCTCCATTCAAGCAAGGCGGACATTTGCACATGAATGTGAGCTGGTAACCTCGACAGAAACATTGTCTGAACATGTTTGTCAAGGAGCGTGGCTTTCGGGAGAAGAAAGGCCCTTTTTAGAATCAATTTTGCGAGCTGAATTTCAGATTCTACACCCTTGTTACCCACTAACAGGTAAGGTGAACTCCTTCCCTTCTGAATGGCATGCAAAAAAAAATCCAGGAGCAGCTGAGGGAGGCACAGTGGATGTCCTTATCTTCAGTGGGACAGATAAGGACTCATTTCCCACTGCCGAAATGAGGAGCCGTGTCTGGGTCTGCAATGCCATAGAGACGGCGGAATGGCGCTATTAGCATCCCATAATGCCTCTCTGAGCACAGTCCATTTCTTTTGTTCCGCATATCACCATCCCCTCTTGACATTTCAGCTTTTCATTGAAAAAAAAAAAAGCTTTCACCATTTCACGCCCTCATCCAGGAAGCTACCGTTTGCTAGTTGTGCCGTGATGCTGGTTGAGGTTTGGGCCCTTGCGGTTTGGACCCAGCCTGGTGCCTTGGGCCGTGGGCCAGCGGGATTGGGGTTGGCGCCTGCGACAAGCGGAGGCATTGATGTGGGATGACTCACATCTTCTCCGTTTCCTGTCGCAGTCCAAACTCTGCCTGCTCACAAGCAACAACACCAGCCACCGACGGCTTTGGCGAACGCCGTCTCCGCAGAGCGACACTACCATTGAGAAAACAACAAGGCCGGAGACACTGGGTAACAAGGCTCTGGTGGTGTGTAAACAGACAAGGACAGACTGCATCAGCACAACCATGTGTACCTCCTGTGCTTTCTCATCACTTTGTACACTGTGCTTCCATCCCTCCACAATCCCTGACTGAGTGATGTGCAGTAAGGCAGAGGAAGTTCCGGAGATGCACTGGTTAAATTATTGCAATGCAGATGCAATGTCTACAAGATCCACACACTTGCTGATTGCACGATTTGAAGCTCGGAGCCACTGTGTTGGGCGGCCCTGCTCAATGGAAACCCCCAGCAAGCACACACACACATGCCTGTGAACATACACAACAGGGCAAAACTCATTAATTCATACTACAATATCTTCCCCTAATAGTAGTGCGACATCATTTAATAACACGCATGATTAATCTGCTTTAAAATTGCACCAATGTTCATGGAACAGCAGTCTACCCAACAGCTATAGCACTGTGCCAATGTTACGTGCAGTGTTTTTGTGTTTTGTGCTTGATGTTTTTTATGTGACGCTGCCAGAGATATTCTCCCTAAGGGGACAATAAAGTACAGAGTGCAAGTAAAGTGGCTACTTGAGTTAGATCAGAAGGGCATCAGATCTACAGTAGTGTTAAGTGTTTCCTGTGTTTTGTCACCTACTTGGAGTGGCCAGTCATAGCTTTCCATGTCACAGCTGCAACTGTGCCCTATGCAGGGTGGATTGGGAGGGTAGGAGGGTAGTTTGACATGCCTGCTCTCTGACGAGTGAAATGTGACGATGGTTTCATTTCCAGTTTGAAATGCACCAGCTGAGCTGCCACTGGTGTCGGCAGCGGACTGCAGGTGCTGATCGACCAGAGGAGACACCATTGAGCGATGAGGTCAGGATACCCTCCCTATCCGGGTGGCGCAATGGTCAATTAGGCATCGCTCCTTCGCCGGAGCTGGCAAGAACTGGATTTGATCCGGCCCACGGGATGCATCACGGCACCACGTGCACCCGAAATAACGGGACAAGGCTGCACAGACACCGCATTTATCATTTCCGAAACGTCCCATCCCCTTCCCCCATAACGCCTGTCAGATCGTTACCAAGGTGTCATTTCCCCCCGGTGATGCTAACGATCGTGCTCACAATAAACTGCGCTTCGTTATTCTACGGGGAGCGGCATGCAGTGGAGCGGCACATGGCAGCAGCGGTAATGCATTCCTGGTGGCGCATGCAGGCTCCTGTCGATAGCGCGCAGCCCTGAGGGTTCTGTAAACACGGGCTCAAAGGTCAATGTGGGTTGCGGTTGAATCGACGGGACCGACACGCTGACGCAGCAGGATGGCGGTGCGGCCCCCGCACACGGCAGCGTGAGGAGCCACACGCCGAGGGAGCGAGTAATTACTGTACACACTGATACATCGAGACACCCCACTTCGATCCACGCCCTCTGGGAGCATCGCAGCATACATATTTTGAAAGCAATTGAACATATCGACCTACATGTGGGGCTATACATCCTGACATACGTACACAATGCTGCCCAGGGACCAAAGTAACGTACAAGATATAAAGAGATGCAGCAAACAAAAAAAAGGCCTTTCAAAAGCTTTCAGACTGCCATTTTTTCAACAGGACAGGGCACATATTCACACCCTTTTTCCTCACTATCAAATAAGATCAGGTCACACAAACCTTAAAAAACAAGGGTTATCTTCACAGCTGCATAACAGGTTTCTGACATCGCGCATCAACTACGACACCTCCACTACAGAGGCTGACGGTGAACTCATTAAGCTACAGGACATTCTCCCTTTTTAAAGAGGTGATTTGGACATCATGAACCAAGGAAATATTGAATGAAAGTGATGATACGGCTGGCAATAAGCATGATGCTGGAGGGAACTGTTTCAGCCTCAGAGCTCTTGGCAGGAGATCTGATGGTCATCTAACTCAACCTTGAGTGACAACGATCTGTTTGAGTGAAAGGACATAATGGTGAGCTATATTCCTTCTCCCCCACGTACACCCTGTGCTATGGGTGGCTTAAGCTCCACATCATGCCATGTTTGCATTATGCGCAGCGAACTGATTAAACTGATTTTCCCAGCAGGATATACAAACAAAGCCAGCGCTGTGTTTGCCATGCCAGAAATGAGTAGACAGATACCATAGAAGGTAAAAAAATGTTCTCTTGTTTCACTCTGTTCCAAAGCAGCCTTTTTTTTCCACTTTCCTCGGACGATCGCCAAAGTGTGACTGTCTTCGTGAAAGTCTGTCTATCAAAGCTGCGCACCTCATGCGGTCTGACGCAGTGCCTCTCTGGCCCCCGCAGAGCTTTCTCCCACATTAACACAGCCCACCTGACATGCTCGCACATTTCCCTCACAAACACCAACCACACGCTGTGTGAAATTAGTCTACACCTCGCACCAGCACCCGACAGAAAACCTGAAGAAAGACTTTTTCTACCTTTACTGAAATCAGCAAGAGGCAAGAGAGTAAGTGCTCTCGCTCACAGAAATCAATACAGACCACACTAAGGAGACACAATACCAGCTGATGGTGGGTCCACTGCATAGAAGACAAAATGGCAGCCCCACACACTTTTATACAAAGAGGCAGTGGTGGCTTTGGAATAAGATTTCGACCAGTGGTTCATAGCAAAAATCGACTGGCTGAATAAAATGCAAACAATCAGACCGATCAGACTTAGAACTAAAAAAAAAAAAACACTGTCTGTATCCATTCTTCCTTCCTGACAACTCAAGAATGAGAAGTCTGTTTTCCAATGGACTCTGATGCTATAATCTGTTTTAACCGTCGCAAAAAAAAAACCTCTTTGAATGTGTGTACACGCATCCTGCAACAGTTAAAACTGATTTTTCAGTGAAATGACAGGAGCCTATTGGTTTCTAACTCTTACATCACTGCTCTAAAAGCAGACAACTTAACGGGATGTAGGCTGCAAATAAAGCCGATCTCAAATCCACGCTGGTCTCATTAAAATGAAGAAGTGTTTGATACGGCTGGTCTCATTGAGGGTCCTGCTCCATCATTGACATTCTGTTATCATTCTGATTAATGGCAAATTGTTCCGTTGCATCAGTCTGAGGGGATGAGAAAAGTCTTATTCAGCTGCACTTAATGAAGCACAGCATCTGGGGAGAGAATCCATAAAGAGCAAAATCAGACCTTGTTGCAAATGATTTCTGCTTCTGTCTTTCTGTCAACTAATCAGAGACATGCAAAATTGCTCATTACAGATAGCCCTTTCACCTTTTTCCCTCTAAACGGTAACAGAGACAGAACATTTACCATCCGATTAGGATTCCTGTTTATTTTTGGGCGTGTATTTCAGACGGTCAGAAGTACTCAGCTTTGAATTTGCTGCCACTATCTCTTGACACTTCTGGAGGAATTCCATCTAGGCCTGGAGCTCCCCTGAATCGGATTGTTTTAATAGCTTTTTCAAGTTCTTCCGCCCTTATTGGCAAACTCATTTCCTTTTGTATCGGCTGTTGTTTGCGCTGTTGTAATGTGTTGTGACAGGCATCCCCATTTTGGTTCGGTAAGTTTGCAAAGTGCTCTCTATCTAGGGATTAACGATATCCCATCTGTCTATGAGACGTTTGGCACCAGCCGCACTCTTAACAGGTGCAATCGTATTGGTTTGGGGGCCATATACATCGTTTAGGGCATTGTTCTTGCCCTGCAAGTCATTTGATATGGCCAGAGCATCTATTTCATTCACTTTGTTCTTCTACCAGCTGTCCTTCATCTCCTAAGTATAGTACGGCAGGCGTGACTTGACTGTTTTATACTCTTCTTCAGATACTGCTGCATTAGCCCACAGATATATAAGGCAGTCTCTTAACATTAACGTGGGGAGTGATCTTGCAAGCTGTTAGCACTTCGTCATTGCATCCAGGGTGATCAGATGCTATATGTTCAATGCTATATGTTCAAGCGTTTGTTTTATGTTTTTCTATGTCATCCATGTTACGGTTATCCTTTATTTGCTGGGTAGGTTAATATTCCATGAAAACAGGTTGTGATGTTGGGAGTCCTATATGAACCAATGACCTATCGAATTTCTGATTTCAGCATTTTTTCTGGAGCTGAAAGTTTTTTTCCGGCGGAGCAGCAGGAGTGCTCTGTGTCTGGTTATGGAGCCTCGGAGGAAGCATACACTTTTAATGAAGAAGAGAACTGTACTGCAGAGCATGACTCGGGTCTTAAGAGTCATTTTCATGTTGCTTTGCCTGGTGACGATGTAATTCCCGGAGGTGCTAGTGCTTAGACTGTGGGAGGTTCCATGTAAAATAGTGTTTCTCTGGGTGGAAAAAAATGGATTCTGGTAATGGCAAGCTGCCGCTGAGTGCAAATGAATTCAAAGGCTGAGGAAAAAATCCTTATCCTGTATGACTTTTGGCCCTGCCGAAAATGGTCAAACTGAACACCAACAACAAAAACAAACTGTGAGTTTTGTTGGAATGCTAACAATACCAAGAATGGGTTTGCCGGCCAATAGGTTGCCATATATTGGTGGCCTTGGTGAAAGCGTTGAAGTCTTCTCTTGACCCATCTGTATGCAGCATCATTCCGGCAATAAACACTTTAGGCTGTGATAAATCATTGTTTGGTGGGAAGTATCCCTGATGAATGAGAGATGGCCTGATAGATTCCTGGGTAGTGAGGTTAGCCTGTCGGCAAGATTGATTCTGATGGCAAACGCTGGTCGCCCGTCACATCTTTCACCAGTCGTTTTCCAGACCAAAAGATACTGTGAGTTTTCTCTCAAACCTTTCCCCTGCCCCTTCACTCCAGCCCCTCGCAAGGACGCTTTATCAATATCAAAGACATCTAACTCATTGGCACCAGCTGCAGTCCCCCGTTCTGGTTGGTCTGAGTTTTCATTATCTAAAAAAGTCTGAACGTTCCAGGTTGCCAAAGTCATTTTTTATGCTTTTTTTCCATGCCACTAGAGAGACGGCCCAGAAAGAAGAATAGTGAAAGTCAAAAGCACTTTGTGCAGAAAAAAGGAGAGCTTATAAACAGCTTTCACCCTTTCCACTTGAAAAAGGGACTCCCCAAGCTATCTTTGCAGCAGAGAATATCTAATGAAAAGATGGATATTGACGCAAATTTTCAGAGACGTCTTAGACAACAGGTCTGCTAAATGAACTGGCTAAATGATACTGCTCTGATCAATCTTAAAATGCAGTAGATTAGCTAAAAATCTTTTCACATTTTCAATTATTCATCAACGGAAACAAAACTGTCAGACGTTTTTTTTCCTGTTTGTCAGGATTCACCGTTTCTCATCAGTGTGCATTCCTGTGTTTGTGTGTGCATGTGTGGGCGGGTGTATGCATGTGTGGGCGGGTGTATGCATGTGTGCATGCATGAGTATTGTTGAAGCTGAACATAACAGTAACAATTCCACCTCAACAAAAAACTTTTTCAATAAAAAATACAGTTACTAATTATTATATTAAATGAGCCAGACACAAAGGACCAGCCACTTACTGTTGTCATAAACACAGAATCTGAATCTGGTCTGCCATGACCAGATTGTGTGACTTTTACGGGAATATATCATTTCATTATTTGTCTTTAATGTTATGGAGCTTTTTGATCTGCCGTTTTCTTTACAAAAGCCCATACGCACACGGCAGTGATTTCA
The DNA here is from genome assembly GCA_022829145.1 of Albula goreensis. Taxonomy (NCBI): domain Eukaryota; kingdom Metazoa; phylum Chordata; class Actinopteri; order Albuliformes; family Albulidae; genus Albula; species Albula goreensis. Next base: position 8,494,983 of record CM040744.1, read on the forward strand.
TATGAGCATATAGTACACTGATGATGTGATGAAATGCCGATGCCGAGTTTGATTCACCACTGGAAAACATTTTTATACATTATCCCATTAGACTGCCATTACATATATTATAATACTACCCAATCTTGCACAACAATACTAGCCAACACTGATAACAATTTATTTAACATGAAGACCATTCCTTTGAGACTGAAACACAGGACTGTCATTGGATGCATGTCCTATGACTAGCCACTACCAACACATATTATTTTTGAAATAAGCAGACCTGAGCCGTTGATATTAATGCTCAAAGTAGATATTGACTAATAGGGAGAACTGATCATTGTGGGACTGGACAGTTTTTCATTAAGCGATTGGCAGTAAAATGAAGAAGGAGAGGGGAAACAGAAACTAACTCAAGCCTGTAGCTTTATTATGCAGCAGTGTCAAGCTGTATTTCTCTTTACTTCAGTTAGATCAGAAGGACTGAGAGTCTCTGGCACTGAAAAGTAGCAAACTTTCAGTTCTGCATAAGTATGGGGGGGCTGTGCCTCTCTAAGAAGGTGGAACCCCTGCTTTTCTGATAAGCTCATTTATTGTGCCCACGAGAGCTCTCCTGAAAAATGAGTTGCCTATCAATGTTTCTCCAATTGACTTTTACAATATGAGGATAGGGATAATATAAGATAAGATAAAAGACTTGCACGTGATTTGAAAGACAATTTGTACCAGGAATGTGTAGTCTGTATAAAAAGGATTCATACAAATGCAAATTTTGATATTTCACCATCAGATTGCTTTTTATATTCACCTCCTCATTTAACACCTTCACGTAACATTTGTTTAAAAAGAAAAAAAAAACATCTCAGGTAGCAGACCATGCTGGAGTGCTTGTCACTGGAATAATAAAGAGCCATGTGTCTCCATCATTGAGTGTAACACATGAACATAGATAATATGTTTCAATAATTCCAAATGTTTACAATTTCTTAAGACCATACCTTGACATATACCACACTGTGACCTATGTACCATGAAGCATATTGAATCGTGAGTTTGTCTATCATCTCAACTTTAATAGCCAACTTTATATGTTTTCAATAGACTTTAGCTTCTGTGTCACTTGTATTGAATTCATAAGAATCAAGCCCAATAGGGTCCAGATCTTTGTCTGTTGAGTATTTCTGGTCAAGTGGACACTGTGTCCTTGCTGATGCAGAATAAAGAGGTCCAAAGAAAAGAGTTCCATTAACTTCCCTGTTGCAGGGAAGCACAACAACTGTAATTCGGGTTCAGTTGGGCTCACCTGTGTTGAAAACCCAGAAACATTTATTAACATGACCCCTTAGGCAAAGTCACAAGATTACTTAATGGACAGTTTTTTTCCCATTAGATCAAATACACAAGGAAATTAAAATTCTGGGGTGCAATTATGCAGACTAATAAAATTGTCTCAATTAGTCAAGATAGATTTCATGATGAACATTTTTTAATGAAAAAAAAATTTAATTAATAACAGTCGAAATAAATTCAATTAAGTTTCCATTCAAAGAGAATTAAATTCAATCTGACCACATTCCACATTACTGGAATGATTGAATTGAGCACGTGCGGTCTTTGAAAGTGGCGTGCATATGAATAAAGAATTGTGTGGAAGGAAGCAAATATTTTTTTTTTCCAACCAAGCAACCTTTCTAGAGGTTCATGATCAGAACGAGGGATTTGGAGAATTTCCATTGGTAGGTGCTTGGTGGAGATGTAAGCTAAGGGTGGCTGAGGTTGACGTTCTTTACAAAGATATGGAGCGCATGAATTTTTCATCACAACAGACATTAATGTCAGACGGCATAGAGCTTATCTGCACAATGAATGTACATACGGAAATATATGTCAGAGTTTATACAAGCTTACCTATGGGGGAAGAAGCTTGTATGCATGAATGTGTGTGTGTGTGTCTGTATGTGTGTCTGTGTGTGCGTGTGTGTATGTGTGTGTTCCTTGCCCATCTGTACTCTTGCATACTGAAGAACAGGGGACTCATCTACGCTTTGGAAGTGACTGATGGAAAATGTGCAGCTCTGGGAGAGAGGAGTGGCTTTCAGCTGGAGGAGCTGCTCATCCACTCCTTGGTGCTTTTAATTGGGTCTGAGCACAGCCATTAGGGGAACAATATCTGGCTTTGATTAGAGGGCAGCGCGGTATTACAGGGCGGCTCATCAGCTCTGTGACTGGTTTGTGGAGTCGGGGGAGAGAGAGGCACTCCCGATGAAACGCTGACAGGGGAGTGTGTTCCCTGGATCGCATGCCTTCCAGCAATACAGGCAGGGAGGAACCGGCTTCAAACGCAGCCCTGTTTCATATTTCAAGAGGAGTGAGCTGAAGCTTAAGGATGTCTGTCAGTAATGGCAGCAGAGAGAGAGAGAGAGAGACACGGGCGGGGGTGTTACCTTACCGGGGAATTTGACTAGTTTTGCTCTGCGAGTTTTCTTTTTGAGGTTATGCAGAATAAAGAGTTCGGGGAACGGAGATGCTAGGATGACACAGGGGAAGGCGGGCGGGGGTTTGAGGAAAAGAATAGAGCAGGTCAGAAGAAGAAAAAAAAACCTGTTTGTGGGAAAAAAAGGCTGGGACCATCTGTCGTGAGCCAAGGAAGGCTGAGCATGAGAACAGGCTGAAAGAGAAAAGATGCTGGATTGCTAGCTTGTTAGCTGAAACCGCACCACTTAATAATTTAAAACCGGGTTGTCAAGTGCACTTCCTCAGAGATGCTGTGGTGTGTGTAGCACCTCTATTTATTTGCCCCATATCCCACCCAGAAGGGCCACATAATCTCCTGCAAGGCCAGCAACCCCGGAATTTCTGCAGTCTATAATTGGCCCAAAAGGCAAGTTTTTTACAAAGGGACCCACTCTCAACATATAGATGAAGTACTCCTACACAGAAAATCTCTCTCCAACCAATGAATAATACATTAACATATGAAGATTATCAGAATATATAACTAAAAAGAATACATGTTATAAGTACATCAAGCATAATCAGGGTAATGGATGCCAATATTCTTCCCATAGGTGTTGATATATTTTGTATGATCTTTTGCCGTTTATGTGCCGGGCCACATGGGGACGGTGTGGCCTAGAGATCAGAGCACTTTTTCAATCCACTGAAATATATGCGTTCCAGTGTAGATGCTGTGAGTGGTTTGCAGTTTACGTTTTTATGGCCTTGTTGAAAAACGGACCCCCTGGGCTACATGTCACAGCCCCCTGCTTGAGAGTAAGGAAGAGCAGCAGTGTCTGTCCGATTAGAACTGCTCTGGAAGATTTCTGACACCTTTCATGTCTGAACCTCAAAACTCACTTCAAAATGGACCCTCTCCGCCCCACCCGACCTCTCCCTTCAACACACACACACACACACACACACACACACACACACACACACACACACACACACACACACACACACACACACACACACACACACACACACACACTACCACCCCCGCCCCAACTGTCCTTCTCTGCTGTCTGTCAGCTCCAGCCAAGCAAACATGTTCACGCTGCTCCCTTAATCACAACACTTTGCATTTGTCACAGTTACACCTTCGCATGACCTGCGGTGCATCATGGGAATCCAGAACGACACAAGCCGAGTTTCAGAAGACCCGCCCACCAGTTCCCCACAGGCCAGCAGAGCCAGCGACATGAGCTGGGAGGCCGGGAGCGGTAGACTGGGGACGGCGGCAGGAGGAGAGGGGGAGGCTCTGGGAACTCGGGAGATGCTAATCCTTTCGGCGGAGGAACATAGGAAGAAATGAGCTGTGCTGATCCACAGGCGTGAAGCAAGGAGCAGAACCGCCAGGTGTAATCCTGGGTTTACATGCTGTAATTCAGCTCTGACCTGCAGGAGAATGGCGTTTGTTGAAATGTGGGGGCGAACTTGGAAGGAGCGTCATATGGGGTTGGGGGTCTGTGAGGGGGGTGGAGGGTTGAGCGGTGATAGAGCGATTCCACAATTTAAGCTTCACTGCCATAATCACCTTGTATGTGACACTAACCACACAGCTGCAGCTAGTGAATGACATCCATTTCTTTCAAATTATGGGTTCATGAAATCTACTCTTGCAAACATAATTAACCAATTCTGTGTGTTACAGCGTGACTGAATATCAAACACTTGCTTGTTGTTGTCCCTGAGCAGATCAAATGAAGCGCACTGTCAGCATTGCTTGAAAATTTTGATTTCTTGTGATAATGAATATTCACTTCACAAAAGGTATCCATCAACCACCAGGTGGCGATATTAATTATTATCAAACTGTTACCACGGATTTTGAATATAACAGAAAATATATTGAAGCTGAAAATATAATTAGTTTTTGCAATATCCTATTTTACAATAACAAGTACATGAACACATCACAGCGACCAAATAAACTGAATCTATAAGGCATAAAAATAGATGCCACTTTTTGCAGATATCCAGCTGTGATCACTGGTCTCACACAAGGCTATGAGTAACCCACTCTAAATTGGCGATAAATTGGAGTAACTGGCAGAACCTGCTGCTACTGCAGCATTGTAGAGCCATCATTAGAGCAGCATCAATAAGTGATGACGCACACAACTGCACAGAACAGCACAGAACCGCACAGCCTCTCTCTCCCTCGTGAGAAGTGCTGTTTCTACACGGCTCAGTTTAACCCTAACATCGTCCTGTCCTCTCACTCCACCGCCGTCCGACAAGTACCAAAGCAACATCAAAAATGAATGAATCAACCCCTGCCAAAAATGTTTTGATTTTCACCGCAGTGGAGTTGCACCTCCGGATAAAATGGAAATCGCTCTTGCGCGCACATAAATCGGCCCAGCGTGCCAGAATGAATTTTGACATGGCTAAACATTTGAAGGCTTCCATACTTTGCAAGTGGACTGAAAAATGTAGCGCTCGCTGTGATGCAAGGCGGTGGGGGAGCAGGGGGACGGGCCATTTGGGGCGGGGGGGCATTTGTTTGTCACTGCGGCTCTTCACAGCCTTGTGGGCACGAGGCTACACTTTTCAGTTCCATGGATGGCATTGGTAACATGGTTGTGATGTATGCAAATCTCTGCTAAATATGGGAGCGTTGAAAAGTCATGAGGGCTAACTGCCTAGGGCAAGTATGTGCTCCTTTCTGCGACTAATTCAGATTACTGCTCTGACATTCCCATGGGGAATTATACACGGATGTCCCCCTTTCCCACACTTTGGGGGCAAGTAGATTGTTCCGCTTGGTCGAGTGTGCCGGAAGTGCTTCCATGTCCCATCCTGCAGCTCAAATCAGTTCGGCTGAGCACGTTTCAGCTCATTTAAATCCACCCCCTTCCCCCCTCCCCCCCGAATGACCCTGCACAGCCTCTGTGCTCACCTGTGGGGTTTTTTACTTATCAATGTGCGTGACATGATAGGCTATGATAGGCTAACATTTCCCAGCACATTTTAATACCATTATTTTGGCTGTTAAGCAAAACAAAATGAAAACCCTCATTCTATTAAATTAATAACTCCAATCTAGAGCCATCAATACTCGGGGGGTGTTACAAAATTCTGTTATAATGCTCGTACAGGAATTGCTTTCTTGACTGTTTTTATTGCAATATTAAAATGTGCAAAGTAGTGAAGTAAATTAGTTCCACAAATGCAAAAATTTCCTGGGGGAGGAAGCCCTCAATTCAACCCAATCCCCCTCCCCCAACACTAAAACAGGCACAAAAACTGTTTTAAGTGAATAATTTCCCATAGTTTTAAAAACTTTGAAAGTGATGACAAATGAATTCAATATGACAAATACAATGACAGCCTGTCTTCTTCTGTATCTGTTACATACCACAGATGTTTTCACCTAAACATAAGGAAACATATTTCTTTTGAAATGATGTTCCTTTTGAATTTCTAACCACTTGATGCAGGCATATCCCAACCAGTAACCAAGAGCGGTGTTTTTGATGCTATGCTAAAAGCACCGCATCGTTCAGTGAATGATGACACACAACAAAAGGAAGAGAAAACAGAGAAAATGTCTGATGTTGTTTAGTGCTCACAGCAATTATATTTGCACACCTTGTCTCTGAAACTAAAGTACACAAAATATGTATGTATATATTATATTTCTTGGATGTTTACAAGTAAGACCCACCAGCTTGTAAGGTTGTAATTCAAAAGAGAAGGTAAATTCACTTTAATCTGTTTATGTCTCATAATATGGTGGTTAGTGCATTTGAGGGCATACAGTGTGGTTGTTGCATACAGTCTCACCACATATAATAAGGAAGACCAGGATTGACTGTTACAATTTTTACTTCTGAGTTCATTACTCTGCTCTTTTTTGTGCTGGGCCTTTCAAAAATTGAGACAAAGTACCCACATATGTATGCTTCAGAATGATATTACCTCAATACCTCCCATGCTAATAGAGAGTGTTAAAATGAATCTCAAATGCACCAAGTGAAATGTTACAGTCTACCCCACACCCAGGGATAGTTGTAGCAGTACCTGAAGTTAAATGTAACAAGTAGCTGAAAGTTCAGAAACTCAGCACAGACAATGTAACTGATGCGAAAAATCGAGCAGCATACCTTATCATACTAAACTGCCGACAGGCTGTGCTGGTGTGCAGTCACACATGCCCCGATTTGAGCATTTTCACAATGCTCTCAGTCTTCCTCTGAATTTATCTATGTTTGTCTTTGGACCGAAACAAAAAGTTAATTTGGAACAACAGTCATACCAAATGTCATCATTGTACTGACTCACTTCTGTCTCTCATTTGCTAACCTCATAAGGAGATAATCCATCATTATAGATCAGCTGCCTCCATTAGAAAGCCTCTCCTCCAGCTCATCAGTGAACACACTACTGGCACCGCTGTGGCCAACGCAGAGCAGCGCACTGGACCCTTTCTCCTGCAGCTGCTGTAATGTTTTATAGTATCTGCAAAGAGTTATAAAACATAACAAATACCATAACTCTTTGTCTGAGATCACACAGACCCACCCTGTACAGCCTCATATTATTTTAGAGAATATCTGCAGGCACTCCCTTCTCAATTTTTCGCTTCCATTGTGTGGCATGCCATAAAACGCAAGAAAATACAAGGAACAACCTTAATCATAATTAGGGGATAGTTGTTAAACTTTTAAAATCATTTTACAATTGTCCCTAAACCTGTCACCCATGTTATAGCGGTCTGCTGTAGCATGACGATATGCTTGAAATGCACGTTTATGAAATGCATTTAATATAAGCTGAAAGACTGATGTTTATTCAAATAAAAGTTTTACAATTTCAGCTAGACCACGAGAATGACAAGACAAAAATATATGTGGTCAGGAAAATTGACTTTCTTACCTCAGAATCAGTTTTTTGAGTATAAACCTGACAGTGTTGCTCACAGGTGTATGTAACTCTACATATGAGCTCAGGTAGGAAGTGGGCCTGTACACTAATGATTACATGATTCTGGCTTACTCCTGTTGGGAGAAACTGAAAGTGTTACAACTGCCCCGTGTTACAATCAACATACTGAGTGGGTGTCTGCCACTCTATTGGCAGAAAAAGAAAATGAGAAATGATACTTTCCCCTGTGGACATGAACAAATGGAGAGTTCTTGAGTATTTCAAAACAGCTATTTTCAGCTTCGCAATTACCCAGAACATTGCATACAATAGCCAATCACTTGTTAGATCTAACAAGGACAAAGACTTCATTTTTCGCTCAGTTTTGAACAGGGCAAAGCGAACAAGCTATGTATATTGAGAAAACCAATGAATTTATTGTTACAATTAATTAGCATTTTTTTTTCATCAAGGTTTTAGTTTATTATTACTGTATAGCATTGGATGTGATATTTAGTATATGAATAATAAATATTCATATGAATAAAAAATGTAATCTCTTCTTGAACCTGACCTCATTTTTTTAACCCCTGGTGAACTGAGCCATGTACTAAATATTTCTGACATGTGTGCATATAATCATGTGTGCATACACACTACACACACACACACACACACACACACACACACACATGTGCGTATGTGTGTGTGCGCGTGCATGTGCATGTGTGTGTGTGGATACATACTGGTACATATAAATGGACTCTATAGTCTGTAAGGTTAGTGAAGTGAAGCACAGTGCCGGAGAGGCAAATTGTGACTTCAGACACTATAACATAATGTACCTGTAAATAATGAAGTGCTCTGGTGTGACTCGACTAAATAAAAAAATGAGAGCTCCACTCAGGGATTTCCATTTTCAAGCTCTGAGAAACAGTTAGGAAGAGGTTGCCCGGGAAGCGTTAGTATTTATTTATGTTGTTTTCCTTTGTTTCGTCGGGTACTATCTTTGGGAGCATTTTGCTGAGTGCCACGGTGTTCCAGGTCTCTGATGGGAATTGCTAAATCTGTTTGACTCCAGGTGAATCGCAGGGAGGGGGGTTAGTTTCACTCAGAACAAATTGCTGCACATGGGATTGAACAGTGTCCCACAGCCTCTCCTTCTCCATTGGCAGGGGTAAGGCAAGGCTACACGTGGGGGATCGATCTTTCTCCTCTCACCGCTCTCTCTAACAACCTATAGCAGCTTGAGTCTGCAAAACTGCAGGGATGAGACAGACAACAAAATCCCACATTAGGTGATTGACAGTGCAGCTTTTCACCCCAAAACTTCTCTACCAATTCCATCATCTCCATCTGTCACTGAAGCCTTTTGCCTACTTGAGACATACCAATACCCAACTCTGCCAAACCGCCCATCTCAGCTCTCATTTGTATAGCCTCAGACATCCAATTAGCGGGCTTATCTACTGCTCACAACAGAGCAGGTGACTAGCCAGTGTATGTGCCATAGCTAACCACTCCATTCCCGATACCTGTGCATGCAAGTATAATAAGCAGTGCATGAGTGTTATGCAAAGGTAAAGGCTTCAGAAAAGAGATAAGAGTACTTTTTATCCCTTCTCATTTTACAGCTGCACTGACAGAACTCAAAAAAGAGAGAAAGTGACACAAAATAGCATGGAAAGGGACAGGACATAGTGGGGAAAAAAAATCACAATCACAACTGCACGATGGAAGCGATGGCCATCTCCCATGCCACTGTCCGAGCTATCCAAGCTTTTAACAACATTTTAATAACAACCGTGTCACACCAACAAAGAAAATGTCTTCCTGACCCATGGAAAATTGACAGAGTCTGTAGCCGAAAATGAAGAGCACAAGGCATTTAACACATTGGATATCTGCTGGGAGTTGTCTAGGAGATGTGCTAAGAGAAGCTCTGAAGCAGGACAAATCAATGAGTCTCTCTCTCCCCTGCCTTCCCTAAAGGCAAAAAGATAGCTTCTATAAAAGAACATCTGAATCTACCTAATGGAATGGAAAATTGGGGGAAATGGGGATCTTTACCCCAGGGGGTCTCCTTTCCACAGACTGGTTTTCACGTATTAAACACAGACTCTTACAACCTTAACTTAAAGCAGCACGGGAAACATCCGTATGCTACATTTATTTAAAAAGGTTCCGGTGACATCGGCACTCTCCAAATGACAATTAAACCCTGGTGAAGAGTCCCATTGGCCCAGTGGAAACACCTCTGCAATCATGCTCCCGTCTTCCCAATGCTCTCCCCCTGTCTCTCTCTCTATCCTCTTCAGACTCTCACTATCTTTTTCTACCACTATCCTGTTAGTCCCCAAAAGGAAAAAAGGCTTTTTGCCATGCCCCTGTCCAAATACCTAAGGGCATACACAACACAGACTATAGGGGGTCCTGTAGTGAATATATTTGAACCCGCCCCTAACCCACCTCTAGGGCTATGGATCTACATTGTAGCTCCATTGAGTATTCTCATTACTTTCTAGTACTACACTGAGGCTTAAGTACCTTTATCTCCAGCTACTAATTATTCCACACATCTACCTCCAACTCCACAGTGAGAGGCCCATGTCTATATTCAACTCCACAATGAGTCTTGCATCTATGTCCAGCTCTACAGTGAGGCCCATGTCTTTATTCAACTTCATATTGAGCTCCACAGTGAGGCCCATGTCTATATTCAGCTTCATACTGAACTCTACAGTGAGGCCCATGTCTTTATTCAACTTCATATTGAGCTCCACAGTGAGGCCCATGTCTATATTCAGCTTCATACTGAACTCCACAGAGAGGCCCATGTCTTTATTCAACTTCATATTGAGAGTGAGGCCCATGTCTATAATTTATTCAGCCCATGTCTTTATTCAGCTTCATACTGAACTCTACACTGAGGCCAATGTCTTTATTCAGCTTCATATTGAGCTCCACAGTGAGGCCCATCTCTATATTCAGCCTCATGCAGAGCCACACATCTAAGTCCAGCTCCACAGTGAGGCCCATGTCTATATTCAGCCTCATGCAGAGCCACACATCTAAGTCCAGCTCCACAGTGAGGCCCATGTCTTTATTCAACTCATCATACTGAACTCCACAGTGAGGCCCATGTCTATATTCAGCTTCATACTAAGCTCCACAGTGAGGCCCATCTCTGTATACAGAGCCACACATCTAAGTCCAGCTCCACAGTGAGGCTCATGTCTATATTCAGCCTCATGCAGAGCCACACATCTAAGTCCAGCTCCACAGTGAGGCCCATGTCTATATTCAGCCTCATGCAGAGCCACACATCTAAGTCCAGCTCCACAGTGAGGCCCATGTCTATATTCAGCCTCATGCAGAGCCACACATCTAAGTCCAGCTCCACAGTGAGGCCCATGTCTTTATTCAGCTTCATATTGAGCTCTACAGTGAGGCCCATGTCTTTATTCAACTTCATACTGAACTCCACAGTGAGGCCCATGTCTATATTCAGCTTCATACTAAGCTCCACAGTGAGGCCCATCTCTGTAATCAGCCTCATACAGAGCCACACATCTAAGTCCAGCTCCACAGTGAGGCCATGTCTATATTCAGCCTCATGCAGAGCCACACATCTAAGTCCAGCTCCACAGTGAGGCCCATGTCTATATTCAGTCTCATGGAGAGCCACACATCTAAGTCCAGCTCCACAGTGAGGCCCATCTCTGTATTCAGCCTCATGCAGAGCCACACATCTAAGTCCAGCTCCACAGTGAGGCCCATCTCTGTATTCAGCCTCATGCAGAGCCACACATCTAAGTCCAGCTCCACAGTGAGGCCCATCTCTGTATTCAGCCTCATGCAGAGCCACACATCTACCTCCAGCTCCACAGTGAGGCCCATGTCTATATTCAGCCTCATGCAGAGCCACACATCTAAGTCCAGCTCCACAGTGAGGCCCATGTCTATATTCAGCCTCATGCAGAGCCACACATCTAAGTCCAGCTCCACAGTGAGGCCCATGTCTATATTCAGCCTCATGCAGAGCTCCACAGTGAGGCCTTTCGGCCTCAGACCAAGGCTGGCTCAGCTTTTTCCCCTCTCCACCCAAAGGCCCCCAGCAAAGACCAGTATAATCTGAACAGAAACTAAAACATAAACAACCCTCACACATCCTGCATGTTGGATTTTCCAACATCAATTCAAAGTGAATTAATTGATTATTCATACCACAGGACAACAGCTCAAATGACAATATCCATGCTTTTAATTCTAAAAATAAATATATTACTTTGAAACCAAAGGACTGTAGCCCACTTTAAAATTCCCTCACTCCACATCTAAAAGAAACACTCACCATTTAGAGAAAATCGTACAGTTTAAATAATTGTCAACAGAATTGTTTAGGGAGGGGAGTGACCACAGATGAATACTGTGAGGAATTTACAGTATAGATGGAAAGGTTAAATTGGAATTGTATGCTACAATTTATGTTAAGTTATGAAATAGATATTTTATCATTTATATTTGATAACTGTAAGGTATCAAAATAACATAGTTAAAACCAGCTTCTGTAAAGCTTGGCATCTCCCAAAACATCCAACCTATTATGCAAATTCATTATACACACACACACACACACACACACACACACACTCACACACACATACAAAGAGAAACAGCACCAAATATTTTATTTGCTACACTTTTTAACTACCACATGGCAACAATAACGGTTTTCAAATACTGCTTTCATGGGTGGCTGCCTAGCAATTGAGACACAGCCAAATTGTCAAAACTGGTTTGGCTGCTGTGCTTATTTTTCATTGTATTCGATTATCTGCCTATTTTCCAGCTCTACACAACGGTCCACCTCTGTATCCAGTTTCACACAAAGGCCCAGCTATTAGGTATCAGTGATCACACATTAAGGCCAACATCTATGTACAGCACTGCATTGAGACTGACCAGTACTTACGCCACTGGGCTGGCCAGGCCTTGTGCCACGGTCCCTTGCATCAAAACCAAATTAATATCCTGTTTGCACCTGCAGTAAATTATTTCAGTCCCTGAAGTAATTAATAGAGGTCTTATAATGGTTCGCCAGGCAGTTCCAAAGCAGATAGAGGTGTCCTCTGTGCAGTTCAGTGAAGCTTTTAGATTGTTGATGTATAGAGTGGTAAACAACATGTAGCCAAAGAAATTAATGGACTGGAAAACTAATTCTTGCATGGTGGTATTATAATTATGATAGATTATTCCTGTCTATTATTATCAATTCAGTGGTGTGTCAATACGTGTGTGCACGTGGAACATCCGAGGAAAATAAGAAAAAGAGTGGTGTATTGCGTGACTGAGCTGAGGGTCACCTTGTGTCAATTACTCCAACTCACTGTGCTGGGGTATAATTTAACAGCAAGGCCACATAAATTCAGCACCGAGGAAGATTAAGAAATATTAATGACCATAATTATATTTGTGTAAAAATAAGTCTCTCTGGCCATACAGCTGATGCAAAATTAAAATAATCTCTTGGCCTTTTGAGGAAAAACAAATTGCTTTCAAATTACAGAGGTGAATCATGGAAAGGGCCCCCCCCCACCCTAGTCCTTCGATATGGAGGAGAGTACGGTGTGACAAAAACTTTGTGATGAAAATAAGTGACGGACTACGTTTCTGGCCAACAATCTAAACAAGCTGATCAATCCAGCACGGCCTCCACTAAATCACATACTTCAGCCTCATCAATCATGCATACACCATCCTCATACTCTTCACCAGTTTAAAATGTGAAAGCATGAAAAGGCATTGCTGTCAAAGCACTGATTAATGTAGCTAGCCATCTGAACAGATCATTTGTTTGGGTTTCACTGTTTAGTTTGTTATGTCTTGACATGAACAAGACAGGTCGATAGCTTTTAAAGCCAAGCAAAATTGAATTCCTGGTTCCAGTTTCCCTGACTGACTGTGTGCATGTAAAACTACCCACTCCACTCTCATAGACCACCCCCCACAACCCCATCCACCTTCCCCCCTCCCATCCCCCATGCCCCACGCCCCCACCAGATCAAAACATCTTGCATGAGGCATACCCATTGAACAGAAAAACTTCATAACTTCAGCGTTTTCCACTGGTGTTCTTCTCATAATCATTTCTGCAGCTGTATGCATAATCACAGTTCATGTTTTCATGGAAATTGTTTATTTTTGTTTTCATTCTGCAGTATGCCATGAATTATGTTACTGAATTCTTTGGCAGGAAGGAGAATGAAGGTTGATAAAGGTTGCTAAAAAAAGACATGAAAGTCATTTAAGACTTATAAAGTTGCCTTATTTTGCTTGCGCAACTGGACTAAGGTCAGAGGTCAGGGAGGCCTTCAGGACCAAGGATAGCACCATCCTTGGCTACAGGCAGAAATACCTGAGTTTGTGTGGAAATCAGTCCAGGCATGGTAGTCAGGAATTTCTCCTTCTTTCTTTGCCCTCATCTTTAGGGCACAGAAGGTCAAGAGTGATGTGGTACAAAAATAAGCTGGTCAGTCAGACGTTACTTCAGATCAGTGCATTGACAACGGAAAGAAGGGAGGATGCCAATTTAGAGTTTTATATGAGTCTTACAAAAGACTTTGGGTGACATCTATGTGAACCCTAAGCTGGTGCATAAGGTTTGTATTTCCATCCGACTGCCTGCCAGTATTTGGATATTTTCAGTGAATTTTAGGTTTTTATATTTTATTTTATGTTCAATCTTTAATATATTTCCCTTGCCTCATTGTCTAAAAGTTGAATTAATCAGCTACTGGCTGGTTCATATATCCTCCTTTCTTTGTAATTTTTAAAAATCAACACCTGGTACTTAGACCACACCTGGCAATGTGCCTTGAGTCAGCCTCCTTAACAATTAATACAATAAATTAAATATATGTAGCATATTATATGAAGATAAAATGATAATTTATCATAGGATTCAAATTAATCATGGCCTAATGAGATGTATTTGAACAGACTCTTACAAAGTTTACCTACAGTGGGTTTTACATATATTTATTAAATTTTGATTGGAGAAAACATACAGTAGCGTGACATTAGGTATGGTGCACTATCAAGAGCCTAACTTATCCCTAACTTATCAACAGTTTAACAGAGTTCAGACTGCAAATTTCTGAAAAACCTCAGTACTTTCTGATATGTCAGAAAAGTCATAAAATCATACAAAAAACAATGGAGAAATGACTTTCTGCTTTAGGCATACCATTGTGTTGGAAGGTGTCTTGTCTCATTATATCATATAAAGTAGTATTGAAATATAAAATGCCAATGTAGGATTTAAAGCACTATACAGTAAATTGTCACTGCAAATATAGATGTTTCCTGGGATGATATCGACATAAACAGTACATGTGAATCTGATACATGATACATTTTTAAAATATAATATATCTTTTACATGTAAATATATTCTGAGTAATAGGAGTATGTGTATATCAGATGGAAACCTACTCTCTTCAATTTACAGGCATTTTTATGCTTGTAATGTAAATGTAGAAAGTTTAGGCATATATTGCAATATATTTTACCGGACCTGTTCAGTGACCTCTAACACCACAGCCCATTCGTGCATAAACAGGTAGGGTTTAAACAAGCCTGGTATATAGATACAAATCTTTTCAAAAAGTAAATCACCAACTGATAAAACAGGTCATAAACCTTGGAATTAACAATTGATTCTTCCTAATTAATAAGACAGGCAATACTTGCTTGTTGTGGTGCATAATCTCTAGACAACTATGGAGTTGGCCAGAATATCTGTTATCGATACAAGCTAAATCACTAGCTATTGTCTGTTTTTCTGCTGAGGGCTGTTAGTGTAATTACTAGCTTGCTTTGCATTGATATGAATTCTATTAACAGTTGTGACCGATGCTGTCATTTAGCAATAAGTGATAACTAGAGGTGTATAAGGTGAAACTGACAGACATGATTGACGTCATGCTTGGTTATATGTAAACAATACGTTTTTGTTTGAGACGTGTGTGTCTGTGAGTGTGTGCCGGGGGTGCCACAGAAACATTCTTGCCTTGGCCACTGAGATATGTAGTTACAGTACTGGGGCAGAGGCATAATAAGTATTTAATTCCTTCAGAAGTAATTATCGGCACTGATTAGGGAACCTGAGGTAATGTAATTACTTTGTACTTAAAGATTAATTTCATCTTTGAAAGCATGGTGCGTTATGTGTTTGTCTAAGACCATTATCCCTAATGAGATCTGACAATTTAATTTGTAATCTGCAGCAAGCCCCTCCGGAAAAGTCTTTAGGGGCTGATGTAGTATTAGTGATCGAGAAAGGGAACTCTGCGCTCGTCTTCTGTCTAACCTGAACAGAAGGAGCTCTCCGCTGTTACCCACAATCCTCACATGCATGTGTCAGCCATCAAAAACCATCCACCTAATGTATGATCACACCGTATGGTTTCCCCGCATCTCCACAAGCCCACAATTCTCGGAGAGCGGGAGCTCCAGCTTCACACCCCCTCAATCTGTGGCAGATTCCACGCTGATGACATCAACCGCAGGTAAAAGACTTCCCATTTTCCATTTGGAAGCCCTCCTCACATCAAAGTTGTTGCTGCGGTTATGGCTAATTGATCCACATCCCACAAGAGATGGAGAAAAGATGAAAACCGAAATCCGAATGAGTAAATACATGCATATATGAATAAAGTAATTAACGGCAAATGAGAAGAAAGAATAGATTAATTATCGCTCTGTGCTCAGGGAGCCTGTCTTCTGATAGTGTTTCTCAACTGTTGCCTCACTTGACCAAAATGAGATAAATAAACAACACAGAGGAAGATAAACAGTGTCTGTTGATGCACTGCGTCTCTCTCTGAGGGAGGCTGATGGAATTCATTAGGCAGCTATGATTATCAATTAAAATCCTTTCAGTCCTTAAATTAACATAATTGCAGTCCATGCATAAGGCAGGGACTTGCGCAGACAAGCTTTTTGGTGCAGTTTGACAATACAGCGATCCACGCGAGTGGTAGGAGCGCAGATTTTTGAGAAATCAGAGCGCGATGGGCGGGAAAGAGAAAACCCTCTTCTCTTACCCTGCGCACACCCCGGCCACGGTCCTCCCCGTAGTTGGTCCCCAGGATCTCGAAGTGGATGTTGTGGTTGGTTCCGTTGTCGTTGAATTCCAACAGGCTAGTCAGACCGCTGACTCCACCCTGTACAAAAAGAAAAATCTCAATCATTGGTACGAGATAAACAAAAGAGGCCAAAATGTTTTAGTCAACACCTTTCCTTCTCCCGCACCCCAATGAAAACACAGACCTTCATTGTATTAACAATAAATTTGTCTTACACACAAATGCAAGTGTTCTTTCATTGAAAATACATTCTCGCTTTAATTTAGGTGATTGCTGATACACTCTCAGAACAAGATACATGAATCATTTCAAAAAGCAATAACACCCAATTTCAATACTGTAAAAATATCATTTCGCACTGTTGTGAGATTTTATGACTTTGCCATTAAATGTATTTTGCCTAGTCCTTTTGGGCCATTCTTTTGACTCAAAACTTTGCAGTAGCTAACTTATCCTCTGTGAGCTTTCCTTGCACAAGACTAGAAGAAGGGATATCTGGCTATTTGTCTCTGGACAATGCCCAGATGCTTTAATATTTCTGGAGGTGTGAATCGACTCCCTTCCCTCCCTTGTTTCATTTTGACATTGTGGAGTCTTAAAGCAATGAACGGCCGCGCTCTTTCCCCAGGCTCCAGGGCCACACTGAGGGCCGGCTCAGGAGAACTGGCAACCAACCCTCCTTTATCTCCGAAGACGTGAGCCAAGATTCACCAAACGAACCGCATTCATCTTGCTGTTGGCTAACGCCGCTCTGTCGGCTTTACCGGTAAATCAGGGCTGCCCGCTTTTAGGGGAACTGTCGTAATGGCACGATGAATGATGGGAAAACTTAGGGAGAGCACACTATACAGCAGCTAAAAGATAGTCTATATGATGTTTGTGTCGGCTGAAATTGTATAGCACATCTGTTAGTTTCCATGTACTGTATAACACCTATCTTCGTAATAGTGGCCTGTTGCTCGCTTTTACCCGGCATGGAATATAAAGACATTAACAAACATGGTCAGAGGTGACTTTGTGGTCTGCGGAACACATAATCTGTTCATTCCCAGACCTATTTTCTTCTGTTGTTTCATCTCCATGAGTTTTTAGGCAGGAGGAAATATGAAAAACGAGATTTTTTTTTTGCCACAGTGGAAAAACAATCTGTGCATATCAGCAACTGTGCTAAGCACTGAAATTCAAAGTCAGAGTTCTGTACAGCAGGTGCAATTAAAAAATATAATTGTTGTGAATGTATTGCAGCAACACAGAGCAGACAGAATTAATTAGACAGCCAATTATAATTCCTGATGTTTCCAAACGAGTTCACCTAGCACAGTATTGGAAAGCCAATAAACACTAGCTTCCTCTAATGAAGCCGTAGATCCGTGCTCCACTGATGACACTCTTGGGAGTGAAATATCAACCTATTACGCAGTTGGTTTATGGTAAAATAATATTGCGCATGCAGCATTAGCGTGAGCTATATGCACTTATTGCATCTGGTGAAAAAAATTCCGGACAGTTCCATTTCGCCCCGGCCTGGATCTAAGCTCTTTGCGCCAGGGGGAGAGGGCAAGAGGATGCCCAGTTCAACCTTCCTCCGAGCGGGGCCATTGTCACTGTCGGTGGGCTCTCTGATGATGGCATGGAGCGGGCAGGGTGAGAACAAACGCGCCGTCGCTACATATGTGACATGCACAG
The DNA here is from genome assembly GCA_022829145.1 of Albula goreensis. Taxonomy (NCBI): domain Eukaryota; kingdom Metazoa; phylum Chordata; class Actinopteri; order Albuliformes; family Albulidae; genus Albula; species Albula goreensis. Next base: position 8,513,180 of record CM040744.1, read on the forward strand.
GTGGTCGTGCCTGGGGGACGGAGAGTTAGTCACTGGAGTTCTCATGACAACTTGCACTGCCATCTCTTCAGGCGAGATGCAGTCGCTCACACACACACAGTGCACACACATACACAGTGACACGCAGACGCGCACAGACAAAACCGACACGTCCTAGTACACAAATAAATGCCAAACACAAGCACATGAACACACAAATACAGGAATGTAAACACAAAGTACTATTCACACCCACACACCAAGCCATACACACACAGAGACACACACACACGCACTCTACCTTTTTCACAGTCTCCAGCATGGAGCGTCCCCCCTGCCAGGGCTTGGAGTTCTTGCGGATGCAGGTGAGACTAGCCATGCTGTGCCACTTCCTGTCCTCAAGTTTCCTGTGGAAGGTGTTAGCGAGCAGCAGCACCGTGTCATAGATGTACCGGTTTGTAATCTGAAAATTCAGAAGAGAAGATGGAGAACGTGGGAGGTGGGGCGGGGGGTGGTGCGTATGGGAGGGAGGGAGAGGGTGTGAAAGGGGAAGAGAGCAAAGAAAAGAGGAAGAGAGGAAAAATAATGAGAACATTTTAACGAGCACGATTTTGAAGAAGCTTAAAGATTTTGCCAGTGATGTGCGCCTAAATGTAAACATTCTTTACCATGCTTGGTGACATATTCACCTCTGTGATAACGTGTCTCACTGCAGGGGGCACTGTGTAGCCAACTACACATCACAGGTGGGTTGGATAATGCCTTACCAGGTGGTCTGACTAATTATTTCCTAAGACCGCGAGAAGTTGGCCGCAATTCTTTGATCAACAGTAGGAAAGGGACTCACACCTGCTACTTAGTATTACACCCAAAATCTCCTCTCTGCTCACTCCTTATCAGCACCGAATACTGTTTACACAAAGGATTCTACTCCTGCTAGAAGACACATACTGTATTCATATCAACTCAATATACAAGCTTATGGCTGCCACTCATATCCTCTTAGTGAGATTTTGAACCTGACCTAAACGGATCGTGCGACGCCAGTTTCTTTGGAGCTGTTTTTAGACTGTACGCCATTAAAAGGATGACTCCCTCCATGCTTGGGGGAGGCGGCTGCAAGGAGAGGAGAGTTAATTCAGCGGCCGATCGATCGCACTGTGATTTACCCACCGCGTTGTCTCCATTTTAATGAGAATGTAATAAATAGAGTAGTGTGGCCATTAGGTTGCCTGTTGTTTATTAACCTGCAACACTCTCACACACTCAACATCATATTGAGCCTGGTGTCACACTGCCTCACTCTAACTGGAGGCAGGAAGGACAATGGAAAGTGTCCTGACGTCGAATTCCACATCTGGAAAAGGTCGTGAATGAATCAGTCACCTATATTATAATCATGGCACATAGCTAAGCTTGTCTGAAAAGTGCTGAACGTTCTGCAGCGTTCATTAAGTAAACATTGATCACCATTATGTTTGAAATCTCCCCTTTCCCTTCAATTATGAGCTGGTGTTCAAGGGCTTGGTAACTACTTGTGGAAATGAATAAAATATTGGCACACTATTCATATTTCATCAGTCCCTATTGGAATCAGTAAAGGTTGACTTTTCTGAATCACTCAGAAATGGACAACTTTTAATCTTGTTTGAGGTTGTCAGAATATAAAACAGTCCACATGCAAGCAAATTGTTCCCATGAAAGGCAAAACAGCATTTGTTACAATCACTAAATCAAAAGTGACCTGTGAGAAACAAATAAATTGGCAAACGCTCAAAATCTCTCATTCAATTAAAAATGCAAATTATGTCCAATTCCATAGCACCCCAGTCAAGGTTAGTGACAGAACGTTTATGCGATTTCAGAGAATCTTTTATTTTTACTAAAAATGAAAAAGGCTTCCTTTGAGCTGTCACAATCTTCCTCCATCTTTCCAAATGAAAAACACACACACACACACACACACACACTCATGCACACACAAAGATGCCCATGCATACTACATGACTACTACTGCTGTACATGCGTGTATGTGTGTACATGGACATACACACATGTACACTCAGACGCACACACATGCTCACAAACACACCACACACACACATATATATTCAAGGAAAGCCTCACACCAAAAAATGCCTGTACTGTAGCAAAGATCCACCTTGCCTCTGTCTCTCCTGTGTCTCCAGTCCTACTCTCCTACTGCTGTTTCAACCTTAACACACACACACACGCACGCGCACACACACACACACATACACACTTACTCTACCAGGAACTCATAGGCTCATGGTAATAATTCTAGTGTTCAGAATGTCCAAGACAGAACCAATTATGGAGAACATGCTTTGAGATTAAAAGACTCTGAAATTAAATGAAATCTGCTGATTTGAGTGCTTTTGTTGAACTTTTTTTCCATTTTAAAAACAGGAAGCGCTGAAGGAACATAGATGTGTCACAAACCTTTACAGTGGATTGCATGAGGGATTATAAATAAAAGGTTTCGTGAAACAAGGCAAAAGCCCCAACACAAACTGGCTGAGTCCTGCACATTTAGAAACAACATGACAAACCTCATATGGCTCTAACTGCTCCATAGAGAATTATGCAGAACAGAATAGAAGACACACAAGCCTTAGTAAAAAAAAAAACCAGTGTTGACAATGAATCCACTTGACTCGAGTGAACCAACGGCAGTTATATTCCGGCTCTGTGTCTCCCTTCCTGCTCCCCATGGCTTTGGGTAAAAAGACGGCTTTTGTGCTGTCGCAATAAGGGCATGAATAGGCAAGTGGGGGAACAATGGAGAGTGTGTGTGTGTGTGTGTGTGTGTGTTTGTGTGAGTGTGTATGCCTGCATGTGCATTGACTTCTTGATTGTGGTAAGATTGTGTGTGCAGGATTTTATGAAGTTTGTCTGTGCATGCATGCATTGTGTGCTAATGCCTGTGCATAAGCAAGTGTAAGTTTGGGTGTATGTGTGTGTATGTGTGTGCATATGTGTGTGTATGCATGCGTGTGTGTAAGTGTACCGTAAAGGAGGGAAGGGAGATTTTATGATTGAGCCTTCAGATATGAGTACAGTGAAAGAGAACAGCTGTTTTGGCTGAGAAGGTTGAGCAGGGACAGGCATGGAAGGGTTAAGCTTCCTGAGATGGCACCTGGTGTGCATGGAATTCCACATGGCCCATTTAAAGAGGAGACAGAGCTCAGAGCAGCCTGGGCCGGCCCGCACAGGGTGATCAGAGATCAGTGGTGTCTGAAGGGAGCAGAGGAAGGAGGGGTGGCTGCACCGAGGGGGGCGAGGGGGTGGGGGAAGGGGGGTGACTCTATTCCGGTGGGAGTGGGAGGAGGGAGAGAGATGAGAGCGAGCGCGGTCAGGCTCGTTCGGATGATGCGCTCCAGCGCCGTGTGAAATTGGGCTTTTTTTCTGTGCTGTTGTGCTGACCAATGAGCTTCCGCGCTTCCGGAACTGACACAGCTGGCCCCCCGGAGCACTAAACAGAGTCTTTGCCCTGCACAACCAGCCCTCTACCCACAGTGCTGCCCCTCCATCCACCCGCCGGGCCTGCCTGCAAGACCAAATCGCTAAAACACTGCACAGAGTACTCTCTGTCCTTCCTCACAAATTTCATCTGCAACAGATGTACGCGGGTCTTTGTATAAGTAGAATTAAGTGATGCATAAACGCATTATGGCTCAGAGAGTTCTCTTATGGGCATTCATATTTTACAACTACAATATTCAATTCTATTTACCTTCAGTTCTATTTACTGAGAATATAGCACGCCACAACAAAAAGAAATATGAAGTCAATTTTATGTGTAAAAAGTGATAAACATCCTACCTAATGAGAAACACACTGCTGAAAAATTTCACTCGTTGTACAACATAACTTCCAGTAGTACACAAGTTTTGGTTGCTCTCAAAAGTGTAAGAAAACTTTTTGTTTTTCACCTAGTTTGTCTCCTGGCGCAGTAGATGCTTTAAGCATGTGGTACAGTTCCAGATTCCTGGCTGCGATTTGAGACATAAAATAATGTATTCTTACTCAATTGTTTAAAGGTGAGAAACAACATGTCGCATAGTGATTTTGTTGCCAGAAAAGTGCTTCTGCAATCAGGGAAAATCGTTACCTGAAGGCCATTTCCAACTTTTGATGTGACCACTGTTAATAATTAAAACGCCATTTCTTCCAAAATAATCCTTGTTAAAATATAATGAATTGTATTGTACAGTCCTGTTACCCCTTCTGTTGCACTGTGACTGCCAGTGGTTGAAAATTAATGTTTTCAAATAAATTAATCATTGCTACATTTTTCAAACAAAAAACAAGTGTAACATAATAATTAACAAACTCAAGAGATTTCAAAACCAAGGTGCGTAAATAACATAAAGTAAGTAGCATAAATACCAGCCTCGTTCAAAAGTAAAATGGCTGATATTTCTGCCTTCCTGATATTTCTGCCACTATGGCAATGTCTGCCTGACTGGGATTCAAATTGTCCACGTGAAATAGAGGTGATATGTTTTTGCAGCACACTATATAAAAAACAATGTTCCCGACCTGAAAAGTTGTATTTACTGCAAATGTTTTATTGGGAACAGTCATGTGAGACACCCAGAAAGTGGAAAAGCAGGTAGAAATGGGGCTCCCTGTCGGCATATCCAGCTGGGGCTCTCATTGCTAGTGCAGTGATTTTAGATTGAATCTACACTGAATAGCTGCCCATAGTGTAGTAGAACAACAGTCAGAGAATTACCCCCTCACTTGACCTTTGGGGTGACAAAGATGATCACCACAGTGAATTGACAGATAGACAGACAGACAGATAGAGACAGACAGACAGACAGACAGACAGACAGACAGACAGATAGATAGATAGATAGATAGATAGATAGATAGATAGATAGATAGATAGATAGATAGATAGATAGATAGATAGATAGATAGATAGATAGATAGATAGATGGCTTTATGAATGATGATTGCCCAGAAGTGGCCTCTCAGTTGACAGGGGATGTTGCGGTCGTAGCTGTTGACAGCATGCTGGTAAAATGGCTATTGCCCTTGCTGTTTGTGAGGGTGCTGAATAATGTGATGTGATACTGCATAACAGGTTGTTGTGTATTTATTAAGAAATGTAGTCATTTATTCATTATTTGTCTGTTCATTATTTCTCTGTAGCATTTATAAGTAAACTTTAAAAATTACACAATTCTCTAAATGATACCAATTAGATCAGAGTAACTTAGCTATCAGATGGTTGCAGCTGAAAGTAGTTTGCTAGCAAACAAGTTGCTGGTAGAAACAAGTTGCTACAACTTGGCAGATACCCCCATTACCCCCACATCTGTAGCATGCTGCAACTGACTCGTCCTGAGTGGTTTCAGGCTTACATTAAACCTCCTGACATCCACAGGGAAAACACGGCACTAAAAGAGCACCAGCGGCTGACAGCCTCCAGAGCACTCTTGCTAACAAAGGACCTCAAACGCACCCCACGCACACGTCTTACAGCACAGCTGCCTCTGCTGGAACTCACTCCGAGCAACTGAGACCGGTGACAGCCTCACGTCTTATTACCGCAACTTCGGGTTGGCTACAAACCATCTGCACACCAGTAATTGCACTGAGTGGCAAAGCGACGGGCTCTACCCTCCCATGCATAGCCTGGAGGACCGTTAGCCCCTTGAGGACAGGCCAGGGAGCATGTGGCCATCTGAACCGCTGGCGAAGTGACTCTATGTCAAAATGATGACATGCAAAACCCTGAGGACAGAACACGACCCTGCCAAAAATACCATCTACAGCCAAAAATACCAACGCTTAAAAAGTGAAGTAAAACTAATTTTTTGTCACATTTTATTAACATTTGTATTCAATTCCTTCCTTTTTGTCAAAAAGGTATTTTATTTATTATTGATTCATAATGGTGTATGATTGACTACTGCTCTGGCATTTACAGTTACTCTTGTATTAATGTATTCTATTTGTTATATATATCCTATTGACCCATCTGTTCATGAGCTGTGCTACTTTTTCATGTTGGCTATTCTGTACTTGCAAGAGTATTGGTGCTTTTAAAAATAAGTATAACTTTGTGATATAAAATGAAGGTTAGTCATGCTAAATTATGGCTTACATGCCATATCTATGGCTCACATGCCAGTCTTTCCTGAGAGATCTACTCCAAGTGCCTCGACAATAATTAAGTCTTACTGTAATCAGTCAAGCGTTTCTACATGAACATTCTATTCCATCTCTTCCCACAGCTTTTCAGCCACAGCACAGATTCACAGAGTAGCTGTAGTGCTATACTTAGTTCAGCTCACACCTGTCGATCAACACTTTTTAAAAGCTCAGTTATTGTAACATGAAATGCTACAGTTGAAGCAGACAGAATTGTAATGCATTTTGAAAACTATTTTTATGCAATTTGATTCATGTCCTTATTGAACTTGTTTCAACAGTGAAATACAATACATACAAAGCTAGACAATTCTCCTTAAAGAATACAAAAAAATGCAAATGAAAATAACAAACATTTGTTTGTTAATCACAAACAAGTGGCTAGCCAGCTGGGTAACCATATTCACCAAATCATAGCATGCAGCTATCTCATTGTTGATAGTTAGTTGTCAATCTTAGCTTTATGTTGTTTCTTGCCACTTACAGTAGCTAGCATTAGTTTTCAGCACAGATTTATATTCAATCAAGCAGACAGCTTAGAGTGCTATCTTGCTAACAATGGCTAGTCACAGCTGCATTTTTTCACATGGTTTGCAAACGTACATACATTAAAACACAGTTTTAGTGTACAGACTCGCAACTTCATATTTTCAGTTATCATTAAGCTCTAAAGGTATAAAATACTATGACATCCAGAAAAAATCAAGACCCACTTGTTTTCTATGCATTTTTTGAAGTCGCTGGATGGATTACAACCCTTTAAAGTAATATAAAACTGCAAGCACAATTGAGTTTAAATAGCTGGTTGGCTGTTACCATTGTTTTGTGACACGATTTAGAGAAGTCTGTCTTAGAGGACTACACACCTGAAAACTATTGGGTAAATATTTTTTGCTCTCTGAGATATTTTACCAATCATTTTACAAGAAATGACTCCGCACCTCTAAAGTCTGAGCCTTGGGATCCTTGGGGTCGCAGAGGGAAGTGTTGATTCGATGGTTGCTCCGAACGCAGCGCTGGCTACTGTTCTGGGGCATGGGGAAGGTCTGCCTCACCAGAGTCAGGCGACCGATAGACTTCATAACCAGCTCCTGGACATCCTGGTCTGATATCTCCTGCAGTGGGGATGAAGAGGTGGGCAGGGGGGAAGAGGGGGACAGTGGAGGAGAGGATTAAAAAGGGAGAATGCGCTTCGGCTAATGCATGACTCACAGAGCACAGAGAAATCCACCAGCAGCCTGTTTAATCTGCACTTGCACACAAGAAAGCCTTAATTGTGTTTCAGCAAAAAAAAGGGGCACATTTCACACACACCATGCACACACCTCGGTGTGATGCACACTACTAAAATCTGGGAAAGCTACAGGGGGCCCACTCGCCCATCTCTGCTTAGGGCTCAGAGCATGACATGGGAGGGGAAAAAGAATGCTGGATTCCCACAACATGCTATGATACAGCGAGCAGTTTCTATCCAAAAGTCAACGATCTAATGTATTTTTCTATCTACAATGAACAGTACAAATCTGCTTAGCTTTTCACTTTCAGACCGATATCAATGTTTTTATTATGAGACAGTATGTAATGTCTGCTGCATTAAAAAAATATTAACCGTTTGCCTGTTCAAATAATATTATAACGAATCCTCAGTGTTTACTCTTGTTACAATACACCGCACGGCTCTGTAGTTACAAAAATATCCACCGCTGTACTTAATGAAAGTTCAGAGCCCCTGGAGAGAGGTTAGACTGACACAGACAGCAAAGGAAAAACAACAGTCTATGTACTTGTTCGCTCGTGTCATTTTCTCTGCTAATTGAAGCCTAGAGTCGGCTTTCCAGACATGCAGAATAAACGGCCCGATGATTTGATAGTATCAGACGTGTGACATCCCTACTGAGGACAGGTAGGCCTACAAAACCCACCAAAGCCTTTTATTTATTATTGTTTTCAGATATCCTCTGAAATTTCACATACACTGAACCATGTGGTAGTCGTTTAGTGGCAGTGACCCTTAGTGGCAGTGACCATGTGACCTTTGGTATGTGAAACAATATTAATTGCGGAGACTCACATTTCTATGAACCAGAACTGACACTTATTCCAGCCTTTGAATCAATTTGTGTGTCTTTCTCATCAGAAAATGCTATAGAGGAGGTATAGTAGCTTAACCTTTTGAGGATTTAACTGAGATAAACTCTGTCCTCATTTGTGGCCTTGCATTTTGTTGATTTGACTTTTTAATTCTGAATCTAAAATAATCCATATGAAACAATCCATGAACACATTCAAAAATGAAATGATAAACCAAATATTGGTGCTGTGCAAATATAGATGCTGATAAACTGAAAATGTCAGTGCTATCATACAAGCTGCAGTCAGGGTCCATACAAACAGAAATCTTGAAGATATAAAAAGTACAACTGGGCGAGAAAACTATATGTTTTCTTATGACATTGACCAACATAAGTGCAGTGTACAAAAATATGTTTTTGTACACATTTCTTGTCTATTAGAAAAGTTCACCCAAATGTGAACTTTTGACAGAATGCTTTGTGGTGTAGTAGTACCTCAATCAACAGGACAAATCCTACCCTAGTTCCACTATCTTTACTAAATTCCAAAAGCTATATTGATATTTGTTATCTTTACACAGTGTTTTGTTTTATTTTTCAATACATAAGAAATATTGCATTAACGTATTGCTCTATATGTCTGTGTAACAGTAAGGGTGCTTTCAAGCACTGGAAATATATTTACTCCCTCCTCCACTACCAGAGTTCCCTACTTCCTCCATTCTTCCATTCTGTGAGTTTTGGGGCACACCTGAAGTATCCTCTAACTAGGAGAGTTCTAAGCAGGTGTTAGCTTGTCCCCTCCAGTGTTGAGACAGAAGTTATAGTAAGGGCACAGAGATCAGTTTCTGGGTCATGGGTGAGACATGCTGGCAGAGGTGAAAAGGAGAATACATTTTTCAAGCATCAGGTCACCCAACGCTTTAACAATCAGCATTTAGACACTCAATGTGATAACAGGGAAGCAGATAAGCAGTCCTCCTTTCTTCACCTCTGTTCAGTCTATCCTCTCCTCCCCTCCTCTCCTCCAGATATTTTAGGGTAGGGAAAGAGTGGCAGTGTGGGAAAAAGTATGAGAAGCAAAAAGTTTTGGGGCATGCCTAACGTACTGTCCCATCTTTTTGTAATTCTGCTCACAAAGGAAAACATCCCGTGGACTACCACACAACGTGTCCATAGTCATCAAGTTATCTCTACCCAGAATCCTGTAGCTTCTCACATCTCTCTTTAGTCTTCATCCTGTTTGTGGTGCATTATTCCTCACAGTCTGTGTAAAAAATGCATTCTACTTTATATTAAATTCCATGACTGAGTTCAAAGTTTATATATAAGGAACCATCTGTGGATATTAAATAACTAATATATGAGTGTGATGTCACATCCATTATTTTGCTATTCGCTCATTTTTTTTTTATTAGAAGAGATTCCAGGAACATAACCCCACTTATACGAACGGTTTACTGCACTGACAACATTAAGCAACTATACAAGACTGACAGAAAGATATAAGTCAGTGGTTCTGTAATTCTATATTCCATTGACTGTAAGCCATTATGTACGGTATTCGCACTCAAAATTCAAAGACGCGTTTCGCTGACCAGCTCCTGAATGAGATTGTTGACTACATTTATGAAATGGAATAAAAATGCATGGAATGTGGCCAAGAAGGAAATATCATGTCCTACAAAGTGGTTCATTAAAGCTGGGAAATCCTGGATAAATACTTTACCCTGCTGATAACAACGGGCACACATAATTACCAACAGACCAGATTTACCTAGTTTCAGCAGTGTTTACTCCCTGGCTCTTCAAAACCTTGCAAATATTTGCCTGATTGAAACATTTTTCCATACATTACTTACTAGGAAAACTCTATTTTTGTTACATTATAAATAAAATGCACAGTGAATATATTGTAGGTTTAGGTACTCTTACAATAATATTTTCTTTGTCCATACTGTGGCATAATACCATGCAAAATAATACATTGTTCAAAACATGCAATTTATTTGAATAAAACCTTGCTTCTGGTGTTTGCTGTTTGTTTTCTGGTGTCAAACGGACTGACCCATTAAGAGTGTCATCCCGTAGAACCTGAAGAAGGGATTATGAATCAAGGAAAATCTGCCAATCCCCACCTTCCACAGGTCTCCACAAAGCAGCAGGAGAATCTACCTAAAGCCTCAAATCCCTCGCGCACACAGACTAAACCAGGGGAACCAGCGTGATGAGAAACGCGCTGCCGTCTATGGACCCCCCCTCCACCTCCCTTTTTTTTTAAATTCCTCTGAAGTTGTATAATTTTTTTTGTCCGCTTTCCCTTGCCAGCTTTCATTTGAAGCCGCACGTTGGCGTTTGTCCTCAGCCGCCCCGCGGAGAGCGGCGGAAAGAGAGGGAGAGAAACAGGAAGGCTTCCTCCTCATTCCCCGTTGTGCTCACACTTACATACGGCGGAAATGAATTATGAATGACGCAGTTTCACCATCTAAAATGTAAAGCAGAACAATTTAGACCTATTTCATGTTCCATGCGGAGAGAAATGCTTGTGCCTACCTTGATGATAACAGATGTCTTTGTAAAGTAGCTTCTCATTTTGGACCTGTGTACTTTTCACTTTAGCTCCTCAAAATAACCTCTTTTCTACAACGTAAAAGATAAAACCCAGGTGACACAGAGGTGGCTTTCTTGGGGCATATGCAAACTCTTACTTTGCGAGCGCACAAACCGTGGGGCCTGGTTCAGTTTGGGGATCATGTGTCGCTCACAGCCCCAGTGTGGTCCGCTCGACGTTTCCCCAGCGTGAGTCATCACGGCAGGCTGGGGTCACTCTGATATGAGTGGGCTCAGCTTCAACCAGCGCCACCCGTGGCTGTCACCCCCGCTTTATTTACCCGCCAGCCGTCCAGTCCAGACTCACCTCATTGATGATGATCCAGTGACAGTCGAAGGCCACCAGGTTGGTCTCCACGACCTGCCGTGAGAGAAAGAGGGAAAGAGAGAAAGAGAGATTTAGATGCAGCCCTGAGAGTACGCAGCTCCTGAGGACATTTCTGTGTGGAAAGAGGATCGGCTGAACTATCCCATAAAATGATTATCTGTGCTGTATAGGCACTGGACTAAGGCACATTTAGGGCTTAACAATGGGGCTTAGGGATGGAGGTTAGGGATCAGGGAGGTATAAATGAGAGACATTTTGTCCCAATTTGAACAGTTCAAACAGCTGCCCTGCAGAATCAAAAAATCTCTAAACGAATATGCTGCAATTTTATGTCTTTCATAAGAATTTACGGCATTGTTTGTTGAATGAATGGCATGCAATTTAATGTCTGGCTTGCAAAATGCATCATATTTTTGAACCCCACATTCTCTGTCTCAGACATTAATACCTATTCCCAAACGTGGACAAATAACAACACATCATACATCAACATATGAAGGGCTATATCTACGCAGTCACTGTTTGGTATCATCTACATAATTTGTTGAAGGATAAATGTATAAGAATCATAATTAATAATATATAAACTTTCTTAAGCGACATGTCATGTAAGTTATTTTTTATGCCTAAAAATGTTTAAACAGACATTGAAATGTTTTTCCTTCAATTTAATCATTCATGACTGAAAATGAAACGGCCAAGTGACTGAGCGGCACGTTGTTATGTGTGATGATGAGATATAAATTATGTTAATTATGGTGGAAATCAACATTAAAAACAAAGGTAACTATTATGTGTGTCCAAACCATTAGAAGAACACCTTTGTGCCATGTGATATTTTGGCAGCCAGACTCAATCAGCATACTGTTGCTTGCCTTCAGCTGTGTTCACAGCCAGCAATTTCTAACCTGGCACAACTTCACAGCCAAATGATCCCGGAGATCACACAGCATAACACTTTGCCAAGATCGGGACATCGCTGCACTCCATCTTGTTGAGTGTGTTTTTCCCCCCACCCAAGAGTTGTGCTGTATCAGACATGCCAGGTCAGAACATCCCAGGGCTTCAAAAGTTCCGCTTTCGCTGGGAAGCTTGCACAGCCGTCATGGTGGAACTACAAAAATTTTGTCAGTGACTTGCTCATTTGAATCAATCATAGCACCTTGATTTAGAAAACTGAGGCTAGTGATCAGTGTGCTGTCAAGGGTACAATAAGTATACAAGGTATACAGCCTAAACACATGGCCTTTGGAATTACAGTGTGCCCTCAGGCTCAGATAGGATACTCTCCTTCTCAATTGACCCCTATACCGCTGCTTGGGACTGTCATTGATTAACGGCATATGTAAGACCCACCCACTATGGGGTTTATGAAACCTCACACTCCCATCACTAGTTTGCAGTCTTCACAGCCAAAAAGAGTCCTAATGCTCACCACTATTCACTGATGCCCCATTATGTAAAGACAACTCCTCTTTAGCGGTGAATTGTTTTGAGTTGGCCAGTCCAAATGAGCACGGGACAGGCCATAAGAACGATAAGCTGTGGTTGTACACGTTTGAGCGTGCTCAGGGAGGTATCTAGGGAGGTCTGCGCATGGTTACTTTAGTTACAGCTGAATTTCACTCGCAGTGATTGATGACGGACCTGACTGCCCAACCCCGCATCAATGAAATCCTGAAACCTCGGTCGCTGGCCTTCCTGCAGGCCCGTTCTGACCTGACAACATTAACGCGCGTCCTTATGCTGCGCGTGTGACAACAGCTTTCTTGAGAGAGCTTTTCATGTGACAGTTATTCCATGGATGGCATGCCCTTGCCCGCCAGAATTCATCCAAATTGAATACGTGTGAGAATGAGCTGGGAAGAAGCGCAGTTTCTGGGTCTCAGAGATCATTTAACAGGCATATGCTTGTTCGGGCTCTATGAAGGAAATGGGATGGAATCCCAAAAGGGAGAATCAGAAATTTGGTGCAAAAATTGCATCACACATATGGAGCCTGAATTACAGAGGGAACACTGAGTTACAAGTCTCAGAATTTTTCTTTAAGCACCCATAATCATTAATGCCATCAAGAATGACCATTATTCTGGTCATTGCAATTATTATTGCAACAAAGCTACCTGAGTCATGCACAGTAATTAAAATGTAGTTGCACCTGCTACAAAAGAGACTGTGTACTTTTCCTAATAATAGCTTAGTATATATTTGTGGCAGGAATACCTAATATGATTCCAAATATGCTCATTGTATAATCCTTGGCTTCCTTTTGATTGTTGGTACATAATACTGGGATTTCATACAGCATGGGGATGCTCAGAGCACTCATTAAAACAGAGTATGCTTTTCGGGGGAAATCCATGCATATTTTATATCAATATAAATATTTATGTATGTAAACTTTTTTTCTTGGGCATTAATATTTTGACATTATAGAGTGTTTAGTGTTATAGCTTGATGAGTAATATACTGCAATTTTAATAATTCTGGAGAACAGAGAGTGGAGCTGCTTCAGATATGTGGGGTTATTAGGACAGCAGCAACTGGGTGGGTGAGACAGCAGGGAGACATTAGCAAGCACATCACGAACCATATCTGCGTGTGATGAGAATTTCTGCAGCATCCAGTCCTGTGATAAGAAGGACTTCTCCCTCACCAAAAGAGTCTTACTCTCCCAGACTGTTTATAATCTCTCTGATATTATAGTACTCATCTCTCTAAGACACATTCCAGGTGATTCATTAAAGTAGGTGGGAGCATCCCCCCATCTCCAAATCAGATTTATTAAGATAGTGTCTGATGATTACCACAATATTATCAGCTAATCTTTTCCTTACTATTCATGGTGTGTTAATGTTTAAGGAATGGCAGCCAATGAAAATGAGTATGTAAATTAGATTTCGTTTGGGTTTAAAACAGAAACAGTGAGAGAGCAGTATTTTTATTTTAATGACAATTTCAAGGGGTAAAATGCCATCGAATTTAGTGATACAATAGACAAGACAATTAAATCATGAAGAGCCATGTAGGAAAAAAGGATAAGTTCTCCACTATGGAATTTCAACTTTTAATAGCTATAGGTGGTGAAAAGCAGCAGAGCCTCTATTTTTAAACATATGTTACATAGCAACAAATTACAAGTTGAGTGTGTGCTGTCATAATCTCTCAACATTTCTCATGCAGGTTTTCATAACAGTGTGATTTAAAATTAGGATGCATAGAGCAATCTATAAACCACGTTTATTATTCACACAGATTCATAAAATAGTTACAATATCCCACCTGCTTTGGATTACAGAGGAGCAGGTGGTATTTTTACCATTGTACTGTCATTTTATGAATAACCGTAATTCAAGCACATCTACAAGGGAGGCATGTCCAATGGTAAAATGGTATAAGCACGGGTAACTAACGTATCTGAACTGGAAAATTTTCCATCAGGATGGCATCAGCCTGCATTGCCATGGAAACCTTGGAGATGACTTTTATGAATCACCCCTATTATCTGGATGGGACTCCTCCTCGGCTTTGTGACCATTCATTCCAACATCTGAGACTCGATCGCTCCCTAATTCAGAGACCTGTTCTTTCCCTCATTCTGCCACTCATTCATTCAATTGCTCTACAATTCCTGTCCTTCCCCTCACACTAGTGCTCAATCCTTTCTCTGATTCTAAAAGCCCTGCTCCCTGAAAATGAAGACTCATTATTTATAACTCTTACGTTCATTCTTTCCAGCAGTCAGGAACTTCTCCCCACCTCTCTGTGACCTATTAATCAACAGTGGCCCTTAAATCTGACCTGCAAGGGTTAATTATTTTCTTCACAAGCACAGCTTGGCCTGTATAGCAATCACCAAAGCAAACATTTCCAAAAAACTTTGTTAACCAGCACTTGCATTTATGCATGCGCTGAAGTGAAAGACAAACGATGATTGAATTCAGGCCAATGTCTTAACCTGCCTCGGTCGCATTTTCTAAATCGTTCTGAGACTCATTCCCTCCATCTGCCTCGGTCATATTTTTTCACCGCTCATTTTCTCCTTTGCACTCATGGGCCCTGCTGCCTCTGTCAGCGCGCTCGTGAGGGACGGGCTGTCTCTCAGTCAGACATGCGTGTGGCGCGAGTATTCGCTCACACCGATCTTTCCCCTGCTCACTGTGCCGGTGCTGTATTTCATTAGGCACAATTGTCTAGGTGACTAAAGTGCTTGTCATAAAACATTGCGGTCATAAACAAAAGCAACAGCTGGAGTGCATGACAGCAGAGCGCTAATAGTGTTTTAATCTTCTACAAAGACTCAATAAAACTTAGTAATTACACCGTCGACAAGTCACATAAACCACCTCGTCGAAAGGAGTATGACTGGGACCCTTATTACTCGAATGGCGCTGAGGATGCAGAGACACCTTCCTCCTCTCTCTTTCTTGTCACTACAATCTCCCCACTGGCCGTCATTTACTTAGGTAGCACATGAGCGTGATGTCATGCAGTGACGGCCGTGACCTGGGGCGCTGACCCCTCCCTCGTACCGGTATAACATCGGTTGCTTAGGCTTGATTGCTCCTGCCTGTGCCGTGAACTATACCTCTGAGTGCTGAAACGATGTACACATATTGTACTTGACATATTAGTACAGCGTTTCCACTTGATGCCAGTGGTGCGTTCGGCATCAAAGGGAACATGCTCACCGCACGGAGGACAGATGGGGGCAATGCTTCGCTGAGTCCTCACAGCAGGGTGGGGGCGCCGCGCACCAGCCTATGACATCACGCAGTGTGTGCTCACGCCCCTAATCGTACTCACCGCACGGACCAAGGGCAGCTGTTTCTGCCTAATTAGAGAGAGGGCAGAATTCTACCAGAAGACTCAAACCTCCAGGCTTGTTTATTCAGCCAAAGGAAAGTGGAGTTCAAGGTTGTTAAAGGGAGTACTAATAACCAGAGCATAAAAGCCCTAAAAATATAGATTACAAAAAACGCACAGCACCGCTGGAATGCACCGCTAACAAGGGCTGTGTTCCTTTTGTGATTCTGAGATTAAACTTTGTAGTGTATCTGTGTCGTCTACTGCCAAGGAGAAAAGTATTGATTCTGGCAGCTGGCTCGAAGTTGACACAGAGAGGCTCATGGTACTTGGGCTTGCAAGATGCAGAAAAAAACCAGGCTTAGTCGAAAGCACCACAGAGCCGCAGCCGAGCACACCTCCCTGGACGAAGGAAAGAAAACATTCCCACTTCTTCCGCAGTGGAAAACCGCTTGCGGATGCGTGCTTTTTCTGTCATTAGCATTTCTTAGATGGAGGACAGGGTGAAAAGAAAGAAAGGCAAAGGTTAAAGGCTTCCTAATTAGACGCCACAATGCATCTGAACAATGCTTCCGTGGGACCGTCTGATCTGCGGAGGGGTTAGGCAGTCGCTGCTTTCATCTGACTGACAGGAAGCTTCCAGTGCGGTCTGATATCTTGCAGATCAAAGCATTGTGATTGCAACCTGAAGACAGCGTGAGCACAACTCCTCATTACCCATTACTGTCGTCTGAAAACCTGCCTCCTGCTTTTTAAAACACGGGTTGCGGGCAAGGGATTCCATTTCCTGCGTCGAGATTAACTACAAACTCGCTCCCGGATAAGAGTTCGGCTCAATGCATCTACCTGTAGGGATGTTTTGATAAACTTGGAAGATGGATCAGTCAAAAACAAGCGACACAGAGGGAGCTACCGACACTGTGAGCGCTAAATTGAAAATGAGTTATTTACATCAATTTCATGCTTAATTAAAAATCAAATCGGGCTACTCTTTGAGAGGAACTCAACAATACGCATAATCTGAAATTCTATTACTTTCAAAATGATCAATTTGCCAAGTTTCAGTATAAAGGGACAACCTCACAATCTTACTCTCTCATGTCACGGTTTCTATGACATGTTAACTGCTGTTAAAAATCACAATCAGGACAGATACATTATATTTCAAATGCACTGAATCTCTTAGATTGTATTATGAAAGTTCTTCATAGACATCTTCAAAGACATTGCATTCACACAGTAATCATTTTTATCATTTCACATTTTTATCATTTGTGACCCCAGGCCACATGAGAAGAGAGAAATATAAATCTTCATCGAGGGAGAAGAGATGATCGGACTACTAGATGGCACCAGCAATTTTTTAATTCCTGCAGAACATATAAATATCTAAGCAACCAAGTTCACTGAGTGCAAGCCAGCCATCAGGCTTTACAATGGCAACAGAAGGGTCACTGCATTGGTTGAGACTAACATACGTGTGTAACACGTGCACTAACGTGCATGTGGGTTTGCATGGGAAATGTGTCAAGGACCCTTTAAAGAACTGTATGAAAATAACTGAGATGTTTCTGCCCAGTGACAGATGATGATACTCTCAAGTGCATGTGTGACAAGTGTATCCAATCATGCATGGTTTATGGGTATACTCGCACAACACATGTTGCGCGCCTTTTAAAGGATACCACACATATATATACGCATCGGGACACAGTAAATGTGTACAGGATCTAGGAACCAAACTAGGTCCCTAAACAGTAGGCCCATCATGCTGTGACTTGAAGAGCTCTAACTGCTTACAGGCTCAGAGAGAAACAAGAATTGAGAATCCCCAAAGCAGACTAACCATGAGACAGCCACAGGCAACAGCTCACAACAGAATAGGTCCGATTTCGTAAGCAATGTCTCATAAAGGCTACTCAACAGGTACCTGTCAAAGAGCAGACACCTAACAAGTCCATTACATCCAGACATGTCCATGAATAGCATATATCCCCAAACTGCTTCCCAGTAAACTCCCTTCCAGCTATCTTGGGCCACAGGGAAGGGGCGATTGGCAGCCCTCCGATGGTGAAGTCTGGAAAACGTGAACGGTGTGGAACAAAGCACGGCAAGACAATGCCCTTGAGGTTGTCAAATTCTTGGTGGAATGCCAATCACGGGACGTGGAACTGGAAGACCAGCTCATTCCCATGCCAAGTGGATCATGTCCACAGTCCAGCGTATTCAAACAAGCCTTACCCAATAGTTCTATCTTGTGTCAGACAGTGCTGACCTGTTGCACTTAACTGTTTAGCTTAAGCCATGTAGGTAAGTTTTGCAAAAAGTCGTGGAACTTGCCAGCTTGCTTGGCAGATACAATCGCCAAGAGAAAAGCTGTCTTCATAGATAATCGTTTGACTCCAGCCTTATCCTGGGGCTCAAACGGTGCCTGAAAAAGCTGTCAAGACAACATCGTACTGCCAGGTCGGGAACTTTGGACCTCCCTGATGGCAGACATGCCTGCCTCTTTGAAACGCCTTGGCTGTAACACAGTTCCTAGGCCACTGTGGTGAGACCTAGTGAAAAAGCCGCCAGTAAAGCCTTTGCAGTAGAATGTGACTTGCCCCTGTCCATAACTCTTGCAGAAAACCTGCCACCCCGAGGACCTCACGTGTGTATTCATTAAATCTGAAGGATTGCATGGATCAGGTAATGTGGCAGAAATACATAAAGGTTGATACTCCTTTGTTAAATCATTCTGTCCATCCCTTGAGACACACCACTCCATTCAACAGGAAATGTGGGATTGTGAGAGTATGAGAAATGAGCTGATCGTGCTTAGGTAAAAAGACACAGAATGAGGACAAATGAGTGTAAAACTTGTCAGAGTAACACTGCCATTTCTCCACAAGGCCAATGTTCAACTCCCCCAGTCAATTCTTGGCATGGATGAGCCCACAGCCATAGAATGCAAGCTACGGTCCTTTGAGAAGGAAAAAAGAATCCATTCCCTCTTTCCAACTGACAAAGGTGACTGCTTCCTGTCCTGTCAACCATGCAGTGGTCATGCCGGATTGATATGTACTGCTGTAGATGAAAATGGATGGACTTAAGCTTCATGGTACAAATACTGAGTGAAGCCTGGCTTGGATGCCAGGTCCTGATGACCTCGTAACTACCCAGGGGGATGTCTGTGGAAACCAGTGTGTAGTGATTACCCTGCCATAATGGCTTAGAGGAGCTCAAAGTACAGCCACCATTGCTGTGCAGTCCATTCAATGCACTTCCTATATTTCCTATGGGGTGGGGACTAAAGCAGATGAACAGTCTTTCCATTGATCTTCAGCCCTGGGGACTTAACTCCTATGGGACTAACTACTACATTCGGTAAAGCAGTGGACTGATCCATCTGCACAGAACAGAGAGTGGCAGGACATTCCCATCTTCACCCTCCCTGGAATTAGAAAGAGTTCCCTGGTAAATGAATCCAGATAGGCTACTATGAAGGTCATTGGCTGGGAACAAAGCAGTTGGCTGTATTTTAGGTTCAGTGCTAACCCAATATGATCCAGATATGCCACCAACAGAGATGTATTTTTCTGTCCTCCTATCGCTCTCTCTCTCTCTCTCTCTCTCTCTCTCTCTCTCAACAATTTCTTTTCTGAAAAGTAATACAAATTTTAAATTCAGAGCTCTAAGACACCTCATTGGCAAAGAAGTCTCAATAGTTGTGCCCACATATCATGGCACTGCACTAAATTCAGAGTGTGAAAACTTATCCAGGTAAAAAAAAAAAAAAAAACTTCCACTCCTACTGGTTTGGGCAGTGCTGATGTTGGCAAAAGATGAGACACAAGCAGTTTATGTTGATAGAATGTCCATGCACCACTGCCAGCATTCACAACAGCAGATATATTGCTTGCATTGAGCAATTCGCAGACTAGTTATCATCTAACCCTAGCTCAGTCTGGTTATTGAAAAAGCTTGCCAAGTACTTTAGCAATTCTATATTGTTGTTTGTCACAGGCCCACACCAATTCACTGCTGCCCAATAGTTTTTCAAGCAGTGCTACTTTCTATGAAGGCTACAGTAGCTAACATTTACAGCTCACACTAGGGAAATCCAGATTTAGTATGTGATGCAATGAAAGCGATTATGCCTTTTCATCATCAGCTATCATCAACTTAATCCGTTCAGTTTGAAAAAAAGGCACCAGACCCACAGTCTGGGCTAGCTTCAAAAAAAGTATCTGTTTATTTATTTATTTACTCTAAGTTTAGTCTAAATATGATTTCAGATGATAACTATGAGCCACAATTCAATAGCTGTGCAGCTATAGTGCAGTCATTAGCATTAACATGGCACTCTTGCTGAGCCCATGTTGAGAGATGAGTTTACAGAGCAATGAAATGCTATCCTTTAGAGCATAATCCTGGGTTTATGCATTTAGTTCACACTTGCTCAGGCGTGTGCTCTTTAATACATCATAACTGTTAGGTGTCACATTTGCCATTTTCGGTTAATGTCAGCCACCTGACTCCAGTGCTGCTCTCGTCATGTATAATTCATCCTCTCAGCACTGCTGTCAGGAGAGGAGCCATCACAAGGTTTCCCCACTGTTCAGTTACACAACACATGGGGTCAGATACACACCCAATCACAAAAACAGGCTGAGCTAGGTGCCATGTTCCATGTGTTATACTATCATCACACACATAGACAGCGCAATATTGTCAAAACCCAGGGGTTATAGTGGGATTTTTTTTTTTTGGCAGCAAAACTGTTCTTGTGACTGCTAAAATATTATTAATTAATATTTTAAAAAGGTCATCATGGGGAATTTTGAGGCGCAAGATAGTTAATGGATGTTGGAAAATACACACATTCTCAATTAATGCATAGCTATAAATAGGCTGGATTTGGTTAGTGGTGTGCAGTTTTCAAGCTCACTATGGATTTATTTTAAGAGAGTCATGAGTGACAGTAAAGTTTGTGAGCCCAAAGTCCTAATGAGGAGGCAGACACTTTACTTCTACGACATAAAATACAATAAGTATTCATATTTATTCTAATCGGGGAAGAAATTGTTCTGTCTCACGAACCTTCCATTCTCTAGGGGGTTGGTTTTTAATTTGAAAAGTTTGATCATTTTTCAAAAATGTTATGTGTTGTCACAGTTCTCCTCGGATTTTACTGTTTTTTGTCTTTATCTACAACTAACCTCAGCAGTGCTAGCAGGTCTTTTTTAAATAGAGCTAACTATTCTAAGAAGCCATCGAATCCTTCCCTACAGGATCTGCCTATAGTGCGGATGAGTGTTGGCTCAAGAACAATATGTCTGAAATGAGTCAGTCAAATCAGGTCAAGTATGTCAAACTGCATCCAGTTATTTACGTTATAAGTTTAAGTATTTGAAAAAAAATATATAATTGATTCTCAATATGGGATGGTCGTGCAATACCTGATTCATGAACATTGATTCGAGGCTTGCTCAAATCCTAGGGAGTAAAGCAGCAGAACAGTGCTTTAAAATCACTGCACAAGATCCATATGAAACCAAAACATTTTCCCTTTCATACATTCCTGTATGTTCATGCGGACCAATCAGCAGCTTGATTGTTGCTAAGCATCCTTATTTCAAACTGGCCCACGATATACAGTAATTGGGGACCCCCTACCTCATCTACAGATGGTAAAATGAAGAACACTGGCTCTTTTATAGTGAGAGGAGTTTAACGGAAAAATACTGAAGCAGAACAGTGGAGGATCTGCTGCTCATTGATGATGCATTGTGTCTGTAGTTCACCATTACTCATGAAAAATGGATGCTCAAAGAAACAGAATAAAATAAAATAAATTAACCTTTTGGATGATAGATGAGGTCCTGTCAATCATAATGCGAAATTAAGAAGCGCAAGACCTGTTTGCTATTTCAAAGGCATCGTTGCTTTATATGTTTATACAACAGAACAAACAAATAAACAAATATTATTCAAATTACAGTAAATATGTGTGCTAACTGAAGATATATGGTTAATTAAGGAATGAATTTAAATATGTGTGGTTCAGGAATCAGAGTCAGTGGGTGTTAAAGGCTTGCTGTGATTTGTGTGGGATCCAATAACCAGTGGCAATGGTGAAATCAGTAATTACAATCTGCTTCTTGTGAATGGTAGTGCCACACACTTTTACCCTTGATTCATATAAAATTCTTCTTATGCATATGTATGACTGGGTTGGATGCACTAAAACCGGGAGAAGGTTTTCTAAATGGCTTCCATTAAGTAGTCTATTGAATTTTCCAAATCCGATTTTAAGTGGAAGCCTCACACAGTATTTGCATGGAAATTTCTAAAAATCTGAAAAGCAGGCATTACTGTTTAAAAAAAATTGTGCTTGTATAAACTATACACACTGAAGTTTCCGGATAAACCTTCAGTTTGTAGAACTTGTAAAAACTTTCATTAAAAGTTGTACATAAAATTTTAAGTTTAAGATAGATAGACAGCAAGATCTTTATAGGTAGACAGATAGAGAGAGATGTAGATGTCAAGTGAAATTTATTTTAAAAAATCTGTCTTTCAATATGCCTTTTTTTCCATGTGTTCCTGACAGAAGAATCATGATGTTCCTGGGGTGAAGGTTTTGATTGCTGGGTATAGGACTGCTTGGGAAGGGATAAACCCAGTTTATACAATCTGCTTATTTCAATGATGGACACTGATAGTATAAAATATGGTCTGTATACTCACATCTGTACCTATATGATAACACATTGGCGATAATGATATAATGAGTATACATATGAATGTAAAACATATTAAACGATAGATCAAAATAGTAAAAAGAGAAAATATAGAAACATAGAGGAAACTCTGCATGCTGTATAGATTTAATAATACAACAACAACAACAATACATCTGGTGACATACCCAGCACTATGGGCGGGCCCTAGGGGTCAGGCCCGCCGACAGAGCTTCTGTGCCCAACAAAAAGTTAGCATAATAAATTATGTAGTTCTCTCCTTTTTTCTGTAAGGTTTTAACACGCATTTATATGTGTGTGTATATATATTTATATATTTTTTTTTTTAATTGTAATATTTTTTTTAAGTGTAATGTTTGAAGTCATAATTTTATCAAAGGTATTTGATGACAGCCCGAAAGTTTGACCGGTAGTTTACAAAAAAGGGATTTTTCCTCTCACCTGCAGCCTCTTTGTACGTACTACAGGTTAGCTAGCTATGTTAAATTCATTTGGAAAGTGTAAAATATGGATATACAAAGGTTTTTCAAATTGACAACAGCTTCTGGAGGGAAGACATTAACACCTGTAGCTCCAGAAACACCTGTTACAATGTCTGGTGACAGTGATGGTGGAGCCTTTGCTAGCAGCACCAGCCATGATCCTGCACCAAGCGATGGTTCTTCTGCTTGTGCTGACCAGTCTGGTGAGTCTGTGACAGTGGAACCAAGCAGGCCAGTGGAATTATCCACATGCGCGTTTTTTTCCCATGTCGCAAGATCACTTCCTCAGACACAACATTCACCATTGAAGGATTCACTGATTGGAAACGTGCAACTGAGACAAGTAAGGGGTTGAGCAAGCATGCTTCCTCTAAAGAACACATGAGGTGTGAAATTATGTGTAAAGATTCCTAAAGAAGCAAACAGACAGGTACAGAGAACAGCTGGTGTGTACAGATATTATATATCAGCTATTATTTCCATGATCAAGTTTTTAGCTGTAAACATCATGCCATTCAGAGGAGATGACGACGATCAAAATGCTAACACCGGAGTTTTTCTCTCTTTCTTTGAGTACACTTTGCGAAAAGATCTTCATCTTGCTGAAGTAACCAAATCCTTTCCTCAAAATGCAACATACACAAGCCATAATGTGCAAAATGAGGTGATCGAAATGATGAGCTCCATCCTGACAGAAGAAATTCTCAGAGAGGTCAGGGATTGATGGAATCTGTGACGCTACAGGTCAAGAAAACATTTCAGTAGTTGTGCGTAACACTGATGAAAATAACAAAGTATGAGAACGCTTATTTGTCATGGCTACAGCCGAGAAACAGGATGCGGGTACTCTTAACTGCAACAATAACTGATGAGTTGACAAAGGTCAGACTCAGCACTGACAATTAAGCCAGGTTTATGAAGGTGCGTCCCTTATGTCAGGGATGCAGATGGAGGAGTGCAGAAACTATTCAAGGATAAACCGTGCCGTGATATCCCATACATGCTTCAATCATCACCTTCATTTACGTATCATTCATGCCATGTCAGTCAAGAAGGCAGTCCAGGAAGTTTTCCATATCTGCAATCTGCTCTACAAATTCTTCAGAGAACCCACAATATCAATTGTCTACAAGGGCCAAACTTTAAAAGGCCTGTTGGGTCAGCGGTGGACAGGTCATTTGGCGACAGCATCGATCCTCATTGACATTTTTGATGATTTGAACAGAACTCACTGAAGTGGCCAGGTTCAAGGGCCCTTGGAACAGACATGCGCATCGAAGCCGTGGGTCTTCTTCGCACAATAACTCAGCTGAGCTTCAAGTTCACAACTCACCTGAGCCAGAGGGTTTCATTTCTGTTACGGAGCTAACCACATGCTACAAGCCGAGCACGTGGACTTGTATACTGCTGTAACGTTTGTTAACAGTGCATCAGAATGCAATGGGCAACTTCGCAATGAGACAGAATTCTGTGCGTTATGGAACACATCTGTACCAGCGGACAATAACGATGCCACTATGACAACTGGGCCAAGTAAGAGAAAGTGTGCTGTAAACCAGAATCTATGGGACTATGTTGTGGAGAAAGTGTTGAACAAAACAAACAAATGAAAAATCTGATCCTCAGAGGTTGTTTTATAGTGTTGTGGATGCAGTGCATATAGAACTGTGGGTACGTTTTGCTGAGCACAACAGCCAGCTCATTGGTGCGCTGGCTGCCTCGGACCTGGAGGCTGACAGAGAGAACTTTATGGATATAGTTAAAGTAAAACCTCTGCTGGAGCTAACAGGCACTAAACTGGTTGAATCAGAGAATATTGCGGGCTGCCAGTTCCTTTTCAACAAACTCAGTGAAAGTGAACTTCCTCCAGATGATGTAAAATGGACATTGAGCAGCATATTAGCCACATTCAGC
This sequence comes from Albula goreensis, assembly GCA_022829145.1. Taxonomy (NCBI): domain Eukaryota; kingdom Metazoa; phylum Chordata; class Actinopteri; order Albuliformes; family Albulidae; genus Albula; species Albula goreensis. Next base: position 8,538,312 of record CM040744.1, read on the forward strand.
GGTGCCCTGCAAGCCCTGCTGTGACGCTTGGCTCGTCAACAGCTATGAGCGAAAATGAATTTTCCACACTCAAAAACATTCATTCTGATCACTTTCAGAGCATGCTTCACAAATGGAAGGCCTACCTCATCCTACTTGCTTCCAAGAAGGACCATACGGGTAGATTCCGAAAAGAATGGGAAGAGAACTTATGATGAGATTCCCCTCACAAAAATGTTGACTTCAACTTTATTAAGAACGTGAGTACAGTTGTTTTTATTACTCTACTTAAGTTGCTTTCGCTGTGGTGTAAATGATGCATTTGATGTAACACCGCCATAGTTGTCGCAGAGTTGACACATAGTTGACCGTGTGTGGTTGATTTCATACTTGAGATTTGTGACTATTACAGTATTATAGGTAGTGGACGTTTAACGTGCTGTGTTCAGGGAACAATGTAACCTGAACAATGTTGATCGCAGGTAGAAATCACAGTGAAACTGTCATAGCAACAGTTGGATGTCTTATAGAAAATGTGATTTTAAAAAGTAGTGAAAATGTTTGATGTCATAATTAGGCCCCCCCACGAACATTAAATGCCCGTCCACTGATTTGTTTCTGCCGCCAGGTCTGCATGCCAGACAACAAATAATTCATATAGACTCCATCCATAGAGTCTCATGGTTATAGAATGAACATGCCTAAAAACTGTGCTTGCCTGTGTTCTACATTTGTCATGCAGTGAAAAAAAACACTCAAATTTGTATACACAGTAAAACTGTAATGATCCATCAGTCTTTGGAAAACCTGGTTTTTAATACTCAGGTCAATGTTCTATGACTGACAAGCACTCACTTTGGTGTCAGTTTCTAGCTAAATCTGTTGTCTAACAATAAAATTACATGTAAAGTGTTTGGAATGGTTTTGAACTTATTAGAATTTGATAAAAATAAATTTGTCGTCCATGTTGTTAAGATCTTAGAAATCTTTCAGTGCTTCAGGCACTTTCTAGTCTGATACCCACAAGTGGATAAAAAAAACAATTGACTACCCATCTTTTGCATTTTTACTGATTTTTTAAATCAGAATTTTACACAGGCTGCACAATGGGAAAATTCCACATCAACTATTCCTCAATGAGAAAAGACTGTAGAAAAGCAGATTCAGAATCACCTGAGTCCACCTGGTCTCTATACCAGCAGTGGAAAAGCCCCTTATGTGTTCACATGGACCAGAACTCATCTCCCTACTCATGTCTCCTACTCATCATACACAACAAAGTACACTGACAGATATCTTAGCAGCAACTACTTTACATATACAGTTTACTAATCTATCGTAACACTTCAGAGAGTTAAATCAAATACACCGTTATGACAGATGGTTTAAAATTCCAGCTTTAAACACACAGAGCCCCAGACCCATACAGTCCATCATCACAAGGTTTTGATCACACCTCCCCATGAGGTACAAATTGCCTCAAACATGCATAGTTTGCCAAACTGGCCCTTCTGGCATTTTGGGATTTTTGGACAGAGACAAAAAGCTTAAATGCCACAAAAAAAGGCTGGAGAAAGCCAATGATGTTCTAGTGGGTGTGGTTTTTCACAGAAAAAAATCCAAATCAAGCCTTCAGTCCCAAATCTTTGATGCAATCGAACACAAGCTGGTGCTCAACATTAAAATACGTACTTAAAGATTCTCTTAATGTGTTGTTTTATCAAGTACAGGTATCAAACTTGCTATAATAGCAAGTTGCTTCATCAGGAACACACTATTTATGTGCATTATGGGTTGCCACCATCTTGAATCAGCCACCACAAGCCAATCAAAAAACACTGCTTCTCTGTTTCATAACCTCCCTTATGCAGTGACCTATAATCATGCGTACGTTTGTCCATTTAAACTCATTGAACCAATGCATAAAAAGTCATATTAACTGACATAATTAGGTCATCATAACAGGAAAATATTTATTCTTTAGCTTTAAAGCCAAATGGCAGTTTTTCTGCCCTTTGACCAATTTGTTCATAGGCTTCATTTTCGCACCAGGAGCATGCCATCAGTGCCAATGGTAATTACAGCAGCTGTATACACCATATCTGTTATAATACAGCTTCTCCATTGCGCCCACAGAAACACCTCCTCTCGAGTAGAAACACATCCTCTGCGTTGCTCCTTTTACACACTCAGCCAGCGATATGGTGTCTTGTGCTATTTCCCATGATCAACACTGCCGAGTTCGCCAAGCATTTCTCACCCTCGGTGTGGGAGCAGGCAAGGACAGCTTGCGCACACACGAGAGGGGAATGTGATAGAGGCTGCTTCGCCCCCCAATAAAAATCCCTGCGGAGGAGGCCTAGGGACACAGCCTGTGTGACAGTGCTCTTCAAGGGACAGGGGATTTATGTGCGTTCCTCCCCAACACTTAATTGCCCTAAATTGCCTAATTACTGTGTGCTTAATTGAGCCGGTGCCACCTACAGTAGGTCATACGTGGTTGATTTACTGAGGGCCATAAACTGTGTCACATTCTCAAGGACAAGCCAGGCTTAAACCTGGTCTGAATCCATTCTGACAATCAAGGGTATTGATCTATCACATTTCGAAAGGTGAAACACGATGAAAACGTTCACCGTTTCTGCGGAGAAAAAAAATGGGTGAATTTGCAAGGGGAGAACAAGCTGTATGTGAGTGACTGAAATCGTTGTGCTGTGATGATCACTTATTCTTTTAGCTTGGCTCTGAATTCCACCTCCATGACATGTTCTGTAATGAGAGAGATGAACAGCTGTCATGGGAAATATACACAAGTAATTATTCCTTCACTATTTGACCTGTATCGAACATAATTCTGCATTCCATTGAGACCGAGACTGTGGTTACAGATTATTTGAACAGATAAAATGCTGTCAAATAATTTAAGGTGCACATTGTAATTTGATGACATTTTAAAACGATTTTTGGATTTGGGGTAAGTACGCTGTCAATAAAACCTATTAGAATAAAACTAGAAAAGATTGTTTACTTGTCAATAAGTAGAAAAAGCATTGCATAATGAATATGTGTTTAATAATTAAATAGATGTGTCTTCAACATGGACATACAACGCTTAGCATGAATGCACACAGTACTGAGAAAAACAATTCATCGAGTGCAAAGGGGGACATATGCATTACTTAGCTGATTTAATGATAAATAAAGCAGCTCATTCATCATTTGAAAATATATCTCTCCATCTTTCACCCTCAGAGAAATTCTATTTCTCTTGACTTATTTCCTTGCCTCAACATTTTCTATTTTTTTCCTGCCACAAGGATATAGTGATTGGGGGCTCTTTTTCAGTGGTTAAATAAAACATGCCTCACATTGTAAAACATTTTAAAGGCATCGTCCCAGTCTTGGGCTGTCCTCTGTGGCCTCTGCAATGTTCATGTCAATGACTGAAGGAATACTCCGGGGTATTAAAGAAGTTAACCTTTGTTCCGAAGTGTCAGCATCCCTCTGCGGTGAAATTGCCTGAGGGGGACTCACATAATCGGTTGTGGTGGGAGCGTATTTTGTGGTGTGTGACCCTCGATTGGGTTAAACCAACCTCCCGACTCCCTTCCCTGACTCCAGTCCACTCATCACCTTCGATTCATTTTCATCTGTCGCCAGACCACTGCTGTTTTTCACTGTACGGTACTCTCTTCACGGTTAGAGCGAACCGGCAACATCGTTGTTGGATTAAATTACCATATTAATGGGAGACAAGCCCCCTGTGGAGTGCTGCCCACTTTGGGATCGATGTTGTACTTTATTAGTGCCAGTGACTCGCTTGCATAGTCTCTCATGTTAAACCATGGAGGAGCCTCTGTTTTTTCTAAGCAGTAATGCTATATTTTTCCCCAGGGGTAATTCTCATACTCACTATAGCTGCTTTTATCCATCTTGATTCTGTGTGCTGTTTTGCTTTTTTTGTGCATTAACTCTTGTAACTCTTCTGTATGGCTACAGATTTTTCCCAGTGTCCTGTTTAGGAAATTCATGTACGCCTTGCTGTCTTTTACTGGGGTTAGTTCTTGAATGCATTTGCGCCGTTTTTCATCTTTGTCACTCTTCGCCGGTCCTCGGCCGACACTCGCATGGCGCCATGCCACCTTTGAGACCAAAGCCCTCCCATCCCATAGTGTTGTTTCGCAGCATTGGTGCCGGCCTCGCCATGACAGTTATGATAATGGTGGTGACACTATCGCTTTGACCCCACTGCTTGACCCTGTCAGTGTGTCTCCCTGCATGTGTAATAGCGGTCTGCAGTGGGAACGGATTAGGAGAGTAATCCACACACTGTAGCCTTATCAGCGCCCGCCATGTCCGTGTCACCATTCATCAACAGCACACTTCTGAAGAATTTGCCAAAAAAAAGGAGGCCAAAAAAATGCACTTCAGAATCCCACCAAATTCAATGTGACTTTCAGCTACTGAGTTGTCTGGTCACTTGTCAAAATCGGAAGTAACATTTTAGATGACAGGTTTTCCCAGCTGCTTAGTGTCCATATGCTGTAGACTAGGCATTGGAAACTATTCTACAGTTAAAATGGTCAAATCTCATTGGTTTTTATTGAGTGTTGGATGAAGAAAGAGGAGCAATAAAATATATACCTTAGAATATATGTCATATTTCAGGTATTCATTTACTGATCCGGTGACTCCCCTCATCACCTCACCATTGTTAGAAATTTGTTTTATGTTTCTTATGACACTCTAACATATGAGTCTTTCAGACAGTATCTTTTGCATTAGAGACCAGCTTTGTTATTACAGTAAGGGGTGCAGAGGGTTTCTTTGTTAAAATCAGTCTTGATAGGTATAATTTGTCAATACTCTGACAATGAATTGGGTTCAACTTTTCTTGTCTATGTGGCAGACTATTCTATTTTTCTTGTGAGGAAAAATGATTTGTTGCCTTTTAGGTTATAACTTCATGAAAAAAGTAATAAAAATTTCAGAATTTGTTGAAAACATGCACTTTACCTTTCAGGATGGGAGTTGTGTGTTATACAGCAATAGCTATAATCTCTGTATGCAGAACATCAGCTATGTGAACCTGGTGTAAACTGGCAGTAATGATGCTATGTCTCTTAGCATTGTCCCTACTCAGATAAACATTAAATAAAATAAAACATAACTCAATTTTATCAGAAAACAGGAAAACTTCCCTTGATGTATGTATGTATGAGATGATGTACGGCATTTGATGCTGTACAGAATTGACAAAATACAAAACAATGTAAATAGGTGCTGTGAGGATAATGCTTTCCAAACCACAATACTTTTTGAAACTCTCCTCTGCCTTTTCTGACTTAATTTCGGCAAAAGTGGGCTCAACTCTCACGCAGGTCAAACTCGTGAGTTTGTCAGAATCGAAAATGTTCTCTCAACAAGCCGAAAATAACCCTCAGACGACTGTTAACCTTTTGTTTCAGCAGAAAAATACATTGGCACAGACTATATGAACACAGCTGAACAACACGTAATATACACATTTAAAACATATTAAAAAATATTAGGCAAAAGGACATGCGTGGGGCTCATACTGTATATTTGTATGTGCCACAAATTTGCTGCATAGTGAAGTTAAACATTTATTTTTTTTCATTGTCACTTTAAAGTGTAGAATGAATTTCTTCCCAAACCTTTGATCTGTATAAGAGATCTAAGAGCTGGGTATTATAATGGGGTGTGATTGGGGAGAGGATACACTATGACTGGCACTTTAAAGGGCAATACAATTATTCTTGAGTACTGTGGATTCCACAGATACCATACCTTGTTTCCTTCCTTTTTTATGCAGATTCAGTCATCAATATGTATAACATCAGATAGGATATCAGATGGATCTTACACCCGACCCCAGCTGAAGCTGACTTGACAGAGCAGCCCCCCCCCCCCCCCAACCCCACCCCAATGTCAATAAATGTGGAATAAAAAATGAAGTTCTTTCATAAAAGCTCTGAACAGTTATTAAATCCAACAGGTTTCCGGAATGGTCTTCAGGATCCAACTGGGACTGCACAGGTAAAATGATGAAATTCCACAACAAACACGCAATAGTCAAATATCATCAAGAACAACAAATATTGTACAGATATGTTAGAAATATTACAAAAACAAAAACGGGTACGGAGAGAATTTGTCTCCACAGAACAGACTCATTCCATAATCCTCGCACAAGCAAGGCCTAGCTATTGTGATGAGTCTTGCAGGCATTCACAAATGAACATTTGTCAAGCAGACTCTGGGACTTTCTTTTGCACCAAGGCAGATTTTATTTAAAAGCCTTTTCAACAACAGAGGACCTGAATAATTGAAGTTAGCAGCCAGGCTACCATAATGATGGCAACTTGTACCATAAAACAACAGGCTGGTAATAGAATTAACCCCGGGGATGGAACTATTTCCCTAGTCAAGCATACACAATGGATGACCCCAACGCTTAATACTTTAGTTTCAGATGAAAACCTCTCAGAGTGAGTCACTGGTCCTGCAGCTCCATTCCAAAAAGTATGCACCCCCAGAAGTGACTTGGCAGCTGGAGTTTCAAGACTGTCATCTAGAATCTTCTGGTCATTACAAACTATCTTTCAAGTACCAACAGTAGTTATGGTTGACTGTGGTTTCATGACCCCCAAATGGGTGGAGCTATAACGAGTTGATAGTCACTGACACTGAACCAATAAAAAAAAATGCCCTCTGCTGTAAAACGCAATGGTTGGTTCAACTCAATCAGATACTGCTAGCATATGGGAACTCCACCCAAATATGACATCAAGAGCCTAACATGAATCTTACAATTAGTTAATTTTAAGACTGTTCAGCAGTTAAACTGAAGTAACACTAAAATTGTGAGAATTTATATAATTATTCTAACAATCATGAAAAGTAATAGCAATCTTAAGACTGGTGCTTCATTTGTCAGATAACTGTCTCTATTTCCTGAAACAGTTTGGCCAGGATCCAATTTGTCATTAACTTTGACATACAGATTAAATGTTATATATTAATTGCCTCTCCTGATAAAGCAAGTTCACAAATTCAAAGGCAGTTACCTCATATATTTGTATTTATGTATTTTCAATCATAAGTACTCAGTCCTTCCCTAATTTGAAGGGCCCATTCATACAGACCCCTATTAATGTAAACTATATTGATTAAGGAAGGCACAGACTAGCCACTGTTCTGCTAATGCATGGACTCGGCGTCATATAAAGATGGTATCCACTAACTGCAAAATACATGCAATGCACTTCATATCACTCCATATCACATGGCCCTTTAATATAGCTGCACCACATTACACTATGAAACTGTGATCGCAGGTTCTAGAAAAGCTTCCATCATCATCAGACTTACATTTATTTAGTTGCAGGTCTAGAACAGGCATCAAAGATTTCAGGGACTATTGGGGTGGTGCAAGCAGCCGTATACACATGGCTGATTGGTCAAATGCAATACTCAAAAGAACTGTTACACTCAAAGCAGATACACCAACATTTTTAAATAGCTGGTCACTTGCTAAAAACCAACATACCTGTGGCTAGCTTTCATCTTCTCCTTGAACCCTGCCAGTGTCTGTCCATCTGTCTGTTCACATAGTGATTGCGAAACAATGAAAAACAACAGAACCAGATGACGTCCTCAGCCGTCCTCCATGTTTGTCATGTTGCTGTTTTACAATGTCCAGTGCCGTGCGCCAAAATAACCGTCACTTTTTGAATCATGGTTGCATGATTCTTCCTCACCTTTGCAGTCACTACCAGGACAAGAACAGCAAGCGCCTCAGCTGGATACACCACCCCAGGTACTCCTGCTGTATTTTTATGAATGGTTCATGTTGATTCATTATCTGGTGCTGAGTGATACATGCATAAAACCCCCTGATCCCAGCTCTGAGGTAGATCATATTCAACAGATTTATAAACAGGGATGTGAATGGTGCAAGAATGTAACTAAGCATCAGTCCACAACAAAAGATTATGATGATACAGCTAGCTGATGAACCAAACTGTTTATAATATGCTTTGACATGTAAATGTAAATGCAGGATAGCAAGGGACTCAGTCTTACAGTTTAAGTATAGCGCACTATATGAAAGAATGCCTATGGCAAGAAATCAGAAACAAAGTCACATACAGTATACTGGAGAACAATTGCCAAAAGGAGAGTGTGCTGGAAGGCACTGTCATGTCACGGATCAAGTGTGAGTTTCATGGAGCTCTTCCTTGAATTTCACATTTTTTGTCAACAGTTTTTTTTTTTTTTTTGCTGAAAAGAGTGATTATTATATGATCTGTATATTTCTGTGGGAAAAGGCAAAGGAAAAATAACAAGGCACAACCTAAAAAGAGCATGCGTTGACTCTTTCAGGGATTAAAAGAAAACTCTGCACACCTTCCCGACTTGACTTCATTAATCCTGAAGCTTTCAAAATAACAATAGTTGTAGGCAAAAAGACAAAAGCTGTCTTCCTCAAGACCACGGTCTGCCTCGCTGACGGATGTAAGGAGAAAGACCGTGTTTTAATCTGCATCCAAGCCACCCAAGTAGTGGGAATTAATGCACCAAAGAGCCCTTATCCTCATCTCCTCCCCTCTGCAGACAATTTCAATTTCACATCCGATACGTCTTACAAGCACGCGTTCCATTAAAGTGAAGTGCATGAATTAGGAAAGACACAGAAAACATTTAAAAAATACCAGGGAACGTGATTTTATTTTTCATCCTTCACTCCACTCCAATCTAAAAGCTGCCATACGCTACTTTATCCAATTCTTTAGGACTGTATTTTACGCTCGCTTCACTCCAACACCTCTGAAACACTACATGATGGAGAGCGCGGTAAGAGCTCTCCCGTCTGCGTGAAATGGTCCTGCATTTTGGGGGAAAAAAAATTAAAAACGCAGCGAGAATAAATGGAGAAATATGCGGAGCGTTCTAATTGGCCGTGTAATACGGGGTTTGTAACGCCAGAAGTGGCCGGTAATTACGCGGCACGCATCGTAAATAATCCCACTTGTAGATCAGCAGACAGACAGACATGTTCTTTGTGGGGATGACAGACACATCATCCTTCTACCATTCCCAGAGGGAATTAGGTGGGAAACGCACTTAAATTCACCATAAGACATGACGCAAGTTTGGGAAATCTGATGCGGGATCCAGGAAAAGGTGGAGCCTCAGTGACCTTTCATCGTGTCAGTCTGGCAGATTTTTAATTAGTGTTTGTGTAGTCATCTTATTTCCAATAGTCAGCTCATGTGGCTTTATCCTCCATTTGACACAAAGCTGTCTACTTTAGATCAGAACAACACAATGTCACAGCAGTGCCTTAAATGGCTTTTACACAAAGATCTCCAGATGTTTCCACCCTGCTGCACTGATTTTTGACTGGATGTGTCAACAAATAACCATATGTTGCTCAAGACTATCCAGAAGGTTAAGAATTTAATGAATTTTGTGTTGACGTTCGTAATTAATCAGGAATTGCTACCATAGACCACATGATGGCAATTATGACCATAGATTGAGATACACAGATATGGTACACAGATTTCTGAATCATTGTCTTTGGGCAGAGGTGCTAAGGCCGAACGACCATTCTTTCATTTGAACTCACTGCTGAATGAGGCCCTTCTGTCTTAATTTGTTTTATTTTATTGTAACTTTTAATATGTCCTACCCCACGATAATGTGTTTTTTTTGTCTTGGACTGTATTGTTCTGTATTTATTGTGTCATACTGTACTGTATTTTTCTGTATTTGTCATATTGATACGGTGTCTTTTGTTTTCCCTTATGGGAGAATAAAGTTTCTGAATCTGTGGATATTTATTAATGAATGCCTTTATATAGCCTATACTGAACCTGTTATTATGTCAGCAATTGTGTCTAAGATGTCATTACAACACACACACAGTATACATTGTTAATGTATATATATACATGTTAATGTGTATTATACATGCACATGCAAAAGTACTATGGAATTCTTTGCCTTTCCTGCAGCAGCATGACCACACGACATGGTGCTGGTAATGACACTTGAATTTGAAGGAAAAAGGCACACAATGAATTTCAAGAAAATCATCAGCGCAGTGGAGCCATGTCATTTGAATAATGTATTTCAAAGGCTTCCTTATTTCCTGCCTCGGTGGAGAGAATTTGTCTGAGCAGCAAAAAAGTTTCTAAAGTGTCAATCAGCAAAGAGAAAGAGAGATACACTATGCTGACTTCATTGCTGTCACCTTGGGTTACTGCGCGATGTACCACCATGACCCCATAATGAGATGTGGTCCCCACAAGGTAGTGAACATCGGCCTTCACTTTTAGCCTTTCTCACCTTGCAGTTGGTAATTAAATTACCTATTCCTCTGAATCTCCGGCATCCTCTTATGAAACTCCTGGCTTATTCTGGCATCCAGATTCATCCTGATCCCCTCTTCCTGTCTCTGTTGTACACTACTGAGATATAAGATATAAGGGTTGAGAGGTCACCCCTTGCAGCACCTGCTGTCCAATCCAAACACTGTAAGACTCACTGTCATTGATAAAGGAGAAAAGCATTGGACAGTCTTGTCCATCTGCTATTCAAACTGTGACCTGCAGCTGGTGATGAGTACGATCAGAGGCAGATAGAGGGGAGAGGGAGAGGTGACAGGCCATCCGTCACACGCTTACCTTGAGCTGAAGTGACCAGCGGCACTGTCAAACAATAGCTCCACCAGATCAGAGAGACAGAAGAGCCTGATGGGAAGCAGCAGCCAGGTTGGCCTTACACCCCGGGGAAACATACTTTCTGCACATGTGAGCTGACTGTGAACAGGTTGGCGGAGCAGCTCTGATACAGTCCTACACGATTTTCCCTAATAAAAATGCAATCAATACAGATATCTGACTTGTACTAAGGAGAATAAATGCTTGCATTCCAATAATAGAATTATGCTGGGTTTTATGTAATATTGTTTTAACTTGGAATGTGATAAATCAGACTATGTTAGGGTTGTTGATTATTTATTTTCAAAAATACAGTTTATCGAAGAGGATATGTGGTTTATCTTACACATGATCAGACCCCATTACTATCATTAGTCTGTTTTTTACTCACTCACAGTGCTGTTTAGCGCTGGCTCACACCTACGAACAGCCCTCTCACAGCTGTGCACCAATCGCATTGTCAACGGCAGAGTGACGGACATCTGTTCCCAGAGCTGACAGATCATTTTTGGACAGAAGTCTTTTCAGGACACGGCCCCCTTAGCCCCACCTTGACACTTCTGACTGAGTCAGCCATCTGTTCCAGCTCTGCCTGATATCTCTCCCTATAGCAAGTTCAGCGGGCAGTCAAAAGATATCATGAGTAACGAGGTGAACTAAAACAATAAACAAAGAGGTGCGACCAAACAGACTACTTAACAGTTCCGGTGCCATGGGTAGAGGACAGCCTGACGTCCCCTGCTTGTCTGTGTAAAACAGCCATAGGTACTTATGAGCTGGTCAAAGTAGGCTCTTTTAGGGAAATTAAGCATAATCAACAGGTTAAGTTCAAAGACTTGATGCGCCTTCTAAATCAATGTCTTAATTATAATAACTACCTGCTGGTGTATCTCAGTTCAGGAGTGTCCCTGCGATTTAAACTCTTAGAGGGCTCAAATTCAGGCACACTTGAACTACATTTACTGTTAATTTCATTTTGTGAACAAAATAATAAATTTAACTACAATTTTAACATTATGTGGGGAACCTGACTGCACAACTGTAATCAAAGAACAAGTCAACCATAGAGATCACTGAATTTGTCAAATTGAAATTTCTCTTGCACAGCAATGTTTCCTGCCAGCTAGCAAACATGGATTAACACTGCTTTCCATCAGAGTGAAAAAAATAAAGATTTTTTGAAATACTTTGAAAATCAAAGGCATGAATTGATCTGACATGCACTGAAAATGCTGTGTGCTGTCCGTCTGCGGCATGCAGTATCTAGGATATGCCAGCTATGCACAAAAATATCATTTTTCCATCAAGCCAAAGAAACTATAGTGGTTTGTATGTTCACTGATGTCTCAAACTCATGTCAGCTACACTGGATAACACACATATTTCATATGTTTGCCATGGTATGTTAAGATTTTTATATATAAAAAAATGGTGACTTTTGCGACAAACATACATCCTTTTTGAAATAAAAAACAATTGTGTCAATACAATCTATGACAAAAATGAAGAGGGGACATTTGGCTACATTTTGCTGGAGTGGCATGATTCCATATGGCAGGGTTTTACTGCCTATTTAGCACAACAGACAAAACTATTGTTCTTAGTTTTTCTTTTGAATAGTTCTCTTCAAATCAAAAATGTCTCTGTTCAAAATTCTCTATTCTAATGAACTAGGCACTTCAAAGACACAAAGAACTGCTCACTTCGCCCTCACATTTTAATCATTCTTACCCTTTATTCATCCTCAATAGTCTGAAGGAATATATGCACATATATTAGAATAGAATATGATACCAGACACTTCAAACATGACATATGCAATAATATACAGTACATCATACAAGACCACTTCATGGGAGAACTATTAGAACCACATCATTTAAAAACAAAGTCTCCAAATGATGTTAGAGGAAATGATGATCAAATGAATTTTACAAATAAAATATGGTCACCTTGATACAGGAAGGACCTTACTGTCTCCTAAAAAGTATAGCATGATAAAGTTAGATGTGAACAATTTAAATAGGAAAGAAGGTCATGTGCAAAACAATAAAAAATGTTCGGCAGAAAAATTACAAAGGGTTTAGATGATACCCGGCTCTAATCTATCCCAGGAGCCTTTGTGAAGTGTGAAACCATGGACACACCATAGAGGATTATAAAAAATGTTCAGGTTTTGGGGGCATTTTTCATTTGCATATTTATAAATTAGGGTAAATCTGCAAATATATGTTGTTATTTCAATTTCAGCCATTATTTTAATACGACCCTCAGTTGATGAAAAAAATGTCCTGCAGCACTGCATATTTTCTTACATCATGTGTATATATAGAGTGGGGACCTGGCCAACATTTATACTTTATATTTGCTCTTTTATATTTGCTTTTATCTGTTTTCTTCCCACATTCTTTATTTTCTGAGCCAATGCCCTCATCTAGGGTCAAATGCATTGCAAACATTTTTGCTGGTTTTTTCATTCACACAGATGGATGTAATTCAGGTCACACACATTTCTCCAGGGTACACCAGCACTTCAAAGTGGAACTGAACCTGCAACCTTAGAATGACAGGTTTAACTATTTAACCATTACACTTGAGCATTCATTTTCAAATTCAGCCCTGCCCCCCCAGCCCCAATGTATGCTGTTTTTATTTCTGCCAATCCCTTGATAAATCAAGATCGAAGACCATGTGTAAATAAGAGAATGAAAGTATGGCTTTATCTGACTGGTGATTTGCCTGCCCTGAGGTGTGAAACATGGGCCTGCTGCTGACAGAATGTGGCATAAGAGGGCAGCTCATCCCACACCAAATTAAATGTGTCTAATTAAGTGCAATTAACATCGTGTTATAATCCAGGAGTTGCAACTGCAGTTCGAATACCAGATTAGATATCTTACTAATGTTACTATTTTATGCAAAAAAATAGCTGTAAATGTCCCTCTGCATATATTATAAACCACATATTCATTAGTTTTAACTTACAGTAGTGAAGCTGCAGATTTGTATAGGAGCAGCTCAACACTGTAATTGACAAGCATAGCCATGCCTCCTATCCAAATTGGTATTCAGATCCAGATATTGTATTATTGTTGTAATGTGTTCCTTTCAAACAATTTTTTTTAAACCTTGAAGGCAGTCAAAATGGCAGCTTTAGTATTCTTAAATCTTTAGTATTCTGCCAGTGTTGAGCGAACAGCACTTTTCCAACCCTTTACACTGTCTTTAAATGAGCCCTGCTGGTTCACAACAATGAACAGGATGCTTGTTGTTTAATTAGCATTATTTCCAATTGGTCCTGTTTAACACATCGTAACACAGGGGGGATAGAAGCTTACCAAATGCATTCCAGTGCTGAATTTTAATGTTTAGCAGGTTGAGGGGTTCGGTTTTAACTGTATGCTCTCCAAGGGGGGTAGCTTAGTGAAAAGAGCTAAGATATGTGAGTTTTTTTGTTTTTTTTTTTTTTTTTTTTTTTTTTTTTTTTTTACAGGAAGCAATTTAACTCCGACAAAGCGCAGCTGGTCTTTGCAGGAGTTTATTCATTTTAAAACCTGCTGCTTAGCTTCGCCTTGTTTTCCAACACAGTTTGCACAGAACTCAGGAATTACATATAAAATGTTGTATTATAATGATTTACAGGCTATTTTGAGGAACATTTAATCGAATCACCTCTTGGCAGCCTTTAGTATAGTATAGTGTATAGTATAGTTTGTCACACATAGATAAAAAAAAGAAATCTCAATAGATTTAAAGACTTATACAAAGGGTTTCATATTGTTTTAAATAAAAACAAACATACAAGCGATGATAGACATAAAGATCACATGTCCCCCCGTGGTTTACAACAATTGCACACTGGAGTTGTAGGCCTGGGCTCCGGCACTCATGCTTGGAATAAAATGGAAGCTTAAGAGACTGTTGCTTAGCAAGGACTTCCTGAGATATTCTGTTATGTAATCCCTGCAAAGCACAGGCCATGCCAAACCTCTGGTATGCTTCTCTACAATGTTATGATTAATATATGGTGGTCTCAGTCAATGCACCTGTGATATATGTGAAATTCCACATGTGAAATTCCATTCGTGAAATTACCCTGAAAGAGAATGTCAACAATTTCATTTTACAGCAAAAATACCAACACCAGCTTGGTGAGGTAGTTTTATGTATATCCTTCCTAACAAATTCAGCTCTTATCTCGGGGAGGGGGTATACTGTGTAATTTCAATCTATTCTCTTCAAATCTCTTCAAAACTTACATAACAGTACCTATGGTATACGTACTTTCCCTCCTTTTAACTGTTGAAGTTATGCTGGCGATAAGACACTATAGTATCAGCTTTTAAAAACACCATTGCCCCAGTTCAAAATAATTCTGATAAT
Organism: Albula goreensis; assembly: GCA_022829145.1. Classification (NCBI taxonomy): domain Eukaryota; kingdom Metazoa; phylum Chordata; class Actinopteri; order Albuliformes; family Albulidae; genus Albula; species Albula goreensis. Next base: position 8,553,428 of record CM040744.1, read on the forward strand.
AATATTCAATTAGGATTAGTGCTATACAGTTTGAAATGGTTTACCCAAATGACAACTTCAATGACAGCATTCATCATGACAACTGAAACAACTGACAAATGAGTCCTGTTTTGTTCACTGTAAGAAGTATGGATTCAGATAAAGTAGAATCCGTTAGAAAAAGAACAAAGAATAAAACAAAGCGAACACTTTTCATTTCTGTAACTGCTGAACTCATCGAACTCTGTTGGTGAAAAGAAAAAAAAAACGATGTTAAGGCTGACATTGAGTGAATCTTAGCCAAAATCTCTTCAGGCTTGGAAAAATGGAGTTCTCAACAGTTGGAGAAGATTCGATTGAGTTTAACAAAGTGTACTACAAAAGATGTTTCAAGTTTGGTTTAGCCGGTTATACAAGGGTCAAAGGTGGAAATTAGTTTGGTCTAAATTTAGCAATGACATAGGTTTTGGGTTTTTTTTCCCGCAGAGAGAGTTGAGTCATGAACTAGTTTTCCAGGGCATGTAGTGGAAGCAGAGACCATTAGGATGTTCAAGACCGAACTTGTCATTTCTAAGTAGGTAAAATTATGACCATTGATAGACTCTTGACGACATTAAGCAACTTTTTGTTTTTTATCTGAGATTTGTAAAGCTTTCATTTTCAATAGATTCATATTCAAATGGAGAATCTATTTTATAGAATATATTTTTGGGAAATGAAATGTACCAAATAGCAGAATATCAGACTTAGCTTTCATAGGTGAAGAGTTCACATCCTAATATATATATATTTGACCAAAACCTATTATATGCCTTATTAAAACATTTTCAAGGTTTTTAAATGATCTTCTTTGTCCTGGCACATAGCTTTTTACCTGATCCACATCCACAGAATCAAGCTGAGCAGGCTAAAGACATTCTTTGATATTGACACCCATTGTTTAAAATACAAATCTCTGAGATCCTCTGAAGAACTGCCAGTATGATGTAATATCCACTGCTGAAAAAAGGCTAATCCTGTGATTATGTATTCTGCCATTTTTTTTTTCTTGTTTCATTTCTCATTTGCAGCTCCCAAGTTGAGCCAATGATTTCCCTGCTGCTCTCTATATTCTGCCATTCTCTGTTTTTGTATGACCTGCAAGGCATTCATGCAGAGAAACAGATGGGCTCAGAGGAAGCTATGATAGACAGCCATAGCTTTTATAAAAAATAAAAAAAACGCTTGCTAATATCAGTCCAGGTACAAGTCTGATGCAAATTTGGCCCAGACCAGGGCATGTGATACAACAATGAGTTAAGTTCACTACATGGTCAGTTTTATTTCTACCTTATTGAATCCTTTCATCGATGGAAATATCCACCTAGCACTCTCACTCTCACTGTAGCTATGAGTCATAGGAAATAATTTTGTCTCTTATTCTAGATAAAGGGAACCAATATAAGGAAACATTGAGAGAGAATATGGTATGAACTATGATGGAATGGTTCTTTTTCATGATCAATGCAATCGGAATACGGGGTAATCCAGTGAATGCAAAGAACAGCCCCTTCATTAGTGACACATCATGCTGCCTATCCTTTAAGTCACCGAAGAAAGCCCAACCTGTCTCATACACCCACTCACGATACTTACACATTAACAGGTCATGCACCCAGAATGATTACAAGAGAATATATGAAAGGAAATATTTAAATAATGGGAAAGATCTTTCATACTGCATCAACATTAATTCATTGCCTTGACTACTGTTACCTGTCTGCAGTCACAGTAACATTCCACGAGAAGCCGTCGATATTCTGTCAAAATATATCAAGTTAAGGATGGGAAATCTTTATGTTTCTCACTATGGCCTAGTGAAATGCGTGACTTATATGACCAAATTATTTACATATCATGCTGTTGTGCACATAACAGCAGATGGTCAGGAGAAATGCGCTGTTGCAGCAAGCAGCAGCTTTGCTGGTTATTTGGATTGTAACTAGCAAATGTTATATTTATAGAACCATCAACCAACTCTCAAGGAACCATTTGTTACTACAGTACCATGGATGGTTCTATAGTATAGAAGCATCAGCATAGCAGGGGTTCCCAAAGTGGGGGTCGCGAGACTCATGTTGGGGGGGTCGCGAAATGATAAATAGAATTTAAGTGTTGAATAATATAATGTAGAAATGTAATGTGTCATCTACCAATTTTTTTGTCACACAATACTTGAGGTGATTATGTCAAATTAGAGAGAGCATCAGTTACAATTTGTGCATCACCGACTTAGCCCAGGACATAAAGTTTCAGCTGACTGACAGAGTGAAGAAAAGCAAATATCCTTTACAGTTAGACGAATCCACAGATTTATTGAAGTCTGCCCAGTTTCTTGTGTTCATCAGATACAGTTTTGATGGGAATCTTCAGGAGGACATGATGTTTTGGACAGCACTAGATGGAATGTGCACAGGTTATGACATTTTCACAAAACTTGACACCCTAACTAAAAGAAGAGAGGCTCTTGGGATGAGTGTATTGGCGTGTGTACAGACAGCGCTGGGGCAATGTTGGGGGAAAAAGAAAGGAATGAGAGCAAGAGTCTTACAAATGGCACCTCATGTGAATTTTACGCACTGTATTACACACAGGGAAGCTGTAGCAAGCAAAGCACTTGACCCAGAACTTAAAAGTGATCTTGAGACAGCGATAAAAATAGTCAACTACATAAAAGCACATCCAGTGAACACCAGGCTGTTCTCCATTCTCTGCAGCGAACTGGGCTTGGAACACGAGGGCCTGCTGTACCACTCAGAGGTCAGGTGGCTTTCGCAAGGAAATGTCCTCTGCCGCCTTTATGAGCTGCAGGATGAGGTGCACTTATTTCTGATGGAGAACAGGTCCCAGCTAGCTGACCATATGACTGACGCAGACTGGTTAACCAGGCTTGGGGATCTGTCTTGCATATTTGTCAAACTGAATGGGCTTAGTATGTCATTGCAAGGTGAAAACACTGCGCATGTTGAAATGGGTTGGATTGATGTTTCCTGAGCTGGACGAATTCATTGAGGAAAATGATCAGCGTCTTCACACAGTGAAGAAATCCATCACTACCCACCTTCAAGAGCCCCTGGGACACTTTAACAAGTGTTTCCCAGAGGAAACCGCTCCAGAACAATGTGACTGGATAAGCCATTCTCTGTAACGACCGTACATCACCCGTCATCTGACCTGGATTACGCACTGATTGAACCGTCTACCTATCAAACCTTAAACACAGCATCTGATTCCAAGTCCCGGGCTGAGTTCTGGATTTCAATGGAAAAGGAATACCCACAGCTATCCAAGGCCACAGCGAATGTACTGATGCCTTTGGATCTGCTTACTTATGCGAAAAGACTTCCTTGCCGCTGACATACATTAAAAATAAATACAAATCGTGTCTAAACGTGGGTGATCTCCAAGTCACCGTCTCCAAATTCAAACCAAGACTGGACTTGTGCTCCATGCATACTGCCCACCCATCTCATTAGGTAAGTTTAACGTTACTATATTACTGTAAAAAAGAATGCATTTATTGTTGGTAGGCTATTGTGTTCTTTTGTGTTATCAAGGCACTGTGCCCTGTATGAATATTCCATGTATAATGGCCTATTAGTGCGTGTGTGTGTGAACATGTATGCTTCAACTACATCCAGGGTTAAGTGAGGATCAAAAGTTTCTGGTGCCGTTATTTCAGGGGTCAAGGTATGGGAACCCCTATATATCAAAACAGGTTCCCCTATGATTTGAAGGACCCCTGCAGAACCTTTTTTCCATGCAGTGTATGATTCATTGCAAAAGCCAGATCTGGAAGCCTCTCCAAAAATAGTTCTATGTGTTAATCAGTCCTGAGTTTGTGCAAATGAAAATCATTCCCCTTTCAAAGGTCACCAGAACTGAGAGTTCCACAGCTGTTTCCATAAAACTTCCCCTCACCTTTCTATGCTCCTACACTAGACAATAAGAAAAATAACCTGATGTAATGAAGGACTTGTTCACTACATTCTTATTTTTACTGCACGTATTAGCGTGAAGCTACATTGCTTGTTGTTCATGTGTAATAAGCACAATAGTGAAACAATAATGTGGAAAGATTGGTGATAATGTACCAGCACAGAATACTCTTAGTAGTAATATCCAAACTTTTGTAACACGTTTATGGGACATACAGACACATCTAAAATAGGTATATGTTTTATAATGAAGAAAAAAATTAGGAGATGATTGAATCAGTAGGTCAGATGATTCACATGTTAAGTGACTAATTCAGGAGGCGTCACATTATTTATGCATCATCTGATGATGTCAGCATGAAAGAAAAATTTATGTCAAATCCAAAGAATCCAACAGGGCAAATGAATTTATTATATAACCCAGAAAATAAGCAATTGTTTCCTGTTTGCTTTTCACAGAGTCTGCTGTGCTCTGGTCTAATCATGAGATTGAGGGACGTACACATTGAAGCCCACATGAGCCTGGCCAGTTAAACAATCTCTTCTCTAGTGTGACTGTGCAAACAGAACACAGTCGGTGGGGCCAGGGGCAGCGAGAGGGCTAGAGAAGCGGTTGCCTTATTTAGCAATTATTAACGTTATCATGATTATAATGTGACACACTGCTGTTTTGTAACTAGCAATTAAACACGCATTTGTAAAGCTTATTTATATAACAGGCACGGCATAGTGATTCATAAGTGTGGGGCCTGCAGAACGTCTAAATGACCAGCTGGGCTATTGAGCTCAAATTCAGCAATTACATCCCAGGTGTCCCTTTAAGGAATCAGTGACTGTAATACAGGTGAGTGTGGAGAAAGTGAAACATGGATTCACAAACAAAATTCATTGTCATCAATGACAGAATAGAATGTTTCCTACCCTACTGGTGCGACAGATTTATTTAGTGTCTTAAGACTATATGGCAAAACTTGTAATAGTCCAGCAAAAAAAAATCACAGCTTGGGATTTAACAAGCATTGTGTAAACAAATATGTAAAATTGAAGCAAATCCTTTGGAAAATGCTACAGTGCTTTTTGTGATTGAACCACATCAAACTATGTTTTGTTCTTGGAGGTTTAAGGTTTAATCATGTACACTTGAGTGCCTGTGTGATGATTTTAAAGCAGCAATTAAAACATTTGCATAATTGTGACTAGGCCTAGAATGTAAGCCAGGTTAATTAGAATGGAAAAAGGTCCTGACCTCAACTTTTCTCTATCACTGTAAAGTGTAATTTTAGGTTTCAGTAACTACATTCATCCTCACCCCACCCCCAAAGTATTTCTGTGAGTATTAAGTTGCATTATGTGGACTGTAGAAATAGCTTTACTTTCACTGTTAGATTTGCCTGACTGTTAAACAAGTAGTCAAGTTAAAAAAGCACAATATGACAGATGGTTGAGTGAGATATGTTGGTTGTCTTTTTTAAAACATTCAACAAAGTCGCATTAACGCTCACAGGATTATAAACCCAAAAAATAAAACAAGTTTCAGCCATTCAGCTTGTGTATTTTTGAAGGCTGTCAGGATTTTTGACCAGACAAGTTTTTAATAAAAAACTCAACATTTACATGAAAGATTCCCAAATGTATGTGAAATAATTTGGGAAGACAGCTGAAATTGAATTTAACAGTTTAACACAGAAGTCCACATGCTGTTCTGCACTGCTCCACCTCTTTTTCCATTGAAAGGATTCATATCATTCTGTGGGCTGAAAGTTCCCATGCATCAATATCGATCCTTATCAGAATAAAGAGTCAACATCTTGCAATGATTTACGTACAAAAAAATGAGCATTGAATTTTTTCCTTTACATGAAATGATTTTGAGCTGGATGGGCTGTACTAATCAATGTGTGTTCTTATGTTTTTAAATTACTACTGAGATTTACAATACTGACATATACAGCCTGTTTTTTAAGGATGTGTTCAGACAAAAACTTTATTTTATATTTTTATCTCAAAATACCTGACAACATTGTCAAACAGGCTGATTTGAACCCTATTTTGTTTTCAGATGGAAAAAAATTGCAGCTGAAGGATGATACTCTGTAATAGCTAATCACACATGGTGTACATCATCTTATGAAGAACTAATTTGTCTAATGGGAAATGTTACCAGGGTCTCTTGTAATGACAGAAGAAATGTGATATTTCTTTTTGTATGAGGTAACATTATCCTCTTTCGTTGAAGGAAAAAAAGTGTTTTCTGAAATATGCATCCATGTGGGTATCAGCAGATACTGTAACGATGGCTTTCCTGGAATACCTAAATTAAAACACCTTGATAGGACATTAAATTCCTGTAATATGACAAAAATGGAAACACAGTCTCATATTGAAATATATTCAGAGAACTTAAATGTTCAGCTAAACTTTAGCTTTGGCTAGAGCAGGTCATCCACAGGGTTTAATCCATGCCAACCCTTCTGGCTCTTGAGACTTTTACCCCCTCTAGCACTTTAACACCCTTGTCCCAAAGAAATGCACTTTGTGTTGTAAGTCGCTCTGGATAAGAACATCTGCTAAATGCCTATAATGTAATGTAATGTTTATACATTTAATTTTTCTCTACCCACTACAACAAAATCAAACAATAAATAAGTGATAACACTGAACAAACTCTGTAAACCATTTTATATACAAGATAAACTGCAATAAATAATTACCCTGCATTCAAGTGATTAAAAGCAAATATATAAAGTAAATGTAAAGAGGAAAATAATCTAAAGCATGATAAACGCGTATTCTGAGAATGCTTCTCTGAGACCCATGCTTGCTGTGGAAAAAGCTATTTTATCTACGGTTGTTCTCCAGGTAAATTACATTACATTTCAGGCTATGGAAAATAAACAAATGATGGCGGAAACTGGGCAGAATTGGTCTCTTTCCTGAAAACTACACAAAGCATGATGGCATCAGAATTAATGAACATTTACTACATTTCCTCAATGTGAAATGAGAAATTCATTTCATAGAGATTACACAGAGTAATTACGACGCCAGTTGACGTAAGTTCTAAAGGATGAATTAATCAATTTCCCACCTTCTCAAAGAAAGTCATTTTTGTGTTCTTAGTAATATTTCAATCTATTTCTGCATTGTCTAACACACTACTCCAAGTCAACAACATAACACGTGTCAACTGACATGAACATTAGGCCTTGAACACGTCGGTTTTTTCATACACCTGCTTAAGTGTTAATTAAAGCCAAACTGAAATGACTGTCACAATTAACTGAATGATTCTATGGCAGATATCTTGAAGTAGAGGCTCCATCAGCGCCTTGCAGATGGAGGACATAAACACATGTGATAAAAACACAAGGTTATTTTCAGTGCAGCACAGGATGTCTAAATCAAAACATACCACAAAATTATATAATATATTTCTCTTTCATGAAATTGGCACTGGTAAGTACAGGAATAGCCTATATTAAATTTAAATGAATGCCAAGAATTAGTGACCCTCATTGATATATAGAAAGTCCAATATGACCACAGCATCATGCGACATATCACAAAATTATCCCATAGCCCTCTGAAAACAGAATTTTTTTTTGTGAGATTTCAAGAGAATATCTTGGTTTTATAGCTATTCTGTAAAATGCTGGCAGAAATCGATACAGTCACCAGGTAATAAAAAATCTGTATAATAACGGTAAGGATGGCAGAACCTTCAATGTTTGACCCTCATAAAAATAATGTTTCATTTTTTGAACATTTTACAATACAGTACAAGGCTGAGATGTTCCAAATGTACAGCTTTTTGATTGACGTTACAGGCGCTAAAAGACACAGCAAGGGACAGAAATAGCATGGCATAGACAAATAAACTACAGTGAGACTGACCTCGAAGTGACAATGCCGCAGTTTAGTAGAGAGCGCAAAAAGCTTTCTTTTTCATGGACAGTCTTTTATCTTTTTGCTTCTCTTCAGAAAAGTTTGTACTGTTCCTTCTTGGAGTACAGGAGATATTCTCTCCCCCGCTGGCTCGCGCTGCTGCGCCGCCGGTTTTTCAGCGAGTTTTACATTCACAGGCTCGAGAGGCGGGTGGAGAGGGTGTGATGAGCCAGAAATTTGTTGGACATCAGAAAATGAGCTTCATCTGAAGAGAGGGCCTAATGAAGGTGCCCAACTGTGCTGGTTTATGCCCAACAATTCATGCCATCCGTCATATACAATGGTCCCAGAAGCCCCCTGGACAAGTCCAACAAATCTTTGCTCCAGGCCTTGAGCTGACCCCTACAAAATACCCTGCCTGGAGGACTTACATATTCCAGTGCTTTACTCTCTGCCATCTTCTTTCCTCTGTTCTACATTAAATTGGATTGTGATTGCTTTTTTGAGAAGATTTTGCAATTAAAAATAAAAAACCATTTGTGAGATGAAGAATGCTTCTTCCTTTAATTTACCAACTTGCTTATCCTTAATTTTGGTACATAAAAAGGCTTTAATTACTTCTTTATGCATGTTAAATTTGGAGATTTAAACATTTTCAGATGATATGAATAGAAAAGTGACTTCAAAAGGAAATAACCTTGCTTCAGTGTGCTTATTTCCCTCAATGCAGAGCAGGGGAAATCCTTCAGTCTTTTTAAATCGAGCAGATTTCACAAGCCATTGCAAATGTTTACATCACATTAGGGTGTTATGATCTAATGCATCACGGTCGTTCATGTTTCACTTGTACATATAAACACTTGCTACAGCACATCACATTAATGAGAATTAGCTCCAGCTGGGCAGTATGCAGATGAGTGTGATATGGAGCGAAGAAGCCACTTCGCGTGATCAGCAAAGTGCACTGTAGATACAACACATTCTGCGTCTAAGCACCGACTCCAAATCGGTTTCAGAATTCTTCACATGACAGTCATAATAAGGACTGGGGACAGAAAGCTGATCCTGCGATCTGAGTTTTGCTGTGGAGGATTGTGGAATTTATACAAAAAAGTGATACTCTGCTATAGCCGTAAGTCATTTAAATTCAATTTGGAACGAGGGCATGATTCTCAAGGTGTCGCTAGCTATGGGGTGAACCTTGAGGTAAATGCCATGCACTCAGGCTGAACATATTTTAACTTCTGCAACAATTGCCTTGAGCACAAGCACACTAACAAATCATATGAAAGTAAAAAAAGAAGAGCATCATAGTGTTCAAAATGGAAGAGAAATGCACTTTAATGTACTGTGTGAATGTTTCCTTGTGTTGCATTTATCAACATCACCTGTGCAAATTCCACCCAAAGCCATGCCTGGCATTAGGTTTACACATTGTATGCCTTGTGTACATTTTGAAAAACCTTGTGATTAAACAAGAGTACTGTAGGGAGGAGGACCAATTCATTGATATTAGCTGGAATTCCATCAATATTTGTCTTCATCTTTGATTCACAATGAAAAAAAAAGTGTTACTCCTTCACAAAAACCGTTCCACAAACACTACAATTTACTTTAAAAAAAAAAAAACTCTTACCTCTTTATTGTGAGTCAAAGTTAAGGTCAAATATCAATGAAAGCCTGGCCATCGTCATCTCACACTGCCAGTAATAAGTTGCTGGAGGCAGAGGGGATGTAGAATCATGTAGGATACTTTTATAAGAGTATGAGTTGTGTATGTGAATGACGATTGTAGGTCAGGTCCAATAGGGGGCGCTGTGTTTATGTGTGGTGGTCCTGTGCTGCACCGTACCTCGGTTATGAAGGCCTTGGCGGTAATGGGGCTCATGAATAGAATGGCGCGGCGCAGGGTGTCCCTGTAGCGATGCAGCTCCTCCACACGCATCGTCCGGAACATGCTGGTGATCATCATGTTGATGTTGGACTCCACCTTCTGCAGGGACACGTCCATGCCCTGCTGGGACGTCTTGTCCAGGAAGTCCTGGATCCCGCGGATATCTGGACATACAAGAGTTAACAGGTCATGCATTCATTATGGTAAACACAATCCCACCAGATGATGCTGCTGCAGGAAGAGGGAATAAATATGCATTTACATCACTAGGAAATTTTGTTGATTTTGAATTTTTTGTGACACAGGTGATTATCATGTGTGTCTTGAACTTAAAATTAGTGAACGTCAAATAAAATACATTATAAAATACTAATATACCTTGCTTTTTTTAGTCGAAACTTCTGGAAAATGCTTATTACTGGTATAAATACACATTAAGGGAAATGGAAACTGATGAAATTTGCACAAACCGCTCCCCATGCCTTAACTGCATTAAAAAATCAATAACTCCTGTGTGTGAATGATTAATGAAGTCATCTGTGGGGCTCGCTTAAATCACATTGTCAACTTTTGCTGACAAAAAGCAATCTAGAAAGAAATGGTCTTTGTGGGTGTAAAAGCTGTTATATGTAAAAAGCAATTGTCTTTAGCACTTTTATGCCCATTGCATTTATGTGTAATTATGAAATTATTTTAAGAAAACAATCATGTTACATATCTCTCTATAAAACCAAAGCACTTGACAATGTACGATGTCACTGTAATTTCAGGTTTCACGTTTTTCCTGTTCACCAGTGGGGCCTGAGATATGCCAGTTATTAAATTAAATTTTTTTCTTATTTTTTTTTTAAATGCACACCTACAAATTCAGAAATGAATGTTTAACTGTTGTGCAGGTAGACAGCGCACTAAAGGTGCTAAATTAAGGGTGTGGCTCATTAAAGACTGATGTAAGTGCAGTCAGACACTTACTGTGGAATTTTTTCCATTAATTAAATTCCATGAATGAAATCCATTTACTATGAATTAAATTATTTAAATTTCAAAATAATTTTTGAATTTTTGAATTAAATAGTAATGCTATAAATTGATACAGACTGCATACAGTATATGTTCTTTGAGTCACACATTAATGAATATCAATGTCATTGTTCTGGAAAATGTAGCTTTTTGTACCAGAATGGCCTGAGCATCATGCTACATAGAATAGGTTTATCAATAATTGCAATGACATTCAAATAACAACCCAATTAACAAACCATTCTAGGCCCTCGGGCATGTAAATAAGCTGCTGTCAGACTTCACATTCTGCCTTTTCTTTTCTTTCGCTCTCCATCACCTATGTTATCAATACAATCAATTTAATTACTGCTATAAATGCCACTTGGTCTGTTTTATGTCAATGTATAGATTCAATGTTCAGCAATAGGTTGTTTTACTGATGGAAAAACTATTTGGTGCCTGTGATGGCTGCTTGCTTACATCTCTTTCTGAGGTCATTTTCAGCTTGATAAGTTACATGGTGCTCTTTCAACACACAACAATCGTAGAGAGTCAGAAGAATGTAGTGTCATTATATTGGTTTAAATAAACATAGCATGGTATAAATCCATATGTAAAATAAGATGATTGTTAAAAAGATTGATAGGCAACCTTTCATTTAATGGACTGTTTGAAATGGGCCTATTGAAATCAATTTCAAATACTCATGGAAATATGTTCAGGAACAATTTATGTTGATATTTTAGCCCAACGTGCAGAAATCACCTGTTAATTTCATGACTACATTCATTTTGAAAATACCCCAGTCAATATTTCATCATTTAAGCTTGATCTGTGTTAAGAGTATTCCCAGCCACTAAACATGCTGTGTTAGCAGAAATTCCATTGGCAGTGGCACACCAGTGGGTGTGTGCCGAACCTGAGGGAATTAATATTTCCCATGGTGCCCAAGGAAGCATCTCCAAAATTCAAACATAGACAATGTTTCAGTTGAGTCTTACCACTTGCTTAGAAAACACACCTAGCTTCAACATCACAAAAAAAACAGCTTAAGCAGGCATTTAAATATGCCTCAATACACAACCCAAACTTATAGTGTTTAATTATAAATAATCACAATTAATACCCACTATGCCCAGTCTTTTCTACGATCCAGTGGAAACATCAGATGCTAAAATTAGCATGACAGAAATGTATCTTATTTATAGCATTAAAAAAAAATACAATGACCATAACTTACTTTATACTTCAGTCTCATGAGTACAGCATAATACAATTGCATTATATATTCAATAGTAACTAGAAAAAAACCTCTGCATTTAAAGCCAAGAAAGGAACAAGTCACAAAGCAGTAGAGTTAAACTCACATTGTGAATTAGTAATGATAATGAAAGTAAATAAAACATGATGCATTAGCTGAGAGGTGGCTGTGAGCTCATCTATCTGTGAAATAAGGCCATAAAACGGCATGTGATCCAGTCACCAAGCGTTAGATCAGATCAGCTTAAGATAGTGAACTGGGCAGGGATCATATATAGCGGCTCTCTGCTGCAGTTAAAAGGACTTGCGGTACATCGGATGTGCCATACAGACAGATTGGAGTAGTTGTATTGAAGTTCTGAATTCATTCTCATCTCCAATCTCATTTCTGAAATAGGGCACTGGGATGCAACTACCAAAGATAGAACATGGATCAGAAACAGGGAGCAAGGCGTTGTGGGAAATGGCATGAAAGGTACAAGATACAGCTCACAAAGCAGCAGTGTGAAATAGGGTCCCGGGGAGTGGCTATTTGGTACAGGGCGACGGGAATATGCTTTTATTATAACTGGAAAGTCATCTCGATTCCAGTGAGACTATCGTCAGCTCCATCTGTGCTGGCCCCCATTGAAAGATGTTGGGAGGCAGCAGCACTGAGAGTTTCCACTTGCACTCCCCTGATACCAGTCTGAAAGCAGGCCTCCATATAGAGACCAGCTTGCATGTTTATTGTGGGACACATGGAGAAATACCCTCATGATTTTTTTTATTTTTTTCTGCACTTGGGTGGTATTCAGACAGCTGCTGTATAAAGGAGGCCATAAAGGTACGTCATTGTATGGGGAAATCGAACCGCAAGGAAGTAAATGGTTTACTAATGCGCAGTCTTCATTACTGAGCGTTTACAGCTCTATAAAGCCGTGACATTAATGCCCTTGTCATCAGGGAGGCGGCGAGGCCGCACGCTGTTATCACAACTCCCTCGCATCAGGGCACAGCGAGACGATATCACCTGGGGAAATCTATCAAACCGAGCCACGCGTTGCTGCGCTTACCAACAAACAAAACATTTTTTTCCCCCGGCCTGCCAAGAAGTGCAATTGTCATTCTTACATCATTGTTCACTCGTTGCTGTTCTTCAGCCTCTGGGCCGAGAAAACACAGTTGGAGTTGATGCTAGAGGATTGTGAAGGTTCACAAATTAATTTCTCATAGTTTAGGGAGCTGGGGTGAAACCACACAGGCTGCTACCGACTCCCACCTGTGGATCCAAATTGCTTCAACTGTAAGGAAGCTTGCTGCCCTGAGTTTACAGCAGTTTCTTGGATTGAAAATAATGCTCAGCTGACACAAAAGTCTTCCTCTCTGTTCCCAAGACACTCTTTCCATGGACCAAGGCTAAGGCTGAAACCTTGTAAATTCAAAAGTCTCTCTAACTCTCTTCCTCTCCCACTCATTCTCTCCCAAGCACACCCACAACTGTTTTCTCCTATGACTGGCAGAATTCTAATACTGCACCTGCCACCTGCAATGACAGCTGCTATTTCAGTTGCTGTGCACTTCGACACACCTCCTCCCTCCATGGCAGTCATCAAGAGGTAGATTATACCGCGTGCTTCATCGGTGGAATAATACTATGCCTTTCATCACCAGAGGAGATTAATGTGATTCTTCCAATCAAATTCTGAGACATGCCAAGATATGAAGGGCTCAGAGAGTTTATCCACACGACTTAACGCAGACTGTTCAAACTTCTGTGAAATATGAGGTGTGAAAACCAACTTAATGATAATGAAGTTTGAGAGGCAAACGGCCATGCTGTAACTCCAGCATACCTCGTTTTTCTAAAAGCGTTAATGGAAAGGTCATGACCCCAAGGTCATGATCATGTGTTTTGACTCCTCCGTCAACTCTGTCTACACCCTCTGCCATGTCAATGAGGTTAGATATGGTGAAAGTACTGCCTGCAAAGACAATGCGTACAGCCAATTTCGGAAAGCACAGAACATTGTCCTGATGATTATAAGAGGATGGTACATTAGAGGCAAAGAGAAAAATCTAATGTGACACAACTAAAAAGTAACAGGTAATCAGCATAGACATCAAGTGCTACCAAGTCTTCCGAACCCTGTGGTAGCATCCAGCACCACCTGCACCTATTCCCTGCGGGGGGGTCCTTCACCACCATTCCAGCTAAAAAGCTAATGACATGCCTGAGAATTGCAGCGGCGTTTCATTTTTTTGTTGTTGCAGTAATGCCTTTATTTCTGCTCTATATACCATCTCTATGTAATTAATGTTAAAAGGCTCTCCTTGTAGGTATGGGCCTGTGCCTCCTGAAATTCATTTTATGCCATGTCAGTACACACGGTACATTTGTCACTACCTTAAAATACTCTCTCAGGTTGTGGCTAGTTATAAACATTTTGTTCTGATGAGTTCTTTTTATACTTTAAGGAAGTGTATTCCTGAAAAAAGTATAATCTGGACCTAGTTATAGCATGGGTTTGCAGTGGAGAAGAAAGAAAATGTTGCAAAAGAGATGCTACAACATTATTATTCACCACAACATTACACACCCTTGCTTTACCCTTGTAAACAATCGTAATAACATTCCGTGCTAGCGGGGAAATTACTTCGGCTTTACTCTCTCTGAACGGTCAGGGACAACTTCTGCTGTGGTGTTCAGCTGTACGGGCTCGCTAAACGGAGTCGTGTCGTGGCGTTCCAGCTGCATTTCCATCTTTGAGGAACAGCATTATACCCTAAAGAGCTTACAGGATTACCTCTTCACCCTTCACCCCACTCTTTAAGCGCGTATACGTCTGATGGAAGCACACGCTGACCGTCCAGCTGTGCCGGTTCAATGAGATATCAGAGCGTGTCGCAGCGCAGTGCATACTGATTTACTAAGATGGATCCTACTGTTCCTCTGAGAAGTTAACAGATATCTCAAAGCTGTGTACATCTGCAGTGTGTAAAGATGAAATTATACATGTTCCAGGGCTGTGTACTGATTAAAGTGGTTGCAGGGCTGTGCACTGACACATTAAAGCTTGTTTTTGCACTGTGTACCCCAAACTCCCAACTTGAGGGTGTAAATAGTAAGCTTCTATATTACTGTACTAGTATGACTCTATAGATGACTGTATACAGTGCCCTGATTTACAAGTGATGAGTGCCTCTGTCTTTGGTAATGACTCAAAGGAGTGTTTCAGGGCTGTGTTTCAGCTGTGACTTGCTTATTTGTATTTAAGGCTGCATAACAACTCAATTAGTTTTGTGTCAATCCTGTGTATTGATTAAGGTAGGTGTGTTTGAAGGTTTTGCAGCGACTCACTATGTTGTGTATGAAGGCTGTGTGATGACTGTGTAATATGTGTTTCAAGGCCATTTAATAACTGGGCGAGGTGAGCTTCAAGGCCATTTAATGACTGGGCGAGTTGAGCTTCAAGGCCATTTAATGACTGGGCGGGTTGAGCTTCAAGGCCATTTAATGACTGGGTAAGGTGTGTCTCGAGGCCATATATTGACTCTGTAAGGTGCAGCCCTCCCTGTGAGCCTCCTCCATCACACTCAGCATAGCTGCAGCACCTCGTCTGTGTCTAATGCATTTACTATGCTTCACGACACCTCTTCACAACGCTCTCTTCAAAGAGGAGGAGAAAAAAAACAGCCCAGCGCAATAAATCCTCCGGAGGAACCTCCTGAGAGATGGGCTCGAGGTAAACATAAGAGAGGTACTGCAGGAAAGGTGCTGGGGCTGAGGTTTGGAGCCGTAATAAGAGAGGAGCTGTTCATGGCCAATCAGACTTCAGGCCCTGATGGCTGTCTTTCACAGAGGGACCCACATGTGGTGTGACAAGACTCATATCAAACGTTTTTCATGGTTGTCCACAACGGTTAGTCTTACATGTCCACCGAATCACACAGGGCACAGATTATAGGAACCAGTGTGACGCTGGGGTCAAGGGAGGTCACCATACACAGAGGGATGGGATGAAAACAGCTGATTGGATATGACTGTAATGTACCCTAGAGAGAGAGCAGGGTAATTAGCTGTCTTTGGTTATATATGTACATTATAGTGTTTAGTGCATTGGCATTCCACATATGCTATCAATTCACCGTCATGCCAGAATAGATTCAACCGTAACTTGTCGGCAAAGAAAACAAGGTGCTAATTTACGTTTGACAGACACTTGTTAGAATTTCATTTTTCCCAGGCACTTTTTCCATGTTGCACTTAAAGACGATGACTGCAAAAATGGGAAAAGTCATTACCACAATGGCACTCACCCATCTGCAGACTATTAAATCATATCTTCTGTATCTTTAATCAATCTGTATCTTGTATATGATGTCCATGCCATATGCAATACTCCAGCCAAACTTCCTGATTTTACTCAAAGAAATAAGATGCAAGCAAGCAGACTGATGAAGTAGGCTCACAGAAACAGATGCTAAGCTAACACTTCCTCATTGGCTCATGAACAGGACACTGGATCGCTACATCATGAACACAACAGCTCCTGTAATGTATGCAGGATGCGCGTCACAGCACAGGGGATATCATTTTAGCATGGAATCAGAAAAGTCTTGCGACCAAAATACTTTAAATGGCAAAAATTTCATTTTGGACTTGTGTCATCATGCAACACCATTTTATATGCGACTACAGGATGTGATACACAGCTGCAAAACGGCAAGATGAAGCAAGCGGGCCTATAGCAGTTATGTATATGCTGTGACCCTGAGGAGTTATTTTTAAGTTTTATTGATCATACTATGAAATTAAGTGAACTCAATTACATTACCGATATTTGGTAACTATACAACACTGGGGATATGCTGGAGCCAAAATCGCTTTTAATGCCCATCACTAAAGAGAATAATTATGGTATGGTGTTATTTTCACTGTAAATGTGTTTTTTTATTATTATTCTAGGATAGATATTGTACCACATGTCAGTTTATCTTTAAGAGCATTTCACCGCAGTATAATTTTCAACCACACAGGATTCTGGGAGTCACTTAAGCCCGCTGCACAGGCATTGAAATATGGTATTAGATGTAACAAACAGTCGGAATGTTTTTCCTATGGGATTTGTTCCTCATTTTTGAGAGAAAAACAAATTTAAAAAATTTAAGAGGCATCAAATAAATGCGAGGAGGTATGCACAACAGCGTACAGTTGTGAAACCTGTTTGAAGTTCTGGTTGTCTGGCATGAAAGCCACATGAGTAGAAACATTTAGCTAGAAAGGGGAAAAATCAAGATCCTTCTAGAGAACAAGGCCCTTAAAGAGACAGAGTGAAATTTCTCACATACAAATGCATGCAGTGGCAGATAAACCTGTCGGCACAGTTTTTGCTTTCTACAAAGACTGCCAATCCCATTTCGTTCCACCACCGACATTTCCTACATGTTTTGCACTGGTTTATACTCCCTCAATACTTGACCCTAAAATCCTCGCCACCCAGGGGTCTACACACACTATGTCTCTCCACAGCTGCATGTCCAGAGCCAGCTGGAGTGTGCCAGTGTGAGCCGTTTTTCCATAGACTCCTCTAGGCTTCGGCAGTACATCACTCAGCGCTGCCTTCTTAGTGCCTGGAGCCCAGCCTTTTGGCCCGTCTAGTCCCCCTGGTCCTCCACATCGGGCCAATTGGGGTAAAGGGGCGGTGTCAAGGTCAAAGGAGGCGCACATTTGAGGTCTGAGTATGGACCAATAAATGGGTCAGGGTCTTTGGCATTAGGGTGAGAGTTTGGCAATTGGCTTGAGCTGTTGACTCAGTCGGTGACACTGGCACATTTGCGGTCCGAGGGTGGATAAGTAAGCGGGCCAGGGTATTTGGCATTGGGGGTCAGATACTTTGCTCTAGCTTTTGACTCAGTCTGGCTGGCCTGACTGGAAAAATACTGCCATTGGCTCAGTTTGGCCCTCCTGACTCACTGATCCACACTATTGTCTCTTGTTGAGTTTAACACTGGATGTCTACTGATCCCAGTCTCTCATTAGCTCAGTCTGATTCTGTTTGCTCACTGATCCCAAAACCATTGCCCCTCATTGGCTCTCTCCAACACTGGACCCATACTGATCCCCAGCACCATTGTCTCTCATTGCCTTAGTTTGGTCCCGTATGCTAACTGATCCATACCAGTGCCTCTGATTGTCTGAGAAGAATACTGGACACTCACCGATTCCCCCAAGCCATTGTTTCACACTGGCTAAGCTATTATATGAATTCCTGTGTCTCATTTTGAATGAGATTTTGATTTGTATTCACTGCTTCCATGAGCTCACATAGCTGAAATTCACACATAAACAGAAAATATGTGTTTCTATATTGCCATTTTCCTTCTGGAAAAAAAGCATATTAGCATTATTGTACAGTATGTAATAAAATCATGCCACTGGGAAATGCGTCTAATCCAACTGGAATTGCTCCCAAAGCATAATTATCTGGAATCGAGATAAATGGCCCTTCTCTGATTCGGCAGACACAAAACTACAGGGCAGAAAAACCCTGCTTCTCCAGTGAGCGGAGAAACTGAACAGCACAGCGAGGGAAATCTTTAAAATGTTTCTGTGAGCATCACTAGACCTGAAAATAGGGGAACGGGGAAGAAACTGAAACTCAAATGAAAAACCATCTCCGCATTGTCCGAGAAGCCATTTTTAAAAAATTGGAAGCGATTTAGGAGCTTGAAGGCAGATGTGGCAATTTCCCAGAAATCTTTGGGAGCTCTGAGGCTGGTGCTGCCAATACAGAGGGGATCCATCTTCTGAACCAGCGGTCCAGGCGACACAGGGCTCGGGAGGTGTGGGTGGGGCAGGTACCCCTGGGGCGTCATTACAGCGATACACCACGCCGCGTCAAGCCAGGCCGAGTTGGGCTGTGATACATTCCCCCGCCGGGAAGGGCCCTTATTCATTCAGATCTCCAGCAGTTAAGCCAGCGCACTGGACTGTGGGCTCTCTGCTGGGACAAAGGGAGTCAAGCTCTAAACTGAGATAAACACTTGGCTCAGGGCACGTATACAAACAAAACACACACACATGCACACACACTGATACAAACACACACACACATACGCACATGTACACACACTGATACAAACACACGCACACACGCACATGCACACACACTGATACAAACACACACACACGCACACATACATGCACACACACTGATACAAACACACACACGCACACATGCATACACACACACGCACATGCACACACACTGATACAAACACACACACATGCACACATACACACACACCGATACAAACACACACACGCACATGCACACACACTGATACAAACACACACACACGCACACACACTGATACAAACACACACACGCGCACATGCACACACACTGATACAAACACACACACACACGCACACACACACAAACACACACACACACCAGCATGAACATGTACATACAAACATCACTTCTTGCAGCAGTTGGAAAATGGGGGAGGGCTCATTTAGGAGGGATAATTGTTAATTGTTGTGGTGTTGAGGGAGGGTTTTTAGTGATTCTGATGCTCTAACGCCTGGTTTCAGATGGCAGAGCCGCTTGATCCAGACTTTACACATCTGGCCGCTTGTGTGTGGTGTAATGCCGCAAGTCGCATGGAAATCCATCTTCATCCACCGCTGAACCCTTCGAAAATAAAACAAACCTCCATCCCTCGCCTCCTTCTCTGTGTTCTCTCACCCAAAACCTGTCTGCTTCTGCTTCCCACACCCCTCACTACGGTTACGGGAGTCTGGCATGGTTCAGCACGGTTTGGCCCCGACTCCATCGCCCGGCTCTCACTCACCGTATTCAGTGTCGTAGAAGATGATGAACTTCTGCCAGGCGTACTCCGTGACCACGTCGAGGATGACATCGTTGAGATAGACGGGCGGGCGCACGAAGAGGGTGTAGTCATCGGCGCGGGAGCG
This sequence comes from Albula goreensis, assembly GCA_022829145.1. Lineage (NCBI taxonomy): Eukaryota > Metazoa > Chordata > Actinopteri > Albuliformes > Albulidae > Albula > Albula goreensis. The sequence goes on from CM040744.1 coordinate 8,573,391, forward strand.
GCTGGTGTCGGGGCAGCTGGAGCGGGGCGTCCCGCTGGGGGCGCGCTGGATGAAGAGGTGCGGGATGTGCATGGCGTCCGCCAGGGACTGCAGGGACCCCGCCGACATGCAGCCGATGGAGCTGACCAGGGCGAGGATACCCCGGTTCATCAGCTCACAAGCTGCAGAGAGACAGAAGGGAGAAACCAGAGAGGGTCAGATCACTGGAGGGACAGTGAACAGAGAACTGCACTCTCTCACAACCTGTGAAAAATATAAACCAATTCATGAAAATCTCCAAGCTCAGCAACAAAAGAAAAAAGCAATTGTACTGTACATTGGCAAAACAGTCTTAAGCCAGAAATTGAGGGACAGAGAGTGATTGAATTATTTGATCATATAAACACTTTATTCCTGTTATTTGTTCTTTTTTGTGAATAAATACTCCTTTTCTTTTTCTGATTGTGTGTCATGTCTGAGGAGTATGAATAGGCTATATGTAACTGTGTACACTGCGATACACACTGGCATATGGGGGCCCTAGGATGAATAAAAGTGAAACTGGAGAGGGTGAGTGTAGAGGGGATGAGAAACCAATAAGTGGAAGTAACTCCACATAACATGACAAAGCAATGTATTCTGTCCATTGAAACCCATGTTCAAAAAGTCTATTAAAACCTCCACAATACCATTTTCATGTTGATCTTCCCCATGATACAAGTAGTGTATAATTAAATTATTGTTTCCCCCAATCTTTTGGGAAATATTAATTTTTCATAAAGGAAATCCTTTGGAGCTATACTCCAATATAACCTGTTGTCTTTATGTGTTCTCAATTACTAGCCTCAAAAAAACAGATATTCCCACAATGCAGCACTCTTAAAGTGACATAGAACCTTTTGTAACTTCACTACTGAAATCACCGATGTGCGTTTAAAGATTTTGTGGATGTACAATATATAATATATGGTATTTAGCTCTGGCTTCTCCCAGTGAACTCAGTTTGATGTGCAGTCAAACATAGTAAATGTCTGTCTCCAATATCCACCAGTCTCTAATAAGTGCCTGGTCCATTTGGTTGTTGAGGCGAATAAGCACCAAGGCGATTATTGGAAACGTTATGGTATGCAGATTGGACTGCATGTCGAATACACTGTTTGTGAAGATACACATGCTTTGGCAGTTTAAGAAGCATGCTGACGTTCCAGTAAAATAAACTGAATTAGGGAGAGAGAGGGATACGACAAGAGAGATGGTGAGAACACTGAGGGGAGAAAGAGAGAGTGGCAGAGAGAAATAAAAGATTTTGAGAGCACTGGCGGAGGAGACGGAGATAGAGAAGGGAGGTGAAAACACTGAATTAAGATGAAGAGAAAGGGCAAGAGGGTCAGAGAGCACTAGCCAGAGAGAAGGGGTGAAAACACTGAATAAATAGAAGAGTGTTAGGTGGTGAGAAAACTGAACAAAGGCTTAGAGAAGGAGTGACAGGAGAGACACCCTGGAGAGAAATGCTATTGGTTACTCATTCTTATAATAAAAATCTTCAAAAACACTTTGTAAGAAGAGATCAACAGCCGGGAAGGCGACGTGGTGCGACTTCCAGAGTGGAAAGTTGAGGAGAGATTTATTTTGTCAACTTTTTCTGAAATCCGTATCATACTTTATTAAAGTCCCGGAGTGCAATCATGTCACTGCGGCAGAAGCAGGCAGTGATAAATGTCCTCTTTCATCAGTTTAATTACAACGGTGGAACACAGTGCAAATAAGATTATTTCCACTCCATTTAGAGATTCGTCTTCAATTCGAATGTTTTTAGCGGATACTCTTGAAAGAGTGCACCGCTGCGGGAATGTTTGCTCATTGCTGGAACATCAACCGCTAAGACCCGTGCGCACGTACAGTGCCAAATACAAACTGCAGGTATTACATATATGCGTTTGAAGCAAAGCACTCTCTTGGCTTGCCATTAGAGGAACTACTTTGCTGGGTTGACGCTCCGCTATATAATGCTATTTTAAAGTATTCTGCTGGCAGTGTGCGCACCCTCCCCATACCCACTCATGCCTCAGGACCCAAGCTGACGCCAGACACAAACATTCATCTCACTTCTGCAGTTTTATGCCTTGTCACAAAGTTGGGAAGGTGAAACATGGACTGGCGAGCCGCGCTGTGATGCAGAGTAATTTGCCAACTCCGGCAGAAAAATAGAAGTGTCAAGTAAGGGCAGCCTGGAGGAGGCTGGAGTGCCTCTGCTGAAGAGGCAGAACGAACGCGGGAAAAGAGAGCAGGGGACGCGAGCGGGGGGCTCTGCCAAAGTGTGCGGGGCGACGTGCCATGGGAGCCCGCTGGCCCCCCTCAATGTCACTGCGCATTCGCATGCACACCCCCGCGTCTAACACTCCACTCTCCACTAGGGAGCTGACAGGCTGCTAGCTGGCACAAGTGATCCCACAAACTGAACTTTTACCCCACACTCCCTCCTTGTGAGGTTTCCATTTTGAAAAAATAGTATAAATAAAATAAGAGCATTCCAAACTGTGATGGCGAGACATAAGTCTGGGAATGGTGGGCAGCGGGCCAGACAGACGGACGGGCTAGCGGACAGACGGCTGTTCCAGCCAAGGCTAATGAGGCCCAGGGGCTGTTTCACAAACTTGGAATAAGCCGGGATTCTTCAGGTCTCACCAAACAACTTAATAATGAGCGAGAGATATCACCATGGCAACCTATGGAGACTCGAACCTGCGGCACAACAGCTTAACTTCCTTGATCCTGGCTTACACCATAAAAGAGACAGTGTGAAATATACAGAGCGTTATTCATCCCATCTGATATAAATGACTGTATACATCCCATCACGATAAAAAAATCATGAGAAGCAGTGCTTGCCAAGTCAATCAGTCACTGAAGGTGTTCACCATGAGCTCAGGCTAGGCCCTGTGTCACAGGTTTATGCTCACAGTCTCAGCTATATGTCTCGCTAACTACACCCAGGAGTCTGCAGTGGCAGTAAACAACTGATCTCCACCCACAACAGGGTGAGGTGGGTTTATGTTCTCCAATTTCAGCTATTACAGTTCCTCCTCAGGAAACAGCAGACACACCAACAAGGAACGACAAAATATCTCTGCCCTTATCCATGATAGCTCTCGCCTGTAGTTCTGTGTGTCCTCAGGGCAGAAATTAGTCATGAAATTGCAAGCAAGTGAATTTGGAGCAGAGGACATTTTTCATCTGCAGTCCAGCAAAGATGGTATGGCTTTAAATTCAGAGGGACAATCATCAAGTCTAAATCTGAGGTAAAATATCATCATAAGAAGTAAAGCTTTTCATTACACAAATAAATATTATTATGATCATAATGTTCTCCAGTGTTGCGTATGGAATTGTCAATTTAAAAGAGAAAGGCAATATAACTAATTGAGTGCGCATGAAAATGCTTCAAATGCATATGGCGGTGTCTATGATTGCAGCCAGCAAACAACTCAAATTGTTTCTTACAAACTAAAAGTAATCAAACTGCCAAAAGAAATATGAACATTAAGGCACAATATTATCAAAGTTTGAAGATCATATACACAACTGTGAGAGCTTTTGTTTTTGGTAATGGAGAACAGATATTAATGGCTCTTCCCTCAAAACATTATTTGTTATGAAACTGTCAATTGGCCGAGCAGTAGGAGGGGTGAGGACAGGGAGGGGCATGAGCAAAGCCACCCTGAAGCATGTGCTGTACATGTGGGGAGAATGTGCCACATTTACGCTGAATAAGGCTGGCTGGAGTTAACAAGATCATGTTAATCATAAAGTGCATTCGTGAAACCGCATTAGCCATCCACTATGGATCATGCCAACTTAAATCGGATAACTTCAGCTTATCCCAAGTTTTTTAAGCCACTTTCGTGAGGTCTCTCACATCGCTGAATGTGTCATTGGGTTCTCTGCACTCTGTATTTTTTTTCATTATTTGCTTTGGTGACAACAGTAGGCAGGGCCACATAATGTGACATTGTTCATTTGCCCTGCAGACACCTCTCACCAGGCTGGCTTATAATTCTACATTCTGAAACTCATTTCTGCAGCCTGACTAATTTCTCCAGCAATTGGAGTAAAGTACCTTGCTTGAGGGTAAAAAAGAAGCATTCGATATGACATTTGAACTCTACGTGTCCATTCCTTTAAAACAAATGCTCTAGCTTATAGCAAATAATAATAATCTTCATTTGTTCCTCATTCAAGAAAATTGAACCTGGCACATACATAACTCAACAAAACACGAAACATCCAAACATTAAAAACAAAGTGAAACTTTAAAGATCTAAAGTGCTCTAAAGTGTCATTTCCATTCTTCTTATCTGCTGTTTTTAAGTTGTTATTTTTTTAGAGACAGTGTCAACAGGAATAAATAGCTCTTTGAGGATTATTTTACATACTGGCTTCCAAATTCATTTTAACATTATATGTAATTATCCAAAACAATTTGCCCTCATGTTAACACAGTTGTACTTCAGAATGTATAAAAGACCATCACTTGAAATGCAGGCCCTAGATTGCCTGTTTGTAGCATTGTATTGCCTGGCCATTACAGGAGTAAATGAGGTCAACTTTTTGGATCGAAGGTGCAATAACAGTGGCCAATAATAGTGATCAAAACCCAGACTGATCAGCTCTCCATAGTAACACACACCTTCCGGATTTAAGACGTGCAGCCCCTAGTTCACCATTGCATACCCTGATCATGACAGAGGCGAATGAGGTAAAGTGTTTGGTTACGTACAGTGACCAATAACAGTGACCAAAACAACTGCGTCCACCAATCAGCTCCCCACATTGATTCAGATGAGCTCAGTGATACCCAACGGCCAAGTAATGGGCCTGTTTCTCTCTTTGGACTCCACCAAAAATCATCTCCACCAAAAAACCTAATGCCCCAGTCACACCTGAGCGAAGGTGGAGAGGCCGTACGCTGTTCTACCGAGCAGCCCCATTTACTCCTGACAGGGGAACATGAGGGAACTCAATAACATGCTCGGCTGCGGACACAGTTGCCATCCTCTCTCTCAGTGCTCTACCTCAGCACAGCGCCTCACGGACTCGACCGTTTTCCTCACTTGCCTTTTTTTTTTAAAATCAATTTGCATTTGCAGTCATTTTAAGAGCTGTCACACATATTTATTTTTTTATTAGGTTTCCCCTGTAATGTGATGGTGCTGATCCGTAAGAGGGAATTAACACTTGATTAATGTGACAGAGAACAGTGCTCTGTGCTGGCTCTCAACGGCCCTCCCCAAACACACACACACACACACACACACACACACACACACACACACACACACACACCAAGCCCCTGCCCAGCGATAGCACTTAACACTCCCGCTCTTTCCTGAAAGCAGGAACCACCGTTGAGCACACAAGATAAATGTTTCCTCAGAGATTCCCAGCGTTCCTCTTTATGGGCTAGGCTTTTGTTGCTGTCACTTTTATGACAGAGATCCGCAACTCATCCTTTCCCTTCTCCTTTTTGTGGCCTTGGACTCGCAGCCGGGAAGCAATTCTCTCCTCTACCATCTCCAGTGCGACTCATAGGTAGAAATGGCAGCGGCTACTCTGTTACACAATTAATTATCTGCTGCCAGGTTTTCACATTAGGCCATTAGATGTTTGAATTTAATGGCTTTTAATGTTAAGCTCCCCTCATGACTGTAAAGCATGTAGGTAAGAACTGCTTGGAAGAGGCTAATGCTACACAATCCTTTTTGCAACACTCTGTCACTGGTGGCTATCAACTACAGCTGCCAGACTGCACTCAAGTGTGGTTTTCTTCACTATCAATAACAATAGTTTGCCGGAAAACATTTCAATAGAAGGCATTCAACCATAAATCATTGGTCGCCACAGATGACCTTTTTGTTCATAGGCAGACTGACAGTAAGCATTACTTAAATATATATTATTACAGCGAGCTGCTGGCATATTTCTAAAGATAGCTGGTGTCACCAAAGTACTCCTGCCGCATTATGAAAAACCTGTCAACATAAACAATGGGGAAAAAGTTCTCTGCCAGCCATCATCTACTCCCTTTCTGCGTGATCTCCCCACTTTGCTAAAGCTCGTTAACACTGTCAGTGAGGCTTCTGAGCATGATGAGGGGAAGGGAGACAGAGACAGATGCAGGTGAAGAGAGAGAGAGAGAGAGAGAGAGAGAGAGAGAGAGAAAGGAGGGGGAGAACGATAAATGAGATGAAGTGCAGCTACCTATGCGCTGGTGGGCCGGAATCAAACATCACTGCGTTCTTTCAATAAAGATGATGATCGACAGACAAACATATTTCAATAACAGATGTACGCGTAAGAATTCATAGCTGACGAGGAAGAGAGGTTCTTTTGCACAGTTGTTCTGTACTTTTGCACACATTTCATATTGAGATGTCGATTCAGACAGCAGAGGGTGATTTTAAGTTCCTGCGTTTGGAAGGCAGCTCAAGACGCTACATTTGTGGAGTGAGAAGTGAGCCTGGATACTGAATCCTTGAGTTGGAGTGAGATAGCGACTTGATATCCTAATTTAGTACCGTGTGTTCTTACATTTAGAAGTTGAGAAGGTAACTCGCGTTCCGAGTCTGCGAGTTGAGAAGTAGGCAACCGATGACTGAGTGTTCTTTGCTCAGCAGGACACAGTCAGCCTCAGCTTTGTGTGGTAGACAAGGAAGGGAAACGCGCTCTTTCCATTTTTCACTTTCGCTCTGTGTGTTTTCTTCATTCTGCAGTAAATCACCATGCAAAGTTTCCCCTTTAATTGAAGCAGCTCAAATTGAGTCATTCATCACAGTGAATCTCCGCTGCTACGCGGGAGGAATGAAACCGCTATCCATTATGAGGCAGAGGCTGCCGAGCATTCCTTATCCTTCCCATCCTCCCTCCTCTCATCCATCCATTCCTCTTCCTCTATCTATCCTTCTCTTCCTCCCTCCATTTACGATATACTCTGTCCCTCTACTCATGAAGATAAGGTGTGCATTGTGGCGATTGACATAATGCATGACTGCGCTAACTCACTTCCTTCCAATCCCACACCACACCCATCAGATCCAGAAGTCCCTCACGTGTGCATGTGTGTGCGTGTGTGTGTGTGTGTGTATGTTTGTGCATGCCCAGGTTTCATGTGTGGAACTAAATTCTCATAAGAAGCACAAAAAACCAGGACAACTCCCAGAATCCATCACGGTGAACAGCTGGTGAGGATGCTGATGATTTGTATTTGTCATTTTTGCCTATCTGTGTGTGGTCTCATTTAAGAAGTCAGGCGGAAACCGCTGAAACACAAAACAGAAACAACAGGGAGAAAAAAGGACGACTCTCAGGGGGAGAGAGTATGACTTAAATACCGCAAGGTTATGAAAGCCCAACCTTTTTAGAAAAAAAAAGAACAAAGAGAGCTTTGAAGAGGATTGGCTAAGGGGCTAAACCCTTTTTAGAAAAAAAAAAAAATCTCCTCAAACAGTGCAGCTGTTCCTAGGGACATATTTGCACACTGATTTTGAGACATGGTCCAGGCACAGAGGAGAACGAGGCGACTTGCATGGTAATTACGTATGAGTGGCGGTCCCTCCAGTTATCGGGCAGGGAGCCAGCGAGGCAACTTGCCTGATTTCTTTAAAACACTCTCCAACGTCAATCTCATCATCCATGCAGAACGCTGACTGGCATCATCCGTCTCTCTGATCCAACAGCCATCAAACCGCCATCACATGCAAATCTTCCTGCCCATGTGTGTGTGTGTGTGTGTGTGTGTGCACACCTGGGCCCCTCAGTCCTCCAGGCCCTTGTGTCTGCATGTCTGACCAGCTCCCAATCCCAGATCCAAGAAGAAGAGCGGCAATGAGGCCACCCTGTTTGTATTAGACTAGCAGTACGATCTACTCTAGTCTCTGATCTGATCTCTGACAGCACAGAGGGGCTAGGACTCAAATTTAAAATTGATACTTATACAGTATATAAATAGATACATACATACATACCGACATATATAATATGAAAGCTACAGTAGTCAATGTAGAGAATACATCGACAATGCGGCTACAATGTGTGTTCAAAGTAACACGCTTTAATAAGCTAAAATGTTTGATGAAGTGTGTGGATTTTGATGTGCTTGGATATAAACTTCTGTGGCCAGGCATGAAAGACGTAAGCGAGGAGGAGAGGGAGATAGGAGGGTGCTGGGGCTGGAGGAGAACATGAACGAGTGAAACACCAAAGAGGGAGAGGGGGAGAGTGAGAGTTGAAAGGGGAGAGCTGAGTAGTCTCTGTGACAGATGGTTATGCCCACAGAAGAATGAAAGGAAGGGTTGGAGACTGTTTCTTCTCTGCATGTTTCTGTCTGAAAGCTACAACCAAATCTCTTTAAACTCCTTGACAACGCCATTGCCATTCCATTCATTCATAATTCAGTGAGTAAGTGCCACAAATAGAAAATTGCACTGTGCATTATATTTTCTTAAACAAACAGTTTTTTTGTACTGCCTTGTGTTGCTTGCAGGAACACTCTACTGCCATCCTCAAGTTCCAAATCTAACCCCGCCCTTCTGTATCGTATCATTTTTCAATGGCAACGACTGGAAGCTGGCTGAAGATCCCCTGGTGCAGTGGCTCAGAGCACTGATAAGCCAAACACAAGGAGAAACACCGGTGTGTGGATTCATATGATTTCCTTCAATTGAAGGAAGGCTATTTCTATTTTGGTCACTGGCACATTGTGTTGATGCAAGCCCGTGTGTCTGAGGCCTTTGTTTCTCTCTGTGAATTCAATGTCCTTTAGAGGAGAATAAGCTGCAGTGGCTCATTGTGCAGCTCACTGACACGCATTGACAGAGGCGGTGGGTCTGCTGATCCTCCGCACCGGGGTCCCCAAGGGCGCTGTTCTGTGTGCGTGCGTGTGTGTACATGTCGGATTGTGTGTGTGTGTGTGTTTGTGTGTGCGTGTACATGTGGGATTCTGTGTTTGTGTGTGTGTGTGTGTGTGTGTACATGTGAGATTGTGTATGTGTGTGTGTGTGTACATGTGGGATTCTGTGTGTGTGTGTGTGCGTGTGTGTGTGTACATGTGGGATTCTGTGTGTGTGTGTGTGTGTGTGTGTGTGTGTGTGTGTGCATGTACATGTGGGATTGTGTGTGTGTGTGTGTGTGTGTGTGTGTGTGTGTGCACCCATGTTAGTGAGTGACAGCAGCAACTGCCCATGTGGGTGTGTGCATGCTTGTTTGTGAACATGTGTATTTGTACAGGCAAGTGTGTTTGTGTACATGTGGGATTTTGTGTGTGTGTGTGTGTGTGCACATGTGGCGTATTTTTGACTGCATGTGAGTGTAATAGAGAGTGCATGTGCAGATGTTTGTGTGTATGTGTGTGTATGTGTAAGGGAGGGTGTGTGCAAGTACCCAAACGCATAAATTCCCTGCATGTGTGTGTATGTGTGTGTGTGTGTATGTGTGTGTTTATGCAGGCATACGTATATGTTTGTGTGTAAGGGACAGTGAGTATGAGTGCTCTGCACAGTTTTTCTTTGCATGTGTGTGTATGTGTGTGCGGCAGAGCATGTGACCGCAGGCACGCGTATACCACAGCGTTCAGTGAGTGCTCTTTGTCTCCTCTGAGGAACAATCTGGACCTCAGGGACCCCGCCATCATTGGCAGACAAATCAAACTGAAGACTGCGGGCGGAGAGGGGACAGGTTACCGTTCTAAAATCAACAGCGAATAGCAGGCAGAATCCATCAGATAACCCTGCGACCTGGGACTGAGCTCCTGCGCTCATGGCTGTCAGCGGCGCTCGCCGGCTCCCCCCGCGAGATGAGACGAGCGCGCTGACAGTGGCTCTGATGAAGGATCCGCTTGTTTTGTCATTTATTTTCCTGAACAGAAAATCACAGATGGAGATGCAAGCACTCCAGGCGAAATGGGAAGGGAGGGAAAAAAAAAAGAAAAAAAAAAGTTTTGTGAAGATGAGTGGAGAGACAGGAATGAGCTGATCTAATTAACTACACGCCGCTGAGTGCGGCGCGATCAGGAGCCGTCGCGCACGCCATGGTGCAAATCGGGGAGCGCGAGAGCGGAGCTGACACGGTCCGCCCCGGTATGACTCCAGTGGCCGGGCAGAAGACCACAGAGGCCCAAAAATATGATCAGAGCAAACAGTACAACACCCCATCAACTATGGAACAGCTGACTTCAAATTTTCCCATGATTTACTGTAATACCTTTCATATCAATCTAATAATAATAACAATAATAATATAAGCAGAAGAAGAAAAAGAAGACAAAGAAGAGGCAGAATATCTGTTGTTCTTGTCAAAATATGTTTGCTTTTTTGCAGACGTAATTTTATGATAATTTTTTCTCATACATCCCCAGTTCACCAGTAATGAAATCCATGTGATAAATTCAATTAACATCCCTCAATTAACAACTGTGCAACTGATCATTATAAGGACATTATGCATATTAATGTTTCTGTATGCCTGATGAACTGAAGGCATCAAGCATGGTACACAGTTACTCTTTAACCTTTTCATTCAGTACTAAAGGCCAGGCGTATGCACTCATTTCTTTACTGCTTCCTTATGGTTAATTCAGATTCAATCTTCAATCATTCCTGAGCATATGCACATTTTATTCAATAAAACTAATTACAGCATTTGTAATTATTTACTTCCCTCTCTTTCTTTGAAATAAATGTGCATGCAGTAATATATTACTATACATGCATGTATATTAACCACTGCTGTGATTGGCTGACAGTACTGGCAATTGCCCGTGTTTCAGACCGCAAGTATTCAGAATAGAACAGCTCTCCGTCACATGACTGTATGTTCAAAAGTACACTACATCTTATCATGGGAGATGTATATGTAAATAGGAGGTTGCATATGATTGGTCTATTTCAATGAAGCCTGGTTATGATGTCATAACTGGAGCAAATTTCAAACCAATGCCTGAGATTTGAAAATTTTGACGCCTGCAAATGAACAGCGCAGATCTCAGGCTGTGTTAATTCTGTACCTCCAGGTGCAAATGCTGCACCAAATATGGACCTTTAAATAGATTAATGCACCTACACAGTTGACTTTTTTAAACCATACTGTCATCCAATTTTGAGATATCAGTTCTTCTCGCATATCTAGCAAAAAGATCGATGTGGCAGATTGCTCTCCCTTGCAATACAGAACAGCACCCAGAACAAGCCCCAGGACTCTATATATACAGTAAGGAGCCACTGTCTTCTTTGACACATATTGCTTTCCAATAATTGGGAGAGACACACATAATTAACCAGCGCTGACTTGACCGTGAGCACGGCTGGCTTCTCCCCCTCCCGGATGGGAAGCTCTATTCTCTTCTCTCTACTTCTCTTAATGAGGGAGCATCTCCTCTTTTCTCTCCTCTTATCCACAAGGAAATCAATATATCGACATGATTTCTTATAACAGGGTTCAGTCAATCTGCTAACACTAATTTAGCAATACATTTAATCAATAGCACCCTAGCATCTATTCAAAGGCACCATAATGCATGTTCGTCCTTGAACTTGACTTATTTCAAACAGACAATCAAGGGCTGAATGTTATTCTCCTGTAATGTATTATTTGCAATGCAGGATGTAATCGTTTTGTAAATTTTATACATATTTCACAGAAATACTAAGCAGGTTTGGCAACAAAATTGGCACATACTAATTAATAGACTGAAGAGGTATTTCATTCATGGCTGCTAACCAATCATATAAAACATTAACAAAACTCAGGGACTATTTCACTTTGTTGATAAATAATTTTTATAGTTTGAGATTGCTCAGCCAAATGAAAACATCCAGTTTTCACTGGCAGCTATGGTGGCACGTACGATTTTCTTATGATATTGTACTTGAACTTAAATGTAAATTATATACTTTTGGCATTTATATAAAACACAAAAATATATACATATTTATATTCTATGATTGTTCCATGACAGACAGCATTTTACAATCAGCTGCTTAAATTTTAATTTGGGAGTAAATTCACATTAAATGAAACAACATAACTGCAGCGCCTCCCTTAAATTATACGTAACGGATCTGTAGAACAACAGACTGTGCCACAATGGGGCACTCAGCAGTACAGAAGTGCTGTGATTAGGCCTCGCAGTGCTGTTCGACTTCATTACACAATCACAACTCGCGAAACAGTATCCTGCATCATGTCCTGTAATCAGAATACTCCTCATTTTCAGGCTAATCCCTCGACGGTGCCTGACGTGGCCCAGAAACTTTCGGTTACAGAAAATTCGGAGCGTCTGAGTCGCTCTGTGTCAGGAGGGAGATGTGTTTGAAGGTTTGTTTTGGGCTCTTGGCGTGATGCTCAAAACGAAGTAAACAAACATAAACTTGCACGGGAAGAACCGCAGCACTCAAGATTTTTTTTTTAAGTTTCCCCACGACTCAAAGCTCTATGATGGCTGGTGCCAGGCACTCAACAAAAGAAAAAAACACACACACACACACGCACACACACACACACACACACACACACACACACACACACACATACACACGCACAACAGCTACAGCAAAAACAAGCCCCATCAAACTGAAGAGCCCAGTCTCTAAGCTCAGCCCTGTTTGACAAGGTAGAGAAGCTGTCCTCCACTGTGGTTCACCCACAGATACTGTAGACACTTACCCCACAAATACAGGGTTCATGTGAACTAAACTGTAGAGGGAATGAAGGATTCAGATGGGCAGAAAAGAGGCTGAGGACTAAAGAATGAAAGACAGAGAGAGAGAGAAGAAATGTAAATATACGAGCGAATAGGAACGAAGGAAGGAGGAAGAGGCCAAGGCCGACTGGATGGATGAGAGAAAAGAGATGGGGTGATTCTGGATTTAATATGGTGCTTCAGCTTATTTCACTGCATTCCTCCGCTCAAAGAATATCCATTTATAAACCTGCTGCACCCAACAATTTTCCAAAACATTGGAGCGTTTTTAATGACTTTGAAGGTTTTTAACTCATCTCTCACCATTTATGTTTATTATTGAGAAGGAACTGAAAACATGATCCTGGTCAAAATATTTCAGCAGTAACACCATAGATTAATGCCCAAACACCAACTCCTAATGGATGAGAGCAGAAGGATGAACGGTGATATCATGATAACTAGAGGATATGAGTCAGTTAGCATAGCTGGTAACCTAAAAAAAAGAATGGAGCTCCAGAAGGACATGACCTGATTTCCAAGCTCCCACCTGATGGATCTGATAGTTTCATTTGAATTAAATGTTCAGTGGCTGACAGTGGAATTTTTTCTTGTGAATGAATAGCTGGATTGTTGAGAGGAAAAAGGACATGTAACAAAAGGAACAAGACTATAAAATAATAAAACAAAAAATCAAATAAGAAGAAATTTAAAATAAGTCAAAAGAATGAAAAATGAGAGAAAAAATGACCAATGTGGGAAAAGTCAACTCGAATAAAGAGAAAGGTACAGAAAATGAGTTTTTTTCCACAACATATCCTTTATTTTGTTCTATTAGCATGTTTTATCAGTTCCCATTCCCTTTACTCATGCAAGATTTCTGTTCACCAAATGCTATTTCTTTTCTTGGCTCAGCCACACGTTGACAGGTGATCCATCATTCTCTCAGTGTGGGCATGGTTTTCAAGTAGGCATGTTACATGCTAGCTACTCTCCTGTTTAATAGCACGAAATCATTTGGAGGTTTGGAAGGATGATGGAGAGAACAAGATACATAACTGAAGCTCACTTCCCCCATGAAGAATGCACCATCTAAATTTGTCAATGTATTTCTTTAATTTTGTGGTGCAATATCATTATGCAGTAATAACTTTTTTCCATGGAAGAAATAAAGAACACATCTACAGTCGACATATAATTAGGACTTAATAATGAATAACTGTTCATGATAAGATTGTTCCCTAATCAGTACTGCTTTAATAAATGTAGTAGCACTGACTGGGCACTTGAAATAACCATCTTTCATCACCAATACCAGAGTAGTAAGTCATAAATGGTTGATATACAAATTAAAATGAAGGTTTATGAATGAATGCATGCAACATATGCAAATGTTAAATATCAAAGTAGCAGTAACACTGTTAGCTCTCTTACCAGCAAATTTATCATATTCCAGGGTGTAGACATTAAAAAGCAATGAATTTCCTGACATGCAGAGCACAACAAACAAGAACATTTACTGTACCTCTCACAAAACAACTGTCCATTCATTTAAGTCCAATATTGTGTGCAAACTCAACCACCTGTTCATAAACCAAATCTCCTCATTCCAACAGCCAAATCACCAGCTGGCCCCACTCCCAGCACAGCCTCATGGGAATTGACATCAACCATTTTGTTTCTTTTCATAGCGCATGGATAAAAATGTTACTGGCACCATGTACTGTAATACACATTAATTGGTAATTGCTCACATGCTGTCAGCAAAATTGGTCCTGTGCACTGATATTCATACCTAATATACAGTGTGAGCATACTCTGAGATTGATTCCTGATTAATAATTCATAGTATTCTATGAATATTCATATTGTGACCTGTAAGCATCATTCACAAGACTAGCAACAGCACATGGGTTCAGGAGAATGGCATAGCATAACTTCTTGTGGAAAAAGTAACATTTGGCTATTTGTTATAAAATGAATTAAACATTTAACAGATGGTCAAACAGCTACAGTGTGTGCAAATGAAAATATGACACGAGAGTAAAAGGAAACCTCTGCAAGATGGGTTTAGGACATGAACTCAGGCCAGCTGGGAGTTAGACTCCAACCTTATCGCCGAACGCCACCCAAGGAAGACTGATAAAATACCCAGGCACTTAATTTTTGCATAATCAATCCAAAATGCCACAGCCAGCTGGACCAAGTGGAGACCGAAAGCTGAGTATCAGATCATGTTCATTTTATACTTTATTTCTTTTGTGGAATACTGTGTATGTTTTTCTGTAGTTGTGACAGAATATTGATGACAGATCAATAGCTCATATTGCTCTACTAATCATATACTTGTGTTACTTCAACTTTTGGTAGCGACAGTTTGTGAAACAACCTATTTCTCTGTTTCAGCAAGAGATTTCCACAAATATTCAATGTGGGTTTGATATCTTCAGTTATGTAACTTACTAGCAGTAGTAACTTGTTTTGCCCTTGAGATGTGTAAAAAGTTTTACAACTGACATACTATATTGGCAGCATTATATCATGTCTTACAATGAATTTTGTCAGGAAAGTTTTAAAAAAACTATATTGCCACATAGAGAGAATGTGTTTTTCCATATGTCTCATCTTCTAGGGCTCTGAACAATCTGTAACCAATTAAACTGGACCTTATTAACAAGTAACATGAGCTCAGAACAATTTGTAACCACTTACACTGGACCTTATAAACAAGTAACATGCCCACTAAATGTCCACCTCAAGAAGCACTGATGGATAAATGTTTCAGCTTTTGGCTGAATGAGGAAATTGCATGGCAAGGCCAGGAAAAAAAGACCAATGGGAGAAGTGAAGGTGGCTTAACAAAAAGGAATGTCAGCAAAAGAAAAGCATGGCAAAATGCAAAAATCAACCTCAATACATGAAAAGAAATGTCAAACCTTTTCTATTTTTCTCATTTGATTTCCCTTTTCATACTTTAACAATCCTTTTTTCCTGTTTTGACACTGTTGCCTTTTTGACTTTGACATTTCTTTTTCTCAAATGATGTTCTTGTCTCATTTCTCTTTTTCCTATTTGACAATTAATTTCCATCATTCCTATTCCTAATTGTACATTCCTTTTGTGTCACCTAATTGTACACTCCATCTTCAGCTGAATGAAGCATGGGCAAGACTGGAGAAATTCAAGTAAGGACAAAAGGTTAGCCAAAAGAGCCTCTACGATAATGGCAGTGGCCAGTTTTAACGACCACATTTGAATTCAGAGCCTTGCGCCACCTTCAAACTCCAGATATTTAATTATGTTCAATTAACTTCTTGCATAATAAGCCTCAAAAGTAGAGTGCAACCTGATTTGCTTACAAATGTTTACAGACATCCTGAGCCTCGCTCTGCTTTCATGGCTGAGTTAGCTGGGGTTTTATCTGACTATAAAACTGGAGCAAACACAAATGTGACTTGCAGATGATGATTGTAAATACAGACATGCAGGTCCAAATACTTTATTTCATTTCCCCTAATCACCACTACAACCACCCTATCATTTATATTCAAGGAACAAACAAGCCATTTTTAAAAGACCATAATCTGGCCATTTTTACCCATTTGAAAAGCATAATAGCTTAGCATTTAAAAGACAAAAAAGACATTGCATGATAAAATGCATAACTTAATTACTGGGTTATAGGGCGCAGCGTATAGAGGCTAAGGTGGATTGACTTGTACACAGAGGTTAATTGTTCAAGCCCCAGTGTAGCCCCAATAAGATCTGTGCAGCTGCTTGGCCCCTGAACCCCGCATTGCTCCTAGGGGGATTGGCCCCTGAACCCCGCATTGCTCCTAGGGGGATTGGCCCCTGAACCCCGCATTGCTCCTAGGGGGATTGGCCCCTGAACCCCGCATTGCTCCTAAGGGGATTGGCCCCTGAACCCCGCATTGCTCCTAGGGGGATTGGCCCCTGGTTATTCAAATCAACTGTATGTTGAATAAAAGCATCAAGTAAATAACTGTAACAATGTGCTCATCATTATAGAACAGAGCGACAGACTCACATACAGAGAGCCACCCTTCAGTTTTCTCAGCCACACTGTGTTTTTATAATAACTTTCATCAAGCATTGCTTTGCAGATCACATAGTGATTGAGAACCAGCACTCAACACTATACCCTTGGCAGATCATTCTAATCAGTCAGAAAAGGCTTGTACTTGATATACTGATTTGCAAGACTTCTTTAAAAAAGCATGTTGTAAACTAGAAATTGGGGCATTAGAAATTTATGAGGCATTAAAATGCCCTCTGTGAGATCTTCCTAGTCTTCAAGTGTAACAGAGGACTTGAAAGCATTTTAGAATTATTTTCAATGCCGTCCTGCAGTTCAGCAATAAACTAAAACTGCACTCTCTCTTATACTCTTCACACAGCTAAACAAGCAGATATAGTAGATAAACAGATAACTTTTGATAAGGCAGGAATAAAAACAAAAATATCAAACCAATCTAAATTATCCTTTCACCTTTAACAACCACAACAAGTTTGCAAAGGCCAGTATCTTTAACCAACCCATCCCAAACTTTACAAAAAATGCTGGAGCCTATCCCAGGATGCACTGGGAAAAACAGGGAGACACCCTGGACAGGTCCAGACAGCCACATACACACACATTGGCAAGACGAACCTGGCTGACTTGCATGTCTTTGAACCATGGGAGGAAGCTGAAGAGCCCATAAAAACTCATGCAGACACAGGGAGAACATGCGACCTCCACACAGAAACGGCTCAGCCATGTTGGGAATCAAACCTGGGTCCCTCTTGCTGTGAGGCCAGAGCACTTACCACTGAGATACAATCAACCCAGGCAAAAGGATAGTACAGTAAGTATGTAGAGCTTTGTGAAGTTATGACCTCTGATTATGTCCAGATCAACACTCTCACTGAAAGATTTTACAGACATTTGAAATTACAGGAAGAGAATGGTTATAGCTAAACTGTGGTGTCCTATGGAGCTGACTGCTTGGGGCAATACTTTTGCTACCACTTTGAGTTATAATTAGGAGGCATGGGGAGAAAAAAATTCAATGCTATAAAGATAACAGGCAACTCTATGCTGGTAATTTATAGTGAGGCATTAGTGGGGATAAATTACCATGTGTATGGTACATTCTTTCCAGTAAAACTAGGCTGAACAGCTGTCAAGAACCTGAGCTTTATGGAGCAACAATTATAATCATGATCTTTAACAGAATTAATTAAACAAATTTTGGAAATGTCAAATGGATTTGAAAATCTACTGGATAATATTAAATTGCACACTGAATTATTGTTTTGACTTCTTGGTGTTTCTGTTCCAGCTACTTTATTCATACCTCTTTCATCTTCATTAATAAATTACTGTTGCTCAAGGTTAAATTACTGTGTACAGGTCCCAGGGACCTGACTACATCTCTCGGAGTTTCACACAACCTGAATTCATTAATATCAATGTGCGTTAATCAACCCGCAACACAAATATTCATGGTATGAGTATGCTTTCGGTCCCTATACACGTATTCATTGAGTGATTGGCGGACCAAGAAAATGTGGATGTAGACGAGCAGGATAAGCTTATGAAACCGGTGATGATGGGAAACCTTTTTGTATGATTATTTGTTTAGTTCACGTCTGGTGTGTGAGAATGTAATGCTTCTCTGCACCGTGTACCATTCACTTTTGTGGAAAATGAACATACGCAGATGAGCGCAGGCAAGCAGGGAAAAATGTCATCTTCAGATTTGTACAGAGGACGCTGCCAGCTGCTGCTGATCCACCTCTGTAGTTTTGGAAGGCAGATGCAATGTGTAGCTTAGTGCAACCCATCTGGATGAAGTACATCCTAATTTACATAAACTTTGCAAATGCATGGATAACGAACCTACAGTAGTGTTGACCCTAGACTACACCTCAGGACCCTGTGGAAAGGGAAGTTAGCAGCATGAGTGAAATTGGACCTGCAGTCTTGATGGTTCTAGCAAGGTTTGGCTCATGCTATGTTCTGGCCATTCACAACTTTTGCACCTCATGACATTTTAACCACTTGCATATTGGTGAAGCACATCCCTATACATTGGTCAGACTTAAGTCAGAGTAGCAACTTGTTCAGGCTAATAACAGCTTGAGGGTATGAATAGACAAGAGATGCTAATCTAGAAATAACTAAACTGTTACCCAATTTAGAGGTGGTGCAACCGCCAATAGGTAACTGTATTATCTTGTTTTGCTGTAATTTATTACATGACTGGAAGCCTGCACACTAATTTGATTAATTTCTTGGACATTTTAAATAAAGAGGATCCAGTAGGAAATATCCCTCCCGGTCAGAATAACACTCCTTACCTGTAATGTCCTCCTGGCGATAATTACTGTTGCTCCCAATTGACCAGGGCAATTCTCTATTGCCTGACGAAAAGTTTATACCTGGTTTTAAAATGTGTTAAACAAGATGTGTAGTCATGCCCCAAGTAGTTGTCAAATTTGGAGGAATCTCATTATGTCTCATTAGATTATAATTTGCATTAATCCACTTGCATATTTCACAGCTTCCCTGTTAGAATGTCCACAATTACATATGCATGAAAGCTGAGGAACTGTGAAAAGAGAAAGTCTGGTCTTCTCTGATGCTTCATAAAGGCAAATGCTGTGTTTTTAATTCAATATACATAAATATGCCAATATTCCAAACATGTACACACTCTGCATGGGGATTTTGTGTACAAAATATACCGAAAGCATTTTATGATTTTGGGCCGATTTGTTGAAACTAAATAAGGTATTGCTCGTCATCAAATTCTAAATGTATCTTGGAAAAATAAATAATTTGTTACATATGTTGTAAAATATAAATGTATAACATGATCAAAGGTATGAATAAAGCTTAATAGAGGGGCCTTTGTGTGGTTAATTGCATAATACAGCATACTTGTAGTTCAGCTGTAGGTCCTAGCTGTAGCACTGCCAGCCATGGGAGGTCCACACTAGTGTGACAACAACTGGCTCACTCACACTGTGGGAAAATATGGGCTAAAGTGGTTAAAGTCCACACTCATCACTCTCGAGCACAATCCTCTAGCACTCTCTAGCAGAGCCCAATTAATATTAGTGACCTGATCCTTTGTTTATGTGGTGTTCCTAGAAAGTGGGGAAGTGAATATTCCACCAAGAGTGGGGAAGTGAGGGCTAGCTGTCAGACTTGCATGGCTTCATTCTTTCAGACATGTAAAAGTTTGTGGACTAGACAGTCACTCAATGCAGGAGGGAAAATGGAAAAAAAAATCAAATAGCAGAATGAATAAATGTAACATAAATATAAATGGGTTTCCATTCCTTCTCAAACAGTAATGAATGATCTTCACGAGGCTGCCTTGTTTGGAATCATGTCTTACAATTGTCTCTACCCACCTGTTAAATATGGCTCAATTTTAGACACCTCCTGACAAAAGGTGTTGAAAATGGGTACATGCATTTGTCTCATCAAGATAGGATGGCTCAATGACTTTCTGTCAGACACAGAGAACGGTACCCTTGACACACTTCAAGAAGCACAAAATGCCACAAAAAGAATCCTGAGTGAAACTAAAATATGTGAATATATTATAACCCTCTGCTACATCATTTCACAGGCTGCCTGCAATATTGCAGACTTATTTAAAAGTACAACTTTCTTACTTGTCTTGAAGTACAAGCTTTTCCCAGCATACCAAAAAGACAGCTTAATTTAGTATAACACCGGTATTCACAAGGGGTCAACTACTAACATTTTCATTTTAAAATGTATGAGGGAAAAACTTTTGGCAAAGTCTTTTGTTATCAGGGTCATTTGGTCTTAATCAAAGACGGACGATCTGTGATAAAACCTTCCCACTTCAAAATGGATCTAGTGCAGTGTCATCACTGAGACAAGAGATCTGTGTTATTGATTTATTTTATTTTATTTTTTAACTCGACAGCTGGCACATACAGCTGCAAAATATTGTTTGAAGGATGCTTTTAGAGAACAAAAAAGAGATTTCGTTGACAGTGTCAAGTAATGAGGGGCTGGCAGTCATTGCTAACTCACCTCTCTTTATTTGATTCTGTCTTACCTGCTGAAAGACATTTT
Organism: Albula goreensis; assembly: GCA_022829145.1. Lineage (NCBI taxonomy): Eukaryota > Metazoa > Chordata > Actinopteri > Albuliformes > Albulidae > Albula > Albula goreensis. The sequence goes on from CM040744.1 coordinate 8,594,228, forward strand.
TATTCACAGAATATAACTACATTGAATTAGAAGATGTTCTGCAAAGTGACCAAATCTACATTATGAATATGATACTGTTATTTAGTCAGGAAATGAATGAAAATCACCAAGCCACAAAGCTTTCACCACCAAGCTTTTGTAAAAATTTTGAGTGCATCAGACAGTCCATGTTTCTCATTAAACACATAGTAAATTAACTATGTAAACTACTTTGTAGCTGTTTACACAGCACTGTGGCATGAATTGAGTAAGCTCCTCTCATTACATTGCCTGGAAACCAAGGACTATTTTGCTCACCACCAGTCACACTGTACGACAATTGGTCTTACAGGCCCGTCAATCATGATATCTGGGTTTCTCAGACTAACAACAACTGGTAGGTTGTGGGCACCCCACATATCATAGGGTTGAACAAATGTCATATATTTACCACTGGAATGCAATTTCTTAAATCATGCAATTTAGCTTTAAAGGGTATGGAAATGGTCTGCTTACTATTTAGTATGTGGCGATTATCATTTGCATTTAGCAACTTCATTCAAATTTGAATATTTATTTTTCACATCACATTATTACACCAAATTGCTATACTTGACTGACTGAGCGATTAATTTAGTAAATTACATATTGATTGATTGACTGGTTTATTTGACTGATTACTCAATTGACAAAACATAGAAGGGGAAAGAGTCCAACAAAAACATGAAATGACTTAACAACTATGGAGTTGATTTTTTTCATCTTCCTCTTACCATACCTCTATCGCTTTATGTCCTTGTTAAACTGAGCCATGCAGGGCAATGTATCCCAGGTGACTTTGCAGTGGAGTATGGTTATACAGTAACATGGTCTGATTTCTCAAGTTTCAATAACGCTACGCTAGGCACCTCAGAAAAAAAAACAATTTAAACATTTGTTTTTTTTTCCCTCAAGTGCTCCACACTGCATACTACAACAGGCAATCACCTGCTACACAGTGCATGCATGACCGTTAGTCTGGGGCAACTCATTTGCACGGTCTCATAGGAACGAGATGGAGAGCAATTGCTGACAATTTAACGGACAGCGTGGCTTTTAAATCCCATCAAATTACATGTGCATTTCATCACATGTGTGAGAGAATGTTGGGGGGGGCACTTTTCCATGTGACAGCCCTGTTGTTTTTTTCTATGAGAGCGGGGTACCGTGCAAAGCCATCTGTGTTGTTGCTGTTCATGTTGTTGGTATTACTATGGCTACCGTTGGGTCCTTTTTTCCATGCAGGGTATCCAGTCTCTGCAGAGATGCAGCACAGAGATTCCTTTCACTTCCTCCCACATTCATTTCTGAAGTCACTGTTTTTGTAAGACGAGCACCGGAAAACCCACTCGAGAAGATTAAACCCTGATGAAAACGATCAAAGTCGAGACAGGAGACAAATCAATACATTAAATGTGCTTCAGATGCGAATAAAACAAACAGACTGAGGAGGAGCGCCGCAGTGTGCCGCGCTATCAGGTGTGTTTGGCGGACGCCTCCTTGTCATAGCAGGTCTGGCTCTTTGTTATGTCGCAGGAGTGAGAGAAACCCACCTGGGTGCCTCTCCGAATTTTCTGACTCGTGCATGAATGGCATGGATCAGGCTAGATGATGGGTGCGATGAGAGAGAGAGAGAGAGAGATAGAGAGCCATCCGCCTCATGCTCACGCACCCAGCTGTTCCCCAGCTGTCGCTGACAGACTTTATTTTGACCCGAGCTGTTATGTTATGTGTGCGCCTCGTTACTGTTCACTATTCTCACCAAAGGCAGCTGCTGTACCTACCATTGCATGGTCCCCACTCTTCCTATCTCTCCTCTTTCCCCCTACCTCCCTCCCCCTCCCTCGCTCCCCACCCCCTCTCTCCTCTCTCCTGCCCCCTCTTTCCCCTGGCCTCGCCCAGACCCGCACAGATGCCGTGTTTAATGCCTTAATTCTGTTCCCTGTCAGCCTTCCAATTTCTTTGATACTTCAACACCGATTCCAATCTAAAAGAGCCTGTGATCCAATTTGGGGACTGGCAGGTTCCCAGTACAAGTGCACAGAAAGCAGTTTGTGTGGGGAAGTCTGCTCATTGCTCCAGAGGTACGCACACAGTGATGCTTAATTAAGTGGCAATTAGGTAGCAAGAAAAGAAAAACAGTGTTGCCATTTACATTTTCACAAAAAGTAGATCCCACAAATGTATCTACAGAGAATTCACACTCACCTACTCAAACAGTACCCGTCACTCTTAGACAAGGTATTTTAGAATCAAGTCCTGGTGCACATGCGGTGTCTGCTGCACATTTTGTATGTGAAAGATTTTTCTATTGAAGTCGTTAAGTCGTGGCTAAAGAGTCCATGCACCTTATTCTCAAGGCCTACATTACCAGCTGATTAAAAGGCAGCTACTGAGACCCGCAGACACAGCAGTCCTCTGGGACTGGAGTTTAACAGCCCTGCTTTAAACCCTTACCAGACACTCAACCTCTTAGCCCTCATGTTTCACTGAAGAGAACCACTACAACTATGGGCCGACGGAAGCATGAGCAAAATTATTGCATTATAAGCATTCACAATGTAGATTCACTCGTAACAGAGGCACAGTTCAAACAACGTTACCAGGCCAAAGTTTGTAAATGGTTGCCTATTGCTAAGGTACAGTACAGCAATAATTAAACATAAAATACGATACTGCTGATGTGAAATGAATTGATGTGATGCTCCCTGATGCTTGCTGCATTAAAATTGCATCTCCAACGTCAGCTCTTATCGTGTGGAACAGGAGTGTGACATGCCTCTCGTGTGTTAAGCAGGGTCAGTTCAACTTAGAATAAGACTTTGAGCCTAGAGCAGCATTCCAATACAGACATGAATGTGGACGTGTGTTGGTGGCGCCTGGAGACATGTGTGAGAATGCAGAGGACTAGGATTCTGGAAAGCCAAACTCTCACAAAGCCTAAAAAATGTTTGTGTTTGTGTGTGTGTGTGTGTGTGTGTGTGTGTGTGTGTGTGTGTGTGTGTGTGTGTGTGTGTGTGTGTGTGTGTGTGTGTGTGTGTGTGTGCACGTGTGTCAATTTATGTTCTAGCCAAATAAACAAATAAACATTTTTGCTTGTTCGTCCCTGGAAACTTTAAAATGACGTTTTAAAATTGTTTTCTGGTTAAAATCTTAGTAGTAATCTCTTGTACTGTTAAGAGGTTGTTGTTGTGAAATGCGCTCACAGAAATGCATTCAAGTCAGGAAATTACATGTTTTAAGACCATACAGTTCAAGGCTATTACTTTATGTGTTCAGGTATACTCACTGTTAAAATATGAATAAAACATTATTTTTATATCTAGCTAGCAAGAACAATACTTTTGACTGTGAGGAAAAAGATATGTGCATTCTCAGGCTAAGCTAAGATTTCTGACTAGGCATGCACAGCTAAGTAACTTATAAAATACAATTTTGAGCCAACAGCCAGAACAAAAAAAAAATACATTTTTAACTGAAATACCTCATCTTTAATTGATTACATAGATTACATTATTTGCATGAAAAACATGTCTTCATTTGTGTTTTTTGTTTTTCATCCCAAACGTATATATTATTAATATTTAGATATTGAATTATGCATTTATTGATAGTTAAACGAAATGACAGATTTAACTTGATTGTATTCCCCTGAAATGGTTACACAGTGTTTAGAGAAAGGAGAGTTTACAGTGAAGCTAGCTACCTGATTAAGGCTTGCAGCTTCAGCTGGCTGGTTGCTTATCTCCCTATACAACTTTTGCAGAATTAACCATGTGCTTTTCCAAAGGATGAGCACCTTACTGCTCCACGAGTTTGACTGACCAGTACTTAGCATTAATCTTTGACTTTCTTGAAAGCGGACACTTAGATATGTCAGCTATCTCAATGCCCCTACAAATGTGCTAGAAACTTCCAACTGATTGCAAGCTTCTACTTCCCATTGATCTCACATTCCAATCTGATGAAATGATACAATGCTTTTCACTTTCTGATATTTTGACCAGAATACAGTTAGCTTATTGGTAATTGTAGCTACGTTTCCACATTAAAATGGCTGAGCTGCAGACAATACTGTTTAACATCAAACTGTGCGGCACTGTGACAGCCTAGACATGTATTAAATGTACAAATCTCACCAGATGATAGAATAATGGAATGAAACTTTTTAATGATTGATAATAAAGGAATAGTGCATATGACAAACAATGTATCTTGGCTTTCAGAGCACTTCATCTATAAAGATGGGAGATGTAATTTCTGATTACACCTCTACAGTTTTCTGATTAAACTAACAGAATGACTGGGTGGCAGAATTAGTTGACCTGTATTCCATTACATTACTTTGCTTTCTTGTGGTGTTTTTACTTTGAGAACCAAAATGTCTATGTAAAGCCCTGGTTTTATCTATTAATAATGTGTCTTGATAACAATAATAATAATAAAATGAGGATATGAGAGGTGAAAAGCTTTGAATAAAATTTACTTTTGTTTCAACTCTGATAAATATGGCGTGGAAAAATAACCCCAGTGGGATTTTATGTTTTCAGAAAAAGGGATATGTCCCGATCAAAATTTTGGATCTACACAAATTTTTAAGGGGATATTCTCCATATATATTCAAATATTAAAGCCATCTTTGTTCATTCATCATAATGGGGAACTGTATGGCATTTTGATGGCTGAGTCATCTTAGTGGACTGATGCTAGTGGCTGAGCTCAAAGACAGGGGTGAGTACTTCTGAGGTATGACGGAACAAAGGCATTTGAGAGGAAATTAGTACTGTGCTATTGTTTTTATTTCATCTGTTTCTATTTGTCAAACATTTTCACTTGGACACCAAATGAGCAAGAGGGGGAAATCTTGCTCAGCTATTTGCTTCTGAGGGCCGAAGCGAGGAAGTGAGAGAGAGGTGGCGAGACCGAAGAGAGGGTGAGAGGGTTTGGTTGCCATGGAAACATTAATTCGATTCTAAGGCCAGCCACAGAAAAAAAGGGGTAAAAAAAAATCTTTTCAATGTTGACTTTTCTGTTTTTGTCTCTAAACTTCCCCCTGTCGCTAAACCAACAGCTTGCATGAAAAGATGATGGTGTGTTTACTATCCCCCACCCCCAACCCCTCAATCTCTCTTGCACTGTCTCAGAATGCCGAGGCGAATGTCTTGGGAATTCACAGCTCAAACGACATGTAAATGAGAACAACAAGCACATTTTTTGTTCATATTACAATAGAGGCCAACGATAAACTGCCTCCATTACTTCTCCAGTCAGAATTTGGCCTTGTTCCAAAAGACAGTGTTAAACAGGATTTAAAAGGGCTCCTTTCATTGACAGAGTACATAAACAAATGGCATAATTACTTTTTTCTGTGGACCTGTGTGTACATGTGTCTCTGTATGGGTGTGTGTTTGAGATTCTGAAATTCAGTGTCACCGTTACAATTTTAGACAGTATATTTCATGTATGTACATAAACATTTTACACAGTGTACATGGAATCACATGCAAACACACATCCAACCTTAAGCATTGCTAAGTAAGGTGCAGGATGGCTGGAACCTGTCCTGTTTTAAACAATCTTTTCACTAGGAAAATCAATTTGGAGTCAGAATCATAAGCACTGCTAGGGAACGGAGGACTACGGGAAAAAAGGAAGGGAACTAGTAAAGGGTGATGAGAGAGGAAGAGAGCAGCGAGGAGGTATGGGCAGTGGGGAGAGGGGAGAGGGGAGTGGGAGGGAGAGGACAGAGAACGCAGGCAGTCTGCAGCACTCTGGCAGAGTGGCAGTTCCTTTGTTTTCTCAGGATTGAGTCAGCTGCGTTCAGACTGTTAAACAGCCTCTTGTCATTAAGACAGCCCTCGGAAAGGTCTCATTGACCTATTATAACAAGATCTGCTGGAACACAAAAGGTCAGGTGAGCTGGGGTTTATCTTGGAGACACACATGGACATACGCACATACACATATACACACACACACACACACACACAAAAACAAATGGCTTATTCATACATCCGTACCATAAATTTACACACTCAAATGTCATGCTGACATACATGTGCAGCATGCCCACACATTAACAAGTTTTCAAGGACGTTGTTCAGTGGAAAAAATCATGAAATGTGGAAATTAAAAATATAACACATTTTAATGTCCAATGTCATGATTTAAAGCAATTCTTTATAAAACTATCTGCCCAGTTAAAATAGAAAAGGTTGTAAATATAATAATAATAATAATGCAAAATAAATCATTATACTATTTCTGTGGTAGTTTATGCCTTGAAGAGATTTATGCATGCTAGGCCATGATGTTCTGATTTTGTTAACTGCTGTTTGTCAGAGACACGACTTACCCATTCATGCAGTCTTAAGATTTGAATTATTGCAGCAGGTTATGGTTATAGCCAATACTTTAGCAAGTATGAAGAGTCTGGTAAATTGCTTATTGCTTCAGAAATAACCATCGTCACTGGAGAGGCATGCAGCTAAACATCTTTATGATTCAATACATCTAAAATATTGAGTTACAAGGTTAAACAGCCACACTTTTGTTTTACACTATTTCACCAGAGCTTTGTTCAGCTTGAAGTATGTCATTGGCCCTATTCTTGAGCATGAAGAGAACAAACAACATCATTATTATTATGGTTATTGATATTATTATTATTATTATTATTATTGCTGTTGTTGCCATAATTGTTGTTGTTTCATGTGTCAAATGTCTTAACGCAATATGAGTATGAAAATATATTTTCACAACCCATCAATGGGTTAAGAGAACCCTGCCTTCTGTAGGAATAACAAGAATGTGGTCGTACATTGGCGGTCATCATTTATCTAAACCAACATCAACATGTTTGGGCCTTTCAGAGAGCGACGTTCAAAACAGGAAGGGAGAAGAAAAAAATATTCTCTTCTTCTTTGAATTTGTAATCTCTGAAGTTGCCGATGTTTTCTTAGTAGTAATCACAGCTGCCATTCCAGTGCTCTCCAACCTGACCCACAGTTAAGACCTGCTTTCCCCAGGCAGCAAAAAAATCACATGCAATTACCCTTCTCACCACCGGCGCCAGCCTTGATAAATCTCACAGGGTACTCTGCATGCAGTTTTCTGCATACTTCACTTTACCAAAATTTTGCAGCCTCACATTGGGACACACATACATGAAGCCTATCCGACCACATTCAGCAGCTCCTAATTTTATACCCTAAATTTATATTTCATACCCGCTGAAAACAAATATGCCAGTTTAGTAAAAAAAAATAGACAGAAGTTTCCAAAATATGTTCAGTGCATCTGGTCTCTAGTGACTGTGACAACACAATGCCCACTGGGACATAACTTTTCAGATTTTCTGGAAAAATGTCAATAATAACTTAAGGATTTATGGAATGAGGATATGGTACTGGAAAGCTGTGAAGACACTGGACAGTTACATTGTTAGGCTGAAAATGGTCCCATTCGTTGTCTTCCCACTTCCCATCTGCCCTGCATAACTCTTAGGGGAGGGGACAGATTGCTTAGCTTAGCCTCAACAAAAAAAAAAAAGCAAAAGATGGATACAATATTCATATTTTATGGCTGCTGGCATGATACATTTCTTACTTGAGCTCGTCTTTGAATACGTGAATAAAAAAATATTTTTTTCTTTTCACAGAGAATAAACAGTGAAAGAGATGAAAAAGTGGCTTACTCTCTGAGGATTAAAGTATTTGAGAGTTGACTGCAGTTCCTATCTTGTCCATTTGGGTGTGTGATTCCTGACTGTGTGTGGCAGCTCTTGGCACTGTCCTCTGTATGACTTATGCTCCAGCAGGAATATACGAATTTCACATTTTTGTAAACAGTGGATCCATCAAACCGCATGTTGGAAGAGGGACATGGATCATTGAACAAGCAGAATAACTGCATAGTTGAAGGCTTCCTGTACTACTTTGTCCTCCACTCTCCCCAATTCAGTTTGTATTTATCCAGTTGTCACGCATTGGCTTAAGAGTAGACACGGCCCTTTCTCCAACTGGCTAGAGGGCAGACACAGTCCTGTCTCTTAGCGACTGCCACACTGGCTCCCTTGTGTTGGAGGGTAAATAAAGCCCTGTCTGTCATTGGCTATAGAGAAGACATATCCTAATCTGCCATTGGCAAGAAAGTGGGCACAACCCTCTGTCTTATTGGCCAGGAAATATACAGTCATGCCTCACATTAACCAGCAGTTTAACTAGCAACTCCCATCGTTTAGGGAGTTGAAAGTCTCATTGGCTAGAGAGTGTACACAGATTTATCTATCTCTGATAACAGAGTGAACACAAATATATCTCTCACTGATAATAGCTTAAACAAAGAATTGCCTCTTATTGATTTCAAAGTGAGCACAGATTTATGTCTTTCTAGAAAGTGCACACCTAAACATAGCCATAGACTTCCATGGATTTTGTGTAAATATTACATGAGGAGCAGGGTGGTACAACATCTCACACAAAGAAAAGAGAATAAGCTGTAATGATCCGAAGCTTTTTTGGGATCTAAACCTATTATTTCTTACTATGAGCTAAGATTTATTTTACACATGTGACAGGGGTGTCTTTTCATTGTTCTAATTTATGCAGGTCTGCACTGCTACATGTTGTAATAATGAACAGGTTATTGCAATATAAAGCAGGTAGCCAAAAAGTGACATTGACTGTTTAATAAATTAACTGGTTGCATCTATTTTTATTGCATGTAATACCTATTTGTGTTTTCATAATTTAACTTTTTGCACCTATACATTTTGTGTACATGCAAATATATTTGCATCTCTGATATGAAAACATACTAAATGGAAATCTTTTGTAGATTAAACTTGTTACTTCCACATTTTCAATTACAGTGCTTTTGTCTGCAATGAAAGATAAACAGAAATGTCAAATATCAACAACTTTTGATAACGAATTAAACATGGCCATCAGAGATTTGCATGGACTCTGGAGATCTCTTTGAAATGTTGGATAAAAGTATGCGCTGAATAATCTCAATGATACATTTGCAATGTACATAAACAAAAAATCTGTTAATGTAGCTGCAGTTAATTAGAACTTGTGTTGATATATGTCATGAACAGAATGCATGCACTTCAGTTGGACAGATTTTCCTGTATTGCGTTTGTAGTGACCGATGATACGCTTGTACTTGTAGTCGTACAGGAGCCATTTTGTGATTCATCTGTAGACACCTGCCAAAACCTAACAGGCTACAATGGTCTGAAAAGGAATGTGCTCTGGATACATAAGGAAGAACATTTTTCCCTTTGATGAGAGTCTTCTGATAAATTTCTCCTTTGTTAGTCTTTGTTTTTCGGTTTTGTTTATTTTTTTAATCAATACTGAATGAAGAGTTGTAGTTTTGGCAGTGTAATAATGTTGTTCAATCAAACGCTTTCTCTCTGGGGTCGAGATGCTGGCAAACTCTTAGCGCCGATAATCCAGCTCACCCAGAGAATCCTCACAGCTTCAAACGGCCCTCCGTGCCCTCATCCGTCTGCAGATCCACGTCGTAAGGCATGGATCAGTGCTCCTCCTCACAGGGATCGATGCGGGTGCACTAGCTTTCAGGCTTCTCTGGGAAGGCCCCCGTAAACATGGAAAAATAAAAACCCTTCCCTGGGCCTGGTGAATCTCCCACTCCTCACTTCTCACCAGGCTGGGAATGCATTTGGGATGAAAAATCACTTGATCAGAAGCTCCGAGGATTTCAAAGATATCCTCAGTATCCGTTCAACCAAGAGGTGCTGAGTGTCACTGTTCAAAGTATACAGACAAAGTGTAGAGAAAAAAGCAATGCTGTAAGCTTCATCGAGAATAAGGCAAAGGGCCTTTTGATTTTTATATCTGAGGATGCTAGTGAATTGTTTTGGGCTGTTGATGCAGTTTCTCAATCCAGAAACCCTTTCATGAGTCCTGATTCACTGCCCCTACTGCCACAGATGTTTGGCATCAAATCCACTGGCCACCACAGCCCGCTGGTGCCCAGTCCACTGTTCCTCCCTTTTGGGTGCCCCACTCTATCTCTCTGGCGCCTCACCCACCCTTTCCCTACAGATGTAACACTGATCCAGGATCAGTTTGTGTTTTCTTTTTCCACACAACGGCTCCCATAACTTTTTCTCAGTTGTTTGCGGCAGAATGAATGTGGCACTCTCCACCCATTCCTCATTACAGCTCACTGGTGCTGACCCACTTTCGCATTCTGCCCATTGGTACCCCATCCATTTCACAGCACATTCCACTAACGCCCTCCCACTCGTCATCTGACAAACTGAGGTGAATTACACTTCAAAGCCACCCCAAGGTGTCAACGCAAAAGCATGCCAAGGGTTGACAGATTTCTGGAGACTTTTATAACAGGCTTTGTTTGACTTCTGTGTCATGCAGAGATTAGATTTACGGTCCTAGATTCTTTTTGTCTTTTTTTTTTCTCCGGAGCAAGGTTCGACCTGCTTCTGTCAAGAGTAGGCTGTGATATTTCAAGTGCAGCATTTTTTTCTAAGTGCTAGATCCAAGATGGTTTTCATTCAGATCTTCATCATCGTCCTGTTCTGCTGTGATTGCAAACGCTACACTGAGGAATATAAATGGAGCACAGGCACACCGTCACAGAATCACAGCGTCACTGAGTCGCATGCCATGTACAGGCGAGACAGGTAGGCCATTTCGTGAGCAGAGCAGGCTCACTGACCACGATTTGATCCCATCACTCTGAATCTCTCTTGCTGCGGACTCTTGAATATTGATGCACTCACATACCGAAAAACATTACAATGCCATCTACTTAGGATGGCAACACAAACACAGAGAGACTGATGGAGTCTGGCATACAGTAGTAATGAGGTGTGTAAACAACCAGGCCGAATAACTAAAAAAACAGCCCCTCTCCTCTGCAATATCTGAAGTAGCAGCCATGTTAGGTTCATATTCATTACAGCAGGTTGCTTGCTTCTCTATAAAGTATATAATGTTGGTCCATCAACAGAACAATGTAGCCTTTTATGTGCCTGATTTTTAATCCGTGCTTCTTTCCCAGAACAGACAGTATTGATTTAAGTGGAATTTAAAATAACTAAAATGTCCAACCTTATGCATCCAAATGGCTGAGCCCATTAAGGTATACTCTAATATTCAGGCAATTAAGCCCTGTTGTGTACTTAAATGGAATCAAAGGAACCCACTGGTACAATTTCCATTTCTCCATCAGCAATATGTAGATACCTGCAGAGCCAACGCTAAGTGTGTTAGCACAATGACTGGAAATCTATTGAAACCGTAATACAGCTACACTCAAATGTTAGGATGCAGACTTCCTAACAAGTCCAAAGCTTGGTGGTTTATGATTTGTTACAAAACTATATAAGTCATTCACAGTTTTATTTCATTAATTTGATAATTTTCCTAAAATCTGGAGAAATTGGATGAATGTTTGGGATTGTTCAATGTTTGGGGTCACAGTCATTACTGTCTGCTTCAGAGGTAAGTTCAGTGGCAGGGTACTGTGAACTTGCTGATACATTACGATTGTAAAACTCTCCCAGCCACCTGTTGTAAAAGTCTGCACACAGCCTAACGTCAGTGAGTCCAGTGGAAAATGCAGCATACTGTTCGTCAAATGTAGTTCTAAAAATAACATTCTTAAACAAATGCACTTCTTATTAATGTTATCTCATTTGTGTGAAAACGGTACCGGCGGGTTTCTCTGACTCCGGAGAGGGAAATCACAGGACTTTGTTGCTGAAATGTATTGCTTTAGCAGTAATACTGCCATGAATTTTGAAATTAAAATAACTCACTGTTAAAAACTGAACAGTGACTTACCTGCATGCATTTTCTTATATGACTGTTTGTTAGAAACAAGAGTTGTTTGAATCTGACAATCACATGAGGGATAAAGTTGAAGATCTATTGCTCCTTATTGCATGGAGGTAATCATAATAATGATTAATAAATAATATGACCGTAGACCCTCCCTGAGCAAGTCTCAAAACCAGCTCCAATTTGCATTCAAGGCTGTCTTGTCAGTGCCATCTGTGAGCTGTTCACCACCTTGTAAACTGTGTCAACATAAATTATTGTACAACTATGAGATGAAATATTAAGACAAGACTGAAATAAAACAAATAAAACGAATCATATGTACAACCCTCCTCCTGATGAATTTTCACCTCAAACCTGCATCCTTTCTTCAATGTTACCTTTTGATGAGAACAGAAACACATGATACCAGCCCATCAAAACTTAAAAAAACTCACATTTGTTAATGGACACGTAACAGTTTCTTTTCAAAATATGAAAACAAAGCATGTACAGTGACCGTAAAGGTGAGAGACGGTGATCGCAAAATGCGAACCGAGCCATGAGAATACTCCTTTTAGCGACAGCAATTCTGTTTGAGCACTGCCTTAGCAAAACTAATAAAAAACAACACAAAAAAACTGTAACGGCACATATTCATAACAAAAACAAACATAAAGATGCCTAACTGCCAAGGATAAGGAGCACATATGGTGCAGAACCCTATCATCGATACTTTCATAAATGGCATAATGGTTCCCATTGTTTTATTTTCACAAAACAAGAGCTATGGTAATGGCCAGTCAAAACTCAGACTGAAAACAGTTTCTCACACATTATCCTCAACATAAGGGAAAGCACTATATGCACCATTTTCTTTATGGCTAAACTGTGCAATTAAGGCTATTTTCTGTCTGTTTTCCTTATGAATATAAGCTATTACATATTCAGGGAGTTGTTTTTCATTAGTTTGGCTAAAGTGGTCTTTAAATGAATTTGCTAACATTTTTTAAATTGTGCTACTTAACTATAGATAGGTTATGCCACTGCAGAATAAGGATGTTGAATGAACTGGGCTATGGCATATTTGTCAAATATAATTACCTATCCTGGCTCATACCCTATAGTTTGTGCTTTATTTTGCTGTAATCCTGTCACTATGTATCTGGCTGTCTAAAATGTGGCTGTCAAATAATGGGCTTTAACACCGGTTGTAGGTAGGTGCCATGCCTGACCCCAGCTGTTCTATAATGAAGCATAGACTTGACCACGCGGTTTTGGGTTTGAGCCTTGTCTATGCCATTGGCGTAATAGACAAGGGGACATAACTGGCCTCAGTATGAGCAACTTGTTGAGTTGCTGCAGCATTTCCGCCAACTTTGTGCCTTGTGCCCACCGGCATCAACCTGACATCAGTGAGAGATACGCCTCCTCCCTGAGCAGCCCTTCAGCCCTTCCTCTCTTGATTCGCTCCGGTGCCTGCGGGGTGTAAAATAGTCACCGTCTTGCAGGTGAGAGCATCGGGGGAGTGCAGCACACACTTCAGGTGCAGCGCTCCTTGAGCAGGTGCAGGTGGCATCGCGGAGGCTCGAGAGGCATGATTGATGATTGCAAATTGGCGAGAAAAAAGGAACGAGAAAACATTCGACATTTTAAAAGAAGACCGTCTTGTCACTTCTTTGCCACCCAATTTGGGACGTGCGCGCATGAGCCCCACACCAGCTGTGTCTGTCCTTTCTCAGACGACGAAAATATAGAGCAGGTGAAATTCTTAATGCTGGATTTATGCCTCGGCAAGACAAAAAAGTTTTGTTGCCAGTAAAGCGGGGGCTGACAAAGCCGAGCTACAATTCCCCATTGAAAGAACCCAGAGCCTGTGCTTGCATTTATTTACAGGTGTGATGTACTAGCATTGTCCATAGATGATCCATTGGTCTGTGGTCCTCCAACTAGCCCAGGTCTTAATCACACTCTGTATTTGGAGTCATTGATAAGGGTGATATCTTGAATCCTCCGAACTTAATGAGTCACTAGTGGAAGGGTAACTTGTTAACGCCCCAAAACTTAGAAGCTCTTGGCCAGCGAGTCAATGCCTGTAACACGCCTTTCTCTTATCAACAACATCATGGAAAATGAAGCTCGAATCTGTGATTCCAATGGGAGGTGGAAAAAGAAAACATTTTTTGATAAGCCCTGAAGCCAGATTACCATTAAGAATGATAAAACAAAAAATAAAATTGATTTGGCAAAAGTAACGCATTATAAAGATTAATGAGTAATTTGGAATGTGGGGGAGTGAGATAAGAATCACTTAACTCTTCATTTCCACTCTGTTCTGTTTCCCGGTGATTCATCATCCGTAACTGTGGCGATGCGACTTCCGTACACGGCAGAAATAATGATGTATTTTTTTAATGGACTCAAAAACGGAGAGGCGACAGCACCATCGCGGCACACATGAATGTTTTATGGGTATTTAAACAAGTCAATTTCATGCAAATGTGCCCACTGCTTGCCATGGCGGAATTTATAAACAGCGACCGATGCAGAGGGAGAAGAATGCAGCGGTGTAGTTTAGTGTTGTTTGATTATTAAAGCCGAGCTTCAGCTTTGAATTATTCAGACACTAGAAGCTACAAATCTGCCACCCGCTCTGGCAAAGAGGTCCACTGAACGGCTGAAACATTCGCTTCCCAAATCTCCTTCATCTCTGTCATCTTCCTCACATGCTCGCCTTACTCTACATACCGCTGTTTTTCCCTCTGCATTGCTCTACATTTTCTTCCATGGGAAAAGCACGTCTCTGTTTTTATCCCCTGACTTCATGATTCTGAACAGCGGACAGTCCATGTACGCATTAATTTCACAGGTGAGGTGTTTGCCCTTGCTGCGGAGGGAGTGTCTTCATTAGCACACAGGAACTGGATAAAGTACTCGATACTATGCTGAGCTAGCAGAGCCAAATTATCACACCTGTATTGTGTGTGTGTGTGCAGGGGTGTATCAAGCAAGAATTGTACATGTATTACGATCATTTTGGAAATAAAGTAACTGCCCTTTCTGAATGAAGAAACACGAGTACAAAAATGTGTAGGCTGCTACACCATGATTAGACATTGCTCTAATTGACCCATTGACTGCCCTCTCCTGTAGTCAAAGAAATAAATTATGAGATTTTCTTTATTTCACCAAGACAAATATAGCGCAGCCAGACTATTATTCTCATATGACCTATAAAGTATGTAAATATGTGTAGGTAGACCGCAGGTTTGCAAAACGAGAAAGCAGAAGTGTGTGTTTAAAATATGAAAATAGAATATTTAACCTGAGAGGAATTGGCAGCTCGTGGACTTCAATAAGAGTGGGGAAGTGACATTACAACATATTTGAGCTCAGAGGTTACTGCAGCCGACCCCTTGACTTGGCACTGCAGGTATGAATCCTGAAGCAGGCAGAGCGTAGCAAAACAGTTGTACAGGTGTAGTCTGGGTTAGATGATGATCCAGAAAAAGTGCACAACATCCTACACAGCTGCAATACCAGTGTGTATGTGTGTGAAAGCGTTGACATGTGTGTATGCACATCTGTCATGTATGAACATGTATGCGTATGTCATTGAAAATACACGCGCATGCTCATGTATCTCCATTTGTGTGTGGGTGTTTGTTTGTGTATATGTCTTGGTGTGTATATGTATGAGACTGCCGGCTGATGCTCTCCATTTAAGAAAAGTGAAGAAAACGGGAGGCTTTGATGGAATATGCTCCACCAATTAAGCTCAGCTTCTGCCACATATAACAAATGTTTTACAGAACAAAACACCAAAATACCCTGTTTAGAATTACATATTGACCTCAGATCACAGAATTGTGTAATGAAAAAGGACCGTAAAGGAAAATAATTGTTAAATATCTGTTAAGGGCAATTGTAAGGCTACCTGATCCAACCTATTGCAGAGCAACATTTAAATGCATATAGCAAGAAAGGGAAAGTTAAGTAACAAAAAGGTGTCAGCAATAAGGGGCCATATGTTATTTATCAGGAGATGGATGGAGAATTCTGGAACCTGAATATGGCAGAAAAATGTTATACTCCATAATCAAATGACTCAGTGGCTCATAGTTTGTTTAGATAATGTCCCTAATGTTAAAAAAAGAGTGACTGATGTGGTATAAAAGCTAACTATACTATAAAAAAGGCTCTATTTAGAAAATAATTTTTCAAAGTGTTCAGATAACTCTTGATGATAAAGTAGATTTGTCTTAACTAGCTAGCTAGACTGAAATTGCATTAAAAATGATTCTAGCTTGCCTTTGTTAATGGCTTAATATCATCACTGGAATGCACTGAACTCACATAAATTGAGCAGTTCTAGACAACTCATCTAGTTCAAGTCAACACATCTCTCCAAGAAGAGAAATAGCCCAGCAAAAACAGAGTGACTGAGCCTGTCCCAAAGTGAACTTTCTACATCAGAGGACTGAATGGTTTAGTACAGCGACAGCCTAGCCAGCAGACCTGGTGCCAGGAGAAAATCAATGGAAGGCCAGCTGAAACACACATGGGGCAAGACTAAGTATCGCTTCTCAGAGAGCTGCAAGTTGACATCACCACCACTACAGACTACTCTATCACGGCCCAAGAGTGTGACTTTGGATAAGCTTTGGGGCATTGCTACAGCAACGTCATGTGATGGCTCCATTAAATACATCTTTTGATGCCAGTTAGAGAATTCTACTCCTATCTATTCTATTTACCTATCTGTTTTGATAGGATATTGGGAAGAATTCCTTTTGTTATTGCTTAGTGAATTAAATATGAACTATAAGGAGATTTTAATACACAAGCTGTGACTAAACTTCTTAATTAGTTAGGTATATTAAAATAAGACGTATTCAACTCACCTTTGTGTTCTACCATCTCAGGTTGGTTGTTGCTAGCTTCATCCTTTGTCTCATGTCCTATTTTTATTTTGCAGCTAGCAACCAGCCTCAACTAATGGGCAAACTGCGCACACAGTGCAGCAGCAACAATAATCATGAGCTCAATAACCAGTGGTACCTTAGGAGTTTACATGGCCATAGTCATAATGTTTTCTGTGTTTTAATTAGAAATGCCTCCTCACCATACACACACACACACACACACACACACACACACACACACACACACACACACACACACACACACACACACACACACACACACACACACACAAAAAAAAAAATGTGCTGCTCCCTCTCTCATTCCAAAAAATATCACATAACTCCGCCCCCAGATAATATACAGTGTTGAAGCCTGAGGGACTGATCATACCCAGCAAGTTAATTGTGATGTGGTTGAGCATAACAAGTGCTGGAAAAGCAGATGCATGTGTACAGAAAACAAAACAAAAACATGATACTTTTGGCTTGGAGACAGTCACCCCAGTGTATTGCCGAGAACAGATCGCAGGCCCCGCCAAAAGGAATTAATGTTCCCTGGCATGCAGGGCTATCCTATGCCTCTGCAGACTTTCACTAAAGCTGCTGACATGCTCAGGATCCACATGGAAGGGAAGCATCCCTCTTCCTGTTTATTTATATATTTACCAGTTGTGAAATGGTAAAGTAATAAAAACAAACATTCAGAAACTGAATTAAAAGGAAAAAACGATTAGTGGGTCATATTGACAGCCAAGTGTCTGTTCCAGTCCCACTCAGCAATTAATTGACTTGTGAGCATTACTTCATTTTCCTATATACATATGCAATAAAACAGAAGGAGTTGTGTGGTTGGTATGAAAATAAACAATGACAAGGCTGGTGTGACACCAGGCCATGCTGAAATTACAGAGAATTGACCATCCTGAAGCAATTTTGTTTTCATGAAACTAAACAACCTGTTGACTCCTGTGCTTCCCATAGCTGTCGCGATTTGACTGGCTGGTGGAACATTTCGCATTGCCGAACAGGTTGGAATGCTTGATTGGATTTAAATAGTGACTGTTGAAGCCAGCACAGAAAGTTAGATTCAAGTCCCAGAACCATTACTGGACAATCCTCAAGCTTTGTCGCATGGAGCAATATCCAGTCCATTTACAAATAAATACACTACTGCCATGAAGGAAAGCGACAGATCTGCGAGGATGAGCAGACATCCTGTGGTACTTAAACCTTGCAGTACTTGCATCAACAGTTGCAATGTATCTCACCAAAACAAACCCCACACTGTTGTCCCATAACCACCAGCCAGCACTGTTGACACTCAGCAGAACGGATCCCTGCCATCAGGCATGTTTTTCCAACATCCGGGTAATTCCGGAAAATGTTTTGTCCAGTGTTTGCAGTCTTTAGCCCCCAAACAGCATTCATGTTTAACTGTTGGGAACAGTCTAGGTTGATGGATCCCGTTGCCTTCTCCAAACATGAACCCATTCGAGAGGAAGCAAGAAACAGACTCACAACTTTTTTTGCACCACTCAGGAGTCCAGGTTTTGAGCTCAGTACTCCAGGAGAAGTGTTATTGTGCACTGGCCATGGTGACAGGTGGCATCCAAATGATTGCCTTAACATATAAACATCAGCATTGTAATGGACAAAATGATTAGGATTATTGATTTTAGAGATACTATCTCAGTTGTTATTATCTCAGATGACCCAGAGAATAACCTTTTAACTTTTGAATTTGCATCTATATGGTTCAATGCATGGCAGGTCTAGCCAATAATGTATCTGGGTGTTTCATAAGGGCTTTTCCAGCACATTTGTAGATGATTTTGAAGCCTTATGAGGATTGATGCTATGTCCTTTTTGACAGTGACATACTGAAGAAATATGACAATATAAGGTAGCATATTATTGTCAAATAACCAAACTAATAGCAACTGTGAATAAAGGATCACTCACCAGCTGCCAAATCATGTCTGCCTAAATTCCCAAGAGCACTCATCCTTTGTATTGACTGATGAATTGTTCCAATATTAGTTGACAGGGGCACACCGAAATATTGGAGCAAATTTGTCTCACAAAATTGTCTGTAGGCTGTCTAGCCACATCAAACTCTGCAGAAAACAAAATTGAACCAGTACTTGATGATATCAAAAAGTCCACATATAAAATTGTTTGCTCTCCAGCATCAATTTAGAACATTAAAAGTGAAAGTTTACCAAGAATATTATTCCAAGTACTTCTGAATTGCTTTGGATTTTAACATCTAAAACGTAATATTCATTAGTTTTCTTGCTCTAAAAATACAGTCTGAAATTATTCATTTGAAGAGGTAGCAATAATTGTTTTGTGTACAGACCAGGTGCTCTCATGGAATGTATGGTATAATCCTGCCTAGTAACAAAACTTTAATCTTCATGCTGTGGGCATCAATTACATTGCATTCCATTTTTTTCCAAATGATTTGATGCAGGGTGCATATTTTCAGATGATAAACAGGTTGCAATATCATCTGACATTCACAGCTACTCATGGAAGCATGCCTGTAGGCCAACCCAATTACCGTACAGCACATTTAAATGTGATAATGCTTCCTAATGTCAAGTCTATCAGGAGGTTAGTTACAGTACTCTAAGAGCATTTTATCAAACCAAGGAGAAAAACAGCGCTTAGCATGAAAATGCCATTCAATTCCCTCAACTATTGAATGCTTAGAAAAGGGAAAAGTATGTATGTATTGTTTTTGAATGATACTGTAATAAAACAGTGCTATTAAAATGAAACACGCTATATATGAGAGTTATATATGACACTAACAGTCTTATACAAACCAGGATGATTACTTCAAGCATGATACACTTCACACATCGCCAGCATGTCCTGGAAGCAGCCAAAGTACAGTATTCATATCCATCAACTCATTCATCTTATTCAAATCATAGTTTTTTTTTAAATATTAAACCCAATGAAAATTAGGATTTTAGTTTAAAATACTTGCTTGTGAGAATATAAGTTTTGTAGAAAGAATGACAGAGGGAGGGAACCGTAAGCATAGTTTTTATGACTGGGGAGTGGGGGAATTAAAGACAGTGAGAGAGAGGGAGAGAGACAGCGAAAGAGTGTCAATCAAGGAGAGAGTCGATCAGGCAGACAGACAGAGAAACTTTTAAAGGATTTACTCAAAGAAAGTCTGCAGTCGGGGCAAAATCTATGAAAAGGCTTGAGGGGGATAAAGAGGAGTATATGTACACTGGAGGATAAGGAGAAAAATGAAATGTAAATTCAGACGAAGAAGGATATGGGCATGAGTAAAATAAAAACATGTTTACTATAATTCTCTGTGACAAACACAAATAAATAGCAATGCAAAACATTGAGAGCATATTTTTAATATTATTATTAATCAAGTTCCACTATGCCACACTTCTCCTACAGCTTTTGGGGAAGGTCCAAAGTGAGAATGACTACCCCATACAACTAGTTAAGTTAGAGTTGGAAGTGGTGATATTTGTTTGTTTTGAATCAAAGACTCCCCATAAATACATGGGTTCCCATGGGATACGTGAGAGGATTTTCAGGAGAACCTAGCAGGCTGTTCAAGCCTCTGAAGATTCTATTAGGCTGAACAATTTACCAGACTGGCCTTCAAACAGATACAGTATCACTGCTGCAAAATGTCCAGGCAAGATTATTTAATTGCTCCTTTACTGAAGCTGCATCATAAGTACGTCTCGTGTTGGTTAATAAAATGCAGGATATTAGGTTTGACTGATAATGCAGTGCAGCATACGTTCATTGCATAATTTGGATCATCATTTTTCCCACGTCCAAAGAAGCTAACTCTTTCTCTCCCACAGTAGGTTAGATTTATTATCTTTGCCTAGACCTTCAAAGCCAAGCTTCTGTTTCGAGAATGTGGACACTGGACATATCTTCAGACTGGAGAGAGTCACTATAAATCATGTGTGACGTGAACTTCTTGTCTGCCGAGACCAGCAGCTATGTTATGTTACCAGTGGGACACAGGAGACACTTGTGCTTATATTACAAATTCTAGATCTCACCCTTGTGACTCAAAGAGACATTGTTAAATAGGACTATGGGACTCCCCTTCACCACAAGGAAGAACAGGGATACACAATATCTTAATCCACGCATTCAAAGTCGAAGATTGAGGTCAAGAAGTTGAATTCAGTGGAACCCAGAGCCAACAGACCTTTGTTTGGAGACACTATATGAAAGGGACCATCCTGTCAGTCATCCTTCACAGGAGATCCCACAGCGCCAGCACACAGCTAAAGGACATCATCCAGTCACATGACCGGCTGTTCCACCAATTACAAAGGATGGCACTCTAGCAGAAGAGCAGCTGGAAAACCACCTTCAGCTCAGGCAGACAGGCAAAGTATAACATTCTCTAATCATTCAAAACTTGGGAGTGTAATACAGCCGGTAATTATTTACGTGTGTTATTAACTGTTACTGTGTTTTCCCTTCTGTAAATGATTTGTAACATTCTAAATATTTTATGCCACAATTTGGGAGGTCTCAATGGTAGTAATGGATTCTACTGATTTTAATGAACTTTGAATGAAGTATTGGTTTTCCAGTACTGTTGTGAATAGTTGATGTTAACTCACTAGCTAGGAGGAGGGGTAAACTGATAATTAAGAAGAGGAGGGCCAACACCACACCATACAGTTGCACATAATTTTTCAACCAAATGTTTCTACCAAATTAACTCACTAGCTGGTAGACTGTAATAGGAGGAGGGTTGGCTCTATTTCTAAATCTCTGATAATTAAGAAGAGTGGAATTATATATTGCAGCCAACACCACACCATACAGTCGCACATAATTTTTCAACCAAATGTTGTAGACAGTCTTACCAAACCACCAATGTACAGTAAAATTCATCCAAGAGCACTATTTGTTCTGTTGTTACATGCTGTTCACTATGCTCTGCTCAGACCATACATTCTGCTTGCATATACCCTCTCGGTAGTTATGGTTGAGAATGTGGCCAGGTATGCACAATGCACCATCGGATTTTAATCTTCCATGCACAGCAGGAAGTGAATGCACATGGATGAAAGAGAGAAAGAGAGAATGAGTGAGAGATGGATGGAGATGGAGGCAGAATATAGATGGGAACAAATGAAATGCAAGGAAATAGGGGACAGAGACAGATTCCCTGGCACACTGAGACAAACACCCTCTGAGGGAAGAAGATGGTCTCTTTGTCTTTTGAGAGATGTGCTGTACAAATACATTTTAATTACTCAGTAATTAAATCAGTCTGTAAGGTTCAGTGTGACAGCTTCATTCATTACTGTATTATTGTGCATTGCAAACATCTTACAGAAGTTTCACTGACTAGGTTCGGTCCAGGTTTTTCAGGTTTTTATGTTTTGTTTTTCTTTTCTTTTTTTTTTTTACTTCAATGAAATAAGTATATTTGTGGAACAGGATATACTCACATATACTCTAAATATGTGCCATTGATCTATTGCACAGAGACCCAGCAATGCTTACACTTGGAAGCTGGAGAAATCTCTTGGATCGAACACTGCTTCTAAACCTTATCTCAGATTGGCTATGACTGGAATCTCAGATGAACCTTGGCTTGAACGCTCAACCTTTTCCCCTATGTCTGTCACGGGAGTCATTGCGATGGAGGGAAAAAATGGATTTATGAACTGCTTTGGAATTAGTCATGAGGATCAGCTGGCTCCCTTGCACCACGGCACTCAAAACTTTACAAGACGAATCCAGTTACAAACATTTCATTGCTGCAAGCTATCCACAGACTCAAACCAGCACCGCACAGTTTGTCTTATTTATTTAAATAAACATACTTTTTTTTCTAATGCTTAGGCGGCCTGTCTCTCGGTTTATGCCTTTTCACAAGGATAATTATGCCACAGCAGGGCCACTAACATTTCTGGAGCAAAACTGATCTTGTTGGGGTGATCCGAGAATGATCCCAGATGCAAATAAAGCCAGCTGTATTTGCACAGCGGCTAATTTTCCCATTAAATCTGAACAAACACCAGTAGCCTTTAGGTATGACCTCAGCAACACAGATAGTAATCAGGTCACAACTATTATCATATTAGATATCACGATCAGGCCATGAAGAACAAGACATGCTAATTAAATTCTGCTCCCACATCAGCATTCAGATCACATCCCTTTGTCTCTTGCAATGAGACAACAGCAATATAGCCTCTCTCTTCAGAATTCACATTACCTCATTTCACTCCAATGACTCGGACAAAAATAAAACAGAATCATGACTATTAATGAATACTACATAATGAGATCCTTGCATTTTCACTGTGTTTCAGGATTAACTTCCTTGCTGTGAATCCAACCAACATGAATCATTTTGCAACTTAAGGTTCCTTTGTCTATGCCGAGTAGCATTATATTTGAATATGTCATGTAATTTAAGGTATTGAATACATAAGATTAATTTAAAAAAAGTTATGAAAGACTGAAATAACAGTTTTATCAAAACATTGATAATATTTATCGTATAAAAATTCTCTTTCAACATATTTCAAGACTCGTGCACATATGGTGCATTAGTGTCAATGCGAATAGAGTTTTATTTTGTTCTGAAACCCAGATAATTGTCGACTTGTTTTTGCTTTCTAGCCTTTTTTCTTCCCTAAAGGATAACAGTAGAAAACCACAGGAGCATGCAGAATTCTTTCTTGGAAGCCAAATGAAACTACCAAACACACTAACGTTGACTGGCTATTTCAAAATGTAATATCCCTATTCAATGTGTTCACTGGTATCGCCCCGTTAGCGAGATAACCTGCCTCCTCCAGTCATGAACTGTACATAACAAAAGAAAATGCATGCACATCCTTTTGCAGGCTGCCTGAGTGCAGAGTGCATATTTCACAATTATTGCTCCAAAAAAAATGGATGACTCTATTTCTCACCGCATCTCTCAACATTTCAGCCTGGCACCGAGTCTTTGTCGGGACGACTATCCACAATTCATTAAAGCGTGAAGTCTTAGCACAGCTACATCAGGGAAAGTAGCTCCTAGGTTTATCTTTCCGCATTTTCAAGGTAGTTTCTCCGACTCCTCCTCCCCCTCCCCCTCCCCACCCCCGTAAATCCCTGGCGGTCGTGTTATTGATAGTCTTGCTGTTGTTGGATGCTGAATCTCGTCATGGCAAAGCTACTGCAGAGCCCTCCAACCGCTGCCGTAATGGACCTCAAAGATATAAATCTCTCTCCGAAGCAGCATTGCTCAAAAACAGTGACAGCCCACAAGGGGATCCTTCAAGATATACATCCTCAAGTTGAGCTTGGGACATGATTCCCCAGATTTATTTTCATATTTCGCTCAATCAATCAGTGAGAGATTTTCATTTTCTGGTGGGTAGGCAACACCTTCACCGGTCTATTGTATAGCTATAATATGAAGTGTGACAGGTTAATTATTAATGCCTAGACTGTTGGGGTCACACAGGTAGAGGTATTCCCATTTTTCAGTGTCTCAAAGAAAGAATGACAACAGGTGAGCATGACTCCTCCCTTTTCACTCAACAGCCAATCCTTTCTGATTTCAGACCAGAGCCATATGAATGTGGCCTTCTGAAGTTCTCAAATCTCTAACTTTGCAACACTATCATTGGGTGATAGACACCCATAACACGTGCAGGCATGATTATTCTTACAAACACCACATGGATATGATTCTTGTAACCTTAGCAACCAACACAATCAAAATTGATTGGTAGAAACAGTGGCGAGATGGATGGAAGGAGGGGGTTGCAGCTGGCATCTGTTGATCCAACAGATATGTCTCTATCCAAGACAGCCCTTATGATTGAAGCTACACCTTGATTAAGCAATTTGATTGGATGGGGTAGGACTGCTGGCTTGAATGGAGTGTTTGAGAATCTAAGTTTCTGCATTAACATGTTCACTGGGCTCTGTTTGGACAGAAAGACAAATGAATGCGGGTGGAGGGGAATGTCCATGTAAGACTATGTTAAAGACAGATAATGCAGATGGCATGCAGTGTGAGGGAAGACAAACCCACCCTCAAGTTAATTAGATGGCTGCACATTCTCCAGAATTCTTTGGCATGCATTTGTGCTTTTCTGAATTCCTCTTAATGTGAATAAACTGACACACATTAGAGTAATTATACTATGCAATGTGCATTTTCCGGGACTAATCGGCTACTTGCTCAGTCTTCTGTGATGAGAGGAGAAAATCAATGAATTTGGGTGTTTCATTAAGGAGGGCAAAATAAATGTCAACCAGTTGATTGCAATTAGCATTTGTTTAACTGGGCTCACTTACTGTAAATTAATCCATTGCTGAAGGTGATGTTTGGCTACACTGGGCTGAATATCTGGTGGCAGAAATGGTGCACTGTTCAATTGTTAATATGCCCAGCTGACCCCATCCGAGGGCCAGTGGCACGTGCTGTATGTCTCCGACAGCCCTTACAAATGCGCGGTTATTAAAAATGAAAAGGAAATCGAAACAACCTGATCTGCTCCAGCCCACCCTGGGGAGCATGAATTGATCTGGTTGCTCTGTCTCATGCACAAGTTGGTCCACTGAGAGCCGGAACTATAGGGACTGTCTAAACCCTGAGGAAGTGCTAACCAGAGCTCTCCACTAATAGGGAATAGCAGGATTGCTGAGACATGCTGTCTAGAGGGACATATGTCTTTTCTCTTATGGATCACTGTAGGACACTGTGAGTTTATGAATCATTGTTAGTTCTCTGAAATAATTATTATAATCTCGGTTTACAGCTCTGAAGTTAAACTGTGAAACACTGTGGGAGCACTAAAATACACTATAGTGTTCTTATATTTAAGCCCTGTCTCTCAGCTTGACATTCATTCCCTTACTTTCTGTTGATTCTAAACCTCTGCTCTTGTTCCTTTGATGATATTGGAATATGAAAATGTAATACGCTCAGAAAACCAATGACGTTAACAGTTACAATAATTCTGTCAATCAGAAGTGTATACATTGCTTGCAGAGGATTACAGGTCCAAAATGTGTCCGTAACCATGTTGATTGACAGCTTGGCAACCCTATTGATTCCTTGATCATCGACAAAACCACCCTGCCACTGTGCTGTTTGGTCGCACAGCAGCCCTATCACAGCACAGATTGGTCGTGAAGCCAACACATCCTCATGCTCATATTCCTGTCAGTCTACAGAAGGA
The DNA here is from genome assembly GCA_022829145.1 of Albula goreensis. Classification (NCBI taxonomy): domain Eukaryota; kingdom Metazoa; phylum Chordata; class Actinopteri; order Albuliformes; family Albulidae; genus Albula; species Albula goreensis. The sequence continues at coordinate 8,620,223 of CM040744.1, forward strand.
GGCAATGTTCGCGGGGGAGAGGAATCTTTGGAGGGCGTCCAGAAACTCTGCATCCCGTAGATAAAGTGCTGGAGTGACAGCTTGCTGCAGGAGATACTGAAATTACACGGCCTTGTTCTGGGATGACTGAAATTGAGGTGCGCTTTCAAACACCTTGATAGAGGAGACTGCTATTGCAGGTAGGGGGAACAAGGGGTGCTTGAGAAGACTAATATCAGAGGGCTATAACCAGAGCTCAAAAGAGGGGTGCGGCACATGGGGGCAACTGTTGGAGCAGAGCCCTGGCAGTCAGCAGGAGTACTGGCACCAAGCCCTGCAAGCACAACACACTCCCCTGACATTAGATCTTCCCTGAAGTTCATGCATAATAAATTAGACCCTATTTAGAGGCATCTGAAAACCAATAAGCAGACAAATTAAAATAAATGAGTGGGGATAACTTTCTGCACTTAATAATTCAAGAGTCACGAAACACAAAGAGGAATAATACAAGTTTGATCATTCAGAAATTTGTAACGCGGCCAATTAGAACATCTGTTAACGCCTGCCAAATTTAGTCCGTCTTCATAGCCAAAGGATCATTAGCATCTGTTGAAACAAATCAATAGCAAGGGTCAGGACAAAAAGAAGCAGACACGGGCTGATGTCTAACAAGATCAGCGTTCATACTACACACATGTTGAGCGGATTTAAGTTTGCTAGGGCTTCAGAGATTACAATAATTGCAATAAATAGATGCGATTCGGTCTGCAGATGTTCAGTTGTAGGGAGCCACATAATCTTCTGTCACGTATTATAATACAATGAGAAACTTCAATAAGCATACATCTTCTGCACGCCGATGGTCACTGTGCCTAACTCAAACAGCTGCTATTTGTACTGAATGTAACCGCTTCATACCACTCACAAGGGAATGCTACAATGCACAGAACTGAAACTGCGATAAGTCAGTCACATGAGACTGGCTCAATGAAAAAAAAAAAAATAGTTCCGCAACATATCGCTCACAAGGGAATACGTCAATGCGCAAAATCAAAACCACTACACATCACTAATATGTAAATGAGTCAACGCACAAAACGGAAACTACTAAATATCACTCACCTACGATGACATCAATGAACAAAAAGTTAAGTCACAACATATCCTGCACATGGGAATGTGTCAAAGCCCCAAACTGAAACCCCTCCATATAACTCTTGTGTACATGAATCAATACATAGAATGGAAACCACAATAAACCACTCGACTGGGAAAAATCTAAACATTGAATATCAGTCATAGTTGAGTGAGGAAAAACTCGAACCATTATGTATGACTCACATGTGGTTCAATAAACACGCAAAATGCCAAACCATATCATTGAATACATTTCAAAGGTGACTGGGTTAACGCATAAACCCAAAACAGGGGTTGCGTATACAGCAAACTGAGGACTGAGGACTTTGACCTAGAGCGTTGTAAGTTTGGATCAAAGGTGTTGACTCTTTTACTGAATTTCTTCATTGCTTCAGTAAATGTTCATCCGTATAAATGGAAAACATGTAAAACAGCAGCTATATGAGTCACCTTGGAGAGTACCTGCAGCACAATATATAATGTCATAATGAAAGCACTACATTTCACTCATATGCAAATGAAATAAGGCATGAGAAATGGTTTACTCTATGAGTGTGCCGTATCCATGGCAATATTGTTTGCCTGTCACCAACGCCACAGAATCACTCTGTTGTTCAATTCTGTTCAGATGGTTTTTAAAATAAATCCTTGAGATAGCTGCTAAGAAAAAAAGCATACAGCCTCTCTCTTAGATCTACTTTCATCTCTGCAGTACCATACATGCTGTGAAAACAGGAACACAAATAAGAGATTGTTTGATCCCCTCGGCTGATATCGAAACGCCTCACATTTATTATAACCTTCTTTACAGAACACTTCATCAAGTGAGGCTCGTAAACATTCCCTTATCAAATACCGACTTTAACATAGCGATCTGAATATTTGCAGGAGCCAAGTGTGTTTCATTTAACGTACTAACCCAGTCGTGCTTGATGTTATGCATGCCAACTGAGCACTAGGGGCCCACCATGGAGATGTGAAGAGAAGGGGCGAGAATGTAGAGACCGCGTCATATCACGCAAAACTCTCAAAGTACTTGGCAAACAAAGTGTATGGATTAGGAAGATTTTCTAGGATTAGATTTTGTTCAACAAACTGACACCAGATGGTGAAAGAGAGAAAAGAGCACAGGAGTCTCTCAGCCCAATTTTTGTGTAATCCTAGTTTTTGGCAACGAGTTTTATCCCTGTTTTTTTTTTTTTTTTTTTTTACTAAACCAAAGAAGAGGCACTAAATGCTCATCACATCCCCAGTTAGTGAATGATGACGCTTACCAAACAGAAACTGGCCGCTTCGACATGAGAGAGGTGTTAGCAAATATCTGCTGAGCAAAAAGGGGGGTGGTGAGAAAACAGAACTGACGTTTCCTTTTAATTGCAACTCAAAACCAACTGCCATGTTGTCTGAGCGATATGTTCTGAAGACATACACGCAGGAACCAAATGACCCTGAATGAAAATCAGCCAGAGGGCCTGTTTATGGGTTGTGAGGGAAGTCACTTCATAACAAGAGTACTTTTGTTCAGGTGAATGACAGTACAGGTTGAGTATCCCTTATCCGAAATTCCCGGGACCAGAAGTGTTTTGGATTTTGGATTTTTTTCAGATTTTGGAATATTTGCATTTACAGCCATTCCCTAACATATGTCCGAGTTCTGTTCTGACTGACCAGTTGTATCTCAAAACGGACGCAAGTCGGACATATGTTAGAATGTAGAAGTACACATGTATCATGTAGAAGACGTTCACGATGCCAGGATGTCCTCTGACGGTCACTATCGTACGCAAGCATCCGTTAGCACTGGCAGACGTATAGCCAAGGGTAATTTTGAAATATACATTTTTTTTCTTCATTTTTTAAAATTTATACAGTATTTTTTTTTTGGTTATATGTATGGATGGTCATTAGTCGCATAGGTCAGGTGTGGAATTTTCAACTTGAGGTGTCATGTCGGCGCTCAAAAAGTTTTGGATTTTGGAGCATTTCGGATTTTGAAATTAGGGATGCTCAACCTGTACCCACACTAGCAGCTTTCATAACTAGCTGTAATTGCTTCAAATAATGACTGCTCTCAAAGAGAGTGACTATGAATGACCACACACCATTTAAAGGCTAAAATAAGACAGCAGTATGCCTCCTGGATGTTCTATCTTCATCACAATTAATAAAAAATCTTCATAGTTGAGGCTGAGATGATTAAAAGCAATGAACAATCAGTAATCAAGCACAACATTGCTTTAATTAAGCATCCATTAAACAACTTGTCTATTCTCTCAGATACAATAAAGACATGTCTAATTAGAAACAACAGCAAAGCCAATTATATCAATTATACTACGAGCAAGTGGTCACCTCAAGCTTGCGTTGTACAGTATGTACTGTCCATATGTCCTTTGGTGAATGCTTCTGAATGACTGTGCATTTAATTAAAAATCATCTTCGAAGCAGAGGAATTTCTCTCTCTTTATCTGGTGCACACGAGAGCACACTAAAACAGGGCAAAACATATATCCGGTGCAGATATTATTGGCACACACATTCCAACATTCTAACCAGAAGAGCATAATCCTCTGGAGTCCCTTTCAGCTCAGAAATGTGGGTGGAGAGAGGGAGGAGTAGACAGTGAGCGACGGCTCCTGAGTAATTTAATTTCAGCCACAGATAGAGAAAAAAAAAGGAGACACCATACACTCTATAATGATGCTCGCAATAACAATATGAGTGTATGGTTTAGAGATTAGCCCAGGGGAATAGTATTTGGGGAGTTTTTCTCTTATTTTTTTTTGGAGGGGGGTGTTCACTATGCAGGGAAAGCTGGATTAAATATTTATGAAAATAACGTCTGAAGTCTTTAGTTCCTCATGGGGAGCTGGACTCAATCTTCTTACGAGCGTGAGCCTACTCCCATAAACTTTTATATTTTATTTCGAGGAGCACTAAAAACCTGACAGCTGCAGGAGACTGGAATTTAAATATATATAAAGCGGAAGTCAGTGTAGTGTGAGGGCGTGCGGGAGTCGGTCTTCTCTCATCCCAGCCGATACGCGGGCGCTCTCTCTCCTTCCACCTGCTCCACACAGCCTCCATAAATCAGCACGCTGATGCGAAACTGCTCTTTTATTCCTCCTATTATGACTGTCATCATTACCATTCAAACTCTGGACATGGTGTTCCTTTCACAAAGCTGTTAATCACCATCGTTCCATGTTCCCCCCACCCCCATCTCCCTCCACTTTTTCCCCTCTCTCAGCAAGTTGTACCTCCAGGCCGGAGCTTTCCTTGTGTCCTGGTTAGCCAAATCTCTCAACCTGATTTTTCCCTGTACGGCCCTTACTAGACACTCAAGTCCACATCACTGCAGTACCATAGCGCAGGGTAGAGTGCCTCCACACTCTGGTGAGTACAGGTAAGAGGTTATGAGGGATTCGAGATAATTACAAGATATTACCCTGTGCAGCTACCTCTCATTCCAGTTCCTCCAGGAGGTTTGGGATGTGCTATGCAGAAAACCCTTTTTACCACGGTTTTCCAAAATGAGTCTTCCCAGTATCCATTGTTGTAGTTTATTTTTTTATTTTTTTTTTTTTAGAATTTCAAAGATCCTCATTCACACTTCTGGTGCGCCTCATCTCAGGCATCTAATTGGACATCTCTCAGTGCCAGCGCCAAGCCCTACAGATTCAGCCCTGGCACATGCAGTCTTGGAGGCCACGCAAGTTTACATACCACCTCAGCTGTAAATTGCTTAATTAAACTAATGAGTTGGTGAGGAAGTGAGCAGACTTGAAAAGAGTAACATCCTCAGAGGAAATAAAGTCTCTTTTCTATCATCTCTCTCTCTCTCTTTCCCTCTCTCTGTTTCACAAAATGTACACTGCCTCCCGCTTTCTAAATTAAAATGCCTGTTGTAACAAAGGCAGTAAAAGAAAGAATTGTAACACAGTGTAACTAGGATGAACAAATGTTCAGGATTTGTTTTTCTACTGTGTTATGATGCGGGAAAGGTAAGCCTGTCTGTGCCCGATTGCCTGGCGGCGGACTTAAGGAAGGCGCAGTCTTGTGTAAGATCCCCTTTTATGCGTGGCCAAATTTGGTGACATTAAGCACGCAGGTTGGGATATTAACCCAGACAGTGTTCCTTTTTTTAAGCTCGCGACAACAGGAGTAAGTTAAATGGATGTAACCACGACTTCTTGCCATTGGCTAAACATCCGTTTTGAACTTTTGCATAATTGCTAAACAAAAGAAAGCAAGCTGGTTTTCAGGCATTGTTTAGGCATGGGGAGACATAATTACTCATAATAACCTCAGAAGAAATACATTTTCAGGAAAAGAGCGAATAGCTCAGGACTCCCCTTAAAAATACTACAACCTGCTGCTCCTGTGATGTATTCAGTGATATAAGTACGGTACATGAGGAAGAGTCTTTTAGTAAAGTTTACTCTAAAACCACCCACAAAGACTTTCATATATTGTACTTCTGTATTGTGTTTTTTTTTAAAATATAAGAACAATGTAATTGTATACGAGCCAAGAGGAATTCTGATTTAAAATTAGATTATAGTACTGTTCCTATGTTCCTATCTTTACAGCAGTGTGTACATCTTCTCGTGGTCTCTACAGTGTGTCCATCTTCTCGTGGTCTCTACAGTGTGTCCATCTTCTCGTGGTCTCTACGGTGTGTACTAGGAAATACGAGAACAGTTGGTAAAATGAGGTGCCCTAATTTCGTATGTGTCAGGGAAGTGGGAGAAGCTCAACAGTTTACTTAGAGTCAAAAGTGTCATGTGCTTCTTACAGCTCTGTACTTGAGTTTTAATTTAACACCTTAGCCTTATGCTCAGCTGCATGTCTACTGTTGAACACTCCCCCTCCACATTTCAGATTGACCAATATAAAGAAAAGACACACATTTGCTTTGTTCTCAGCTTCATTTAGTGGACATTTCCGTAAATACGTCATTACACTTTGTTATCTGATGTTTTGGCTGTCCGAGAATACATGCAGCTTTCACCTCATCAAGACACAAATAGAATAAAGTAGCCCCCCCACTCCACTCTCTCACCCCCGCCCCCCCTCCTCCGCAAAACCCCCACCTCCTGGGCCTTTGCAGTCCGTGTCATTAATAACGGGTCCAATTATCTCTCCCTGGGGGTCTCAGCCCACAGCCATGCTAACGAGCACCTTGCTAACGAGTGTCTCACTCACAGCCTCGTCATTCAGGCATCAATAACCCACCGCTACGCTGCGTGCACATCCTGTTGGGATTAAAAATAATAATCACCAGAACTTGCTTGGCATGTCTCGAATTCGACTAAATATGTTTTAATCAGAGACGGTTCAGCTAACAGTGTGCTGTCCAAGCAGGCTCTCTCTATACCCAACAGAGGGCCCACACGTCTCCTTACGTCAGACACAAAATGGAGGTGATGCCGCAGCACTCTGCAGACTGTAGGCTATGTATGTGAAAGAGGAAAGCAGTAGGGGGGATTTTTAAAAGAAAAGGCAGATAATTGCCAAAAATTCTATGCGTGCCTTGTGCCCAATTTTTGATGTTCATTTTCAAAAATCTTGGCTGTGGACATGGACAAGTTTAATGCAAATTTACCCTGAGTGCAATTAGTGAAATGTATGCTTTCATCAGGGTGATTTGTATTGCCCCACCAAATTTAAATGAATCTTACAACCAAGTTGAGTGGCTGTCATAATTACAGACAACAGCAATAATGTCTTGGCAGACCCGAAATTAGGTGTTACAACAGTAAGCCACAGCAGCCTGTCTTCTGGACTTTAAATGCAAGGGAAGATATCATCCCTGTGAAAACGGCATGCGACACAGATATGGCGTTTAGGTGATAATGACATGTCCTTCAGGGCCGACATGTGGTCTCACACCCGCCTCTCTGTTTCTTGCCCTGATGGACACATTAGCTGGAAATGGCTCATGTATGAAAATGATGAAAACTGTCTTTTTCATCTCCACAGGAGGGTGTTTATCGGGGGCAATTAAATCAGCGGTTCACAGATAAAGGCATCTCAAATTAAACAGACCAATTCTCTAATTGTCCTCGGCTGTGATTCAATGTATCAAAAAATACATGTCATACATAATCTGCTTTACGTCTCCCTCTTTTTTCTGGCTTTCCAATCATTGGTTTAGAGAAAGTCCCCTATTTGTATTTTTAATCGTTTATGTATTTGTTTTTGATAGTGTTTAAATCCTACTCTGATTGTTGAGATATAATGAGCTGGGGAAGCCTTCTGTTGTCACTGAAGGCCGGCTGCATGCTATGCTGAAAAGGTCAGCGCTCACCCCTGGCCAGTGTCATCTTGTTCCCATGCCACCGGTGTTTGTGTTTGGTGTTGCTGCCTTTAATGTCAGTGTCAGTGTTGGCGATGATGCATGCCTGGTGTTTGGGAAACATTCAGGAAGGTCCCCGAGGCGTAGCCTAGGGACAGAAACTACATCCTCTACCTACAAATACCTTAAAATGGCAGATACTTTAGAGAATTCACTAATTCTCTAAAAATGGCCCTTCCTCACACAGTGCAGCTGTCAATACACTGAAGTAAAGCAAGAGGTGCTAACAAGATTAAATTATAATGATGGAAAGTGTTTAAAACAAAGTAATAAAGTAATATTGAGCAAGTGATATTGAGCAAGAGCCGAATTAATCCGATTCACTTAGAATGTGAAAATTGTGAAGTTTTGCAGTTCTCTGCGTTCACTTTGAGAGCTACTAGGGATGCTTGTGGCCTCTTTGAAACTCTGAAACAAAAACCCTCTCTGAACAAATAGCAAACTGAGCATTGCAGATGTTTTCTGGGTTGGCTATGATGCGTGGCCTTCAGAGCACAGCCATGGCCTCTGGTGTTCTTGCTTTTGTGGAAATTTGTCTGGGTATTTCGGTCTCGACATCTCCTCTGTCATCACCCACAAAGCGCTCGCTCCCTGCTTCTCTTCCCTGGGCTTGTTGATCCAAAGCGTTCTGTCGTCCTCGAGGGTCGACCTGTCACTCCACAAAGCGCGGGCCTTTCGGCACTCTGCGCAAAGGCCACTAGAAGCAGTCCCGCGACGGCTCCGGGCTGAAAACACACCACACCTGTGCGGGCACCAAAGGCTCTGCTCCGCCACTTACCTGGGAACGCTCCCAGAGCCCTGCTCAGCTAGCGAGGCAGCTCGCCTTCCGGAGAGAGTTAGCCAGAGCAGTACAGCAAAGAAACGGAAAGGGGCTCATACACCCAGGAGTCACATAAACAACATGAATAATGAAACAGGATAAAAGAAACAGTCAGGCAGTCATAGAGGCTGCAACCCCTGAGCCTCAGATTATGCACAACAGTACACACACACTTGCCCACACACAGACACGCATATAAAAATATAAACACAAAAATATAAATGCAGAGGATCATAGGCTCAGACACATACAGTAGCTCTCATAAAGACACATTCAGCCACAGCCATAAATATGTACACATATGCTGTCACACATACACATGCACACACAGACGATTCTCAATTCACAAAGCCATATTAATAATTTCGCTGTGTCGCACAAAGCAGTTCAAATGCATGAATTCGTATGTAGCGGGAGATTGAGGAGATTCTGTAATCTGTCTGCTTCCAAGACCTTCCAAGTCACCTAGCTCTCCACAGTCTCCATCTAAAACAGGACCAGAGCTGACTAAATCCCTCTTGTTTTCTTTTAATTTATTGACCATGTTTTTTTTTTTTTTTTTTTGCAAGCCAGGTGGCGTTTGTGATTGTTTAAAAAAAAAAAAACAGATGCTTCACGTTTACCCTCAAGAATTCTGATATGACTCGCTGCAGGCGTTTTGTGAGACTGAATAATTGATTAAAATTCTAAACACAGAAGGCAAGAATCTGTTGAAAACAACAAGAGTTACGGATGAGAACATATTGAATTTTTAAAACATTTTTTTTCCCTCTTCGCCTCCTATTGCTGGCTTATAAATAATAAAATAAATAAATTTAATAAGAAAAGGGAAAAGGTGCTGTATATTACAGTTGCACAGAGTTGCGTGTCGGCGAATGGGCTTGTGTCCCTTACTGACATTAAACGAGGAGTGTAGCAGAGCCAGCTGGCTGTGGGGTCTGTTCTTTGACACAGTGGTGAGGCCCTTAGCTCAGCCAACTCCGTAGCACTGTGGCTGCCAGTTCTGCTGCTTACCCCCAGCAGCCCAAGGTGGGGTCAATGCCAGGTCACAGCTCTCACTGAGGGAATAAATAGCTGCTACATCGCACACGACTACCAAACCGGGGCACAAGGTATGGGGAGTAAATACAGAGGCAGATCCCTAATGTGCTCCATAGGAGCTAGGCTCACAGTCCGATGAATCACACACACACACACACACACACACAAGGTAAAACCACTCATTCCTACAGTATGAATTCTGAGATTGAGAGAACGCTTTGGGGCGCAATGTTCATTGAAAGACCAAGAGAGAGGGAGGGATGGAGGAAGTAGAAACAGACAGGAAAGGAGCGGGAGGGAGGGTGGTGGTACTCAATGAGAAGATGCAGGGAGGTGGGGGTGAAGACAGGAGATTGGCTGTGGTAGACCTCGGGCCAAGGGAAGCTGAAGCTGACAGCACAGAGATCTCGAGCCTCTCCATTAACGAGCATGCAAGGGAAACCACGTCTTATTAATTATTTCATGTCTATTCATTATTTAAAACACACTTTTTAAAAAATCCAGTAGGACTTCTGAAATTCATGGGGGGATAGTGAGCTAAATAAAGTTTGGTACAGGGTTAGGCAAAAAAAAAAAAACTTCTTCATTTATTTCATCTTGAACTGGCTTTCAGATTGAATTCCAACCGAAGAGACACAGAGCAGAACTCACAGCATCAGCCCAAACTGTCTCCTGATACCACATATAATTTTATCCAATTCCTTTCAATCATATTTTGTAAACTGCAAATTTTCAAACTCTTATGAAAATTTATGCCTAAAATATGCTCACATGAGGAAATTAAATATCTCTTAATAGGGTCCAGTTTATGTTGAGTGCTCCTACAATGTAATTACATAGGTATTCAGTATAGCTATAATACAAAATGCCAGCAAAACTCTGAATGCTGCCTGCACATACAGTTACAAAAGCTATGTTTAATTTGTTTGATGTGATTGTGTAAGGGAATACGTTTTCTAAATAGTATGGCGAATTTCATGACCATCTGAAAGCCTCTAATGACCCAAAAGCAGGTCTTTACTGGCAGTTTGGGAGCTACTCTTTGTATAATTCAGAGATTTATCCTAGAGTCATAGGCTTTTCGATAAAAACGATATTATTATTATTAAATCAATGTTAATAAAAACATTGATTATAAAAACGGTTGACTTGTCCATGTCTCAAACCCATTTCACAGCAGGGGTACACACTAACCAACCACATTTTAGATAGTTTTAGTGAAACAGAGCTTTATATATTTTGATCATCTAAGTAAATTGGATGAATAAAGCAGTCCCTCTCACAAATCTACATGCATACACACCTAAGCTAAAGTCTACTGCATTCGGCACCTCAAGTCGCCTCCCTCAATATTAATGAGCAGCCATCTTGAAGATGACATTTTGTCAAGATGACTGTATGTTGTTACTGAAGAATAAATTCAACCATTTTCCAAAGCATCTTTTTTATGTTGAAAATTATACACATAACTCTCTCAGCTTTAGATGGATATATCACGGAATTATAAACAAAGACAAACTGCAGGGGGAATTCAATACATTATTCTGAGACAGCATTGATTCAGTCCTCTCTCTAAGTGAATCTATTATTTCCAAAAACACCAATTTTATTTATGTCAGTCTCTTTCTTCTCCCCATCTGCCTGTATTTCCCCTTACAGAAAAAAAAATAATTTGAAATAAATGAACAAAAGAAATCAATAAAATATTTATTTAGATTTCTGTCTTAATACACAGTACTCTGTATAGTAGCAAAATATTAATTATCGCTGCTGCAGCTACATTTTAGAATACAGTATGCAATGATGTTCTAAATACAATGGCATGGATAAATTAACAATGACTTGCTTGTTTTGAAAATATGATGTAAATGAATATGTTGAATATGTTGTGTTGTATTAAAAAAGAAGCACATTTTAGCATAAATTTGAAATATAGTCCTTGAGTTTCTGCTTTCATAGTCACCCCGTAATGGTGTGTGTCTTCTCTGTCTGTAGGACTGGACAGCGTTTTGGAGTGTGAGTACTTGTCTAGGTTGGTCTACCTCTTTCAAACTTGAGTGCTTCTGATAGTGCCTCCCTCTCGGACTCCGAGTTTCTCGCGTACGTGTAACTTCGCCTGGTTCCGTCCGTCTCGCGGGCCTTGAGTGACTCGTCGTGTCCATGCGGCTACGCTTTCCCCCCTCGTCTGTCTGCATTTCCGCCCGCGGGCCGTGTCTCTCCTCTGCGACCGTGTCACAGGTGATTTATCACCCAGGTAGGAGCTCAGTTATTGGACGGCCCCGCGGGCTCCCTTGGTCTGCGCAGACCAGCGCTAAATGGCAGCGCGCCACCGCCCACGCTGATTGGCTGTGACAGACGCAGCGGGCCCTTTGCCTGCCGCCACCACCCCCCACTTCACCCCAAATCCACCAGGACCTCAGGTCCTAGGACAGGTGCGGGTAGGTGTGTTGAGCTGCATGCCCCCCCATAGCAGACTCGTCCACTACACGCAATCACGCTCACAAAAACACATATAAATATACGCTCAAAAGCATGTATGTGTATGCAAAGAATACAGTGACTTCAGGACAACTATGACGCCATCTTTGGAGCAGTAATCTACTCTTTAATTTATTCGCACAAAATGACCTCTCTGTACAACAGGACTCCTTATCCGTGGATGCAAATTAAATAAATACACTCCACAATTTTATAAGGTATGTAGCCCATATGGGTGGCTGTAATTTTATATTCAGCTTTTATTATTACATTTATGAACTCTAGGGAACAGCATGCCTACCAGGTTGGGGGAGGGGGGGAGGGGAATTCAGGCTTTAAATGTTTCGTGGCAGGACACTACCACAACATTAATTATGAATATGACTCATTTACTCACACGAGCGCAAACTTTTCAGGACAATGAATGTACACTGGTCTGCCTTCTGCATATACAATATACTCCATATAAACATTTTTAAAGGAGAAGTCTCCTGCAGGCGGATTAGGCGGTTGTTTCCACTGAACCAGATGAAGGAGAGAAAGTTTTATCGGCACATTAAACATGCTGTAGGGAGAGGGAGGACGAGGCCCGCGTCCCACAGAGCCAGTCCGCCACAGGACAGCAACACCCATCCGCCAAATATTCATGCAATATTAACTTCTCAAATAGTGATATTTGCATATTAATAATGAGCCATTAATCTTTAAAAATGACTAAATAAACAACATGAATAAAAACAATATCAATAACATCAACCGCTCCAGTTCTAAGATGTGCATATATGCCTTACATACTGCCATACAGTATATTCAGCGTGTGCAGTCAAATTAATTATAATTTGTTTATGTTCGTACATGATTGAGCTGGAATAGAGCATTGCCAATCTACATGATTGCCAATCTACAAAGCATGCTACACAACTACACAAAGTGCATACATCCCGTCGCAACATTGATTGAAAATAAAATATTCTACAAAATAGAATAAACTCATTATTAAATTGGCTTTAATGTTTTGCCTATATGGTGTATATATAATCTGGCATACAGTAGGTTGTGTATCATATTTGAGCAGATATTGACATATTTCTGTTTCACAGAATGACCATAGATCATCCTACCTTCCATGAAGAGCGAGCTTTTTTAATGCCAGACAGATCAATGCGGTGTCGTCCCTAATGGGAGGGATTTAAGTTATTGCTATCTGCAGGCCAGGGACAGGACTTGAAATTCGCCATATTGTTAAATATCACGACACAAAAGATTAACTGCTTCAGCAGACACTTATTAATTTTGTTTTCTAATTACAGATACAGACCCTTTGGATGTACTGTTTATGGGTTCACAGAGAAATGAAGCTGAAATGAGACGCAGAGAGCAGCACTATTTGTTATGTTGTTTAATGTTTATGAGAAAGACGGTCCAGTTTTGTTTTTTAGCCAGAGATATTGTCAATTTTTAATGGGTTTTCTGTACCGCTAGTTTTCTTCTCCAATTAAAAGAGTGCATACATCTACTGCAGCTTAAGCCTAAACACAACACAGAGGTCCTGGGGCGCTCTAGTTATTGAATTTTGCTTGTATGCGTATGTTCTTTTTTCAAGTGGATGCGCATGTGTGCCAGTATTTTCGTGTGCGTGTGTATGTGCGTGTGCTCGTGTTTGAACAGAGGTCCTACATGTGTGTCTGTGTGTGCTAGGGCATATGAGTGTATGTGTCAGTACATGTATACAAATACATGCATCTCCCGTGTCATGTGCTGCTGCTGTAATGAGTCCTGTGTCAATCAAAACCAGATTCACCTTTCTGGTCTTTTCAGACGAGAGGAGATCTGAGCAGCATGTTTCCACTGTAGCCCTGGATTCTCTTGAACCCTGTCAGTCCCATCCCATTGCCTTCTACAATAGCCAGGCCTGTTCAGAACCCTGTGGACATGACCCATTTTCAGAACAACTACGCCCTCCCCCCACCCCAACCCTCCTCCGCCCCTCATGACACCACAGTCACAACTCGTAAAACCACCGTCTACCCCGCAAAAAAGAAAAGCGGACTTTCAATTACAGACATCGCTACTGTCACAACCGCGGGTCTGGTCGCTCGCGGACAAGCTTTCTTCCCTTTTTTTTTTTTGCATGTAGAACAGGAGTGGGATTTGCAGCACCTCTAATGTCCTCTGTAATGGAGTGAGAGGGAGGGAATGGGGAGTGATAGACGCGGATGAGTCAGTGCCACAGGAGGGCTGGCAAAGCGAAATGCGCTGTAGCGCGCCGTCTCCCTCGCTTCAGACAGCTTAGCCATTAGGAACACATGAAAGCACAATCGACCCCGCGCGTACGTTCAGGAAACGGCAAGGGAGCGCGGGGGGACAAGAGGTGCCGGGTGAGTGATGGCTCTTGCTGGCTTCCCGGACGACGCTGCAATCGATGGCATGCCAGGAGCGATGGTGGGTAAGGTGCCGGGAAGTACCTGCTGCACACCTGGACGCACCTGAGTCACTGGGCCAGGTGTATGCAGCTGCTTCCCTTAGGCTCAGTGCATTTAGCACTGCTGCCAATAGCCCTGTGTAAAGACACTACTCATATATATGTAAGCATTACACATGCAACACTCACACACACACACACACATCTCCTCTTTCTCTGTCCCCCACTCTGTCTCTCTCTCCTCTCTATCTCCCTCATGAATATACAATTACTCTCTCTGCCATGCACAAACACTTGCTCTCTCAAACACACACAACCACTACCAGCTCCCCCCAACACACACACAAACACAAACACACACACACACAGTGCTCACCAGCCTGCACCTACATGCACACACCTGAGAAAAGCAAACACTGTGTATAAATATACAGGCAGACACACACACACACATACACACACAGACACAGACACAAGTACAGATGCACACACACACACACACACACACCCACGCACACACAGGATATTAATACCACACACTATACTGGGACACAAGATAACATATATTAAAAAGTATTTTTATTACAGAACACATTTATTGAGGAGTGGCATCTTTATCTCCCTCTCTCTCTTCCTTGATCTTTCTCCCTCGTTTCTGCCTCTCTCACAGACACACAATTATACTGTTTTCTTGCTCCTGTGGCAGCAAGATAAAGAGGGATGGAATGGCAAGTATTAACTATATTACTATAATGTCCACAGTGTACTGCGCAAGTACTATTTCTACGCTGTACAGTAGAAGGCTCAAAGTCAATTCAATTTCAAACGCATATTACTTTCGGATTTCCTTGTCTTGATTAAAAGGCCACTTAAAAGTGGAGAGAAATTAATGGGGAAGAAATGATAATGAATGTCTTGGAAAGTAAGAAGTTTCCATTTGATGGTGGAAGGCCGAAGTACGGTCATAGATTCCCACAGGGTACACAGAATGAGGCAAGAGGGGGTCGGCCCCTTCCCAGAGGGGGGGAGGGGAGCGCAAGAGAGATTTATCAAAAGTGTGCGGGGTGCTTAAAACTGACAAAAAGGGTTTTGAGTGCTACAAAAGACTTCGGGATATTTACAGAGCAAATGCAATGGCTTGTTAACTGCATTAATGATGTGTGTATCTTAGCAAGAGCTTTGATTCATTACAGGTTAACCTTTGATGTATACAGCACGATTGCAAAGAAAATCATGTCTTAGCACATACAACATGCAGCTCATGAGTTGAGAAATCCCATGTGAGCTGGGCAAAAGCAGGATGAGATTTTTGCATTTGTAAGTGAGACGGTAATTTGCTAAGCTAGCTAAGAGGCTCTGCTCCCTGTAATTGTTTGATTCCTGAAGGTGTGAAATGTGGGATTTAAATTAACTTGGTAATCAGATGTAAGGCTTATATCCCTTGCATACAGCAATGGCATCTGTTCAGGATGAAAGAAACAGTTACGGCTTTTTATCTCAGACATTAGGTATCTCTCCTACTTGTTCATATATAATAGTACAAGTATTACATTGTTTTTACACCTACTCTTGTGATTAATCTTGATTACTGGAAATAAGATGGTGAAATAACCTGAAAAAGACAATTGCCCAGTTTGCTTTTATATGATATATGTATGCTGTATCATATGATATATATATATATATTTCAATTTTGCATTACTACACATATTTACTTTGTAGCGATAGCGCACCATGAGGAAGATGACGCATACATACCTACAAAGATTCCTACAAAAGGTTATGAAGGATAGAATGAACGACATTCTAATATCTGTTGCTTTAAGCTTAGACTTTCACACATATAAAATAATCATTCTGGAAAAAGAAACCTCTCTCCCCATTTTAAACCTTTTTGATAGCCTATGCAGACTTTTTTTTTTTTTCCATTTTTTTTTTTGTTCTATAGACATTCTATAAAATGTTAGATGTCAGCCATCGATTGGTTAAAAAGTATACAAACTGTATTATACATTTTCATACTTCATTCAGCTCTAACAGACTCTACATGAGTCAAAAAGTGGTTGCAGCATGTACTTTGAGAGTTAATTTAATATTGAGTATCTCCCTATGTATGAACAGGCTGTACTATAACTCCCTTGATGGGAACACATTGAATTAAGACCCTGCACGGAATATCACATGTTCTTACATTAAGAATGAGCACATAAACTAGAATAACAGACCTGTCAAAATGCCAAAGTGTATTCAGGCAAATGAAATTGAAGGTTACTTTTTAGCAACAACAGTTTGACTTACATAATTAATAGCATACCTACAGAAATGAGCAACTGATGTTAAAAATTGGTACTATATTATACAAGTACATATGATATATGGAACACGACACATACAGTACTGCATGATGCTGGAAAGGTTCTTAAATATTGAATTTTCTGTTGAAGGCCCAAAATATCTGACCTATCTAGTGGGTTGATTTGCGTGCACAAAATGATTCATCGCGCCACTAAGTCCAAAAAAATCATCTGACTTGATCAACTAATGAGCTTCAAAGAGGACCATGTGCGTTAAAATTGAAAAATGCATGGGTTTTTTTTATTTTTGTGGGTTAGCTTGAATGAATATGGAAAAATTGGGTGTCGATATATTAGTTTGTGAAATCTTGGGAGGAGCTCATGCAAATAGTAAACTTTAGCAAGAGTTATTGTGATTTGCCTGAAGGCAATTTTGGGCAAGGTAATTGCATGTGCAAGTTAGTATGGATCAAAAGCAGGCCTTAACAGCCATGCAGACGATAAGATGCCAGCTGAAGCAGGACGTGTACTAACAATCAAACAGCACAAAACAATCAGGGAACAGGAATTTTCCATCAGTGTAAATGTTTTTGAATATCACAAGCAAAAATAATAGACACATAATGGCTGTCTATGTGCTATATCTTCTTTTTGATATGCCACCTTGTAGCTTTTGGATGAAATGGAGGATGAGTTTCTCTGGGATGGTCCTGTGTACCGAGGCTACTTACAGTATCTCCCAGTTGAGGTGTGCACACGCTCACTGGTTTTTAACCCCTTAATGCACATTGACACACCGTTGTGACCATTGGTGAGTATGGGTGTGTTGGAACCAGCCGATCAGCATGACTGAGTAACAGTAGGAGCTAATTAGCTGGAACATTCTAACTAATGCTCAAAATAAATCATGAAAATAAACTTGAATCATGAAGCAAATTGGCTCATAGAATACAAGAGTAACTAGGAATTGAATCAAACAAGCAATACAATGTCTATTATGACAGTGATTGTTACAATCATTTCAGTCCTGACAAATCTCTTACTGGTTGGACATCCAGTGTAACAGTTCATAATAAACAAAGGTCTTGATCCCTTCAAAACATGCAAAATCCCTCATTAAACATAGCTGCTGTATATTTTGTAAAGCTTTAGTCATTATGGCCCAAGTATATATATAAATTCCAAAATTACAGTTATATCTGTGTTCTACATCAGAGTATAAATGGACAATTAAAAGCATAGGCCATTTTTTAAAATAAGTCTTCTAAGCTGTAGACCGGCTTACTTGCATTAGGATGTTACATATTTGTAAGATTTAATTAAAAAAAAAAAGAAATTGAACTTGCCATGAACCTAAAATGTGTTAGTTTGTGCTGGCAATTGCTCCATGAGTATTGGTCTGAATGTGGCATAAACAGAATGATTATCCCTAACATTGTGACAGAATGTGACAGAGACCTGGCAATGCCTTCCCCCAAAGTGGGATCAAAAGTGACAGGGTGTGGTGACCATATCACTGGGAGGGGGAATTATTGTGACAAGGGCGTGGCAGTCATTTATGCTCAGATGGGGTTATTGCGATTGGGGAGTGGTGACTGTCGCAAAGGATATGTGAAGCCCACTCAAACACACGTGGGCCAAGCAAAAATACACATGCTTTAATTTAACTGCAGCTAACCAGTAAAGATGTTTTCTGGACATACTCTGTGTTCTTTATTCCATTAATTTAGCAAATATTCTCATCCAGAGTGACTTACAAAACATTTAATCCAAACCAAATGAGTGTTTGGTAATTCCGTTTGCATTTTCTACAACATCTCAGCGCGAGACAGTCGGACAGTGGATGGAGGGTGAAGCTGTAAACTGAGGCATTGAATTAATTTATCAGACTTTCCCATTCAGAGTGATATGTATATTATAGAAGATCATGCTAACTGAGAATATTCTGCATTTAGTAATTTCATTTGCGTCTTCCACAAAAACAGTGCAAAATGGCAGACAGAGGATGGAGAATGAAGTTGTAAAGTGCGGTGATGGAGAGAATTATTCATATTAATCATGTGAATAATTAGTGTGCTCCCTTGCACCGCTGTGTCCTTCTCCCCGGTCTCAGGTGTATCTATCAATGTCTATCTGTCGGATGCGTGGGGCATTGGAGCTGCAGTCTCCAGCTGGCCCCGGCGAACCCGAGCATGAAAGAAATTAACGCCCTGATGTCCCTCTCTGGCTTCAAGCAGGAAATGAATGATGGCTGGTGGTAATTTGCTCAGGAAGTGCACGTCTTGCGCCCAGACCCACACCACCCCCCACCTCCCAACCGACCCACCCCCAACCTTCTCCACCACCTCTCTCTGTGTCCTTGGGAGCGCGGACGGCGGAAGTTTGGAGGAGTGAGTTTTTAATGGGCGATGATGGTAACGGGGAAAGGAGAGCTGAAACATTAAAACTGACGTTCGGCATCAGTGGCACTTTATCACCAGGGGGGCTGACTACGTGGTGAGTTCGCATTCTCAGAGAGATAATGCACTGCACATTGTGCTGTTATTGCGCACCCCACAGTTTGGAGAGATTTCAGCCCTTTTTCGTATTGTGTTGTCCAGGTGTGGAACACGGTACTGTGCTATTTATTGGATCGATTTCTTAAAGTTCAACTGTGGATCAATGCTTCCTGCTGGTAGGGACAACCGCACAATTTTGCAGCTTTAGTTCTGCCATAGAGAGTGAAACTGAGTACATGTATGAAGCTAGAACCTCTGAGTGCAGTAATGCAACAGGAACACAGCATCTACTCATTGTCAAAACCGAAGAATCAAAATGGCTGCTGTCTCAGTAAACTGAAAGAAGTGATGTGGAAAAGACAAGACAATTAACAATGTGGAGGTTTAGCATCATCTGGTCGATGTCATCACCATTAACACTAATTATGCTTGTTTGTACTGCTACCTTCATTAGTACTATGTATGACTGTGCATGAAGAGAGTCAGACATAGTACGAATATATCTGACTCTGTTAGCACATAGAAGTAACTGACCCTTCTGTGTGTCAGTTTCCTAATTGCTAGTACTTTTCCTGTGTGTTAACAGTATTATTCTCATTAGCACTAATAAGAACTCATTATGTTGTGGCTGTTTCACAACCACTAGTACTGGTTATATAGGTTATAGAGATAAAACAGTATGAAAATTTCATATCATGATTATAGTGACCAAAATTGTCATGGTTATTAGTATTATCGCGGTATTGTTAAAATGTGGTGAAAATGTTCAAAAGTACTGATACACACACTGAAATAATTTCACCAAGTTTTCCATTGAAAATCACAGATAAAATTAGTGGCACTACACCCTTTTTGTTTGCATAAACATTAAAAGAATAAATATGCATTTGCTATAAAGGAATGGGTGGTGGTCACAAAGATGACATAAGTGTTGACCCCTTTCACAGCGATTTTCTTTCTGCATGTTCTGCAGACAGGGTGACCATCTTCGATCAAGTTTACCTCAGCACTCTTATAAAAACCAATATACGAATACACTTCAGACTTAGTCTTCTTAGAAGGCTCTAACTGCCTTCTGCCATGTTTTCATTGATACAAAACAAACTTACGTTCATGCTGCACCCGCGTGCCTGCGTCTGAGAGTTCATTACTAACTTTGGTTGATGCTGGACAGTATTTATCGTGAGTATTTCAAAGCAGGAATCAAATACATTTTAATGACACTTAAAATTTGAAACAGTAATACTAGTCATGGGGAGTTTTACCATGGTTTATCGTGAAACCATTTCATCCAATGGGTTGACAGAGTCAGTGTCATTAGCACTAATATCAGTTACGTGTGTTAGCATTTCTAGATTCAATAGCACTGATACTGGTTCCTTTTGTTTACAGTGTCAGTTTCATTAGCACTGATACTGAGCCCTTTTTTTACAGTGCCAATCTCAGTAGCACCAATACTGGTTCTGTACATTCACAGTTAGCCAAATTAAAGCTGCTACAGGTTTTAAGGGCTAACACTGTCAGTCTGATTATCACTAATGCTGACTATGTGTGCTAACAGTCTGTCTAATTTACAGTAGTATGCAGCCTTTGAGGAAGTCGTTAGACTCATTAGAGCTAATACTATTTTTGCTCATTAACCACCTAAATAGCATTAACACTGCCTGTCTGTGTTAAGTCTCATTAGCACTATAAGAGTCCACGTAATTAGTATTAGTACAAGTTCTGTGCAGAGGCTGTGAGTCTGTCAGTCTCATTTCCAGTAATACTAGTTGTGTGTTGACTGCATTTATCAGCATGTTAACAGTGCCTTACGTGTGTGTCTCAGATCATCCCGAGATATCAGCACAGTTTGACTTCCACATACCACCAGCGGCTAAAGAAGAGGTCTATTTGACAGGTATGACTATTTACACATAAAGTAATAAACATTTTCTTACCTGGGTAGAAAGGAACCAGCAAAGTGACATCAGGAGCAACATGGAAAGGAAAAAGAAAGACTTTTTTCAGAAACAGTTGTTCAAAATTACAGAAAGGCATTACAAAAAGAGGGAGGTACTAGACAAATGACTACTGAATGACCACACCCTTCCCCCACACCCAGTCAGCTTCTGTTCACCCACCAAAAGACTCTTATTTCATAGTTTTTTGATAGGATGCCGTAACTCGAAGGCTGGCATCCTGGGTATCCCTTTACGCACACTTTCCCATCAAAAAATGACGCGTGATTGTGAGCTGTTCTGTGGAAGCTCAATTCCAGCCCTACTCAGGAATTCTGATGTCAGTTCCTTCTTCTCAATAATATGAAAAAAAATAAGTAGCTGTTTTCTTCAAAGGAACAAATACATTTTTAATGTCTGTTAAAAGTAAAGTGCATCGTTAGAATGGTCCGGATATCCCAATGGACAAAGTCAGCCTCAAAAGAAATGTCATTTCTGAAGTATTTTTTTAATCATGGTATTGCAAATGGTGCAGCTGCATAAATGTGATGGTTTGCTTCACATTGACAGTGTCTCCATATTTCACAGGTAAAATAACTGTTCGGCATTCAAAGCTTTGCTTCCCCATGTCCCAACTACCAAATCATAATTTTTCCACTCAATTACTCTTTCCTTATTCAGTCCTTCCCTATCTTTCATCAACACTTTAGATAAAAGATTGAACATTAAATATATCTGACTGAATCCGAAAGTCAGCTTGTAAAAGTTTGCTCTGAGTTTCTACCCAGGGGATGTAAAATTTGATGACCTGGATCTCAGTTACAAATTAAAATCCAAATAGAGATGAATCTGTGTTACAGACTAATTCCTGTTTCTATTTGCATTCCTGTTCATTCTGTTCTAGCACTGCAGATTGGATATACAATATGCACATATATCAAAATGTGCCTGTAAAGCTAACAAACAGGCAGGTGTAGGTGTGTACGGGCATATCATGCATTAGTTCTTGACATTTTTGTCAGACTGCAGGAAATGCAACGAGGCACAAGTCAGTATCCAGGTTTGCGGCAGTTGTTTCTTTTCGGTTGTCACATGCCTAAGTCTGTACCCAGGATCTAGGTCGCGCAGTGAAGGCCTGCCACAGTCAGCTGACTTTCCTCATTACAAAAAAACCCACGGACTCAGATTACTCCCTAATTGGCAATATACCAAAGAAGCGTCCATGAAATTAATTTGTTGTTTCCTGGTGATTGCCAACCTGAGAGAAACAAGGAACAAACAGGCAATCGCATGGGAGCAAGCGCAAACACGCGCACATACATACATGCACATTTGCACACAAAGACAAACTCCCACATAACCAAACTCAAGAACGAGCACATTTGAAGACATACTCACTCACACTGTTCACACAGGCATACTGTATATGCAACAAACACACATTTGGAGATGCACACAAATGCATATGCACACCCTCGCACATAGTACACACATGCACAAGAACACACACTCACATACAAAGTTTTTCCATATGATGCAAGAGGGCCGACAGTGCGGGAGGGGGGTCTCAAAGGGTGATGACAAAAACAGGAGATGAGAGATTTAGGTTAACCGCGCAGTTTCCTGCACCTCTGTTGTGACACTCAAAGACAGAGACGATGTCTTTGTTCCAAAACACGGGTGGTGACTCTGTCTCCATGAGGCCCCGCCAAACAAGGGAAAGGGTAGACGTCTGCCATTACGTGTTATTTGTGGATATATAATAATTAATATAACCAACGATGTTAGTGCTGTGCACAGCAGGTCCCACAGCACTCAGTCTGTTCCCTTGCTCTTGACAGCATAGTAGGGCTTCTGCAGGGACGTTCTGGATGTCGTATTGCTGTGGAGAGTATGACATAAACCGCGGAGCTGTGTGTTGAATTACACACGCACAGAGCTCAACAGGGCCAAGGCTTACAGCCAGCTGTGTTATCTTTGAACAATGCTGGCTGGTAAAAAAATGTATTGGGCACTCCAGGAACGAGGCCTGAAAAAAAAGGGAAAATCTACAGAGGCCATTTGCCGCGAGCTACCTCTTTCTGCTGCGTCGAGTTGTGGGTAAATGCGGTCGAGAGTCGAGGGGCAGGGGATGACAGCGGCAAGATAAATATCCTGCTGGAGAGTGGGGTCACGAAAACTCCAGCTGGATTCAGTCAAAGTTTTTCTCTAAATCTGACAAATCGATGTAACTTTTTAAACCCTCTTTTCTTCACTAACACATGTTTTTAAGGTCCTTTTTTCTGACCTCACAAGGCTGTTTAAAGAATGAAACACTGTAATTGTCAAGATCATGCAAAGTTTAGTGCCAGCTGAACATAGACCTCGATGCAACCAAAGACCACAACAAAAGTAACAAAACGTCTTCCACTCATATTCACTTGATTCACATTCATTCTCTGCCAGAATAAAACCTAAGATTTCATAGATCCACAGAGACAAACACTCCACAGACCTGTGCTTGCAACTCCACCAGGATGGAGCCTGATTCTTGCTTTATTAAGTCCCCTCTCTACCATTGACGGGGCTGGAGAGGTAGAATGCAAATCATTGCATGTGAGAGACTGCCACCTCTCAGATGGTGGATCGTCATGGTTATTGGGCCTATGGAAAGCACTAGGGCTGAATAAGCACTGGCCGTTTTCAGCTTTTTCCTGATTGCACCTGAAGAGTTTATTTTGGTCTCTGTGGACCGGGATATCGTTCTTATCATCAAAAACAGAACCTTCATCCTTATCCTTTCACCTATAAGTGAATTCCAGGTGTGTTTGGTACACATGGATGGAGCGGGAATGTAAAGGTGTGTGTGTGTGTGTTGGCTGTGCTGTTAAAATATAGCAGGTGCATGCAGGTGTTGTTGCGCATGTGTGTGTGCACTGTGTGATTATATACTATGTGTGTGTGTATCTGCTGATTTGTGTGCACATGTTTGTGTTTCTATGTCTGCATTTATGCGTGTGTGTGTGTATGCATCTGTTGTGAGAACAAAAAGGGAGTCACATCAAGTGTGATGGAAAAAGCAATTTATCTCTCCAATAAATACATACCAAAGGAAAGAGGAAGTCATCAGTTTTCAAACCCTTCGGAAATAAGATTGCCACCTTATTGTAATAAAGTTAAATCTAGCGTGATGAAACGTTACACCTTCCAGATCTGGGAGAAAGGCCGGAACGTTACTCCACACTCACTCTCCCGGAAAAGGTCAACTTGACAAACATCACAATAAAACTCTGCCATGGTAAATAAATAAAACACAAACAAGACAATTAGATCAGATTTGCGAGTGGAGATTAATCGCGATGTACAACCAGCTGAGTAAGATCAGAATCAATAAATCCTAGCAGTGGTATAAATCTCTAACCCCTGGGTCCAGCCCACCACGACTCAGTGAAGCCACTTTTACTAAAAAAGAGACAACATCTAGAGTTGAAGATAAGTCAATACAAGTTTCCTTACCAAAAGACAATGAGCAGAAATATATTAACCTTGAACATGGAGATAAGGGGAGGACGTAAGCAGCTTGCCTTATCAGCTCATGCAAAGTAGCAAGTTCCTTCCCATTTCACTACTTAGGAAATAAACGCAAGATGCTTACAGTGAATTTACTGCTCTCCAAAACAGCAGAGGGCTGCAGAAACAGTAAAATGGGTAAAAATAATCTCCTTGAGAGAAGAATAGGACACAGATACTCACATTATTTCGTAGTAAACGTTTTATAAAAACTGGTTGTGGGTCTGTTTCTCATTTTCTCATTCATCTCCCGCATACAGTACACACTCATGAGCGCACACGCACACACACACACACACACGCGCACAGGTTTGAGAGTACAGGAAGAGCAGAGAAGGCTGCACATGACGGACAGGGACCACGGTGAAACATGAGGACTGATGAACCATTGCTAAATTGCCAGGATCAGCTAATATTCAATGTATCCCTGATTAGTTCTGGTTGTCTGGAGGCAAATCCCAAACCTCAAATTCCAAGACTGACCTAAGGGAAGATTTGGCAGCACATCATGGATTAAAAACAATGTACTGGCACTCTGGGAAATAATCTGAAGCAGATATATTGTCAATGCTAAAACCGAATATAAATCAAAACATTCTTTTTAGCAAAGAAAAGAGTTGGCAGAGTCTGATTATGATACTTAATATAATGAATAAAATATGATACATTAATCTGATATCTGTAATATGTAAGAACTGACAAAATGTTAATAATATTGAGTGGGCATTGAAATAATCTCCTGTATTATGCAACATTAAATGGAATACGATGATAAGGATGATTAGAAGTAATTAAAGTAATTAAAAAGGAATGTATACAGAGCGAATAAGGCTAGCAGGAAAAAGAAATTACCTAATACACTTTAGTTTTCTCTGAAAAGTCTGATTCAACCTAATAAACTTTTGTTTTCTCTGGAAAGTCTTCTTCAACTCATTTTGAAGTGCTGTTGTGTACAGTTCTCATTCTTTCAAATCATTAAGGGATGAATCATTAAACCTGTATTGTCTCCTGATGATAATATCAGCGATAATTCATTTTGATATGTACCTGTACCAGGAATAATTTACTTAATGACAGTGCAATCAGGTAGTTAACAGAATTGTTGAATCATGGCACTATTGGGAATACACTTAAGATTGTTTCCATCTGGAATTCCCAAATTGTCCTAGCCCATGATAAACTTAACGCACTAATGCACACTCTGTAATCCAGTTTGCCTTAACTGTAACCCATTCAGAGCATGTAGCAGACAGAGCCTTTAAATAAACTGATAAAAATGTCAATATAAATTGAATTATTAGTAATGGTATATAAAAGTTGTGTTTTAATGTATCATACAGTGGTCCACCTGAACCTCTCCCATAAGTCTTAGTTTTGGAACAACAGAACCTCCTCACACAGGAATGTCATGTGCCAAATTTTTTGAAGGGGGCACACAAAACAACTGCAAAATAAAAAGGAGTGTGTGTTTATGTGTGTGTGTGTGTGGTGGGGGCTTTCTGGTAACATTGTATTACTGTGAATAGAATGTAAAAATATAAGTGAAATATTTTTAAAAATAGGAAAAATCCAATAGGGCACGTGACCCCTTGGTTTCAATGGACGTCTCACCTCTGGCTACACAAAAAATTTCAAAAATGTTAAAATCTGCATGTGGACCTACCATAGATGTGGAGGCTCCATATTCGATAGTAGAGAGTGATATATAACTATTTCTTTTGCTAAGAATAGTGTTATCCATTATCTATACTCACTTCATCCACTTTAGGTGGATGTAGCCTAGCATACACTAGGCGAAAGGCAGAAAGACAGGTTGCTAGTCCATCACAGGGACAGACAAACAGATCTTACTTTGCTTAAGCGCACCAAAATACGCCGTTTGGAAAGTCCAACCTGTCTACCCTGCATGTCACGTTTTGGGAACTGGCATGAACATGGAGAAAACCCACAGAAGCAAGTAGAGGACATGCAGTCTCCACACACAGTGAGCCCAGCTTTGCTGGGAATGGAACCTGCTTGTTGCAAGGCCTCAGTGCACAAACACACAGAAGAGAAAAGATGTATATTATCAGTAATATTTTCATGACTGTCATAATAAGGTGTTACATTAATTGTAGTCATATAAATCAATGCTTTTTTCATGTATGGCCAAGTGCTGGTAACAATATTAATTATAATTCAGAATAATTATAGTTACAATTGTTGTACATGTTTTGCCATGTTGCATTATATTCAAAGCTTGAAATGCCATTGTCCAGCTCAAACGTAATTATCTCTATTTCAGGCTCTGTATTTTATTTAATTTTTTTCTTAATTGCTGCATTTTTCCTACAGGCAATATGACCTCATTGCAATGTTAGAAATGTTTTTCATAAAATGCTTAAGGAAACAACCCGCCTCTCTTTTACCTAAAATGACTTGATGATGAATCACATTAGAACAATGCTTAATTAATGAATTTGAAGACTAACCCTTAAATATCTGAGTTGCATGTGTGAGTGCTACATTTGAAATGCACAAGTTATGGAATGTTTTATAAATGACTCTACAATATGGTTCAGATTTTCAGTAGAGAGGACGTTTTTCACTTTTTTTCCATCCTTCTGGAAAAACTACAGGAAATATTGCCTAGCCTTCAGGAATATAAAGCTGAGTGGTATGTGGGAGAAGGTGCAGCACTCACTATGTAATATCTGTTATGCAAGAACAGTATCCAGATTACAAGGTTATATCTTGTTATCAGTATACTGTCCCATCACAGAGCTGATTGATTGGTGACCAGGCAAAATGGCTCATAAGCCTTTGCAACCAGTGAAACCAAAGTTCAAATATACCAATCATAATCAGTAACTTCAACAATGTATACTGCAAAAAGCTGGAAGTAAATATAGAAGTGACCTTTTATCTGCAATTTGTTTCATTGAGTAAGCCTACTTTCTGTTTCACACTCTGCAATGTAAAGATTTCACATGCTTTAAACAAAAAAAATGTGTGTGTGAAAAATCAATGCTTAAAATATATTTTATAGTATAGTACTTCATAATCAAGCAAAAATATAACACATATAGCACAAAACATAATGCTTGTTTAATACAGTTAGAGTATGTTTCAAACCTTAAATACAGTACTCAGTCTTTCATAAATGTATCACATATTGCAGAAATTTCATATATATTTCATTACTGAGGCTTCAATCATTTTGGAAATATGAGATCCATGAAAAATCTTTCCATCCATCATAATTCATAATATGGGGTATACAAAAGGGGTTATAACTGAGGGTACAATCACTGTTGTTCTTACAAGAGTTAACTGACTAAACAAAGATCTTTTCATGTAATTAGCCATCTTTGTGGTGTAGGCTGTGTAGGATAGCTGCCTCGCAGCAATGTCAATTGATATTGTCCTCCACTCCATAAAATCTCTCTATATTATTTTTCCCGTGATGCCCTTGGTGTATTGATCTCTTTTTGAGGATTGTTTTCCAGAATGCACTGCAATCCTATTTGTTCAGACCTTTGTTGACATTCCTCGTAGGAGTAGGGGAAGCATTCTATCTGTAAGGACGGGACTTCTATCTACTAAAAATTGTGGATCTTGGCTTCAGGACATATTTAACATTTCATTGACACCATCCATTTCCAAATTAGCAAGATTCCAGCAGTGTCATCGGGCTGGTCACAAGGTTGCTACCTGTCCTCTGACAGTACAAGTGGGGGAATTGATTTTGTTTCTTTTTGTAGATAGGATCTTTAGGTGAACCGTCGATCCAATGTTAATCTGGATTGTCTGTGAGAGGCGAGTTGTTCCCGTTTGTATCGATCTGTATTGGTACTCCTGCATCTAATTGTCCGAGTGGAAGATAGATGTTCAAATTCTCCACTGGTGGGTGCGCATTTTGTCAATACTGACAGAGAACTTCACCACCTTCACACTGTCTACTGTAACAGCAAATTTCAGCTGTCAAAAGCAATATTTCCACTTCAGTAATCCCTCCAGGAAATATAACAACTTGATAGAGGAGCACTAAGCGTTAGTCATCACTATGTATGACTTCACATGTCACCAGCTACAGTAAAATATTTAAATATGTAAATATGTGATCATTGTATCAAAGGTAGTACAACACTGTTGACCTGGCCATAGCTAAATCTGTAGCATGTGCTTTGTAGGGTGGTGGTGGGATTTGTCACTGAGCTTTAGAGGTAAAGGTTCTGGTAAGCCAAACGGGGACAAAATACATTTTAAACATATCATCAAGCTAACCCCTGAGTCACAGAATCTCTACCGGTAACACAGAGCCAGAGTCTA
Organism: Albula goreensis; assembly: GCA_022829145.1. NCBI lineage: Eukaryota > Metazoa > Chordata > Actinopteri > Albuliformes > Albulidae > Albula > Albula goreensis. The sequence continues at coordinate 8,649,056 of CM040744.1, forward strand.
GGTTAATTTAGGCTCACCAGGTTAATTTTGGTTTGTGTGTGTGAAACACGACGGCTCCAATAGACTCTAACAGGACAGACTGCCCCCTTTTGTAGAAATCACACTGCTGAGAAACGTGGTATTTCACAGTGAGAGCTCATTCAGTTAGGGACCAGTGTTGTATAGCATATGCCATTTAACAAGACACGATTAAGAATGATACATCTAACAACAAAAATGACTATTACAGAATAAATATACCCGAATACCCGAAGGGATAATTAGATTTGTTTAAGGATTCATAAAGAATGTTCGCTTGGCCTCAAATGACATATTTGTCAGGATACAGTTATTGACAAAATGACAAAATCCTGATAAATACATCATATGGGGCTTAATCCTTTAGAAACGCTGAGACTAATTCATCTGACATATTTTTTTTTTAAATGGCTGTGTTTGAGAAAGCCAAACAAAACAGAGTGTTTCTCCCATTTTGATAGACCTGTTATTTCCACTTTGAGAGTAGCTCTATTTAACGTAAAGCACTTTATTTGAAGATGACAGCTTTAAATGGAGTTGATTGCTGCATTAGAAAATGCTTTCCAAAGTTGTTCTGCTATTTCTGACTTCTCGGTAAACACTTAACTGGATTTCTTGATTGCTGTATTATTTAGGCCCGATCATGGGTTTGCAATTTTGTCGCATCTGTCATCTCATTTCCTGTTTCCTTGGAGCGAAATTGACTTTTGGCTGGGGGAGCAGCATTTCAAACATTAGAAATGAATTCTGTATCTTAGGGTCAGTGGGCACAAATCATTTTTAAAAACCTTCCTTTGACTAAACTATGAACTACTGGAACACATCCAGCTTGCTTGTGACCACTTTAATTTTCAGTTTTTTAATGTCATCGCTTGACAGCTAGGCACGAACAAGTAACATATTCAGTAACCTGACTATAATAAGACTATAGTAGAGAGTTCTAATAATTCCTTGGCCAAAACCCTGAATTCGTTAGATAAAGGACATGACTATTAGTTGATGTTTTCCTCAACAGTGAAACTGAAAGGGCTCTGCTTTAAAATCTCTATGGAAACCAAACAAAGGCCCTTGATCACAGAGAGAATGGAACGGGTAACCGAGACCCCCGGTGTCATATTATAGTCCTGGAAATCCATTGTCCTCTGGGTTTTGGAGATGTCTGTCAACTAGCAGCTAATTGACACCTAGAACAACAGAAGGTTTAAGTATCCATCCTATTGATGGCTACAGCACTGCAGCCAGTGCTTCAGCTGGAATGAGGAACAGAAAGCTGCGGCCTTGCGGTGAGCACCGCTGACTTTGACCCCCCACAAACATGTCTTGAGAAATCCAGCTGAGACAGTCGCATATTTCCTTTATATTTTTTAATCACTATCTTGAATCTCCGATAGTGCCTCCTGTGGTGCTGATGTGCCACACAGGCAAGGAGCATTACTGCCGAAATGTGCGATCTCCGCTCTGACAGTTGTAATCTGCCACTACTGACATCCAGACGTAGCGTGCAAATTCTATGTCTGGGCAGCAGGGCAGCATAATGGTTAGGTAGCTGGGCTTCCATTTTAGAGGTGATGAGTTTTATTTCCAGGTAAGGTACTGCTGTCGGACCCTTGAGAAATGTATTTCACCCAAATTGTTTCAGCAAAATATCCACCTGTAGAAATGTAGGCTGTGCAAGTCACTCTGGATAAGAGCGTTTGTCAATGACCTGAATGTAATGCAGATATAAACAGATATAATCCACAACTTGCTCATGTCGAGAATTCCTTTACCAGCTCAGCCATTCTGGAGATTAAGATTCTAATGGACACAACCTGGGTTAAATACAGATAACTACAGCTTGTATGTAATAAACTCCATAACTGTGCTAGAGATGTCTTGTAATAGAAGGAACATTCATTCAGTCAAAAAATCAAGCGCATTGATTTGTTATCTATTCATATATAGCAAAAACCATGACAACCTTTATGTTAAAGGAAATGCTCCCCTGAAAATCCTTCCTTTCAAAGATCAAACAGCTCTGAGGCATAGAATAATTCAGGAGAGATGTTTGAGGATTGTCACAGTCCCCCAGATTCTCAAGACCTCCATAAACTGTAAAATCCCTCAGCACAATGTTACCATAGCAAACACAGAACAGCCCACTAGAGGCTTGCTGCTGACTGTCAGTCCACCAATGTTTCCCAAAACTGGCGAGACAGCAGCCCACAAGAGGACAGCTGTGCCAGGCAGTCAAGATGTGAATCAGCTAGTAGAAGACAGTAAAATAGGTGGCAAATATTTCTGACACCGGAAGGCCACTGCAGTGTTGATTTGGAAAACACTGACTTGACAACAGTTGCTTCCAATGGTGGACTAACAGGTGCTTTCGTCAGGGGTGGGGGTTTTGAAAAATAATATGGTTTGTATATAATAAAACAAATAGGTGTCTCTGACCCCGAGATATAGGCACAATTGACTCCGCAATATACTATGCATGAAAAAACTAAACAGGCCTCCATCATTGACCATGATCGACTCTCATTCACAATGATCAATATCACTGGTGGATACCTACCTTAATTACAGCACCTCAATAGAATTTAACACAGCGCCCTTTGTAAATAATGTTCTGAGACTTGGCACAAACTCTTCATCTAAAAAACTGTCAGTCTACATTAAAGCCATTCTCCATGAAGCATTCTCCAGGCATTTTTTCTATAATGGTCATGTCTTTTTATCTCTTTACCCCATACTTGGGCAGAGAAAATTGCCTATAGATGCCTTAAAAGCTTCTTACTTACCAACATTACATTAATTTTCATGCAGCTAATTAAATCTGCATTGTAATGCTTTATGACTGTTGAGGGCACAATTAAATCCAATTACAAATGACAATTAATTGTTATCCATAAATTATTCAAAGGCCATTAGAATCACATAGCTTTAGATATTATATTGAAGAGAGGCTGGAACAGAAGGGGGTGATAACATTAAGGTTTATTATTTTTATATTTTCATCATAGCTACCAGTCTTGTACTTCAGTCTGCTCTAATTATGTGTCATGCATTTGCAGCTTGGGGCATCTTTCAAAATAAAATGTTTAAAAAGTTGACAAGTCGTGCAATGACATGATTACTGTTCTTGGACAATTGTTCAGGCAGACATTCTGCTTTTACTTTAGGCTCAGTGGAAGCCAAAGTCATAGATTTCACTGTGGACTAAATACAGACGTCGTCAGGTTTGTCACCTTGTGAGAGCTTCGTAAGGATTGAACCCCTGATATGGCTGTGGTTGACTGGAGGTGATTCACTTTTGAAGCTCATAAGAAGTATATGCTGTCCTAGAAACACTTTTCTAGTCAGGGATGTGGGGGAAAAAAAGTATTATACTGAAAAATCAAAACTTGCATAATTTTATATTTTTCATGATCGGTATATAGAACTGACTGTGCCTTGGTAGTAGTCCAAAAACTAAGTCTCTAGGTGCGTAGGCAGAGGTCACTAAAGTTCTGCTATGATGTGAAACCCTTTCACTACCACAAAAAGAAACTCTGAAACAATGCAAGATCATCTGCACTTTTGTTCAGTTTCAGCAAAGTGTTTATCTCACATGAAGTCCTTTAAAGCACTACTATTCATTCCGAAGTAGCACACAGGTTACAAATCATAGTACATGTATTTCCATAAGCCATAGTTCATCAGTTAATTACCAGAGAAATTAGTTAATCATTATTACCAGGATAATAAAATCTTTGCTTGGATATTCTGTAATGCATTTCAGCATGGAATGAACTTGTTTACAGCCTCAAACAAGGATGACCGAAAAGTTCAGGCAATGGACTGTGTTTTGAGAATCATGTGGAACATCAGTTTTTTATCCCTGTTTTAACAAAATAATAATTGACAACTAAGTTCAATGAAGTGGATAATGATTTAACCTTGTTACAATCTGTTATTTCATTCCTGGTCTGTTATTCTGGCATTTTGCCAACTATCCACAAAAACAGATTTTCCTGTGAGCTGTCACAGCTAAAAACCGCATGAAACTATAATGTAATTGCATTGTACTTTTTTGATTATTTGATCATATGAACTCCCAATTGCTAAAACATTGCTGCTTTTCTTATTTAAATGAGACTGATGATTCCGAAATGTAAATGCTTACAGAAGTACAGCACGTAAAGGCATTAATGAGGAATAAATATGACTCAGATCGTTAGTTATTAGTCTTATTGTCAGGACAGTACGGCATCATTGACTTGTAAAGCATGGGAAATTAACAGTAAATACTACAGACACATTAAGAATTTATGTGTCAAATCTGAGTTTGGCAACCTCCTTAATAAACAAAACCATTATCAAATCAAAGGACATCAAGTAATGAGGGGGTCCTTTTTTCAAACACTCTCCATAATCTCATGTCTCCATTTGCTGCCATTAGTGTTTGCATCCTAATCCTAGCATCAGCATGACTTGAATATTTATTTCTCTCTGTGAAAGCATACTTCTCCCACTGATGAGAGCTCCAAGTCAGCTTGTGGTCATGTACCCGTTGATGCAGATGCCAGTCCAGAACATCCTAGGGGTACTCCACTGGGTTTATATCAGGCCAACAGGGAGGACACTCAATCGCACACATATTGTTTCTTTCCAAGTAAGTTGGACATGACGTGTGCTAAATGTACAATGCACTGTGATCTATGCATCTGAGTGTTGCATTGTGGGAAAGCTGCAAGCATTGTCTATATATTTGCACAGGTGATAAGCCATTGATGAACATCATTGTGACCCCCTTCCCATTTGTTTTATTGCAGCCTATATCATTACAATTCCACCTTTGAACCAGCCCATTTGTACACTGAAATGTGAATGCCGCAATAAGGTTGTACAGAAGGGCTTACTGACCTGTATAACTTGACCCTGCATTTCAGTCTGAAATTGCAGGCCACAGAATTATTCACCCCGAAAGCCCGGTGGAATTCTAATGAGATTTATAATAATTATTATGAAATCATACTGGAATAAAAAATATTAGCAATATGTAAACATTTTTAAGATCACCTGATAGTCTTCATTTGCAATAGAAAGTTTGATTCTAAATATAGAAAATTATCTGTCTTTTATTCATTTTTAAACATTTTTGACTACGTGCGTGACCAATTCCAGGGAGAGGGATTTCTTTGTTCTCTTCGTTCTTGATTTGATATTGGAAAATATTATGACTGTAAATGTGAATGTGAAAAACCATTTAAAAACTTTGGCCAAATATTTTTCACTGTTCTGAAATCAGACTTATTTTTTACTTCAGCCATCACTTTACCGTGGGGAAATGCGACCGTGCACATTTAAGCATACATAGGAGTCACTTAACACTTAACACTTAAGTCACTTATATAAATGTTTCTGTGTACAACCAGACATTCCGGACCGTGTAGATGTACTCATTGAAGACAGACTCTGAATTTAGTTTCCATTTTTAGAGTTGCATAAGCATGTTAAATATTACACAAATGCATACCCATTTCCACAGCTGGAAACTATCCTTTTATTCATTTGTATATATGAGAAATTGTTCATATTTAAAATAAATATTTGATATGAAATTATGATAACTACATAATTTATTTGAAAGGAAGTACTTATGGGGAAAATATGGGATTTGTGTTAATTTGATGTGTAATTACAGTCTCTCTGAATAGTTTCAGTTTAATAAACAGAATGATCAAAATCCATCCTAATTTCAAATGTGTTATTTCTACATTTGAAGAAGAAAAAGGCATTTTATGATTTCCACAGATATCAATGGAAACGTCTTCTCCTTCTGCATTAATTAGAAGCTGTTCTGTATTTTACGGACAGGTTTGGAAACACTTATTAATATTGCATACAAATAAAATGATGTATGAGTATGAAAATATGAAAATATTAAAGGTACACTTTTCATCTTTCAGCATTTATAACTGGATGCTGAAAAGGAAAGTATACTGTGTGCTGCCTCCAGTATAAAATGCATCACATGTTATTCATATTTTCCATATTTCATATTTTTTTATTGACAATTTAAAATTTTTTAAACTATTTCAAGGTTAAGTTTTGGATAAAATTGCATATTTTGAGGAGAAATCTTGCTTGCTATACTGAGCTTGAAAAGCTCAGTATAGCAAGCCACAAAAGATTATTCCTTGACATAGTGGTCGTGATTTGTCCTCAGAAATAGTACATGCTTTTAAAGTCAATGTTGTTGCCTTTTTGTTGGCGGTTAATCTATCTATTTAATTAACTCAATTTTTTTTTTCAAAGTGAAGTAATGAGTCATTGACCTATGAAAATGCCATATCCCATTAGTGTGCCTCTCGCTTGATTCCCAGATGAAGGCTGCGAGACTGAGAGAAGCATCCCTCCTGGTGAAGCCTGTTTGCATGGGTGCGTGCGATGCCCACTTGCCGTCCAGCCGCCCTTGCTCCGTGACTTTGAAGCTCCACTTCTGTGCCGACGCCTCCTCCACTCCAACTCTCGCTGCGAGTGGTCTCAAGTTCCATTAGCTTAGGAGGGACAATACCGACTCAAACAAACACCTCCAGTCGCTCACTGCAGTCATTTGCCTCCCATGTAGAAAGTTCTTAAGTGCTCATTAACAGCTCAGAAACACATTTGCAGTTCACAAATATTTTACAGCCATATTTGCAATTCAAAGAACATGGCAATTGTGGCAAAAGTAACACTTAAGAGTTTGGTAGGTACTTAAATAGTTTGGTAAGTACTTCAATCTTCGCAAGAACAATTATTAATTTATTCATTCCTTCATTTGTTTAGATATGCAGGACTCCATTTGACTACATTATTTTTTCTTTAACACTTACTGAGCAAAATTAATTTAAAATTACTTTTATATTACAGTGAAATTTTTTGTCATTATAATTATCTGTGTGTGCATTCAATGGCATGACTGATTGAATACAATGAATTATTCCTTTCATAATTGTTAAATAAACTTATATTCAACTTCTTCTTTGAATATTTGTGGATTATGGATCATTTTGTTTTGTTTTTTCTCTTCTTGTATCAAGGAATATTCCATATTGCCAATTGCCCCAAATAGAACCTCAGCCAATCGTAACTAGAAGAATTTGATGATTGTTGGGCCTATGCCTACCTGTGTTGCCTTGACTCTTTAATTGTGTTGCAGCTTGAATTTTCTACCTTCATGCTCTTGAAATGACAATAGTTTTTTTATTTCTTTAGATTATAAGATTGTTGTTCACAATATGAATTTTTTCTAAGCTATAATTGTGATCTCCATTTGCAAATATAATACATTTGGTAATACTAGCATTGTATATGATTTAATATGTTCACTATCTTTCAAGCTCCCACACCATATCCCCTCCAATTCAGGAACCCTAAAATTACCTTCTGTAGCTTTGTTCAGGGGATCACTGAGACATTACCCAAATTCTCTCTGGTGCAGAATACTGGAGACACATTTAGGCCATGAGGCAAGCACATTGATCTGCAATCTGTGCTCAAAATTCACTTTCCTTCATTTACCGAAAGTTAGCGGTAATAGCTATAAATGTATGTCTTTTGTCTACCATTATAAAAGAGCGGATTGTTTAAGTTACTGAAGTGTCTTACAATGTACATTAAAAATCTTACAACTAAAAAGTGAATTAATTGTTTTCAGCTTAAGTGTTGTTATATTCTGGAGGGTTTATCTTCTTCTTCTTGCAAGGACTCAGTGGGAGGACCCTTTGGGATTGTGTGGGCAGATGTAATATGTCCAACCTGAATGGTGCTAAAATACTAATTTGTCCCGACAAACGAATCCTCAACTAAGTCTCTTGTACTCAACGTGGTGTGCTATAGACCTTGAATCCTACAGAGAATGGAATAAAAAATCCATCCAAAAAAATCTTTGTAAAAGTGAGAGTACACTGGAGCTACTGATATAATACTTAGGACTAAACTATCCATACACCTACCAACACATGGCAATTCATCTAAATGGTCGTACAGAAAATGTACAATCCTAAAGCAGAGCATTGGCAGAGCACAGGATTGAACAGAAATGTGTTCTTACAGAAAACTAATTAGCTTGAATATATAGCAATGTCAGACTTAATGTCAATTCAGACTACAGCAAGAACTTGGAGAAGTTAGGAGTTCTTAAAACACTGTGCTTAATTAGTGTTTAAGATGAATATACTATGTAGAAAAATCACTGAAGATGTTTTCTTTGAGCTGAGAATATTTGCAATTTATACACATATCAATTGTTTTGTTTTTATTATTTGAATTATTAGCACTATTTTTGATAAAGATGTTACTTGTTTAGCATGCTGTCGTGATGTATAGTGTTATTCCCCTTGACATGTTTAGTCATTTCCGTGACAAACACACCTGAAATTCAAGCACCACCTGTTTGACCTGTTTCTTACATCTTTTAGATCTTTCATGTGTCTTTAGACTTTCGAATGGTAAGTTTTTTACTTTAAACATCTTTTAAAGCAGAAGTATATTTGTCACTCCTGTTGACATGAATGTGAAACAAATGTATGCACTCCTTTTCACTTGTGAGTTATTTACATCATAGTATGAATCCTTTTTGTTCTGTGTTTCCATTATTTTGTGTCTCCCTTCTTTACAAAAGCATGCACGGCTACATCCATTAAATTCATTTAGGTAGTTTATTATGGCAATATATTCACTGCAACCTCTTTTTAACCATTAAAAAAGGCCAATTTCTTTGATACGTTGATGCAAGCTCATCATATTTCCATTTAACCTGTTTGAACTGAATCATAGCATGGAGAAAATTAGCCCAGGAAACTGGAAATGAACAAAGAATATCTCAGAATTTATTGCCAACTACAACCAAGGGGCAGAGCATGTATGTGGCTCTAATTATATGCATTATGACCCTTATTGTTGTCTGAGGATTAGCATAACAGGGCTACTACACTACTGAAAGAAATGCTTGGAGGATGGACAGCCTGCATTACATATTCCCTTGTAATGCAATGTAATGCAAGTCAATGTTTTAAATTATAATGCTGGGCTCGTAATCAAACGGAAGCACGCCCAGAATACAGAGAGATGCTGAATCACACTTTGTGGATCGTTTCTATATGGAAACAGTACCTGTGAGACAGTGCCAGCTCTTGGATAAAGGAGCTGACAGAGTCATTGAAAAGAAGAGGCCTCTACTCTAATTTATTTGGCTTTCTGAGAATGGCTGCTAGTGTATTATAAACTCCCATGTTTCCACAACTACCAGGGCATTCACAAACCGACACTTACAAGCATTCACAAAATGCCCTCTAACATGCCTAACAATGGGCCGATATAAAGGTCAAATCCCATTCATCTTCTCCCCCCAGCACCACCTATCAGAAACCATTGTTCCAGACAGCAGGAAAGAAGCAACCATTCAGAAGATGATCAACGATAAAGCGTTTGGCTGATCACTGAGTAAGCAAAGTAGGCAGATATATAGAACTTGGCTGTCACTCAGCCCCCAAACACCCAAGAGGCCCATCCTTGATGCGGATGGTATTCTACCAAGCCACTGTTCCATACCAAGAAAGGGGAAAACGATCAAGACCTGGCAACCAAATGATTATTCCATCTGAAAAGCTAATGCCCATTTACTCTCAAGCTGTTGTGTAATAATTACAACTTGGAAGAAAACATTCTGTGTGTTTTGTCCATTTTGAGAGTTCAGTATCTGCATCCAATCCCTGTGAAACAAACAACAATAACAGCATCTTTAAGGGATATGCTGACGATTTCTTCTTTTACTACAGGTAGGTGTGGTATCAAAATGTGCACTTCATCATTATAGAGGATAAAAATTGACATTGTTTTTTTTCTTTTTTTCTCTCTCACAATAGCAAAATTGGGTTTTTTTAAAATTCACCAGACTGTCTGGGAGGATTTTTTCCATTGCAGACACTTTGCATTTGTATTCTGGAAATGCAGATGGTGAAAACTACCTTGATAAATGTCCAGTGTTTAATCAGATCTACTGGAGGTTTTCAGAGATTTCTACATATAAATTCTGTTAGATTAACACTGGCCATTTGATTGTGTAGGGAATGCAGTCAAATAGATGACAAGGCTGTCTCTGCAGTGTCCCTTATGGTCCAGGGGGCACTGTGGTGTCAATCATCCAGCTGTCCCAATGTTCTGCAGAGCAGCTACGTTTCTCCTTTTTTTTTTTTTTTTTTTATTTATTTATTTGTACTTATGTGGTCCTAAGAGCCATCTTAGCCATTATGTGGTCCGTCTTTGCACTTATGTGGTCCTAAGAGCCATTTTTATGAAAGATTGAGGAACAATGAATTTCTACATGGACTTTTTTGATTTGTGAACTCATCGCTTCATTTTAACTTTCTATGAAATTACTGATTTTAATCAGTTGTATTCTTTTTCTTACATGAATGTAATTTTAATAGAAAAACAGATTTGCTCTCACGAATTGGGGCTGCCATTCAATTCAGGTAATGACTTCACCTGTTAATTCACAGCTGTTAATTATGTGCTTCTGTTGCCTCTCTTTTATTTGTGTTTGCTTTATTGTCTGCTGGCAGCGCACTGATGACGACCTATCGGCTGAAAAACATTTTTGGGCTTTATTTAGAGGATGAAAAAGCCTCTCACAACTGCTAACATGGGGCATGCAAGGGAAGACTGATATTTTCGGAGCGGTGCAAAGCTGCAGCAGCGTGTTTGTGCCAGGCTTGGCATTTTCATCCTTCCTTTTAAGGCTACCAGTGGGTGGGTGGAACGGGGTCGGTCATTTGGGGGCTGGGATTGGAACATGGACACAGTGGTATTTCAGCAGATTCAAGTGGTCCGATATTTCATCTTACAGCCTACAGATACAACCACGCATCACGCAATCCCGGAGTGGCAACAGGAATTTATTTTGCACAGAAGACGGAGCACAAAATACATAACAGACACAGACATCACATTACACATCAGTAATGTGGGGCAGCCGGTAGTCTAATGGCTACGGTACATGACTGGGACGCTGAGGCTGGTGGTTCAAGTTCAAGTCGCTTTGGATAAAAGCATCAGCTAAATGACTGTAATGACAGACTAACATGCAGAACATCAAACAAACACTGCAGGTTCATTAGGTGCACGCTGCCACAGCACGGTGCCTTTTCAATGGCTGGGTATTAATTCTTTTTTTGTTGTTTTTTGTCCATAAAAGTGGCATCTCAGAAGTACCATTCTGTTTATGATATGTTCTACTTTTTTGTATCTTTTTTGGTACCAGGTTGTGAATCAGATTGTGTGCTTACTGCAACTCTTGACCACAGTACTCCTGCTCTATATTATCTTGCCTACCACTAGCATTCTTAAATGGCAGATGCAGTGTTCTCTTAGGAAACCACTGTATTTCCACTACCCCACTCTATTTCACACAGCTGTCTCAAGTCCAGCACCCTCTGGATCAATACATACACATTAATATGGTGTTTCCTTTGCAACACCAACCAGAACTGGTGCACCAGACTCTCATTAGTTTGATGGAGTGATTTGGGGTAAGCATGTTCTAGACAATCAAACAAAGTACCTCCACGATGTGATATGTTTATTTTATGTTTCATTCATATGGACATGCTATACTAATCATACAGATCTTAATTCATTTTGGTTAGTTCTAAAAAAATTTTGAAATAAATTGATAATATATATTTGTGGAAATTCAACTATTCACAGTGGTTTTAACTTTTTTTGGTCTTTTTAATAAGTTTTGACATGTTTTGGTAGAGATATACTAATGTTAAAAATGTCTGCAAAATCAGTCATATTTATTTCTGCAGTTTATTATCATTATTATTACTGGGACCCCAACAGCCAGGTTATTTATCAGTTGTCTAAATGTTGACACATATTGTCAACATAATTGATGCCATGCAAGCTCCCTCAGAGACTAAATTCTGTCATTGTTTTTTGTTGGCCTGTTCCATCAGGCCCAAAACTCTAATTAGATTCTGCACACATTGTCTACAGATAGCCAAAGTGCATGTCACACCTCTTTCCATCTTCCTCAAGCTGTGGCCCACAAATGCAAATCTCTAACATTTGTTTCTACGGTATGGCTGGGGGAGTTTCTTAGTTTCAATCTATTATCAAACCTTATACTGTGGCCAGACCATTCTACACCCTATGGTGACCTTGCCACCGCTTCCGGAAAGGGTACTTCTTCTTAGTCACATGGCAAACTCTGCCCTGGTCTTCCAGTGCTAGAATTAGCTTCCGACTATTCTGTTTAAATCTCGACCATTCCCGATCTCAGATCATTAATCCTGACATGCCTGCACCTATGTCTACTACACTTACCACTTACTCTCCATTTCCATCTTGCATTTACAATGGCACTTGCTCCAAAAAGTGATATATTGTAGGCTGATGAAATGACTACTACTATCTGTTGCAACACCAACAACTTGGTATTGTCACTCTCTCTCTGCCTAAAGCTGTTAAGCCCTGAATAGAAGCATTTCTAAAATGCCTGAATGTACATACATAAATGTATAAATGTAATACAGAATTGCACCACTGACGATAACCAATTTCACCATTGAGTGGATCACTTTTCTGTTAAATTCAAGACACTGTATTGAATCACACATTTTTTTTTTTTTAAAAAGCCACATTGATTCACCTTGCCTCCATGCATCCTGTACTGATAATACACAAAAACAGATGTAGACACTGTAGCATCTCTCAGAAACTGCAGCAATCTTTTCATTTTTGGAATACTCTTCCTTTGCATTCAGATTGCACTGAGAGCACATTGTCTGTATGCCTTTTTATTGAATGAACAGGCATGAGCGCTGTACTTCCTTTCAACCCTGTCTTCTGTACATTATTCATAAGAGTAGAAATACTTTGGAAATAGTCTTACGAAAGTGCCGCAGACTCAGGGAGATTAACACATGGAGAGGGGGGAGGTTGTTAAAAATGGGCCCCTTAACTATTTTGAAATGCAAACAACATCTGCCCGAAGTGTGTGGACTTCAGCTGATAAAATGTAATTCCTTATTGAGATAAGGGTAGGAGCATGAGATACAGAATTTTATTATCAAATTGTGATTGAAAGGCTATCTCTGCTTAACACGTCCAGTAATTTCAACTGTCATGTTATGATGTCCTTTGTGAATGCTCTGCCGATACTGACCTGGGCCGGCTGCCATTTTAGCCCAGTCTTAGACGCTAAGACCTGATTTCTTGCCTTATCACGACCAGCTGCCACAGCATACAGGAGTTGCGGCCAGACAGAAAGCATGAATTCACAGAGGATCATTTGGACCCGTTATTAAAGGGTGATATTATCCATCTGTCAGAGTAGAGATGAGAAAGTTAATCTGATTGGAACGTGATGGAGGAGCGAGAAAGAGAAAACCCCTCTGTTGGAGAAAGGAAGGTGGAGTAAGTCAGACTGCACTCCTTATTGTTTCTCTCATCCACGGTTCATGTTCCCTAGATTATATGGATCTCCCATGGCAAAAGCAAATGTGTGTGAGCACATATGGGCAAATGAGTTTGAGTTTAAGCTTCAATGTGACTTATTTCTAAGCTAATATTTCAGGAGCATAGGTACACTTAAACACGTCAGGTAAATGAGTAAATACAAAAACTGAAATTGACTGAAACTGTGTTTCCATCAAAATGAAGAAAAAAAAACGTCAAGGAATTGCTGTGTAAGTAAATGGAGGCTGTAATAACTGTGCTTTGACTTTCCATGATTATTTGCTACCTTTCCTGAAAAGTTGACGTGGCCGCGGTGTGAAGGGTTTACTTGCGTCGGGTCGCAAACATAAATGTCATAACACTAGCGTTAGCTCAGCTAACCCCCACAGTTATAGACATGTCATTGAATTTGAATAATAAAATAGTTCTTATTGAACTTTGTATCCATGCTTCTTGTGCGCTAGCTAACCTCCCACAAAATAACTGCAACAGCTTAGGAGCACTTCATGTGCGTCATAGCATGTCCATGTACAGCAACAGACCTGACAAAACCTCTGAATAATGCTAGTCTAGCATAAGTTATTTTTGGCCATTTTTTTTTCATAATACCTACTGACCATTGTACAGTAGAAGGGTGGGGTTCAATAACATCTCCTCATTTTATTAACATTTTGGTATGTTACCCTAGTAATTTTGTCTACAAAAGGTCACCAGCTACCATTGACCGCGGTTTTTTACATTATTTTTTTACAAGTCCCACACATATTTTGCGCAAGGCTTCATGGGACTCAGAAATATTGTGGATATGACTTTCCTGTCACAAATGATTCCAGAACTTGACACAGATATTTTTCAAACTTGGCAGTTGATTCAGAATAATTCTGCGGCTGATGTAGGTACACATAATCTGTTTAAACACCCCACTCCTGTCTGTCCACTCCACAGGACAGCAGAGTAGAGGGCAATACTCAGCCTTGTCACATCTCAAGTAACATCATTTCAATACCCAGAAAACACACTCCCTACAACTGAATATTCATCAATATTCCACAGGCATTTTAACTTTCTACATTTTCTATTCTGAGCCAAAGATACAATGTAGTAAGATTACTTCAGACAACTCAGTCAGAACAATTTGCACAGCCAATCGGAGCTCTATTTGTGGATGCTGCCACAGCATCTTTGTTTAATATTCATGAAGGAAGCTGTAGTCACTTTGGGCCGGCCATGCTTCATTACAGTGGAACAGAACTAAGATGGAGTTCTAATTAAAAAATACGACCTGAACATATTAGGCCCAGTTCAATACCCGTGACTAGCTCGTAGTGAGCAAGCTGGGGCACATTGGTCCAAATCCAGACAACCTGGTCTGTTGACAATCATCAAAGGTCAATGATACAGGAAATTTCAAGATTTCATTTCCTCTCTGTGCACTACAAGCCCACATGTCTTTTTATAGGACAAAAGATATTATCATAAAATAAAAAAAGAGCCCAGCAGCTTATTCCAATGGTAGGTTTCCCTGTGAGTATCCCGCCTCTGGAGATTAAAATAACAGGAGATTAAGTTGCTGTGTGGTGAGATGGAGGTTGTGTGAAGCCAAGTTATCAAGCCTCCCTATCATAATCCTAAAACATAATCCAGCAAACATGACATCACACCAAAACCACTGAACCACGACGTCAAACAACGTCAAAGCAATACCAGAGCATCTGTGAGATTGGACAACATGTCGCATCCAGTTAAACAGAGAATAGTACAAGAGAGGTTTCACGCTACAAACCTGACACATGTCATCGTCATTCTAAGGGAGTCAAACAGCAACTAAGTGTATAATGATTGGACAATTGTAAATAACGATTTCGGAAATTTATATGTGTAAAAAATGGTGTTGTATCTCACAAAGAATCAAGATTATTCTTAATGTAATTGCAAAGGATTCTTAAACAATTATTGTCCATTTCAAGGACCATAACTGTCGCATTTATTTCTCGAGCGAACAAGAGTGGACACAGCCCCAGGCAGGTTATTTAATCACATGACCCTGTGAGTAATTACGTTTAGCTCTGAGTACAGGTGTGTAGCATTGCAATGTGTGACTCGGAATGAGCCTGGAGACTGAAAGCCAGACTTACTGAGATTAAACACCGGCCACTGGGTTCAAAAATCATTGCAACGCTGCCACTATCGGCGGCAAATTAAAGACCAATTAACTAAACGTCTTATGCAAAGCATAAAATTACGCACTAAACCAAAAGGATTACTGTTGGTCGTAATTAGTGAAGACAACAATCCATGAATTGCAATTCCCCACCCAAGCAAATGTCTTGAAAACCACTAAAAAAAACAGGAAAGAATGGCTCGCCAATAATGAGGAGTTTGTTTTACCATGTTTTACTGACATATGGTAGGCACCGTGAGTCATTCTGCCTTTGTTATTATTTTTCTCTGCGTGTATTTTCACAAAACTTTGTGAGGGCTGAGTGCTTAGAGACAATGATGCGCTGTTGGTGTTTCATATTGTTTCCATGCAGATGGAAACAAGCAATTGAAGCTAAATGTGAAAACATGTTTGTTCATGGGAAAAGCCCTGAATTGATGCTGGTGTTTCCGCTCGGGCCTGGAAAAGCTGCCAAAGCAGCAGCGTTATGCTGCCAGTAGTCGTCCCTCGTTCCACTCTATCACTTCTTTGCCTGCAGGTTCTTTTTGTGGGGTTGAGGTCAATTCATTTTAATTCAGCCAGTTCAGGACATTAACTACAATTCATTTATAGAAAATATTTTTTCATGGAAGAACATCATAGAATATCATAAAATATCATTTTATTTAGTCACAAGCTTTCAATTAATTTCAAAAATTGGCTGCACCAAAAAGAACTGACCCACACCCTGCCTTTTTGCGCATTCCATTTCTCACAGTGAAGTTGTGAAGAATGCAGCAAGCCACCACAATCTGACAGAGCTTCACCACTGCAAGAGAGCCATATAGAATAAGCCTGAGGAGTTATTACAGGTACTGTAAAGATGTGCATTTAGGTAAAGCATTTTCTCTGCACATACATTTAGCCTGCCTAATTGCATCGTGGGTAGTGACTATCTTCTTGTTAGAAATTAAGATTTATGTATTTCGAAAAAATGGCACTTAATTGACAAATCAAACACACTGAGCAGCCTGTTCTGTCACCTGCTCCCAATCATCTGGATGAGTCACTCACGGAGACATGATTTGGTCATGTTTGTGATCATCCCATCTGATTAACACACAGGCTCCATATTCTTTCAATTATAGTTCCTTCTTGTCACAATTACACTTTGAAATTAAGGGCAGACCCTCCAAGTTTTTACAGGTTTTGACATTACATAAAGCTTATAATTATGCTGGTTTTAGTTAATTACACAGAATCACCAATTATCCTCATCTACAAAATCTGGACTTCCTTTTAAAATTTATATCCCACAAATACATGTGCATATAAAAATGCAGGAAAGGTTTCAACCCAGGTTGATGGACCAAACCCATCAAAACACTTTTTTTTTCCAGATTAACTGGAAATATAACTGGCATGCAGTTATTTTAGCAAATATCCTTCTCAGTGTTTGGTTGTGACTGGTGCGTTTACTTGTAAATAATGCCCAAACTTTACACAGCACAGACAGCACAAGAAAAGCATTTAATTTAATGGTTCTTTAACATCTCAGACCCTGACTCTATGAACTCGAGAAATGAGTTGGCTCTTCTCGCATCTTCCATGGCTTCACAATAATATCTGATGCCAGACTCATATTACATAACGGCAGTCAAAATGTTTTTTGCTCTAAACTGAAATTTCAAACAAACCAATAAACAACAGATTCTTGTTTCTTAAGAAAATAAGCGCTTGTACTGAAATAATGAGAAGAATAATAATTAAATTTGAGCAGGCCCTGATAATTAGAATAAAATAAGTCAATGACAGATACAGCAGTGCATGCGGGACCCTCCTAATTTACTTAACAAATTAACATCGAATTTAATGTTGCATAATTGATTAAATGTAATTAAATTACTTGCTATCTGGGCCCTGACATCAAAAAACTGAATAATAATCAAAATTACCATTCAAGCAACACAAATATTATCATTTCATATCCACATGCTGTAAATCAATTTATTTATTCAACTGACCACTTTTGTATGATGCTATGATGGTGTTCATGAATGTACTTGCTGGAACTAGATACATGAGAAGGTGGATGGATGATGAAATGGACCAACTCAACAAAGGTGAATGCGCTGAATGAAGTGACACGAATGAATAAATTGGTGATGTGGCTCTTCCAAATGGAACAGATTCAGTGAAAAGAAGCAATCTTCCCATCAGTTTGAAATACAGGTAGCTGGATTTAAAGAATGCTGTAGCAACATGTGCTGTAGCCTTCATTGCAATCCCATTAAGGTTCATCATTATGCAGGTGCACTAGAGACCTAATACTTATCTGCAGAGGGCCAAAGACACACCCTGTCTGTTTTGTGTCTTCCTACCTCCTAGGCACCTCATTTCTCTTCTATTGTACTCTTCCTCTGTTCCTATCAATAAGCTATTCATCATGGCACCTAAAAATAAAACTGTCCCTAACACCATACAACTGGGGTCATGTGATAAGTAGCACACACCCACACCCACACACACACACACACACACAGCTTTATGCCTGTATAACCTAGCGAAGAAGCACCTGGGACTCACATTAACCCCGTGACACACCAAGCTAATAATGGCACACTCTACGTATCCCGTGACCCACTGATACTGCAGGAGTTTTACCAGCTCCATGCCCATATGAGAATTCAACCTGCAACCCTTTGTGGATCATTGATCAAACTTGAATAAATGTGTGTAGCCACTTTAACCTCTGTAATGTATGCAGCTCAGCCCTCAGGATATCACTATTTTCTGGGGAGGGACTCAGGGGCAGGGGCTTGGCTTCATCAGGACCTCAAGGGAACAGCTGAATAAACAGTGCCACGTGTGCAAATAGCCAGACATTTCAACAGATGAGCTGTATTTAATGCTGAAACAATATAATGTCTCTCCTTTGACAGAGTGGGGTGAGAGAGGGGCTAAACAGCAATAATATGTGACAACCGTACGCAGCATATCCTTATATATCCATAGGAGATAGCTTCATAGTCCCTCTTTCATAGCATGAGCGCAGTAAATGCAAACAGCTTTTTTATGTATCGGAGTTCTAAATGCTTCTTTATTTCATGCGCAAATCCCGCAGCCATGGGACTGAAGCTGATTTCTGTGGGGAGGAACTGATCGGAGTGATGGAGAAAAAGAAAATATCCTTTCAAAGCGCAAAAGCATTTCGTTCATTGTGATGTCCCATAATGCCAATGGATTCTGACAGTTCTCGAGGAGGAGAATTCGATATCATTTGATTCGCTCTTATCGATTTCTTTCTTCCCAAATATGAATTTTACTTTCAAGACCCACTGATGGCTTCTGATTAAGGCTATAAAATAACATGAAATGATTCGTATGACTGATTAAAACTGAGAGGTAAACTGTGAATCCGAAGCTAAAATCGCCCTGAATTGTTCCGAATAAAGGGGGGGGGGGAATGAAAGGCTTAATGAAATATGAGGAAGCCAGTGCGAATTTTGAAGATGAAACAGAACAGTGCGCTGCAGATCTTGTGGGGCTGCAGAAAGGGGAGCTGGAATGCAGTGATTTCAGCAGAAGTCCCTTATTGTTTTATTGAAATTCGGTTGTTCCTTGGTGCTCCTCGCAGGTGTAGCAGTACCATTAATTTTTAATGTCTTCACACATACGCATACCCACACATAGAGACACACAGACACACGCATAAAAACATGTAGACACTTTCTAAATTTACTGTCATTCATGTGTATTAACCCAAGGGGTGTCCTTTAATATCAGTTATCCGTTCCCAGCTTCCTAAAGACAGATATTAATCATGTAGAAAGATTTTTAATAAGATCCAGAAATGGGTTGACAGTTGGTACATTCAATTTAACACCACTACCAGTAAGGTTTCCCACACTGGCAACAAAACTATTGGCAAGACTACTTCTCCACAGAATTACAGTGTGCACTATATATTTGTATAAAAATACTTCAGTACAGTGAGTCCTAACATGAGCAAGACTGCATGTGCTGCGTACATTAAAATGCAAAAAGGATGATTAGGTTCATAGCAGCAAAATCCATTGAGTATAATCCATTGGTTATATAAAAGTTATCCAAAGTTATATAAAACATAATGCCATATCTATACAGTATTTCTAACAATGAGCCAAATTTTGATCACCATAACACATAAAACATTTGTCAAATATGTAAAGAGAAGTTCTAGGCCTGAATGAGATTGTTTATGAAGATATTGAAATATGAATGAAATGAATATGAATGAAATGAATAGAATATCAAATAAATAATAAATAAAAGTGAAATTTTAACTAGAATTTAATGAACAGAACCTAAGGTTACACATGGAATTTCTCACATTCAGTTTAACACTGACACTCGAGGGTATGCCACATTGAATTGTGCACCTTTGCTATAGCTTGCCTTGAGTGGAGTTGGAGACCAGAGTGAGAAAAGTTTTATACCTATGCGCTGTGGGTAAATGATAGGAGCAAAGATGGGCCTACTGGCCTGATGTAGTCACTATACTTTCTTCAGATCCGTTTTTTCTATCTCATTTTTAGTAACAAAGTTTTTCCTCAGAGTGTCACAGTCTGTGACATCCAATACACATTTCTTCCTCTTACATTGAACTCCTCTCAGTTTTTTCTCTTCTAAGGGCATGAGAAATATCACTAGCCTGTTGACATTTTAACAAGAAGCCTTCATGTAACTTGGGCAATCAAAGTTCACTACATGCATTTTGAAAAATGAAAGGAGAAAGTTGTAAGTGTTTCTCATGAGTCTTCTTTTTAATTAGAGACTGACATTTCGGTTTATTAGCTACACAGTACATTACACCCATGGCAGCCCAATGCTTTATACTGGATGTTATGGGATGGTTACAATATTCGTACTGTTGAATTATGTGGTTCCATTAGGCCTATATTTCTGGAGAGAGATATCTTATGACAGCTCATGGTATTTGTCTATCCTCCATATCCAAGCCACCACTGGTCACTCCTTGTCTAATGCAAATGAAAAGGGTCACTCTTGGTGATGCTCACACTTGAATTTTGGCTGTGTTTGCAATAAATATTCAGTTATTTTCCCTCTGTGATCTGTGTGTTGTAAGCATTGTATAACTGCCACATTAATGGAGAGATGGTCCCGCTGAGTGGTCGGACAAGTTAACTGCCACCTGTGAATCAGTGATTGAGAAGTGAGCAGGGAAAGCTTACTGTGACTCATTATAAGAATCTCTTATATCCTCCCCCACTCAAAATTACCCCCCAACGTGTGTGTGTGTGTGTGTGTGTGTGTGTGTGTGTGTGTGTGTGTGTGTGTGTGTGTGTGTGTGTGTGTGTGTGTGTGTGTGTGTGTGTAATCCACAACATTCCACCTGCCTCATGGATCCTTCTAAAATAAAATATGTGCTACCCAACAACCTCTCCCATTCCATATATTCTCACATGCTAACTCTTAATAGTCTGTGCCTCCTCTCTTCCCTCTGTACCTCTCTGTCTATCAACCTTCTCCTTCTCCTTCAATATCTCTCAACCCTAATATCCCACATCCTTCTATCTCTTCATCCACTTGCCATGTCCTTCAACTCCAGCTGACTCCTCCCACAATCTCTCATCACCAAAACCCCTCCCCCCGCCACCCTACACACTGCTATCTCCTCCTGTACCTATATCCTCCCCCGCTTCTCCCACTATCTCCCTCCTCCAACATCTTAACCTTCAACCCCTCTCCTCTCACCTCTTCATTTATTACTCCCAGCTCTTGCTACCATACCTTTCCTCCATCAACCCCTCTTCCAGTATCCGTGCCTGTTCCCTTCCCCCTTCCACAGGCAGAGGCGGGGAGCAGCAGTTCTCTTCAGTGGTGAACCATTGTAGAGGAAGAACTATTAGCAAACTCTGGATGGGTTTAATGACAATCAGATTCCGTGTGAGTGGGTGCTCCTGTCCACTACAGGCTGATGTGGGGGAGAATTGGCTTGGCTTAGATTTGCTTTCCATTATGAGAGCAAACACTAAAATGAGAAGATAGATGAACTGGTAAATAAATTATGGCTGGGTCTTTGTGTCTACAGAGCTGGATAAGCTCTGGGTTCAGTGTCATTAAAGGAACGGTATAATAGGATGTACATGCACACTAATGAGAAGACAGGACCCTCCGGTCAGAGAGCGCCATTGCTTTCAAAAGAAGCAGGTGTGTGTTTGCAATTCATGGAGAAATACATCAATGCTGCCTCCTCTCTCAGACCTACAAAAGAGCACTAAGCTAGGCTGCAACCACAAGTACCGTGGGGCCTTGGCAAATTGTGCTAGGATCAGCATTACTTCCACACAGAAGCGTTCCGGGGTACATGGATTATATGGTCAACGGCAATATTTCCCCAGTAAAGATTTAATGGAAAATCAAAGAGCTCAGTTCCTATCCTGCATTCAGTTCTGTAAACGCTAATAGTACATTGAGCCAGGGTCAGTCCTACACAAGGCAATATGGCCTCCAGCATTCAGGAGGCAGTCAGGGATAGGAGGTGGAGTGCACTCTTCGACAGCCTCCTGAGCAGAAGTTCTCTTATTTTATTGATTTTGCTGTCATGTTTCCATCAGCAGAGTTTCATCTTTTTGTGACAGTCTTGTCTTTGTGGGAACATCGGCGGTGAATAATAACGTGGTTATAAAAAGAAAAGCCAGCTGAATAATGAAACAGACAGCGGGGCGTGCTGTTGGGTTATGCAGGAGGACAAGTTGCCGTGGGAAACAGGCCTGCATACCAAGCATTCTTTTCATCTCCTGAAGAAAAGGAGTTTTCTTGGGCAAAGGGACCTGGTTCACCGGAGGGGGCCGCGTGGGTGAGATGGTGTCACAAGTGCACTACCTCAGGGAAATCACACAAACACTGCTTTCTTGACCATGACATCAACACCACGTTCAGGAGCGCAACCCTGACTCGACATTCCGGAAGGCTGTGGTACATTCAAGATCATAAACGCCGTTGCCTCACCAAGAAAGACTGTACTGCATTCTTGAACATAACATTCATACTAAACTCAGAACCATTCAGAATCCCTAATTCCATACCTCATTCAGGCACATCTCTCAGCTCTCAAAAACAGACTACTGCCCCTGTGTTCTGAGACTAGTTTAAACACTACCCATCACACCATACCACAAATACCACTAATACAAAACTAACACTTACAGTACACTGAGATTTCCCAGGGAAGCAGAACACTGACTGTTTTCTCTCCTGTTTCCCTCATCTCCACCATTGATTGTGCAAAGCTGCAGGGGATATTGATTTCTATTAAACAGATTTAAATGAACAATTATTACCAGCCAAAAGCATAGACTGAGGGGTTGAAACAGCAATAAATGTCATAGTGGTAAGAATGCTGTCTTGTATTAATCCATTTATTTATTTATTACAGCACTTAGAGGTCCTTACTAGCATGCCTTTGTTCTCCATACAGCTGCAGCGACATCCCTCCCCCTGCACTGTGCAAATCAGTTTCCTTGAGTCTGATCCATACCCTGCTCGCTCTCTGCATGTCTGCATGTGAAAACCACACTGGCTGCTGCTTATCAATTTTACATGTTCATACTTATGTATTTAGAATTTAATTGAGCCCCTGATAAAAACAACAACAATATGATGAATAAATAAAAGGAGAAGGAGATTTACAGGCAGGAGCATTTCTTCTGATGGTAAATACTGTGTCCTCCCATTTTTTGCAGTGAGACTTTCCTTGCTGCAGTTCTGATTGTTGTGGTAGGGAAGGTTTTTTTTCCAGCACCATGGAGAACGCCAATTTCCTCCAATCAGTCTTGCACAGGCCTCGGCTAGGAGATTGGATGTGATTGGGCCTCATTTCTCCTGTAGCAGTGCATTACTGCTTTATGTTACGGGGGACTACCGAGCTGGCACTGCCGCCAATGTAGGGAACTGGATGAAGGAGGAGAGGGACAACAGAGACTGAGGAGAGAGGAGGTGTGGAGGAGCAGAGACCGAGGAGAGAGGAGGTGAGGAGAAGCAGAGACTGAGGAGAGAGGAGTTAGAGGAAAGGAGGTGAGACATAACACAGAGAATGTAGCGGGTGGGCAACAAAAGACTAGGGAGAGCATTGAGAAGGATGGGAGATTTGGGAAAGACAAGATGCAACTGCAATAACAGAGTGAGGAGACAGGGGATGCAGAACAGGGAATAAGTTTTATTCTTTTTAATGTGAACTTTTTGTCATCAATTTTGGGTGCAGTTTCACTGTAATTTTGCTGTGGTTGCACTGAGGGGGGAAGGGGGTGGGGGTTCCATTTAACTGTGAGTCGAAGCTAAGGACAAATGCTGATTGAATCCAGGGGGTAAAAAAAACACAGAGGAAGTTCGGAGGAACAGAGACGGAGGAAAGAGGAGGCGTACATGTAAAGGAAAAGAAAACAATGCAGAGGGAGTGAGTATGAAAGAACAAAGACAGACGGAAGATGATGGGTGTAAGTGCCAGTGAGGATGTAAGTATGGGCAAAGTACAAGAGAGTAGTGGGAGGGGTGAAAGGTTAATGTAGCTAACAAATGGAATGATGAAAGAGGCAGAAGATGAGAGCACAGGATGATGCTGTTGTCAGGGGTAATTGCTGAGTATTTGGTGGAGGAGAACCAACATTGTGTATTAATGGATCTCAGTGGACCCACAGTGTAAAAATATCTCAAAGAGATAAAAAAAGTCCCATCTACCAATGCAATAAGCAAAGAGGTGAGCCTTTTTGCTATTGTCTTTTAGGCTACATTCTGCAAAGCCCTTTTAAAAATAATTGTTGTTGTGTACCCCATTTCAGCAAGCAAAGATGCAATTTATTTCAGAATTAAAGCACTGGCATTTGCTAATCTAAAATTCTTCACATGTGCTATTTTTAATGTTATTTATATATTTTCATTAACAATCCTGAAAGCTTTTTTTCTTCAGTTATTTTCACTGTCACAGAATCTGCCTTTGATGTTACACCAGAGTACATCGCATTTTCATACATATGATAATTATCAACAGTGCATTAAACGAGATGGTAATCCTGCAAGCTATTAAGACAGTTTTATTACAATTATGACAAAGATGTCAATGATGATGATGTCAATGATGATGATGATGACGATGCCAGTGATGATAATGCTTATTATTATTTCTTGTCAATATCTGGACGAACATACAAATTGTGTATTGCTAACATCCTCCAGATTCACTGACGGGGGTCTCTCTGGTTGCTCTGAAGTAATTATTAGATGACTCACGCAATCCTGGCAGTCCTAATGTTCAATAACAAAAGAATCTCTAATTACCTCTAAAATTATACTTTCAGAGAGAAGTTTTCATATACCTTATGGAGATTTAATTATTTATTCAACTGGTGATAATCATGTCTGAAACCTACTTTCACATCAATAATACTAACCATAGAATTAACCACCTACTTACCTTTACAACTGGACACAACTTACGTATGCAACTGCTAAAAAAACAAATGCAACTTCCAAAAATATTTCTTTTAAAATTTGAATGTATTCCAAATAATTCCATGTCATTGTTGGTAAATGGATTATATCTTAATCCATTAATCTGAAAATGGCCCCATATTCCTTGTTTAGCTGAATTTATGTAGCACTTCTTGCAATATGGTTTAATCATGAAGTGTTTCTTCACAGAATAAAGCTTTACTTCAACACTAGTCAGAAAATATGATAATTATCAATTAGGGTTTTATAATCTGCTAAAGGTTTTCAAAAATTAGATGCGGCTTCATTTCTTTTCATGAAAGTCAATTGTTTTTACTGTCTGCTGTTGAGGAAATTAACTTGAGAGTTGAGATAACTGCAGTCCAGCAAAGACCCTGGTTATGATTTTAGTTTAGCTCTAGGAGACCTTTGATTTCATGTGGGTTTACCTGAGTACCTAAAATAAGGTGACATCAACCAGTAGAGTAATTGATCTATACCCAAAAGCCACTTGAGAATGAATTTTCATTGAACTGATTCATGAAAAGCCTACAAATGTATGATAACAACCATTTCATTAACATAATTTAATGCTGGGCAATAAATATGAAGATTAATATAACAGCAATAATAATTGAAAGAATCATTTTGTTTATTAAAAATTGTTTTCAATGTGATACAAAAAGTTCAAAGCTTGTAATTGCATAGACATATTAGGAAATTCTATTAGTGACATCAGATTATGCATTTAGTTTCTTGGGGAATGATGTGAGAGGAAGAATTGAACACAGAGTTTTTATTTCCCTTCACAGAGAGACTTTTTCAAACTTCTATCACTGAGCTGTTGAAGCTGACAACAGGCACTGTGAAAGATTCGACATCAATTCAGTCTTTGCAAGACAAACTTTAAGGGCCAGTGTTATTGTTTCCACGGTACCACTCAGAAGTCAATTGGAAGACAAGGTCAAATAACTACAAACCTTTCATTAATGCAGACACAGTCAATTAAACCCAGTGCTTGATCCATCACTGTGAAACTTATCCCATACCTAACCTATGTGCATCACACTCTAATCGTCAGCTAGGATGGCCCAATTGGAGGGGAAGTGGGGGGGGGGAATGCCAACATGCACAGACATACAGAAGTCTACCCCCACACTGGGAAGACACCATAATGTTACCACTATGCACTACCACTCATTGGCTTCAATAACTCAAGACACAGGGAGCAACAAGGTAATCACTGCGTAGCTACAGGGGCTGTTGTTGAGGCCGAGCAAAAAAGGTCAGCAAATTGCTGACATGGAGGAGGAGAGAGAGAGTCCACAGAGCCCTTAAAGGGGAAAAAAGCTCTAGTTTGGCTCAGCTGGGATCTGAGCCCGTGGCCAGCTCTCTGTCAGTATGTGTGGGGCTCAATCCAACAACATGCACCTTCCTCCCGCCTGCACGACTCATCAGCTGCCACCCGCTAAACAAAAGCAACCCCTGAGAAACTCCAGCAAATTACCCCTTCAAAGCCTCAATGCAGCCGTTCAGCCTGCTGCACCCTCCTCTAGCCCCATTTGGATAACCAATATAATATCCCTATTCTCTTCCTCTCTGGTTTCATTTAGAGAACACTCAAAGTGATGCTGACTATCCCCACTGCTCCTGGTCTCCGGTTCTGTGCAGGTAGTGATTGGTCCTGAGAGCTGCTCCCAGAAGCCTTGAGCAGGTCCCTCATAAGGGACACTAACCTATGCAGACATACACTGACCACGCATATGCGCACATATGAGCACAGAAAAAAAACACACACAAATCAGAAATTCTGACTGCTCGTCCTACATTTCTGACACACATAAAATCCCTGATTCCTGTATTTGCATTTGCAAAAATACAAAAATATACAAACAACACACACATGCAGGTGCAAACATAAAGACACACACATGTACAAAGATGTTGTGATTCAATAAAGGTCATTTCATAGGTTTTTAGTGAGCTCCATGGCAGCGGTATGTCTCTGCCTCCCTCACCCTTCTGAGTGTTCACCAACACGCTAATAAGAGTTGACGAAAATGCTCTCGTAAAAAATGCTCTTCTTCAGTATTTATAGCGGAGCATATGTCGACATGCAAGCTAGGAGTTCTGTGCAATTTTTAAATATGAGACCATTTCTGTGGCCTGGCCCAGGACATGAAAATGAGTAAGTGCTTGACAATAGATATTCGAAAACAAAGCAATTGCACCACGTACGCTGCATGTTGCTTCGGCCGAACACTTCAGTTTGACTTTATATCAGTCGTTTAAATGTCAAGAGATAAAGCTGGAATTTAATACCCGGCAGGCAGTCAATAAAGGTTAATTAACATTGAGGGAGAAAGGGAGACCTATGGGGGGGCTTATAATTAAATGGCCAACATAGTCTAGCACACACAGACACATTGGTACACTCGCAGTGGGCTCCATATTTACATTACCATAAACATATCTAATAGAAATTCTAAATCTTACATTGTGCTTTTTATCTGTTTGACAGATACTTTTATCCAACTAGACAATTTTGCAATGCCTTGCAATGCCATCATATTTTGCATAGTATACTTTTTGAATGGTGAGATATTTTGAAGCAATTCAGGCTAAGTGCTTTTCTAAAGAGGACAACAGCAGTACTTGTGAGATAAGCATTTAAACCTCCAGGAGACTTTCTCTTTGATTGCTATGTCACACTGATTCTCACATGATCTAAAGCCTTCTGGTTTGTCAGTTCCTCTACTTCTACCACAGATTCTAGTCCATCTGTTTTTGAATGTTCCATGAGCTCTGAACATTCCACACACCTGGTTATTCTGGTTTTGTTTCTTTTTTATTGGTTATGTATTCAAAATGAAACCTCATTCTATATCGGTATTGTATATGCTGAAACATTCCAATTTTATCCCTGTAAGGAAAAACCAACCATCACCAAAATATTGTGGCAATGACTGTTCTGTACTGTAATGTAACTCCAAACCCTACCTTCATCAATAAGGTGGGAGGTATGGAACAAGTGTTGGAGCTGGACATCTTGTTAATGCACAGAATCCGAACTACATTGCAGCCCTGTTCCAAAAACCTTGTAATTTTTTTCTGATGTGCATGTTCTCTAACAATTACTTCACACTGCTGCTCACAGTCTCTCACAGAAATATTGTACTGGAGCGCTGACAATGGTGCTGGCAATGCCTCATGAGTAGCATTCAAAGCCATGCAGCACAAGAAAAGAACCAACATGAAACAGTACGCATGAACTGACTGACTTAAATTTCTTTGCATTTGCTGAGTACAACATCTTAGCCACATCTTTTACCTTTGAAAAAACAGAAATGCTCCAGACATGTATGGTTGAACCCCTTTTCACCCCCACAAAAACACTCAAAACAACAGGCTGCTGAGGCCAAACTTTCTATAAGTGAGACTAAACACACAAAATGTGTTTGCCATGCAGACACAACAAACCAAAGGAACATAAATAATAACTGAAAACAAACAAACAATGAGGTGAAAAAGTGAGCTGGGAGAAGGAGGGAATTGTACACACCCTGAGTTTTTAAGTTAAGCAAAGATGCAAGTGCTCTTGAACTGATTTTATTTTTTTTTTTGTGCTGGAAGAACGAAAACTACAACCAGGTAAGCAGACTGTGGGCCATAAGGGAAGGCTGGAAGCAGCTGCTTTGTGTGATGTGGTTGTGTTGGCATTAAGTGGAGATTGTAGGTAGGTTGTGGATGGCCAGGCAGTGCACTTAAACAGGGGAATGTGACTGTGAGGAGATTTCATGCACTCGTGTTGTGCTCCCGCCCCCTTACGCATTGCATGGGAGTCTGAGAGTGGGCGGCGTGGGCGATACAGGGGAGCGGGCAACGCTGGTGTGGTGTGAGGCTGTGGGGGTGGGTGACTCACCACTCTCAACCCCGGCTCCATGCAATGCAGTCGCAAGAGATGCCAAACGCTACAGCCTTCCAGTCAGTCAAACAATGCTGTCAACATGTTATGCGCTGCCTGGGAGCTATTTTGGTTAATGCAGATAATTCTCCTCTCTCGGCTGGCGTGAAATGGTGTTGAAATCTTTCAGATGGATTGTAGAGCCGCTTGTGGGTGATAGGTGTCTCTTTCCACACCCCGGAGAGTGGGACTGCAGTCAGGGAGCAGCTTCCACATGGTAGCAGAGATTCCTGCAGCTTGTGTCTTCCCCTCTGCTCTGTACTGATAAGTCTATTATTGACTGGACTTAATTGCATTATTCTGCACATTTCCACGACACAGAGGTGTAGAACCACCCTGGGACTAGTCTCAGTGCTGCTAGAACCAGGCCTCCACTGTAGATTGGATTAGTCACAGCATATAGCACTCAGACAGAGCTAACAGGATCGCTCCAGCAAGGATGTCAGAAAATTTCCTATTACTCCGGCCATGCCTTAATCTCATTTCACTTATCTGTTCTCACTGCGAAAATGCAGAGCTGCGGCATGAACAGGTTGGGAGGGGGCAGAGCGAGGGGTGCTGTTCCAGAAGTGTCCACCTGACTCCCAGAACCCCCTTCTCTGCAGCTCAGCCCCATTAAGCGCATCACACGTGAGCATTCATTCTGCTCGCCACTGTGGAGTGGCCTTTGCTCATCGCCGTAGTAACTGACACAAATTAAGGTTAATTGGTTGCTATTTTAAGAGTGTGTTGGGGGGCTTGGTCTGTGCAACATGTCCACTAAGCTTGGTAGGGGTCTGAGTAGAAGTTGATACGTGGGTTGGGTTGATGCCTGTTCTGTGAAACAATGGGGAATGAATTACACCAGCAAATGGAGACCATGATGAGGTTTAAAGAGCCAGGCGGTTTCCATGGCTCTTCAGCTATAATCATCATCGATCTCCAACCTCACATTCCTCTTGCGTGAAAACAGTGCTCATTCTATCAACACATTTTTATAAATACATTACATGTAGAAGACAACCTAGGAGAAGCCACTGAGCAGTATGACAATGAGTTGCAGGATAAAAACTTTACCTTTCTTCAACAGTTTTTCTCTGACTAAAATGCAGTACTGCTACTTCATTTTTGTTACCATGAAGCGCATAATGCTTATCATTGACATTCAGTTCTCAAAATGAGAACTGGTCCAGTTTCATTTTTTTCATTGTGAGTGGATGTTCGCTGAGTAGCCCACATAAAAGCAGTTGTCAGTGAGGGTTGCTGCCTTAACCTCCTTTACACCTGCATGTTTTTTGTCTGATATTTATAAATGCTATGTATAAATGTACCCCGATGGTTTATTCAAGACATTAACACCGGCCATTCATCATGATCTTATAGTCATTACCCAGCATGCAATGCTCCAGCACACCGTGTGGTACAGACAGTTGAAGACTGGATTAAGTATGCATGCAGCATCTCTGGAAGGATAAGCAAGAGATCAATAATCTTGTTTTTTTTTTTAACCCAGCCTCTTCTTTATTTCTTTCTCTTTTGCATGGTCTACATTTTCAGCTTTGAGCGATAACCTTTCATCCTTCATAGTCCATTTATTTCTGTCAAAGTATAACACAAACAAAAAAAATATATGAAACCAATATTCATTTTTGCATTGAATTTGAATGTCATTTAAGGTGCAGTTTTTTTCCTAAATTGGATGAGTCATTGTTATGTCTTTGTGCAGAAAATCATGGGCAGACTAGGCCAGTAGACAAGAAGGAGAGAGCAGTTGCAGACTGAGAAAACATCATTAGACCCTGTGATCCAGAGACAGATTCACTGTCGGGCTGATCCTTCGCTCTACAATCTGTGAGGTTGTAATAGCCGCATCCATTGATGTTAGTGCTTTAAAGGGACTGTGAATTTTGTCTCTGTGAATTAACAAAAGAGCTTTCATACTGGTAGAAAGAAACCAGATCAATAAGCTCAGAGGAATGCTTTAGGTCCAGAATACTGGCTTTGCTCTTCCATCATAATATTACGATTATGCACTTGTTAAGGTTCCCTAGCAAAACAGCACACTATTACTTGTTAGCTAGTTATTTATGACATTCAGCTGTACAAAATGATTATGGTTTTCAAATCAGGTGTCCTAGCTAGGTATACATGCCATATTTTTTTTGAAAAGCAGACTTACTAGTGGTACAAAATAAAAAGCCAACAATAATTCAGTCTGTCAAAACCCTCAAATTAACAGCATCTTTTACAGACACAATAGTAAGACAGACCTGACTAAGTCATGCTCTTGAACAAACATGAGACATAATGTATCACTTTAACTTGTTTTTACCGATATACTTTGCTTTTAATTCAATTAAATCTGGATAGTATTGCATCAACTGCACTGTTACATCACATGCCATGTTTGGGACTGGATTTATGACAAACTTGGGTTGGGATAATAGCCTATACTGACTACTGTGTCAATGGTATTCAACTATAATGCTAATCACTAGGATCTCAGATCCCATCAGTGGTTTGAAAACAGACAAGGAGCCAACAGATTTTGCATGGGGAAAGAGTAAACAAACACACTACTGAACATATGAAAACCAAACACCACTACGAAAGCTTTATATTAGAGCGTGAAACCTTGCATTATTAAAGCTATAAAAGGAATGATATGCCATACAGCTTACAAAGCACGGCCGCTATAAAGACTGTGGAATAAGGCGAAGCAGCTTTCACCTTTGAGATGGAGAGGCTGGTTGACTGACACTCCCAAGAATAAATTTCAGCTTGGAAAAGATCAGTGTCTCTCAGACAGATCATTAAGATTTTGACTCCATCAGGCTTTGTCATGGATGCTAATTGCCAGCAACTGTGTGGAACCATGAATGTTGACAATAAATTGCCCCCTATTTTCTATCTGTCTCTGGTGCAATACGTCTTTAACAGAGACATCTTTGGAGAAATCACTGTTGCTGTGGAAGAGGGCAATTCAAATTTCAGCGGAATAAAACCTACGCTGACGCCAGTTATTGTCTTGATCTGGTTATTTGAATGTATTTCATAATTAACAGACGTTCTGGTTTAAGGGTGTATGCATTCAATTCAATAACTGTTCTGTGAGCGTTATCATTCATCTTTATTTGAAACAAATATGGTCAAATCCCACAACTGAATATCAACTGTCGTTCAATTGTTTCTGCACCTATCTGCTAGAATTAAGCCCCAAGATGTTGTCCAGTATTGCTTTGGCTGCAACCGTAATGCTGTTATGATACTGCTAATATAAATTTTGTTTTCACATCTATTTTTCAAAGATTACATAAACAAAAACATATCAACAAAAATGAAAAATGTATATATTCATCAATTATTCTTTTTGATGTTTGCTTTCTGCCAATTTGTGAACTACCTCCATCAAAGGTTAATTGGTAAGATTGGAGTGCTCTTTGATAATGTCATGAGGAAAATTGTTTCCATATATGTATTTAGATATAAAAATATGTGATGCTTCCACAAACAAATGAGGAAAAACACCATTAACCTTGCATATTAAAGTATATTTCACTAAGCAGTTTGTTGGTTTCTTGTTTTAATTTGGTCAAATAATATGACATCATAAAATGCTGGATTATAGTGCCATTATTAGTATTATTATTACAAATTATTAATAAACAAAATGTGACATACATTACTGGTGGTTATAATAATATTAATAAACAATATTTGTTGTATGATTAATAAATGTTATTGGCTAAATTATTAAGAAAAATGGCTAGATAGAAAATGGAATAAAACGTCATATTTATTCATATTAATTTGGTATAAATGCAATCAGAGGTTTAAAGCTTACACCAAAGTATAACACAGTTATCAACTCCTTATTAAACATTAATAACTGTGTTGTAATCTTAAATATGTCTCAAGGATGTCTGACCCAGCCATACTACTTTTTCAACACTTTTTTTTAAATTAGATGGTTCACCATTTTTAATTTCAGATGGCTGAAAGCACTTAACACCAGTTTAATTAAAATTATTAACACATTTATTTTTACATTTGACTCATAGTCAAATGTTGATGTACTTCAAGCCAGACACTGTAGACTAAATTACTTCACCATGAGACTATTCAGCTCATGGTTAAACCTGTGGTTTCAGTTTTTTTAACTCGAACTCCCTGTACAATTGTTCATTGTTGAATGGCAATTCAGCTTACATTCACGGGTACTGACTGTTAGCCAAAAAAGGGAAAATTCCTTCTTGCCCGCTGGTGGGTGTTGCTTATTTTTAGCATGTGGTGCACAAACTGTATATTAGTTTAATACACACCTGCATAAAAATGGAAAATTACACATTTAAATAAATGCACATTAGCACCAATCAGTTTCTTATGGATTTTGACTTAATCTTGATGGAATGATTAATCACTGAGGAGAAAATGCCTTTGTGTGATTTTCAATTTTAAATAGTTTAAAGCATATAATTTGTTATGTTGAGTACTAAGCATAATTAGAGATTGAATGTAGTTTGCATCATTGTATATGCTGGATTTCTTCATACAGATATTGTCAACGATACATAAATTATAGTTATGGATATGCTCATAATGAAATTACTGCCTTTAATTAATTGTAAAAATGTTATTTTCTCTGTTGACAGTTCATTTCATCATAAAACGTAGTAGCCAATGACAGGGAAGAATTACATACAGTGCTAAAAATTCCATGGAAAAACAGGGAAAACAACCTCATGGAAAATAAGGGCGAAAAGAATTTACTTCTATATAATATGGGTTAGTCTGCATTTTTGAGCGTTCAGCTAACCATTTTTGTTGTCCCCCATTCTTGGCAGATTTTATTTAATCTCTTCTTTCTTGAGGAAAATCCACAAAAAGTTTTGTTTCCGTAGCCACTCCTTCGCTCTGTGTGGTGGAATATTTATAATCACAAACTTCCATCATGAATTAAAATGGACAGATGACCTACTTCTAACAGTGGGATCATATTTTCTCTCAGGAAGCTCTGCATTGCTGATTTATTTTTCTTCTCAGATGAATTACTAACTTGCCTCTGCAGAAATGCCTAAAATAAAAGTTATGAAATCTCAAGCACATCTTTATCTGGGGCTAACCACAGGTCAGTTCTTCAGAGAGCCTCTACCTTCCCTTTGTATATACAAACACCTTTTCCAAAATGTATGTGTACAAATCCACAACATTTAAGTTCATTTTAAGAATCATTTTCCAGTTTTATACATATATTTATTGTAATTTTATTGTACCTGCACACAGTCTAGACTCTTCCACAGATGTCTGTTATTGCTCACAGTACCTCATACAGATATGCAGCCACTATATAAACTATATGAAGA
Organism: Albula goreensis; assembly: GCA_022829145.1. Lineage (NCBI taxonomy): Eukaryota > Metazoa > Chordata > Actinopteri > Albuliformes > Albulidae > Albula > Albula goreensis. The sequence goes on from CM040744.1 coordinate 8,683,482, forward strand.
AAGGGACACAAATTACTTTATGAAATAACAATTCAGAATAATTTAGAAATACAACCAAAAGAAATAGCAATACATCACCTATAACAGAACATAGAAATTACTTCAAAATGATATATTAGACTAATTGTTATATGGGTACCTCATGCTATCAATAGAGTTCTAGCAGGGAAAGTTAATGCTTTTAAAACTGGGGTTAAGACCATACATGAAACCTCTAGAAAAACATTTGTCAAAATATTAATCCTGAACAATTTTAAGTCAATAACTTGTTTTGCACTGTTAATTGTTAAACTGATTCACTAACCTGTGGTCTACTTAGGGGGAAGGGGGCACCTGCACCCAGACCCATGAGGGTGGGAGGGCCAAGACTAGATTATTTAATTAGTCAATCCAAATGTAAGTATTTACCATCCTCAACAATAATGTTTTTTTTTTGCACTGCTCTGGAGACACATATGTGTCTTCTGTTTCACAGAAGCGGTAGGTTCACCTGGCAAAGAGGAGGTGTGAACTGGGGAAGGGCAATAGCAATTCTGCACCTGAACCCACCATGACCCAATTACTCTAGTGTTTAAATACCCGCTGAAACAAAATGGATTGCCTTTATTTACACCCACTGTTTTCATCTGAACCAGTCGGAAAATGAGCCGTTTTATTGTAAGGGTGGGGCGGTAGGGGAATCAGCGGGTGTTCTGCTGTTGTGACTCTGAAGCAGTCTGAGCGTGAGCCCGAAGGACTGAAATATGTTGTATTCCACTGGAAGCAATTAAATATTAACCCCGCTCTAAACGATCTGATGCCTTTCACTTCTAAATGTTTTTTTTTTCTTTCCCTTGAAGTTTTTCTTGTGAAGCTGGGAGCCCTACGGCTATTTAAGTGAAAACCTGCCTTAGGTGAAGGGTGACTTATCAATAAGGGCCTTGCAGTGCCTTCCCTCTCTTCCTCTGACCGGAAAAACATGCCACACCTGGCTTCCTCCACGATTCGCCAGAGCTGTGCTGTGACTTAGCTGAGAAATGCAGCGCCAACGCATTGCATCCCCCCCCCCACACACACACACACAAACGTGTCGAGGGAGGGGATTTATCATGGATGAGCGTGTAGAATTAACAGCCACACTGAGAATCTCGCTGCATCAAAATTCAACGCAGATAGACGCACCTCGGTCCCGTGAGGAGAGAATGAGCATACCCAGCGTCGCACAGCAACGGCCATATGCATGCTGACAGCATGCTTCACGTTTATATTTAGAAATGTGCCCAAGGCCGGTGTTCATCCCCTGACTGAGTACGGGAAGCGCCGGAACCTTGCACACAGATTGCTTTTGATTGATCCATTCCAGCGAACGGCCGGCTTTCTGTCTGATTATCGTTGTGTGGGTGTATTGCTAGCACATTCGTGTATTTAATATATCATGTTTTCATTTGCATAGACAAATAAATACGTATGCATTAGGCTAATTAGGATCATCACTGAAGAGGCTGTACATCAGGGTTAAATGCAAGATTAGGCAGAAATTACATGGATCTGAAGTCTATATGTTGTGCTAATTAATGGAAGTATAAACAGGTAACACAGCTGGAAGGCTGTAGAATGGTGTTTAGACAGCAATGTGTATCAAGCTTTTAATAGTGAAGTACATGCTGTCAAATGAATTTCTAGAAGCAGCAAGAGGTTTCAGTGTGTGAGGCACTGAGACAGAGAAACACTGTATGCGAGGTGTGATATGTTACGTTAAAGATGAGAGGTACGGTATTTTAAATGCTTAAATGTTGGAAGTGTGAAATACATGGTTTAGAAGCATGGTTCCATCAGAGACACTTTAGTGAGACATAGAACAGTAAGGGAGGTCTTCAGGATGAAACTGCTGCCTTTAATGAATTGTAAAGTATTATCTGCTCTGTGTCTGATGTGTGAGATAGACAGGGAGACAGGCAGAGAGTAGTATGTGGGATTCTTTAACATTTTGAACCAAAATTCATTCAAAATTACTTGTGATTCACTGATTGCAATTGAGACCGTATCCCAAAGTTTGGACATACGCTGCACAGCAGACAGATAACCTGGGGGAAATGAGTTGACAGAGACAGCAAACAGTAAGGCCCGTGAAACGGAAAGAACCCCGTGGCATGTCAGAGGCTGTGCGATAGACAGCACAAAGTTATCTTGAGAGACTTGTAAAATGTCCACTCTTATGAGTGAGGCGCCTAAAATTCAATTCTCTGATAATCCCCCAGGATAAATTTAAACAGGGCAACAATGGATGTTGCTAAAGAACTACAGACAGAGTATAATTCTTCCATGCTGCAGACTAGATTAGTCTACATCAGTGCATGCCTACATAGAACCATTCAGCTGTATGAAGTTAAAAATAAATTAATTTATTTGTCCTTTATTCATGCACGTGAGGTGAGCTTATATCTACAGCAGTGAAAGAGGAGGTAGCATAAGAAAACACACAGCGTACGATAAAATACAGCACAGTACAACACAAAACAAACCGAATCCAATCATAAAACAGAAAGAGCCATTATGATTTACAGGTCTCCAACACATTATTATTATTATTATTATTACGTCAAAGCGAGATCCCATCTCAGTGTTTATGCGTTAGAGTAAACTCTGTAAATCACACAGTGAGATGAGGTATTGAAGATGAGCCTCTTTCTGACACCAGCACATACCGTACATGCATCTTTCAAACCATTAGACCAGAGGGCATGTGCTTATAGAGGATTCTCTCCTCCATTTCCATGTCTTCAGGCAATTACTCTGCTGTAGCACTTACATGATGGGCTATAGCTCCCGGGTTCAACACTGTAGACTGCGTTTAATTCCTGTGACAAGCCGCTCTTTGCCACAGATCAATATAGACCCACGCTACCAATACTCCGAATTTGTCCAGAGTATTGGTAGCACAGGTCTACATTGATCTATATTGATTTGTCAAGTATCTTGCTTTGCTGAAGATAAGATTTCCTGAGACTGCAAAAAAATATATTTTTGATGTGACACAATACATGGTGCCCCAGAGCACAAAGCATCATGGATCCCAGCTATACCACCAGCACGATCGACCTACGCGGCAATTTACTCCCTCATACTCAATCTAATGAGACAATTAGTCACTACACAAAAGAATGAATCCACAGATCAGGATAAGCCGAGCTTTTAGACAACCACTAATGAACATTAGGGTAAGATTAGCACAAAGGATGGAAGGAGCATTTCAGGGTGTCTACAGATAACATACAGAATGAGCCTATTTCGCCTTGCATAGAGTGCAAGGACGCTGCATCAATGTGCAGCGGCTTGCATGCTGATCTTTGTCGATGCGTTCAGGAGACCGTAGCCTAGGCGTCCACATCTGTGCCTGTTTAGAGCACTTTTAATTAACCCCAGCCAACAGCGGGAGGCCAGTCACCTAAAAGGATGCCTAAAAAATGCTAACGAGAGAAACATATCAATCAGAGCTGTTGATTTGCAGGAGGGCGCCGCTAATTTATTTATTCGGAGGAGACTCTATTAATTTGCTCTCGGTGTGGACCGGATACCACTAACTCCCCCGCACCATGATGATTAATCTATTTAGTAATTATTGTCGCCGAGATTATTACAGCCACGATTAACAAGCTGTTTAAAGGTTGCTGTCTGAGTACTATGTGTGTGCAAGAGGAGAGAATTAAATCAGTGGCCGTTGTACAATTATTTTCTGTTTAATAGAATTTTTTACACGGTCTGTGTTCTGTAAATGCTTTGGCAGTATTTTGTTTCAACTTTTTTTTTTGCCAGAAAAGCACATTTTTATTGTATTCATTTGAGATGGAGGGGAAGAGAAAGACAGAAAGAGAGAGGGGAAGAGAAGGAGAGAGGGAGAGACAGTGTCTCTTCCCTGCAGTGCACTGAGGCAGCTTGTCTGCAAAGACAGAAAAAAAACTAAAGTGGCCTGTCTGACCATATACTCATAAGCTTGTCTACCAAAGTGATCTGAGACAGGCAAGAGGACGATGCCACAGTGAATCAAATGCTGACTTTGTCTCCATTCCTTTCCCTAGTCTCTCTCTCTTTCTCTCTCATACCCCTGTCCATTTGTGACTCATACCCCATTACTGTCTTATATCACTGGTTGCTTTCATCTGACGTCAGTCATTTCTGCCACGTTAATTCACACCCTTGTCCTAGTGCTGGATCTATGTCCATTGGTTTTCTGGCACTTGACTCCTTGAATCTACCTCTAACAGATTTTTATTGCAAATAATGTTGAATACATATTTCTCACTACCATGCCTTTTTGAACATCCAATTATAATGAAAATTTCATTACACAACAGTCTTTCTATCTCATATCTCTGTTCTCCTTTTAGTAGCCCTGTTTCCATTCTATAACCCTATACTCTGTGCCTCACTACATTGTCCCATGACTGCTATGCCTTCCTGTGTGTGTTTCATTTTTGACATTGTGTGTCATATCCCTATTTGTCGATGTGCACTCTATGATTGATGTATGACTCTGTGTCTGTAGGCCTCACACACCCATTCCGAACCCATGTGTCTCACACACCCCTTCGTGTCTCACAGCCCTGTCCCCTACATTCGTGCGGCCTTTTTTCCCTTCTTCCTCTCGGGTCCTCACTCTCGCTCCCCGATTCTGACACCACAGCGCTGCGCCCTCTCCTTTGACGGCTGCGCCATCTCTCCAGGCAGGAGCGCGGGCCTCATATGGCTTTGTGTTTTCTGTTTTTCTTCTACATCAGTACATTCATCAGCAGTCGCTGCAGCCGCGCAAACAGCTGGTCTGGAGAGGACCCCCGGGAAGCCAGCGCACAGAGAGGTTCATTATCAACGTTTGCGTAGAACGCCTCTATACCTGCCGCGAGCCGCGTCGAACTCACACTGGCACACCTGTCCGCACCGACACACCTGAGCCTCGCCTCACCTGCTTTTACACTATCATGGAATAGTCAGCTGATCAGAGTGGAGTTTTCCTGAGAGAGCCAGGAATTTCAAAATGGAATCAGATCCGCAGTCATGTTACTTTTCAAAAAAAAAAATGGAGTAAAAAGCCCTAATGAAAAAATATCAGTACATGCAAGCATGAGGAAGAAATAACAAGGGATGCACATACTAATCAGCATTTGTATATTTCAAAGAAAGCAGGCATAGTCTGTACCTATGCAGTTACTATGTTACTTCATAGATCCACTCTCACAAACATCTACGAGCCTTTCATTTCATGAGAGTCCAATTGCTTGACTATGATGAAAAGTACCAGCTACGGCATAGATGATATCTCCCAGACCCCAAAATAGTTTTTGTTGAAGTTTGGGCCCTGGAGAGCAATTAAAATCTCACAGTTATTGCATTAACTTCTGGTCACTATTATGCAGAATGTTATTGGAATAAACACAATTAGCTAATTTTCTATTTGTTTAATTTAGCATACAGAATACCGAGTGTTTATCTGTGGGTGTTTTGAACATTTTCTTTATTTGATTCTTCATGCAGCATTATAAAAAATTAATAACTTTTTCTGTATATGCCTTCCAAAATTGACTTTGCTACACTGTCGCATACCAAGTGTCACACTGACACACACACACATACCCATATTGTGCTGTATACTGTGTTACACTCATACACACAACTACATTGTGTTACAGTACCAAACACACTGACACACACATACACACACACACACACACACACACACACACACAAACAGACCCACTGTTACACTGACAAGCACACTCACACTGTGTTATACTGCAACATCATATTGCATTGCATTGGTAATCACACCACCAAAATGTGTTACACTGACACACATGGGCAGTTTATTCACCTCTCTAAGGCAACCTTGAGAGACACACACACACACTGTATTTCACCAACACATCTGAGTTACATTGACACTCACACTCCTGGTCAGACAGACACACATGCCCAGGCACCAATATACACAAGTACCAGAATCTTGTGGGACTGCAGAGCTGCAACTTACAAAGTTTTATATGAATCAGCTGCACCTACAAAGAGCATGTCTTTGAACACAGACTCCTTGTCCTGTCTGTGTCGTACATCTACCATACAAGATGCATAGACGAGATTTTTCAGAATTTTCCACACAATTTTGGATCAAAACAGTATTGCTTCTGGCATTCGCTGCTTCCCCAAATTGAGCCACACTGTAAAGCAACATCCTGCTCATGTCGGTAAGAACTTGCGCACTGACCTTCAGCAAGGCACAGAAAATCAGCTCACTTCAGCAAATGAAATCGGAAATTATAACAAAACAAAGCATTTACATATGCCAACAATCCACCTTTAGTTAATTAAATTTAATGAATCTTGAGTCAGGGTCAGTCACGGGCAGGTTAACAGCACTTGCCTAATGGCGATAAAAAACTTAATGAGCATAATTTACTGTCCTCTACTGACACAGAATTGCCATTCAGTGTCACTGCACATAAAAACGGTGCTTCCTGTAGATTGGCAGGCATCAAACCGGCTGTCCGGAAGGCCTTGTGAGAGACCCGAGCTTCATGTGAACGTGATGAGGGGGGTAACAGACTTCCTGTGACAGACCAGACCATGTGACTGTTGGTGTTTGTTGAATATATCATGGAACTTTTGTGACTGCAAAATAAACAGAATGAGTTTGTGAGTTTGGGATTGTGTGAGAGAGTTTGCGCCAGGATTGGTTGCAGGAAGTTGAGTATTCAGCAGGACTGGGTGAGTGTGTGGGTGTGTGTGGGCACTGGACTGTGTGAGAGAGGTAGGTTGAGAGGTAGAAAGAGAGATAGAGAAAAGCCACAGGGGTTTAGAGGATGAGATGCCAGGAGAGAAGTCCGGCCACAGATTTTAATGCTTCCAGGGCTATTTTCTCTATCATTTTTAAAGTCTATTTTCGTACAAAGCTTGGAGGGATAATACGTCCAGCTTTGGTTTCTGAAGCCCTCTCTTAAAGAACACAGTGTTTGGTGCGGATTTACAATATACTATCGGCTCAGTTCCTGTTTCTTCCCCAAAGTGGAGGTACACTATAAATACTTCCACACCACATAAAAAGTGAACAGGAAATGATTGGTATTTTCGAAATGATATGGTTTTGTGAGAGTCCATTCGGTTTCCTGTGCCACATGCCCAGATATGAGCAGATCTGGAGTGTTTTGTGTGGGCTGTAGCAGAAATTATATTTACCTGCTCGCTTGATGTTTGAAAATGAAATTACACACCACCATCTGGCTGATCCACACACAAGTCGTTTAATTAACTTTACTTGATTCTTGGAATCACACAGATGATAGCATCGAATGTCACAAGGAACAGAACATGGACCATACCACTTCCCACGACCCCTCCACCCATCTTCAAAAAACCTTATTCCAAGCTTCCCTCCCACCAAGCCCCACTTCCTCTCATACATGTGGGAAGGGAAAGCCAGTAAAAAGAGCAAATCTCTGACTAGCACATAGATACAATCAACATAATGTATTTACAATCAATTCCACAATCAGTCAACAGTTAATTCATGCAATCTAGAAAATATGTGGACAGGTATGGGCATGTGTGGATAGATCTGTACCTTTTCAGTAACAGATCTGCTGTGGTCTACATGATTCATTGGGATGATTATCTTTGTCTTTATCATTTTGTGATGGCAGTGTGATGTATTTCAAGAGAGTAAGCAGTATGATGGCGGGGTTCACTACCAATGGTTCAAGTAAGTGGCTCGATACCCCTGCTGGATTTTAATCTGTAGCTGAAATCTTCACGCAAGATGCCTTGTTGTTAAGAATCACTTATAGGAGTTCACCATGTAGAAATAGGAGGCACGGATGCTGACACTTAATGGCAATTTAGCATTATGGAGGGTCAGTTTAGAACATGAGAGCCAGGCAATATCTCAGCCGCCTCAGACAGACGGTGGCCGAGACCTCTCACAGCAAAATGGATTCACATGCCGCCCACTCGCTCGCACCATCAATTTCACATCGCTCTGAAGAGCTCTGGATGTGGGGGGGAGAGGCGGAGTTGGGTCTTCACCCGCACGCTTGGATGAGATCAAAAAGGTGGAAGCTCGCAGGGCTGCTGTTTTGGAGGTCTTTCTTGACCTCTGACATTGGGCCACTGTTTTTAGCGAGTTCTGCCCCAAGCCCAGGTTTCCTTCACGGCGACTGAGCTCAGGTAGCCGCAGCAACCAGATGACACGGAAATGACCCGGAGAGGTTGCTGTGGCGCAGTTCGAACACCCAGGGTTCTAAGTTTACCTTCCTCTGTCTGCTCCGTGGATCCACGCGTCCCAACAGTGTTTTCATCTTGACACGGTGATCTCACATATCTGATGTCTCCTCTATGTGGGACAGTTTTACACACTTAGTAACTGCTATTCTTAAGTAACTTATCTAGCTAAAGGACCACACGTGCACATATTACTCATCCAGCTGGCTCACTGTTTACCCAAGCAAATTTGGAAGCTCGCTCAAGCCCGAAATGTGTCCAGCGCCAGTTTCACTTTGGCAATGTAACAGTCTCAAACGTTGCTTTAAGGACATTGGCTGTAATGTTTATGAGATGTGGGAGCCCAAAAGTCACACACACGGCCCGATTGTGCGTTGCCTCATTACACAGCATGGTCATGGTGACACAGAGAGCCCAAATGGCAAACTGACGATTCCCGACACTAACACATCATACCTCTCCCTACTGGCGTTTCATTTAGGCACTGTTAGCCAGATGGCCCGTAAATAGGTTTCATTTACAAAATCATGCTGGAAATAACTATTTTTACTCTCAGCGGAGCATAAGGAGAGAACCCAAGCAACACTGCCCCGGCATTAGACATTCAGGCTGAATCTTTGTCCAACTCCCTCACGCTCTGTGGTTCACACACTCTCCTAGGGACAGAAATAATAGTTTTACCAATCGTCTTCAAGTCGTTTATATTTTTTTCTACACCCCATAAAAACTTTATGATTTATATTTCTTCTTACTAACCCATCCACATCTTAATTTGCCCTTCAGCACTGGGTACAGCACCTCTCAATTCTTCAGTGTACCTCAGTATATGAAAAATTTTGATTCAACTGTTCAGATTTCTAGTTTTAGACAGACAGACAGACAGACAGACAGACAGACAGACAGACGATAGATAGATAGATAGATAGATAGATAGATAGATAGATAGATAGATAGATAGATAGACAGACAGACAGATAGATAGATAGATAGATAGATGCAGATGAACACATTGAGATGGGCAGGTGGTCCCTCGTTATTTATCCTGCAGAGATCATTTTCCACTCATGTGTACAGAACAGTCTCAAGCCAAGCCCTCTGGAAGACAAGACACCCCCATCGCTCGTGATTAATGTATTTAATTATTCTGTAATGTAAAAGGGGGAGATTACATACACGTTACGGATGTTAGACTGTGGCTACACAGTTATACTTAACATAACTCACCTCATTCAGTTCAGGTTTCACACAACATTAAGCTGGAAATATCCTTTCTTTTTCTGTCCTGACATACAGTATGTACTGAAGCGCAGGGTAGGGGATGCCAAGTACTGCAACAGCGGCATGCATAGAGTGATTGCAGAAGCTTAGTAGAGCACTTTTAACCACATGGTTATAGGTTTGAGGCCTGGATGGAACCCAGCTAATGTAATTCAGATTTATTTTATTCAGGAAGACCATCATTCCATATATTAATGGCTAATATATAGTTGCCCAATATGAGGATCTGCTCTGCACTTATTAAAACTCCCTCAGGGGGGAGTCGGCTGTAGAATGGAGGGAAATGAATACATCTTGGTGAACAGTCTAGTCCAGTGAAGAAGTGTTCCATGATGTCAGAAACAATGTCAAAAGCAGTGCTGTAATGAAATTAATTATACCACTAGCATGGCATAATAATTACAATTAGTGATTTTGGTCAATTACAGCAAGACCTAAAGATTCATGTAGTGTAACTCCACAGAACAGATTCAAATTGTGTGGAAGTTTATAGGCCACTGAACCATTTAATGGCTTTACCTAATACAATTAATGGAACACAATAACATCTCGTCCCCCCCCCCCCTAAAAAAATGCTGCTCTGGGACAGAGCCGCAAAGCCCGGCCGGAGGATTCCATGGGGAAATCTTAGTTCCGAAGCTCTGGGTTTTTACAAATAGCATTAGCTAATAAAGCTGAAATGGCATATTTTACAATGTTACATCAAACAGGGTCGTAAAAGCCCGCCATGCATTGTCAGCCCAATAAATCTATACCATATGTGACCGTTAAGATCCCTCTATATCCAGCTCCAGATCTCCTTCTGCAGAACCCAAGAGCTGCTCTCCTTCACGCCTCAAATCTCCTGAGCTAAAACCACACATTTTAAATACCTTTTTTCACAGTGGCAATCATGATGAATGATAACATAATCCCTGCTGTTAGCCCGGCCCAGCTCCTGCACTGCGCATCGGCCTCTGATGAAATGACTGATGGGTCTCTGGCTGCGATTCACAGTGTGTCTGTGATATTAGAGCTATCGGCTGCTGATGGCAATAGGTTGCTGCCGATCCCGGCAGAGTGGCCATTTCTTTTTCTGCTCTTTGGAGGTGTGTATGTGGGGGGGTGTGGGGGGGTCCACGCTTAGGCACAGGAGTAAAAAACCCCTCTATTGGAGTAATAGAGAAGCACTTATTTACGGTTTAAAAATCGATGGACGCATGCTAATCAATACACCCGGCCCACAACACCGGGCCGCTGCACGCGAGTGTGGATTGATCAGCATCAATCACTCTGCTTACCCCCCCCTCCCCATTCCCCTCCCCCACCCAATGTGCATAAGTGAATAAATTGATGGGCCTCATTTCTTCGCCGCAGTTTTGCGCACGTGATTGAGAGCTCCGAGCCCATCTCTCTCGCTGCTCTCGTCTGTGTGGCGACGCAATTATCCGTACCCCCGACCAACCGCGCATAAACCTCTGTGTACTGAACCGTAGTGCTCCTTATTTAAGCACTTATTTTTCCATCATTTCTTTTGTGACATCCCCAACACCAAAAGCAATAACGCCCATTCTGCCAAGACCATGGGATGAGCAGAGACTCAATACTTCTTTGTCTCAGCCCTTTGGCTCACACCTCTCAGCGGTGCTATAAGTCGCTCGAAAATATAAATTCCGATGCTCTATGACTACCAGCCTCCGGACACTAATAGAATTGTACCATGCATTTGGGCTTTGTGATTCAAAGGATATTGCGGGTGATCAAAAGCGACCAAAAGTATTAGGAACACTTCCCTTTTAAAATTGATTTATTTTCTTAAACGTGCCATTCTTCTTCATCGGGTATGACAGATGCTGACTGCTCTGTACAAGAAAGCTGTGAGGTGGAAATAGTTTATTTTTTACGTAAAGTGATGTAATTGTAAGTATCTTAATACTTAATCTAAATCAGGAAAGAAATGCTAATAAGCATGAGATAAGTTCCTTCTAACAATAAAAAGTCAGGGAGGCAAATCTAATGGATACATAATTTAATGTATAAATAATGTTTCACGATGTAATGTCTGAGGTAATAATACTGTAAGCAATGTTTTAATAGAACTGCAGAAGCAATCAAAGGAAACAGTATATATCTATCACACCTAGGAAGCTTAAAATCTATATAGTCTATATCTAAATTTCCATTTTTTCCTTAACGTTTAAGAATTTTTTTCATTGTGCTCCACGTTATATTCCAACTATTGCATTATTTACAGACAGACAACCATAAAGACAAACTCACAGGGAAGATCACTGAAGCTTCTCCACCTAGTGGTGGCAGAGGTAACTGCAGCACACTCTGCTGCAAATTTAGACCAAATGCTTCTGATCCACTGACCCTCTGATTCTTTGCCTGCCCCTTACAGACCCCCAACCAGGCATGATTATACGACAGGTCAAAGACTGATGTTAATCTAGGTTTTCCTTGATTAAAAGCGCTGTTACAGCACATCAAGGGGTGATCCAATTGCTTCAGCAGCACATATTAAATGTCACGGTTTGTGCCTGTTGCTCAAGTCGATGTGAATAAATGACAACGACAAGCGGATCAGTGTGAGAGATAGGTCCGCGTTGTCCTCCGGTGGACAGGAGACCTTGAGGGTTTGGTGGACCAAAGAACCCAAAATAGCCCTCTTTACCAAGACAAATAAAACTGTCTTTTTTCTGTGGTACATCAAGACATTGGAGTCTCCCTGCCTGCCTGCCTCCTGTTTTTTTCCCCATTTTTTTTTCCTCAATTTTTCTCAAACCGAACTCAACCGAACTTGTTGACCTCACCGCAGCACCTGCTCTGCCGGCTTCGGGAGGAGAGGCTGAACACGTGACTCCTCCGATTCACGTGATGACAATCTCACGGCTATTCACTCTGCAGCCGCACCACTAATCGCACACTGCCTATGACCTTGGAGGATGACACAGTCATCACAACACAGACACAGACTCAGTTTGTGCCACCACAGGTGCCCAGCATGACCAGAGTGGGCGCTACAGCGATGAGACCAACAAACTTAGCCGGCTTACCCACTATCATCCCTGGCAAGGCTGGACCAATTGTTGCCTTGCCAGGGTGCAATTTTCTAACACCGGAGTGGAACCATGTGCAGATGGAGAGCTTGCTCTCCAATAGGTCAACAAGATAGGACGTTTCTGTTTCTCCACTTCAGCTCCTGCCCCACACCAGGAGAAAAGTGAAGGGCGTTGAAGCCCTACCCATCTGTGAGGATTAGAGAGGCCCTCAGATATTCACACACTGTGTCACAGCTCCACCTTTTCTGCATCTCTGTATCTCATCAGTGTGCATGCTTAACGGTGAGAGGGGAAACACAGGGTAAATACCCACATTTTAAATCCTCCCTCTCGGTGTCCTAACACCTTACTAATGAAGCGATTAACAAGCAAGGCTCTTCCTTTTCAATTTCAACTGATTTCTGCTGTCAAAATCCCTTGTTCAATAACATTATGCATCACTGGGATTATTCTGCTTTTCACCCTACTTTAATATATGTATAGTATTACAGCAAAGAATGAGTACTCTCTGTATGCATAAAGCTGCTTGTTGAAATAAGGCTTTATATTAGTGAAGAGGACACACAAACAAACAGGGATGCAAGCGAACTACAGGCTTACCATACGTACTTACCATGGTGTGCCACCCCCACTAGAGAGGCGTGGATGTGGTTGATGAATTTAAAAGACCATGCCTGTCAAAATGTGCAAGAACCGCTACACCTCAAAAACCACTGGAATATTCTGAACCCAGACTCGTACTGTCTCTCATGCTCTCCACGTCCTAAATGTATCAGATGAAGAGAGTATCTTCAAAATACAGCTAAATCCAAGCAATCCACAAGGGAGAGACTCGTTGAAAATACTGCAATGAGCCTACGCTGCAGAAAGGGCGTTCGGAAGTTATGCTGGAGAATCTCACGCCATTATTAAAACGCACTTTGAAAAACAGGGGCTATTGTTTCACTCTGAATAAAATTTAAATATGCATAGGCTAATAGTTCTTCAAATGTTCTTTGTATATATAATTGTATACGGCTTTAAACAGTTGTTCAAATGAATAGTGTTATTCATGGGGAGAGTTGATCGATGTTGAAACATTTAAAGCAAAGTACATGTGAACTATTGATTTAAATAAAGAAAAGTCCATTTGACTTTTCACTTTGTTAATGGTCTCCTTTGCATGGTTAATTGAAATCAATAGGTTTATAAACACTGTTGTGTTTTTCATTTAGTCTCAGCTGTACATTGTGCTTTTGGTTCTTTTTCAGCTTAGTAACATACTATTATTAGTACTAACACTATTATTATTATTTTTATTATTATTAATAATAATAACAACAATAACATATTTGTGTAGGAAGTGCTTTTCATTTACCCAAAACACTGTTCAATTAAGACGTGCAACATTGCAAGCAATTATTTTAGTAAAAAATAACTATAAAAAACAAAATGCAAAAACTGGACATACAAACAGTAGTGTGCTCATTAAAAAATAAGGATTAAGAGCTAAATAAAAGATTCCAGTTGTTAGACCAAATAAAATCATTTAAAATGAAGCCACAAAAGCCTATTTTTAAAAAGGACTGTTTGGACACTGCCTTAAATGTGGCCAAGGTGGGTACGTTCCTGAGGGAGTGGAGGAGCATGTTCCACAGTCGGCGAGCTACACGGCAGAATGCTCTCTCTTCCTAGTTTGAGCCTACCGCAGGGTGGGTGGCTGTAGGGATATCGGCTCAGCAGAGCAGAGAATTCATGCTGAATGATGTACATGAATGAGATTATTGAGAAACTCTTGAGCAGAGTCATGCAGAACCTCAGCAGGAGAATCTAAAAGTCAACACAGTGACTTAGGTTAGGGAACTTGTTAAAATAGTATCGAGGCTGCGTACACACATAATCAATAAAGACCTAGCACCAAAAGTTAATGGGCTAATAACGACACAGTTAAGACCGAGACATTATTGATTGATAGTCAGCCTTTCACAAGGTGGAGCACAATTAAAAATGTCAGTTTGAATGTTATCAATAGATGTCTATTCTTCTGTGTTCACAGTTTACAATAAACAGACAAGACATTCCTGGAGGCCACCAGGAAATCTACCTCACTTCTGAAGAACCCCTGTAGAAAACAACACTTCCACCAACATTAAAGATGAATGGCAACTAATCTCTGTAGGGAATAAAAGCAGGCATCTCCACTCTTCTTCCTGTGAGGGACAATTGTCCCCACCACTGAGCAGCTGCAGGATAGATCACCCCTCCACTAATCAGCTGGCTGGGTGGTAGGTTTTCCCACCAATCAGCCGTTATCTTAGTTCACGTTATCTGCTGGTAGGTTTTCACATCAAGCCCCCTGGCTCCCAGAGGGGCCAATGGCCCCGTCAGAATATAGCAACCGGCTCAAAGAGGGGCCAATGTTTGTGTCAGGATCATGCCATTGGCAAGAAACTCTGTCTCCTGAGATTTTACTCTCCCGATGCCTCAAATAAACAAAGAACACACAGAAAGGAGGAGGAACCAGCTGATGCAGATGCTCCGAGACAGTCCCAGTGTGTAATGGATGACAAGGAACAAAATAGTCGGTTCCCTTAGTCCTGAGAAGAGAGGTGGAACCTGAGACACTACCCCCACCCTTGCCCCTGACATCACTCCCTGACTCATGCATTTTAGGGATTTGTCCATCTGCACGTCACGCAGTCCCAGCATGCATTATGGACACCAGGATATGATCCATGACACAACAGGTCACTTTCATACAATTTTGTAAAAAACTCATTTCACCCCTATTTTTCACCTTTCCCCCTAAATTGTTAATGCCCAATCACATTTTAAGCCTAACCAAAACCCTCTCAGTCAGAGACACATATGGAGAATATTCCACTGACCCCAGTACACCAAATCACAGTTTGTGCTGATATGGTCAGGATTCCATTGTGGCCTGTGAGACGCGCCACTGAACCACGGACAAAAATACTACAACCAATGCAAAAATGTGTGCCGCTTTCTAGAAAGATGTATTCAGAAATTGACATGGACTGTGCCCCATGTTCTGCTTCGGTCTGACTGCCTTCTACAGCCAGACAGCATTGGTATGACAATCAGCTCTGGGTCTCAGGAGAGTGGGCACCCTGCTGCGTGCCGCTGCGTACCCTTACATGTGAAGATGCACGTCCGCTCAGTCTGACAGCAGCCCTGGCGACATCACGCTGGCCGCCTCTCGGGCTGCCGCTCCGCCGGTTATTGCTTAAACGTGGGAAAACACAGACACCTGAACCGTGAGTGGTATGTCCAGAGACTCGGAGAGCAGACAAAGGAAGACATTTTTACCCGCCCTGGAGGACACACATGTGCAAATTGTATTCTATACAGCGGGGCTCTCAACTGACCGCACTACGCCTATCAGTCCTGCAGTATATCAGATACAGCTTAATCAGGTCTATTTCATATGAAAAGTTTACAGTCTCTCCATACAGGAAGAGAGAGATAGTGACAAAGACAGAAGAATTTGCCTTCCCAGCCCCTCCCTCGCCTCTTTCCCAGACAGACGGGAGACAGGGTTAAAGTGTGCATTTACGCTGTCTCTTTGAAGCCTAATGAGCAGCTGAACCTTAAATTAATTGGTCACTTGAAACTGATCAATATTTTCTGCAGAGCAGGGAAGGGAAGTATTCCATGCCAGGGGGAAAAGGGATGGTGATTATAATCCAAAATAACCCCTGTTCATCTCCACTGTCAATGAACCACTGCTCAAAATACAATAAACCAAAATAAAAGTATTGACAATCCATCAACATCAGTCATGGCGATTGTATTACGCTGTCCATACCTGCAGTGGCTGAAAGTGAATGGAGAGTGCATGCATATTCCTCAGGTGGAATCTGCAGTGATGGCCGCTGTGTTCCAGAAGGCCTTCTCAGAGAGAGGCAGAGACAGCACACCAAAGGAAGGAGTTTCTGTGACCCCCTTTCCCTCTCTGGCATTCATCCTGACCGACCCAACCGGGCCGAACCTTCTGTTCCTGGCAGCTTTTTTATTAAATCATATTCCGGCGCCTTTCTTCATTTAATCTTTGCTTTAATCTTTTAAGTTCAATTGCCCTTCTGCCCCAAAACATTTATTACAGTAGTCAAAGGCCCAGCAGGGGAACAGCTGTACTGGGCCCACATCTCATGTCAGCCTGAGTTATTTGACTGCTCACTCGATAAGTGATTTCAGTGGCCCTGCTGTTGGCCCGTGATTGTTTTTCAGCATTTTTTTTGTCCAAAGGAGTTCTGCAGGGAGTTTGATTTTCGTACCTCCCTACATTTCTCTCTCACTTTGTCTTCATCCAATGTGTGCTGGAGGACTAGAATCGATCAAGAATAATACACTTTTATAGCATTATCTCCTGCTTAGGAATTATGTATAAGACTAAATGTACGACAAGTGACTATGTGTGTATATATGTGTGTGTGTGTGTGTGCGTATGAACATGCTGCCTACTCATAGTTTGTGTCCTTGAAGCACTCCAAAATGTACTATCATACCTTAAAAGTTCCCTGATCACAGTCTCTATTTTGACATTTCGTGCACACAAATTGCAGTGTTAACAACTGAGAAAAGGTTATAACTGGCAAGTGCTTAAGTGAGTCATCCAATGCACGCTGCAATCAATGAGGATAGTCTCTATGATAGAGTGCTAAAGCTGGAAGGCTAATACATTCACATATATTGGTTAAAACTGTTATTTACTTGCAAATGACATATTTGCAAGTATATACATCTGTGATTTAAAGCAAGTTTCTTCAAACTTAAATAAGCATCATTTAAAGTTCATATAATATCCTTTATGGGAAAATCACAATAATTCATCATGTCTGAATAATATATGTTTTTTGTGCATGTTACGTCTGATTCACCATATGCAAGCGTGTCCATCTGCATACCAAATGTTGTTCACACGTGATTACTTTTTCACATTTATTTCTTATGTAGAATATGTTTTGGACACCCCACATGCGAAATATGCTCGGTTTGTTTCCATAACAGATAAATATCTGGGATAAAGACTTTCGGCTGAATGGTGAGTCTGGTAATGAGCATCTCCTTTTTTCATCCCTGAATCATATCAGTTATTTTCCCAAACTCTCTTTTCTTGAAAAGTCTTCACTATTTTCTCAGACTGTTTTCTGTGACATCATATTGGCAGCACTGTCACTGTTTATTGCCTCTGCCTAATTGACCACCATAATCTTCAATTTTGCATCATGATTCCTTTTCAATACTTTGGTCACTTGCCCATGTTTTTATCCACATTTTCAACATGGTCGCACATTGTTTCCCGAAGTTTTCCACTACTCTGCTGGCCACAGTTCAAGCACTATCCAAAGCTATCAGGTCCACTGTCCAGCTACAGTCTCTTGGCATTGTATTATAGCGATGCTTTTTTTCACTAGTCTGCAAAAATGAGGTGACAGCCTTATATCCAGGCGCATATATCTATAAAGAATACTATGCCACGCAGTAACAGCCTCAGATAAACCCACTATCATCCTCTTTAAAAGTAGCATTTCCCTTTTGAGATGAAGTGACGGCCGGCAGGTGTGTTTAACAGTACTCTATGGTAAATAGCCTTCAGACAGTTACATGTATGTTCAAAATGAAAAGACTGAATGAGAGGTTTGCTTCCAGAGAACATTGCCTCCAGCAGCACGCACACTTCTATTGATTCATAAGTGCAGCAGATATATAAAAGATAAAGTCTTGAAAGAGACGTCTTTTTTCCCCCAAGTCTCTCAACCATGGGAACAGAGAACATACTCCAGTCCTCTGTCTTATCTGAGACTGCAGTCCGTCAGCACTGGCATTATACAGTGCATCAATATTTCATATATTGAGCTGAACTGTGAGCTTAGCCCCCAAAACCCTCTCAATTTCATCTTACACAGGCCCAGGGCAGTATAGCCCCTTATCTGCTGTGGGAACCCGAACACGGAGGAGTTTGGGCTAGCGGCCCAAACATTTTTATTTTTGTAGTTGGGGTTTTTTCGATACACCTGGAGAATGAATCCTCCATTCGCAGGCCCCTATTGTCACTAATCCAAGACAGGACAGCAGGGCTACAGGAGTAGTTGTTGGACTGTATTCCATGGCACGTCATTAGAGTTTTCCAACAAACCGTACGGAGCAGTTGCTGTATTTTAAGCCCAAACTAGATGAGTGAGTCTTGAGGGATCCAGTGACCTTGGCTTGCCCCTGCAGAGACTCAGCAGTCCTCGTCTCCCAATGAGCACTGACGGTTTCGCTGAGACGGCCCTTCTTGATGAGAACGGCGGGACTGAGTCACCAGTCAGCTGACAGGGGGTGGATCATATTCATCCTACAAGTTTATACACATGTGAATATTTAAGGAATCCTCCTTGGTTGGGTCGTGTTTTTCTCGGTAATGACCATGAATCATGACTCCATCGTTGTTACGGGGGCTCCATGGCGATGTATGCAGCTAGCTCTTAAAGTGACAATGTGCTCCATGGCCTTGCCAAAGCCTAATGATGCCTGTGGCCAGCAATCCAACAGAGCAAAGCATAACAGGCCATGTTATCATGCAAGCAGGGTGTGTCTCACTATGTAGGGTGTTTGGTTCACTGGTCCTTGTACCAACCAGGTAAATTTGCTGTTTTCGTGAATCATAATTGCATAATTGCAATAATCACAACTGCAATAATTACAGCAGTTGGATCAGACTGCGAGCAGAGAGGTGGATGGTTGTGTTTTTAATTCACATGCAAGTGTTTACCCTCCTAAACTGACAGAAGATGTTACAGGCATTGAGCAGGCCTACAGTTTGTATTGGTTACTCACAATTAAAAACACACTTAAAATGTATTTCTCATACACACAACACAATTGCCTGTCTTATTTGTATTCTTTATTTGCGTGTAATTTAGCCCACACCTAAGGAGGAATATAAAGTCAATCTATGAGCAGTTTGTGAATTTTGCAGATTCCTAGCCAGCCAGGGGAGGTTTCTAGAGAGCAATGAAGACTGAGGATTTTAACAAGCTTAACCGAGGTGGAGCCAATTGTTTTCTTTCCAGTGCGGACTTCCATCCATACGTAACTGGTAATGGCACTCAATTACTCACAACTGCACCACAAAAGTTGTTTTCACTCCATGAGCTACTCAGAGGTCCCAGAGTTTTAAAAATCTTACAGAAGAGGCCACATAAACAGAATTTTCAAAAGCAGAAAATGATTGAATGATTGAATCATTGTAATGCAACAAGTCTGCAGCATAGTTTGTATAACCAGTTATTTACAGTGTATGTGAATGATTGTGTGGACAATAACTGAGTAATTGGATGGTTAAATTACTTGTGGATCAACCCTCTACCTAAAGTTTGCTTTTCTCCCTGATTTTCAATGCACATAACTTTATCTCAAAGTCATTGTCTACTGTTCGACGTATTCAAAGCAAAACATGACCAACAGAGAGCCCAGTAGAAGCCCTGGAGGTGAAGTGTCTCCCCTGAATACAAATACACACATTCTCTATATACTCAAAAGTCAAAGAGTACCCCCCACCTCATATCAGAAAAAGCAAACCAACACAGTTCAAACAACACTGACTGCATCTCTAAAGAAAGGTACCATTATGAACAACAGTGGACCCACACTTGATCTTCACTTATTTCGGTGACTGTCACTGAACAGCACAGCAACCAATATGTGACGTCAGCATTCATCAGCAATCAACAGTAATTAACATAATCTGATAATCTGTTATGCTAGTGATCATCAATGAGCAATATTTGATACTATGTTATGCTAGTGATCATCTATGATCAAAAATTGATAATCTCTGATGCCAGTGATCATTAATGAATAATATTTTATAATCTGCGATGCTAGTGAACATCAAATGAGTAACATATTTGATATTCTGCGATGCTAGTGAACATTAAATGAGTAACATATTTGATATTCTGCGATGCTACTGATTGTCGACGATTACCATATCTGATAATGTGTGACAGTAGCCATTGTCCCTATGAATGTTGCTGTGGTCAGCACTCAGAATTGACGTGTGTTTAAAAACAAAAACAATCAGCCTCACAAAACCTTGGCTTGGTCTATGGCAGAGCTGCACGTGGAGCAATACAAACTCTGCTCTGCATTCAGGTTGTGGCCCAGACGGGAACATCCTGAAAATGCAGAGCGTCACTCTGACGCCTCGCTGACAGCGGCTCATATTCATAGCATGTTCATGTCGGGGACTCAGAGGGCACTTCTGATTGAAATATCATGCACTGTGCCACGTCTGATCAAAGGACACATATCAAATTCATAGCAAGCAGCGGCTTGGCTGCTGCCTTGAAGCACTGATCGCCGTGTCGTACAGAGATCAAAGCTCTCACTCAGTGGCGGCTGTGACACCTAGCCCCTCGTGGAGTCACACCTTTGTGAGGCAGTGACATCATCACCCTTGCGGTGTCATGAAAGGCACAGTATAAGTGGTGAGAGATTTGTGAGGGAAATGTCATCCATGGCCCTACTCTGCTGAACCTAAAGTTCCATCACCTTAACTCTTACATTTAATAATTAAGAGTGCCTGTGACATTCTGGAAAATTCAACCAATTAAACTGCTGACTAGAACCTCTTACTTAGAAAAGGAAACTTTTTTCTACCGGTACAGAAAACGAAGTAGTACTTCATAATGGTAATTCCAACAGTGCTAATTTTGATCTGAACATTTCATCTCCACAACATTGGACTTCACTTCCTAAATCAGTGATAATAGGGGCTAAAGCTAGACAAGGGAGAGGTCTTAACATAAGGTACGGCCTTACCAGTAACTTTGTCTCTTAAATAGGAAGAAATGCAGAATCCACTACACTCCATGTAATAAATGAAGCTAGTTCAGGCAGGAAACTCAACTGAGAGCCTACATCAGCTGTTAGCCAGCTGAGTCTCCTGAAATGCTGTGTGGCAACAATGAAGTTTACGCCATCCCTGTTGTGACAACACACTGTGCATTTAGCAGTCTGTTTAGATGCCAGGTCAAGTGTACTCCATATAGTTATGTGAATGCTGCTGCTTTGTCATAATATGTTGTTTTCCTTTTGGTTTTTGTTTCCCACCACCACCCCAACCTCTAGACCTGCTTGGTTTTGCTTTCCTACCTGTCAATGAGGGAATATGACATTTTTTTCCCCCTGCCTCTCATTTAATTTTGCAGTGTTGTGTAACTGGTGTGCCTACTCAGCAGGGAGCATCTTGAAAAACAGAACTTTTCTGCCAAAATTCATGTAATGATATATGTTAGTAAACCAAATACATGAGTTTGACTGAAAACGTGTCATGCACTTTGGAGGCAGTGACATCACTGCTTTTCAGTGTTCTGCATAAACACAACATCATGTGCAAGAGGTCATGGGACCGTCTGCTCAGATGGATAAAGTACATTTCTGTGGAATATACAACATTTTCAACGCGTGATGAATCTATTTTCATGAAAGATTGGCTATTCTGACCTCAATCAAGTTCAGGGAGAATTGAATTAATACAATCGTTAGCAATCAATCTGTTAATGTAGACGGCCATGTATTTTTTCTGATTGAGTAGATGGAGTTTGTTAGAAGTGAAATGTGTTCTTTGTCACAGCGTTAATAGAGTCAGACTGAGAGGCTGACTCCAGGATCAGATTTTATTCCTCTACTTGAACTGTGTTTCACTGTCCACACTAACTGGGGATTTCATGAATAATTTGCATACAAGGGTCTTTGCAAAATGCAGGTATATTGCGTGTGTGTGTGTGTGTGTGTGTGTGTGTGAGAGAGAGTATTGGGGGAAAGATGGGGATATGACTGTCATTGGGGGGGAGAGATTCCATAATTTGTGTGTGCAGGTGAGACTTAAAAGGGATCTTGAAAAGGCCGAAATGAGGTTTATTGCGGCAAATTCCTTGTTTTTCTCAAGCTGATGGACAAAGCTCATAGCAACATGTTTGTTTAAAAGCCTTTGCATCATATTATCATGTATTGTTACACAAAAAACATAGTAACAAGGTTCAAGTCTGCCGTGAGAAGTAAAACGTAATCATGACGGTCACTAAATCATCTCAAAACTGTGGAAGGAATTTTTACTTATTTATTTTCAGTTGAATATGTGATGTACCACAAAGTTCCAGTAAATTTCTGTAACAACAAGCCCATTTCCTATGCAAAGACTTACGCTTAGTTCATTATTTTGACAGAATATGACTTAAGCCCCCAACTAAATGTATGGGGAGATAAGCTAACAGCACAATGCAAAAGGAAATAGTCGTTTCAAGTTCCACTTAGCCTGGTCTTGCGTACACTGAATTAATTTTGCAGCAACCATTTTATCTGACTGAGTAGTCACTGCCTCATTGATTTTTATAACTTCATAAAAATTACACGGCTATTTCTTTAATAAAATTTACTAACCCCTGAAACAGTAAATTGCACCATGCTCACTGAACTGTGCCGGTTTGTCTCCAGGCCCCAAACCCAGGGAAATTAACTGTAATCCTAGAATGTTCTTCCATGGTTCCAGTGTACTGCTCACTGTCACGTTGCACACGGAGCAGAGAGGGGTGGGGTTTGCTGGTGAGCATCCAGAGGCAGGAGCCTTGAGGCAGATGTTGATGCGCCAACAGCAGCATAGGGTCAACAAGGGTCATGTGTGTCCGTGTGCCCACGATTTACTCAGGTCTGGTCTGTGGAAGACACTCCCTATCAGCGTGGGCTCACCAGCAAATGGTGAGAATGAAATGAATACCATCTTTGTGTTCTTCTAGGGAACGTGTGCCGCCTCTGGTATTGATTCCCACCATTCAGCATGCCCTTTGTGTCTTTGTAATTGCATTTTAACTGTAAGTCACTACAAAAGGACAGCTCAGCCATAGTAATAAAAACAAAGTAGCATCTTGCAATATACCAAGGTCTTTCATTCTTCCATCTATGTTTGAATGACTCCCATGTGGAAACGTTGGTGGGGGACATGGGGTGGGGGGAGGACCGTAGAGGAGATTGTTTTGAATATGAAGCACTCAACATTTTTTTTTGTTTGATTTGCCATCGGTGTTACACAGCATTTCAAGAAATTATGCTTCAGGTGGTTCAGTGAAAAGTGGTTTCTTCCTTGCCGAGTCTGGAATGCACTGAACCTGACTCCCATCCTAAGCAGCCCCCAGCCGACAGCTTAAAATAACCCAATAAAGGGGCATTTAGAGAAAACCCGATTACTTACCTCACAATGGTTGCGTGGCGCTCACTCACCCTTATCATAACCCTTACCCTAAGTGACACCTACGTTAATCCAATAAATAAAATATATACAGGAAAGGTGTGACTATTCACTTCAGGGGTGATGTAGCGATCACTTACCATGATATCAACCATTTTCACTAATGCACAGTTCAAATAATCCTATAAAATACATCTGCCTGTGCAGGGGAGGGTCAATTATTGCCTTCCTAGGGTAATCACAGCAGCACACTGACCTCTGCTCCTACCTATAGGTTATGTACTGGGCTTCTCTTTCTGCACTGATATTAATATGTTATCCTCAGTCTTCTCTCTGAGAACCCTACATCAAAACCCCACAAGACCACTGGGAATTTCACTGAAATACTATACAATATAAATAGGACAGAAATAAAGAAAAATGTATTTTTAATAAACAAAGGCAGCATCTAAAATTTTGCATCTTTGAAGTCAACTATTGACCCATATACGTATTTGCACGGTCTTATTAATCTCTTTTTTTCTGCATGTGTTCATTGAGAACTGGAGCCGTCTGTTTGTTCACACATTTGAATAATAACCTTAATAAGGATGCTTATGCTTTTGCAGGCCTGAGGGAAAACATACTGCTACACACCCTCAGAGAGAACACAAAATCATAAAAGACACCATTACTCTGGAATTTTGTGCGATTAATCAGGGGAGTGATTTTGAGTTTAATGAAAATATAATGGACTATAAGATGCTGGGAAGTCCCTGTGGTGTGAGGGGGAACTTGCTCGGTTCTTTTAAATGTTCCACTTCCAGCTGAGAAGCCGAGCTAAGAGCCAGAATCACCCCAGTGCCCTCCACTGGCTCAGACTCAACAAATCCATGCACACTCACACGCACACACACTCACACACACACTCACACATACATACACTCACACATATATATATATGAATGTTTGCATACATATTGAATGCATGCACAAAATTACACACACATAAGCCTACACAACTGAATACCTTCCTGTGCACACACTTATACATGTGTTCATAAATGCCCATTTATATGTATGGCCACATATGAAACAAATACTTGCGTACCACAAACATGTTCTCAACCAATCAAATACACATGAACAAACAAGCACATACATAAATTGAGATCATATTACAACAAAAACCCTCTTGTTGCAATGCTATTTAGCTAGCCAAGGGGACAGTGTAATTGTGTGTATTTAGAGTGTGCACTGTACAATGTTCTCCAAAAACTTCATTTGAATGCCGTAAACAGAATAATTAATGAGCGGGAAGAAACGTTCTGAAATGGCGGTGTTAGCATGGATTCTCACTGAATTGCACTGAAAGTGTACAGTTGCACATTGGACAAAATTTCTCCCTGCACTAAGTTTAACTTTTAATTGATGTTTGTAGTGTCAGTTATGCTGCACACTTACCTCAGAGTTTGGACTGGCATTTTTCATTTAACAGTGCATATTAATGAACCAATACTGCAGTGTTATTCTAATTTCAGCACTTTGTAACTTGTGTAAGAACAGCACTTTACAAATAAAATTAGTAAGTCTTCATTTATCTAGTTTGTTGTTACTGACCCTCAGCCTATGTTACAGACCCGTGGTAATGTTTTCATTATGTCACATGAATCACACAGAGTTTTGAAAAAAAAAATAGAATGGTTGTTTCTTTTATTTATTTATATGTCAATGAACTACCACACCAGACCATAGGTTTTGGCAAAGCCTCCATGAGAAAGACTTTAAACATTATTAAAGCAAGTGCAGTCCTCTTTAAAACATTAATTAAAGCAGTTGCAGTCCTCTTTAAAACATTAATTAAAGCAGTTGCAGTCCTCTTTAACAAGGTCAGTGATACAGACTTCAAAATCATGTAGGGGCATGGGACCCCCATGTTTTAAAAAGTTCTGTAAATTGTTCCATGTCCAAGGGACATAGGGACTAAAAGCAGTCTTTCCCAATTCCGTGTAGGGATGAAGTATTCTGAGAGGTTTTTTTTTTTTTGGCATCTTATCTGATAGGTGGTAATATTCCAAGTGAAGAGGCATGAGAGGTAAAGATAAACCAATGACATTTCCTATGAGAGGCTAGTGATTTCCAACCTACTAGGTAGGTGTGTGTTATAAGAAGTCAAATTAAAGTGTCACAACATGAGTTGGCATAAAATGGCAATGCGCAATCTTGTTAAATTTCAGTGAATTATTTAAATAGTCATACTGTTAGGCTGTACCATGCTGGAGATTTGAGATTTGACTCATACTTGTAACAAAAGACTTGAGACTTGACTTGGACTCTAGCTCAGACTTAAAACTACTGAATTATTTAAATAGCCATACTGTTGGCTGTACCAGACTGGAGACTTGACTCTTACTTGCATTTGATGACTTGTGAACATCTCTGGAAGTTATTTTAAAAAGAAAACAAGTAGTATTTTAATTTATATACTTTTATCCTGTGAAATTATTGGCCCTGCCATTCATCCTTACCCTTGTAATTGAGACTATGTAACACAATACTAATCAAAACATTGCTAAAAACAGCAATAGAGAAAACATGGCTAAAAAAACATGCATTTTCTGTCTGTAAAATTAAATGTAGCACAGCATTCCAGTCTCTTAACCTTTCGGTAAAACGAATAATGGTTACACCATGGAAACATACTGTCATCAAGGACCTTCTTTTTATTCTCTATCCTTGCAGAATGTTTGAGCTTTAAGGAAGAAACCTCCCCAATGACAAAGATCTGTATAGATTATTCATTCTCTGATGGTAGAGGTAAAGGAGTCAAGCAGAGGCTAGGAGACCACGAGGCCACCGACAGATTCCAGGGATCCGTCCGGCCGAAGCACTCTGATTCGAAGTGAGGCGTCCGCTAACAAGCCAGGACCTCGTCGCGACGGGGCGCGGCGGCTTTGCGTTTCTGCCGTGACTGGCGCTCCCATCTGCACGCTCCTCCAATCCCCCATCATCCCAGATAACCATCATGTACGATGGAGAGTGGTAATTTGCTCAGGCTTGTCCCCCCGTCACCTTTTCCCCCGGTGTTGCCACTGGTATAGGCCCGCCCCCCCTCTCACATCAACACCCACCCATCCCAAGCCATTCCCCAACCCTCACACCCCCATTGTTCCCTGCAGCCCTGCCTTTCAGAAGACCCCTGGTGAGAGAGGCTTATCTTCCAGCAGAAATTGCCCAGGATATACATCAGAATCCACTGCTACTATGACCTGAAAATAGGCTCTAGAGGAAGGGAACAGGCAGACAGAACACAAGATTGAACCCAGAGCAGTAAGGCATAGGGGTGTCTTCCAGAAATGGATTACCCATATGCACACACAAAAAACACAGACTTGTGCGCCTGCTTGCACACACACACACACACACACACACACACACACACACACACACACACACACACACTCACAAACCAATGCACACAAGCACACACAAATGCATGCACACACATGTGAACACACACACAAACATGTACACACACACCCCAATACATGAATATACACACAAATGTATGCAAGCAAATACACTGAAAACATGTACACACACACCGACACATATACACATGTACACAGGTGTGTACACACATGCTCACATAAGAGAGGTTTCAAGGCTACAGCCTTGCTTGGAATATCAATGGTCAGTTTGTGAATCTGTGGCTGGGAAAATCACACGGATAAATCACTGGAGACACCATCACGCCCGTTAAAGCATTGGCCTCTCACCCATCTTAATTTCCCTACTGCATCTCATCCTCATTCCTCTCTTACCATAGTCTGCAATCATCCATTGCATCCTAATATCAGCACTGAACTCCTGCTTGCAGTGGGTGGCCCAAAGTCCCTTGGATTTGGCTCTGTGAATAGGTCTCAACTGGCAAAGGCCTAAATCAAATCCCTGTGAAATCTCTGCTGAAGCCCTCTGCCGGACTTCGGCAAACGCGGTACTGTGCGCACAGAACGGTTCAGCAGAAACAGCTCTGCTGGAGAAAAAAGAAATAGCAGTCTGAAAAGAATAACACGTTCCCATATCAACCCTCTCCACGATTCTCTCCACACCCGCCCACCACTGGATTCAACTTCAAAAACAAAATGTCCTTCTTTTACGGTCCCTACAATGTAGCTCTGACTGGAGGAAACAGCATTACATTCAGCAGTGTCCCTCACTCGCTCACTCAATACAAAACACTTTTCTGCTACAGGCACCGCCGCATAGGAGACAATCAGAATGGTCTGTGTTGATATAAACAGCGCCGGTTCATTTATTGTTTAATTAACACTGACCGAGTTCTAAAATTAAAAAACAGTACCATCCAGTGCCAACCGGCATGTAGAAGCAGCTTTACGTGACAGGTCTAGGAATCACAAGTATTAATCACTACTGAAAGAACAGGGTCAGAATGTTGATAACTTCCCCTTTATGCACTTGTGAGTTATGATTACAAGTATGCTTAATTAGTGTATGTAAGCACTTGACAAATGCCAGAGGATCTTAGTAATGACCCGCTTGTTATTAGCATCATATACTGTATATCATTATAATTCCTAATGTTAGAAGAAAATGCTACTTCAGGGGCAGAGAGTTTGTTTTGACTGATAGCTACCAAAACACTAAAGATTTTGAAATGTAGGCTTGTTCATCCTTTCCCGAAGAGGCCCAGTGCATGCCGCCAATTTCAATCCTGCTGCTTCATTCTGAACCTCATTCACTTTTTAGAATTATAATTGTGGCATTATTGTAATTATAGCATTAACAGGCACTTTGTGTTATGAATGTATTCTTTGGTGGTTTTATGCATCATAATTCATATTTATATTTAAGCATTTAGCAGATACTAGGAAGAAGGAATCTGAGTTACAGTGAGTAACTGATTATCTCATTGTATTATCAATAGATTCAGCCATCCACTAACTGTAAAAGAGCAGCACATAATAATCATGTAATCCGAGCCCACTAATCTGTGACATCACAATCCGGCCAGTCACATAGGCTGCTGGTGATCCCAGTCTGCCCAATGAGAGGCCAGCTTCCACTAAGAGGCAGGAGGGTGGAACATCCAGCTAATCAGGCACCCTGAATGGACACAGACGCAGGTTAGAGCAGCTGGCCAATACAGCAGCCGAACAATTAAACTCAATTGCCCTACCAGACAAGAGACTGCTGTTGCAAGCTCATCGCCGTAATGTCTCCCTATATCCAGACCCATTTTCCCCTCTGCAATGCATGACTGCTCCACTTAATAGACTGCACAAGCTCAGTCGATATTCACCCACGTGGACCCACATTTACTCCAGTGTGAGGGAATGACATGGGTTTTTCATCACTCTGACACCTCATGAAGGCATATCTCCTTGTCATTAACCGCTGTATGCTCCCAACTATAGACCATATGTGTATACTGCACGAACACACTTCTGTATGCGTCTGTGGGCAAGTTTGTGCTTGTGTAGGAGATGTCCATCCATCTTTTCTTAGTTACAGAAAGTATACTTTTCCTTGCAAGGAAGTCAGATTTAAAATGGCGTATCACAAAGACAGAATACAAACACAAGCCGTGATTTCAATTGAACGTGTGACGAATGGGAAAATCCAACCCTGAAACAAAGGGGAAAGACTTGGGTATTTTCAGGCTTATATCTTATACACATAAGCCATTTGTTGCTATGGCATGTTTGTAATTTTTCCTTTCCTCTACATGGTTGGCAGGAAAACTGCAGTGAATAGATGACTCATTAGAAGCAGTCATTAATCTTCCTTTCCCCCTGCTCTGCCGGGCTGGGTCTTCGCCGAGAGGCTGCTTTGCGTTCCACATCAGCAGAGTTCAGTGGCAATTCAGGAGGAAACACAAAGCGACTGGTAGTTGTCACGAAACGTCTGGAGGTCCGTGTCCAATAATCTCACCTCTGCGTGTCAGTCCCCGTGTTCCCACAATAAAGCATCACAGCTCTGTAACTGAAACCTATCGAGACCGAGACTTGAGCGGTAGAACGACGACAAAACGAGAACTCAGAAGATGAGAAATTCCTCCCCCCTTTATTTCGCCACCCTTCTCCGCTTCCTTATTCCAGCAAATTGTGCTGTTGTCACAAGTACTTTGATGAGATGACACTCATGCTGTGGAATGATCATGATGCACGTGTGTGCGAGTGTGTGTGTCCTGAAATCGTGCCAAACTCATGGCACATAAGTGTGTGTGTGTGTGTGTGTGTGTGTGTGTGTGTGTGTGTGTGTTGATGTACTGTGTTGATGTTGTGAGACTGATGGTGTTATGAGAAACCGTGTGTGCTGGTTTAATGAACGGACTGAGAGTGTAATGAATGTGCATCTGGATGCACTGTAATGAGATTGATGTTGTAATTAATGAGTGTGTGAGCTTGTGTGCATGTGTGTGAGAGCTAATATAATGACATTGTGTGCTTATGAGATTGATGGTGTGATGACTGTGCATGAACTATTGGTGGGCTGTGATATTTGCATGTTGATGGCTTGATGTCTGTGTGCTGATGTAATGAGCAGTTGGTGTAATGAGTATGTCCTCTTATACTGCTAGAGTGTTCATGACTTAGAGATGTTGAGCACAACTTGACATTGCTTGATCTAATATCATTTTTCAAAAAATTCATTTATGTTATCATCCCCATAACATACCATTTCATGAGTAATTCTGTGTATTTATTATGCCATATATTGTACCGTAGATTTTACAGGGTATTAAGCTAGCTTAGAAGAGAATGATGACATTCATATTAATTGAATATACAGTGCTTTGTCTTGTTTTTTTTTTTTTTCGGTTTCTCTTTGGTGAAATGGTGTGTGAGTGTGAGAGTATGATTGTGTGTTTGTGCGCACGATTAACCAAATGCTGCTAATGAAGACAACGGTCAGTGAGCACATCCTTTCTTCATCTGCATGAGCTGAAACCAAATGCGTCGTTTTTCCATTCGCCCTGTGTCCCTGCATGCTTCGCTGACCCAGCCCATTAAACCTCTGATTAGGATGTATTTAAATAGAGGGGAAATATGCAAATGAGAGAGAAGACAAATGCATTGTTTGGGACGACAGCGTCATATAGTTTGGCTCAGCAATGATCAATATTCTAACCCAATAGGCTTCTCTTTACACTCTGAATAGGGGGAGGGTGAGGGACATGTGGAAATCGGGGAACGCTTCATTGATATTGATCCCTGAATTAGCTAATGAGTTTTATGAGTTGGGGAAGCTCGGTCAGAGAGGGGCCGTGACTGTCACATATTTGTCAATCCGCTGTGAGTCCACAAAAGGGAGGTTTAATGGCAGGACCTGGCCACCAATGAGACATGGAGATGAACCATACCTCTGAATCCTCACCCCCCCACAACCCCCCAATGTCGATCCTATCGGGGCTGTGTCTGAGAACTGCCGTAGGGCAGTTGCCTCATGGCCTGGAGGGTGTACCAGGGGAATCAATAGAAATCAGTCACTATGAAGCTCCCTGTGGCTCCAGACAACAACCTGTCCTGAACATTATCTTCACATATTACACTTAACAATATGCCCAGTGGTGATCAATTTATGGCAGCAGTGTCCACTCTGGGTCCACAAGAACCACGGTCACCGGGGTCACGACGGCTTAAAATCAGGATTCTGACAGGGACCACAGTTCCCAGGCAATCGATGGCACCAGTTAAGTCATGAGATATGACCCAGAGTACAGACCTGCAGCTGTGCTTCTTTGGTGGACACAGGTGGTTTCCTCAGCGTGTCTGAAGTTGCGCTGAGCTGAACTCTGTTCTGTTTGTCTCTGTCATCCACCGGGCCTGTTCTGCCAGTTATTCTTCGAGTGTAAATTTTGACAGTGAAAACTGAATTAAAGCAATAAATCTGAAAATCCTTCCCAGGATTTAAAACAGGTGTGATGGATTATCATTTAACATGTTTAATTGAAGCCTGAAATTAATTTTAAGCGATACGGAAAAAGGTCAATGACTGTTTGAAAATCAGTCTAGAGGAAAAAGTTTAGTTGGACGTGCAAATCACATGCTAATGTCAATATCAGTGATGCTGGTATGGAAGGCTTGCATCAGGATGATCATTGCTACAGTTTCATATTATTTCTGCTTTATTCTTATTTTAATAGTTGCACAGCTCCTACAATTGGATAATATAATAATACTATGTACATTAAAAGGCTCCAATGTTTGTAATGTACAAAGAAATTATCAAGAATAGGGAACAATAATTATCCTCTATATCTGGCTGGTTACAAAATGTCTTACATTCACAACTACATTTATTTTCCATGTTGACACAACAAATAATAATGTAGTTCACCTAGCTACAACTGATGTACCAGATCAAATAATGGTTTAAAAAATATCTGAAATACAATACACTTAAACACTTGCTGCCATGTCATTTCTTGTATAATTGTGAATTTAAAATCACAAAGGAGAGTCTAACAACGTTTACATTCTCTGCTTTAGACCTCAAAATGTTAAGAGAATAGGTAGCAGGAAACTAAAGTACCTCTAATCTAGTGTTCCATTGTGACATAATTGTAGGTTACAATTTGAACATGACTCGGTGGAGAAAGGAAAGACATTCTCTGTGCAGATATTCCAGAGCAAAGTGATTCAAAATAAGAAAGTACACCCAGACCTACTGGCCACATTTAAACCTAGCTACACAAACCATACATTTTCACTCTTATTAACAATATGTCAATAACAGCCTACATGTGTAGCTCACAGAGGAGCAGTTGGTATATTAACATCATTTTTCACTTTATGGAGCACCTTACTGACACGTAATGTGAAATAAAACTGACTCTGATGCTAGTGCAGGTGAGTATATTATTGGCTAAAAAAGCCAGAGTTATCAATTATCATGAATTGCAACAGTCAAACTGGACAGTATCAGCCCCTCCAATAATGGAAACATTGATTTTGACATTCAGGTATCTCACCTTTTGTATACTGAGAGCAATAGACCTCTGGGGTGACGTGTGTTATAATGTTCTAGATTATGACCCAGCTAACAAACTGGTTGTGTTTGCTTTCTTTCACCCAGACCTCCTTCATCCATCTTCCCTTAGAGAAGGGTTTGAGGTTGGGGACTGGTTGAAAAAAAAAGAATCAGAGTGCTCTAATAGGACACTTGGGTCTAGAGAGTCACAGATTGTGTTCTTAGTTCTGTTACAGCCCTCCTCTGGCTCCAGGCAAGTAAATGATCCAATTGCACAGCTTGTAATGGAAAACAAACACGGAGCTATCCGGCAAACCTCACTCTAGTCAACCCCCAACCACCCCCCCCCACACACACACACACCCGCCCCCCAAGCCTGGGGTCTTGATGATCCCGCAGGCTAAACGGGTCTCCCACTCATAGTGTAAAATTGTCCCAGCACCGGTTCAAACAGATGCTT
The DNA here is from genome assembly GCA_022829145.1 of Albula goreensis. Lineage (NCBI taxonomy): Eukaryota > Metazoa > Chordata > Actinopteri > Albuliformes > Albulidae > Albula > Albula goreensis. The sequence continues at coordinate 8,716,714 of CM040744.1, forward strand.
CTCTCAGCAGCTACAGCTCTGCTTATGGTTCACAGCATCAGCCGCTGTGATCTCTGGTGGCTTTCCCAACTGTTTCCCTCTCCCCGCCATCGTAATAAAATTCTCAAGAAAGGGTTCCTGAAAGTTTACAAACAGCTGTGGAATTCTTTACCTACTTCATCTCCGGTGGACACATCTGGCCGGATAATTTCAATTTTCCATTTCGAGACTTCGGTGGATGCCACTGACATCGTTTTCATCTGCTATCAGCAATCACTGTTTCCTGATTCATTTCCTCAACATTATCAAACGCTCCACTTCCCCTTTTCAGGAAAAAGCATTATGTGCCAAAACTGTAACGTAATATGTGAGATATGGGTCATGTTTTTTTTTTTTTTTTTTTGAAGTGACAGAAATCAAAATTGAAATCCATAATTACACACAGTCCCATGGGTTGAACATAGAGGCAGGGCAGGGATGGTGGCAGGGCCTTGTTAGAGAGAACAGTTGCATCACAGCACTGGTCTTGCTGAGATAGCAGCCCTGGTGCACTCTTGCCTAGAAAGACACCCCAGTGGAGAACTGCATGATGGAAGAATGCATTTCCCAGTTTTCACAACAGCGATTTTCATTCTGGATCTGCCCACACAAATAAAATGCGGTCGGTTCGTGAATCAGTAATGTATAACATTAAGGCTTTAAAATGTAATTCCAAGGGGGAAGCGGAACATGTACTCATGCGGAAGGCATTATCAGAAGGCAGCATACTTGATATTTCATGAAAGCCCTCTCAGTACCCATTCCAGTAATTTAGCTGTAGCTGCTCTACACAATGGCATGTTTAATTAGACACAATATAAGAGAGCAAAAACTATGGAGCACAATATTCTGTCTTCCAGTGACCCGTACGGTTGAGGAGATCACCTCTCTTGTGAACATAGTGAACAGGCCTCATGGGTGCCCTCCGAGGCTTGAATGTACTTCTGCAACTCTATCATCGGCCTTTCCATAGCATCTGAAACTGTACTGTGCTGTTTTACACAAGAAAAAATACATTTAGAGGCACTACACGGGCATCACTTGGGGCCAGGTATGTGCTTCACATTATTGAGTGGGTGCCACAAAAAGTTATAAACCGCTGGTTGGGAGTAGGGTGGCAACACATTCTCCTTCTGCTCCACAGCAAGTGGCATCAAATAAAATGTAAATAATTGCAGATGAGGACTGATATAACTCTAATGTAATGTTGCTGGGTGACATGGTTTCTTTCAGCTACGAAGCAGCAATCAAGGTTTCCTGTTGCTGTGGGTAACAGCCCCTGGACTGTGACATCACAAAGGCACCTTTTCATACCACTGGGTGTGTTCTATTTCTCCTGTCTCTCGTATGGCTTCTATCTGCCAGCAGTGTGACATCACAAATGTATGCTGTCATAAGACTGGGCGTGTTCTGTCTCTCCTGTCTCTTGTCTGACTCCTACCTGCCAGCAGTGTGACATCACAAATGTATGCTGTCATAAGACTGGGCGTGTTCTGTCTCTCCTGTCTCTTGTCCGACTCATGAACTGTCATAAGACTGGGCATGGTGTATCCTTTCTGTCTCTCTTCTGACCCCTCCCCATGCAGATCCTGTTCCTGGTGCTCTGTTTCTATGACAGGAGGTTCTGCTGACAGCAGGTGCCCCTCCTCCAGCTGGACCCATGTGGAGGCTCCTTCTGCCAACGAGCCAGGAACCACTCAACCTGGAGACACCTCCGCCTCCCGTCGCAAGCTGAACGCCAGCCAGGAGTCATTCACCGGTGCCCCCTTTGTTGCTGCGGTTACCAGCCCGTCACTCTGGAAGTGTTGCCCTGTCGTTAAATGCAGCAGAACCTTTTAGACCAATTAACGCGAACGTTCATTAGCAGAAAGCTCATTAACACAGGGCCTGTTGTGCTTGTTTCAGGATTCATGGTTAATTGTGAGCGATCTGTTCATTCCTAATGAGAGATGGGCTTCAAATACGAAAGACTTCCACACATTCCAAAGAAGCATACAGTGGGCGTACTGACAAATGAATTGGTTGTTAGTTGTACCTCTGCAAAAGAAGCTTATTTGAAACATAAAAGATGCAAGGCACACAGAAGAGGAAACAGAGACAGGGTGAGTGGTGGGACGCTGAGGCAAACAGACCATTAATTGACTCATCAATATGCTGTATTGGAACTATTACGGATAAAACAAGATGTGTACCCAAGAGACTACTTGCTGTCCATATCCTCCAACAAGTGAACATCACCTAGCTTGTAGAGAAGAGGGCAATCATACTAATTGGGTACTGCCCATAGGAGTGGCTTACTCTGCTAGCAGTTATGGTAATTCCAACAGCAAAGGGTATTCTACCGGAGAGATTAAGGCAGCTACACTGATGGGGTCCTTTCAGTTTTGAACGTTACAGACCCATACGTGTCTCATTGAATGGGTGCAATTTGACCAGTGAATCAGTATTCGCCTCATATCTCATATCAACCGGTTTGTGAGAGCCTGTGTGGATCTAAAGCTCAGCATGCAGTCCTCCTACATAATGTGAATTGTTCAAGGGCAGTCGTGTAATGGCTGTATAGGTGACTGCTGCCAGCACTTGCTTCGACTTTGATCCTCTAATTGGAGGAAATGTGGAAATAGACATAGGTGAGGATATGCTGTCACCATGCAGCCAGAGCCTGGAGGGGCTGGAAAAGTTGGAGGAGGGGGGTTGTGGGGTGGGGGAGGACTCTTAATGAGTACAGCGCGAGAACTGTTGACACAAGCTCTCGCCAGGGTAGGGAAAGTGCTAAGACAATGCTAAGATGACATCCCTTCAGGGCCCCCTGCGCTCTCCGAGGGGAAAGGTGCTGCAAAAGTGTCTCTCCTGCCAAGGGGAGAAGCGAATGCTCCTCAGAGGAAGTGCAGAAAGCACTCCAAATTCCACGCGCACATCAAACGACTGAACTGCGGCCAAGTTCATTGCATCCATTGCGACACAAATCTGTTTGCTCCTCAGGGTTAATACGAGCGAGTGGAGTCTCACAGCCTTTAAGGGCCGTCTGCGGTCGATAAAGGAGAGCCCAGAAAGCGAGGTCAGTGACCTGTACTTGAGCTCTCGTTCCAAATCCTCATTTCTACCACAGAGATGTCATGTCCAACCTGATATTAAACAATTGAAAGTCACCTTTAAATCTCTCTTTTGATGAAAAAAAAATATAGCTTCCATTCCCATTGTTTGTTTGTTTTTTCAACTCTACCTGGTTTCTAATTTATTCGGGGCTGGGATCTTGCTGGCAGAGACGGGGGTGTTCTTTTGATCACCCATGCGTGAGCATTTGTATGGGCCATAGATGGTCTTGTTTTTCTTTCTAATCTCTAGCCTCATTCTCCTGACCTTGTATTCAGGTGCTGGGAGAAATGGGGGGGGGGGAATCGGACATGGAGCATCTGATTTGGAATTTCCAAAAAAGGTCACTTTTGTAACCAAGGCCAACAGCAGCTCTGGGTGCCTGAGAGGGTTCTATATTTTCTGTGAGCCATGTGGCTCTGAAGGTCGCGGGCTTGGCGCGTGGCGGGAGAGAGAGAGCGCTTTGGTCACTGTCCACCAGCAGCGTTTGTAACCCCCGCGATGACCGCTGTAGTTAGGGGAAGAGTGTCGGGAAAGGCTACTTCAATCTGATGGATCCTGTGGACCCCGGCCCTATCGCGTTCCTTAGGGACAGCCTTGGGTTGTAAGACACAGCACACTGCATTGATCAAACCCTTAGCAATGAAGGCGCAGGAAAAACAATGAGCTAATTCAGGGCAATAGACAGCAATCACGGAGGATAATTAATGCAAGGAGCACCACATTAGAGGTCAACAACGACCGACCAATCAGACAAGTATACACAGATACATAGAAACACACACAGAAAACCGCACACAAACAACACAAACACCTGTTTTAATTGTATTTGGATGTCTTTCACTGTGCAATGCTGTGACAGGTGCTTTATTCATGCTGAAAAATCCAAGTGACACTTTGCTGAAATTGAAAGACATGCCTCCTAATCTGCTCAAATCAGAATGTAGAGCTTTGGATTTAATGGAATTTACAGGAAGAAAAAGGAAATGATGCTCCCCTCTGATGGCAAACCCGATATGTGCCACGCACACAAGCGGTTTATTTATTTGCTAGACTTAACCACAGTATAAACCTCGGTCTCATAGAAGCCACAAGAAAAAAAAAAAACAGGGACTTCATTTTTTCCCCCAGGTTGGGGTGGAGTGACAGAACTCAGCCAGACAGCCCGACATTTTATTTCTCTCACAGAAAACAGACAGAGAGCTTATTGTGTTTTAATGCAGTTTAATGGATGCCGTCTGGGAGTCTCAGAGTGAGAAAGAGAGGGGGGGAAGAGAGAGCGAGAGAGAGAGAGAGAGAGAGAGATTCTTTCATTACGATGTGGAGCAACGGCGCTCCGGAGCTGAGAGGGGGAGCAGGCTCCGTCAACAACAGGCAGGCGAGAGAATAAAGATGAGAGCGGGAGAGGAGAGGGGAGTGCGGCATCCCTGTGTAACGTGATCAGAAACAGTTCTTTTATAACACCTCGCCACTTACATTTCATCAAACTCTTCTCTTATTTGATTTATTACTGGGTCTGCGGGGACTGTTTTCCCCCACTGCAGTCAGGCTATGAAATATTTATACCTGTCATAGGCACAAGGTGCAGGAAAATGAAGTGGATGTAGGAATAAATAAAGCGCATGGGGGGTGTCTCAGGGGTTGGACAGTCAGGGGCTGCGGTGTTTTTGGGGGACAGAGGGGATGGAGGGGACAGAGCGTTTCAGGCAATAGAGTGCTCCCGCTAAGTCTTCTGACTGCTGTACGAAAAAAGAGATCCACTATCGCCCTCAACAGCCACGACAACCCCCTCCCCTCCCCCACCCCAAAATTCAGATGTTAAGGGGCAATCGTTTGACCTGAACCGTAGCATGTGGACTGGACATTGCGTGCACACGGCGACCACCGCGTGGTTAATCCCAAACCAGACGGTGACGGTCGACAAGGTGAGCATGGCATCGCCATGGTGACATCTGCTGTCGGACTGCTGTGAAAAAGTGTGAACCCACATCCTCTGATTAGAGCCCTCGGTTTTAAAGGGATTCCAGCTGACCGCGATCAGTACCATGCTGTACTGCCAAGTCCACATGAATATTGTATGCTGCGCTTCCGTATTGGCATCTGTAGCCAAAGAAGCAGATTCCCCACGCCAGGGAGCATTGTCTCCAGGAAACACTATGTTACACCTACGGCTCTCTATCACTTTGACATAATCCTATCATCCCCCTCGAAGGTCCCACACCTACATTTATGCTTCCCGGATGGACACTTCATTCTCTGGTAATAATGCTTCCACACACACTCACACACACACGTACACACACACATATACATGCACAAAACACACACACACACACACACACACACACACACACACACTTGCATGTGCACACACACATACGGAAGTTAATTCAATTAAGAGAGGTGAAGGTGACTGTTTTTATAGTCCCGCAGTGAAATCATTCATCTCATCTAACAAAAGCAAGGATGCTTTCGCACTGGTACTCCCATATAAAACTGTCCTGACATTAAAATCACAATGCAATCAGCACTCTCCCTACAGTCCCACGACATCACACTATACAGAACACGTGTATTGGCATTTGAGGCAGTCAATGGCAGCAGCCTGAGAAACGGTTGAAATTGCAATTATACAACTAAGGTAAACAAATTTCTGTGTGGTTGTGTGTTGGGGGGTTATTCAGAAGGGAGACTGATTAGAAACATAGTTAGGACTAAATTAATCTGACAGCAGAAAGACAGGGCTTACCTCTAATCCGTTTCAGTGAATGGAACTGTATGCATCTGTATGTATGTGTCAAATAGGTGGCTAATGGTAGCATGGTAGTATCTGGGTGCGACTGTGCGACAGTGGAGTCAAGGTGCCAGTGTGGGAAACAGATCAAAGTGCAACTGTGAGAGACCAAGAGGTGTAAGTGAAACTATGAGGTGGGAAATGCAACTGTGAGAGACAGGGAAGACAGAGTTTTACCTGTGAGGGACCAGTAGGTCAGCATGCATCTGTGAGAAATGGGTGGTGGTGGGGGGAGGGGGCAGGGGATTAAGGCTAAGTGTTGATGGGTCTGGACAGAAAACAGTGCTTGTAAAGCACTGTAACCATGCAGATGGATACAAAAGCTGGGAGGCACAACCTCCCAGAGCGCAGATGTAGAGACAAAGAGCCATTAGTACTGTGCTTTCTGGTGAGAGAACAGTACAATGCCCCAACCCTCTCTCTCTCTGCCCTGCCCTAATCTAACCTCCCTCTCTGCTCCCTAACCCCCACTCCTATTTTCATGTCTCCTTCCCTAATATATCTCAGGGGCCTGTGGTCTAACAAGCTGTACAGATGAGTGAAGTGGTCTTTCAAGTCAAAGGGTGAAGTGCTTTACAGGCATTTTTTTAAAAAGGAGTGGAGCTCTGCTGTTTGAATTTCTGTCTCATCTCCTGCTCCCCGTGTCCGCAGTTTCCTATTGGGAGGAGACCCCAGCTCTCACACCTGGCTGCACACTGGATCCTGCCAATGACGAGAAAGACTTTATCTCCGCCTGCAAGGGATGGTGGGAGAAAGAGAACTCTGAGCTCCTCTCTCTCTCCTCAACACCTTGGCAGACACAGGCTAAAAAAAAAAGAATGTTAAACTGCTGCCGTTCTTCTGCTTTTCTGCATTTGTTGAAAATTTCATCATAAGAATATTTATCTAGAACTAGGATTTGAGGATAGACATTTGGCATTAAGATAGATTAACATATCTAGTGGAGAGGAAAGAAATTTTCATTTTGGAGAATTGTAACAGTATTAAAGAACACAGCGCACTGTTAATAATATTATTATGCTTTTTTAATAGACTGTTCAGGATGCTCTGACATTATTTGTATTAGCTGGTACCATGTTTAGTTGAGATGTGCACATAATCAAGACAAATGACCTTCAGAATGTTGCACCTACTTAGGTAACTGCTCTTTGCCAGTTCCAGCTACACATGAAGTGTTATCCTCAAAAGCAATGCCTGCAGAGCTTACCCATGCTAGTCCATACTCTCACCAACTGGCATCATAAATAACTCCCTGTAATCTCTCTGGAATAAATCTTGAATTTTATATCACAGAAAAAGATATTTTAAAATGAAGAAATTAGTCATTCAGGGATTTAAGAAAGGCCGGAATGTGCTGTCACGAAGCCTCAAACAGTTTTCAGCTCAGACGCAGGCTCCACAACTTTATACTTTTTATTTTATTCCTCCTGTCAAGAACTAAAAAGTCATTTACGTGGAGAACTATCATAAACCAAACAGCAGTAAACAGTACCTATCATTATTCTCAAAACACTGGGATTTAATTTCCCTTTTTATGCTTATTCAGTATATTCTCTTGCAATCATTTCAGCTGGTTAAGGAGCATGTTGCAACAATGGAACATGCTGACAATATGATCGGCCATTCAAAATGCTTAACAATTACTCACATCGCCATCACACACATTGCATATTCAGTGATAGCAAAAAAGTACTTAATTACATCAATATGTTTCAACATTTCTTCAGAATTGCTTCAATCTTCATTCCAGTTCAGAAGAATCATTAATGGTGTACCATGTTATCAAATTTAATTTAAAACCAAACACAGAAAGTTTGTTCAAACTCCATATGTTCTAACTGGACGAATACTAATAGTGATTAAGCAGCAATAGCTTCATATATGAGTCATTTAAATGATCGTCACATCAAAGTATATCATATGATGATTATGTACTGATAAATGAAATGTTTGATGTTTAATTACAATTTATCATCATCACATCTTATTACACAGACGGAGAGCCGTGTCTTTGCAGATATAGTCACTTTTCTTAGATCCGAGTCTGTAATCGGATGACTGAGTGGACAGTTTTCTATCATGTGGTTTAGGTCTTGGATAGGTTCACCACATTCACATCTGCTGTCCGACTTTGAGCCCCATTTTTCCATGCTGTTGTCGGTTTTGCACACGCCTACCCTTGCCCTGTTTAGAGCACACCACTCCCTCTCTGTTGAGACTGTTGCTTTTGAGAAGCTTTTAAACTGGGTCCTGTTCTGTCCTGCTGTTTGAGCTTTCCATGTGTTCATTCTGTAGGACTCGGATCTGTTGAACCATTGAGAAGCTTTTCCTCGACTTAAGTCTTTGTCCGACTTTGGTGTGGTATGAGTAATTAAAATTACTAATAGTTGAATAAGAAGATGTAGCGCATGATTGATATTAAAAGTGTCCTTCAGTTAAATTTAGTTATGATTATGATATGTTAGAAAACACAGCAAGATCAGTTTCTAAGGACTTCTGAAGACTCAGTATGGTCAAATAAACTTAATTTGAGCCATATTTCAGTGTGTGGACTTAAATCTTTTATCTTTAAAAGTCATGTCAGAAATACATTTCTGAAGACAAATTATTAATGAATTTAAAATATCAGAGAAGCATCATTTTTCACCATGCATATTTAGACTCACTCCCTAAGGATGTGAATCTCTGATTGACTGATGATTCCCTGGTATCTGATTAAGAGGATAAAGGTATTGACTGTGAAATCTCAGCAGTAGACATCAAAGCAGGAGGTCTATACAATAACCCCCACGCCCCGATTCCATACAATGAGCTCAACGTATTCATCCTACTGAGTCTTTTTTCTTCTTATTCAGTGAGCGGCTTTGCCGTGGAGGCAGAGGCACGACTGGATCGTTTTCTCCTCGGGATTTTCATCTTCTCTGTTTGGGTGGATTTGCACCTCCCCATCCAGACTGAGAACACACCAAAGACCAGCTCTGTGTTCCCTCTCCTCGGTCCCACTCCCTCCCATTCCGACTTTATCTGTGCGTCCCCACCCTGAGGACCCCAGCTATTAAATATATGATGATGACTGAACACTGGGAGGGATTCTTTCTTTTATCCTTTATTCAGGTCTGATTTACACCCGCAACGGAAGGGAGATCAACACGGTAACTCAGAGTGCTGACTGACAGCCTGTCCCAGATGTCAACAGCTGGGGATTCTAATCGCTACCAGAGTGATGGATGACACCGGGAGACGCTGGCACTGTCACTTGAGGGGTAGAGGGAGCGACGGGACACGGGAAGAAGGGGTGAGGAGGCGGGACCCAAAGAGGACTCAGATGACAAGCTCCTCCCACCATAAACCATAGAGTGTTCACAAGTCATAAAAAAACATATGTACAACATGTCACTCAGAAAATGATTATATTTATTATATGACAAAATAACACCTGACGGAAGAAGAGGAATTATTCTTTTGACAAATGGTACAGGACCAGATATTTGCGTCTCAGTTGTACAGACCAAAGGCCTGGTGTGTGCCTGGTAATCCAAAATGTCTTCTGGGATTTACTTCCAGATACCAAGTGACTTCAAAAAATATCTCAAGTTACAATTAGATAGCCATATTAATTATAAGGTGAGCATAATATTTATTTAGAGAGTGCCTAGGGGCTCTTTAAGCTGGTTTTTAATAAAAGAAGTAAAACAGTTTGAGAAGGTGTGAATCACCTTGGGAAATTTCTGCAGTGCAGGCACTACCGTATACCCATTGGTAGAGTTGGAGGCACCATTTTCAGAACTCTCTGTTTGCTCTGCCGTTCTGGAAACGGCCACTCGTGATCGGACATGTTTATAGCTTCAAGGTGCCACAGCCCCTTCCCGGTAAGAATCAATATGAAGAATAACTAATAACATGAAATGTCAGTTCTCCTCTTCCCATCTACTCTTGGCTGCATACTGTCTGACCTCTGTGGTAAAGATCAAGCTTAGGATCAATCAATGGATGGTTTTTCTACTAATCTGACTTTCACTCTCAATGAGAATGGAAGCCAAAAAGGGGGGTGGGGGTGGAGGTGAGATCATCATTTTAGCTAGCCACTTGTTTCCACATCCTAACTTATACACATGACATCAAGACCCCTTTCATCTATACTCTGTTAAGGGCACTGTCCTCTCTGTCACATCATTTTTGTCCTGTAAACCTACCTGTTTCCCCTCTCGCCTCCACCATCTGGACACACCCATCTGTCACAGAGCCCCGCCTTCAAATAATGAACCCGTCCCACCAGTGACACGGACTGGGAGACATCACTTTGATGGATTGGTGGTCACTTTTCAAAGTGGAAGGCCAAATAATTACCATCCTTGAAAGCGATTCAAATCAATATGATAGAACTGCGGTCTGATTTGTATTCAACGTGTGTGCTGAGTTGGAGGCCAGTGCTCATTTTCACAATCAGATTCTCTGCTGAAGAAAAGGCTGCCTCGTCGATCCCGTCTCATTCTCTCACTCTTGGCTGCTCTGGGAGACGGAAAAGTGTCATTATGGTGACAGCATCCATAGGACCGATTTTAAAGACCAAGATTGGGGTTAAGAAGGAAATCTAGGAGATAAATGAAAGTTATTATTTCTGCCCTGGCAGTGCATTGTGGGATGGCATTTCATGGCACTGGAGGCCACGCTCAGGGGACATTGGGCCTTCTGAGGACTACCAGCTGTGGTGCTGCACAGCAATTACTGCTGAAGTGTAACAGACACCATCTAAATATACACACACACACACACACACAGAAACACTGATTGATGTTTATAATTAAAATGCTTCACAAAAAAGTCTTTCTGGAATGGAGCTCCGTTACCTCTTGATCTTGGCAGCTCTTAATTTGCTTACTGCACCGTATGACCAGTGAGGGAGAATTCGATGTTGAAAACACTCAAACAGGGAGAGCTTTTTTGGCCAGTGGATGCACTATACTTTATAGAGCCCATAAAACACAGGTATAAAACGGATGCATTTTTAGTCTTCATTTGCCATATTGTTTTCGGCACATTTTATTAATTTATTGACCGTTTTGTCGGCCTGTCAAAGTGTCTTCTCGCAACAAAGGAGTCAGATGGGCGGATTGTTTGTGGTTTAATTTTTTAATGAATGCAGGGAGAGGTCTCGGTCCACGCGTCTGGATTTGAGTAGGGCTGGCAGCAGTCCAAATGATCAAAATGTTCATTTTTATGGCACCATAAACAAGGTCTAAATTGTGCTGGGCAAAGATGAAACAAAAGGCTAAATACAGCACTCTGCATTCAACGAATGGGCAAGATGACCTGTCATCTTACAGCTCTGACATTGTAGGTCACCTGACTATACACTGTGAGCGGTCGCATGATATCCCTGAGTTGAGGCACATGACTCTGAGGGGAATTTTGACCATGTGCTGATTGATGGAAAACATCCCCTTATGTTGACTGTTCGGTCATATGTAGAGTATATAAATCCGTGTGAGAAAAGTGGGAGGGAGCAATATGTGACACAGGCTGAAGACTGTCTTATTTGTGTATGCATGATGTCATTGTCCTCCAGTTGCCCTGCATTGCATGCCGCTATCCCAACATCATTATTAATGATGAATACGCACTGGGTGACATATCCACAGGCTTCGCCGAAGAAAAGAAAAGCAACGGCAGCTCGTCCTGGAATCTTCAGGGAGATGAATGCGTCGCTCCGCTCCTAGAAGGCCTGGGAAAGCGGGGGACGCGTCCAGCGCGGAGCCGCGCGCTGCGTGGGGAGGAAGTACCCGGCCTCTCCTGCGAGCCTCAATGGAGATGTTCCGCCGACTGCTCATGGAGGAGCATTCATAACCAAAGAGTCTTTGTCCATCATTTATGGGAAAACTTAACGAGAGCCAATTTCACAGCAAAGCCTCGCCAGACGCACTTGTCGCCCCGGCCAACTTCTTCCGAGGTGCCGTCAAGCCTCGGCAGAAGGGTCCTACCCAGCTGTCAGCTGCAGAATGCCATCATATCGCGGCTTTATTACTGATGTCAGCCTCGCCGCTGGAAACGCCCCCCATTGATTACAGCCCGGATAATTGGATTGCGGCGATTCCTCAGGAATGCCGGGGAGGGATGCTGGGAGCCTTGGGGGATGAAGACGAAGGCGTGAGAGAGGGAGAGGATACAGGCTGGTGGGGGGTGAGGCAGGAGATGGAAGGAGGCCAGAAGGGGGGGGGGACAAGATGAGTGGAGAGGAACCCCTATAGCTTATAGGGCCTCCGATATTCCCCACACTGGACGCGTTTTGGGCTTCATGTGGTGAGAGATTGGGGCGTTGAGAAACAGTTAAACCTTTGAATAGGGCCCACTAAGCACCAATTCAACTGCAGTGCACTCAGTCCCTAATTATGCGAATGACAGTCACTGAAAAAAAAAAAAAAACTGTTAAAATAAACTGCAGTGCTTTCTTAATTCAAAGTTAAGGACAAGGCTCTTTGCAGCCATACTGAATGGGGGCTTGTCTGCATGCTACTGATTCTACTTTTTCCTGAAAGTTAAATGGAAAATTCTCATATTTGTAGTCTTTTGTTATCATTTTGAAGTATTTTGTGTGTTATGAATGTTGCATCTGTTAAACAAAATGTAAATCCCCCCTGTGGGTTAAAAATGATTAAACTGAATGAAACTGAATCCAGTTAGCGCAGGCTTTGTGTGTACTCTTAATCAAAGTTACTGCTACTTCAATGTGTATTAATAAACCAAATAATTTAGTTTAAGGGGGGCAATCAAGAGAGAAAAATATGAGAGCAAAACGCTCTGCCTGAATCCATTATAATCCTTTCACAAAATAAACACAAAATGTAATTGCTGAACAGAACAAGGATCAGGGAATTGCTCTGAACAATTACAATACGGTGTAATTCAGTGTGCATTCAAAACAAACTCAGAGCTTTTCATTGTCTGGTAGCTAATATCAGTGAAATTGTTACAAAATTGAAAAAAATAGTTAAGGGAAGCCCGTGCTCTGCTGTTTTGTATTCCAGAAAACAGCCTGGTGTCATAATTTCCATGTAGAGTTAGCAAACACTCTATTGCTGCCATGTACACTTCTTGGGCTGCTGGGATCAAGAGGAACAAGGAAAAATTCTGGAACTTACTATCGTGACTTTGCTGACACGGCTGAACTGATCCTATCTGTGCCATCAGCACTAATCAGCTGAATAATTCTCAATATAGAGAATAATATTTCAACCGAGGCATGATGGAATATTTCAATTCTGTTTTTTTTTTTTTTTTTTTTGCTACACCAAATATAAAAGTACTGTCAGAATGGCAAACCACAATGAGTTTTGTATCATGTTGCATACAGTACTGTTTAGAGCTGAGGCCATAAAGACAAAAGTCATCCAAAAGGTATTTCTATTTTCTAAGTAACAGGCACAACGGGACACCTATCAAGGGCTCATGCTAGATGACACAAACCTCTTTCTTGGAAATATACAGCATTTATTAAACAACATTATATGGTCAAGCTAGACCACTGCATGGTCGGACTGTACAAAGTCTTTCATTGAGTTTAATAGTCAACTATGCTTTGCCGTTTTACAAAGCTTAAAATTAATTTACATTTCTAATTCAGATATGCATGCTTAATGATAATATCAAGGTCAAGCATTGACAGTTTTTCAAAGGCCCTCTCCAGGGACCTTACCTAATTTTGCATGAAAGTGAGCTTTACTGAAAGTGGATTTCCAATGACTAATTTCATTACAATAAACATAAAGTAGCTGGGAATGGAAGTCAATATAAAAGGCTTTCCATTATACGGCCCCTGCTGAGGTACCTCCTAGAACACACTAACAAAGGCGAGAAGAGCCAGGATCACTTCACCTTGACACCGCTGCTAGGAAACCAAATTCTCCTTGCAGAATGCACTGGACGGACAAGGAAAGAGTGATCAATGGATAACGATATCAATAACACTGACAGCTTTCCTGGAGAGAAGAGTCCGTGTGCCCTGCCAAAGTCTGTTGACTCTTCACAGATTCAAATTCAGTCAGGAAACAGAGGTCACAGACATTTTGGGTAATTGCATCTGAAACATTCTGAAAAGTGCTTTGTTGGTTGGCCAGTTGAATAAATAAGGGAAATATAAGGCATAAATATTCATAAAAGGGAAACTTGTGGTGTCTTTCCAAAAAAATGAGCATACATTAAAGTGGAAACCTCTGTTCGACAGCTGGCCTCTGATCTTACTCACCTGCTATTTTTTTTGCATGTCAGCACTTAAAAAAACAGATTTCTGTAAATTTAATCTGGAAATAAATCATTGACGGACAGCCCCCCCCTTTTTCCTTTCGTATTTTAAGCATTGAAAATCGAACAAAACCGCAATGATACCTGTTGTTAAATCATTTATCTTTCACAGAGGTTTCTTCGTCCGCTGAAATATTTATACACAGCCGAATCTAGCCAAAAATGTCCATTCATTATCCAAATACCCTGTGAAAATTTTTCCTCAGTGAGCTGCAAAGTCTTGCAGTTAAGCTAATGCCCTTGGTCAGGTCAGTTTTTAATATGGACAGCTGTTGTGGACTTGGATTCAATCACAGTACTGTTCAGAGTGCCTGCGAGATTCCAGCTTCAGTAAGATACATGCTGAAACGTATTCATAATTCCTCCAGACTACTCGTACCTTACACTACTTACAATATCTACAGCACAATGCGATACAGCTCTGAAATGTCTATCCTACTGTAATCCATCCAGCTGCCAGCCATCTCCCACATTTAAACCCTCATTCTCCTTTGTGGTTGTGAGGGTCCAATTCCCTTTCCGCATCAGTATTTGCTTGCTGTTTATCATTGGAGGGCCAGTTTGGTCAGTCGCAGCCTTTCTTTCATTGTCGTTTCTACGTGAACTGATTGTGACTCTGAATGGGAATTCATGTTTCTGCAAGATAAGATCGGGACACAGGTGTGACAGTGGCTGAGGAGTGACGACACTCTGCTCCGCTGCACTCTCACACACACACACACCTTTATCCAATTACCAGCTCTCGCCAACGCTTTAATCAATTTCGCCCACGAACATCTCGATAGTCTACCTGTTCTGTAATTAATCTCATTAGCGGGAGAGATGGAGTGATAGACTGCAGAGCATGAATGCAAGGCGATGAGCGTCTGGAATGACCGCCATTCCTCACAAAACACGCAGGAGGTTGCGCCTCCGAGTCACATGGTGCGCCTCGTTGAAATTCCCGAGCAGCCGCTCCGCGTTCTGAAGCTGTCCTCAGCGGAAACCTATGGCGCGCACGCTCTCTCGTGGAAATGGATTCGTGTGCATCCTGTCAGCGCAATGTCGGAAATTAGATCTTAGACAAAAAAAAAAAAAAAAAATACGTTTGAATAAATTCTGGGCACAAGAGTTTCTGATGGGTAATTCCTTCAAAGAAAAAGCGTGTTGTCACAGTTTTGTGACATCAAAGGCTTCTGGGAATAACGCGGGTGCTGAGCATGCTAAGCTCCTGTGCATGTGTTAGAACTGCACTTCTGAGGTTAGCGGATAGCATTTCTCCCCAGGAGAATAATTTAACGTTCGGATCAGCGTTGATATGGACGGGGGGATTGGCTGGTGTCGCCTTGTAAACAGCTACAAAGTCTGTGCCAGCCTAATATTTGGTTGTAATTACTGTTGTAATTTTGTAGTTTCCTCCCCCTGCCCGCAAACAGCTTCTAGAGCAGAGGTGCAGCTGAAAAGGACAAAGCTGCCTCGGCAGGCCGCTTCTAGTGACAGCCCCTTCTGTACCGACTAGCAAAGAGTACAGTACAGTAAGGGAGCAAGCCTGGAGATCAGTAGCGTGCAAACAGGACCACATTTACAAATGGGGAATTTGGTGTCTGAGCTAGCGTTAGCATGCAAACAGGACCACATTTAAAAAAAGGTGGAATTTGGTGTCTGAGCTAGCGTTAGCATGCAAACAGGACCACATTTACAAATGGGGAATTTGGTGTCTGAGCTAGCGTTAGCATGCAAACAAGACCACATTTACAAATGGGGAATTTGGAATTTAGGCATTGACATATCTCCTTCTTTTTCTTCCCTTTTTTCTCTGATGACAATATGCTGCAGCTCCCGTTCTTCAGTTTAACGGTTGGCGTAAATGTTCAGCTCCCAAGCCAAACAAATTACATGTTAAATCGCAGTGGGGGCACAGTGATGAAGCTTTGCTCAACTCAACCGCTGCAGATTGTGTTTTTTAAACCCCACATCCAGGGGGCATGCTCAAATGAGGCATGCCAGGTTTAGCGGTACATTAATAGTCAGTCCAGGATTTACCCACTTTACACTGAACATTCAGGCTTTGTTCTCCTGCGGGACTCTCAAAGATCTAAATCTGTTCATAAGATGTATTTATGTCAGTCAAATCCTCAATATAAACCCTTCAGTACAATGTGTGACATCTGCATATATTTCATTCATTTGGAGAAGCATACTCCTTTTTTGATATTTCAGTGCAGCACAAACTTCAGATCTCATTTTGTACCCCCTGAAATATAATAAATAATCAAATACAATAACATGAAATCATTCATTTCATTCACCCGGTTGAGCTCTTGGAACATCATGAACAACAAGTTTTATATGAAGTCGTGTTTATGAATAGCTCAAGAAAAGGTAAGTGGAGGTGTTGAGTGGGAGAATATAATGGGGACCAGATCCAGGTGTTTGGCTCCTTGATGAATTGATGGAAGGCTCAAGAAATCTAGCACCTGTGCTTTGTGAGCCAAAAATATTGAACTAGAACTTGCTCCCTAAAAAAGAAACTCCCATAAAAACCTCGAAAAGTATGAAAGAAGATAATGTCTGCACATTGTGTAATCGTTCTTGCGTCTTGTCACGTATTTAAAATAATATTTTTTTGGAGCATTACACGGTGTGCAGACATTATCTGCTTTCATATGATTTATCTTCAATCCAGCACCTGCATAAAGATTTTTTTTTGGATGTGTGCACTTTTTAAACTTTTTTAAAGACCTCCAAAAGACCAGGACAGAGTGTACTAAGTCGGTGAGAAGAGAACAGCTCACATAATAACATGCCTATCAAGACAAAAAGAAGAGTGACACAAACATCACGTTTCCATTAGACTGCTCCCAATACAAATCTGAACACAATGTACCGGTCTGGAAGCAGCGGTCCTCAATGCACTGCATCTGGCCGAACCATGACGGGCAGAAATACTTCCTGCTTATTTTTATCCTCACTTGACAAGCTGTGGTGAACTTGTCTCATTTTTTGCTGATTTTTTTCAGGTATTTCATCTGCGGAAGGATGTTTGATTTTTCCTTCTATTTTTATTTTTTTTATATCAAGCACTTAATCTGAAATGCAATATGTGATTAATTAAACGATTCCAGCAATCTAGCACAAGGTTGAAATTCTATTTGGACTACCTAAAGACCTATTTTTCTGGAGAGATGGGAGCTGTTTTCATTATTTTAATAGCTAAATAAATATAAATTCAGCCATTCAAGACAAAGCCCACAAATTTTTCTGCTTCGGTTGCTTATTTCTATCTGGTACATCTGAGTCTCTTTTTTTATTCCTCTTTATGAATGTAATCTTTGCTATGATTCCACATTCAGTAAAAGGCAGACGTTACTCAGATTATCTGTGATATGTGGACATAAACAAATTTGGACATAAAGTCAGCATTTCATTAATACATATGGGACACACTTTTAATTCCCACGATGATGTAGGTCTAGCTGTTCTGGCAAATTACTTACAGTGAACTCTCAAACACTATAGGTAGTTGGACTATAATGATCCCCCCACTGAAAGACTGAGTCCGCTCTCAGCATGACTGATCCCCGTTGGTACCACACCCTCCGCACGCAAAGCCAAAGCAGGACGAACAGAAGCCCCAGGCTGGTATTAGACCTACCTTCTTGTACAGCTTGAAAAGGGTTGTTCCCGTCCACAAACTCCACAGAAATGGTGATCTTTTCCGTCTCAAGGATCTCATTGTTGAGGTTGAGGTCGGCCACCGCCATGCGGAACACCTCATCATCCTTTTTGGCAGATTCGTCAAAAATGGCCCCTGCAGAGAGACAGAGCAAAGCTCAGTTTTACCACCAGCAGATTACAGTGTCATGTTCAGTTTATTAAAAACTAACTTTAGACTGCTAAAAAGAATATTGCCAATCATATACCACAGCTGAATATATGTGGCATATGACCACTGCAGCAACACTGTTACCAATCCCATCAAATAAATGAAATCAAATCCATACTCTGGGAACATCATTGTATTATATTAAGGACTATTACTATGCAAGTGAATACCCAGGGCTTAGGCAACCATCTTTTCATCAAGTGATTTCAATCTTCAAATTGAGTGCCAATGAAGTGTTCATTATTGTAGTTATTTATTTGTTTCTCCTTCAATCTATGAAAGCCATTCTGATTCGAGCCTTTACGCTTTGACAACAAACCCATTGGAGGAAACAGCAAGTTCACAAGGATTTGCTCCTCGGAGGCTGGCAGGTTTAGTATAAAGCAGCGGTGGATAAGAGAGTGATGGAGTATCATGTAGTCAAAATCTAATTTCCCATTGCATTAGGCAGGTAGAGTAATGGATCTGACAAGGCTTCTCGCACATGCTATAACATGTGGCGCAATTGCTGAGTCTGATAAATAGCCAGTGCTCATAAGACACTGGCAACCTTCCTTTAGTAATTCATCCTACTCTAAAGAAAGCCCAACTTCAGTGTACGGTTTTCAATAAAGAAGTCGTATTGCATTGCACATTACAGTGTAAACGCTGACAATGGTTACATCCATTAAGTGACTACATAGCATGCAATATAAGCCATTGGAGACGAGTAAAAGTTGCTGAAAAGCATATGCAGGTTCAAGATAGCGAGAGTATTGATGGCCCGTATGGCTGTTTTGATTGAAAGCTGTGGACGCGTTTGCAGAAATTTCCGAGGACTTGCATGCATCCACTAATGTATAACAAATTATTTTTCTTTTAGCATTGAGTCATTCATCACCTACAAATGCTGCAAAATCATTGTCAAAAACAATAGGACTTTGAGTTACACGAGCAATAAACAGAATTCTGAGAGGAAAATAAAATAGTGCTCACTCTAGGGAAATTTAAAAGGTGAGAGGTGAACAGAGAGATTGGTAGGCGGTATAGGGACAGTGTTGTAACAGAGCACAATGGTGCGAAGCCAAAGTATGTACAGTAGTGTGGGGAGAAGCTGTAAGCTTAACGCTTTATGGGTGCTGTGTGGGTAAGGGAATAGCAAATTAGAGCCACCATTTTGACATGGAGCCAGCAGGGAGAGAAGGAGAATGGCTGGCAGAGGAGTGAGTGGGAAGGAAGGGGACCAGATGGCAGGAGGATTCAGACCTGAATGGGTTGGTGGGTGGTGGATACTCTGGCCATGAGGGACATACAGTGTTTACAGTACTGTCGGAACAGAGTAAAAAGCAGAATATAAGAAAAAAAACTGCATCGACATTTAGCCCTACACACTTTTCACCAACATGCTATTCTCCAAATATTTATATATGGGACATCTTAGGGTAGAATGAAGAAATCATATATTCCTAACTCATTTTATATTGGAGTAATTATCACGAAATGGCAAATTTGTCTTCTGTTTGCAGACAAATCAATGGAATAACTCATTCCAATCAGTGGGAAGAAAAAAAGTCCTTGGGACGATATTCTGTCCCATCTGGAGCTCCATGATGTATGCAATAATAAAAGCCATCGCTGCACTCTCACAAATGCTTTTAAGCAGCTACAGACACCCACACTAATGTAGAACTTAACAAATGCAGGCATAAGCATTTATCCATACATTCATTTAAATCTCAACTACGTGCAAGTAATATAATTATAATAAACTATATGTTATATCACATTTTAAAGGGATACCATGGCAATTTGGCAATTTACCCCTTTTGTCTACTTACCAAGAACAGAAAAATGCACTGAGACCAGTTATAATGTCTGTTCCTGCATTGCACTGGTCTGCATTTAGCATTAGTACATTAACTGAGAGTATGTGGGAGGTTCTAGCCTAGATCTATATTAGTGCATTTTCTCACAGGACCACACTGCTAACGTTAGGTCTGACTGCTGCATAGGAAGATTTCCTCACTTTTGATAAGAGCTAGCTTACAATCCCAGAATGTTCCCATTGACTAAGTTGAGTTCAGTGGATTGGTTCTAAAAATCTCTCCAGAGTGCATGAATTCATGAATTTCTTTTGCAAACAAGTTAGCTATCAGTTAGCTACACTGTAGGGCTTATCACAAACCAATGCTGCTAGAGACAAGAAGAATCAATGGTTGATAAGAGCGAGCAAGCAGGGAAATTTCAGAGCGCAATCCTTTGATTACTGTACAGACAGATACTGCTCATGGGATGCCAATCAAAAAAATTTGAAAACCAACTGTAACATCTCCTCTCAGTTAGCACCGACTGTCTGCAAAAAGTAGTTCACCAACGTCATCTTACAAGCCCTATTCTTATGTATAAGTCAGAAAGAGTTCACTCATCTTTTCTTTACTTTGTTCATTGAACAATAAGTTACATCAGTACCGATATATATAATGAGTCAACACGGCAAACAAAATGAACTCTAAGAATTTTTAAGGTTGACTTCAAGTGAGCTTGAATTTCTAACCTGTTAACAGATGTGGTGAGTTTAATATAACTGTTTTAATTCAGGTAACCATTATTGGGAATTAATAGTAGTTAAAGTAGTTTGACATAAATGTTGGTTTACAGTCTTTTGAAGTTTCTGCTGTCTGTACTAAAAGAATCAATCTTGACTGGAAACACAGTATTCAATGCAATTAGAATGAATTCATTAGATTCTAAATTTGTAAAGTTGTTTTATTTACTTCATTATTCTTTTTAGTAGCAAAGGTAGGAGTGTACAAAGGCCTGGAGAAGAATGTGGGTAAGAAATGGACAGCTATTTTTGGATGTTCAACATGAATAATGAGTGAATAAAGCCAAGTTCCACCACATTATAGGCCAAAGGTAAATGTATTCTTTAATGATTAATATGCATATGTTGTCAAGGGCTATACTCTCGGCTTCCCAGGAAAGACTAGAATGATATTTTCTAGGGAGAGGTTAATATACTGGATACGCTGCAGGGGGGAGACAATTTAAGCTCGGCTTCCCCTCCCCCCAATTTACAGAAGTTCACTGCACAGACTTAGAGGAAATAGTGAGCTCAGCAAAAAAACCAGGCACATTAAGATATAAAATGACCTTGAATGCACATGCCCTAAAAACCGGATGAGGTTGCAAATCACCCAATGCACGTGGTTGTTTGGATTTACATACTCAGTACAATAAAGTTGCATAAGTTTGCATCAACGGTGACAATTACATTTCCACACGACATAGTTCTCATTAACCTTTTAAACAAAGCATAGACCAAACTCCATGGTGCTCCACCAGACAATTGACTTAATTGCTGTGATCGTTCATATACGGAACTCAATATATCAAAGACAAAGGAATCGCTGATTAATTTTAGGCATATCACATCTCCGCTCCCTCCTGCTGTCATTGGGGGACAGAACATTTAATCTGTCAAAGAATACACGCAGAAAATATAAATGCTGTATAAACAAATAGACCCAGCAGTGTTTTCCCTGTGTACTTTTATAACTCGCTTAATGAGAACAAGCCGCTGCCTTATACTGACATTCAAGCGTTGCACACAGGCTTGTGTTCAAAGTAAATGATAGACTCTGGTAATAAAATGGTAGGAATCATGCTAGCTTGCCAATTTACCATATGCCAAGGTCAAGAGTAGGAAAGGACCATACCACATCATATTAACCCTTCTACTTGCCAACTTATCGAAGTGTAAAATAGGCAGAAATAACATGGTGCTAAAATTAATTCAATTGTGACAGTCTCTTTCCATGACAGCAGACTGAATATTTCATGCAAGCTGTTTGTGTTAGAGGCATCCATATTTTAATAGATGATGACTAACGGCAAGGGAATGAGCTAGTGTATAAATTACAACAGAATAATTAGCATCTTTCATTAAGGATTTACCTTAAGTTTACCCCATCTTCATTATTGGTATGCATTGGTACTTTGACAATATTGGTATTGCAGCACTGGGGGAGTCTATGATGAGACTGGAGGTTGGGGGTTGAAGCAATTCATTGCATTTATTAGCGTCAGTCTTGACCATAGGAGCGCCCACTGAAGCACTTGACATATATTGCTCCACATACAGGCCTCCTGATGAACAAAAACCCTTGGAACCCCCCTCCCCAACCTTCCCGCCCAAGGTCTACGTGACATATAACATAAAGGGGTGATGTGAACATGAAATCAACCAATAAGAAATTAAAGAGGAAAAACATGAAAGGAGGCACAACAAATACGGCAATAATAGTGGAATAACAGGAAACAACGACAACACAAAAGTAGCCAGCACTACAGTATTGTTACAATGTACATGCTATTTAAAACTGGTCCAAAACAAACATATGTAGATACACAGTACATACAATGCAGGAAAATAATTTCCCATGTTGCATTCATATTGTAAGCTGCCTATTGTTATACTATGTAAGCCTCCATTGCCATTTATTGTTTGCATGTTCGAAGACACATTTTATGGCACAATAAGGTTTTCCTCTACTTTCTTCTAAACTATATTCAAACAACCCGAAATGTCACTCTGATTCTGAATTTTCTACCTGGAACTGCAGGCAGTCCGGGTCACAGGTACTAATCTTTAAAATGACGTTCAGCTTCTAGGACCGACACAAATGAAGCACTTATTCCTGGAACTGTTTCTCTGAAGAAACACTGAATAAATTCTGCTGATCAACACATATTCTTCATTTGGGAGTTTATGGTGTGTGATGCGTTCTGGCGGTTCATATTGACCAATTTGGAATGACATTCAAGGTTTCAGGCCAAGGGTTCAAGCTAAGATCAGATATGTATAAATAGTACAGTTAGCAGATGTTTCAGTGAAAATAAAAACACAAAAAATACCATAGAGCAAGGAGGATGGCAGTGTAGTGTAGTAGTTAGAGAGCTGCAGCGTTTGCAATGGCACACATAATAGTGATTTACATACTAGTGTGTGTGTGTGTATATATAATAAAAACACACACAAACATACACACACACACACACACACACACACACACACACACACACACAGAAAACATGTCCACAGTGTAAGTTGCTCTAGACTGAAGCATCTGTTAAACGCATAAATCATAAATATACTGTAATTGTACACAAACACACTGCCACAATGCTGTCAACCAGAGATATTATAATTCTGAACACACAGAATGCTACAGCCCGCACCATAGCTAATATTCCATTAATCTATGATGTGAATGATATGTGAATTCAAAGAAACTATTAGTTTTTTTTTACATTATATCATTTTACATTCATCACTTTCATATTTCTTTGGATCCCAAAGGTCATCATGCTGAGCAAATCAACTGGTAAATTAATAATTCTGAAATTATATTATCTCAGTACAAATGAGTGTGCGAACAAGCTGTGTTGCACCCATTGATTTATCGTCTTCAAAATAATACCTTGCAACTGCAATTTAACAAGGAAATCTACAGAGTCTTTTCAGCGGAGTACTGTCTACTGTACTATGCTTTTACAGTACCTGTGTATTTTCTTATGAATGGGTCCAGTGACCAATAAAACCAAATACGTATGAAACTCCATTAGCATTAACACTAATTATCACAACATTGATTAAAATATAGCGATCAATGGTACATACCGATATTCAGTACAATTCTCACAGTGCCTGTCCTGACAACTTGCTCCTTGCTCTTCTGTACTGCAGAGGTGTGCACTACAACTACACAGCTTAGGCTTTAAAAGGGTGAGTACCTCAGTGTGTTGTTGTAAAATGATGTGTTGTATATGATTTGGGAAATCTGTTAAATATTTAAAAAGCGGTAATATCATAGAGGGAGACATGGTCTTCTAGTGAAATAGCCCAGAATAGACACTGCTCTCACTGCCCCAGGAAAACTGTCAGTGCTTTAACAAGACAAATCCCCCAGCAAACCAGCAGAAAGACATTCACTTTGTCTTGAAGCCCCTGCAAAAACATCATAATAGGTCTTTTATCTGGGGCTGGGATAGAGTTGCCATAGAAACAAAACTCAAGGTGGTGGCTTGAAAACCTACATAAAAGCCGTGAATCTCACCCTTGGCTTAGTATGAAACTACAGAGAGGAAATTCTTTTCTTTTTAATCTCTGATGTAGCCCTGTTTTGCTTTGTTTTTCAGTAACTAAAATAACCTAATGCCCAGGTGAAATATTAAATAAAATGGCTATCCAGAGATCAATGAGCATTACATTCCTAAGCTGTTTTTACCAAGTAATTATTCTAATTTCCATAAATGGCTTCCCTGTTATGCACTGCGGGTGAGGCTTGACGATGTGTTGGCCGTAATGGTCAACAATGCGGTGTAGCTGCTCCACTGCAAGGTTAACTCAGGTTAAGAACAGCAACTCCATCGTAAGAAAATGTCATTCCCACATTAACAGTTTCTAGCATTTTGTGAGTCCAAGACTATGAGAGAGTTTCAGCAGAGGAAATGGAATGTGCATGTGTGGGTGTTTATAAGAAAGCACGGGGGAGAGAGTGTGTGTGTGTGTCTTTGTGGAAGAGGAGAAAGAGACCTAGAGACAGGGAGAGAGTGCTTGTAGCTTGATTTTTAAGGGACTACAGGTTCAATGCTATCTGTGCAGACAATGCAAGAGCTTTGTTCCAAATTTGTGAGTGTAAATCTATATTGGACATCTGCAGCTGCGCAGACAGAGTAGCAATCAGTGTGACACAGCTGCACAGTCATGTGTGCGTGAGACAGGGGAAGCTTAAAACATGTTAATTGCTAAGCACAAACTGTCTTCCTGCACCAATAATCTGCAACCAACTCGGCTTGGCTGCCTAGGGAGTGACATGGTGCTTAGTCTCCCTGCTCCATTTTCTGCTCCTACTTCTGGATCAGATCAGGGAATGGGACCGAAGCTCCTGTCGCCGGAGGTTCTGGGTAAGAGCGCAGTCTTTGCTGGGTGTTCTGTATCAATGGCAGCAGGTTTTTCCTCTGGTTCACCGTGCACAGCGGCAGGTCCAGCCTCTGCAACATGCTACGTGGGGGCACGCTACTGATTAATGTCCGGCGGCTGTCCTCCAAGAAGACGCAGCGAAAGTAATGTCCTCTTCTCTCTTCGCCAATCCCTTCTTTTACCCCCGCCCACCCCCGCCTCGAAAGGCTTCCCCTCCGCCAAGTGGCCACGAATGTGAGCTCAGAGCCCAGGTCGTTCCCTGGTCCGCATCAGCTGCTGAGCGCACTCGGTCTGAAAGGCGGGCTGATTTACAGGCCAACTTATTTTAGCTCTAAACACCGCTGTGGCTCCTGCTCTTGGGCAATTGGATTGTGAGGGAAGGCAAATGTCGTGACATAAATCAGGAAGGGGAGTAATGGCATTGAGTCCGGCTTTATGTGGCCCTGCCAAGGGCACTAGGGCCTAAACACGCAGAACACGCTGCGTCCAGCTTGCAGCTACACGCCAGCTGCATTATGCACCGCAGACCATGCGTCAGGTTTTTGGACCTGGGATGAAATAACGAGCCAGATTTCTGGATCCTCCCTTCAAATAAAGCGTATTAATGTCAACAAATTCTGCAATTCGGCGTTTTCCATTGACTTCCCAGCTTGTCGCCTGCGCAGCTGTGCGACATAGAAGTGCTAAATAAAAAAAATAAAAGATGTGGAAAAAAAAATTTACAAGGGAAGGGTGGACTTAGCCAGAACTGCACTCCGCAAGCTAACATTAGCCTGACGAATGCAGAACACGCTGGAATTGAGCCACGAGCAAACTATTTGACCTAACGTCACTTATGAGTTTGAGCACTGGCGTGGAACTCTCCCCTGATTGGATGACCTTTTGCAGTGTCCTGCAATAGGCAAACCCTTCTGAAATGGACTGATTTTTGTTCAGTGGCCAGGTTTGCACCTTTCAAAATCGACTGGTTCTTGGTCAGCAGCCAGGTCAGCCATTCCGCACAAAATTGGTGCATATATTCTAAGTTAAGGCATATTTTATATAACATAACTTCTGTCACAAGGAAGACATACCACTTAATACACTTTACTGTGTTCAGAGATGACTAGAAAATGACCCCATTTTGCAAACTTTTTGGCACAGTTTAAACATAAGGTCATTGTGATAGCTTGATTTTATAGTACATCTGTAAAAGTCTGTATTTCTTTACTGAAGTGCAATTTCTCTTCTTTTACAGAGATTACAGATATAAACCAGAACACCCAAAAAAACTGTTTTCCTTCCTGGGAAGCACACCTAATCTCTCCGGTTTTATCGTTGAGATATCTGTCTCTAAGTGTCAGCTAAATAGTATTTTAAAGGAACAACCTTGGTGTCGGGGTGCTTTTCCTTTAAGCCAGACAAAAGTGCCCTGTTGTGGGTTTCCATTACGTCTGGATGACGTGAATGGCCAGATGTTTCCTCCCATCGAGAGCAGGGTTTTGTGCTTTGTGCATATGCACTTGTATTTACCCCACGCTAACACTGCTTATGCAAATCATATTCATAGTATTAATACTATAATTGAATTGTACATGTTAATTGAGGAGTGTTTATTGTCACGTATACATAAGCAGTCCCTGTTTGTTCTGTGGCTCGATTATTTGCATGTCTTGATGAAGGAAAGAAAGCTGACTCATATTGAAAACATTGAAAAAACAGACCAAGAAAACACTTGGTTCTGGTGTTGGGAATACACAATAAATTCATAAGAAATTTTTAATTTTGGGGTTTTTATGTCCGTTTACTTTACAGTGTTGGAGGTATAACAAATATAATTAGTGTTTCTACATCTCAATATTTTTTGATGAAAATGACAATAAGATGACAAGCATTGAATTGAAATCTCTTACATAGACATTCTGGGTGCTTGTTTAGTGAGAACAATTGTGCAAACACACCTGGGAGATAGTGATATTGCTACTGGAACATCCCTTGCCTCCTCCAAACTCAGTAGTTTTACAGGCTACAGTAAAAGTGTTTGAAGCAACATGGGTACGCAGTGCGATAGGGGGTGAAGAAAAACATTTGGAGCTGCGCAGTTTTTATATAGGTTCATTCATTTGCTGCTATGTGAGCTATTTCCAATTTTAGTAGTGTTATTAATGTACCCATATAAGAATTGAACAAAATTAGCAAATTCCCCATCACACATGAATTATAAGAGGATGTTGTGTATTTCAGTTCAATATGAGGCAAACTGTTCAATCAACACCTGTTTAAAATGTGACCTTCACCCAATTAAGCATTGCACTTGTAAGAAGTGGTTATTCAAAGCATTTGAATGAGACTGACTCTATGCCTGTCAACTTATTCAACATATGCCTTCGTTTAACAAATATTCATATATCCCTCAACATAAGAATGGGTTGTGAGAAATGAACCAAAATTTTGGCAGCCAAATTTTATCTGTTATTGATTTTGACAGGGATTCATTTTAGGCAGCAAAAATATTAGCCAAGGTAAGGGGAAAACTGAAGAATCAATTTTAGCATCACCATACCATCTTTTTCAGCCTCATTATAGCGCGCTAAAATAAGCCAAGTTGACGAGTTGATACTGGACAGCGCCATGGTGCTGAAACTGAGCATGCATTCTGTCCATATTTGCCTCCACATACCATTTATGGCAGCATGTGTGACATCATTCCAGGGCTCACAAACATTATCAACAGCCTTCTTTACTTGGTATGCCTTCTCAAATTCACTAAGTACTAGTCTATGGTCAATGTTTGTCACGTAAATGAGACTCATAATGGTCAGTAAAACACTATACACACGAAACACATATTCTGAGCCTGTCTCTCCCTCCTTTGATTTTCAAGAGGTAGAATGTGCATGGGTCAGGGATCACATCCTGAGCGAAAGTAAAACCAGTCCACAAAGCTACAGTGCTTTTGATCAATCCCTTAGGCAGTATTAATATTGTGTTTTTTACACCGTACAACAGGAGCAGCTGATTCTCCAGCATTTGGACTATAACTGGTATCAGTACTTAAATGAGAAGCGGCATGAATTGGCAGAACAAACAATATTCTACATCTAGACAGTGAAAAAATGGCTACAGCTGACATTAGAGTCAGGTATGGAAGAAATTTGGCTAGACATGTCAAAGTTGATGAAGACAGCGCTGGCTATGTTATTTGCATTGATTTTGAGGTGCTGAATACTCAATATTGTAGCCTTGATTTATTATAGCTATTTTCTGTTTTTTTATTTATTTTTTTTATGTCTGTCAGCAAAGAAGATTAACACTCTTCCCCTTGGATCTGTTGTTCAATGTTAATGTACAATGTAACAGGATGCAATGCTTGTTTTTGGAGAGATAAAAAAACCTTTGAATTTGAAATTCATTAATAAATGTCTCTGTGAGTGATGAGTGTAGTGTGACACTTTTTCAAATGTAACCCACACCCAAGCCAAATCTGCAATAGGTTGTGTGGGTACAGGTTCAGCTCTTGACAGCTGCAGGTAAAAAAGAAAACAAAGCTGAACCGAACATCAATAGCAGGTGGACATAATCTGCAAGAGGAGGTTTATTTGAGGTAGCTTAAATGTGTAAGTATATCAGACAGAGACTCCTGACAAAGCCTTTTATAATTTGATGCTTGCTCTATACTGTTTCATGATGAAACTAGCAGGTCACAGGGCTATTGCACTAATGCACTGATTTTAAGGGGCTAAAAGGTGTCTGATCGAATTGGCCATGATGAAAGCAATGTTGAACAACCCACAGATCATTTATTCATCCTAAACCCATTTACAACTGAACGATGGATGAGCTGCCTTGTCTTCTCGCAGAATTGTGAGGGAGGAATTCGGTCAGCAGGGACGTCTGCGTCTCACTGCTCACTTGTGACCTCTGCTGGTCAATCAGGCACATGTCAACTGTTGAGAAACAGTGGCCGATATGACATATTTTGGAGGAGAACGTTTTCCTCACCTGCACCAACCAAGATGGACAGCAAACATTGCAGCAATATGTAAGGCTTATGACTGGGCATTCCATGTTTGGTGCAAAAGCATGTGCTTGTCATGAATTACCACTAAATTCTTGACAATATTCCTTGACAACAAAAACAGGCCTCTGTATGCTTCTTTGTGATAGAGTGCTGTAGAGTCCTGTTTGATTCCATGTCAGCTCAACCGTACCATCCAAGCCAAGGGATTCCAGTTCGAGGTATATTCTATCACCTGCAGATTCCAGATGCTAATCCATGGCTTTACATCGAATTCAGAAAAATCACCTCCCCCCAGTCCAAACCTTAATCCCATAAGACTTAACCCGACAGACTATGCCCATGCTACGACCAGCACCTATTTCATACCGGAGAAGAGCCACCCTCTAACCCCTCCTTCCGTGTAAGCTCCGGGCTCTTGCGATTCCTAGATTCACTCAGAGAACAGCATCTGCCTGGGAGGAGACTCGGGGAGAGCCAACCAAATCCAATCTCACCGACTATAATGACAGAGAATCAACAGGAACGCTGCAGATATTTTTACCGCGAGTGTCGAAAGGAGCTGCCATGGAAGCCTTGTCTCTATTTCTGCTCTATCCTTTAACATAGTGATTAGAGCTTGGTTAATTAGCATCTGTCTCTACACAAAAACCATTTAGGATTAATGATGCATTGTACTGAATGGAACAATTTAACTAACGAATAAGACGACACGGAGAAAGAAGCTTTCCCATCCGCGGTGCCATCCGCTGGGGAGTAGAGCCAGTTTTGATAGATGCAGTCTCATAACGGACTCCTCAGTGCTGTAATTTCAAAACACTGGTGGGATTTAAAGGTTAGTGGTTAAGAAAAGATGCTTCTGTTCAGCTGCCCACAAAGATTTAGAATTTAGAGAGAAAGAAATCTGGCTCATGCTAAGGTAGCGCCCAGTGGTCGCAGTTTTAGGTTTGGTACAGAGCCAGCATCGGGCTTCTGTGATCGCACCGCAGGGTGATAACGGTGATGCCGTGGATGATAATAAAGGGAAATTAAAGTGGCTCTGAGGGATGACGGGAGAAAATGAAGGTTCTTTGGGGTGAGCATGAAGGTATAACGGAGGACAGAGGTGACGCGGGATGATCGTGAGAGGGAATCAAGGTGGCGCAGGGTGATGATGAAAGAGAATGAAAGAGAATTAAGGTGACGCAGGGTGATTGTGGAGAATAAAAGTAGCCCAGACTGATTATGAAGAAGAATCAGTGTAATACTGATTGACAATCTGGAAGAAGAAATAGTTTGAGATGATCACAACAACGGTGGTGATGATGATGATGACGATGGTGATGGTGATGGTGATGATGATGATGATGATGATGGAATCTCTTGGGGATGCAATGTGTTGAAACACGATGATGACGAGGTCCCACGGCGTCCCGGCCTGATGATGAAAGAGGCGGCTAATGGCGCAGGATGATGATGATGAATTAGTTGGCTCTTCTGTAGCCCCCTGAGTCTCGCCCCCAGATTTACAGCCTGGGCGCATCTCTCAGAAGGACGTGCACAGTGACACCTCCGAGACAAGGGGGATTAATGAGCTCTGCAGCCCACACAACGCAGTAATGGTCTGATATAATATGTGATATAAAAACAGCAACACGAGGAAGTGTTTATCACATTGGCAGCGCCGGCCACGCACTGTCACCCATTAATAACTCTCAATCTTGTTGCGTGGTGCAACCTCCCATCATCGCAGAGCAGTCAAACATGGACCCCTGTGCAGTATCTCCCTGGCGCAACCAACAAGGGCAGCAAGTGCACACCCATCTCCACACCAGCCAATCACAGGCTCTGTTTACAGTCCCAGATATGTAGTAACCAATTAGGATTTACAAACAGACCACCTTAGATCACTCACACTCTGATTTACTGACAGCAGTTAAATTGTACAAAATGGTCTCAGTTTCAAAGGGCTTGCTGTGACATACTAAATTGAAAAATATCGGCAAATGCCTGGAGTATTTTGTGTGTCTGTGTGTGCAGTGCAAAATTGACACCAAGGTGTAATATATGCCTTTGCGAATTTCTTGACAAATCCCCCAAGGCACCATTTCCTACAGAAGAGAAACACACCTCATTTCTCTTTCCCCCTGGCTCAAATGCACTTTCATTATTACAATGTTAATTAATTTCCTTCATCATTAATGCATTGGGCTGCCACCTTCCTAGCTTTCAGAACCAATCTAAATCTAACACCGCGTCCTTCACCTTTTCTCCATGGACGCCTTTCTCTTGACATTTAATCAAACCGGGCTTAAATGATGCTGCTAGATCCCTCCGATGGACGGGCAGAGGAGGGCGCATGCCCCATTAGAGTGGGCCCTTTGACATCATTAAGAGGCAGACACGGCAAGGTGAGTCACGCCACCCACTGCGCTGGAGATCCGGAGGTGTTAGTTATTTTCACCTCCCCTCTGGGGCCGGGTGCTTTTTCCCGTGCCTCCCTGTCTTCCTGAATCTCCCCCAGTCTTTTCCACACCGTTCTCACTTTCCGCCTTCCTGTCCAGCCGGCGGGCAGCGAGCGATCGTCAAGCCAGGCTCCCCGACGTCATCCGGCGAACGTCCGTCGCAAAGGATTGAATCTACGCTTCGTTTCGGTGGACAAAACGCCTGCTAGTTACCATTTTTGTTTTTTTTGAGGTGGGGGTTGGAGGTGTTCCGTGAGAAAAATGTCCTGTTTTGCCCCTGCCCATTGTCACAACAATGATCAGCAGGTATAAAAACCCTGTGGATCCTCTTACTCCTCCTGCACTCTCCCACTGATACAAGCCTCTGCTGTGTTCTCTGACCTGCCATCGGCCTCCCAAGAATTCTCTGATTACACACGTCCCAATTTCAAATTTGAAAAAAAAATAATAATAATAATTTTGTGTCAAGCTGATCAAATTAGAAATCCATAAATTAGGAGGGCCTGATTAATGTTTACATTTGCATATCCACTAACGCCCTTTTCAGGTTGGGTATGGAGTGAGAGGGATTAATGACTCTGGATGTGCCAATAGTCACATATTTACTCCTTGTTTTCACCCTGCAGGGAAATTAGAGATGAACATTATGCTGCTTGACATTAATGTAATTTAGACAGCATGGTGTCATGCATGGAGTCGCAGTTCAGCCTTTGCCTCCTTGTCAAAGAGGATGAGATGATTAAAGAGGGCAATCGTTCTGTGTGCCGGCCAATCATCAGCAAGAGGTTCGGCTGGGCGACCAACAGCTGAGCAAAGATCTACTGCACACTTCACTGCACTGAAACCATTGTATGAAAAAATCTTTGGTAAAAAAAATCTCAGCATGGAGCATGGAGTGGGTGAACTCAGTCCTCAAGGGTCATTGTGTATCCAGGCCATTACTTTGGCTCAATGCATTCAACCTGCTGCATGCACTAATACTGATTCACTGGCAGATTAGGCACTGGTAAAACAGCTAAAGGGAGCAGTCTTTCCTCACCATGAATTCATTGAGATGTTTGGGTAAAATTCCAGATCACACAATGACCAGGCTAATTGATTAATAAAAAGCAGGAGTCGGTATGAAGTCCAGAAAGCTCCTCAGCCTCCTCCTGACCCCTAATCTACACCAACATAGTGACTGGGACTGTCTTAGACAGTCTGCTGATCCCACTGAATCATAGTCCTGTTCCCATCAACTGCTGATCCAAGTTTACCTTATCTCAACCTTATTCTGACCTCAACCATTATGCAAAAAATATTAAGAGCAATCTATGATCAGTCACTTGACTACAACTTTTGGGTAGACGGTGGGCTGGTTCAGTCAGATCCCCCTTTTCAAGCACCTGCCACAGTCTCTACCCTGTGAGATAGTTCATTTAATTATAGGAACATGTTCCTCAAGGACCGTATGCTTGACAACCCGTTATTTGGAGCTGATTGTTCACAAGCGATTTGACCTTCGTGAGACAGGAGACTGTGTGTGTTGAGGAGCCAGAAAGCTAAAGAATACATGGAAGAGTAACCCCCACTGTCTGACTGTTCGTTTAAAACATGGAGTCAGCAAAATGTACTAAGCCTGTTGTTTTATTCATCAGAGCAGCAAAGTGGGTGACCGGGAGGATGGGGTGCTGACGGCCTGAATAATACAACAAGCGCTTTCCCCTCTCTGCTCCTCCTGAGCGAACCTCGCTCTGTACTTACCATTCTAACGGCCTGGAGTCAGCCACCCCAGGCCATTCTTATTGGCGAGGGTCATCCTGAAGGAGACCTCCATATCTTCACTCCCCACAACCTTCCAAAAAGTATCACGTAGCCGCTGAGGAATACCTGACACAAGCATCTTTACCGCCAGCATAGCTCTCGTTTTGGACCACTGCAGTCACCCATCCATTCCAAACAACCTAGGGCACTTCTCCACGGGGTACCCCATTAAAACAGTCCAAAGGCATGGCCCTTACTAGAATCATACAGGACACAAACTCACTACTCTTTATTCTCATACGAGCATAATTCTCAAATCACAGGCTGGAATCTAAAAATAGCAAGACAGGCACATATAAAATGGGATCCACTGAATGGAAAGGGAGTGTAATCTACATTTTTTCTGTTCAGTGATTTATGGGACAGAGATGATGATTCACATTGGCTTTTGTGGATCACGCTGCATTAAAATAAACGGATCAGGGTTCCTGTTTCAGATTGCATATTTCACGAGCAATCATCACATATTAGCTGGTAAATTGCATTTGAAATTCCAATCTGTGTTCGCAATCTGTTTGGCTTTCCCAATTTTACTTTGATTTTCTTATTTGGCCTTAATATATTCCGTGACCTACATATTTTAGCAGAAAATTAAATAAGATTTGCTCTGGAAAATGAAGAGCTCGACACCCGTCTTTACGTTTAATAGGAGAAAGTGGCAAAGAGTGCGATCTTGCAGTTTAAGTGGTACTTTTGGACACACTTTGACGCATGTAGGCATCGCATCCTTTGTCTCTAATCTGCTGATTCACGGCTGTTTCCACTCCACCAACAAACCCACACCCACCCCCCACAGCGATGTGAGGACGCTCCCTCTGGCACAGGTGACCCCCTCGCATTCTCTTGAGACGCCTCCTTTACCCTCCCCAAAACCACCGGGCGTGCATGACTGCGCTTCAAATGCAGGGCAGAAAGGGACAGGCACAACTGTGCCATTCTTTAAACGGTGTCTACTGCTCTTTCTTCCTCCTTTCAGCTGGCTTTGCCAGCACCGCAGAAAGTGTTTATTGGCTTTAATTTCTCATGCTTGGAGAACGTTTTCCTGTAACAAATCGAGAAGCATATCTGGTCCATGCTTTTGGCAGCGCAAAACGAAGGCATGCTAATTACTAAGGCCACAGCTAATTACCAGGTATTAGGAATGTTGAACTGGTAAAATCGCACGTTACATTAATGGACATCTTGGACACACTGCGATGCTCTGGCTGACAAGTGAGTTTTTCTGGACTCATTTTCACTCAATTTCCTCCGTCTCTTTTTTCCCTGCTGTCTTTCTCCTCACAGAAGCCTAGGTAAATCGTCTCAATCTTCCCAAATGGCCTTTCCAAGAACACTTTGACCCATTAAAGCCATGGCGCATCTCTCTCGTTCTCTCTGCCTCTCTTTCACTATCCCTCTCTCCATGTGAGAATGGCTTAAGACCATTAAGACCTTAAGATGATTTTGCTTTGTGACTGTTTATCTGCTTGACTTATTTTGAACCCCTTTCTCTTTTCCCAGCTGTCATGATGGATGGGGCAGCTAGTTGTCACCGGATCTCTTCCATGCTCCCATCTGTTGAGCTCTTCTTCTCTAGTAGGTCTCTACTCAAGCACAAGGACAATCCAAGGCCTGAAACCTGTAGCCCATCTCTCCCCCATGGCCCCTTTATATGGGAAATCACACATTGATTTTCAAAACATAATATTGCTCACAGAAAGATAAATAGAATAATAGATTAATAGAGAAAGATTTTGTTTATGCAATTTCATCCAGTGGTGGGACTGTTTGGCATGCATCCGAAATCGTAAAGTATCTGCCTATTTTTTTCGAAAACAAATGTCTTTGTAATGGAGGTGTTTACAGCACAATTTCCTCTACTCTACTGTACAGAGGCCCCTGAAGCTCAGCAGTTTAAACACCCAAATCTATAATGTGCAGTGGGTCATAAATCCAGTCTCATATGTTTATTTTAAACTGAATAACCAAGGTGGGATGTACAGTACACCTATTAGCCTTATTACCATTCATGCACATGGGCTTTGAAGGTACAGTATGCCCAACTCAGATAGTATACTATAATTTCCACTAAACCACTCCTGTGTGTCACTCATTCTATGATTGTACTGTAGCACGGACTGAAACTCTGTCCAAAGAGATGTCAATACATCTTCTCTCTTCCCGGAGGACCTCTGAGGTTCAGCTGGGAGCCTTTGTAATGCAGAACATGGTGCCGATAACAGAAAACACTACAATATGTTCCATTGTTTATGTTTTTGCCCTTTCTACGGAACACTTTAAAAAATGCACACGTGTTTTGTTTTCTTTTGATTTAGCACACGCACCCTTGGAGTAATAAAAAAACATCAGAGTGCATTTTCTGATTGCAAAATTAACAGGGTGAGGCTTTTGTAAATACAGATGGAGAAGGCCTTCTGTGTCATCTCGAGCGGTGACATTTTCAAACAATGTATGCCTTTGTGCTCCTCAATGGACACAACGCGGGACAGGAGCGCTCTGAAGAGGCTGCTGTTGTCTAAACGCAATTTACTGTGCAAAAGCTGCATACTGGATAGCCTAATGGGCCATCTGGTTGAACCAATTGCTTTTCTGGGAAACACAAACCACCTTGAAAGGACCGAATTCATTAATTTACCTGCTGCAAAAACAAAAGCCAAGCAGAGTCTCAAAAATAAGACAAATCAAATCCTATAAAATTGTTCTGCCTCCCTTCGTCGGATGCTGAATTTAGATCTAAAATATCTTATTGATCTTGCATTGATTTTTCCAAACAGGGATCACAAAATCCGTTTTACCTTGAATAGCTGGGATGAACACAGGTAAAAACACGGCTTGAATACTGGCTCTGATGACAAGACCTCTGATGGATGGACCGAGCGACAAGCCTAAAAACCTGTGCAGCTAAGCAGAGGTAGCAAATCATGTTTTTGGTGTTTCTTAAAAGGTGATCTGGCATTTCAACACATATTCAGAGGTAATATACGTATTTCAATACTACACATATGCCTTAATAAAAAGTATATTTTGGTGTCTCACAATTGTCACATATTTCAGGTGATCAGTATGTGCAGAAACTGGTTGCATCAGCCCTGGTATTTCTTCTATCTGGACATAGTCTGAACACACTGAAAACCAAATGCACAATCTTGGCGCACTCCAACGACTTCAAAAAGTGATGTGAACGCAGTGAACACCGAACCCTGGTGACTCTTACCACATTCAGAGGCATTACTTTACACCTTTAAAAGGTGACATGGGGACGATGGGCACTAATTGCATTGCCTTGGTGTTTCCTAACACTGCTGAAGGTGATCTGAGCACACTGAGCGCAAAGTACTGGCGGTATTTCCGTACCGCGCAGTCACGTCCAAGGAGATAAATAAATGAGGCTAAATGAAAGTCTGATCCCTCAGAGAGCTCCATCCCTCACATTTCCAGCACTGCATTGT
Organism: Albula goreensis; assembly: GCA_022829145.1. Taxonomy (NCBI): domain Eukaryota; kingdom Metazoa; phylum Chordata; class Actinopteri; order Albuliformes; family Albulidae; genus Albula; species Albula goreensis. Next base: position 8,753,436 of record CM040744.1, read on the forward strand.
GGGTAATCACATCTGGTATTTAAAACAGGATGGAGGATAAAAGGAAGACTTGAGTTTTGTGCTCTAAAGAGCCAGAGAGCCGGTGCATGTTTCAGTTCAATGCTGAAGGGAACGGCTGTCAGAGGGATGAATAAGGTGCTCTCTCTCCATCTCTCTCTCCCTCTTTCTCCTGCTCTCTCTCCTAATGACAACCCCGATGGAATTCAGTTAAATATCTCACCTCGGAATTGTGTTAGTTTACTGTCTTTTATCCCCACTTGTGTCAAGACAGATGGATTTATACACCTGAGGGATACTTTATGATTCAGGATGAAAAACTATATCAACCACTTTCTCTCATTTTCCTCTCTCTCCCTCTCTCTTTGCTTTCATACACACTTTCTCTCATTTTCCTCTCTCTCCCTCTCTCTTTGCTTTCATACACACTTTCTCTGTATTGCTCTCTTACTTCAAAGTTAAGTTCAAGGCTGGGTTTATTGACAAAGCGATAAGAACACTTTTAAACTAAAGAAAAATGCCAGAGAAGTGTTGCATAATTTATCTAGATAAATTAAATGTTCATATAATCACATATTCATAGATATCCTTGATGAAAACACTTCAGCATAAATTATTTTCGATATCATAAAACAGCTATCTGCCTTTCAATGTTGCATAAAGAAGTGGAGCAATGAATAAGGTGCTCTCTCATTGTCACTCTCACTCTCAGTGAAATTCAAAACTCACTCCGCAGGTTAAGCTGGTTTACCGATGAACCTGAAACAGTGACATTTAGAGAACTGCATGTGTAAACTGCTGGCCCCAAATCCCCTTTACTTCCCTTAGATTTGCACAGGATTTGGCTCAAAAAAGCTCTCAGACTGTGCTCAGTCACCTGCTTTGCTTCAGAGAGAAACCTTGGCAACAGAACGTTTATTTTTCTTCTCTCAGTACAGTAAAATGCAAAGAAAGGAAGATATTTTGCAAGAAGGGAATGTGATAAAAGGAAATCTACAGTAGCCACATTGCAACATAAATCCTAAATTTATAAAAGAAGATCTGAACAGTTACAAAAGAAGAAGGAGGGACTGGAGAAAGGCTAAATACAAAATATGAAACATAAAATACAGATCATTATGAAAAAAGGAAAACGGCTGTGTTGCAAACAGGAAAAAAATGACATTGTACCATAGAAAGATCCAGAATGGAAATGCATTATATTTAGGACAGGAAAGCAGAGTGAGGTGCAGAAGAAAGGTTATGAGATGAAATCCCAGTTGCTGAAATAAAAAAAAACCTACAGAGTCTACGTGTAAGACAGGAGACTAGTTACCATGGTATCTGTGAATTACCTGCTTACCTATACTACACTGGAAACAAATCCCACCTTGCCCAGGCTCAGAATAACCATTCTCCCATCGATACTGCTTTTACGTGCAGTCATATCACAAATAAACAAGTGTAAACTCAGTGATCAGACAGCAATCTCGGTCCCTGTAAACATTACACTTATCCACGATGTGTTTTGTTTGGGAAAGTAATACCGGGAGAGTATGTTATTCTAAACGACATCACCAAAACTCATTTCAGAGGGAAAGACCTTCCCTCTGTCAACAGCAAAGTTTTTTTTTTCCTGCAGAAGGGGTGAAGGAAGAAGAAACGTGGGAAAATGTGAATCTGCGCAGTCCGAAGGGCCGTTTTCCGTGTACTGACGCGTCACGGCTCAGACCGAGCAGCCCAGCAGCTCAAACTTTTGGGGGGGATTCTCTAGTGTTGTAACCCACTTGTTAAAAGTTAATGATTTAAAGAAGCCAATTCATTTTATCCCGTTGCACCACAGAGAGTGTGACCCAGTTAGGAAATTTAAATAGGGATTTGATTTGAAGGGGCATATTAATTGGAACAGATGCCTTCTCAATTATTAACATCTCTCACAGCATGGTTGCTTGAGCTAAATTTACACTTCATGTCTGTGCTCCCCCGGCCTGTTCTAGCCAATGCCTTAATCACGGTCCTGAGAAAGCACAACCGCGGAGCTGGTGGTTCTATCACTAAAAACCTTGTTGGCAGACCCTTGCACACTCAGTCCATAGGAAAGTGATCTTCTCCAGTTAGGGTCTGCATCTGACATCTCCAAGTGGCCTCTGCCCTCTTGACTTTAATGAAAATAATGGGAACAAAGGCTACAGATTGGATTTGGACGCAAGTAACTATACATCACTGCGGCCATTTAATAAGGGTTTCCATAGGCGGAGAGACACCGCTAACGGCTGGCTCCGTGCTCTAATGAGCAACTTGGCCAAACACTGTGTTGTTGGACTGTGATGTACGGCACAATGCGAGCGCACAGCATCTTTATGAGAGTCAACAGATTTGTTCTGCTCATTACAAGACTGTGTAACAAGCGGTTATCGTGCCTATGGAAGCCCTTATTAAAAGCCTAAATTATAGGGTTTCTCTGCTTGTTTCATTATGATTAACGGTTGGATCCTCGGTCCATGTCCATGTCCCTACATTTTGTTTTCCTGATGTGGCTGTAATGACCATCAGCTCGGGAGATACAGGTAGTCATATGTGACATTTTTGAAGTTCACATTTCCTCTGACTGCTGCTTAAGGCACATTGCAGAACTCAGGCCAAAGACAGTAGAGATAAATACCATACTATTTCAGATGAGTCTTCAGAACTGAGGAACACTACTAAAAATCTCACATGTACTAAGCTAATGTGTAAATACATATTTCAATTTTATCTAATATTGATAAAATACTCAATTTAACTGACTGGGTGTTTGTGGGTTTTTTTAACCTTTAGAGACAAAAGGTAGTGTAGTTGCTTTCACATCTTTTTCAATAAATATTTATTTCTAGTAGAATGGTGATGACAGTATTGTTCCCATAGGATTTGTCACAGTTTTGTTCATTGACAGTATTTTTGTGTTTAATTAGTTGTACCAAATCATAGTTGAGTTGCAAAACACTGAGCAGCACTGCACTGAACAGATTTGACAGGTATCATTTCTCATAATAAATCACAACTCCTGCTTTCACTTTCCACTGAATCACCACTGAGCCAAAGTTTCATGTGCCCAGGAGAAATGACATCATATTCAACAGTCACCAAAATGTATTCAGAAAATATTGCATCACATTATAGGCATATAGTAGACGCTCATATCCAGAGCGACTTACAACACAAAGTGCATTTTTTTAAGGGAGTTAAAGTGCTTGGGGGGTCAAACTCTCAAACATAAGCAGCTTTAAAATTACATGACCAAAAATATCCCCTTAAAACATGCATACTAAATATGCATGCAAATATGTATCCATGACACAGACATGGCCCTTAAACTTTGCATTGGTTTTTATAAAGAAAAATTACATTTTCCTGAATATTCTGTTTGAAATTTGTTTTTTGAAAACAAGATCATGCATTTTACAACAGGCTCCTTTGCAAGCTTATGTGTCAAGGTAAATGCACAAGCCAGTCATTTTAAAGCATTGAAAAATTATGCTAATTCAAAAGCATTTCAGCCTCCATTGTGCAGAATGAGCATTCATCAGCTCGTATCTTTTTAGGCCAGTTATCTTAATCAAAATGCTGCAAGAACTAATAACCTTCAGCAGATAACAACAAGAGATTCATTAGTGATGTGAGCAATACTCACATTTAGACCATACACATCCAAGGGAACAAGATCAGATTTAATTTGTGAGCACTTCATTATTATATATTTATTGTTTGCATTTTGGCTAACCCTCTTTGCATAGCACATCATAGGACATTGCTCCTCACGCCCTGCTGCCTTTAAAACCCTCTTAATAGTTGTTTATTGGGTCGATGTGCTGCTTAACAGAACTCAGTTCAAGTTATGGTTCCATGAACATACATAATGTCTGCAGCGGTTACTGCCTGATTGATTTCATCATTGAAGAGCGCATGGAATCCACACTGTGTCAGATGCATATCTAGCACATTATCATAGCTCCTTACACTGAAGACTGAATGAAAGAAGTGGGAGACAGCGACCTACATCTGTAACACATTATGTTTTGCATTATTGATATTAGTTCAGACAAATTCTTAGATAGAGCTGAAATAACAAGCAATGAACTACACTCCAACCCAGCTGAAAAGATGGAGGAAAAGAGATAACTATCATGAATAGAAGACCACATAGCTCCAAGCACAAAACATTTAAGCCAAATCATTTTCAATTAAAAGTCATTTTTAATGGAACATTTTCTGGAAACTTTTTCGGCAGTGTTTTACCCAAATTTTGTATATGTCATGAATATAAATTAAGACATTAAGAGATTTCACACATTAAATGTAACTGAAAATACGAGTGTTTAAAATAATAAATGTTGTTTCATGAAAGAGTCGGGAAATCACATGATAGAGTGGCCAACCTGTACAGTAAATTTGACACTTAAATTGTAACACCCTTGCTTGTCATGCTGTCAATCCCCTGGAATGCTGTCTCCACAGCTCCAACTACCCAGCACTGAGTCATGGCACTTCCAGTAAATCCTTTTCACAAAGTCCTACCAGTCTCACCTGATCCAGCGTGCTCCTGAAACATGGCTACATTCATGAAAATTCTACTGATGTATCCAGTGTTTAGAGAATTTCAAATGAGCATGGAGAGATAAGTCGGCCAGCTGAGTCAAGCTGCCTATTAACCTTCGAGCTGCTAGATACACCGGACATTTTTCTGAAAGAGTCATTATTATACAGCTTATAGCAGCTAACGTCCTAGGTAAATTATGTCAAAGCAAATTCTGTCAGAGATTGCTAATTAACAGCCTGCCATATGCTCTGTACAATACTAGCTCTCTGCCTAATTTAAAATGGAATTGCGAGGCATTCATAACCACCATCATATAAAAAACAGGTTATAACACGGTCAGTCACAATGCACAGAAAAGCACTCAACCTCAGATGAACAAAGCCAAAATTGCCTTTACATTTTATGAGTCTGTTGAGTCTATGAGCTGTTGTTTTTGGAAATGTGAAGTAATTATATGCGAATCACAGCTGTTATCCATAAAAGGTAATAGAGTGAATATGGTCCAATCTCCCACACTGCATGTATTAACAATGTGCTAGTATGTTTAACACCAGATGCACATCTACTGTGGGTAGACAAAAGCCAACCTGCGTCATAGCACTGCCTTGCAGCATATAGTTAACAAATGTCTGTTTTACCAGATACATTATACCTTTGGTTAGTTAGTTGGAAAGTTAGCAGAGAAGCTAATCACCAGGATGCCTTTTATGTGAAGATATCATCACACCAAGTAGTTATAGTCAAAAAAAGACCTGAAGGTGTTCCCATAGCCCATACTTAAGATGTTCCCATACTGGTCACCTGTGACAACAGCTCAGCCAAAAGACAGACACCACAGAAGGTCCTACCCTAAGCAACAAACGCTAAGAAGAAGTAGCTGTTTTCATACAGCTTTTTCATAGAGAACCAGAATCTACTTTTCAGCTTGTTTGTTTAACTATCTGTGCAAAATTGTTAAGAGGAGTCAAATTTTCCTTTGTTGTGGCAGCTGTTATGTTTTGACGTTCAATTTAACTCCAGGACAAGCTTAAACCCGTGAAGATGAGAAAAGGTGTATAGGATGCTAACGGCTCGTTTTGAGACACCCGAAAGACTTGTTGATTTTGCTGTGCGGCACAGTGGGTATGTTGCACAGCTGAGCCGCATGGCTTCCGTGAACTGTGTGAAATCCATGAAGCTAAAACTACACTGGCTTTGCAATCCACTTATATTTTTGGTATCTAATCATGGTATACTCACAAGTGTGCACTTTAGCTCTTGAGGATAATACAGCACTGAAGCCAAATATCATTCATTACTGTTCAATTTACCTTGCCTAGGTAGCGATTTCTCTTCTGCCATGTGGCATGGCAGTTATTTTTGTTGAGGATAGCCACACTGAGGCCTTTTTGATTTCTGTGGCTTGAAGCCCTTTTTACATCAAATGGCGAGAAAAAGCCTGTAATTCGATTTTCATTCATACCAGAATCCAAAAACACAAACATACCCGCCAATTGAGGGTGTGCTCCTGTTAGCCCATCTTGTTATCCATTTCTGCGGACATATGGATATATGGTCTTATTTTCAAAGCCATCTAATCCTTTTGTTTGTCATTACTGTACCCTCATCAATGCATACTTTTGTGAGAGACTGTCCATAGTTCCATTGCTTCAGTTCAGTTTTCTGCACTGTCATACTCGCATGCATCCATGTAAATACTTGGCTGCCAAGATTGTGTTTTCTTGAATCTCAGCAACTTTGCAGGGCAGTTTTATCTGTACAGTGAGTGTACTTTGCATGCACTGAAGAGCAGGCAAACAGCACAGGTAAGCATGTACGGAATGCAGTTGTTTTGTTTCAGGTTAGCGCTGACATTTACCATGTTATATAATGGCATGATCCATATCGACAAAAGCCTTAAATTGTTAAGGAGAGAGATAAAAATCCTTTGGAGCAGAAAAAAAAATAATGTGACCAATCTATTATTTTCATCCTTCTGGGTACACACGCAGTAGCACTGAACTCTGTGTAACACATGTACGTCACTCCGGTTATATTCCAAGCAGAAGGCAAATATTTCAAGCGTGTGGCTGGCTCACTATTTATACTCCTAAAACAAACTTCCATTGTGTGACTTTTCTATCCAGGCGGACATTAATAGTGTGTGAAAGCTTGTGCTCTTTCATATGAAAGCCTTTCAACAAAATGTAACTGCATTTTCACTGCCGACTTGATGACTACTGTCAGGTCTGAGCTGTGTACCACCAATTTTGTTTGAAATTTTTCAACACATTTATATATTTGCATTTATTCAAAATCATCCTATTAAGTTCTTTGATTCATTTAGACAATTTTCTCCTTTTTACATTTTTTTTCTGGCCTTTGCTGCTGAAGAATAAAGCATTGTCAGGGCTCTTGCCTGCAAGCCAGTGACTATTTCAGACCGAACAGTTCACACAGTGCTGCAGGAGAAAGCTAGCACTTCTTGGATGAAAGTCATATCTCCCACTGACAATAGCAGGTACCCTGTGGGTGTGTGAGGCCAACTGTGAAGTACTGCCACTGTCCAGTTCCAGTCATTGACCACCAAAGCAGCCGCACCTACACTGCTCAGTCTGCCTGTACGGTGAGCGGCCTCTTACCACACCCAAGCCCAAATTTTCAGTGCATATTTACCATGTAAATCAAAATGACAGGAATTATCAATACATCATCATCTATACATGGATGCAATGACACAAAGATGAATAGAGGACCTTTAAGAGACATTTAAGGGACAGTCATTTTACTCCTCTATCCTTGGTACCCAAGGACAATAGTAACCTTCCCATGTACTGTTCAAGTCAAATGTATTATCATACTTGTGTTAAATATTTGAACTCCTATTGACAGATTGAGAATGGGAGTGGCTGTCTGGGCAGAAGTCCAACAACTGCAGCCCTTCAGTAGTGTCTCCCCTTGAACCTTCACCCCTGACCCCCATCACTGCCCTCCCCCCTCCCTATCCCGATTCCAGTGCCGTCCGTGATTCATGACCATGATCCCCTGCTCTTGGGCGTATTATTAACTCCATGCTACGGGCAGGCTGGTGCCTGGTGTCGCCCGTATATCAGCGATCCACTCTGGGGCTGAGTGGCAGGGCCGTAAATTTACTTTATGTTGTCATTACTTACTGGGAAGCGCCGACGGTATCAGTCGCACCAGTTGCATGTGAGTTACTGCCGCAGATCAAACTCCATGACTTCTTCGCTGAAGTGAAATAGCAACAGTAATGACATGTTAAAGCAAAGCGAGACGCCTGACATGAGTACAGTAAGTAAATGGTATTACTTATTGTCTCCAGCGACCGGCCGTCCTTGAGCCAAGAGTTTATCGCCTGCCCTTGGCTCTAAAGACACATGCAGGAACACATCAGTGAAATGCTGCGAACGAACCCGTGACGCTTAAATGCGACTGCTGCAGTGGCATCACTGCATTCACACCCTGTTCTGAGATTCTGCTTGCGAACCAAGCAGCTGCGCCATTGTTCGCGGATTTACCAAAAGCTCAGAACTTTTCTAATGGGCTTGACTGCTAGGAAAATTTTTCAAGGTTGTTTTTTTTTTTCGCCTTTTGTATATTTCTCTGTCTAATTTAAGTGCCTACTGAGAGAAGTACTGATATCCTACTGCTTTATTCAAGACTTAAGGCCTGCTGGCCCCCTGTTGTGTTGTCTCTCTCTCTCTTTCTCTTTCTCTCTCTCGATCTCTCCTTCTCTCTCTCTCTCTCCCTTTTTCTCATTCTCTCTGGCTTTCTCTCACTCTCTCTCGATCTCTCTCTCTCTCCCTTTTTCTCATTCTCTCTGGCTTTCTCTCTCTCGCTCTCTCTCTCCCTTTTTCTCAGTCTCTCTGGCTTTCACACTCTCTCTCTCTCTCTCACACTCTCTCTCTCTCTCTCTCCTTTTTCTCATTCTCTCTGGCTTTCTCTCTCTCTCTCCCTTTTTCTCATTCTCTCTGGCTCTCTCTCACTCTCTCCCTTTTTCTCATTCTCTCTGGCTCTCTCTCACTCTCTCTATCTCATTCTAGCCATCTCCCCCTCCCTCTCATCTTCTTCTATCATAGGAATGTATCTCTCTCATTTACTGCTCAACCCCCACTGTGTAAATGAAGGTCACACCAACCCAGACACAACAGACCCCCGATGGGCAACTCCAACCTTGCGGGATCTAGATTTTAATTCCTCCTCTGTTTATTTACGCCAGTTCTATTTAAGGTCTGGTCAAATCATCTTGTTTGCATGAATGAGAGAAAGCAAACCAAGAGAATGCCTTGAATATCTGAGTGTGCACAAAGGGGCTAAAAGGAAAGTGGTAGATACCCAAAATGTGAAAGCGCATCGGTTCTGAGAAACACTATGAATATATTAAACGCATTAGCTCGCTGAACAGAAATTGCATGTGCTTTCCGAAGGCTCCTCTGGCTTAACAGTGACATGTCTGCTAGCACAACCTCCTACTAGCTACATCTTGAAAAGATGTAAAACCCTATCACAATCTTAAATCATTGTAGCTATTTTCATCTTTCACAAATCACAGTGTCTCAGACACTCATGCCTGAACATGAACAAATCAGATCTTCAAATCCACATTTAAATGTTACTGCACTAAAAGGTTAACCCAAAGACTCTCTATCATATTTAACTTACAGAGAGTATCGCTATCTATATTTGGATGAGTGGATGTATTCTGGGAGGTTTCCGATCAAATTATTAAGTATTAATATCAAAAACAAACAAACTCTTGACAAGCTACATCTTTGTAGCTCAGGCATATTTGCATAGATGTTCTTGGGTCTAATTTAAGCATCAGTCTCAAATTAGCAGTAGCAGTCTCAAAATAGGCAGCTCCCCTCTATGCTGTGATGTTCACACAATGTACACTGAAGCAAATGCTCTGATCAGGGCCATGTAGACCGGGGGGGGGGGCAGTGGGCTGAGGCAAACGCGCTCAGTAAAAATAGGGCACCCCCTCTAACCATCCCCAACACAGCAAAGAAAAATCATGTCCACTAATTTCGCCGCTCAGCCATAGACTCTTTGGAATAAATGTATAGGAGCTCAGTAAATGTAGTACATGTAACATAAATGTCTAATGTGCAATTACACGTTAGATACACTCATACATTAAATGAATTACCACTCTAATTCTGATTTCATGTAGGTCTGTCCAGTGAATGGTCTGCTGTGAAAAAACACATGGCCTCTCTCTCAACACATGATAATGAGAAAAGCAACAGACTACAGTTAACCACAAAACCAGACAACAGCCTTTGTAGTACAGTATAGAAATTTTTACATTCATCATTATCTTTTTTTGTACTTCTCTGTTAAATCGTGTACATGGACATATTTTGCTTATTAATTAATATTTAGATAATATCAACTGACACTCAACTGTCAAAACAGCCATATTTAAAACTGGGTAATGATAATAAGATGAAATAATAATAATTCTAAATCATAAAATCCCATTTGGCTTAATATGTACTGTATGCCTGTTTTAAAATAGAATGATTACAGAAATCTGATAAGCTATCATTATAATACTGTCCGCAGAATTAAAGTGAAATCTCTTATTATTTAATTAACTTTTTCAGCTGGAGAAAAAGTAATCTTGTGTCCAATTGTCCTTTTTGCATTTGTCTGTAGGGGGCATTTAAGACAATGGCACAATAGATCGTCACTCAAGAGATCCTTGCTTCATTTTGGACAGTGCAATTCATTTCACTAGAGAGATTCAGTACATAGGCAGTACGTCCAAAGACTATATTAGCATAATATATTTCTAATTCGATGCTTAACGGGAAGTCCACCTAAATGTTTATGATTTCCACAGGCGGCATACGTTCTTTGATATGTGTCGTAAAACAAGCGATTTGGCAGTGTCCGCTGCCCGCCTGGTGACTCAAAGGTACGAATCATTTAGGGTCAGTGATTCTGAATACCCAGTTCACTTCAGTGATTGGTTTAAAAACATTTTCTCACTCAGGAACTGCAGATCGCTTGTCCGCACACATAGTCTTTGCTTTGTCAGTACACACAGCACCAGTGGAAAACTGGGCAAGTAATCGGCCAGTGAACCCCCACCCCCCCCCCCCCCCCACCCCCTCACCCCCGATCCCACCGCCCCGACATGCTTGAATCTGATATTTGATTTCATTTGGTATTTAATTTAGGAGGCCATTTCAAACACACAGGCACTTAATTTCAGCTGGCAGCCCCTTCCTGCTCTAGGGAGCCATCTAAAAATTACTATATAGTAACAATACAACTGGGAACCCATATTCAAAATGCTATTAGCACATAACATCACAGGAGTCATTGCCCACAGGCACAAAAATCATAAGAAATAGAGATGTTTGGGTGCTCTGCAGTTGCGCAAGGTAAACATGGCTACACACTGCTGACCAAATCATTGTTGATTACCTTGTACTTTGAATTTATCCAAGCGTGCATGCAAACACACACACACACACACACACACACACACACCACCTTTCCTTCAATGATTTCTGCTTGGCATCGGATCCACATAATGTAGCATTCCCATCACTCTGCTAAAACTGAAATACTGATTCATCCTGCTGCACCCACCCACTGCACTATGAGAGTGATCCCATATGCGCTTTCTTTTTCAGTTCACTGGCACAGCACACTCTGCTGTATTACACTGTAGCTGTATCTTACCGTAGTGCCCCCCAATGACTGTATTTCACTAAGACTGATTCATAGTCTTCCTTTATCACACACTAAAGCTAGTTCCTCCTTCAGTGTTTCACTAATTGCACTGAAGCTGGTTGCTCCTGCAGAGTTCCTCTAATTCCACTGAAGCTGGTTGCTCTTGTAGTGTTTCTCTAATTCCTCTGAAGCTGGTTGCTCTTGTAGTGTTTCTCTAATTCCTCTGAAGCTAGGCCTTCCTGCCATGTTTCACTAATTACACTGAAGCTGTTTGCTCCTGTAGTGTTTCTTTAATTCCTCTGAAGCTGGTTGCTCTTGTAGTGTTTCTCTAATTCCACTGAAGCTTGTTGCTCCTGCAGAGTTTCTTCACTTACACAGAAGCTGGTTGTGCCTGTAGTGTTTCTCTAATTCCACTAAAGCTGACTCTTCCTGCAGGATTTCTCTAATTCCACTGAAGCTGGTTTTCCATAATGTTTCCCTGTTTAACTGGGACCTGCAGTGCTCTCAGTCAGTTGGAAAGCTGGCTTTGACTAGGCCTTTCTCTACCACAGAACAGGAGATACTGTTTTTTTTTTTTACTTTGATATGAATTTTGTTGGAAAAATGAACGTCTGCCAAAACACAATGACCAGTCCCACATTTTGGCAAAGCACATAACAGTATAATAAAAACAAATCAAATGTGCATTTCTCGTTAACATATGTTTGTAAAACATGAGCCTGAGGATATAACACTGGTTTAAATAAAACTCAGCATAATTACTGTCACAGATGGGTACTCCACTTAAGATACTTTCTGTGAGCATAAATATCAAGTCTCTTCATGCGGTAGTTTCAGATACGCGAATGCCAAGAAACAAGTGTCAAGCGTATGAGAAGTAAACAGGATTAAGTCTCAATTACAGTGTTGCCTTTTGCGCTAATGATCGACCAACAAACACAGCACCTGTCTGTTTCTTTGTTGTTTTTGTTTTTTTTTTAGACACCAAAAAAACCCCACTATCTTTTTGTCTGTAAGTTGTCGTTACATAAACGTAGAATGACATCGACTCTGTGATGTACTGGCACCTTGTCCCAGGGCCCGGTTCATGACACAGAAATTAGGATAAACTCCAGCCACATAACTCAGCCAAGCTTGGACAAGGTCTCATGATTTCAAATAGTCGAGCACCATTTCAGTTGTTATAAATACAAGTGCTATTAACTGTGGTGTCACTTGCTGCAAAACCTTTAAATATCATGTTTTCACCCACTGGCTTGATTCTTAGACAATGTGCCTTACTTGGAGGGGGGCGGGTTCGTGTTTGGTTTGTGGTCGACCCTGAGAGTGATTGACATGAACAATGATGTAGGAGCAGATCAGGTGTGGATGAGCCACTTTCAGGTGCGGCACTCAGAGACAAAAACATTAATATCCTGCGCATAACAGAGCCATATGCAGAGTTACAGGGATCGTGCTCAGTTTAATCTCAGATTAATTTACAGCACTGTGGAGATAATACCTTCCAGCGAGTTCAAAAGATGGAGGTGGAATATAATCGCAAGTTTGCCGCACACAGAACTTTTGCTTCCTCTGCGTGTCCTACTTTCGGAATGTTCTGCCAAAATATGAAGAGTTAGGACCGGCTGCTGCGTCTCCCCTCCCCCTCGTCCTTCAAAGGGTTCAGGTGCCACCTATGTGTTTTGGGGGTGACTGTTAGTGCGGGGTCCCATGTCTGGGATGGAGGGACAGATCAAAGCTAGGGCTTGTCTATGTGTAATGAAAGGCACCGCTCTAATGATGGGAGCGCTAAACTTTCCTTCCTGCACCAGAGGGAGGAGGGGAAAAAAAAGCACGCTCTCATTTGGACGGCGTTCCCGTTCGCTGGTCCGCAGCGCTCTTAGCAAGGTGTGAATGCGAAGGCCAGGTAGAGTCCTCTGGCACTGCATTGGTATCATCCATTTTCCGCGCCCTCATTACTCTCCTTTCGCAGGCTCATTTCAATAATCTTGGTCCAGATACAATGCTCAAGGAAAGTTGCACGAATTTACCATTCTTTGAAAACGCAGATTTTTGCGATGGGCGTATTGAGGGAGCATTTTCTTCACTCTTATTCCTATTTCACACCACACTATGAATCCAAAGGCAAAATACATTTATTCCTACATTCTGGATGAAAGGGGATAGATGGTTTTACAGCATGATTAGAGAAATGGAAGGACTGAAATGAAACCGAATAGCAAAGCGCTCTCAGGAAAAAACGGTATTCGGTAAACGGAATTTCTGATGCCAGTATTTTTTTTTTTTTTAGAGGCCTCAGAAATGCAGAGGGTAGTGAGATTCTCAGCTGCTGAGCAAATGTGATAAATATTACATATGTTTCACTGTTAATTAATTTTCCTTGTGACTCCACTCACACGTCTTACACCGGCGCCTGGCAAAGTTGGGAGGGGGAGGCTAGGTACGGCCACACATCGCTTCGCAGGAATATGGCAAAACTCAAATACGGCTTGAATAATATATCTCCCGCTAAGCCTTCTCCGCTCCCCAATCCATCCCGCCTGTAATTTGGACATCCAAGGATTCCACTCGACTGTCTTTTGTTTCTCCCAGAAGACAGCGCTCGGTCAAGTTTGTCTTATGAAAAATTCACCGACCGTTTACTTGAAAAATCGAGCATCATGCATAATGTAGGACCAGAACAGCTCCCAGCCCCTCGGATCCCCCCAACCTCCTCGCCCCCACCTCCTCCTCCAGCCCATTCCCCATCCCCAGTAGAGATTCCTCCTGCCACAGGAAACAGCTGGGGTCCCATTTAATGGTAAACGCTCAAATGGCCCTCTCGCCAGAATTGAAAGACCAGGAGCAGCGAGTGGCGAACCCGTTTTTCTCGGGGGAGGAGGATGTTCGTCTTGAATCCTGGGAAGGACAATGAGGTTCGGCCACCAATGAAGACACTTTGCCTCAAATTGATCTGGTAAAAATATAGCTTTGTAAATGGGCTTTAGAAAGGATACAATATAACAATGGCCAACGATGAAACGATAAATTATTTTCTGCTGGCACCAGAACGAAGAACAAAGAACCAAATTCCTACTTGCATTCTGCCGGGTCTGCACAAAAACCCTGCACAAGGAACAAAAAGCATATCTTGGAAAGAGGTGTGTTGTCCTGGTTACTGAAAACAGAGGATGGTGATGACAGGGTGTTAGAAATATGCTTCCACTCAAAGAAGCACACCAAAAAATGAGGTGCACTCCAGTCAGACACAGGACTAATGTCCAGTACCTCTATATTTACATGTGAGAGTGCACAGAAGCTGCTGCTGACAGACTGTCCGTGTTTCCTCACAGACCTCTTTCTCTGCTTTTTCCCAGAATTCCCTGTGGCGCTAATCCTTCTGCAAGCTGCTATAAAACATTGGCCAATAATGCTGAGCGTTCACTTCTCCTCATTTAACACTAACTGCACACAGTTGAGAGAAAAGGATTGTGGATGTTCACAAGAATTTTCTCCACAAAAATCACCTTCCACCAACTACCAGACCCAAACAAAGGGCCTAAACTGTGAGGTAAGCTATTTCAAGTAGATATAAGACTGTAAAACCGATATGCACATGGCTGTGCTATGAATCATTGCTGCATATGATGAAGTAGAGGATCACATGACATGGTAATGATACCCGCTAGGGTAGGAACCCTCAGGGGTCCAGAGTAGCTCTCTGAACTCTCCCTGACCTCTGGGCAAAGGTGGTGAGATAACAACCGATGTCAAGGCATGAAGCTATTGCCCCCATGTTTAATGCAATCAGACAAGGCCCACCATTCTGAAAAGGTGAGGGATCGGGCCAATCCAACACTCAACCCCCATAACGAGAAAACACGCAGTGTCCTGGGATCGCTTCCAGGGAAAGAGGAATGCGTTACCATCCTGGATTCTAATTTCAAGCATTCATAATATCATATCAATTAATTTTTCACCAAAAATAGAACTCATCTGGAGGTGAAATTGCACTGAGATTGGAGTCCTCTCTTGCGGGCTAAAGACACACAGGAAATAATTTCATAACGGAGATGTTTCGCCTATGCAGAACCTCTGATCTCCTGATCAGACCTACTTCATGCTTGAGTTTGTTCATTGGAAAGTGCAGTCCATGCCTGGGAGAAACAGGAATATTTTTCGCCAATTAAAAAAAAGCAAAGAAATCGAAACTGTCATACTGTCACACTTTGAACGAAATTAAAGTGTATTTGTTGTTTGGAATAATTACAGAGTTTTAAATATGGACATATGATGTGACATGTTTGTCTCTGATTCATTTTTCATGTTAATTATTTGCGGTTTTTAAGGGATCACAGTCTGATGTTTTTATTCACTAAATGTTAAAGCGTTGGATGCCTCTCAAGTATCCCTGAAGCTATTATACCATTGCTATTCTCAATTAATTGACACACTGCAGAATAATATAATAATTTCCTTTATGGTATATATTTCACATCATAAGCATATTTATAGCAATGGTGTGAATCTGAATATTTAAATTAAATGTGCATTGTTATGGTCTTACCTAATTCCTCATTGTAAGAGTCACTTTCTTATGTGGCTTTGATTTCTCTCTCAGACATTCACTCATTCTTAATCCCTTTGTTTTATGCACTCTCTCTCCCTCCCTCCCTCTCTCTCTCTAAAATATTTTCTCTTAAAATCAGAGTGGTAAAGATTTTGAAAAATCTATAGTACATGCACATTAATTATACAATAGTCAGTTTTATTAGAAGACATTATAATAATAAACTGATTCTTATTCAGCTATATTGTAAAATAAATTGACTTCAAAATAAGGAAACAAGAAAATTTTTCAGATATGAAAGTGTTTTTTTATTGTGGTTTTATAAATCTAATACATAACGGCACTGCAGAAACAACAGATTCAGCAGGGCCTTTTGGTAGCTGTTCCAGTAAGAACGGGGCGTACTGCAATACTGGCAGGACCGTCCTTCCTGGTTCATCTTGCCTCTGTGAAATTGCTTTGTATGATTTACAGCAGAGCACTGAATCTTCTTTATATGTTTTCTATAAGGAGAGAAGTCTTTGCCATGCAATGCAAATGAGGCAGAGGGGGTTTGATTATGTGGGCTGGAGGCTGATGATACTGTATTCGAAAGTGGGCGTGCGGAGTGGACCTTTCCCCCCCAAGGGAGCGCAATTCCAATTCCCCACCCGTCGTGCTCAGTGAGGTAGAACGAGTCTTACTCGGCTCCTCCCGGACCCAGAGGACCCAACACACCAGTGCGCCTGGACAGCCCTCTCTCTCTCTCTCTCTCCCTCTCCCCCTCTCTATCTCTCTCTCTCTCTCTCTCTCCCTCTCTCTCTCTCTCTCCCCCCCTCTCTCTCTTGCTCTTGCATGAGTCATTCCTTATGAAATCAATCAAGAGAGGAAATACTGTGCCGCGCTGCCATTCTCCATACTTTCCTTTGAAGTTCTGCTCTCACCACGCTCTGGCTACTTTGCCCCATCACAAACATGGTGACACCGACATTCAATGAGGTAATTAAGACAACGATAACCGCTTCGCCGTCTAATTCAGGGGCGCACCATAGCTGGGCAGGATAACAAGTCTTAAAACTTCAACGGTTGAGGGCCAATGGTTGTGCTCAACTGACGACAGGATACAAAATCATGATTTTTACAAATTATTTTAGACACACTTTTTGCATTGGTTAAATCAAATGAAACATTAGATTACATTTACTAATTAAATTACATTTTAATTCAGCAATAGTATCCATCCCCACTAACATACAGTTGCATATAGTTCCATATAGTTGTTTGGCTACCATAATTCAAAGGACTTGTTCCACAGAGAAGTGTTAGTTTTTGATAATGCACTCCAGTTGATAGAGGGTCAGCACAGACGTATTTTCATTCTTTTGTTTCATTAGAGGACCAAATTTGAGAGATTTCAGGTTTCCGATTTCATTTTCATGGCCAGGTTTGGAAGATTGAAGAGTACTTATATTAAAGTCTTAAATTACAATAAGAAGAGGATATCAGGTAAGACAGACACATTTCCTTGTGGGAACTGTACATGAGAGGTATCCAAAGATAGGTCACACTTAATTCTGTATGAGAGGTCATTCAGGACAAGCGTAAATGGGAAATCGCATTACGGCAAAAAGGCATGTTTTCATTGGTGAATGAATATGGATTTCCCCGAATATGAATGTATGCTAAGCCTGGCCTAAGGTTACGAGGCATGCAGCTCTTACAGACTACGAGGCGTGACACAGAGCTCTGACAGATCGACTTGAGTCATATTCACAGATTATTGTTTCAGACGGTGAAGAACGAGGCAAATTTTATGCCTTGAGGGAACTGGGCTATTTTTGCACATTATTTCTTAGAGGAAACTTAACATTTGGGCACCTTCAATTAGAGAAGTCAAGTCAATGGCCCATCAAACAGGGATGACTAAGTGAAGCCCCTGCCATTTCCTAACCATACATATACAAACAGATAAACAACATTCAACAATGAATACATTCAGCAGCTTATTCAGTTATGCCATACATTATAATACAATGAAAAAACTAGTCATAAAATATACTATCTACACTCTTAGCACAATCTCCTTTCCGTTCATTCCAATTAAAAAGACTTACTGTGTTGCAAATAAAGTTGTGAGTTTTAGGGTAACCAGGGGCAATTCAGATCAATTCCATTAATTTGTCCAATAGTCGGCATTAATGTCCTCAAGTCCGCACTGAACAACCAAAGTAAGCTGGATGATATCTCTCTCTGTGCTATAGTATCTACAGCCCAGTGCTTTGTGGAATACGTTTGTGCTGATTCTGCCATGATTCCTGGTTCCAGAGACTGTGATCAGTGATGTGATGTCACTAGCCAGTCCAAGCAAAATAGGAACGCATAAGACATAAGGAAATATGTTTCTATGTTAATGATGCATATTAAATTTGCCATTGGTAAAATAAATAAAACATGTCATTTTAGTAAGAGAAATGACACGCCTATTTAAGTTCAATTGCCTGTTGTTGCCATCAGACATTCATATGTTCTCGTGTTCTAACACCACCCAAGCAATATTAACTAGCTGAAAAATTACATTTATTTCTGTTTTTATTTTTATCACCTTGCTTACACCACTGACTAACTACATATGATTTTCTTATTGTAAACTATATAGCAAGCCATACTTCTAGTTTCCCACAAAATGTTGCAACAGCATTTTGGTATGTATTAGTTTTGCCATTTAACAGAGCAAAAGTTATCCAGTTATCCACAGCTAAGGTTAGCAAGCTACACAGAGCTAGATGATATATTACTTATTCGTGGGAGCAAAGAAGCTCTCAGCTGTCACTTCCTTCCTTGTCACATTTTTTTTAACAGTACGATGCTTTTTCTTCACCGTACTCACACTCCCTCAACAGTCAAATGGGAATTCCTGTGACTTCAGTCATAAAACGCCTTTTGAAATACACACTTGCCCAGGGGAGAAGGGAATACTGTTATCCGGAGAATAGGCCTGGATTGAAAATGTGTACTGAACAATGACTCACAATTAAAAGCAAGAGCTCAAAAGTACACTTTGGTATGAGCTCAATGATCACTTCTTCAAAAATTGTCCTTGGACTAAAAAAAGTAATGTTTGTTTTTAATCATAGGTTAAAGTTAGAACACCTTTTTATAGCAGCCAGGTTAAACCCTTGCACCCGGGCTGGGAAAAACACATCGTCATCCGTTTTAATTAGTAGTGCCCAATTAACATTTGGTCATCGAAAACCCAAAAGCCGATACATTGTCCTCTTTAAGTATCTTTGACTTGATCCTTGATCATAATGACAAGTAAGACCTGGCAATCCTGCATATAACCACATTATAAATCACCATTATTAGTTGACCATCTTGATTAAGTTAAGTTGTTGGGTAAAATTGGTGAGTAAGAGATGACAGCCATGTTTTCACATTCACTACAGCACGCTGGAGCTAACTGGTTAT
Source organism: Albula goreensis (assembly GCA_022829145.1). NCBI lineage: Eukaryota > Metazoa > Chordata > Actinopteri > Albuliformes > Albulidae > Albula > Albula goreensis. The sequence goes on from CM040744.1 coordinate 8,772,677, forward strand.
CAGGGTCCTTGGATGGTAACTGTTCTACCGTGTTAAGCTAGTCCTGTCACTCATGCATCACTATTGAATGGAAGGGCTAAATATTACACATGCTTGAACAGCAATTACACTGAAATGTTGGAAGGTGATTAGGGGCTCCGCCTTGTAAATTAAAATGCCACACTGACAAACCAGTAAGGGCCACGTTGTCGTAAAGTCGGCCATTTACGTTATTAGATTTACAACAAAAGGGGAAATGATTGCAGGTTTACAACTGGGGTATAAATGAAAAACTACATATGGAAATTTCCAGACATGAATGGTAATACCTACAACATAGCTTCTGACCAAGTGTGTTAATCAGGCTCTAATGCTTTTCCAGCAAACGGACTTCAAATACCATTAGAGTGAAAATGACTGGCAATCCATTACAATGAGTGTCCCAAATGACAATGGTCAGATTAACTGCATTCTTTTGCACAGTAGTGTGTGTGTGTGTGTGTGTGTGTGTGTGTGTGTGTGTGTGTGTGTGTGTGTGTGTGTGTGTGTGTGTGTGATTCATGCTTGGGTGTGCTACAGCCAGCCTTGTCAACTGGATTAGGACTGGGGCATTGGATTTAGTCAGTATATGAGTTTATTGATATTGAAATCTATCACAGTTGACAGATGAAAATTACTCATAATTCATTTCACAGGCCTGGGAAAACCAAGCGAAGGGCATAATGACAAGGCTCATGGTTAAAAGAATGTGTTCAATTCAAACAGGTATTAGCATCACAAAGGAGAAATAATGAACATTCTTCTTCAAACATCTGCCATGGCCAATAGGAAAATCTTCTTTGTTCAGTCTATTCAGCAACACCAACGTTAAAATTCCTCAGTCTCCCTGCTCTGAGGTTGGTGCTATTGTCTTTTTTCGGATGCGTATCTTGTAAATGTTCCGGACACAAACGTTTTACTGCCCCTCACTCCACTCCACACACCTGCTGAGTTGGTATTGACAGATTCATACCAGTGAACTCACAGAGGAGAATACCAATTGGCATATTTCCATATTCAGCACAAAAGCACTGATGAGTCAAGTGATTTAAAGTGTTGTTCCATATGCTGAATTTGTATCGCTATTTAAACTCATTGAAATAAAGGCATCTGCAGCACATTCCTGCATTGTGCACACAATTTCCTGTTGTTCATTAGTTTGGTATACTGGAGCAAATTCATTGGTCCATAAGTGCCCTGAATTTAATGTTTAATTAAGCCAATGAAGTTTCACAGCAACCTGCATCAAAAAATCATCTGTTCCTTTAAATTTTGCATGCAATTTTCAGTAATATATTTTGAATTGACAGAGTAATTAGAACTTGGAATAAGTCCCCATAATATTCTGCCAGGCAATATTCATATCTGGAGAAATGCACATCCACCTTACCAATGGCTGAAGCAATCAAGATAGAGTGTAGCCAAAAATTAATTTGAGTCATTAGCAACCTCCTATTTATACAGTATCTGCACTTGCTAAAATTGTTAGGAAGCTGAGATAAATGCAGCCAAATTGAGTTCATTATTACTAAGAGTGAAAGTCTCAAATTTAACTGCCCAGCAAATGTCTGCAGCTGTTCAAGTGCAGTTTGATGTAATGTACACTGAATGAAGGATTTATTGATTCGGTTTTCCTTTTAAAATAATCAAAGGGTAATCTCTCTGCTTCAATGGTTCGATAATTCTTTTCATTTGTTCACTCGTTGCATTTCAGCATTCCAGCTACTTCTTATGTGTAACAGTCTCTGGCACTTAGCAAAAGGAACTGTGCTTTCAATACTATATATTATGTATTATACACATGATATTGTATTAAAGTACAGCTGTGGCAGCAGGTGGGGTGGAGAAGGGTCAGGGAAGCCTCCCTGCCTCGCAAAGCCTGGGGGGTTTTCAGGACCATGGACAGAGGAGGCCTGGCTTCACTTATGGTGCTAAGGCAGACTGGTAATGAGCCAAGGTGTTACGGTTTAGCTTCATCAGGCGTACAACCAAGACACAGCTGTGTCAGCTCCTTCTCTACTTCTTTTTTTGGTAGCTAGTGCTAAGACTGCTACTAAGTTGCACACGTCATTTTGATGTTTAGAATTTGCTCGGCCCCATTTTTTTTGTCAGGGCTGTTTCGTTTCCAAGTTTTGTTTTTGTGCTCATGAAATACAATAAAATTGTGGTTTGGGGATTTATCATGTCTTCCTTTCATCCACTGGGACTGTGACCACAATAGAGATAAAGCTTAAACTTCTTGACTACTTCAGCCTTTTTTCCCCCAAGAGTTCCACTTACTGCCTCTTTTTTAGAGAGGTAGATGAATGTCTGAACGCGTAGAGCAGTTCCGTGGTGACTCCATGCTGAGCCCGAAGCTTCAAAATACAAACCATTAACATGTTTTAATATCTCAGCCTAAATGTCTCCTGTCATATTACACAAAAGAAATCTGGTTAAAAACTTGTTAATTACTGCAATAATAATACCACCTGACTCAAGTCGGCATATTGTCAACTGATGGACATTTAAATGGAAATCAAAAGAAAAATATTTTTAAAAAGAAAGCCCATTTCCTCCTATCGCACAAAATCAGTCCTCAAAGTATTTGCAAAGTGTATTTAAGCCTTCCCTGTACTTGATATCATAAAAGGACCAACCGTACAGAGAGAGCGACAATTAACTCTCAATTAAATTAGGGGGTATTTAAATGTGATGGATATTTAATGCTTGATAACATACAAAATGTTTTAGTAATGCATTTTTGATAAATCTCAGATTCAAGCAGATTTTTGGAGGCAAAATTGATCATGGGTTAACACAAAGATCTCTGAGATACCACACAGTACCATGCTGAAGCTATGATGGTAATCAGAAACATGTGGAAAGACACTATTCATTTCACAAAATTTGCAAACAAGCAATAGAACTGTTAGTTAGTAACAGTGGCACAAATGTTTCAGGCCTAAACTGTAATCGAAAGGCAAACAGCTATTGGCCGGGAGCAAGGCGCGGGGGCGTGGCATCCGTTTGGCTCCAAGACCTGAGCCTCAGAAGATAAAAAATCAGGACTCCCGCTGATCCGCGGAGGCCAAGGCCCCCAGCCGATATGCAAAGTCCCACACGTTGCGCCGTGATACGGGGGAAAAAAAGGAGAGGAGGTGAGATCACCGGGGCGACAGCTGTGAGATAATCACCGTGGTCCGGCCTTATGGGTCGCTGTGAATTGTCTGCTCCGGGGAACACGCAGATTTACTGCCGCGCTACCGGGGCTCATCCGCAATCTCTCCACTGACTCATCTGGCGCTCTCCTCTCTCTCACTCCTGTCTGCTTTGTTTTCCAGCTCTGGGCCAGCATTGGTATGCTGCGGGGAGAAACAGGTGCGCCCTCCTGCACATCTCCGTTTCGCTGCTTTGCAAAGAAAAATCCATCCCTGTCGTAACGGCTTACAGCTCAGAAAATAAAGGCCCCGCTTACATCACGGTGCCTGATAATAATGCTAGAGCTATGGACTAATCCTCACTGATCAACCAGTTCAAGCCGTGATTTTAATATGAGACCTTGCTGCTATACATTCCGGATTAAAACAGCTGGTTTTCAATGTTGCCATCTGAAAAATCTATAAAAATCAAGGTTTTTTTCCCATCCTTATAAGCAAGTTACTTTATGGTCATGAAATATATTCTAATTTTGTGAAAACATTCCATTGTAAGACATTCTTTTTCATATTGCCATATGCAGCCTTTTTTGAGTGTTTAAAAGACCAAAATAAAAGAGGAAAATGAAATATCTGTGATCATGCCATTCTTCCATCACTAGCAAAATTTAGATAACGACAACCACAGCAGAAAAAGAAAAAGATTGCTACAATGTGTAGCTTTCCCGAGAAAGAGAACATAATACAAATAAGAAACAGACAAAATACAAATAGGAAGTACTTTGAGAAACACCAAAATACCATTCATTCTCAAATGCTAAATTCTTCAAGGTACGCTGACATCATGACCACCTTTCTGCACTCAATGCACATGCATTCTGGGACTGTAGTGACAGTCTTTCAGCTGGCTCATCACATTGCATAAATTGGATCAAACGATGCTATTTTCAGTGACTGAAATAACAAACGTGTTGTCACTCTGTATCTGTTCAGAAATACTGCCATGACTTCCAGTCTCATCAGCAATCATATTTGAAGACGAATTCTGAACTGGCTTGATTACTGACCGAATGCTTCTTACCTTTGCGCCAGCACCCCTCACTGATCCGCCATCAGAAACCACTCAGTCGTCAAAACACGCTCGATGATTTCTCCATTAGAAACACCAAATGCTCCAAACACCAATCACACAGCCAATAATCTGAGCATGGCACAGTCAACGGCACAAAGACCTAAACCCATGCCATCGTTAATTTGGTGGGCCTTTTTTTCTCCCTTGTGATGCAACAATTTCACCTTAGTTCTAAAAAACACATTTCAAAGCTGGGGTTTTTCAATTTCGGCCTTCTGACATTTTAAAAATTGATTTTTGAAAAGGGCCAGACAGGCCAACTCGCCCATATTCTGCCTGCCCCACTTATCAATCCTGACGTTCCTTCCCTGATTAACTTTCTTCCTTCCGGATGTTTACTCCTCTGTATTTTGCAGGAACATTCATTATTAACATTTATCGACACGTTATTTTACACCGGTGTGTGGGACTAAATATTCTCAAAGAGATATATATCTCTGCGCAGAATTGCTCTCTTTCTCACAGCAGGGTGCTGCAGTTTGCTCCGGTTGATGTAGGAGTGTGATACATGCACCTGCAAAACAAGACCTTTCCTTTTTAATATAGTTTACAGGCAGTTGATATTCTTTAAGGTTAAAGTAGTCTTAAAGCACCTCTTTTGTTATTGGCTGCTCACCAAATTCAACCTCCAATCCCATCAGCTCCTTCCCCGTTCCCACAACAAACACCTCACAGTAAAGCCTTTCATTTCTGATACACTTTAAAGGCAGGTGATATCATTTCAGGGTGAAGTGGTCTTTGGGCACTTTGAATTGTACATACTGTATTGGCAGCTCACCAAATTCAGGCTAAGAGTCAGACCCCACCACGGCTTTATATAGCTTTGCAAGACATCTGTCTGAAAAACTTCATTACAGCCCCATTCAAACTACTCTCCCAATTAGAAAGCAGAATAATTGCTTTATAAAAATATAATAAATTATTCATTAGTTCACAGCAATTATAATTAGGAAAGGGAGGTTTTACAGCCATTTTTTCTCTTTGGATACAACCCCAGACAGCCAGTAAACAGTCTGTTGGATTATTGCACCTGAACAATATGTTTAAACAATACAAATATATATTCATGAGGTACAACTTCCAGTCTGAGTAGCACTTTCACCAATTCCCCGAATCATTAGTGTGTCTGTCATTTTAAAACGAGAAAAAACAATCATAGCTGTGCAAAAGAGTCTTGGGAGATGGATTCTGCATCGGATTTGTCGCGTTAGTATTCATCCACAGATGTCCAATATGTCAGAGGTCTACTGGGATTGGTATAGAAAGGAACACTGATCAGTGCTGGATAAATGAACACAGATCAGTGCTTAAGAAAGCCACGGGTATTAAAAGCAATAAGAATCATTTTCTTTTTGTTGCGGCGCGCCCTAATCTATGATAAAAAGACTTCACGTCCTGAGAAGATCACATCACTGCTGCTGCTGCTGGAGCATTTATGGTGTGCAATATGCATCACCCACAGTAGACCAGAGGTAAGCCACGTTAGCGAGTGCCAGCTTCTAGGCTTCTGCTAGCATTAGATGTGGCTGAAAGACACACAGGTGGAGCGCTGAGAATACACTTTACGGTTTGGGAGGACAGATAAAACATTGGCACTGTGTAGGCTGGAGGCCTCTTCTGTAGATCCTTCAGTCAAAATCGCTTCAGTGCAGCTGTCGTAGGTGTCAGCAGAGAGTTGGACTCCTACCAGACGCTCCTCCAAGGGGGACGCTCCCCCACGAAATCGGTGACGAGCGCCGGGGTCCCGGCTTTGAGCGCGTGGCGGAACGCCACGTCACTGCTTCAGGAAAGTGGACACTGCGCTGATTACTCTTGGCGCAACATGAAGGTTGATGCCTAGACAGCGCTCTTTGTGCAAGCGTGTTCTTTACTGTAATTAGCGTCGTGACAGAGCATCATACTGCAGATAATTTCACTAATTAGATTCCATGTTTACAGTTTCTCTTGCATGCAGTTCCCAGCCTTGCTAATGGTAAAAAGGGGGGAAATCTAAGGGGGCCATGCCATGGAGCACTCAGGAGGACAATTTGGCCACGCTAATTAAAAAGCACTTTGAAGGGCTGGTGTTATCGAATGGGAGGGCCTCTGTGGCTGGGATTCTCTAAGTGATGAGGAAGACAGACCTTGGGCTTTCAAATCAGCGCTGAGAAGTTACATGAAAGTGTGTGTCAAAGATTTAATGTCCCTTATTTTCATAATGCAGGGAGTAGCAACGTTTGGACTGCGTTTGTGCATTCATTACATACCTGATAAATAATATTTTCAAAAAATATGTTATTTTAACAATGGTGATGATTAGAATGGCAAGCAAAAAAAATGACTGCAGTCCAATGCTTGGATTTACCACAGTCTGAATACAAGAGTAGGAATTTGGTTGTACCACTCACACAAAGACATACTTTCTTAAATATGACATACAGAATTGTAGAAAAAAGGATCTCTGAATCTTCTGCAGTTTATTTAAACCAAGAATTGGAAAAAAAGAAAAGTATATACAAATACTCAAGCGACTATACTTAGGCTACATGATGTAACATACTAGCAGTGCTGTATGTGGAAGTGTTCCCACCAGCTAAAGCTTGGCTGGGACTGAATCGAGGACAAAAAGGGTTTTAGATTCCACTTAATTTCAAAGGCTTGTATGAAGTTTCCATCCCCTCCCATATTCAAGATATTAGCTGTATAAAAACGGCTCTCGCACTGGGTGGTGATGCAATATTAAATAGGACTGGCATCCCATTCCTCGCACGGTACGGCAGACAACAACATGGAGTCTGGATCCCTTCCAGCCTCAGGATAGAAAGGGATGAGAGAGGGAGGGAGAGAAGTCTGGATTCAATCACCATTTGTCTTTAACTCTGATTTACAAATACATCCGTTACATTTTTTTTCTACAGAGACAGTTAGGTGGTCCTGATTTTGGTGATTGCTCAGTTCTCCAAACTGCGTCGGGGGAGATAAAAATGTGCACTTTGGTCCGAGTCAGAGCTGTGGATAAATAACCAGATCAAGGAGGGCAAAGGGGGAGAAGAGAGAGAAAGGAAGAGGTAGTGGATGTTGGGTGCTGTCCACCCAAATGGGTTGTAAACTGCATCTATGGATCTATGCATACAGGTCATGTCCAAAACATTGTCTGTTCATCCTTCAATTCTAAGGGCATAACTGCTGTGGATTCATAATCCAGCCATAATATTCAATATTTGTCATTCACAGACAGTGTAGTCTTGAAGAACCGTCAATTCCCAATGACAGGGAAGAATAGCTGAGTAATCCTTCAGTTTGACAGCAAGGCAAAGAGGTACTATAGTCACAGAGTGCCTCAAAATCACTGACCTTTCCTTCGCCTCGCAAAAGGGTTAACAGCCAGCACAAGTGCCCTGTTGTAACCTGCTTAATTTGCTGGTGAATCGATCACAGCGTGTACCCAGAAAGGAACTGGGAACCATCCATCAGCTCAGCTGTACGCTAAGCTCGCGCACCGCTTAAACACCTACTTCCAGGTCGCAAACAAACGCGCCCGTAAATCATGGCCAATTACATGCGGCGACCTCTTCCTGCACATTATCCTCCAACTCCGAGCTCAGTGGCCTTCGTCGTGGGTTTGGTACAAAACTGGGACGTGTGAGGGCGTGAGCCGCTGACCTGAATAAACACCTCGGCACGGGTGAAGGGCACGGCCCGTCGAGAGCGACGCCGCCCGCCCCAGCTGCTGCTTTTCCTGGATCGTTCCAGGAAAATCCTTCAAATGACTGGAGCTCACGATACTTTTGCAAAGGCATCACTGATGAAGGGAACAGTTTGGGAATTGTTCTGCAAGACCTGATAGATATTTCTCTCAGGCTTAAAGCAAGCGCTGAATCATAATGAATAAAATGCCCTATTACTGCCTGAAGTTGCAATTCAGTACCATAAAGTACCTTCAGCATAATCATCAGAGCTCTGTGGTCATAACATCAGTGATGTAAAGCTGCCCCATCAAATAGACACGCAGCAATACCGCAATCGTTTCATCCTTGGTAGCGCCAAAGCCATTTAGAGAATGACACTAAAAAAAAAGCATGAATTCGCTTCTGGCTATTACAATTATAACAAACAGGTCTAATAAACCCTGTGTAATCTCAGAGCCAGTTATGATAAACACATTGGAATGGAATGAAAGCCTTTTTTAAAAAAGAGGAAGCAGCACCAGCGCTGGCTTTGTGTGAAGAGCGATATCCGATAACAAGAAAGGCAATTTCCCCGTCAGATGACATGAATGCATGGAGCTCAGAAAGAATGGGGGAACAAGCTAAATGAGCTGTGTGGCTCGACTAGTGCTCGACAGTGCTCTGAATTCCGCAGCGTATTGACTGCATGACAGGCTGACAGGCCAGCACTGACATATCAAACAAATGACAAAACACAGCTAATGCTGCTCATACAAACCCCTACCTCTGAGCACCCTCTCCCCCTTCTAAATCTCACCAACCATAGCCCCTATCTGCGCCCCCTCGCTCCAACGCCCAACCCCATTTTCGAATCAGTGCAAAACCCAATTCACGTCCTATTCTCCCCTATTGCTCCACATAACACCCTGTCCAGTTCCTGTTCAAATCCCTATCCTATTTCCAGCCCGAAACTCCTCCCTCATCCCTTTCATTCCCTCTTTTCTTAGCTCCTCCCCCCAATAACGCCTCCATACCCCTCTGAGGCTTGTCACTGTGATCCATTAACTAAAGCCTACTACTTCCCCACACCTCCACTTCCACATTCTCAACCGTTGTCCCTGCTGACATTTTTCATTAGGAAGGCAGCAGTGAAGAAGGTTTTTTTTCCCTCATAAAAATGCAGCTGCATTCCTCCACCTGAACTTTGTAAATTGCATTAGAACTGCAATGCCAAAAATACAACGCTGTGTACTGTATCACAGGTCCTTTCTGTTCCCTTCGACTCACTGTGTACTTTTCGCTTTGCTAATGTAAGAGAAATCATACTATTAATCCTCGCAGAATTTATCTTCTCTGAAATGATACCATCGCTGTAGCTATAATTATTACCATGCAGTCAATAGCCACAATACTTATTAAAATTGTCAAAACTGCACTTACGAGGGAATATTTAAAGGCATTACTTATCCAAGGGAATATGTTTGAAGGATTCTGTCAAATTAAATATTTTAACTAATTAAATGTTCAGTAAAATGCTTATGCATTTTGTAGATTACACAGCTTTGCCAAACTCCTTTATTTCAAGATTAGATATATACTGTCATATCATTATTAATTAATAACCCTTTTATTCATAGTGTGCTAAAAACTGTTGGTTTGATGTCTAACATCTTATCAGTAATTTAGTCATGAACTGTTTGCATTCAAGAAATACACAATGAATATAACCACTGAAGATTAGATCAAATAATACTCAACTGTTTGACCTGTCAATGCAGATTATTTTTTTAATATTCAGTATCAATCATTCTAATCTGTAAATATAATTTCACTGTGTGTCCACAGCAAATTAAGTTTATATGAATACCAGGCTCATGTAAATAATGCCTAATCACTCTCAGAGGCATGTCAGATAAACCTTGACGAGAACCTGCAGTATTCCTTTCTTAGCTGGAGCATGAGTGATTTCATCTTTCCTTCACTTCCTTTGTCAGACTGTACATTAATGCTGTTTCCATTGTTAAGTATCTTCCTGTTACATATGTATAAGTTCATGCTCCAAGAACCAGTTCTTCTCCATCTATAGATGTGGGTTACTTAAGTCTCTTTCTTCTTATGTCATCCCACTTGCCCTATGGGAGTTTTTTTTCTGCATTTTTATTGATCATGTTTAAAATCCAGTTGAATCTTGTATTAGATCTCCGGCTGCATCCCTCCTGACCTGAAGAAAATGCTGCTTGGTAATAATGTCGTGATACTTGACATTTTTCTCTTACTCTCGTCCTTTCTGCAGGCTCCGTCTGAATTATTAAATGCACGCAAGAGAAAACAGAGAAAACTTCTCTGTTGTGGATTCTCAGACAGCCTCCTAAAAAAAAGGGAAAAAATTCGAGCCGATCCTGTCTGAGAAAGTCACAGGCAGAAGCAGAAGAAAAACAGAATCACTTTTATATTGTGTCGTGATTCTCATAATGAGTAATCCTGCCCGCTGGGGAATTCCGACACCACTGGGTGGCGCTGATGAGGGGGCGTTACATGTAATACGGGGAGCTCTGCTTGGAATGAGAAATGAGTGCCAAAAATGAGGGAGAAACGATCAGCAAAATATTCAGAAACTGGCAAATATTGTGAGAGGAAAACGGTGAGAATTTGTATTCAACAAAACTCAACGCATTGACCCAGAATTTCTGCATAATGTTTAGAGTCAGGCAAAAATCTAATGCTCTGCGTGTTCAACCATAAATCATGATTCCTCAACTCTGTAACTACAGACATCTTCCCCTTATAGAACACGGCATAGGAACCAGTATAATGACAATTTCAAGACCAAAGGACTGGGTCATGCGTCTCGTGCTGATTGGACATTTGATGTCATCACTGGAGGTGTTCTACCCATTTTCATCAGATGCAGGGCCTTTGTAATTCCTATATCAAAGCAAAAATTGTGTGAGCGTGAGATCAACAAAGTAATGTATGAAAAAGTGGTTTGGCACGCCTATGTGTGAGGCTTCCCTGCCATCACTTGAAGAGGTATCGAAAGTCTTGAAATATACATGAAAGAGCCGTGGTGATGAATAGCCATTGAGTACCCTCAGACAGATAGTTAAAAGACAAGGGCCAGGATTCAATCAACATTTGTCCCTAACTTTGGCTCACAACTTAATGAGAGCATGATGCTTTTTTTCCCTGCAAGAACAATTTAGCGACTTAATTATCATGATTGCTGAACTCGTCAAACTGTGTCATGAAGATAAAAATGAAAGGAGCCTCAATTATAATTCATAACACAGCTCCATACCTCATGTGTTGAAACTCCACATATAATTTCAGGGGACCTTACAAGGAGTTTAGGTAGGTGGTTCAATGAGGAAATAAAACCCTGGAAGGTCTTCGCTTTGACATAGCATGCCTTTTCAAATCAGTCTTTTGAGGACATATTTGCTAAGGCTATGTGCACTCTTAGTTCATCCAACTAAACAATTTCCTCAGAGTTCATTTTTAATTATCATTTGCTTGTTTCAGAAAGCTTGAAATCAATTTCAAGGTCCAATGCTATATACTGTATATGTTAAATTAAATTTGTAAAGTAATCTACTGTTTTTTTTTTTTTCAGGCAAGAGGCCTTGTAGCTTTTTATGTTTTGTAAGGCTAAAAGATTTTTCAAAAAGGGTGAAGTTAAAAGTTTCAGTCAATAAACATCATACAAAACGTGGTGAGAAACCCCACAAAATTGGTTAAAACATACCGTTGTATAAATAGTTACACTGAATCCAAGTCACTTTTGCATCTGCCTGGATACCATACTAATGAGTCTTCCTTACTCTAGATACAACTTGTTATCATGGATGAATAATTCTAATAATAACTACTGTAAAACATCTGAAAGGGAGGTACTCTAAGGAAACCGTACCCTTGCAATTCATACTTAGCCAGTATTAATGGATCTGAAGAGTTGTTGGCAGGTTAGTATGCACTTACCATGCTGACTGATTTTTATTTATTTCAGGAGTTTGGAAAGGAATGGAACAAGAAATACATCTCTTGATGCTGACAAAGACCCAATGGCTTCCCTCCCACATGTCATTCTCCAGTCTTTGCAAGCCAAACGCAGGCTACTGCTTTGACATATAGAGACCAGAATACAGAGCACTGCAGTTAGATAATACAAATCAAATGAAACTATGTGGTCTTTCCTCAGCATCTGCCAGTGAAAGTAATGATCTCATTTTTACTATATGTCTCGACTATTACGTGACGGGGTGAGAAGATAGCCTGTCTCCTATGGTTTTTCAAGCGAGATTCTAACTTTAATTTGAGTCTATGATTGTCCCCATATTTCTCATCACAGGTTCCAAGCTTAATGTCAAACTATGCAAAATCTAGATATAAAAAAAATTCCCTCTGGTACCAGGGATCAATTAGTATCGCATATCTCTTATCTGTGTTTAGTTTTTCATATCAAGAAGACATTCAATTTGAAACTTGGTGTCGGTGTTATCTCCGAGTTTCACGTTTCTGATACAAGCAGCTCGGAAGCAGCTGTGAAATTCTGAAATTCATGCTATGTTTGCAAATAATCTCATCCCGTGGGAGCAGGCACTATCTAAGGAAGCAAATGTCGAGGATGGAGCCGTGTGGGACCCCACATGCAATCTTTGACTTGATTAGATTAGAATTCAAACCAGTTTAAAATGGCTCAGGGGAAAATTCAAACATGGCCACCCCATGTATTTCTAAAGAGGTTTTGCAAGAACAACAACTATTTTCAGATTTGGAAGCATCAAAGAAATCTATTGGTGGCCATGCGCATCACTGCCAACTGCCTTAAAAAATATTTGAACATAGTTAACAGAAATGACTTTGTTGACATGGCAACTAATGAACAATGACAACTTAATTCTTCCTTGTCAATTAAATAAGCCGAGTAAATTTGATTTCCTTTAATAAAGCCAGATATTGAAAATTGATGTGAAAGTCAACACAGTTTGAAATCTCTTACTTTCCAGTTAAATCGTCTTCTGAATTATCATCTGTTGACTTAATTACCCTTGAGCCAAATTTGTTCCCATCGATAAGTGATCGGATAAGTGCGTCTTAATTAGAGCTGGAGAGATGACACAAAAGAGATCTGAAAGAAACCCAACATAACAAGCACCGCATTTCCAGGGTTATTTCCTTCCCTTGTTCATCAGAATCCATAGTAACACATTAAAATTCCTCATATTTCCACTCTGAAGCTCAGAGTTCCCGCAGTGCAGCCTCCAGTCATCTCTGCAGAAATCTGCGCTGTAACCCAGTGGTGGCGTGCCTTGGCACCCATCCCAAGCCTGGGAACAGGGGGGCGTAGGAACCAGTCCAGGCCCCAAGGGAACACAGCCATATTACCCAACATCCCCTTGAGTGTATATTATATATAGAGAGAGTGTGTCCCCATCCAATTCTCCAGCAAAACACCCCACAGCAGCTCAGTCAGTTATACTGCACCAGAAGCTATTCTACCCCTGCAAAGTATCCAAGTACACTCTTCTTCCATTCACTGAACTCTGCTGTTCTCTCCTGTACACGGCAACTCTTGCCCAACAATGGAATACTTTGATGCGGTGAGTGGTCTGGCAAAAATTGGCAGTTGTGAATCACCCAGGTGGTTGTTACACATCAGTTATGGTTATGGGGAATTCCTACATACGCTGTGGGCTTTGAGACCATGAGATGAAAGAGGCCACAGAAAAGCATCGTCATTTATATTTTGGTCTTTATGAGCTACATCTCCATCCATACACCTTCTGCAGCTCTCTTTTCCTCCCAACTCTGTGCTAGGGAAGAACAGAGCAACAGAACAAATTATTCAGAGTTTCCTTTCCTCCGTGTTAATTATGATGTCAGGGTGATGTTCTCTCAGACTCTCAGTAACCATGCACACCTCAGCGGGCTTTTCCACAAGTGTCCATTCGGATGGTGTCGGAGGCAGAATAATGATGACGATGAAGGCGAGCAGCAACACAAATCAGACTTTGACCTTTTCCTGAGAACACAGAGCAATGTCCCATTTCAGGGTCAGAGGAAATCAAAGGAATTAGTGAGGCAAAAACAACAATATCCACGCGATTAGAGTAGGCTTCTTCAAAAGAGGATTTAAAGCTTAACTTTTTAAGATTTACAAGACTTATGTTGAGGACAGACAGTAATTGAATAAGGCATTTGCATAAGGATTACCGCATAAGTTATAATTCATTTTATTTAATACATCAAAAAGATATTTCTATCTGACAAAACTGTAATATACAAGCTATGTTTACAACCTGTGATGGTAAGTGGGAAATATTGGGAAAGGGAAAATAATGATATTCTCACATGTATCCAGCCATAGGTCAGACATGTATTTTTATAGAGACACAGATGAAATATGCCAATTTTTTATAAGGAAAAAATAACAGTGTATTCTAAATGCCTCTTGCATAAACATGAATAAAACGTAAAAATTATTCACAAGGATCTTGTTTACTTCTTAATCTACCTCCCACTTTGTGTTAAATCCCACACACAGAGGCATACTGCTGTTTTTTAAGATACTATTTGTGAATCTTTATTTATAGCATTTCAAATATGAACACAGAGTCCGGAGGAAATGCTTGTGGAATGTTCCCTCAATCGCAACGCCTCTGCCGTGGTTAATGGCGAGGCGAGGATTTTGTCAGACTGACACATTCTTCAAAGCTGGGTTATTACTGTTTATGATGCTGCTGGTGTTAGTGTTGCTACCGGTATTGCTGTTGTGGGTGTTAGTGTTGGTGCCTAGTGTTCTTTTCAGTGTTACTGATGTTTTTTCAGAGGTTGTTGTTGATGTTGTTTGTAAAAACAGCCATCCAGAATGACACAGGGTTATAAAATATGAAATAAAAATGCAATTGAAGAGAATAACAAATATTAACATGAAGGAAAATAATTTTAAAAAATGATTAGCCAGTGCAGGTCAAAAATAATCTAAGACCTAATGTGTCTATATGGGAAATAAGAGATTTTGAGAGGAAAAAAAAACTGTTAAAACCAAGCTAGAGACAATTAAATTGAAAAAAATAAATGAAGCATGAAAAGCAGAAAAATTGTGCAGAATTATTGTTTAAAGAGGATTGTCTTCAAATGTCTGAAGGTGAGAACGTAAGGTGTGAGCCCTCACATACGTTGGGGTTTCATTCTGTTCGTGGAGAATTAGAGACAGGAAATGGCACAGCTGAAGTGAGCATTCAGTCTAACTGACAGGCAGTGTCAATGGCCTGCTTGATTTGAAATTTCTAAATGAATATCACAGTATGATTCAGTTCTTGTACCTATACTGTTTCTTTGCTGCTGCTAACAATAACAGCAACTATATATAAATAAGGCTCGTATATATTCTTACATGCTTGTTCAGAACTGTACAGTTAACCATACAAATAAAAACTGATGCAGATATCACTGGGGTCAAACTTTTGCATTATTTCTCTTTGACTTAATATTACAATGCTAAATGAATTGACATAAAGTAATAAACAGTAGGCCTATAACATTTTCCATATGACAGGAAAACAGTCTTCCTATTTAAAAATGTAATGATGCACTCAAGGTAAAACAATATTTATGAGACATGGAAGTGGAAGACCGGTGAACCATGGAGATAGGAACAGACCATTTCACAATGTCAAAGGGGCTATTGTAGCCTCTGAACCAAGAGCAGGCCTAATGACCCACAGCGTCAATGACTCATAGCACTAATGATCCATTCCCAATCAAACATGGTCAACAACAGAGGGTGTCTGCTTCATGACTTCTTTCAGATTCAGCACCAAGGGCTAGGGATGCTACTTAGAAACTGTGAGCTGGACCTGGGTAAGAGAGAGGGATAAAGGGACACTCCAACATTTTGGCAATTAAGCACTTTCATTTAATTTCTAAGAGTAGAGACACCCAACAGTGCCATTTGCATTGCTGTTGGTTCTTTCTGGAGAAATCTTCTGAAAAATATACCGAACTACATTTAGCAGTAAGAAAACTGAATGAAAGCTTTCCAGGAACCCATCCTAGCTCTAATCAAAAGCAAAACCTTCCGGTAAGACCTAACAAAAGGCAGGCTGGTACAAACAGTACACAAGGTCATATCTGTGTTCTTACAAACTTTAAAACTGAAGGTCACCAGAATTCTAATCATTAAATGAAGATTTCGCTGTCTCAGAGTATCTCTTAGCCTTTCATTCAATTTGAAAACGGGCAAATGCAGTCCAGCGATTTGTTCAGAGGATTTCTCCAAAGTGAACCATCAGAAATTAAAACACATTTGTGGGTTCCACTAGTCTGTTCCTCTTGCTAAGCAAATGGAAGGGTTTCATTTTCAAAACAAATGTTCATCAACAACAGAATGTTCATAAACAATATTTCATAAACAATTAGGTAACCATGTGATCACACCTCATTTGTGAGAGCACAAAGCATGCCACAGAGCACATTCACAATGCTTCAATAACTGTACAATGCAGTGCAACATACATACAATGCTGCTGGTTGTATGCCCAGATACTTAAATCCAACCACCATGACTCATTCATTTCAAAATGTAAGCTATAACAGGAAACAGCATGTAATATTTTAAGAAAACAAGCGCAAATTTGCACTAGCTGTGACCAGACCACACCCACTGTCCCAGGCCACTCCCACTGTCACACCCCCTTTCAGCCAACTGGCATGAACAGAAACACACACGGCCTCCATGCCAAATTTCAGCCTCCCAGGGCAAAAACTGCGGCCACCAAAGGGTGTGGAAATTTTTTGGACCAAGCAACCACACCAAAGCTCGCACCTGAAAACAATTCAGCTTTCTCAAAGGCACAAACTGTCATTAAGGTTGCTAAGTTTTAAAGAATCTGTGCCCATTGATCACTGTTTTAAAGCATTATTTTTATTTTTAGTTATCGATTTTTACCAGGCAATTTCATACATTTATAACAAATTCAAATACTGGCAGGGACAGAGGGGAATTGCTTGACTTTTACTGTTATTAGATGCACTGATAAAATACATTGATCCACACCTTTTGTTATTTTAAATACCTACCTCACTATCTCTACTCTTACTCTGCTACACCATAAGGAAAAAAACCTTCTGCTATATTTACCCTAAATGAAAACCCTACAAAAGAAAGAATACCTGAGAATCCTTAGAGACCAAGATGATTTATAACTGTAAAAACATGTTAATATTGTTGAGTGTCACTACTGTGTAAGTCTTCGTTATGTCATAGCCTACTGAGGGGCAACAGTAACACAACAAAGTCTGGCTGTAACCAATGCTACGCATTTCTTTTTCAAGAGCTTGAAGTATAATTAAAACAAAGTAATACACTAAATACTGCCTGTGGCGAATCCTGATTGATGTTTTCACTGTACTGCTGTATTGCAGTCAGCTGGGACCTTGTTTACTAAACACACAGGAAATAGCTCAAGTTCTCTACATCAGCGATTCAAAGAGACAATGCTGTAAAATTGAGTTTTTTTCCCATATTCTATCCCTGTGTATTGCCATTCGCCCTCATTCACACAGACCAGCTTCAACAGAACACAGAGATAATGTAAACATCTACTGCATATACTGAGCTATGCTTAAAAAACATGAATATGAGTCTGTTCCCTTTGTTTCTGGCTACCACTGCTTTCTGTTTTTGTTTTCAAAGCATTTTTTCTCATTATTTGAGTGTACTAAAACACACCCATATTTCATTGCCCTCCATTTCAGTTTCAAAAACAGAATTCCTTCCCACAATTGTTTACTATCCTGTCGAACAGTACTGACAAGAAGATGGGTCAGTGGAACACCACTACCAATACAGCACTTCAATGGAAGTGTTTCTCCTGTTTCTTCTACAGAAGGAAGCTGAATTTTGAGCACTGCTCTGGTCTAAAATCACATATTTCTGGACAGGAATTCAATAAGTAGCAGCTGGAGAGTTCCTCTGGACTGCAAAAACTTAATTTAAAAAAGCCTTAATACATTATATTAGGGGTCTCAGCTGTGAACCAAGGGCAGATTTAGACACGTCACCTGACCAAGCATGTCAGGATAAAATCCATTCGCTGTGAATCCATGCACAAATGGATATTCTCCTTGTGGAAAAATAACCATAATTTTTTTTTATTTTTTTTTTTACTGAGGAGTGATTTGGGTCTGACATACAGAGAAGTCTTGGATCTCATATCACATTCTCCTAAAAGCCATCTGTCAAATGGAGCTTCTCTGAAATGAACATTTTCTTTGGTTTGAATCAGCAAGATGATAGTAATGCATTACAGTATGAAAGTACAGTCAGATAAAGTGCCGTTCTCCTTGTAAACTTCTCTCTCACCAGATTGTGGTCCATCATTTACAATCAAATCTCAAACACAGTAGAATGAATTTTCAGATAACACTAAACACGCAGGGTTTATTGTGATGTGGTAAGTTGTACAACGATACAGACATTTGATCTTGGGCTTTGTGTCCAAGGGGGCAGCGTCACACCTCACAATTATGGGTGAGGTGAACCCCCCACCGGACCACTAGAAGAGAAGGAGAAATATAGAGGAAAGGAAGTAGACATGAAGGTGGAGATAGGGAGGGGGAGGGATGCTGGAAGCAGTGTGGAGATGAGGTGATGGGAGATAAGGTATATGGCAATTTAATACCTGCAGAGAAAACCAGATTGGACGGATAGAGGTATTTGAATGAGGGGTTGTCTGAAAATACTTCACCCAAACTTTTGTTTTAACAAACTCCATTAAACTGCAATACTTCTGTTGCAATCTCTCTCTAACTATTAACCAAGACAGACCTATATTCAATCAACATCCTGTCCTTACTTTTGACTCACAAATGACTCTTTCAACTCAGACATTTTCATTTATTTTGGTGACTTACTAGACTTGCCAAGACATGTTGTGTGTTTGTGAAGAAAAATATGAACAATAATATTTAATTTTGAGTAAAAATTGAATTCAGGTCTTAGCGTCTCTCTCTCTCAAACAAATGTGTAACGCTCTCATTTGGGCCACTGGTCAAGAAATTAGCGATAGAGGCAGTAAGATGGAATTTTGCACTTCATATGTGGCCAAGTGGTTGTGCTGAAGAGCAAGATACTTAACCTAAATTTATTGGAGGTTTTTTCACAATTCATAATTACTTTTGTCAGCCTCTATCTCAGCCATTTGAAATACCATTACCACACACTATAACTAAAATTAATGTGGAGAAGCAGCGCATTAACATGATAAATTCTGTTCCAGTCCTGCACAATCAAGTCAGGAGCTATCAATCACGGGAAACAAGACAGGCTCTGTGTGTATGAAAGCAAGTTAGATCATGTTGTTTGTGTTTCATGTCCCTCGAATTTTTCAAATGACACGCTGAAAAATGACCCCAGAACCAGGAATTTTAATCTGGGGCATGTGACGCTCTTATTTTAGTTTATAATGAAAAAAAAATCGATTTTTAATGTTTGGATTTCATCAAAATGCTTGTCAAAACTTTCCTGTGTTCAGGACAGCTCAGGTTTGATGGAAGGTATGAGCCACAAGAAATATTCAAATGATCCAAACTGTCAGCATGAAAAAGCGAAAATGGGGTCAGTGAAAGTACATGTAATTCTCTGGATGGTAACATTAAAGCACACAGAAAACACACTGAAACAGGTGTAAACCTGGCCAGGCATTTTAAAGTGTATTTTAAAGTGCATTTTAAAAACACCGTTTTTAACACCTTTCTTCTGTTTTAATTTGATCAAATTTTAGAATTTTAATTGCAACTACAAGCATGTCCCGTCACTACAACATGCACCAATCAAAATCTGGGAGAGTACAGATTAGCACGAGATCCTCTGAAGCATGAGATGCCAGCTGCCACTTCTTTTCCCTCTACAATCCACTGGCTGCGAGCCAGTGAGCAATGAAGGGCTGCCCTGCCAAATGAAGCCCTCCTTCCCAGGGTTACACTGCAGTCAAATGCATGCTACCCCTTGGGGGCTACCAGCAAAGGGAGAAACAAATACGGTCAGGGCTTGATTACAGGCCATTACCCATAGATATTTCACTTTATCTGAACACACCACCAGACAGTTCCATCAGCAGTGTTTTCAGTCCTTTTAATCTCTAATCCTGAGAGAAAAAAGCAAAATATTTTGTTAGCTCATGCTACTCTCAAATAAAGAAATCAGTGGCTTTGATCTTTAAGAAAACATGGTTCCTGCAGCTATTTGGAATACCAGATATTGAACGCAGCATCAAGCTTAGACATGAAATGCAACTCTTTAAGGAAGTCAATATCTTTCTAAAGATACAGAAAGCAAGAAAATCACACCCATCCTTTAAAAAAAATTATGAAAGTGCAAAGACCAAAATGAGACTTTTCACAAAACCACTAAATCCATACGTGATTATGTGTGTGATGCATACAAATTCATACAGAACCTTGGTGAAAGTACCATAAATAGAAATTAGCATCAAATAATCGTTCCATATTTACACTTACACTGAATGATGACATAATGGTACAATGATCCAAGTGTCATGATCCAATTTGATTAATGATCCAATCTGATTAACTATAATAATGAAGTTACAAATCCAGTGCCACACAGATAATTTAGGCTGTATTTTGCATACTAATTTATAAAGGGGAATATGTATTGAAGCAACTCAGGGCAAGTACATTTATCAAATGAGAAGTGCCACCTGGGGCTAATGAGAATGATTATGATTGCAAACCCACTTCTTTAAAAACTATTGTACACTGTTGCCTTTACACCAGATCATTAAATCTACCAGTTCCTTTCTTTATGCATTATTACCTCTCCCAGACACGCTCACAAGCACGCACCACTCCAAAAACCTGAACGCAAAAACATCTGGTTATAGTCGCACCTGGACTCGTGAATTGCCACACTGGAGACATTCTGAGTTCAGGAGCTTTTCACATGCTATATAATGGCTTCAGCTCCTTGTCATCAGTATATTCTTGAGGTGAAGGCCGGGGGGACCATATGGCCCTTACTGTTTTCCAAGTAGGCCTCTGCCAAATAACAGTACCCATCTGGTCCACTAGCATAGCATTCACATAGAGGAAGACTAGGAAGACGATAATTTCCCTATGTGTTTGATTGCTATCACACCTGTCATTGCAGTAACACGGAAAAGAGGGGGTGGATGAAATTATTCAAATATGTGCCCTTTGCAGTCATATATTCACATATATTCAGTTGAATATGCTATGCTAATGTTTAATCCGCTGCAGTGAACCTAATGTATTCTGTCCAATCCGCTCCAATCGCTACTACATTGTGTGCCGTTTATAGTCTCCACACCGCACTCACATCACTCTCTCAGGGTCAATGAAAACTTTTATTGTTTTTTTTTCCCTCTTCCACACCACAAATATCCAACCGGAGCAGATCTTATTGGTATGCAGCTCAGTGCCTTTGACTGCAGCCTTCTTCACTCAGTGTGTGTCCACGCAGTGGCACAGAGGAGGCACACAGGACTCAGAGGAGCCATCACAACCCCACTGTCTCGCACATTCACACACACATGCATACACACACGTACGCACGCACACACATACACACAAAGAAATAAACAAATTAAACTCCTATCCACAGGCACATGTGAATAAATGTTCATACACACATAAACAAATGCATTTATACGCATGCTAGTTTCTTCTGCTGTCATGCAAACACAAGTAAATGCTCACACACACACACACACACACACAAATACAGCCATGTCCACAAATAAATATTCACATCTTTCAATGCCTGTCACGTCTAATACATTCAGTTCACTCATACACACACGCACATGATATATAAGCATATGGATACAGAACCACATTCAGATATGTACTTAGGTACTTAGACATAGACTCATGCACACAGAGCTATTCTTATACTGAGAGACACATTCAAACACACACACACACACACCCATTCACGCACATATGCACAAACACACTTGCCGACCTGTCTCAGTCATGCAAACATGCTTTAGCTCAGTGTAGCAGGATGGCACAGGTCTCACACCACTGACCTGGGAGAATGTGAAGTCCCCACCGTCCCAAAGGATGGCAGCGCTGTCTCAAAGTAAGCTCCCAAGCACCATCATGCATATGATGCCTTGTCACTTTAAGCACGAACGCTTTCATGAACAAGGGACGTCTGGGCCGTTAAATCCCCTCCAACAAAGTACAGGCCGAGAGATCCGTCACCGCTCATAGACAGCTCCATGAGTGAGTAAAGCAGTGTGCATTTCAATACCACCATGTCTCCCTGCAACTGAGAACCAAGGGATTGTTCTTGCCAGCCAAAAAAACAGGGGTAATAGCCCCCTTAGAACTACACCACACACTCAGCAAAAAAATCCTAATTCAGCTGGACAATTAACATTCCACTGCAAATGACACAAAAGTGCAAATTATGCGTTCTGAAACTTTGCCTTGGGGAAAAAAATATGTGTTTCTCAGAGAGGCCTCAGATATATTATCCTCAGGTAATGATTCTAATTAGGTCAATTAAGAAAACTATAAAAAATATATGATATGAGCTCAGGGGTGTTGCGGATCCAGTATGGTTCATTTATTAGCAGCTGTAAAACGCACTGGTATAATACTAGGGTGAAAATATGTTATTCACTTAAAGTGAACATGGAACAATAATATCGGGTAATTAATCAAATCCTCTTCAACTGCAATGACTGCGTTTTTGCAAGCTCCTCAGTACGCACATGTTCACGTGAATCAGTTTACCGCCACTCTTTTTGGAGAAGAGTCACTGTTTTAAGCGCGACGGCCGGATAAGTGTTTTTAGCTCTCATTATACCGCTTTTCCTTAGTGCTAAGAGGCGCGCTGCGAAGAGGTGGATGCGTTGTATGAGGAATGGGTCAGGCAGCTCGGATAATACTAGGGACTTTGGGGCTTTCCAGCGACATAAATCACAGTGACTTTCTGAATAGCCTCATAAAGCGCCGTGCCATTGCAATTCAGTGCACGGCGCGCGGGCTTTCTTCAGCATGCAGATCATTAGGAGGCTCCTCAGCAATCAAGTAATGCGCGTGATGAAATGCTTCCACCAGTCACCGAGCGCGCAGAAAAGAATGAAGCCTCGCATTTAGGTTGATATCACCGATTTTTTCTTTCTTTTACAGCTACAAAGAGATTAGAAAGGGATTACTTCCAACATCGCCAAAATGTTGCTTAAAATAGTTCACCCTCCCCTATAAACCGGTAGGTATTTTGGTGCAATAATGTGTTCCTCACGTAATAGAAAGCGACACAATTGTAACTGAACTGCATCAAATGCCATGCCGGTTTTTATCAGTGTTTCACAAGACGAACACGGTCGTTTGTATCTGGTTTTTCGCATTTGGCTAGCAACAGTGCTTCCAAATATGAATACAGATGAGTACGAAGTATTTTCTGGGCAGAAAAACCTTGCAAATGCAACCGCTTATGTAAGTGATCTCTCTGTTACAGCAATGCAACCGACTTGCGGGGGAAATTAGGTATCGATTTAAAAAGGCTCCTGAGAAAAAGGAAATTGTGCAAAACTTAGTTTTCTATACCTTGAAAACAAATAGTATTGTGTTGCAGTTTTCTCCACTTGCAAATTAATTTGATTATCTGTAATAAGGATGAAAAGTTAAGACTTTAATGTTGGTGGTATTGTTATCTGGAATGTATTATATTATTATTATTATATTAATAACAATAAAAATATTGGATGATGTTGTCACTGTCAGGGTTGTCTTTGTTGTCATTTTTGTTCGTGAGGCGTATTGATTATTTTCATGGGTATGTACTAAATCCAACGGATGACGTATTCTCAACCCCTTAAGGAAGACCGTGCATCTCCCGAATCAAAACTGCGCACTCAATCCGAAAAGGAGTTACGCTTCGTTAACTTCCCACTGATAATCAAAAATACTCATCTCCCACATTTCTGTGGAAGATCAGGGTTTCCTTTATACTGTGTCCTTCCTACGCAACGAATTACGCTTCCTGAGAACGGGTAGGAAAAGCTCGGGTCCACTGTCAGTAGCCTTACCGAAAGCGCTGAATGACCAAATGATCTGCTACCAGTGCAACATAATACATTAAGTTTAAGATGATCCAAGACAGTCTATCCCTCTAGTCCTCGTTTTAGGCTGAACAGATTGACCGATTAAGGCATAAAAAGTTAGAGTAATGTAATCAGAAATACTTTAACGGTCGAAGTGCTTGGCGTTTGAGGTGTGCTCAAACGTGACGAAACAGCACACTGGCTGCCGTGGGCGTCTAAAATTATTTGCAACAAGTGTGGGGACGAGTAGGCAAGCGCACTGTTTGTGTATACCTCCAACCTTGAATCCTGGTACCTACATAGAATTCGTTGTGTCAAATTAAACCAAATAATTTAGCTAAACACAGATATTTACATACAACTCAACACACAGTAAATTTGGGATGGATACGTGCCCCGAGCCTCACACCAGTAATAACTTGAGCATAAATTAAATTAGGCCCAGCTGCATTCATTAATAGGGGCAATCATTTTCACGAATATTAATAAATGTGAAGATGAGCGTCTTCCCTGCACAAGTCATTCCCTTCACGCTCTTCTGTTTCGGGGAATTGAGTCGTACGTGTTGACCCATTTGGAACTCTCCTCTTTTTAAACGCGCCGCTGCTTCACGGCCACTCTGCGTCCATCCTGCCAGGCAGCTGCCCGGCGCAGCCGCTCCGCACAGCAAGCACGCGCACACTCACAGACACACAGTGTCAGGAAAATGACAAGAGAGAGTGCGACACTGGCACTGTGCTCTACTTGTAGCTTACGACTCAGGCGGAATCTTAAGAACACACGAAACATTCTGCCTCGAATAAAGGTGTGAGCTGAAATCACACCATACGCATAATTGCATTTCAATGCGTCCTCTGTTTTATACAAAGGAAAATGAAGCACAGAAAATCAGGCATATATTCGCTGGGTGAATTTCCACACCCGCAGCGTCCCCTGTCCATCCATAGAGATCACGTAGCCTTATACTCAAACCACCTGTTTTCACCCGGCAAGCGCGCCTCGTAGGATATTTTTAAACAGAAAATGCAAACAGACAACAGCGGTATCAATCCCGCAATTCCAAGAATCATCAAGTTGTGCAAAAAGTCACGAAAATCACTGCACATTTCACAATTTGAAAAGGGTAGGCCCATCACATCGTAAATATAAATGTTTAATGCAATGAAGTAATATTATGTGTCCGAACCATCATGTGAAGTTCTCTATATTTTCACACGTATATTACTTGGGTTTCCAGAAGACATTTTGTGCAGGCTTGAGCTGTTCGTGTGGGGGTGAAAAATTGCTCTCCCTGCGGTGTTCCTATACACCACAATCCACCGGAGGATCGTTTCATTCCACCCAATTTAATATGCAAATTAAAATCGTGATTTTTGCGATGTATGTGGATATCTATTGAAGTGATTGCCAATATGAAAAAACTGGAATGTTTTTTCACTTGAAACTCGTGGTGAAGCTATTGTTGTCCCCCTTTTCTCTTGAGTCGTTTATATTAAAAAAAATTATAAATCAAATTCATTTAGCAAAACGTGAACGCGCATGAGCTTTAGCTGAAGCAGAAAAACGTCCCATGGAAACTCCTCTATTGACGTCGTTTGAAGAAAACGTATACAACTTACCGATGTGTATGATGGAATCGGAGAGCACAGGATTCCACCTCAGACTCCAGGATATGGTCAGAAACAACACTGCCGGAATAACTTTCATCTCTCCCGCAGTTTAAGGCTGTTTTCCCTTCGGAAGTGCCGAAGCCAAAATGCGTGCGAGGTGATAGTTTTAAATCCCGAGCGGCTGTGAACACTTGGCAGTGGAGGGAAACGCTCCGGGAAGGGGCGTTCAGTCTTCTTTGCTGCCGCCTCGCTTTGGTTCTCTTTTGCCTAATTGAAGCTGCTTTCAGTTGTAAAAGAAATTATCTCCAGAAACCCTGTTTTTAAAAAATCCTATGCTCGTCAAATCATCCTGAATTCACACGGCTTCTCCTCACCAGCATCCAGCAGAAACTAATCCGATCCAATCCGAAGCAGGAACAAAATCAAATCAAATTTTGACTGTTAACAGGGTTCCCCCTCCCCTTGCGTTTCTGACATGCAGGTCCCGGTCTGACTGAGAGAGGACCGAGATTTGTGCTTCATAGACGTTGCATTTTGCTCAGCTGAAATGGTGAGCGAAATATAGCAGATGAACTTCCATATTTCGTGCAGCAGCAACTACATGCAAGGAAGTTAAATATCCGTATCAATAAGGTCTGTATTTAAGACATTAATACAAACGCACGGATTCAAATTCTTGGTTTTAAAAGGCTTTCCATATTCCGATGAGCAGCCGAGCACAGACGTCCCTTGGTTTTTCGGAGAGAGAGAGAGAGAGATCCAGAGCTTTATTCTCCACAGAACGCGCAATGACGGCTCCGCATGCGGATGCTCGCCGGCGCTTGTTGGGTGAGGTATGCTGTAGGGGAGGCGAGCAGAGGAGAGAAGCAACTACTCGAGCAGCATCAGCAGCCTGCCGCGCGCTGTCTGGAAGTGAATTACCTGAGAGGGAGACAGGAGAGAGAGAGGCTCACAGAGGAGGGGGTGGGGGTGGGGGGTTCTGGGGGCGGGTGGAGGGGAAGGGGGTTAGCAACACAACAATCTGTGAGTCTCTAGCTCCTCCCAGTCCGGCTTCAGCTACTTTTCTCTTCCGCAGTGCACACTTCTCCTGGATCTGTGGCTCTTGAGCTAATCAAAAAGATAGCTAATTCTTACCAATTCTAGAATAAAACAAAATTCTTTGAAAATCTTCGCAATCCACATAGAATTGGCTATATAGGTCATGGAAAGCAATGGTTTGACTTTTCCAACACATTGCATTTGACAATTTAAGGTAAAAAGCATGTTGGATATTTACATAAATATTTAAATTGGATGCTCTCGGGAGTTTGCCAAAGGTCTGAAAAAGGTTTCAGTTTTCAATTACACCTGTTTGAAAAATATGTGGTGAGCTCGCTATTTATTTCATTCCTGATTACGGCCTGACCTTGATTCCCCTTGAAATAATGGAGCAACCACTAAAGTATTCATGATTGGAGAGGAAGGAAAGTGTATCACAGAATGCCCTGATAAAACGTTGACAGCAGCTGATTTAATAATGTTTATCATTATTCCTTTTCACCAACTACCATGTTGTTCACACGTATATGATATATATTTCAGAAAGAAACATACTATCATAGAACATATTATTACTCTGAAGGATGGCAATTAGTCATATAATAATAAAAGTGGATAGATCATACCTTTACATAAATATTCATTGACAGATAAGGTATTTCATGTACTTGTTTGCAGCACTATGTTAAATGGTCAACATACAAGTATAATTACACTGGTAATGATTTTACCAGTGTAAGCTCAACTGCAGAGTGTAAGGAGAGGCAGCTGGCACAGCATGTTCTGGAGCAGAGTGCATGCTTTGATATGCTTTTCAAAATTGACAGCTCAGGCTGTAGCAGTGATGAAATATAATTGAGCATTCAAAATTGGGAGGGAAACACAAAGCACTTACTTAACTGCAGTGTGTTCACACAGATAAGTGGTTTTGTGTACATAATATAAAGTACAACCCTATCTAATATTCGATAATGTGATTGCAGGTTTTAACTGAAGCGCAGTGTCTGACCGTTGTTCCATACAGAGGGGCTGCAGTCAGTGGCTCTGTGGAGAACCCTCCCACAGATGGTTAAAAACTTGACCTGTTACCCAATAGGCTTCAGTACAGTGGTACTTTAATCACTTACAATTGTCAGTGATGTATCACTGTAATAAGATGAGCAGTTGCCCATGGGTGAAAATCAATCCAGACTGTGGAATACTCAGGGTTAAATATGAGCATATTTGAAATTAATAAACCCTGTAGGTGGCCACTGTGTAGATGGGATGAAAGAGTCCACAGCACGGAAGTTGCAGAAAAACACTTCATTAATTATGATTAATTATTCATTTTCATCAAACGGCCACGGTTGATATAATGTCACACTGATCAATGATGGAAGCCTTTCGTTCCTGTCCATTATTCACAGTCGGGAGAAGAATCGCTTGTTAAGCAATTGCAGTAATTGATTTTCCGAATGGAATGGATATTTTAACGTCTGTAGTGTTTTGGTGTGTGCGATCACAGCAAATTTCATAACTATCACAGCAAGCAACCTTTTACAAATGTCGTTGGAGGGGTCACAGAACTACATTTATGCCATTGAAAGCATCTGATTACCTATATAATGGAATTGTGAAGGCAGGAAGTTGTACAAAGTTGTCAATTGTTGCAGGAAGAGGAATACTTTTGACAGTAATAGTACAGACACAAGCTGATGAAACTGGTCTTCCATCCCACAAGACAGCAACTTTACCAACCCACCAAAACACCAAGTTTCATTACAAAGCAAAATGTCCTGCGGCAATGTTCTTCTTTGCAACATCTCCCTATCTGACAGACTTGATCACTGAAATATTAATTTTGTGTTTTGATTGTCTCTGGCCTCATTACATTCTGATTTTGTGAGAGGAGGAATTTCAGGTTTTCTAATCATAGCCAAAACATATGATTATTCAGTGACATGTTTTCAAACAATTTTCCTACCTTCAAAATTATACAATAAAATTAAATTTTGTATAGCCTACATTTTGTTATAACTGGAATTTATTTTGTGTTTCACTCATTAATTTATGGATTAATTTATTCATAAATTAAAGTGCATGTTTGTGGTGTAGCTGGGTGTCCCACAGCTGGGTGCTCGAATCCCTGGTGCATCATTACCAGCTACAGCCAGAGGTCCACACTGGCAAGGCAACGATTAGCTCAGCCTCGCCGGTGAAAAATAGGGGTTAAGCAGATTAAAATGCTCAGATTCATCATTCTCAAGCAGCCCAAACCCCCCCCCCCCCGCCGGCTCAGAGTGCGCAGGTCTGTGAGCTGGTCTTATTTTGACTGTTTTCCTCCAGAAGTATAAGCATTGTGTGGCTGGTGTCACATCTGCAGTAAAAAAACAAAGGCACCTTGCAAAGTCAATTAGAGAAGTCACATGCGTATCACATGCCCTCCTGAATCTGTGGCACAAGTTTGCTTAGTGAGGCTGAACTGTGATTCAGTTCAGGTAGGGAAACAGGGGGGATTAAAATACTTATTTTACTGAATTTGAAAAGAAAGGAGTAAACAGCAGAGGAGTCAGGAGAATTTCATAACACTATTCCAATGTGATGAATTACTATACCACTAAAGAATATTGTTATGATTTCTAACACTGAGACTTTGGCTGAACTATTGCTGCCTATTTCAATGATTACTTTCCATATAGGAGACCAGTAATAAATGTTTTGGTTGCTTTGTATTGTGTATATAAAGCCATGATAACACTACATAAAACCGTATTCTTTCTTTGGCCCATTTTGTTTATCACTTGCAAGGAAAAATTCAATGTCCAAAGTGCAAAAAAATTAAATAAAAACAATAACTATATCTCATATTCTGCTATGCCTAGGGTCTGGGTAAGTTATTTAACTTTAGTATTAGGAGAAAAGGCACCATGTAACTACAGTTACAATGTGTTTACAAAGGGCCAAATCTAGATTTGAGTTGTGAGCCACTTGAGTGCATTTTCTGTGTAATGGTGGACCCAAATTAAGCTGGCAGAAAATGTGCTAAAGCAGTGCTAGGGTCAGGTCTGGATTCAGCCCTAAGTGGCTATCTGGTTCCTGGTTTGGATTCTATCAATATACATCCTTAACGTTGGCTTAAAAATGTATGTAAGTGAAAAGTTTATTTTATCAAGGACGTGGTTTGATGAATGAATTTTGAGGATAAATTGCATCAAACACCATGTTTGAGCACAAACTGAGCTTGAAAGTTAAAAGATGGATGAATGTTGATTGAATCACAGTCATAATCACTGTTTGTAAAGCTCGTTTTGATTTGATACTAAAAGGCATGATGATGAAGGCTGTATTTCAAATAAGATAAACACTGGATAGTCTTTTGTGTTGTTCAGAGCATACAGAGAAATAATGTTGACTAAACAGGATAGGGAATGTTCTTTGGCCACTGCTCTCATGGTGTAGTTTGACTAGAGGTAGTCATACGGCGTGCCTCATATATAGTGTGTTTTCAGTCTAGTGATGCTGTCCATGGTACCTGTACTGACTCCTGACTGTTCTAATGCTGACTGTGGCCTGCAGCTCCACAGGACGGCATGTAAATCACTGTAGCTTTACCCTGCAATGGAGGACTTCGGTCAGCAGGGTTTTCTTCTTCTCATTGCACAAGAGTGCCTCCTCAATATGGTCAATAGGGTACCCAGAGATTTTTTGCACCTTATGTTCTTGAAATGAGTGTGCTTCTGCAAAGGGCTGACTGTGTAGTCCAGCTGGTGGAGGAGAATATGTGATCGTCTGTGTTTTCCCAAGTTAACCCAGGACTATTTAGTGTTGGAACAGTGAATACACTTGTGAGTAAGAGTGGAAAAATTGGAATAAAATACAATTTGAGGATAAAAATTGGTATAAAATGTAAACATTCAACAGTGCTGACTGATTCTTTGAATGCTATAATTATTCTCTTCATAAAAGATTTACTTGTCATATATGTCAATTATTCCCACTTAAACGTTCTATTCTCACTAGATCTGAGCACTTACCATAATTTACTATATTAGTGTAATAAAAATAAAAAATTGCTCTCTTCATTGCAATGTCACATAATGTTAATATTGTGTGACATAATGTTAAGCAGTTAAACTGTTAAAATACCAACAATATGTTTTATTATATTATAATTCATATTATTAAACACATTTTGGTACAAAGCTGTAACCACATAATCTTAATGGGCTGGGTATTCTGTATACTGTTAGGCCTATAGCCTGAGGGTGAAGGTATTTAACCAGGTAGGTTATTGACAGCAGACATTAAAAGATTGAACTTTGCTCTGACAAATTCCTGATTGCTGTCAAAAGTGAAGCATAATTCCATAATGGCAGCGAAGCAAGGGGGGATCTTCAGGATTTCATTATAAGATGAACTGAATGAAATGGAGATTAACTGCCGATACCGAGGCCCAGGACAGCCTAGGAGATTATCAAGGGCACAAGAGAGGAGTCTCTCGTACCCAGATGTGATTTCCAAGATTGACAAGTGCACCAGCCTTGTGGATCGTCCAGAGTGGAGGACATTCCACCTGAAAGGGGTTGGCAGGGTTGTGGCGGAAAACACAGACGAGTTGTCTGAGACTTGAGAAAGCTGTTAATCATCATCATGCAAAAACCGGACCTTGCAATGATGATCACAGAAACCAGAGGCTTGGTTCTGTCACATGACCCCTCGAGGCTAACTCTTCAACATACAGCTTGCTAACTCGTAAAAGTACACTGCAAACTTATCTTTTGTTAGTACAGTTAACATTCTGTGTTTACTGTACATGTGTATGTATGTGTAATATGGCTTCTGTGACAAATACATGTAATTTTTACAATCTATATATCCTATCCTCATAGGGGGCCAGGCTTCAGAATTTAAGTTTTTCCAGAATCTTAAATCAATGTTTTTGTGTGCTTGTACAAAAGCATAAAAGGCCAGCAGAGAGCCATGCGCTGCGCAGTGGATCAATCGAAACAGTTCCCGTGTGTTGTGTCTTTTAAAAAACACTGCAGGCCAATCTATGAATCGACAGACAGTGCCATTAACATTCATTATCCAATAAAGCTGTCAACAAAAATAGCAAGGATAAAAATAAGGAAGGCCAGGGTTACTTCATGTGATGAATATGAAATACATATTAAACTGTGGCATCGGCACATAGTTTACATTTTAAGTGGCACTGTCCCTGTATATTGCTCAAAATATGAAATATTTTGCTTGTGGTTGGGGAATGTGACTTAGACTCAGGGCCTTGTTAGTTATGGATCAGCTTGGCTCTTCCCTGAATGATGTAGTTGCACCCAGGGGCTGCTGGGAGGAGTGAGTACAGTGGCCGCTGTCATACCATCTTGTGAGCGCTCACAGAGACCCAGTGATGGCCCATTAACTGCAGTGATTGGATCAGGAGTGTAATAAAGAACGGGGAGGCACAGCATGTTAATGCAGACCCAGACGAACAATGTGGAGGTCATTAACACAAAGGTCCCACCTCCCCTCTGTCGGGTGGCCGATTGGATGGAGGGATGGACGGACTGACAAACTGACCAATCAGAGGCAGGGGGCAAGTGGACCCAACAACACGAGCAGCCCAGCACTGGACAAGCCCAAGCAATCTGTATCATTGCTGGGGACTGAGAGATACACCAGCAACACGACCAGCCAAGCATCTGACAGTCCCAGGCAATCTGTACAACTGCAAGGGGCTGTGAGATGCAGCAACAACATAACCATCCAAGCATACCACAGTCTGTAGGAAAGTGCATCATACTTTCCTATCAACATATTTCACGTTTCATTTGCCAAATCATTTTGCTTCCAGGACACATGTAGACTGCATTATGCTTGCTATGAGGTCCGATGGAAAGTCAGGCTGATATCCTTGTGTTGACAGGCGGCTGTGCTGGTTCAGATTAGGTCAGGATCCTTTTGGAAAAGTCTATTATGAACTGCTATAGGCCGTTCCGAAAGCTGGCACCAAGCAGCCAGAGTGAATCAGGTGTGTAAAGAGTGAGTTAGTATGCATACTGTCACATCCCAAGGACACAACCGCTGTTGGAAATGTGGTGCATTGAAGACTGCAAACATAGAATCGGGGACTCAGCATCATTTCAGAATGCGGGCGCCCGATCCCAGCACTATTTGAGAGCTCAGCCGTTGGGGCACAGTGCTATTTTGGAGCGCGGTGACTCGAACACGGCTCAGCTCGCTCCTATCTGCCTTTGGGGTGCACAAACCAAAAAAAAAAATCTTGTTTTTCCTCTGGAACAAATTGAAGTCTAATCAAATGGGGAATTCCATCAATTTAATCGAGGCTCTGTGTGGGCTTCCCTGCCTTCAGAGTGGTTTGTTTGTGCATTTTATGTCTCAGATCCATTCCTGACCAAGCCCTGCCACTCAGAAACTTTCTGCAGTACTGAGCATTAGGAGACAAGACATTTCTGCTTCCTCTTAGATTATGGTCAATTAAGTTCCAGTGGGGCCTGAGGGCTTAAGTACAGAGGCTTACCTGGCTAAGTAGGGCAACTGCTTTCAAAATCGACACATGTAGTTTGTTCCTCTCTCGACTGAGGCAAGTGTACAGAACTTGTCCCCTGGGGTTTACTATGAGGCTCAGGGTAGAAATTAGTGAAATCCCCCAGGGTAAAAAGAGCCCCGGAGTGTGTTCGAGACATAAAATAAAAACTACCGTCTTTTCTAGAGGCCGTCCTCTACTGTTGCAGCTTTGAGCCTGAGGTATATCCTTAGACAAGTGTAACCAGTACTCAGTTACAGTAGGATATGGCTGGCCTAGTTCCACTAAGGGTAGGTAGGGTTTGTGTCAGCCCAGTTTCTGCAGACCACAGCTGCATTAGTCCATCCCAGTGACTTGCCAGGTACCTACAGGGAACCAGCTGGCATGAGTAGTGGACATGCTTCTCCTCCAGTCTGTGCAACGTCTACACCCCGTATATGTGTGCAGCTTGTAGGTTTTAAAACCTTCACTGGTTTACATGACATGTACTTCAGCTCCTTGTTTCCTTGTTTCCTTGTTCAAAACTGGGAAGAAAGAAAAATAATCAGACATCTACCTGAGGCTGAAAAGAATGAGAATAATTTGTCAATTTTTGCATCAAGAATTGGCTCATTTTGGCACATTTAAATCACTGTTATATACCACAGTTTCTTCCACATCAGCCCCTTCTGTAAGGTCATAAGCTTGGCACATGAAGTTAAGATACAAGTTCAGAGCCATTAGCAAAGTATAAATATTTAACGGAATGAAGCACACATAATTTAGTAGCAGTTTTTATCGTATGTGAGAAAACATGGGCACTTGAAATTCACATGAGTTAATTTGACAGGCTCTAAGCTCCCGACAGTCAGTATCGCCATACTCCAGTGGCTTGATTTGTTTTGCGTTAAGTTGGCTTGGAAGCTGCCCAGATATCTGTAAAGAAGTATTCATGGGACTTCTGACATCCAAGGCATCAGTTTTAGATTGGTGAAAAATTGTAGGGCACACAAAGTTCCTGCCATTACAAATCAACTCATTTTTACTTTTAAGAACATGCAGCTGTGCTCCAAATGTCAAAACATGTCCTAGATTGTATTTCAAAATGAAATTCACATATACATGTGAAACTCTCCTGGAATCAGCCCTGAAATATGCATAAGAAATAGTTAAATCTAGTCTGACAGCCTGTTCATCTGCCTTTTTTCTCATCTGGGGTTATCAACAAGACTTTGTGACTTTTCTCCCCACCTTTAACTTAACCCACATTAGAGGGACCTCCTTTAAGAGGCGGCCTCTGCAGCTTCCCCAGATAGCTGATATGCCTTCATTTCCAGTCTTTGGTTTTTGAAATACTGAATCTGTAAATCCACGTTTTAATTGAATCTAAGTGATCAGCAAGACTAGTCAAAACTGAGACTGAGCTCAAACAGATGAATGAAATGGTATGCCATAAAAATGTAATAAATTCTGCTCAATCCTTATAGGAAATAAGCTGTAGTGGTGAAGAACTGATTTGCCACTTTGATAAAAGCAAAGTCTAGAGTTTTGTTTCGCAATTTTGCACCAGGGAATGGAGATCAGACCGTCGATCAGACTCCCAATGAATGTGAATTTACAGAGAGAGATTGTGTGTGTGAGAGAGGCGGAGAGGGTGAAAAAGAAGAAGAAAAAGAGAGAGAGAGAATAGGTGTGTGTGGGGGGTTTTCACACTCGCATTAACTTGAAGAATCAGTGCTAGGAGAAGGTGTGCCATTCCCACAAGGCTAGTGTGGTTACATAAGCTGCCCACCTGTCATTTCTCCCTGACATGAAAGATTCACAACGTGGTTCCACCCTTCTGCTGTGGACGCGTCTCAACAGTCGCTCAAGAGTTCACCTCCACTGTGAGTGTTCCACTTAAAGAGGCACATGTACGAGCCTTTGACTCCCCCAAAAGAAAGTAGTTCTGTTCATTATTGAGATGCACAGCAGAAGCACAGCACAAAGTGCCGAACAGGCAAGGCAGTGTGTGTAACAAATTGAATTCACTTTAGATTCAGCACAGCAGCTACAGTGTGTTGAAAGTCGTTTGGATATTTATTTTCAAATGAAAATGAATCACAAAGAATAGCCACAGAGACATCACCATGAGAGTTGGGTTGAGAGAGACATCTAGACCTGCACACACACTCACACACACACACACACCACCTAAACAAACAAGCACATATGCTAACATAATAACAGTGGTCATTCAATGGACCATGAATCATTGCAGAGGCAAGAGATGGATCAACAATTGTAGGTGGAGGCACACCAATTTGTGGTTCATAATGCTGAACATACATAGAACTTGTGAAAGAATGAATGTTGAAGAAGGGAACTGAGTCAGAGATAAGTGCAGGGATTCAAAAATATATGTAGTGAGGCTTTAAATAAAGCGAGACTTGATTCAGCCATAAATCTCTTCAACTGACAGAACTCAGTACATGGTTCTGATATAGGTTTTGAGTCCAGAAATCATCCTCTGGGGGCAAAATTCTGTTGTCCATTTTGTTGGCAAAACCTTACTGATATTTACACCAGCAGTCACAAAATGTCACAAAATGACCTCTGGAGCAATGAGAAAGTTTCACTCGCTTTTCTCTTTTTTTGGGGAAAAAAACTACTTTCTCATTATTCCACATGCAAAAGCTTACTGTGTTGTTTCATTTTAAATGTAGGAGGCAAATTGAGTGGAATCAGATGTTTTTACCCTATATTTTCCCTGAAGTGAGCTGTTCTGCAGGTGTTCTGGAGGCCCACATTGATGAACACTTGAGTAGGAGGTGATCGAATCATACAATACAGCCTTTTTGTGAGCAGCGGGGGAAGGTGTGAGGTAAATATAGAACAGAAACATTCAGACACAGTTAAACACTATGGTGCACATTTTGAGACAGGGTGCTCTTCTGTACATTGACATTGCTCAGGCTGAGAGCTGTCCACTTCACCACCGGTTCTGAGGCAGGGAGCTGTCTTCCTCACTGCGGTGCTGAAGCAGGGAGCTGTCCACTGCATGACTGGTTCTGAAGAAGGGAGCTGTCCACCCACAACTGGTAATGAAGCAGGTATTTGTCAACATTACAGTTCATTACACTCTTAAAATCCCATCCAATTTAAATTTCATTCATCTGTTTTTACAGTCAAGTTGGGAAGATTCCCAGCACTTAAGGATTGAAATATACGTACCTATTGATGCAGTACCACCAAGTAACAGCAGAGGTCTCCCTTCTATTCAAACTCCCTGACACAGTTGGCTCAATGCAGCTATCTCATAAGTTATGTTAATTGATTGACTAAACTGACAAAATACAATTCTTAATGAGGTTGTGGTTTAGATCAGTCTGTAGAGACTTACTTTGTATAAACACAGAACTAAAAGAATGCTTAAATACTTTCAATTTGTCTGAACACCTACCCACATACACACACACACACGGACGGAGAGAGAGAGAGAGAGAGAGAGAGAGAGCTCGGTCAGCACAGTCATGTGAGTATGGTGGTATTATGTAGGTTGGCTGTCGCATGAATGCCTCTCTGCTTCTACTGCTGTCCCAGAGGCCTGACTGCCTTTCACCATGCAATTCATCTCAGGATCACTGCAGTTTTTTGGCATGCCATTCAATCATCAACAACAATAAACCATCTTTTTTTCCTTCATGCTTACAAACATATGAAATGCACAGAAAAAAATGATGACTGCGTTAGGAAAAAGAAAGAAAAAAACAAAACCAAAGGCCCCGGCCCAGGAGGTGAGCGCCAGCCGACTGCCCCGAGGGGCAGAATGAATAAAGATGAGGCAGGGTTTGGGGAATGGGGCGGGGGGGGATGGGGAGGTTTATGGCGCAGATTCGCCTCGGGGGAACGGACACTGCTTTAATCAATCAGCCCCTGTTCCTAACACGGCGGAGCTCGGACGCAGCGCCCATCGCAGTGCAGTGACACAGCAGCTCTCGCGCCCCACATCGATCGGGGAAGCGGTGACGTGGCCGCCGCGTGCGGAGGCCCCGGGGATACGTGGCTCTGAGCCACACAAACATCCCATTCACTATGTGGTGAGGATGGAGGACTTGCAGGGACCTGTAGGTGTGTAAGAATGTGTGCACATTTTTCAAAATGGTCTGTACTAAAAGGCTGAGAACTTCCCTTAACACTTAAACCTAATTTCAATGGATTGTGTGCATCTCTGCACATATAATTAACTTAGTGCCCCTCATTCAATATTCATTATTTTAAATTCTGTATGGAACTGAGATTGAAACTGCAATTACACCAATAACACCATCAGCAAAAGGATGTACCTAGCTCTTCTTTTATGTGTGTGTCTCAGTGGGTATGAAATATTCATCAACATGAGTAAGTGTGTATGAATTAAGGTTATGGGGGCGTAAGTACAGTATGTATGATGTGTCAAGTTCATATGTAGGTCTGAAGTCCCAGAATTCAGTTGTGCATGGGTGTACATGTCTATTGGTAAAGAATATGTGTATGGTGGATATATTTAGATGAGTAAGCAGAGCAGTTTTATGTCAACAGCTGAATTGAGTACTTAACTAACATTACTACTTACTAGATAACTTCACTGAATGAATTTCTGCACTGAATTCTTTTTTCCAGTCCTCATTTTGGATCCTTTCCTGTTATACTATTTGTCGGTATGTTCAAGGGCAGGGAGGGCTGTAACTCCTGCACACAGTCCTCAGACGCCAACCCCTCTGTCACCTCCCCCTTAACGAAGGAGCCGGGGCCCTGGAGACCACCAGGCACGCAAGGAGGAGAGCCGTCGATGGCCTGCTTCCCTTACCCCATGCCCTTCACTTCCTGGTCTCATGTATTCGTTTTGCATGAATTACGGATCACCTTGCGAGTGGGTGACTCTGCGTCCCTCTCCCCGCCTAGGGGTCACAGGAGGGAGCAAAGTGGTGGATCAATTTCATGAGATGGTGTGGTGCAAAACAGTGGAGTATGGAGTATGGAGTATGCCATCTCCACTATGGAAGGCGAGGACAGCCAAGGGGCCTGGCATACCTCATTGCATTTTGTCAGCTGCATTAAAAGGCAGTTACATTATACTACATCCAGGCCTGATGCAGTCATTGCATTGGGTCATTTTGTATATCCCTGTATTGTGGACAGACTGGCCAATTCGGGTGAATCAGGTACAAACCCAGCTCCATCTCCTGAATAACTGAGAATTCAATGCAGGATAAATTCTACTCCAGCTCCGGAGGGAAGAAAACCATTTCCCAAATCCCTGTTGCATACCTCCATCTAGATTCATTCCTTCAGGCTATAACCCCCCAGCTCAGAGCTGAGTTTGTTCATTGCATGGCTGAGGTATGCTGCCGAACACATGTTGAGATTTGCGGACATGTGCTCATTACGGAATAGCAAGTTTGTGTGATTGCCAGTCTTTGTTCCGCTAATGCAAGATTGTGTATTGTTTGGAAGTAGCGTGTCTCCCTTGCCACTTAAAAAAAAAATACACACGCACAGCTCCTACCCAAATGTAGTAATGGAGAAATTTGAAAACTTCTCCGCAGACTGAGCCTAACGGCCGTATCTGCTGAGCCCTTGCCGACACTTTCATTCAGGTGATAAATACAGTTCAACTAATTGGCGTTCCGACTGGCTGACCCTGAAAAGCGCAGGAACCCGAATTCAAATGGCGTTGAGGTGAACGCCTGGGGGTGGAAAGGGCAATGGAGCGTTGAGTACGGAGGTGACGGCAAGTCACCGTCGCCTTGAAGCACAATGTTTGCAAAAAGTCCAACTTTGTTAGAACTGCTCATTGCTGATTCGGTATTCATTCTGGAGCTCGCTCTAGAACGAAGGAGGACTGTTGCTCATTTGGAGCATGGAGTCTGCCCACTTCGCAATGAAGGATGTCAGGATTTTCATGTTCGGAAGGCTGACAGAGAAAAGTTTTAGAGAAGGATTTAAAAAGCACAAAACCAAATGAAAAACAGCAGGGACTTAATTGAGGCAGGTAGGGATCAAGTGGGAACCAGTGTGTGACGGTTTAAGAGTTACACTTTTAATGCTATCACAATGTCTGTGGGTCATCATTATCAACGAGATGCATGACTGCTCTCTGGTGAAAGGCATCATGGGTACCAGAAAGAACACTCTCATACCCAGGCAGGTTTTAACTTTGGAATGGGAAGGTGCTGGTTTTTGCACTCAAGGAAAGTTTGATATGACAGTAAACGTGGACACCCAGGGGCAAGCAGTGCTGGGAAGGTTTGTCCACGCTTGGTCTGTTTGTTGGAAGAGAGAGCAACATAAGTTGTCACAAATAACACATTAAACCTTGAAATTTAGAGAGAGAACTCTCTCTGGCATCCCACGGGCGGGGTCCAAATGAAAACCTGCAGGACTGGCTGCAGAGCAGGGATCTTGATCCGTCCTAACCCTCCATTTCAACGAGATAAAGCAGGCCTGTAGCTTACAGTTTGTGCACACCGTAATAAAGTTGTGCAGGTGTTGAGAATTTTTATACCTCATTGTCCTACTGTAGCCCCAGGCTTTCTTCTTTATGAGTCCTTGATGTGAGAGGAACCAACACAGCCAGACAGATTTACAGCATAAAGGCCATTTATTTATTTATTTTTATGTTTTGCCGGCTGATAGCACACATACAGGGCAACTGTCTGGCAAGCGGGCGATATGAAATATGGATGCGGCTGAGGTGCGGCCGAGCGCGCACGCACACATCTTCGAGCACGCCGGAAAAGGTCTAGCTCTGGCAAGACGAAAACGTGGCAGGCCTGAAATAACAGCTACCAGATGGTGCGCTCCAGGAT
Source organism: Albula goreensis (assembly GCA_022829145.1). Lineage (NCBI taxonomy): Eukaryota > Metazoa > Chordata > Actinopteri > Albuliformes > Albulidae > Albula > Albula goreensis. The sequence goes on from CM040744.1 coordinate 8,812,700, forward strand.
TACATAATTGGAACAAAAGGAGCCCGGTGAGCGGAGGGCATTTCCTCCGTTGCCCTCGCCGAAAAATCCCTGCCGATAATCACAGAGCAAACGAGCTCGTGCCACGCGGCGCACCTGCGCAACAAAACCGCGCTGGATGTACTGCCGGCATCCCACATTATGGCACGTATCGCCTAATTTTGTTTACTCTCCAAGATCCAGCGTCAGATGGTCTCTTATTGTGCACAGCACTTATAAATATAATTGATGCGGTGGGGGGTGGGGTGGGGGGGTTTGCTGCTAGTAATAGAAGAGTCCTCACACTTTAACACTGTGAATAATAACAGTACATATACACACCGTTTCAGGCAGCATCCTTTGTTTTGCTATTGCAGGCGGCCCAGGGAAAGCGAATCTGCGAGATAAGGATATTACAGCCCAGGGGCGGAGGGCCTCAGCTTCATCTCTCTGGCAAATTGCCTTGGAGCAGAAAGATATGCCAGCCTGATGCTGTCTGATCAATGAGCTGCTTTCTCCCTCCATGCAAACACTGTGCAAATGTGTCACAGCCAAATCCCCAGCCAATATAGGGCACATATTATTACAAAAACAACAAAAATCGCACTATTACTACTGGTTTTGCTAAAACTGAAGTCTTAAATGTCGTATGAAATATATACAGCTGTACACAAGTATATGCCTCTAAAATGCTATATACATTTCTGAAAAGACATGTAGATAATGAAATAAAATTCAATTGCCACTACAACTACAATAATAAGGTAACACAGTTATTAATGTCATTGTTTTCAAGTTGTAATTGTACAGTGGATATGTTATTTTTGGCTCAGTGAAATTCCTAGGAATAGCTGTTCCAAGGAGTAGCATGCTGTGAATCCAGTAAGCAGAACCGTCAACGGACCATAGTTGTTCTCTTTCACCCAGCCTCTATTTCTGTCAGTTGGACCGAGAGCAGCTTCCTGTGGCGAGAGAGCGTTGGCCCCCGTCTGGCCGAAAGACACAGCCGTAACTGCGTCCTCGTGTGTCGCTCTCAGGCGTGAGCGGTGGGCGTGGCCGTGGCCGAATGTGGGAGCCCCCGCCAGGGCGCAGCAAGCAGCGGGCATCATTACGGGACGAGCTGCGGGTAGCTGTCTGTCAGGCGGACCCTTGGGCAGGCTGTCGCTGTGGCCTACAACTCATTATTTTGCCAATAAACAGCTCCTGGGCAGTTTTGTCACCAGCTCAGTTTTGCTGCTCATGTATAGTTTTTTTTTAACTGCTTCCACATGTCCTGTGGCCATCTAGAACTTACGATGTAAATGTGCTACAGCACCTTTCTGACATCAGCATCTCAAAGGCTACTGAACCTGGACATTGCATTGACTGAAACACCTTAACTGATCTTTCCATTGACCTCACTGAGGCTACCTCACTGACCGCAGCATCTAAACCATCACACCTATATAGTATATTCACTAATACTCCAGGGAATATATCATCTGCTACCATCTCACTATCTATAGTGTATTTGTGCTTCAGCCCCCCATTAAACCCTGCATGTCATTGACCATTGCATCTCACCACTAAATATAACCTGACAATAGCATTTACCAATAACTAGCTCCTGACCATTCCATTCATCTCACTGCATCTAATACGTCAGTAAGAACGTCATTTTGGTAACTACATCGTCTTACTGTTTTGGGCCTCTCAGTCACCATGGTATTTCATTGACCTAAGATTATGAGTACAGAATTCACCTCATGCAGCATTTCACAGATCAGAATATTTCACAGTGACTGGTGTTCTGTGATTCCGTCCATCAACAGAATACAGCATTGAACTAAATCATCTCACATCAATATTTCATGACTTTACACTTATGGCATTATCACAGGCCTACAGTATTGCGCCTTTATATGTCAGTAACTATACAGTAACTCTCTGACAAGATAATTTGACTACAGTATGAATAGTATGCATCCCACTGACAAGTGAATTACACGGACTATAGAATTTCACTGGCACTAGAATGTTACAATGGCATCCCTCAACATGGTAGAAAGCTACTCTTCATCTGTCTTTTTTTTCCCAGAGAGAATGACTTTATCATAGCCCAGCTGAGTTCTGCAGCTGTATTGACAATGCTCCTCTCTGCTGTTCCTTTCTCAACAAAAGATGGAGATAAGATGATCAGTCACTCGAGAGGGCCACTGCAGATATGCAATGAGCAATTCCTATTCTGATGACGGGTAACCGTGGTGAATGGCTCCTAGCAACAGCAGAGCAGAGAGCAGAGATAGCTGGGCATGCGAGAGAAGCACACCAATGCGTCACAGGCAACAACAAACACAATTTCACAGAATAACAGAAATGCTCTTCAATTAAAAACAAACAAACAAAAAAAAAGCTCATGAATTTCAATTTCTTCCCTAGGACAAAAAGCAGGGAAAACAGATCGTCGCATCTCCGTTGCGGGGCCTTATCTGTGGGCACCACTGGCACCACCTGGAAAACGAGATCGGCAGGTTTTCAGGTTTTTGGGTTCGGCGCTGGCCCCACAGGTTTAGGCAGAAAAAAATAAAGCTGGGGATGAAACGGAGGAGCAGATATCCGCAGAGCGAAATCAGGCCAGCGGTAATGGCCCAAAAACAGGAGGACACATGGAGGAGGGGGGTGGTTTGTGGGCCATTTCGGAGAGGGAATGTCACTGTAGTCACTCTGGCCTCAGAGCTTTTGAAGCTTGATGGAATAAACTATGGGTGATGCAATACACAACTGATTTTCAGAGGACATTTTGGTCAGAGCATCGCGTCAGGGGTCCCACCAGTCGGTGGACTTCATTTGACAGCATGGGGCTACATTTATTCCCGATGCGAAAAAGACTCAAGGTGAAAGGCCTAACATTAATTTAAAGTTATTCTTCTGCAGCTTACCGAGAGGTAACTAATGGGTGCGTGAGCGCATGGACCCAAAATAATCTTCTGTGTCTTTGGGATTCATTAGCTCGATGTGAAATCATGTGCTAGCATGAGCTCAACAACAGACTTTGACTGAGAGGAGATGGGTATTATATATTGATATTTTCTCTCACGATGGTTATTATGTCAGTACTTGATGTCAGAGTGGATGCGTTTCGGCAGGGCTGATGGGTCCACGCTGTTAATAGACGGCGAGTCATTTGGCACTTTAATCAAAAAAAGAGGTAAAGGAGCGGCCCCCTGGGATAGAGAAACACAAACCGAATCGATCAGGCACACCACAGAGATGAGATGGTGCCTCCGTCTAATTCCGTGAGTTGAGACATAGAAAAGGAACGACACGGAACAGAATTTACAATTCTTTATTAGCAGTAAATAATACAACCATTTAAAATCATCTTATCGTCATTAAAACAGTCTTATTCATGAGAGTAAAACACCCATGATAGCTGTGATTATTACATATATGTATATATATATACACAGATGAATCCTGCGAACATCCCCGATATTCATTAAAATTCAATTAAATTAGTTAACCTGGAAACTATGTACCCTTAATTTCCATGTCATATGAACCCTGTTAATATAAAAATTCTAATATCTGCATACAGTATTTTTATGCAACAATAGGTTTATTAACAGGGTTCATCTATATACAATATATATATACCCTTACACACAAGGTCTGATCTTAACAATATCATTACAGTAATTCTTAGCATAATTTGCCAAACAATAGCAAAATAAAGTAAGAACATTAAGTGATCATACACAACAAATGCATGACTTCACATTATAAATAAGGCAAAAAATAAATAACTATAATTTAGTTAAGTGAATTACGTCCTGGAAATGGTTTCTTAGTATGCGTCAGGGAATTTTTAGAGTTTTTGAACAGCCATTAGAGATGGGGCAAGGCAGAAAGAGGATTTTGTTTTTCTGCCCATCGCTAGCGGATGAGTACCTTAGCTTGCCTTTCAGGTCTTTGCCAAACACACAGACATCCAGGATGATGTTTTTGGGAAAAGGTAGCAGTAAAAACTGAAGGGCAAAGAGGTGGTACGACTATGACAAAGAGTGGGGAGGAGGTATGATAGAGTAGGGGACATAAGGGGGACATTTTCCCTTCAAGTCTTCAAGGTCGCTCGGAGGAACAGACGCGTCCCTCTCCAGGCTCTGAGACAGACGTTTCAGGTCTGAACCCAAGGCCGGGCACAGGTTCCCACAAGTGAGCGAGCAGCAATATGTGGAGGCGTCTGTCGCCCGCCCCCCTGAGCCCAAGAGTACCGAAGCAGTGCGCACACACAGCCACTTCAGTGAAAATAAAAAGCAAAATAAAAAAAGAAAACAAGAATAACAGGAAATGAAATCTTAAAAAAATCTTAAAACAGCAGTGGCCGACTGAGTCACTTCCCATCTGGCTTTTAATGAATGTCATTATTCCATAAAAAGACACAGTACATGCAAACCGATAAGGTCAAAGGCAGAGTGAACCACCCTGGTGTACTAAAAGCAGCTTGAGACGCAACCAGCCCGGCTCTAGCCGTTTTCAAATAAGCTTTTTCTTTAAACTCATTACAAGGAATCTCCCGCGATGATGAATCGTGAGCCGTCAAATCAATTAAGGACGCCTTAATGGCAGAACAAGGAGAGCGAAATCTTTGTTCTGACGACTCGCAAAAGCCCTCTCTTTAGCCCCCCGCGATGCCTCCTTTTGTAAGTAGGCTGTCAGGAGCGGGTGTTCCCTGCAGATGGAGAAAGTAGAGCGGCAGGCCTAGGGGAGCGGACCTGGAGGAGCGGGGGGGGCGGGGCCGTTTCTCTTCAGGGTTTCCTTCACCTCTAAAACGTCCTTCTCTCCGCTCCTCCTCATCATCGCTACGCTTCTTCAACAGCGATAAGCGGGGCCTCAACTATGCATGACTATGAGGAATCACTGATCTGGGATCAGCGGGGGTGGGGGAGCAGGAGAACCGGGGGCAAAAAAAAAAAAAAAAAAAAAAAAGACAAAGCTGTGGCAGTTTCGCAAACCCTCGTGTTTATCGAAATAACCTTGTCACATTTTTCATTGCGGTGAATTAATCTCGTGTTCACATTGTGTTTGGATTGAATCAAACGTTACCCAAGTGTGCTTTAACAAGTAAAATGTCTACGCTAACGCCAACTTCGGTTCATTAAGTCGTCTTATGTGTTACACCTAATAATCTTAATATTGCATTAATATTGCAAGTACAAGAATAGGTCTGTATTCTTATAAACAACACTGCATCTGAGCTGATGCATCAACAACAATTCTTACATCCATTCATAAAAAGGTGGTCAAGGTGGAGAGGGAAGGGTTAGAAGTCACTTTTTTCTGGTATACGGATGTTCTTATTTAAATACTATGTAAAAGCTTTATTCTGCCCACTTCTAGTGCATAAAAAGGGCCCTCAGATTCAATCCATCTTTCAAAAAAGGTCATGCATTTAACAAAGATCCAAAATGGAGGCCATATTTCCTAAAACAGACGCTGTGACAGTGTATCCTGCTTGAGCGGTCGTAGAGCAGTCCTCAAATTCACCTGTCCCTTCCGCTTATTTGGCAAATTCTAGACGTGATGGCGATGTTTGTGACGCATAAAAACGCGCGCAACAACGCTTTCGGTGCAACAAGCTACAAAGGTTGGTAGTGCTCAGCTGTGATATAAACAAGAAACAAACATACAGTACATACATTTTCTTTTCTTTTCAGTCCTATGGAATTCCAGAAAACACTTGTTAAAAGTTGACACAGCGTGCATTTCAGCATTGCCTTGGAGGAATGTAATGAGATATGCGTTTCAGCAGTATGTGATATGTGGCTGGTTTCATGGGATCAGCAGCTCTGTGTTGGGGTACTGGCGCTATGTCAAGCTCTGCATGACAGCTGACGGCTGGACAGTTTACCATGGCAACAGGTGGATACGGTACTTGTACCCACATGAACAGTTTGCTCAGTCTCCTTATAGCAACATTCAGTGTGACGTCCATCCACCAGTCTGTCTCAAATTGCACAGAACCACCTATAGAGAAATATGTAAGATATTAAATACTATGTAAGAGTTTCTTCAGAATTATCTGATAGTTAGTGCTTAAACAGTGCAACACTGTTATAATCAAAGTTCAAACTAAAATTATGTCAAGGAAGCAAAATTGTTTTTTTTTCCATTCCTGTGGCAGTTTCAGCTCCCATCAGATCATCATGGATGCAAGGAGAACAAGGGGATGCTGGAGATCAGGGAGTGAAGGGGTGTTGAGGTTGTGGTGGTCTCTAAGCTGAGAATATGAGGTTCTCCAAGGGAGGTCAAGAGCCTGCGGGAGTCTGGGGGAGTCTTGCATGGCACCTCCAGGATGTACCAGGGGTCTGTTGCTGCAGTCAGAGGGTGTCTCAGGCATCAAGTTTCCTGAAACGGGAACAGAATGGGTTCCAGCAGAGGACGGGGCGTGAGGCTCAGCCGTCCTGCTGGGCGAGCGCCTGCAGTTCGGCAGTGTGGAGTGAGTGCTGCAGGAAGACGTTCTTGCGGCTGTACATGTGCAGCGAGAGGGGGCCTCGTGGGGGCTGGCCCAGGCGGCCGGTGAAGGATGAAGGCTGGCGGGGCATGGGGCCCCGCTCACTGCGGGGGCCTCTCTCGCTATCCGAGGACAGGCTACGGGACGGGCTGCCCCGTGCTGGGAGGCTGGAGCTGCTGCCGGCTACGGCGCGGGGGATCTGGCTGACGGGGCCGTCTGGTTTTCGGGGCCCCGCCCCTCCGGACTCCTCCGCCCCCGCCCTCCTCAGTGGAGCTGTTGGGTCCCTCCCTCCCCCCGGGTGCCAGGCTGGGGCGGGGTAGATCCGGTCCTCGCAGGCGGATGCTCGGTCCGCGGGCGGGCGGCTGTACTGGTCCACGAGGGACCGCGATGACCGTCGATCCCTTGTGCTGGTGTTTTGACTTGTGGTTTTGCTTGGGTGAGTAGCCTGGGGAAAGAGAGAAAAAAGAGAGAGAAAAGGGAAGAGAGAGAGAGAGAGAGGTAAATATCACGTCAGAAAAAGTCTGAACTGTTATTGAAAATCTTTTTACTTTTTCCCAGAACCCCTTCAATGTTGCTTGACCAATCAGAGCTACTCTGCATTGCCTGAACCCAAGGACCCACTTTCCTGAAAACCAGGACAGCTCAAACATTGAGGAAAGGGAGACATACAACAGAGCTATTCTTATTCTTATTCACAATGTCAAAAGATGTCAAAAGCACTTGATTCAATGCAATACAAGGTGCAAAAAGGGCTTTAAATTTCTACAAGAAGGTTAATATGTCAAAATATACTGTGACATATTAATGAGCTAAAACAGCACAAACCATCGCTCACAAATAAAATAATATAACATCATAATCACTGATATCCAAGTGCTTTCGGATACATTCTCAATAGTTTGTCCTTAAGAAAGCCATTACATTCAATGTGACCTCTGATAGGGTCAAGGGTACTTCAAGACACCCAAAATGGAGCAAGAGTGCCATTTAACAACACTGTTAACTAGCAGCATGACGTAGCGTGGTGCTGAATGTTTTAACTCGGAGAGCAAAATTCTAAGCCGTATATTTTTCCTCTTTGTGCTGTACCCCTCTCAGATAGGTGGAGCCAAGAGGCAGAAAGGCGAAAAGAAAGGGGGCTTCCAGGTGGGCAGGGGTGAGTGGTAAGTAAAGGAGACATGAGGAAGGGAAGATAGTGGGAATGCCAAAGAAAAAGGGGTCACTACGCTCCAGTGGGAAAAAGGCTGGTGTCAACCTGGGCAGGTGCGAAGGCAGAGGTGACTGTGTTTTTTACGACGCTGGCGGCTTCCCAAACCTCTCCCTCCGCCCACCCCCGCTGATCCCGGATCAGTGATCAGCGCTCGAATTTTGGGCCTCTGCCCTGGAGCGCTCATGCACAAGCTGCAGCAGTTCCCTCACGTCCAGTTAGAAAGAGGAAGGGGGAAATGGATGGTGGACGGAGAGAGACATCACTCGTGCTCTGGAGAGAGGCCAGATGCTCAGGCACCACACCTGCAGAGCCTCCCTCACTGTAAAATGCATTAAGATGGTGTAAATCAAAGAGATTTAATGTTCTCATTCTGTGTTGTGCTCTTTATTGGCCTTGTGAAGAACATGGTGTTGTGCTAATGGCAGTTTTGTTAAAAGCCCTTAAGCTATTTATAAGCAATGGCTTTGAAGCCACCAGCAGAGCAGTTTTTTTTTTTTTTTTTTGCACGAAGTACACTCCACACACACCCACACCCAAATTGCTATACAGCCAATACAATTATGTGCTGGACCTAGTCATTTTCCTGAGATGAGACCAGACTCTGTTAGGAGTCATCCAACTGCCTGAACGGTCTTTCTTTGGACTGGAGCGTGGTCGTTTCTCTGTATCGAACTCAGCCTTTTTCTCTGTGCTAGGCACTTGAGCTCAAACTACACCAGAAAAGGAAATGAAACTAAAGAGCCTAAAGCCTTCTCAAAAAGGGGAGATAACAAGGTGTTTGTGCTTAATGAACTGCTAAGCGTTAAGTCCCTTATGATTTCGCATGGCCGTTCATAATCATGCAAATGAATGGACAGTGAAAATCAATCCAAATCACACAATTTACAAAACATGTACTCCTGTACCTTACCTTACTTACATAGCCTTGATTTGACACATTATGTCACATGTACAGGCTGGATTTAGGCTACAGCAAGGTACGACAGCGATACCTCAGGCAGGGTTTGTACTCACGAACCTCTAGTCTATTTGTCTAACCCACAATGCGACACAGCCATGTTAGACTCAACGGTCCACACTGTGGAAAGCACTTTGGATCAGAAAATGAATCCTGACTCATACTTTTTTATTATGTAATACGCAGCATCCTGACTGGCACTGTGCGGAACCCATTCCAAATGAAAAAAGGCGCTAGAGGTGGCAGCGGAGAAAGGTGTGCCGGACAGTGACGAAACACGCTCCCCTCACCCGACGTTGTCTCGCCACTCGCTAACCGATGACCGTCTCAGACACTTGATCAGCGGAGTTGATGTAACTAGGCCGCTCTCGGCTGGAGTTCCCCCTGCTACACACCTAATGGCCTTTATTAAAGGCGAATGCACTTAGCCTGGCACCCGGCCAAAGCTGATCAGAACAGAATCTCGCCGCCCCTGACCATGTACCGCCAACTACCACCACAACGCGATGACTTCACTCGAGGAGTGGGAGGAGGAGGACGAGAGAGAGAGAAAGACAGATAGAGAAAGGGGAGACAGAGAGAGGGAGGGAAATCTGTTGTAAGCTCCGTTTCCCAGGAAGTGGGGCTTGTTGCACGATGATGTCGACTGATGAGGCCTAGGTTTTTGATGAGTGGAAAAGCTCCCAGCACATCAAAGCGGCCAGCTCCTACTGCACCCCTCACGCTGCTGTCAGCTCTAGGGGAGATAAGAGTCTTTACTGTGCCCGTCTGATTCGCACTGACAGCTCAGGACCTGGATAAACAATAAGGAAAATATATATCAAGACGGGGGGAGAAGAAAAAGCAAAGAGAACACCCATAAATCGAATTTTCATCAGATAGTATCAAAGTTGTCTTCAGAAGCTGATAATAATGTAGCGGCTGCCAGAGTGTCATCCCACGGAAGCCAGCGGCTGTTTAACTACACGCCGCAGTATGTCAGACGGGGGCTACGGCTACACACTGAAGTGTGTCAAAAACTACTCAAACTACACTGACAGTGCACTGGGATGTCACAGCACACTACTGTGAGCCACAAAGCAGTACATCTACCCACCACACCGCACTGCCTCAGGGCTATTGTATACCTGGAGACAACTTAGCGTCACAGTCATGCTCTCAGTCACACAACTGTGTGTGACAATGGGGCCATGGTAGGGTTGTAACTCAACCTAATTTCAAGCTTATACTGCAAAATCTGGAGGTCACAGCTCACAATCAGGACATATATGATGGGTAACAACAAAATAACAATAAATGCAAAATAAATTATACGCACTGGGCGTTAAAAGTGGCGTGTAAGAGGCGATACGAGACAATTACCCAGTGACCAGTCCCAAAAGCCAATAAGAACTAAGGACAAACAAGCTGGTCATTATACACAACAGTGGCCATAGGAAAGATGGTAGAGCCCCAAACCATATGGACTCATTCATAGCAGAGTAACGGACTGAGTTAAGGCAGAATGGGGACCGGCTTGCATCAGTGCTGCTGAGTCATTCCCTTACAGAGGAAAGACCAGAGCTGGAGGGAAAATGCTCAAGATATTCAACTGCCTATTATGAGTACAGCAGTGTGTGTGTTAACACTCAATTATCACTCCATTAACACTTAATAACTGTGGTGGAGCTGGTCTGTTGTGCCTTTGGATATATGGTTTTACACTCCTCATATGTACGTGTTAATTTTTTTCATAATGAATGTAATGAAAAGAACAGCATTAACACCCTGGTAGTTCTACACCAAACAGTACCATGTTGAATTGGCTTGATATCAGTCCTGCTACTGTTAAGTAGCCTGAAGTAGACAAATTCCACTCGCACATAGCCACTTAGCATTGAAATTGCTTTGCATGCAGGTTTTTTTTTTTACATACAGTATCTGCTTATCACTATCTGATGGTTATCTGGGTACACTGCTCGTAGTATTAGCTGGTCATCCTTTACAATTACCTTCATCAAACACTAAATGGAAGATCTTTCCCCAGTGGAACCAATGGAAAGCTTATGTAAAAACGTGTTTATCAATTTTTTGTGACTTAAGGTGTGACCTATTGCAAATCTGGAAAACAATCTTTGGTGCAACATGGCCTATGTTCCTGATAAATGATGCAAACACGGTCAAAGGTTAAGCTTTGTGCACTACCACAAGTGCACACTGTAATTAAAACATGAAACATTGTGTTGGCTGTTATTCTTCAATATGGGTGTCAAACATAAGTCCTTGAGGGCTGCAGCATCAGCAGCTTTTTATGGATTCCTATCAATCAGCTGCCAATTTAGACCATGAAACAAGATGTGCAGACTCATTAAGTGATCAATTACTTCAATTTATGGTCCAACTGCTGGAAAATCCCAAAAACCAGCAAACAGTTGCAGTCCTTGGGCCTGAAATCTGACATCTCTGCACTTCATAAAGATACTGAGTCAATGAGAATGTTTTCAAATACATCTATAAAATCAAATACTTCAATATTGTAAGACACGTAGTATTTCAATTTAAAAATATATTGAAATAATTTCAAAAGGCACATATTAAAGGTTCAACGGTATTTCCACCTGACAGAAGTTCAAATTCCAGCGGCACTCTTACCAGCTATGGTTTTGAGGTTAATAGTAGCTCAGGATCGTTTGGAAAAATAGGGGGTAAGCTGGTCAAAAGCCATAAATCCTAAGGTTGACGTGTTCACACGGCCTCTTCAGTCAGGTTTTCAAAGTAACCTTCCCCAGACAGCCGGCCAGGTGCCAGCACATTTCTCAGCTGAACCTATAATGACTGGGAGTACATCCAAGAGCACTGACAACATGTGAATGGTGTCGCATCAACAGTGTGAAAAATAGTGAAGGCTATTTATCACATGGACCAGAAGAATCGCATGTGTGTCCCTGAATCTGTGGAGGAAGTCCACACTGGATCGTGCTAATAACGTTGGTGAATTCACTTCAGGTATGAAAAAAAGTATGAGGTTAAACAGTACATTCTAAAACATTTCAACATACATCCACATCACTTGTATTTGTAAACAGTATAATTTTAAGTATCTATGAAAAAGCATTTGATAAAATATCTGATTTCCACAGGCCCACTTTCCTGTTTCAACGTACTTGGTTATACATATCTGCTCCACAATTATCTACTGTATAATTTGCATTACACCTTGAACAAAGAGACCTTGCTTTGTGTGAACACCTTTCATATGTAAATACGGGAACTGAAAAGTATTTTAAAGACTATACACTTACATTGATGTTTCGTACCTTGCTCAGGGAAACCACAGTGATGTGTCAACCAGGTCTTGTAGAAGACTGCAACCTTTTATTTAAATTTTCAGCGTAATAACCTTTTCACCACACCGCTAAGCAGCATATCGGGACACCAGCGTACACATAAAAGAACAGTACTATCACTGAAGTTCTGCGTATGAGCTCTGAAACTGCAGAATTCTAAATTAGGTTTGTGAGAGATGAGTTTGCAGAAGCTAATAACTTATTTCTCTAATTATTTTTTAATGAAGCATTTTCATTTTAAATTATTAAATCAATCCTACCCAAAAAAACTACGTATGAAATAAGATTGCAGTCTTCATTTCATTAAAACTAGCCTACATTTTTTCACTCAATATTCATATCCCACAAGCTCTTTCTGTATGTCCTATTTTCATACATTGGTTCAATCAAGAATCCAAATCTAAAAAAAAAAATACTGTATATAGTACTAATATGACTACATTCACTATTACCATTAAGAATATAACACTGTGTTAAAATTCCATTATCGCTCTATTAATGGTAAATAAACAATGGTGGATTTGGTCAAATTACCTTTTGGTTGGATGGAAGTTTTTGTTTCAGTATATCTCGGTGTATGTTTGAGTTCAGTTTTTTCACTCATAGTTTTGTAGGTACAGTTTCTAATTATCCAGTTCATATATTTATCTAGGTGTACCAGTTAGAGCAGCTAGATTTAGTGATGGGATCAAAGCTTTCTGTTTTCCCCAGGCCTGGATCAAATTTGTGCATATTTAAGTATCTATATCCAACATTTTTCCAAATACACTGAACCAAACCGATATTTCACATTTGCAGTAATTAAAATATTTTCTTTACAGACAAAAATGTACATTTAATATAATTCAAGCATTTCCAAATACATAATTAAAGTGCATTTTCAAAATAGCTTAAACACATACTATTTTCAAGAATGTTTGGTGATGGAAGCACTGAAGGGGTTACTTAAAACAAGAAAAAAAAAAAAGTATGTGTATCAATTTCTGGTATTTAAGATGTTTTCTAACACTGATTTTCCAACACAAATGGCATAAATGCCTTCTCATTTGCTAATTTGGAATAAAATTTGAAGCACAACATGGCTAATTTTCCTGATGAACGATGCAAATGTAGGCAAAGGCTTTTGTGTACACTACCATGATTGCATGCTGTAATTAAAACATGAAATAATCAATGTTGTTATTCTTCATCAGGTCCATCAAACACAAATCCTGCTGGGCACCATTGTCCACAGGATCTAACAATTTCCTTTCAATCACCAGCCAGTTTAGGCCTTGAGAACCAAGCGTGTGAACTCATTCACTAATCTGAAGTGCTGAAAATCACCAAAATATTATTAGTATTACTGAACCAACTGCTGCAAGTGGAACAGCAATTGTTTGTGGTGAAAATGAACACTCAAAAGGATCGATATCATTCCCAAACACAATTTTTGCTGTGAGGAATGAGAGAGTGAGGAATGTACACAGTTCCGTGCCAGTGAGGTACTCAGCAACCTGTTCAAGATTTAAGATTCAACACACAATTTCAAGGGAACAGACTACAGTAACTTCAGAGAAATTTTCATCCTGCAGGCTTGGAGAGAGGGAAGGAAACTAGAGAAAAGGCAAGAGGGAGAAAGGTTTTGAGAGAGGGGGAAGGGAGGGAGGGAGGGGGGAGGGAGGGAGAGAACAGGGAGAGAGAGAGAGATAGGGGAGAAAGAGAGTGGGTGGAAGAGATGGGGAAACAGAGAGAAAAGGAAAGAGGGAGGGGGAGGGAGGGAGAGAGAGAGAAAAAGGAGACTGCTGGTGCCCTTCACGGCCGTCAGAGTTCAGCTGTCACATGCCACTCCCAGGCCCCCCCTCCAGGCCCTGAGAACCAGGGCTGCCCCTCCAGGCGCCTGTCTCATGTCACTCTAACCTCGAGGGCGTGACGGTCAGCGCGGTCCCTGCCCGTCTCGTGTCAGTCCTATTGACTGAATGGAGCGGCCACTAATTATTGCCGTCGTATCCTCTCTGAGCCCGGGGAGCCGCTCCCAGGTACAGCTCACGTCGGGGGGCGGAAGTCCGTCTCTCCCCAGCGTCTCCTGTCACGTTCCCTTTCCGCTGCACGATGCAGACTGAGCAGTCCTGATTGCCGCCTGCCATGTTTCACTGCCAATCTCAGAGGAGGCTTGCATTTTTAGTACTGTAGCAACATGGCAGAAGGTAACAAACTCCTCAAATCACGATGGAAACCGCGGGAAATGCCAGAGTTTACTACCAGTGCTCCATGCCCTGCTTATGAGTGCCTTTCAGAGCCCAAGAACCCATTCTTTCAAGTGTGTCCGCAGGGCTGCAACATTTAAATGTGTAAACTAGGGCTGTTTGCTACAAAGCAGAATTATTAATGATTGCTGTCGGTATTTTGACTCGGATACCAGGCTCAATTTAGAGTTTGCCTGCGTCCTTTGCAGTGGAACTGCCATTTCTCAGCTCACAAAAGTGATATTTTGAATCCTTATTCCTAGGGGAGTCCATGAGAAATCAGGCTACAGATATGACCCTCTCGGATAATGCTGAAAAGTCGCCACGTACTCCGTAAATATCAGACGGTGCTTTCAAACAAAAAGTACACACCAAAATTGAATAGGAATATTTTCCTTTGGCATTGTCTTTCAAAAGAGCAGCAATAAGGCCTTATTGGAAATCCGTTTTTGTGTGCCAGGGGGATAGCTGATTGCTATCTCCTCAGTGCCATTTTAATGAACACGGCAAGTCGGCTCAAATTATGCAAATGATGGAAAGGCACTGAAGCATGAGGGTGAACGGCTCTGTTTTTTATTTGTCCATCATTACGAATAACGGGTGGCTTTAGCATCCACTCCACAGGGAATAAAAAGGCAGGTCTTTGCACCTGCCTTATGTTCATGAAGGAAAATATTAAATAACCAATATGGGTCCACACTGAGTAAGCCTGGACAAAAAAAGGGAACAGCTTTTTTATTTTTTTTAAATGAGCAATGCATTTCCTTGCAAACGAAACAAGGCTATCTCTGTAGTCTAATATTTCTTTAAGGGCATGTTGTACAAAGCCAGTTCTCACATGAGCCAAAGTCCAGGAGGAAGAGCTGGGGAATACGTTCCGCAAGTCCTGGCCGTGACCATTCGACGGTTTGCCTTCCACAGAAATGATCTGTGACTGTGTGGGTGGACTCTTTCAGACCACAACACAACGCATGCAGACAATTTATGCTCAGAAGGTTTTTATGTTAGCGCCGCATATTCATTTTTCATATTTGTCTGCAAAATATTCTTGCTGCGTGCCTCAAGGCTATTCAAAATGTGCAGACTCTAAAAGAATCACTCATTAATATTCATGTTTTCTTTTTTTGTTAATGTCACAGTAAAATGTGAGAGATCTAACTTGGAAGCTCGTTCTCGGGGCCCCCACCCCTCCACCACAAAGGAAACGTCAATATGGCCGACTGGCGCATGCTGGCCCTCCAAGGATTTACGTTTAAACTCAAGGACGATATCTAGGGCTGGACTGATGAGGCAACCCCCAAAAGCTTCAAGAACATTCTGCCTTCTCAGACTTGGGCTGTGGGCGGAGAGAGGGCGTACGTGAACACTTTGGAAGGTGCACGTGCATCTACGGAGCACAAGGCTGGGGCGGTGCTGTGCTCTATAGGTGGTGCCCAGGGATTTGGGTGGAGAGGGAAGCGGTGGGGGGAGGGTGGAGCTCTGGAGTCCTCATATAGCACCTGGCCTACTTTTCTTTGACTAATGAACCTGTGGTGTCCTGAATCTGTCCAGCGCTGGGCGGAGCGGGGCCCATGGGCTGGCCCACTCCACTTGGCGCTGGGTGGGGAGGGGTGTACGGGGTGATGGATGCCCCTCGCAGCCGGACCAGATTCTGCCTCACGCATCAGGACGCTCCTGTTGCCAGTCCAGCTCTGGTGAAGCTGATGTACTGGGCGGTAGGAAAGCGTCTTCATCCGAGCCAGCGACTAATTATAAAAACGGTACCACACGTCAGAAGCTAAATCCAATTCTACCCTCTAAGAAACTGAGACCAACACACACAATCCCCTGAGTTCAGATAACTTATTTACATATCTTTAGATGTGCCGGGATGCCGTAACTAACTGCCTTCTCCCCCAATTACGTCTCAATCTGCTTTTGACGCCACGTCACTGAAGCTCCTGTTTCTAATTGTGGATCTGTCACCAGCCGTGTCAGGTCTCATTAGGCCAAGACTACGATGGGCGGGGGGTGAGGTTTGAGGCATACTTCCTCAATAGACTGCTCATGCAAACCCCTCCGCTGACGGGCTACAAATCTATTAGCATCAGACAGACCCTCCAAGCAAGCCAACCTTTAGAGTCCAAGGCTCATGAAAATTTCAATTTGAGGTAAACAGCTAATTAAATAATAATAAGTCTGCGGAGAAGAGAAACCGAAAACAGTCTAAAACCCACGGTAATTTTAAAATATTTTGAAAATGTAGAGAACCTCTGGTTCTATGACCTCGCTTGGAAAATAACTGCCAGTCCTTGGATATCCAAACATAAATAGCCCCTTATGAACTGCTAAATATTTAACCTCTGCTGGTTTTCTAAGGATCCCACACTGAATACAGCTAAATGGCTAAATCTACTGATAACCACAGTTCAGCATCTGAGTGGTACATTACATATAAGAGTTTACATAATTGTAACAAAGGATATATGTCAAGGACACAAGATACATGTACATGCATGCTAGAAGAACAAGTGAGCTTGTGGGTTCATTAACAGTACATTAGCCATCCATAGTCCACAACGTAATTTCCTTTTTCTTGTACCAGATCCTGGTGGAATTTTCAACCCTGGCCATGCCACAGCCAGGCCCCAAATCTGTTTGAATCTGATCGTAATCACCTCCAAAAGTTCTTTGTCTTGGTAGTATATTGCATTAAATTGCATCTGAAGTAGTCTAGATTCCACAGGACTAGAGTCTTTCTCTGATAGAGGAAACATCTGAACCTATAATATTTTACTCGGTGTGAACACAAGATGGATAAAGAGTCTGATGCACTGAGAAACAAAGATAAGCAAGCGCTGCTTTTTTCCCTCATTTTAAGACATTAGGAAGTGGGGCAAGTCTCCACACAAAGTTAAGGACAAAGTGTGCTGGGGTGGTGAGGGTGAATCTGGGCAAAGTGTGCTGGGGTGGTGAGGGTGAATCTGGGCAAAGTGTGCTGGGGTGGTGAGGGTGAATCTGGGCAAAGGGCCTTGACGGCAGACTTCCACGAACTGTGAAACAAACAAAACAATACTCCAAGACTTATTAGCTAGTAAAGCATGATTCAGTCTCTCAACCTTCCAGTTTCTCCACACTCTGTGCTCACCTCTACCTCTCCAGTGAGGTTTCTCATGTCCTCCACAGGCTTAATATCCTGGTTTTAAGAGAATAGCTCACAGTTAATTAATTTCTAAATCCTGTCCATTCAAACAGACTCAATATTCTCAACGTCCCCTTTCTGAATGATGTGCATATTGCTTTGGTTTTCAATTAAGATTCTTAACAAAACCCTCCTCATCTCACTGTATCAATGTAAGACATGTATATAAACGTTTCCTTCATACGTATTTTGGCTGTGCTAGTCCATTGCATTTTCATTTTCTTCTTTGGTTTCCAGCATAATTAAAGTGGCCTTTTGTGAATAACCATTAAATGTTTTTTAATTTCTTAAATGATTCCTTTCAGATTCTAATATAAAAAGCAATCAGCTGGAATTTTTCAGTCCCACCCCCCCCCCCAAAGAAAGCTCTTATAGAATCATGCTGATTAAAAATGAACAGCGATGCTCCAGTAGAAAGCACTATTAAAAGACATTCATGAGATAAATATCAGCTCTTACCAAGATCAAGAACATTTAAACTATGAATCAAGCCATACACAAAATCCAATCAATTCATTAACGAGTTAAGGTTGCTCATCAAAAGAAGTGTCTATTTGACTGTCCAAATATCTTTTTACAGGCTACACTCATGCAGGCTTACACCCCTGCCAAAAGGAGGAGCTGTTGAGCAAGCATTCGCAAGTAGGTAATATCTCACAGGTCAACACAGGACAGCTGCTCCTTTTAATTGAAAATCTTTGCTTCCTATTCCTCTACTGTATCTTGAACCCTCTTTCCACTTGAGGCATTGAGAGTATTTACTGTGTAAATGTTCTGCTTTACAACTGATTGATCTTCAGTGGTGCAGCATCCACTTTGGATCCCTTATGGGCACAGATAAAGCTGGCCTTTGACGAGTGACGTTGGGCTGGCACAGACAGTGCTGTGCAGTCACAAAGACCATCCAGGGAACTTAAGGAGCAATGACATTGAGAAACGCTTGCGTTCCCCCGTGGCGGAGATTTGGGAATTTCAGAATGCTGGAATCGGGACGTGCCGGGGACCGGATTATGGCTTCGAAGGTCACGGTAGGTCCACGCTTCCCCGTAACAGACTATACCCTTCACAGAAAACTGTTTCGCCGTTTTTTTTGTTTTTGCAGGGTGGAGGATTATTGAGGGAGTAGCAGATGCAGCTGAAAAACCAGCACGTTTTTACTCTGCTTGTTCGTATGGGGTAATGCAGTGAAGGGAGTCCTGGGGGGGGGGGTGGCAGGTCCACCTGGCATAGCTGGCCAGGAAGGCCTACCTGGGGCATTGGCCGGGCTGGAAAGCAGCAGCGCTGGCCCTGGGCAGGCTCGGAGGTGGCAGATGGCCCCGGGCCTTTAATGGGGCCCATATGGACGTAGGTGTCCAGCGCAGTCGTTTATTTAACAGCTTGTATTCATCACTACATCTCAATACGGCCTGCAGGGCAGCGGGGATGGGGGCCCCGAGTCAAAGCAATGCAGCTCGACATCGAATGGAGCCATCATGGCAATGAACGAGGGGGTGGAGGCTGACAAGCCCCTGCTTTCAAAAAGCACCCCTGTGCCGTGAAAGGTGTGTTTTCTCAGCCAGTGGAGGAACCGCTAGCATACTGCCAGACACATACATACATGCTTAGCGTGCTATTACACAACCCAGATCGGATCAAATCTGTTCTGTATCGTTTCTCACCATGTCTTTCCCCCTCTCTCCTGGAGGAATGAAGAGGTGCTTCTTCATCGGTATGCTGTGGAGAGGCTTGGGTCTCAGCCAATTTAGAGTCTATTCTGGGTGAGGGGTGGGGGGGGGGGGGTAGATGCTGCAGCTCCTCTACACGAACCAACTGTCCTCTTTCCCCTATATCCCATTCAGAATGTACTGGACCATATGCTGGGGGTTGGCACATTCTATAATTGTAAACTAGGTAGAAATAAACCAGAAAGGTCAAACTTAGGGTAGATATAATCACCCAAAGGTTTCTTTGTGAATGTGAGGAAGCAAAGCTGGAAAAAAATCTAATCCAAACCTGTATATTACAGTACATGGCAAACCAAAAAGGGCAGAGCATAAGGTAGGCACAGTCTCATCTTATTCCCCAAGCTTGCAAACTATCAGGAGGTGGCGAGGTTTGGAAAGGTTCTGTTCTAAACCATGAGCACAGTAAATTGCCAGCTACAGCAGCAACGGGTCATCTTCCCAGCCATTTGGCTTTGCAACAATAGCTCTGCTCATGATCCCGCTGATTACCATTTTATTAGCATTTGTTTGGGCCATATGACTCCAGTTTTTCGAAATATGCTCTCAATCATTTAAAAAAAAGCAACGAATAAAGCAATTCCCAACATTCACCACTGTAACTAATTACCGGGACGTATTAACCTCCAAAACTACTGTAATCGCACAACAAAATGAATGCCATGTGCACAAATCAAATTTCCAGCACTTCACACCGTTCTTGTGAACCTTTATATTTTTGTACCTATGGCTATCTGCTCAGATTTTGTTTTTACTGAAATGGAATCAGAACAAAGTTACTTTTTCCTATATAACTTCCTGAGGGTGTTGAATGAATATGACACGACAGCAGGGCAGGAGTGGGGTAGCGGGGTTGCAAGTACTGGACGCGCAACCTTCCTCGCCTCCTGCAAAATGAAGCCAGGTCACAGAACTCTGGGGGGACAGTGCTTGGCAACAGGCCAGCAGAGAGTGATGCATGATGGGCGCTTCGGCTATCGTTTTCACACCTGTGGTGGAGAGCCACAGCAGAGGACGATCGTTTTAGTAGTCTGTACTATCCTACCCCAATTGGTGTCAGCAGTCTGACTCAACCCTGGTGAGAAACGCCGCTTCCTTCCACCTCTGATGTGGCATTGCACCTCCGTCACAAATGCTCAAATAGGGCAGAAAAACCTTCAAACCTGCCTGAGAAAATGCCTGATACCAACTGGAAAAAAAGTTGAATGTCTGATATATTAATTGCTATGTGGCAACATGATAAATACTTAAATTTGATGTGAAAAAATGTAACATTGTCCCAAAACAGAATTATCAACGAAATGACTGTTTTTGACATTTATACAGTTAAAATTATGCACAGTTAAGCTATCATACAAGATGATTTGAGTTCACTGAAAACTGAAAAAGCTTTTTTCAATGGCAACCCATTTTGGAGGACAGTCTTATCTGGCCCAATCCACAACAAAGCTACAATAATTTCATTATTATATGTTACCTTGAGGTAATCTAAGGTAGTATAAATACAAAAACGTGAATACTTTATTATTTTATCACCCTGTAACTATATTCACTTTCTTTTCCTTTAACACAGAAACAAATATTCAGAGAGGGGGTTTTTAATTTAATTTTCCTTGAAGACCTTATGGCAGTCGGAAACATCATTTCCCATCTTTTAAAAAAAAAAATATGATAGCATAAGATGCAAAAAAAATAATACTGTAAGCCTTATTCAGTGTCAGTAAAGTTAAGTATTAGAACATGATTAAAATGCGTAGCATCAAATATCTGTCTTCTTGAGGACATGCAGTCTCTTCATACTGCTAATGTAAGCAGTAAAACATAGAAATAGACCATGCCTGTGAGGGAAAGAACACTACCCCGTTGTGTGACTATGGTAATGAGAAAATGGCACCCTAACCTCAAGTGGTCTTCCTTTACAAGGACAATTTGATGACAGTCGGTTAATTCAAACAAAAATGGCCGGTAGTGCTTCTTGTGCCATGATCGTTTGCACGGCAAAGAAAAACAAGTACATATTTACATAATTTGCCAAAACACACTCCGCCTTCTCGGAAATATATGCAATTAATTTCTTGAAGTGAAGATAGCAAGAGCAACCCTTCAAGACAGATATGCAGCACCCATTTTACAGATGGATAGTTTTCCAGCTTAGTGATCATAACTTTGTTGTTATTTATTCCTGAATCTTTCCTGCCAGCATTTTCGTAGATGGCTATTGGCAACGGTGCATTACAGTTTTCCTAAATGTATTCTACTTAAGAGCAACATGCAGCTCAAAACAGTACAGAAATGGAAATTATATTATGACAACCCGAGTTGGGAACAGCTACCAAGTTGTCAGACGATTTGCACTTAATGTTCACGTTCTGCATAAACTGAGATATTGCTTGCTTCTCAAATGGACCAGTTTGGTTGTGGAAAAAAAAAAGTTCACACGCTAAATAAAATAGGCCAGCTTTTTTTTTTGCTGTGACACGTCTTAGTTTTCTGAGCACATTGCATCCTCAGAATCTTTACCATGCATGGGCTCAACCCAAGCTGCACAGATTGGGTACGACTGAGGGTAATACATATGAATTCTTGCCTGACTTTCATTTAAGTTAGGCACAGATCCACAAATAAAATAAATTCACAAATGTGCTTTAGGGGTGATTGATTCAGGAGCAATTTCAATGCAAATTACCTTTTTGTCTACATTTACTGAGAAATGTCGCCTGTAATGAAACGGCACATGTTGTATTGTTTGCACATCTTCAAAACAGTGGGCCAGTTATTACAAGTGTATGCAATTCATTCGCGCAGCAGGAAACTAAAGAACTTAGTCGGCTCTAACAACTGCTGCCAATGATGTTAAAAGTGGACGTCTTCCGCCTTCCTTTTTTTCGTCATAAATTTCAGATCTCCATCTTTCAGATCTCAGGCTCACAAGAAACAATGTTACATCTGTTTGACCAGATATTCACAGCAATTAAATTCCCATAAAGTTTTACTACTTAACGGACTAAGTTGCTTTGACAATTCAATATCAATACTGCCAAGTAGGCTTTCCAAAAAAACCTATAAATGCACACATGGTAACATCAGCGCTGCGCTTAATCGTTTCTGAATGGGTATGGAGGGGACGTGAAATCATCCCCCTCAAACCTTGAACAGCTGTCATCCTTATCAAAACCCGTTCTACCGAGTCCTGTGAATCGCTTCGCCACAATTTATGCGCACGCATTATCGATAAAGGTTGTTTTGCTTCGAGATTATAAGGACGTGAGGGGAAGCTGGCTCAGGTGTTTGATGTCTGGTTATTTAAATACATGGAACTGTCAATCAAGGCAAAGATAATGAATGTTGTCGAATGACTGGACACGCCTCCCCCAACCTCAAGACAGCTGAGGGTTGAAACCACATGCATAACGTTTTGAAGCTAATTATTATAATGTCTCCAAGAAGAAGTCAGAAAAATATATGGGTTTCATTGCTGCAGCTCTTGCCACAGTCTGAGACACAAAAAGATGCACAGGTTCTTCAAAAAGCATAATAAAATATTTAGTTGCAAACAAAAAAATACTTGCACATTTCTCTGAATTGGCAGTGAATCCTAAATAATTGTCACGAAGCGTAATTTGCAAGGTCGGTTCCTCCAGTTTTATGGAAAGCAATTTAATTTGTTTTGGGTGTAAACTATAAACTACAGTCCTCATACATTTCTGTTTTGCAATAGCTGCCAGATCTAAACCTTCACAATGGGATGAATACTTTGCTGTTTTCTGAAACACAGTGATATGTATAGTTATTTATGTGTACATAGTTATTTACGGGAGTAAAACCTAGCAGACAGAATATTCTTAATAATTCATTATTAATTATAAATGTTGTTAATCAATTTTGCTGTTCACAACGCTAACAGGACAACCTACATGACAATCAACAAAACTAGATGGTGTAGATGGTGATGCAAATCATAATTTCCCCACCATACTCTGTCTAGATTTATTTGTGACAATGACTATGGGCAGAAGCATTTACAGCTAACTTTAACTTGAAAGACACACTCAACACAACCAACAGTTCTTGAGTGGGAAACCTTTAATTTAAAATTGAATGAATTACCTGATGTTGCTTACAGATCAGGAAAAGATATTCAAAACAAAACCACAGAAGGTGAAGGTTGGAAATCTAGAACCACGAGTCTAGCCGTGATGATCCTAGACCAGACCGAATCGCACATTATCTTTCACCAGCTAGGAGTATAATCTCAATTTCAGAATGCTAATAAAGACCTCAGCCTTCACAAATATTATCTCATCCATGTTCTGAATTAATTATTGTTTTCATCTAAGATCTATGACAGTGAAATCTTAGTTGAAATACTACTTGAACAATACCGTAGTTCAAATATGATGAAATGTATCTGTATAATTAAAAGACAATTTTTCTGTTTTTTTTTTGAAGGCTGCAAACTCACAAAGGATATTCCATAAAGCAGACCATATCTTTTTCAGTAATATGATAATGGAAGCTGTTTTCCCAATACTGCTAAATACAAATAACAATTTGGATTTGTAATCTTATACTTATTTAGATCACATCATATTATGATTAAACAATAAATTAACCCAGTTAATTCACCATGTCAAGCATCTCATTAATTACCCGATAGCCTCATGTATGTTCCTAACTCTCTTAATATACAGTAACTATTCTGAACTTGTTAATGAATGCGACTTGTGTTTATAGATGGTGTCATCTGCTTATTGTAATAAATTGGGCTCCACCGAAAAAAACAAACTCCAATCAATGACAATTATGGTTCTGTCCAACTGTCTACCGAATGATTAATGTTAAGTAATTAATTGGGCTCTTTAATAGGAGGAAACATAATACCATTAATGCTGTTACATATAACAGTGCTCTATGTCCCTGCGGAATGAACTCGAGGCAGAATTATCTTTAAATACCCTTAATGTCACTACAAATACTTCTATATTGTCTTCCAACTCAACATTTAATTAGCAAATTCCTTCACAAATGGAAAATTAGTCACCCCAGCATTACACTCAAAAGGGAATTAAAAAATGGGCACCAGCAAATGCCCCCTTTTATGAAGTCGTAATTCATTTCTTGATTCACTTAACACGGGGCAATGGCGCATTTATGTCCCTCTCCTGCTTTCCACTCGAGCTCAGTCAGCGCTAAGGACACCGCGGAGGCTAAAAGCTACTGGATGAGAGAATTGTGTTGTCGGTCACCAACTCTCAAAGGCTACTCTGCTTTCTGCACCAGTCCTACTGTATTTGTATGGTGGCGTTAGGGCCAAAGCACAGCCATATCGGACTAATTGTTTGGTGCCGGTGTAATGCATGGTCCTCTCCTGAATAATGAATGAAAAGACGTTCTTTTATGCCCTTCCTGCACAGGAACGCAGATAGAAAAAAATAGTATCCAACAATATTTCTGAAAATCGTATCCCTTTTTTTTTTTTTTTTTTTTAAAACCTCTGTGTGTGTGTCAGTGTGTGTGTGTGTGGGTGTGTGTGTGTCCAGCTGTTACAGTCACTCAGTTACTCTGGCTTGTGTGAGGGTGTGCTGCTGTAGATAAAGCAAGCCAGTGTGTAACATGGCAATTGCCAGTATTAAACAGTATTGCTTGTGCACATCGCTAACTCTACCTTTGCCCAGCATCATTTTAAACCCGTTAGATGCAGCCAACCCCCAGCTAAGTGTTAGCTGCCATATTTTTTCACCAGTTGAAAGGAGGGGTCTGCTCTCCTGGTTAAAAAAATGAAGCTTTACAAGTGACAGACACAGTGATGTATTATTTAACAACCTGCAGGGCAAAATCTATTGAAGGAGTAGTTTGTTCCGAGTGTTTTTCATGCCGTACATTTCCGTTGAGCGCAGCAGGTGTAGGCCAGAATTGTTGTACCGGATACTGTTTTTTTTTCTATCTGCGTTCCTGTGCAGGAAGGGCAGAAAAGAACGTCTTTTTATTCATTATTCAGGAGAGGACCATGCATTACACCGGCACCAAACAATTAGTCCGATATGGCTGTGCTTTGGCCCTAACGCCACCATACAAATACAGTAGGACGGGTGCAGAAAGCAGAGTAGCCTTAGAGTCTTGGCCTTGACCGTTTTATCCCTCTCACTTTACTTGTGATTATTTTTATGCCATTTATTTTATCTTATCACTGGTTTATGTTAGTCTGTTTTTTATTTTATTTTTTGGCTGCATTTCATTTTTTTTTACTCTTTTAATCTTTAATTCTTTTCCTTCACTTTGTACAGCACTTTGGTCAACTCTTCGTTGTTTTTAAATGTGCTTTATAAATAAATTAGCCTTGCCTATATAAACAGACAATTGCTTCTCTTCTCAAAATCTTCAAGACCTATATAAAAAAGCAATTCCTTGACTCGCTTCCATTAATATGATTTTTTAGACTATTCTCAGCCTGGTGACATTTAGTAAATGCAAGAGAAATAGACAAAGTTCAAAAATAATATATACTGTGTGTCAAAAATTGCTATGGCAGGTATGCAATCTGCCAAGTTATAGGTTAGCAGGGCATATATTGTAACTAGTGGGCACCCAAAGTGACCAGTAGGGGTTCCACAGAACTGACCATAATGGGCACTCACAGTCTTACAAACATTAGCCCCTATACCCTTTAACCTTGCATAAAGCTCAGACTTCAGATACCTCACACAGTTCCACACTTGCGCTTTTTTGCACTTCATCTTCTGCTTCCTCTCAGTCTTAATTTTCCAGATGAGTAACACTATCAAAAACGTTCCAGTCCCACAGTTAATAATTTCCCCCTGTATGCACATCAAACCATAACATCATCTCTTCAGATCTATTTAAACATAATATATCTGTGTGTACACCAAATTATCGATGTCAAAACCTTGCAGAGATACAACAATACTTGTGTCAATATTTCTGACAAGAACTAATCCAAAATATGTTTTCAGTCCAGTGTTCAAGTAACTTGGCCGAGTTCCCATCAAAGATCAACGTGCGCAATCTTGGCCAGTGTCAGGACAAAGTCTGTGAGACGAGGGTCTGATTAAGGACCTGTGGTCATTATATATAATTATATACGGGTCATTCCCACCCGAATGGCAAGGTGAAACACAAGAAACACAAGGGCAAGTTACATGAACAAATACATGGCCAGCATTACTTTGGAATAGAGCTTGTTTATTTTGTTTTCTTGGCAACTGTTTGTCCACTTGGCAAAATTTTGACATTAATAATTTTGTACACAGACAGATTTTTGGGAATTGTGTTTGAACAGATGTACAACAGAGTGGCCTCATATATGTGAGTAACTTGGCTTTTTCTGTTGAAAATTGTTTTGTTGAGCTATGAACACAATCCTCACCATTCTCTTACAGCAAATCTATTTTTATTGGAGCTTACTCATCGAATGCAATTCAGGCTAAGAGCAGGATGCTTAAAACTTTACGAGGATACTTGAATTATGAATTTGGTAACAGTAATTTCATGCCTAGTTTGTTGGGCTGTTTGATTCCAATCCAAGTACAGTTTGCTTCATCTGGAAGAAGATACAAAATCGCTGGGTGACACAATCATTCAAGGGTGTCAATTAAATAAATTGACAACCACGGGCCTTGGACCATTTGGGACTTAACTGGGGAAAAATTGTTGAGTGTAAAAGCATTCCAGTTCCCTTGGCAACGAAGTGCTGAACAAGACTACAAAACTGTGGACGTGATGCTTCTTCATGTGATGCATCACCCTTTGCTTCACCCATCTCACTCACCAGATGTTTCTCATGAATTATTTTCAAAGGGACAGTGGCGTCCACAGATAGAGGCGACGCTCTTTCTGAACGTTCCAATAGCGCAGGCGAAAAAGCGAGGACTCAGCAAGTAGGCTGTCTGTATTCTCCACCATGCCTGTGCGATTCTCAGAAAACATCCGCTGTGGGTGAACTCCGAGCAAATTGAGTGCAAATGAGCACTTTCAAAAACCAGTAGAATGCATGTCCGCATGCAACCGCAAATGGATTAACCAAGTTAGCTTGAATTTGCAAACGAGTTCAAGTTTGAATGAATTTCCCAGGTCTGGCAACTTCCCTTCAAGCAGACTGAATGCGAACATACCGTACGAGCTGAAATCAGAGCAGGACCTGACTCAAATAAATAACTCATCGTAAGAGAGCAAATCTATGATCAGTTTCGTCTTCTAGATAATATATATGATTACGATATTGACCGGGGAAACCTGACACTTATCTGTCAAGCTTTATGAATACAGGCCATTTAAAATGTCCATTTATGGCCAAAATACATATGAAAACTAACATTTCTGTGTCTAAATGTAGAAGAGCAATCTTCAGTTGTACTGCCAGCTCTTATCAAATTCCAGCTCATTTGTCCTTTGCTAAAAGCATCACCCCTTTGTGAATCCACTCCTTTAATGAGACGAGGGAATTATGCATGACTTCAAAAAAATCAAGATTAATTGCAAAGGCATTTAAACTGTTCTGTACAAAGCAGGGGTGCTGGAGAGCTGCACATATGTGAAACAGCTTTCCTAACAACACAGACTAACACAAGGGTAAGTAACCAGGACAAGTGGCACTTCAATGTGTTAAATATTGGATTTGATCACTTAAATACAGTGATCAAGGTTAGTGTAGTTCATTTTAAAAATAAACTGGCTGCGCCTTCGGGGTGATGGAGTGAGAGTACATGTGCACAGTGCAGCTGTGTCCCATGGCAGGGGTTCGAACACCATGCCATTATCAGGTATTGCTGTGGATCCACACTGGCAAGGCTACAATTGGCTCAGCCTTGCTGGGTAAAAATAGGGGATAAACCAGCTACAATCCATAGTGTCATCCTAATTTAGCAGCCTCTCCTGGCCTGTTGGTGAAACTATCATATGTTGACTTTATGCTCTTCCAACAAAATAAACAACATGTGATTGGTGTCACTTCTTCAGGGACGCACAAAATGAGGGATCTTCCCAATGTGAACTGGAAGAGTCATGTGTACACCCACCCCCTCCTGAAAAAAACGCACAGTGAGACTGATAACATGGTTCAATTCAGGTGGGCTAAATGGGGTAAATCAGAAAAAATAATATTAATAATATGAATGAGCTTATACATTAATGACTGAATTTCTTTGCAATTCTGCAGATACGACTTACAAACCTGCTTGGTTCTATACTTGGAATGCTAATTAGCTATATTTCCCATTCGTTCTGTTTTCCCCTGTGTAACCGTGTGAATGACAGGCTTCGATCATGCAGGTTCCTAATCTTCTGACCTTGACTGTGATACATGAAAGTGGGGTCTGGACTGAACAAAAAGCATCGCTACACCACTCTATCTTGACATGACACATTGACAGTCCTGCCCTCTCTTCTGTCACATTTCCAATGGCTTTATTAATGACAGACTCGCAGCACCAAGAACAAGGGTCAGGCGATTATGCAGCCTTTGATTTCACTTGGGCAAAATCTACATGCAATATTCTCCTCAACTTTCCACTTACTGCGAAAGATCAATCTATGTCACCCAGCCCACGCACACATACTTACACACGTGGAGAGCACACATCGCAAAGTGTACGGCACACATTACGCGATGGGGGGGCGGGGGGGGTTTTGTCTCCCCTGTGATCAATGAAATTCCATTAAATCTAGCCTGCAGTTCTCTGCTGCAGAAGATCGTCATGGACGCGCGTGTGGTGCCGCGGTGCGGTTTGCGCGGACTGTGTGGTCCGCTCTCCAGCAGACGCGCGCAGAGGGGGAGCTTGATGTGGATCAATAGAAGGTGATCCTTGGCAACCTTTGCGAGGGAGTGCCTGCGTCTCGGACTCTGGGGCCTTTTTCAGAATTAATGAAACAGATGTCACTTCATTAATGACTGTGGGTCCGCTGATAATGAATGAGTGAGGGGACAGACCCTGCAACACGTCGGGCGAGAGGAAGGAACACATCGTACAGCCCACACTCAGTAAGAGAATCACTACCCTCACATCTCCAACCAACAGAGACAGGCTACCTAACCAATGCATCTACTACACATTCAAAGACATACTACTTATATAGCTACAACGCGCTAAAACACATAACCTACACATTGTACCTACAGCACAATAAGCACGGAGAGACACTTTGTGCCTGCAACTTAATAAGGAGACTCATACCTATAAACGCACTGATCCCTGAGTCACACCTGCATATGAATCACTAAGACACTACCTACATACTGCACATACAACAACACATTCATCACTACCACAACACCTAGGCTATGTACTACACCTACAACACACAAGACTTAGAGACGCTAATTAAAGTACAACATGGGAGTGAGTCTTCACTCCTGTCCTGTCCTGTCCCATCAATATTTTTCCTGCATTGCCCGGATCTTGTGACATAAGCTAATTTTGACTCCCGTCCTGTCTTTTTACCAGAGATAATTACTCCCGTCTCATCTCCTGTGCATTTTTATATCAACGCGCTTTTCACTTCTGCAATGATTTGAGCTTGCATTGCACACAGCGACGTCAATGCACGTTAAATGTGAAAAAACAAACTTTTAATTATACGATCTATTTGCAGACTAGCCTGCTTGCCTTATCATCAGCCTTATTGTTTGAGTTTGAGGAAAGTATCCACTGAACTGCTGCTCCTGAGGCAGCGTTCATTTTCCAAATTACAGAGTTGAGTCGGTGAAATTTCTGTACCTCCACCACACAGCAAATATGAGGCTAGACGCTGCCGATTTTCAAACCTGCCAATAAAATTTACCAGGCACCCACCCCAGACCCACCTTTATGTCACGCCATCTGTTTATGATTATTATAATTATGATTATGACAACGACCGGTCAGAAAAATTTGGTCGACCTGAACGGCATGTCAAAAAGCACATTCTGGACCCAACAGCACACGTAACAGCCACTAGGTGTCTTCTATCTATTCAACGTGCACATGCCATTCACTGTCGGCTATGGAACATTAGTCAACACCAAATCTGGAGGCTTTCCATTGAAATGAACAAATAAAAAAGAGTCACTTTAGCACTCCCAGTAGAATATTTTTCCTGTCCTGTCCTAGTCCCTAATTTAATAATGGAAATGCCATCCTGTAGAACAGAATTCTCAAATGTGACAAATGGGAATCCCATTCACGAATTTAACACAACATGAAACAACACTATCTACAGACTACATCTACAGCTGACTAATCACATAGACACTACCGCCCTAATGAACACACAACACACTACTTACAGATACCTAAGTACTGTACATAAATACACTAATTACAGATACGCTACCTAAGTACTGTATTTAAATACTCTACTTACAGATACACTACTTGACACCCTAATGGCAAAGACAGTATCTACAACACACTATTCAAATGCAACCTATATACTGTACCCACAACACACTTAAACACACAAAGACACACTTCCTATATATACTTACACTGATTACATACTTGCAATATACTGCACGATACCTACATTCCTACAACACACAGAGCACAGAGAGTCTGATTTATAATTGGCTACATACTTCCTTCCATCACACTGAGCACAGAGACACAGTATCTGAGTCTATATAGCTCAACACAGACACAAACACTATCTATGCTCCCACAGAGTTCAAGCAGAGACGTTTCTTACATGCCAACACTAGGCTGTGAAAAAGAGTGACCTGATCTGCATTTCGCAGATCAGAGAAAGACACTACCTACAGTAAACACCCATACCAAAGCAAACATGGACATGGCGTAAGTGATTACTGTATTGTACGGCAGTGAACAGACACACCACCTACACGACAGGCTGAGAGAGACACGTTCGACATCAGAGTAATTACTGATGCTACAGCCTCTCTAAGAGCAGTCCCTCTGCACTGACTGACATCTGCAGGGGCCTCAGGTGCAGCATTCAAATAATCGGCCCATTTCTCACCACCGCTCCCGCTCTGCCGCAATGGCATTTTAACTATTTCAACTGCCTCCCTGCAGACCCTCCCCCCCTCTGGATCAGTACGTTTCAATAAGCTCGTCAGTGATTGGTTCAGGATGCATTATCACATTCGTGTGTACTACAGGCAGGAACTGAAACTGTTGAGGCGGATTACAGTGTGTTTTCTTGGGAAGGCAGGCTTGGGGATATTTGTTTGTAATATGTACATAAATAACACTCTTGGCATTCATTATGGTGTACTCTGGAGGTTAATGTAGAAATCCTGGCGTAAGGGATTTGGGTTAAATAAAAAGAGCAATTCATGCACACTGTGTAAAATAATAGCGACAATCAGCGTCGCATGAAATATTCCATAGCATAAATCACCAGCTGTAAGTTCATTTGCAGATGATTGGGCAAGCCCACAATCAGCCCTTTAGAAATACCGTACACCCAACTGTGACTGCAGAGGGACATTCAGCCCCCATTGCACTGTGAAAGGCCCCTACCTGCATGGCGCCCCCGTCACATGATGCTGGTGGTTACTGCACCGAGAGGGGAGAGATAGGGAAAAAAAACACAACAACATGGAGAGATGAGATGAACATGATGGAGACATACACATGGATGAAAACAGAATGCAAGTAGCCCTGTTTCACCAAGCATGTTGTGCGATGCCACACAGTCAGTGAGCGTGTGAGTGTGTGTGTGTGTGTGTGTGTGTGTGTGCAAGTGTGTGCGCGTGTGCCTGCGTCTTTATGAATAAGGTGCTGTTTCCAAAGATAAATAGAGCCACAAACCTTGCATAAATATAGAAAGGTGGTAATGAAAGTGAAATTAATACATTAACTATTATAGAATGTAATTTATCATGGCAGTCAATGTGACATTTGAATTACAAACTCACAATGCACTGTGGAAGTATTGGTATCATTTAATGGAAAGATTTGTGCGCGGACAGCAGACATGCTAGTGAAACTGGGCGCAAATGATAAATGAATGAAAATGAGCACATTCTATCTATGCTAGTTTTGCATGGGTAAGAGTACCTCATGTGTGGAATGTGTCTCCCATTTTATTTAATCTGACACAGTGGCTCTGTTGGTTACACAAAATGACAAATTGGAACATGATACAGACAACCTATATTCAGGAAATCAAGCGTGAACTAAGGTAGCACTGCTGCAGCGGGAGCTGAACAGGGCATGAGAAGCACTCTGGGTGGGAAGTGCGGAGGGTCTGGGGGGCGGTGAGCAAGAGGGCGGAGTCAGTAGACAGAATCAAAGAAGAAGAAAGAGGAGCGAGTCAGAGAGGGTTAGCATGGAGGAGTCAGGAGTCAGAGAACAAGGGAGTCCCAGATCCTAAGGGGAGAGGGTCAGATGGTGTCAAAAAAGGAGGAAAGGAAAAACAGAGGGAGGAGGAAAAGAGGGAGTAGGTCTTTAAGCAAAACAGAGGAGAGAGTGGAAGGTAAGTCAGAGCTGCGGTAAAAGACTAATAAGAGAAAGTGAAAACAAAAGGGGGGATCAGAGGAGAGAGCTGGGAGAACAGAAGCATGGGTGCGGAAGAAAGTCAGAGTGAGAGAGAGGGGCGAGGCCGACAAAGACACTGACAGTGATACGAGCAAGCACATTCTGAGAGGATCGCCGCAAAGGAGCCAGTGAGTCAGAGAGTATGGAGTGAGTCAGACTGGAGAGAGGAGAGATAAAGAGGAAGGAGGGAATAAAAGAGTGACCCTGGGAGGAGGGAGGAAGTCAGCGCATCAAAGGAGCGAAGGAGAGGGAGGACAGGCAACCGAGAGGGGGTGGGCGGGAGGTTTGAGTGGGACATTCTCAGGATAATAACATAGTTAGCCCAAGAATAAAGAGGACCACAGGAGGGTCAGAAAACTAAGGGTGAGATATTAAACACAGACAACTCTGTAAAATGCTATTTTACTCTAACCTCAAATGAAGAAAGGCTTTGGGGGTGTGAAAAAATGATAAATTATTTCTCCCCTCCTTTCAGACCCTGGGACAGTAATTTCATTAACCTTCCACCCAAAGTCGGTCATATTTGCATTTATATCACAAATTGCTGCGAGCTGGCTGGAAGAAGTAACGGCTCTCATGCCAAAAATCAGAGTTCCTCACGCTGATGAGCTTCACCAGCTACAGTCCAATCCCATAGTGCCTTGTAACATTGGCAAGGGTAAAGCATACGGCAATGGAGGGGCTAGTGTATCCATAATGTAAGTTAACAGCTGGCTTCAAATCCCTACCTAATTGTTGTACGACCAAGAAGATTTACTCTAATCTACTGGCTGGACTCCACTAGTTCCACTGAGGCAAACGAGCCCAAGATTTGATTGTAAGGAGCCAAAATGGTGGTTCACAGAGAAGACTCCATCAGTTCTACATTGTATTTAGAATTCAACATGGTAACCTAAGGGAAGCTTGCTGTTCACTTGACCTTTTCTCTAAAAAGTCAATAAGTACTTGAAAAAGAAACACAGAGGAAATGTTTATTAGGCGGAGCAGAGGCTGGTCTCTTAATGCTTAGCGCGTATGAGCGCACACACCTTCTCTGGTTTTGATTTTCTCATAGTGTTGCCCTAGGTGACTTCTAAACACGCAGCGCTGTTTTATAATGATTGGCAAAGTACTTGGTAATTCTTTGTGAGTGGTGTTGAAATCAAGACTGATCTTGTCAATTGATACTGCAGAAGCATTCACCTTGCTGGGAAAAAGGGAACAGGACGGGTACAAACTCTTGTGCTCTTGAGTGCAGAATGAGCATTACTTTGGCGGGAAAAAAAAGCTTGCGCCCCCATCCCACCCTCTGCGTTTGTTATCTGGGCCGTCCTGTGTCACCGTTAACTCGTTAATTTATTTATTTACAAAACTTCTTTATCGTGCCGCAGCGTTCCCGCCTCTCGGGCCATCTGTCCTCGGCGAGGCATCGCCATGGCGTTCTGTTCCCGATGCCTGGAGGAGAGCCGGACCGTTGGACCGGGGCTCACCTTCTGCTGACGGCTCCCGCCACCCGCCAGGCGCGCCCTGCCGGCCACCTCCGCCGGGACAGCGGCCGTCTGTCGCCGCTTCGCCAGTGCCGTTCATTACCTTGACAAACTTATCACGGGCGAAGTTCACCAAGGTCACGGTGGGCTGAACGCAAAAAAAAAATATGAGAAATTCAGCACAAAAGAGCAGAGAACGCTCTGTGCTGCATTATGCTACCGAGGCTACGCTAAGCTCTGAGGCTTACAGAGCTGTCAAAACTTCCAAAGTCTGTTTGGATCTCTGATTTGCCAGTTTTGATTATTTGGGCAGTGTAAAATTAGTCATTATCCCGAAAACCAGCTATTATCTGTCTCGGCAGATCTGTCTCTATTTTTCTTCTGAAGCTGAAACAACTGGAGAAAATCAATTCCCTGAGAAGAAGACAAAAATGAGGCTTGATTGAATCTTGTTGCAAAAAAACCCTTCCTACAGTGTTATGCTCCCACATGCTCAATGACCTCAGACCCCTCCAACTCCAGCTGGACAAACTGGAGGCGTTCCTACAGCACCTGCCTGCTCGCCATGACAGGATCCAACCCGCACCTCCTAATCACCCCATAAGCAGTCCGAACACACCTCCCTCTTCCTCGAGGCCCGTCGGTGCTATTCCTCGCTGGCTCTGGAGCTTGGCGCGGTCCAGGCCAGTTTGGCGGGCCGCGTGACATGTGACCGCGTGGGGAGAAGTAGCGGCTGGGGAGAGGCGCGGCGGGACGGGCCGGCTTCGCGCCTTCCTGAGGGACAGTATCTCATTAGCCTGGATGGGGAACATGAGAGCCGTTCAAATCGCCCGGCTTCAGGCTGGCGATGGTCCAGCTCGCTTATCTGAATCTAATTCTGTACATTGCGGCGTGGAGCAGCTCTTAATTACGAGCTCTGCCCGCGCACTTCACATACAAACCCTCGCGCTCGTCACCCAACCCCCAGCCCCCAAGGGACTTTTAAATACTTACTATTCACAGCTTAGCCTGACATCACATTAACTGACTTTCGACAACATCACACTACACTAAGGTCTGGGTTTATCAAAGCCTTTAGCACATGTTTAAATTTTTGCACATGCAATTTCAGTAACATGATTTAGGACTGAAGCAAATTAACGACCTCAACCAGACACATGGTCTTGTAATCTTTTTACCCCAGCAAAACAGTTTTGCATATACTGAATGCTTTAGTAAATCAGGGCCTGTGATGATTAAACTTCAGTTACAAGCTCAACTATTTTACATGATTCTGTTAAAAAGAGGGTAAATCTCACCAATGGTACTTAAGATACTAAAAATAAATGGAACAGAGGACTGCTCTGAGGTCCACTTGTTGCCTATCTATATCTCAATGGAAGACCATTATGATACAAATAGGCAACTAGTGAACCTGAGAGCACCTGTTCTTGGCAAAATGAATTTTCAACTTGCTTAATATACAGGCCACAGTGCGGATCAAGATTTTGTCATTTCATCTAGCGGTGCAATATAACAGGTAATCATTCTAAATCCTCCTGCCGTAGCGGAATGAGAGGGTGACAACAGGCTCCGAACAGCTGTCTGCAGTTTCGGTAAGACGATGGGGTCATATCAGAACACGCGTCCCCTCAAGTGACACGCATGTCTTTCAAGGTAAAACAAAAACCTATAGATAGGAAGGCACTTTCATGAAATGTTAATTTGCCGTCACAATGTGCATCGCTGCGATGATTAGAGCTGAAATTTCACAGACACATGCAGGAGGACAAGCACTGTGATTCCTCGCTGTATTTAGCTACATGTTTGAAGCGGGCAGCACTGCAACACATCTGTTGAGGCAGACAAAGAGGATCAAAGCTGCTGAACTCCTCTGCCTCCCCGCAGCTAGCTCCTCTACCTGAGTAAACACGAGCTTTCATCTTCCCAATCCAGCTACCCTCTGGGCAGACTGAGGGGGGCAGCACTCCCTCTGTACTGTCTATGTGGATTACTGCTCACTACCCCCGCATGGACACATATGCGCACACACACACACGTTCAAACACATTCAAGTACAGGTTTGCACACATGCGAACTTACACCGCTCGCTGGCAGGTATGCCCAAACACACTCACATGTATGCACACACGTACTTACACAGGCAGACCGCAAACATGCACACGCCCACACACACACATACACACACACCCATACCACCCACAAACATACAAGCAGCAGACTTTCCCCGCTTGTATTTCAAATCAGCATTCTGTTCACTTCATCAAACCCATTAAAATGTCTCTTCATTTGGAGTTAGCGGAGTGATTTTTTAACACTCACTGAACTGGCGCCGCAGAGACTGTCAGCCTGACAAGCCCTGCAGACGCAGCATGGTGAAAGAGGAGGCAGCAGGCAGGCACAGAAAACAACAGAAAAGAGACGGCGGCGCCATTATCCCCCTGCCGCGTCCCCACATGTACCTTCAAACGGGTGCGCTAACCAACAGGTGACCAAAGGGGGTTTGGGGGGGGTGTCCCACAGGGTGCGCAGGTTCCCCTGTCGACCTTGGACGAGGGAAGGGTGACTTGTGAGGGAGTGGCTTTCGCTAACGGACAAAAACTTGACCGGGGAGGGGTGGAGAGAGGTTGGCAGGCTGGGGCTGAGGTCTCTCTAAAGAGGGGCATTTGGTTTCCGCAGGCACAGGTCACACACAGGAGGATGTAAAGGGAACAGAAACGGTACACTGATCTCAGTGAGAAGTTCTAGGGGCCTGCTGGCATGCCATGCTTCGGTACAGACGACAGACGTGGTTGCACCACACACAGCCGGAACAGAGGTCGAAAAGAACTCACATATCTGTCTGCGCGTAGATACGGAAGCGCTCCCTTTAGCAGGGCCCTGTGAACAAAAGACAGATCTTTGGAGCAATGTTAGTTACACTCGGATGCAACAGACAAGGAAGGGCGGAGAGGGAAATGAGAGGTCAAGAGCGTTATCTATAAACTTACAACGGGGACTTGGAAACCCGCATCTGGTCGATGCGTAATCCCTTCTGTTCCTGCCCATGTGTGTTTCTGATGTTTCAATGAAGCCATTAATGTGAATAGCGCCTCCTCTTCGAAACACAGGGAAGTCGACGAGTGAGACTCAGATCCAACAGGATGCAGGTTAGAATCCGAGATACAGCACTGGAGATTCACCCTTGAGCAATGTGATTATCCACCAAGCCATGAAATGGATGAAATGTCAAAAAAAAAACTATGCTGTGAATGTCGTTAAAGATAAATATGTCTGCTAAGCAACTAAATGCATAACCATGACAACACAAGTCCCTGGTCGTCAAGAGGCATTTGGATCTGGACACGGTCTTCCTTACACCACATGACACCTTCCTTAATAACAGAGAGTGCAGTTTCATAAGATGAGAACTCTAATGTCCTCTGCGCAAGGTTTTATTTTCTCTGTGTGATCCTATCCACCAGCCAGGTAATTTTCTAACTATTATAACGTTACATACATCATGTAGAGATACAGTAGAAACAATGTCTTAAGAGGAAGAAGCAGGGGTGAGCGTGGGCCATTCCATGGCCCAGGCAAGAAATGAAAGGGGAGAACCTTTGAGCTCCATGGACTCAGGGAGAGGGAAAATGCCCCCTAGCACAACCTGGGTCCATCAAACTGTCTTGATACTTTAAGAGTTTGGCTCCCCAGAAACACAGCAACAGTCCAACCCATTAACTTGGCGACGGTGTTAAATTCCGCCCGGCTCATTTACCTCGCTCCTTTGTCGGCAGAGGCCGTTGCCGTGCAGAGGCGGGTCCATGCCTTTGCTGCAAGAAGGAGTCTGGCAAACACCAAACCTCTCGTGGCAACCCCCCCACCCTACATCCTCTGGTGTTTGAGGAG
The DNA here is from genome assembly GCA_022829145.1 of Albula goreensis. Taxonomy (NCBI): domain Eukaryota; kingdom Metazoa; phylum Chordata; class Actinopteri; order Albuliformes; family Albulidae; genus Albula; species Albula goreensis. The sequence continues at coordinate 8,850,661 of CM040744.1, forward strand.
GCAGATGGTGAGCCGACTCAGGTTGTAAAGTTTGATGGTCCTGGTGAAACCACAATAAAAATACTATTCCCTGTCCACTGCCCCAATAACCTTGTGCCTGAGCCCCCTCAAGGCCACCCCCGGACCCCCCCATGGCAGCCTGCAGAGTCAGTGAGACGGAGGGCACTTGAGCTCTTAGAATGCTGCACCCCGGACAGCTGGCATCGCATCACACAGTATGACCTATCATATCAACCCCCCACTTCACATGACAACAACGCACAAAAGAGCTCTGGACACCACTTGGAAAGAAAATTAAAATGACCTGGCAGTGCAAGGTGTCTCGTCACAGGCCTGAAGGACTGGATGTGGTGACCGTGACAGCAAGAGAAAGGACGGTGAACAACTCTGCTCGGAGGACACTGAAATGACTGTTGCAGCTCTATGATCTGTCGGTCACAAAAGGGTGTCCAGGTGGGATCAGTGCGGATTCGGTTGAGCCGGACGGAGATGAGGTGCCGGTCGTAAAGAGAATCCCATCGGCTAGGTTTCCCTGGGGAGCGATTTTGGTGGATTGACGGTACAGAATGTGCATGGGACGGTTGACTAAAGTGGCTAAAGTGTATTTAAGGGGATATAAAAGAAATCAGACAGATGCAGGGAAGAGGAGTTTGAGACCAGACACATATCGGCACTCCATCTCAAAAAATACAGACAAATACTAACCTCAACAATCATTACATTCTTCCATTCCTTCGGTATGCAAAGATACAGAATAAGGGTACATGCAGAAGTGTATCCTCATGCTGTACCCAAAGAAAAATGCTGACAGTCGTGCAGAAATGCACAGCAGTGCATCCTGAGAAGTCAGGTGGTTGCTTTGGCATTTGCATTCAACCATGGCAACGTCAATTAAAACACTCCTGTTCCTGATTTATATATCTGGATGGTGAGAAATAAAAGGCCATACACACAGCACTGCCGTTAAAATCTAACACCTCGCCATTTCTTAGACAGTTGGACACTGCGGTGCTATGACAGAACAATTGATTATACGACAGGTGTGTTACTGATTGCAGCTTTCAAAAACAATTTGTCTTTTGAAATAACGCCGCAGTCAATTGAAATACAAATAGGTGATGACAATATCGGAGTATATTACCAGGGATAATGGCAAGAGCTTCGGCTGCAGTGCAGTGCGTGCGCGGCTCCACTCCTTCACAGAGCACCTGTGGCTACTCATATGAGAAACCAGGTGCATTTCGACTCCCCTCCACTCAGGCAAGCTGTCAGTTTGGCATCAACACCAGTGTTACATCACTGAAAAGTCAGCTATAGCATTAATGAACTCTATATCATTGGACGGATTACCAAGATCAAAACTGCTCCCTTAATGTGAGTCTCCTCTACAGAGAACTTGTGAGACTACCAGGAATATGTGTTATAAAGCCCTTGTTAATAAGGTGATGACAAACGATAATGGTGACGTCCAGACACTAAGCAGTTTCACGCGTACACTCCATAATCCCTATAAATACTCTCAATGTCACAACAACTTAACATAAAAAGATGAATTGAATAATACAATACACATCAAACACAGCCTTGGAGTGTATAAAACAGCAATGGTGGCACATTCACTAGGGGATATTCGCTGAAGTCAATATGTGGCTGCCGGAGTCCAGAAATATCTCACCTTGACTGAAAGGATGTAGGAGACCAGCAAAGTGAATTCAGGCCTATAAATTGTGTGTCCTAGAGGGGCACGTATGTTGAATGTGTTGGCGGTACTACAGAGCCGAGGCACTTGGGGGCACAGGGCGGACTGAAGCTTTGTCGTAAATATCGCTAGCGCCCAGCCCTACCTCTTTAGCAGGCCGGTGCGGATGTAAGAGTTTGCCGAAATGTATTTGCTCGCCCCCCCTCCCACCCCACTCCCCTTGTACACGGGGGCTGTAATCGATGTGTGGTCCATTTGCACATGCTGACGAGGGTCAGGACAGACACCGGCTGTGTCTGAGAGGACACCATCTGCAGGGACCCGGCGAGGTCGCCGAGACAACACGGCGACTGATCTGTATGCTTTGAGTCACCCTGGTTGATTCATGCCACTGGGGTCGCAAAGACGGCATGCTGTGAGGAAATGAGATTTCTAAACATCTTAGAGGCAGAGTAACTTCAGGTCAAACAAAGTTTTTTTAAACAAAAATGTCACATGATTAAAAGAAAGACACAATCACATTAGAGCAAGACTCTCAAATTCGGGTCTGTAGGTTTTGTGTTGAGACTCAGGACTGAAAAATGAAAGCAGCTGATCTTCAGTTAACTTAATTCACCTTGTGTCCCAAGTCCACTTCAGCAGCTGATTTTAAGGTGAAACAAAAGTCAGTAGACTTTGTGGCTCTCCAAAACAAGGGCTGGCAATCTCTGAATGAGGTGTCATTACCAGTGCAGCAGCGATCAGGAACATATAATTCAACATTGAAAGAATGGCCTCCTGATCATTTCAGAATGTGGCTTGGTGAACCCAAAAAAGGGTGGAACCACCATGTAAAATTTATGACTCATTAGAGAAAATTATAGTAATTTGTTATGGAGAGCCTTCTTAATGTTTCATAAGGCAGAAACTGGCATCACCTATAATGGAGTTTAGGTTCTTGATCTGCCATCACAAATGTTTTGCCCTCCCATCCAACTCTGGCCCCTCCCCCATCTTAAACTTCAAAGTTGCACCCTGTACCAGTGTCAAACCTCTACTTCTGGCATACTGTGCTTTCAATCGCACTTACCCTACATGCCCACAAGCCCAAACTCCCATGTTCCCCTTCCACCCTTCTAGCTCTGTTCATCTTCCTGTCACTCCCCTCCCTGGCCCCACAAGCCCCCTGCTTGCTCTCGTCACTGGCTCTTCACTGGTGGGTAGAGCAACCCACCCCTGTCACAGGCAGCGCATTCCCCCACCTGCTCCCGTGCCCTCCGGTGGCCTCGCCTCCTCAAGCTTGGATCCATCCTGATATGCTTGGATTGGACTGGGACTCTGAGACCTCATCACTTAATTAGACCATTCCCGGAAACTGACCTCTGATTGGTTTACAGCAATCCACCGGGGCTGGGAAGGGGACCAGCCTTTTTGGCACCCTGTCCGGACAGCAAAGCAGTAGCTTATAGAGGCTGCCCCATAACTAAATCCGAGCGTTATTAAATTTGGTATTTACAACGTCTGATGCACTAATGAAATGGAACGTTCATTTGAATTCAAAGAGTTCCGTTTATTGAGCTTTAAAAACGCAGCCGGTGGTAATATCGCACTGTAATGCAGGGACCAGTCAACTCCATCACCGCTATATTGAGTATGGTTAAAATTGCGTTACTGATATTGAAAGAGGTATGTTAAGTGCTTTATCTCAGGCCTGTGTTATATAAATACAGGCAGCCTATATTCTTAAGTTAACTTTTGTTTTATTATCTCCAGCATAACAGTGTTCTTCCACAAACCTGCGGCCTAAACTTCCACCTACTCTTGCTCCCTCATGTCTCTCTATGTAGGACCATTTCCAAGTATAGCTTTGATACACAGAAATGAATAGAAAATCACAAGAGTCAAATTACTAATATATTCATGTATAAAATCATGCATATGCATACACATTTATTTGACACGGGCTCAGTTACATCCCTATATGCATATCCAGATTTTTTGGTTTGCTTCATATGGCGTTATTGATTACACTTGCCCACGAGTGATGAGGCATAACTGTTATTTAAAAACGTGGATTTATATTTTGGACTGTAGCTTATATATAGTGCTCACTTCCGTGCTCTATTTCCTAGTGCCAGCTGAAGATCAGTAAATAAAGCTAACCGAAATAGAAGACTATTTATTGGTCAAGCTGTGTGTTACGTTCTCAGGACAAAGACATTGGGGAAATAACTTTGATGAAGTTTTTAGGCTACATTTTTATGGAGGATGCATCTCCTCTCTTTGACCCCATACAGTCAAAAAGACCTGAATCAACTTTCCTAGAAGCACATAAAGGATCCAAAGTTGCAGATAAATGTATCTGGGACTGTCAAAAGCAATGCTGATTAAAACACCAGAGCACATCACAGGATCTGGATCGGGTTCAAATGGGCATCAATCATTTCCCCCGACAGCTGGTGCCCCCATGTCAGGACACCCCCTTTACCCAGAGGTACATCTCGACCTGGCTCCCACATATTCTGAGCACATAGCTGCTCGTGGAGGAGGGCTCAGGAGAGCTGTGCTGGAGAGACCCATGATGAAACGCATTTGGAAAGGTACGCTCGGCAGGATGCGAGAGCCGCCGCTACATGTCGCAGCAAGGGTCCGCACCCAGGTCCACCCGGCGCCAGCCTTTTCCACAGGTGTCCACCAAATGCGGACAGGGTGGACCACCAGGGGCTCGGCCAGGGCTGTGCTCCATCCCATCTCCCACTAGCTCCGGTTCATGAATAAATGTCTGTTGCTACGGAGTTTCATTCGGGTAAATATTCATGGGGGGGCCTTTAATAACTGCTGCCATTTTGTCTAACAGTGATTTATGTCTGAGAGGGAATGATAACACAACAAAGTACACTGTATATCTACATATCTAAGGCAGAGACAGGGAATGCTGGCTAAATGATCTACTAAGTGTTTTGCCATTTAAATGGCTCCCTGCTGCAGCTTGCGGGCAGGCTGGAAATGTTAACTCTGGCTTTCACCGGTTCTCTTAATACCTTTGCAGAAGAACAAAAGTGACCACCAACAGAGTCAAAAGAGCACACAGGGTGCTTAATGCCTCTGATTGCCGGTTCAGCTTTGTTTCTGCCAAAAGATGACTGCTTTATATCTTTGAACTATCTGTAAATGGAGTTATTCTGTAAAAGCCCTGTCTTTACCATTTATGTACATCCTTTGAGAAAAAACCTACTAATCTGTGGTATTCATGAATTTCAATGTGCACAATAATAACAGTAGTGCTAAGGTCATGGTCATTGTACAAAATAATGTTCTTCTATTTGTCCTTGATCCTAGAAGGTTTCTTAAATATCATACAATCTATCTTTAATTATGCAACACACTAGTTTTGGAATGTCATCTCAGTCATTCTTCATGTTTTCTAGTCATTTTGCAACAAGTGCCAGAAAATTTAATTTGGGTATCAACAAATCAGTGCCAAGCATCTTCAGGCCTTATCTCTCATCCCACCCACCATACTCCTTCTCATTCTGCTAAGGTTTTTAATGAGAGACATCAAGCAAAGTCTAAAAAGGGTTCTCTGACTGACTCACTGAAAACCGTTATGCAGACATTCTGTGTTTAGAATGCCTGATGTGGAAGGCATCCGAAAGTGCAGGTTTTCCATCTTGTTGCGCCGTGATCCTGTTTGTGCCAGGCCTGTGCCCGATGTCCCACCTGGCTCCACTCTCTACCGATTACTCTGAGGTTCAACGCTAGGTCAAAGCTTTTGACTTCATGGAACATGAAGGGTCTAAACTAACCCCCTCCCAAGACTTTCAGAAGTCTTTGATCCTGAGAGTCAGCTCCAGGGCGGGAGTGTGGGGACCGAAGCCCTCCCTCCTGTGACCTGGACCCGCTGAGGGGGCAGGGCCAGTCCCTGTGGTGGAACGGGGGCCTGGGCTGAGAGGACACCAGGCTCGGGCTGTCTCTCCCCCTAAAGCTAATTAGCTCAGCTGTAGGGAGGCAGGGTGCTCCAGAAAACCGGGCTGAACCTCCTCAAGTCGCATGAGCCTTAGAAATAGCTGACCCACTTGTAGACACACTTTCAGGATCTGCATGCCCTCAATGCAGTAACCTATATAAGTGTGCCACGTCTGCGTACGCTAACCTATAAAAGTGCGAGGTGTGCCTGCAGTTGCATGCGGTACCTGGCGAAAAGAGCGCAGTGCGTCTAAAACTGCATGCCACAATGTAGTATAAGCAACAGCACAAGCCAACTGCATAGAGTAATAAGTAAACCAGGCAACGGCTACACACTGGGGCCGGAATAAAATATCCGAGTTCTCCCAATTTATTATGACCTGACCAGAACTTCTCCAAAGAGCAACAAGAAGGAAACTTAAAAAAAGAACTCTCAAAAGGCACAGCTTTTTCAATGCCAGCAACTGTGCCTTTCAGTATTCCTATCGATGGTGACATTCAGAGCTGTGACTGGGGGTGTGGGGGTGGGGGGGGGCTGTGCAGACACATTTGTGTTGCATTAGCTGCAGGATGGATAGGGAAGCAATTAAGAGGAAGCCATTTGAATTTACATTACAGCAGCCCATTAGTTATAACTGCGCGCGCAGTCTTGAAAGACATTAAATGAAGGAAAAAAAGAGCATATTCTTTGCATCGTTATAGGGATGCCTAATAAAACCCATTCCCGTACGAGACCACATGAATGATGATGATGAACGTAGCCCTCAGAGCATTTTCCTTGACTTAGCTGTAGGCAAACCGTGTCAGAAATACAAATGTGAACCACTCTTAGCTGTAATTTGTCCAAACCTAAAACAACACCAACACTCATCACTCATCCATCTATTGATCTCTATATACACACACAAATGTAGTATATATACATATATATATACACACACACACACACACACACACACACATATATATATATAGCGCAATCCATATATGTTTTTTATATATGCATTTTTATATATGTACTTTTTGTACATAGTGCCCCATTTCAGGGCACCGTAATGTTCACAACAAAATTAGAAAACATAGTTAGTGTTGGTATAAGACAGCCTTAAGTATGTAATCTTGATTCTAGGCTTTTGATTGCCTTTGTTATTGCCGGTTGTCGACATAAGAACCAGAATTGTGCCACTGAGAGTCAAACAACAAAAAATAACAAAAAAAAATCAAACACATAGACCAACCCCTAGGCTTACCAAAAACAACAGTTTGGAGGATCATTAAGAAAAAAGACAACAATGGTGAGCTCTGTAATCACAAAGGGCCTGGTGGAGCTCTATACCTGATGACTGAAGAACTCTCCCCATTAGGAAGACAAACCCCCAAACACATCAGAGACAGTCCTTAGGGGGCAGGTGTGGAAGTGATTACACACAGACAACTTCAAGAACAGAACTACAGAGGCTACACAGCCAGATGCAAACCACTATTCATAAAACGAAACTAAAAAAACCTGCAGACTTCTGGAAAAAGGTCTTGTTGAAACCAAGATTAAAACTGTATCAGTGTAAGTGCTACAGCAAAGTGTGGACACCAAAAGCAAGATCCAAAGTGTACTACCTCATTTTTGAAAAATGGTGGCGGAGGAGTTATGTTAGGGCATGTTGGGCAAGGTGGCTGAGAGTACTAGCTCACTTGTCTTCATTTGTCTTAAGTATACAGAGACATCTTATCTGCTCAAATTCAAGCAAATGCCTCCAAGCTCATTAGACAGCTCTTCATCCTGTTGTAAGACAGCTTTTCCAATCACACTGCAGAAGCAACAAAGGAGCTTTTAAAAGCCAAAAACTAGAAGATTCTTGACTAGTCAAATCAGTCAACAATCTGAATGTAATTAAACATGCGTTTTATATGCTCAAGAGAAAACTTCAAGCAACTAGCTCCCAAAAACAAGCTGGAGCTGAAGATGGCTACAGTTCAGACCTGGCAGAGAATCGCCAGAGAAGATAAGCAGCCCCTGGTGACCAGTTCCAGGACTAAGACTGTACTTTGTGAGTAGACAGGCTTTGTGATATTCCTTGTAGCCAAGGACAATGTACAAAATGGCATAATCTGGAGAAACAACCACAAAGCCTGGACTTCTGAGCAGTGGAAGAAAGTAATTATTGTCTGATGAGTACTTTTGTTTTCCTAAAACCAGATGGGTTTATGCTCGGAGAAAGCCTTGCGAAGCCTTATGCTGACATTGCGCTCCGGGCTGTTAAATATAGGGACTCATTGGGTGCATGGTTGAATTTCGGCCAAAGCGTGAGAGGCCATTTCAGGTGACCAGGTGCTTGCTGTGGTGTACAAAGGAAACACTGTTTTCTCTCGGCAGCTCGGCGGTTTCCCCGGGCACGCTGCTAAAAGAAGTCATGGCGGCTTCAAGAACACCATGAAGTTAAAGGTAAACACTGACTTTAGCCTTCATAGGAAGTTCTTGAACATAGAGTGCAGAGTAGACTTTCACATCCACACTCCTTATCTCTCAAAAAACCTCTTTCTTGTTGCAGAATGGTCCAATATCCAACAGGAAAAATTCAAAACATGTAGGACAACATTCCAAGAGGGACTGGAGACAAAGGACAGCCAAAGTCTTCGTCAATTAATAAATATTCATGTAAAATATGGTGTTTCATTTTCACACACACACCAGGGCTATCTATAAACTCCCAGGCGTACACACTCTTCCCATATTATACTGACTACTGTAGTTCAAATCAGCTTTCAATTTAATGTATTAAAACCATTATTATGCAGAGCGTTCATTTAAAGTACAAGGAATTAATTTTTAATTATCATTTTTGTCCTATAGGGATACAAACAGCACCACAAATCTGCTGTAGTCATGTGTGATATATAAAACTGCACAAATAAACACTGTAAACAACATTTTGCAATAACTATCCAAGCCAGCTGTGAAGGTGAATATTACACACCATTTGAAAGTATTATGGAGAAAAAAGTAATTTAAGCACTCCCGGCTTTTTGCTTATGCCTCTCGTAGCAAGCAACCTATCTACAGCTAGCACAGCTAACACAGGACAGCTGCCAAGCAAACTACAGGCTTGCTAATCGGCTTTTACAAGGAAAGGTTGACTGTTCATGGTTGAGAAAAGTATATTTATAAACACATTTTCTTTGTTAAAAAAAAAGTTCTATTTGCTTTTCTGGACAGGCAAAGCAAATATAATTGCAGTGCAATTATCTGTAAAGGTTTATTTGAAAAGTTGTCCTTGCTATATGGGTACTGTATTGTAGCAAAGCCCATACTGTAAAGTGACAAATGCATATACATATTATCTATATGACTATTACCTATTATATTACCAAACACCTCTTTTATGATTAGGAGGATAAGATAAAAAAAAAAATAAACTTTTTGCAGCTTATGTATTGAAAGGAGTTGCTTGATATTTTGCAAGCCTGCTTTTCATCTCAGGTAAGAAAACCAATGCCAATATCCATATGAATTTATTTATTTCTTATCTCCATGTACAATGGATTATCTACAATCTGATCCAACTGCCATTTCACAAGATGTGTTATAATGATTGATTACCTGCAATTTTGTCTTTTCATGTTAACAAATAGGATGAGATAGATATAGAAGAGAAATAAAATGGCTGCCTCTCTATTGAAATGGATCACATATGACATCACAAAATTGCACGCTATTACACCCACTGTCTCCATTACTGCTACATTCAGTTTGATTTGCTTTGAGATGTATTTAATCAAACCTCAGACATCAAGTGGGTTTTTTCTTCGGTATTAAGCAGCTTTCACTGCAATGTGCCATGTTATTCAGGAGTGAAAATAAGGCTGATAGGATAAGAATTTTAATCACTTGCAATATGAGAGGGTAGGTATGCTGTAATATTTACCTGACAATCTGAACAGAGAGGAATAAAGTTAGCTGACATTTCTTTGCAGTCGACATGACAAAACTGCCATTGATGTGGAAACCCACATTCAAAAGTCAAGTCAGGTAAGGAATCAGATTAAAATCTGCCAGGGTAAAAAAAATAAATAAACAGAAAGGAACTTTAAAAATAAATGTATGTATGACAGAGGCAGATATTCTGCATAATTGGTTGAGTTTCCATAAACATCAATATCAGCAGACTCAAATTTACATAGAAAGCAACCTTGGATTTTAATAGCTGGCGTTTTATTTAGACAGCAATTGGGGTTTTTGTCAGCCTGATAATTACTACGAGCACAAATTTAGTTATATTATATTTTCACTGTAAAAATGCCGTGCCTCTGCAATCATAAAACAAAATCATATAAAAGGATTTAACTGTCTCTCAAAACCCAACACTAATCTTTCCTGGCTTTATTTAGAAAATGTGTCTTTTAGAGTGGAGGAAAAATCCTGAAAATAGAATGCAGATAGCAACACCATTTGTTGCATGGTGTAACTATCATTTTGTTTACTAAATGATGATTTGTATCTGAACTGTGTTAGATATTGATAAACTCTGGACACAGCTGTCAAAACTGGTTCCAGTCATTTGCACTACAAGTGAAAAACCTACTGAAACTAGCATAGATGCAGAAGACAATTGACTTACTAATAAACCATTCCATCTCAAATGTCAGGCTATTTTTGGTTGTATGCATGGGTTACATCCAGTGGGCATGCCTGAACATGTGGACATAGTACATGTGAAAGGGGTTGTTTATCTTTTCTTTTTTTTTTTTTTTTGCTTCTTTGCACTTGTTTTTCATGCGAGGGAGGCAAGTTCAGAACAGAAAACTTGCAATGAAGCAATTTAGCCAATTTATTGTGGATTTCAAGCACATACCATTAAAATGTGTGAAAGCAGAGACCTGTTCCAAAAACAAGTGCTCTGAAGTAAATCTGCTGTTAAAAGCATGACCTCGCTGCATTCAAACTCAGTGCAAAGATGTGTTTCACAGTAGAAGCTGCAAAATAAGGTGTGAACACCGCTCTTATAACAGGTGTAAGGACCAGTAGGAATGCAGAAACGTTGGCTTGAGGAGAATACCAACGCGATGCAACAAATCCGTAACGTGGTTTTAAAGATTTAATCCAATCACTTCACGTTCTTTGGTTGCTGTGACGGGACGTGCTGTGGACCTACCTCAGTGGCTGCGAGGTCTGTCTGTGTAGACTTGTCAGCTTTCTGGCAGGGGGTATTCTGAGCTGAATTGGCTTTATCCTGCGCACAGAAGAGATTTGAGTCAGGTGACCGTCCCTCACAACCCAAACCCACCCAGGAGAATCAGGGAAAAAAAAGAAATACGAAAGCCAGGGTTCTTGTCATCACAGCCAGATAGCACCAAACAATACAATTCTATACATGAAAAAATGCAGTTACACAATGTTGGCATGGCACCTGTTTTGCTGACCCTTTCTCGTCTCAAACTGAACATGTTTGCAGTAATAAACCCACAAACAAGCCAGCCTGTCTGCCAATTCAAGCTGACAGATTTGATTATTTTGTAAAGAAAGAAAAAAAGGTGCATTTATTATCGTTCTGGAATGCAGTTTTGGCCACAAAAATACCATTGCTTTCAAAGTACTTTGGTTTGTCTTGGCAGGAGATTGGTCCCCAGGGGTAGTGTTTGTTACCATGTTTTCTCTTCATTCTAATTCCATCTATTAAGATGTCAATTTTGCCCCAATCAAAGGCATATGTCCTGTATTAGGCCGTTTTTGCCCAAGCAGGAGTCGCCGCAGTGGTGTGTCATGTAATTTTCCCGGGGTAAATTTAATCACCGGGGCCAGATTTCAAATCGAAGGAGCCTTCCAACATCCCCAGCCTTTGGCACACGCCTGTTTGAATCCAAAACATTTCACTGCGCTTTGAAAATGTCTTTTGTTCTCAGAAAACAAAGTGCTGTTTAGCTTTCATCTTCTCTGAACAATATTCAAAAGTACACAATTTGACAAGTTGAATAATTTTTTTTGTGTGAATTTACAGCTGCTATCTATCCCTGCTGTTGGGAAGGGCACGTTTTACCTCTTCATCTACCACCACACAGAGCAACACAACACTACATACTCAAACAGCAGTATATATGCCTAAACACATATCACCACCACCAGGAGACAGAGCAACAGAATGGGAAAGTCTTTGATTGTCACTATATACAAAACCCCATGTCTCTTCTACCAATGCACAGAAATATATCCTTATATCTACTACTAGAATTGTGATAATGCACAGAATGCAGACTACATCATTCCAGCAGCCACAGGAAATGTTCTTCTCTTCCTTTCAGGTGAGTGATTTGCTATTTTCCTTCAGATATCTAAAGAATTGATTAAGGTAATTTTTGACTCTGAATCAGATACAACAACTCACTGAGCGGCAACGTCTAAAGTAGATAATCTATTATGTAGCTATATGCAAGCAAATCCAAGACTATTTTTTCCCAGTGTATAAAAATGGCACATTCAAATGGAGTCCACTCTTTTATCATGCAGTTTTGGGTATTCTAACACATTTTTTTGGGGCGAATGGCAGAAAATGATTTCAGAAGGGAATATGTGGAAACACCACGATAAATAGTATTCTGAAAAAACAGATGAACTGTGAGAACTTGGGTATTATCATAGTGCCTTTATAGAAAAAATACCATGAATGGCTTAAAAAAAACCAGGGGAAATAGAAAACTCTAATATAGTATGCATTTGACTCGACTCCTGAACACAATATATAAGGAGAAAACAGATATGCTTTTCCCAAACAGGAAGGCAATAAACATATAAGTTTATTATAATAAGCATACTTAATTCTTGTGAGGAAGAGAAATTGCAAATACAAATATACAAACTGAAAAATGAGAACATGTTAGGTTAAATGTACGATTTAAAATAAGTCAAAACAAGTTTGATTTTACACCGTTGAAACATAACACAAGTCCTAAATATAAGTCCTAAAATTTGTCTATAAGTGGTAGCATGCATTTATAAATGGGAAAATGAGTTTTCACATATTCCGTTCTTAAAATAACCAAGAAAATTGGACTTATTTTCCATTCATCAAAATAAATTGCCTTTACACAAAACTTACACATGTAGTTTTTCAGATGTATTCATAATTGGGTCGGTTGTTGGAGGTAATTTAAAATGTTTTTTGCAAATTAGGTACAAAAAAATGTTTATGTATGCTTTTAAGTAAAAAAATTGTTACATATTTCCCCAAACTTCCTAACAAAATGAAAATTTGTCACAGATTCGCTAATAAAACACACACAGCTATTTTTCTGTATTGATATAGAGCTATACTGACAGTATAAACAGAGACCCATAACTATACAATCATCATACAAACTTCCATTTTCTACAGAAAGGCTACTCCCAGAACAATACAGCAGATCCTTCTCCAAAGAAAAACCTTTACAGCTAAAATCTCCAATACCACTCCCAGGGCCAAAGGGGAATATTTAAATACTTCCATTCTGAACTTCATATGAAATCAAAATATGATATCTGTTTTGCTTTCTGTTCACAGGAATCCCATTTCATGCGTTTTAAACACCTTATTTATTCCATTACTAGTTTAAATGGGATCAAAGCCCATGCAGATAATATTTGGCAGGATACTTCTCACTCTGTTGGTCTACTTTCATTTCTCTCTATTTAATCTTTATTAGCAAGGACTGCACATTTTCATTGTTAAGCTTGAAGGAAAGTCATTAAATCAATGCAACAAAACAAAATGAGAAGATAAAAAGGAGTGATAAAGCAAGATACCCATCTTTCAGGACAAACCCTTTCTCTGCACTGTCCTAATATTTCAAGGCCTCTCCAGTGCCCTCTGCTGTTTTTTAAGTGGGTCCACCTTTCAGTTCTTTTTGTTAATCAGCAAAGACGGTTGCCATCAACTCTTGTTACCCCTGTCTCCTGTCTCATAATTTTCTCAAGTCATTACTCACTGTTTTCCTCCTCCACATCTTTTATGGTCTTCTGTGCGCCATCATTGGCAAGTTTCCCCTTCATCTCTGCCTTGCCTCCCAGTTACTCTCTGCTGCCTCGCTGCCATCAAGTAATCTTGCAGTCCTCCATCTCTCACTTGTCTTCCTGCTGTTTCAGATAGTTCTCCATCTCAGCTGTCTCTTCTACCCTGTCTCCACACTGTAGGTCTCTTCACCTCTCTCCCCACTGTTTCATGGTCCTGGATCATGTCTGTCTCTTTTTTCCTGTGTCCCCACTGTCCATCTTTCCACTGTTTCACAGATCTGGCTCATTTCTAATTCTTTCCCCCTGCCTCCCTTTCATATGTGTCATGTCTATTTTTCCGCCTGTCTGCCAACTGTTTCACAGTCCTGGCTCATGTCAGTCTCTTTCCCCCATCTCCTGGGTGTCTCCCCACTGTCTCACAGCTCTATTTCACATGTCTGTCTCTTTTCCACTGTTTCCTCACTGTTTCCTTAGTCCTGCCTCTTCTCCTGTCTGCCCACTGTGTCACAGTTCTGCATCTCAAAATTGTTTTTTCTGTCCCCCGTTTCCTCTTTTCCTGTACTTGTGTGTCTCCATTCAGCTTCCCCACTCCACACCACACATCAGCAGATCCAGCTGGGGGCCCTAAAAAAGTCATTTCTATTTGGGCTCAACAAACACTCTGTCTCCTGGTGCAGATCTGGGCACAGCCTGTTCCTGCATGTATAAATGCAGACCCTCCCCTCACCAGCTCGCTCTGCAGTCTCAGGATCAGCTCGTCCTTGTCCTTCAGCTGCAGTAAAAGGGACTGGCTCTCATCTCTTCCAGGATCCTGCACGGGAGACAAAACATCAGATGACGAGAGTGCCGTTTTGCGACGGTCTCTAATAGGTTGTTCCAATGGATTCAATGCGCATTTGTCCTAAACTTTGTCTCATGTTTAAATGCATGTGTTTGGTGAGGTTCATTTTGGTGATCACTAAAGTCAGCAAACTTTGTTTGTGAAGGAAAAAAAGCTCAAACTTGCATTTATTTATGTGTCAGAGTTAAGGACAAATGTTGATTGGATCCAGCCCTGAGGCTTATTTATAAGGCTCAACATGTCCAATGAAACGTTTTTCCATAGGTTTTATTTTCTCGGAGAAACACATCCAGGAACAGAAGACAGTGGAAGTAATGCTCCTTTGTCAGAGTATGGACAGCTGCGTTGTGCTGTGTCAGATTGAGGATCGCGTTTTTGTGACAGGAGGTGTGGGAGCTGGCTCGGAGCAGAGGGGAGCGGAGCGAAAGCAGCGGCTGCCGCTCACTCCTCCTCTCTGAATTAACATGAGCTAAGAGGGAAGGAGCGCGTGCAACACTTCCAGGTGACCTTGTCTTGTCAGCACCCATTAGAGGACCAGGAGGCAAAGCGATGACTGCGGCTTTAAGGAGAGGAGTGGGTGAGGCAGCCCTGGGGGGGTGGTGGGGGGGGGGGGGACCAATGCTGCCGAGAGGAACCAATCGGATCCTACGGCCCAGATTCGCCCTCATCTGTAGGCCTTGATTTAGAGCCAGAGACCCAGATACAAGGAGCAAGTTTAGAACCGGAAGGCCAGGACACAGGTTCTGACGCTGTCGTACAATAGAAAATACCTGGCATCTACACATGTGCTGAGACAGAGGAATTTAAGGTGAACCTATGAGAGACTATATGAGACTATGTAAGACTGAGGGAGATAACGTTAGAAACTATGTAAGAGGCAGTGAGAAACAGGAAGACCACCTAAGACTACCTGAGACATAGAGACAATATGAGACACAGTGAGGCTATGGAAGAGACAGGGAGACAATGTGAGAAACAGGAAGACTATCTGAGATTATCTGAGGCACTGACAGGTAATGTGAGACAGAGGGAAACTAACTGAGACACTGGAAGACAACTTGAGACACGGTGAGATAATATGAGAAACAGGGAGGCTATGCAAGAGACAAGGAGACAATGTGAGAAACAGGGAGATAATATGAGAATCGGACAAAGAACAAAGCTAACTAACATGTGTATCGACAGAGTGAGATGTTCATTGACAGGACAGCAAACAAAGGCACACCAGTGTAAGGCAACACTCACATGACCAAGGCCAACACGATTTTTTCTGTTTTTGCAACTACTTTTTTTTTGGTTGCTGATGTTTCAAAAGACCCTCAGGCTGCAGGAACTGGAAGAGGGGCTTTTGTCAGAAAACCATGAATCCCCAGTGCCAGTGGGTGGTTGACCTTGCGCTGTGTTTTTGATACCCCTCCATTAAAAATGCTACAAATCTCACAGCTTGTAGCTCGCCGGAGCCCCGGGCCTCGCATAATCGAGGCGATACCAACAAATAACTGCCAATGATGTCTTATTTGGCGGCCACCAGCCGTATCCAGCTTTAAGTACGCCATATCTAGCTTATGCATTAAAGAGCACGTCCGTCTTATCGGGAGGTCATTTCCTAAAGAGGTCAAGGAATAAACAATAAAATGTAGCATGTTTTAAATCCATGCCTGAGGGAATACCATGTTAATTATAGATGTGCTACAAAAAAAGCGGTTTATCTCTGTAGTAACGTAAGTATCTCTGCAGGCCACATGAGAAAAGGGCCTTTGCTCAGCTCACATGTTCGCACGGCAAAACACCCCCCCACCCCACCCCCACCTCTGCTCAGCAAGCACAATAGACAATGAACAATGCCCCAGGACAAAGCCATCAAGCTCCACCTTGGTGACTCATGTGTTCAGCCGGGCCAGATAAAAGGCAGATGGTTGGGGGTAGCAAAAAAAATGTATAAAAAACCCACTGTTTCTGACATATCACCAAAATAAGCCAAAAAAAAAAACAGATGCATGGCTTTGAGAGTGAAGATGGAAAGCATACCACAATCATAAACCCATTCATCTGTCCATCCACCCATTCATTTATTCATTCATTCATTTCATTTCTACACAGTGACTGTATGGGCCCAATGAACCACACTCCATTTCTACAAAAACAAGACTGAGGAAAGAAAGATCATATTGGCAAATAACCAGCTCCAACAGGCCTGAGGTAGAGGTTTGTTGTTCTATATGAGAATTTATATGGGGAAGAACAGCACAAAATAATGTCAGCATTGTCTAGTGATAATCCCTTTAAAGTGATGCTGACCCACCACTGAAACTAATTCATCCTCTATAAATGTTTCATACACATAAAAAAGTTTTACACACATAGTGACTTTTTCTCCAGTATTTTGCATTCTACAGTATTTGTTACTTGTAGACTATAACACCTCCCCAAGGCAAAAACACTGATGATGCACTGTGGACAATTGTTTTCAATCAAATACCTGCTTAAATATCAAGGGGTAATCCTACCATTTGTACCAAATGTGCACAATATACTCTAATTAATGCATTGTATTGTTATGCATATTTACATATTGTGTTGAGAACTGAGAAATGGTTAATGCAATGCCCTGATCTTTGAAACACTTCAGGAATCCTTAATTAGGGTAGAATAACTGTACTTCAGCTGTAGTTGGTTCCTTCTGTAAACAGACCTGCAATATAACCGGATTTCAGATGATCTCATTCAATGCAGATTAGCTCGTTCGGCTATAAGCCTGTCTGGAGGAGCTAATGATTCACCCTATACATATCAGTAGTTTTACATTCGGTAGCTTGAGGGTTTGCAGCCGTTATCTATTTATATACGCTTGTGTTTGCTTGTTGTGGAGTATATTCAGCTGCCTACAGATTTTTACCAAAATCAAAACCAGTGAGAGACAGGGGATTTCTGATCCACAGATGAGTAAGCTCCTCTGAAAGTGGGTCCACTGATAAGGGCTGAATTACATGTTAACCAGTGCGGTGCCGGGTAAAGCCAGCTTTTTTGGCGTTGATTCAGATGAGGCCACACCCCATTGCAGACGCGCCCAGACTAACGGTACGCACGGGAGGTGCTCCCGCGAGACTGTCCCGAACCAGGCTCCTCATCGGCCGGCAACCTTTCTTTTTTTTTCCAAGAAAGTTAAAAAATTCGCCTCACAGCAGCAGTCTCTTTTCTGGGTATCGCTGGCCTAAAATACACCTGTTTAAAGAGACGTTATAAATAGGAGAGTGGAAGAAAAGGTTGACGGGAGCGGCAGGATAAATGAGTCCGGTATTCCTCTCCGATCAGTTCTTTCCAAGGAGTGCGATGAGACTGGCGCTTCCATTCCCCAGCCGCCACCACACGCGCACCACAGGAAAAAGCTCTCCACAGGCACTAATTATAAAAGCCAGGGATAACAAATGTTCGCTAAAGGAAGTTTTTTCGCTCAAAGTAGGACAAGAAGTGACACGGTTTCCTCTCAGGTGGGTTTGGGCTTATTTTTAAAACTGATTTTCTGGAGCGGCAGACCAAGTCCCCACACCGCCCACCCCCCCCCCCAACACCCTCACCCGCCCACCCCGCACCCCAAACCTCCCCCCAAACCACCCTCTGTCATCCAACACAATGTCAGATGCATGGGGTCCTATTCTCAGCTTCCTCCCCATGCAAGGGTACCGGTGGGGTGGAACGTCACATGATCACCGCACTTCTGTTGCTCCATCTAGGTCAGTAAGGAGGACAAACGCAGACCTCGTTTCCACTCCGCTTCCATGCGGTTCTTTTTCCGCTCTCGTTCTTCGCTGGTGTGCCTGGCTCAAAAACGCTGGACCCCCATGCAAATAAAAAACTAAAAAAAAAAACAAAAAACAAAAAAAAAGCCCCCATACCCTTCACCATGCCCCGCCCCTCAGAGCACACATTTTTCTAACCAATCCCCTCTCACACACGGGCATCTCCCTGGGATTTAATACACATAATAAGATAAGATAAGCTCATCATGATAAAAGGTTATTGGTGGTAAGAGTGAGGAGCATGCAGCCTCCCGCATTAAAAACCTTGTCAATTTTATCACGTTTCCCTGGTGTTGTCTCCCTAATGAAGGACACAGGAGGTGAGACCACCTGTTTACTGGAATATGCAGAAATATGAAAGCGCATTAGTTGCTGACTGATTTTATTTTGAACCAAAATCTATCAGCATAATCAGTACCCAGAGGAAAAAAAGCTGTTACATTTTTTAAGACTGACAACAAGAAAGATCTGACGTTATGTTATCTGATGTTTCATAGCTTAAGAGATATTACAGAGATATTAAAACGACCATATATTGGTTTCAAAATGCTCATTTTAAACCACAGTTTTTTTTTTTTTCAGGTTCTGAGTTACCTTGAAAGGGAGTGACTTATCGCTGCAGGGGCTGATGGGTAGAGAATGGAGGCTGCTGGCAGGACTCGTGTCTGTACTCTGGAAGGGCAGGAGGGAAAAATGGTTAAAGAGACATTTTAATTCCACAAAGCCTACTTTCAAATATCATTACATGCCTTCCAGTTTAACAGTCCACCCACAGGCTGCTGTCATAATCTAACCCCACAGTCTAACCTTCTATTTTTGCAATTATGCTTCAATATTGCAATCTACCCCCCAAAAGAATTGACAAATGTTATCGCACTGAAGAAATGCTCACACACTTTAATCCCTGATATCACACTTGACCCTCAAATATCAAACATTATTTTTAATTTCAACAATCAACTCTCAAATGTCATGGTTCAAACAAAACACTCTGAGGAGCCAGTGAAAAAACACACACGGGACCGCCCAGTTCCCTGCGGTATGGCCTCTCCAGACAGCTAAGTGTCATTGCTCCTCAGGTCATGAAGGAGTACAACTCCTGGCAGCAAAGTCAGTGGCACAGAATTCAAATTGCTTTGTTTTAACAAAATTGTACATGGATAAAAACAGGTTGTCTGAACATGCATGTTCATATTTGTGTTTTTACATTGTGCCTACAATGTCATGTGCTTGTATATGAGCTAAAATGACTTCAAATCCAGGCTTCAGTTTCACAAAATATTCTTTTTTGCTTTAGCTACTGTAACAATTACTACTACTACTACTACTACTGTGGCATACATTCTATTAACAAACTACACTGACAGAGAGCCTATGAGGCAAGACAAACTAAAGGCAGCACTCAGACATGACTGAAAAAGCAGGAGGAAAACAGGAGGGAAATAAAAGACTGCAACAGCTGTCTCAGGTTTGGCGGAAGGCAAGGACGGAGCAGAAGAATCTGCTGATGTATGAGGTTGTGTTGCAGGTAAATAATTTAGCTTGATTGCTTGTTTAATGCTGTGTCTGCCAAGGCTAGCTTAGAGGTCAATTCCATCGAAACCATAAAACCATTTTTTAGACCCCCTACTTTCAGCTTTAGCTTTTTAATATCGTCACCATTAGCCCTCTTCTGGCCATTACAGTTTGACACTTTTATATATGTATACAGTAGATATCTTACCTTATAGCCTATAATGGGCTCCAAATATGGATATTTTTGCATCAGCATTCTACATAGGCAGTGATCAGATATTTACTCTCTCTTATATGAGCATCATGTGGCCTTTGACAGTCTCTGAAATGCACCAAATGTAGTCACCAGCATTTCCTGAACAGATGACCATGTGGGGCCCATCCTATAAATGTTTTTCCAGAGGCAAATGGTTTTCATTAAAACTGTGCAGAGAACAAGATGATGAATCCTCATAATGGGGTGGGGAGGTAGTAGGTAAAACGGCATATTTCTCACAGAGACCTTGTTAATGCATTTTTTTTTATGTTTAATGTTTCAGAGGGAAACCAAGCCAATGAATTGCTCCAAATGTTGAGTGAGGTATTTACAAACCACAGCTTGTCATTCAAAGACATTCATAGCCTCTGGGGAAAATACAGAGTAATTTTGGCTGGCAATTTTCTTTTTTATTTATTTATTTTTTTTTGCATTCTAAATTGGCCCGAGTGTGCGAAATTTAATAACTCCAGTTTTTATTCTGAAGGCTGGAGCTTGAAATACTAAAACGGAAGAAAGAAAAGAGTAAGTCTGAGCAAAGGATCAGGGGTCGAGCAAATAAAATGCAAAGTAAATGAACAAGCCATTCTAATTCTTGTTAGTGAGTGGCTTTCATACGGTGATGGAAGAAGGCGAATTTGCAAGTTAATGAGAATGTGGAGTCAGCGAAGAGGGCAAACCATCTCCTGTTTAATATTCATGCTCTTCTGTTGGGCGCTCTTCTACGGACCTTCTCCGGTGGCCTCTAATTGTTATTTAGGGTTTGATTTCAAAAGAGGTCTCCGTGTGTCTAACGGCTCTTGTGAGGAACGCAGAGATCAAAAATAAAATGCTGCGGGACTCTCCGACCTCGTGGTAAGCGGCCGAATCACAGGGTTGAAGACAAAGGAGAAGAGCCAATGACATGCCTCACTTCACCGACTGAGAAATCTACAACATATGAGCGGGGACGCGTCAAAACTTTTACCCCTTTGAAAGATGTGACATCAATGACATGTAAAGTTCGCACAGCATACATTTGTTTCCTATGATCCTCATTTAAACTAACTGGGCTGCTCTGTAAACGTTATCGGGCTAAAAAACAGCCCATTAGCTCCTGATTTTCCCAGTGTATAGTAATTAAAGCTGATTTGTTCCTTCATGTGTTAGTTACTCATCACTGGTGAGCTGGTGGACACCTATGGACTGCCTTCATCTGCCTTTCCTCTCCAGCAAACGCTTACCTTACAGCACAAATCAATGGATGATCAGATTTCACCTCCGGCTTGCAGATAATCTTAGCGTCATCCTTGAAATGTACTGCCCAAATAGTACAGTGAATCAAACTGAATATAACCAGGTTTCAATTTTATTTTACATAAACTAAACACAGACAAATGAAACATGAAAACTGTTGATATCCGTGTCAGGGTACAGTTAGCATAACATGCTATTTCTCATCTATGTTTGTTATTGTATCTTTTCATCATTGTCATCTTGAGTTCATCATGTATTCTCTTTTAACCTGGTGGTTTGTGAAAGTGCATTTGAGGAAGGCTCTGTATTAAGGAAATTAATGCATTTTCACACACCTTCTTTTCTATTTCCCTTATGTAACAGAGCATAAGATAACTCTAATAGTCTAACATGGGAAACAAAACTAATTCTGGCACGAGTATCAAAAACACTTATGGTTACATTTCAAAGGCTTCATTTCATTTATGGTTATCAGCATTTCCAATATCCATGTATATCGCTCATGGTATCTAGCAGTATTACGGCAGATGTCTCAATGTCTCATAATCTTATATATTCCATGGATCTGAAATGAGACATTTAAACAGGACTTGCCTGGGGCCACAAGTGTCCAAATATAAGGTCTCTTACACTTTCAAAAGCTTGGCATTCTGAGATTTATTTCTCCTTATTAAAAACAGACACATTCCTCTAAATTAGACATTCCCTTTGAAGGAAAATGTATTATTGTTAACAAGGCAATCTGGACACCTCACCCATATAAATGGATATAAATTCTTAAGAGCGGGTGTTGCTAGCTAGTTTATCAATGGAAAAAAATGACTTTAATAAGCACCACGTTCCACTTTATAGAGATTGCATCTAGTGGCATTGCAAATGCTTTCTGACTTTAGTGTCGTTAAGGCCATTACTGAGACCTGTTTCTCAATATGAGAGAATGTGGGGTTTGTAAAAGAACACTACCCTGCAGAAACTACCCTGTGACACTACCACAGAGATGAGAGAGCTCATTAAAACCACTGCTCACTGAATTCGGTTTTAGTACAGATAATAGAAAATAACGACTGGTGTTTAATACGCTTAACTATTTCGTAGAGTCAAATACAAAACAAAGCGAAGGTGAAATGTTAGTTTTAAAGCAGCTTGCTATCAAACAAGCAGACCGCTTATCCCACCTTGATGTGTCAATGTGAGTTAAGTGCTTCTGAGGTGCCAAAAATAATAAAAAATGAAGCGGTTTTCAGACAGAAGACAAACTTACATAAGCAGAAAACCAATAAGTTAGCCTGTTGAAAACCCTCAGAACTTAAATAATCGATGGCTGAAGTTGCCAGTCTTCATTCTCTTACAGCGTTTTTTCCCAAGGACAATCACAGACCTAAAACCAAAAGATATTTTTAAATCCTTGCTCAAGACCCACCTTTCTGAGCTGGCATTTGACTCATACTTGTAAAGCGCCTTGAGGTGCAACAGAGAATAAAGTTACTGTTTACCGATTTTATAATATATACAACTGCCAACATGTATATTATGCTCATTTATTTTTTGTGAATTGAGCGTAATGTTTCAGTTACCATAATGTTTTTTCATATTGATTTTCTGCTATTTTGAAATTACTTTGAAAACCTGCTCATGCATTGAATGGTGACATCTTCTGAGGGATTATAAAGGACAGGTTCTGTAGACAGGTGTGGGTCACTTTTAAGCCAATAGAGAGAGGTGATACTGGCATTTAGCCAATGAAGAGAAGGGATGTTGGCATACCATACTGCCTACACTGCCATGATTGTCAAGGTGACAGCAGAAAATGAAGATGCAGACAGAAAGAGCAGGACAGATACGTCCAGGTTTTTGTATGCATTTGGAGGGATTGTGTAACAGGCATGATTTTGTGAACCAAATGAACCGAAAATTTGAGATGGATGCTGTCTAGAGTCAGGTTTTTTTTCTCTTAAAAAGTGTGCAAACTGTCAGTGCTGTGTAGGTGGGAGGGGGCTTGAAGGAGCAGAACCTGTCAAAAGGGTGGCCATTCCAACCATCATGATCTTGAGAAATAAAAAGGCAAAACAATCATGTTGCCAAATGGAGAAACAGTTACTCATTGAGGCTACTTCAACCTTCTGGGACTGGTTATTACAACAGGTGTGAACAATAACCAAACATAAGAAATCACATTGTGGTAAAGCAGTAGAGTGCAGTTAACAAGTAGAACTGATTGACTGTCGGTAGCATGTCTTCTTTCCCACATGCATATGCATGCACCCACACAGACAGACACAGACAGACACACAAAAACACACACACACACACGCATGCACGTGTGCACACACAAACACACACACACACACGCACTCACACACGTCTCTACACTGGTCTCACACAGCTAGAAGCCAAAAAGGATCCAACCAAATGCGAGGCTTATATGGTAACATAAAAATGGATGGGTGACTTTTTAATAAGGACTGCGGTTGAGTCAAGTCACTTCCTAGCTGTCAGGAACTGTCTGCATAAGCTTATAGGCAGAAATAACACTAACTTCTATATTTTCTGCATAATGGACTGGCATACTTAGGCTGGGAATGTCTTAGACTTGTAATGGCCATTTTGTAACTGATGTGGAAATTGAAAATTAGACCCACGAAACAAACAAGCCTGGTGGGCGAAAATAACCATTTTAAATTATCATTTAATAAGCCATTACACAAATAGCTGATTATATTTATTATAAACCGGCCATAATTTTGTTTTGTTTGCCTTCCCACTTGAGAGGGCTTCGCAACCATTATATTTTCACTTGAAATGCTCAGAAATCTTCTTCAAAAGAACCAACAGCCGTTCTCTTTTAATTCCGTTTCGCTGCCCAAAATCCAGATGCTACAACCCAAATCCTCAAATGAGCACTGAGCGTATTTAACTGCTCACTGCACCACAAAAAAATAAAATAAAAAAATAAAAACTTTCTGCAGCCTTTGGTGAATAATTTAAGCCATAGACGGAGATCACAGCTCTGCAAAATCCCATAACAAATGCAAAGAATGAAGGATGTAAAATTAGCGGAGTTGCTAAAGCACCCCGTCTGAAGCAAGTCAACCCTTTCCCTCTTGTCTGACTCTTTTGGACTTGCTGCTACAGACCTCCTTATTTCACCTTCCCTACCTCTTTTCTGCACTGAGGAGTCCTCCCCTTTCGCTCCTCCAGTCAGTTTGTGCACAGTGTCTAAATATGCTGCTCTTGTTCATTGTTTCAACCTTGCTCAAGTTCAACTTGCTTGCCTTTTAAGGGGTCAGATCCTGAATTTTCCATTTTTTTTTTGATTTTTCAGTTATTTTTAATTCCCTCTTAAGATGTTCTGCTGTGAAGCACTAATGATAACCTGTAAGTTCCCCTCTTCAAGATAAAGACTGATTGAAAGATTACTTGTTTTGACAGATAAATGATGTGACGATGAAAGAAAGTGGTACTTTTTTCTTCACACAATTTGGCAAGTTAATTTTGATGATTGCTGAACTCTGCAAAATTAACTTAATTAAGGATAAAATGTTTTTGAAGTCCATTTTCTTTAGAACAATGCCAAGGGACTTTCCAGTCCTGTTTGAGTTCCCTTACAGAAGGTGACCTACAGCTCTGCCTTTTTACCAACATGCCGGTAACATCAAGTGATGCCATCTGGTGGTGGACCTACAACTATCTGTCAATAACTGACTTGTATCAACCAATCAAAGAACTTATTGAGTCCCTTTGACATATGGTAGCTCCACCCATTTTTGTGTCACGATACCTCATTTTTCTTTTAAAGGATGACGTCCCTAGAGACCAATGACCCTCCGATGTCGTGTGACCTCTGAATGAACCGGCCCGTTCTCTGCAGCACGTACCTCCTGCAGCGTCCTGCGCAGCCTCAGCAGTAGGGTCTTCATGGCCGTGCAGTCCTGTTGCATCAGCCTGAACGGCAGGCCTTCCAGCCCCTCCAGCTGCTCGTCCCTTGGGAAACACCAGTCAGCGGGCAGCAGGGAGGTAGGCCTCGACTCCCGGGGGGGTCCCTCCCTGACAAAGCACAGGTGTGATATGACTCTCACGGACATGTCATTACATCTTACGTTCTTCCTAAAGCGGACCAAAGCTGTGCTGCTTATCACAGCCATTTGCTTTCGTGAGCTATTTTTCCACATATATCGGTGTTGTTGTTTTTTAATGCTATGACACAGTCTGACTGCTTTTCTCAGTTAATTAATGAAAATGGTTTATTTCTGGGCAGGTGTCGAAAAGTGTTGGGGGGAAGGGGGGGAAGATCCTTGTTTCAAAAGAAACCAGCTACCACAAAATCAACACCACTTCTTATTTACTGAAAATAAATTATTCTTTAAGTGCACTGACTGTTCATGTTTCTTTCTATTAGAACCTATAAACTTCAAAATCTAATGAGGGTTATTTCAAATTGGAGGTAGCAGCGTCATAAAGGCAGGTACTTCTGTGACCTCAGCTTCATTAAGCTCAGGGTTTATCGTATGGCAGGCTAAGGCTGTCCTCAACGCCACAAAGATTAGAGCATCCCCTTGTACATCATAATCAGCTCATAATGGGTATCATAATTAGGAACAAAATGTCAAACACTTGTATTCCACTCACACCACATTTTGATATATTACTTTGAAGGCATTTCTTTTATGTTGAAAATCCAACAGAAAAATCCTCACTCCTCTATGGCTCTCTGAGATAATAACCTGTGGAAGGGTACATAAAAATGTCTGCAACAAATCACTGTGGAGATGTCAAAGATGATTAACAATGTTTACATGTATGAGTGTGTATGTGCTGCGCATATACTGTATAAACTGTATAATTTATACTGGAGGCCTATAGACATCGGTACATTACTATTTTACATATATATACACACACACACACACACACACACACACACACACACACACACACACACACACACACACACACACACACACACACACACACACACATACACGCACACGTTCACCAAGCCAAAAGTATTAGGCCACTTTAGCTAGAGAAGAACTCAGTTAACTCAAGTGCATTTATTACCCTAATTTATCACATTCACAAGCCTAACACTTCATTGCCATATTTCTTGCAAATTTAGTGCCTATTTTCCAATAGTACAGGCCAAAGGTATGAGGCTATCCGTGGTTTAAAAAAAAAGCTTAAGGTAGATTCACATTAAGATTTCAGTCGATTTATCTACATCTCCACCTGCCTCCCATCGCTCCACCTCCCACTTTGCAAAATGATTGGATAGACTTCCA
Source organism: Albula goreensis (assembly GCA_022829145.1). NCBI lineage: Eukaryota > Metazoa > Chordata > Actinopteri > Albuliformes > Albulidae > Albula > Albula goreensis. Next base: position 8,877,204 of record CM040744.1, read on the forward strand.
GGAGTTTGTTTGCCTATTTTGAGAAAAGTAGTGTCTAAGATTATTTTAGAAGCAAATCTAACATGCGTGTGCCATTATGGATAGAAATAATAATACTTGTATGTTGATCTGCATTTAATAAATGCACCTGAATTCCTGAAGTTTATTTTTTTTTTTTAAACATAGGAGGCCTAATATATTTTTTATATACAAATACACTCACTAAATATGTGTGTGAGAGTGTGAGATTCTTTGGTCAGTGTGAAATTATGCCTAATTACTGCTGGTGATGAGAGAAAAGATAGAAATCATTATTTACTATCTATGATTTCCATCACTGATATCCATTTGCACCCAGGTTTGATAAACATCTTGGATGGAGTGGTACCCGTTGAGCGCAAAGGACTTTGTTAATTAAGTCTATAACTTGAAGGTTCTGCCCGAGTCACAGTCCGAGAGAGCAGATGTGAAATTAGGGCAAGGTAGTGCAAAAATTAGAATTTGCTTCATGTGACTTTTTGCTTGTGGTCCCCCATTTCCCTTGAATTTTCAAGGACAAATGGAGGCAAGGTACCTATAATATCAGAATTAATAGAATCTCTCAAGGTCAAAAACAGACTACAGTGTAGGAGCAGACCTGGTTTTCAGGAACTCTAAGATGCTATGTTGCCGGCGTAAACAAGCTTAGATAAATATTTGTGCTTATTTTATTCACAAATTGCCTCTCTTGAAATTTCAGTAAGACTAACTGCAAAACATTCGTATTACCCAGCATAAGAAATCAACCTCATTCTGTCGTAGATTGCTTGCAATTATAAATTCAAATATTAATGTTGGTTTTGGAAAATTGCGTGGGCTTCGACAACTGCCAAACACTTATCACTTAAATCTGGGACCATATGCATAGAATTATGAATATTCTCAAAAAAGGAAATTACTTTTGCGGTTTCTAAGCCTTTAGAATCAACTAAACATATTAACACAGCCTAGTAAGTGTCATACCTTTGGCAATAAAACAGGTGAGAGAAAAAACCAAAGAAAAAACCTAAAAATAAAAAAAGAATATCAAAACGAACCTGTTTATACATGGCTATCTTGGGCTGACAGAAAATAATTATTTTGAAAACTTTAAAGGCTCCCCTGTTAAAGAGTAGGGATTTGCTGTGGATTTTATGATGAAATGAATCATATGAGCTCACACTCCGAAACGTGAATCTGCTTACCGGACTCAGCAAAGGTAAATACATAAATAAGTACATGCTTCTTTTTTTAAAATGTGGATTAAAAAAAGAGTCATTTTAGATTGATACATAATCCGCCACATCATATAGTGAATGCCACCTCACTGGTCTGTCTGCCCAGCGCTTGTCTTGGAGTTGCAGTGCAATGAATTAAAATAGTCTTACTACTGCTCTAATAGGTCTTCACTCATAGATTTAATATAGGCCTATGTGAAATACCATGTTCAAGTTTTCTTTTCCTCATTTTATATAAATGTTATCATATTAAGGTAGCTTAAATTAAGGGGTTTGAATTTGGTGGTTTCTGGTTCGTAAAGTTGTGAGCTGAGAAAATCAAAACAAAATCCAATCCTCATATTTTCAATTTAGTCATGTGACCAATTTAAGATCTTAGTAGTTCAGACACTCAGCCTATACTTAAGTCCCGATATCATACCTTACCCCACCCTTAATATCTGCTCATAAAGTTACCAAATTATAGCCAGTATTATGAAATTATAGTTTCTTAACAAAGACTGAGGTTTGAAAACTTGAGATCTCTAAAACAAGATCAATGTACTTCTAGGTCTTCAACAATATGTAGCCTAAACCTCACATACTTCACTAAAAATGATGCTTATGTCTCTAAATATAGATGACTGTCAAGCTTTCAGTCCAGCATTGACTAGGTAGCTAACATAAATGCAATATAAAAATTGACCAGTTCTGCATCTCTAAGAAAAAATGAGAATTTTACTAGATAAAGTCTGCATTACAGTGAGAAATGAACACCAATAGAAATGGCACTGTATCCTTTTATGTGGTTGTCAGCACTGTACACACATGATATATTGGTTCTGTAATACCGTCCAGGGAACTTCTGAAAAACACTTAGCATCACTACTATTATTATTAATATAACTATTAAATTATTATGCACCTGACAGCATCACAACACATTTCAGATCTTATTACAATTTTAAAAATATCTAATCAGGCAATCATTCATGTGAAAGTACCAAGTTATGTTCTTGCGAGAGATGTAACAGTAGAGATAAACAATACAAAAGAGATAAACAATATAACTGTTATGGCTCTATTTTCATAATGATCCTGTTTTTTCCATAATGATCCTTTTGTGTTATCTATAGTTAAATGGTGTATTTGTCAGCTTTGATCTCCAAACTCTCAAAAAATCATCTCACATTTGTGGCTAAACTGAGAAAACAGTATTATTATTTAGGAAATATGAGAGAACATAGACAGTTCATTTCCTGTAGACCAAATATGTGCCCTGATCTCACTATAATGAAACAGAAAGTCCCACAAGGTTCTATTCTCGGGCCTCTGTTTTATGTTACACATTGGTTAGGATATTCAGTTGCGTCATGGCATCAGATTCACTGCCATGTACCATTTACACAAGAGTATCAGCAAAGAGACTGATATCTGCCTTAAGAGGACCTGCAGTTATTCTAATCTCCTAAAACAGAAATCATGTTTCTAGACCACAGGCAGCTCTGGGATAATATATCATGAATTGTCAGGAGGCTCATAATATATGTTGCCCATACTCCAAATAGTCCAAAATAGACCAGTTTAGCTAAAAGTAACAAAAACTGGGACTACAGTTCACATAATATATCACATTCTCTCATCTTACTAGATACTGTGCTGAGGAAAATCCTACAGGATCCAAAGTTTTGGAACTGGCATGTCTCACACTGTTCTGAAACCACACACAATCTTAACATTTAAATCTTGATTTAATTCCATCTGTTTAGTCAGCTTATGAATGAGAAAACCTCTATCCCATGGCATGCATTTCTGGCACTCAGTAGCTAGGTTGCCATATTTTAACTGCTGCCAACGTCACTTTAGTTGAGGCTGAGTTATAGTACTGTACAGCTGTCACACCACTTATGTCAAACACTTACTACAGCACTGGGCTTCCCTTTTATCTGTGGTCCTTTTTCACAGGTTCCCCTTCATGTTAGATGCTTTCTAGGTCTCACATCCACTTCAACATCTATTTTCGCACTTTACACAGACAAGGAAACACAACCCTGGTCTACACTGGACGCTATGCCTGCCTTTCTCCTTTTTGGCTACGAATAAGTGCTAATACTGTGAAATACACACATCTTCTGCAGCTTAACTTCTTTGCAGGTCAGCTCAAAATTATAATCTACCATCATGGATAAAGAAGATTTGCTTTTATCTTTAGCCGCCAGTAGAGGACCAAAGGACCAAAGGGAAATTTCCCACTTTCTTTTTTTTTTTTGGACAGTTTTTGGCCACTCAGGAGAGCAGTGTTTGTATGATATCTTACTATATGTAAGATCCCATTAGGATGCATCTCTTAGCTCAAGCATAGCTTGATCACATCTCACGGATTCTGATTCTATTGCTCTAGGTGATTTCTGTCCTGCTCATACAGTGTTATATCCTGAACAACTTGCATTGTTCATATAAATCACAATTCCTATGAAAATATGCAGCTGTGGAGGATATTGACATATATATTATTTTATTACTTTTAGAAAAACAATTCTGCTAAAATACTTGGTACTTGGTTTGCTGAACTATTTGTTTATATGGAATCATGCTCCAAAAAATGAGTCATTGTCATTGATTCAAACTTTATTAAATATTTATTAATACCCTTTCTCCACAATGTGTCAGTTTAAACAATATCAAATCCCAAGTATGCTCTCACACCCTACAAGGTTTTGTAACTTTTAAAGGATTCTCACAGAAGGGATTCAAAATGAAATTTAAAAATAAAAATAAAGGACTGCAGCTAAAATCTTTCAGTTCAGGTCCTAATACTTGAATTTCAAACCGATAATGCTAGAGAAATTCACTGATTAAATTACCAAAACATATCAAGATGAAATACTTCTGCAGTAAATTTAAAGCATATATGTGTGGTTAATTTAAGCACTAAATAGCCTCAGATAGGTAGGCTACTCTTCTCTGGATATGAAAATGTGAACTATGTAGTCACTAGTTGTTTAAAGATAATTTTGACTGATTCTTCTGGATAATGTGCCCCCCTTCCCCTTGGCAAAATTAGCGAATTTGTAAACTTGTCCATTCTCAACCACAAATACACTTCAGGAAGTTGATTAGTAGAGAGTGATCACAGTAATCCCGCTCCTCGACTTTAATTTGCCTTCACCTTCTATATGTCTTTATACTGAACTAATATAAATGCTGAACTTATAAATACTTTTAATGTGGCCTCTGGATTTTGTCAAATTTACAGCTCCCATAGGCATATCTAATCCCAGGTTGGAGCCGGTGTCTGTCACATCCCTTCCTTATATGACTCGTGTAACTGGACTGAGAGGAAGCAAGCATGTTTACTGTGATGTTGAGGGAAGATGAGTCAATTTTGTTCACACACACCAACCATAAATAAACAGTGCTGCCAGCTAGGATAACTGCATTTTTTTTATTACCCCAGAGAGGCCTTGTAATGAGTGACGCCTCCCTGACTGTGTGAGCATACACAGGGCTCCTTAATAACCAACTGTGGCTGCACAGGTGGAGGTGAAGATTTAAGCAGCAATTCCAAGACTGCTGCTCTGGAAGCTTGCAGATACAGGCCGGAGCTTAGCATACAGTACAATGCTGAGCTGGATTCCAAACCAGCCAGGTAAGTTCCATTCATTTAAGTACTGATGTAGCTAATTCCGCTACATTAAACCGTTGATTTCACCAAGCAGGAAGATTTAAATACATTTCGAAAGGCCTTGTTATTGTCAGACCAGACTCGAATGCTAATCACATATGACTTCACTGCTTCAAACTTAACTGGAATGAACAAGAATTTGAGAGTGGCAGGGTTAATTAATAAAGACGAAGCACCGATCAAAAATGTGTGGAAAATTACGTAGAGGACCACCAGCATAACAATTTCAGTTTTCATGTTGAGTTAGTTTTCAAGATATGTTCTACATACACAAATGTAAATAACATGCACCAAAAAAACCCGATATTCCCAAGTGTGTCTCTGCCATGCTGGATTAACAGTAGAGCTGTGTAGTTTATGAATAACTCTTTATTTTTTTCTTGTTTCACAGAGGCATATCCACATTCTTCCATGTCATAAGAGTCAGCTCTTCTTACTCACCTATTCTGTGACCCAGACACATGCATTTACCAATCTGATTGTAATCTTAACATCAAATAAAGACAGCGACACCGACAGCATATTTAATCACAGCTCCAGTGCAGCACACGGAGTAACAGGATTTAACGGTCCTTGCCGTTATATTGTGATCTTAGGCTATTGTTCTCTCTTGTTTAACCTTCAAGATCACCTCCCTTTCTAAGTATGCTTATTTCCAAAGAAATGGAGCATGCATATCTCCCAATTCAATGAACAGCTGCTGGGAGAAGAATCATCATAAACTGAAACTCAGAAAAAGGTTGCGGCACATATGAATAAATACTGTAGTCATGTGTAACATTCACCATGTGAAACTAAAGAATTGATTTTATATTCCAGGGCTTTCTCACAGTTTTTCCAGAAAATTCAATTTTGCTGACATGACCAGTACTATTACCAATACATGGGTTATAAATATAAATATATTTTGATAATCAGTATAGTGATAGTACTGTTTACAGTACTGCACGGCTGTTGTTAGGCAAAAACCTAAGTAAGTAGTCTCCCTTTTGATCTTCATCCATGTAGCAACTTAAATGATTGCTAAATTGCAACAACTTGCAAAAAAAATCAATATTGATTGCTGAATTTACATCAGTCTTGATATTTACTGTAATGTGTAATATGGTGTGTTGCTCTTTGACCATTATGAACATTTTGTACATAACTGAATTTAATGGCAGACAGGGGACATTTTTATGCCTCCCCTATACAACAAGGTTGACAAAGTGGCAATACCATTATAACCTAATAAAATTAATTTTTAACCCGGCAGCTCATACCCATGTAGGTGATTTGTGGCAACATTAGCCTTCACGCTTCTTTCAGTATTGGCGTTTGCGATCTCTGTTTTGCATTACTGTTTGCTTTTGTGTTCTATCTCACCAGTAAAGACTGAGAAGCCAAAGAATTTCCCAACAGCACTTTAGGAAGTCAGGGTGATAATCTTTTCAGGACAGGTTGATTCCCGGCACATTGACCATGCGACCGTATGCTATGTTACATTCTGAGAATCCAATTTTAGCAAAGAGGGTAGTAGCTAGCTTGCACTTGTTTTGTAAATCTTATCAAAATATAAATGATTGGAATCTAATACTTAACATTGGGTGGTGTTTTGACAATTCATAGTTTTGGAAAAATTACAAGACAACAATGAGTTTGAACAAAAAAAAAATTGTCCAAACAAAGCTCAAAGTTCAAACTTAAGCCCAGCAACTTGAATATGGAATTCTCATTAAAATATATTTAAACATCAGATCTCTTTGATCACATGCACTGAAATATATTGCTTCATTCCAGTCTGTGGCCATATTCACATCACTTCATCTGTCCTACTAAATGAGTCATTGAGCTTGGAAGATGGCACAAAAAGAAATGCACAATGTCATAACGGGACCATAAACCGGTACTTCAAAAGGAATGCACTCAAATGAATTGATTCAGTAAAATGAAATGAACCTGACAGCCGTTATTGACAGCTGGCATATAGGGGCAGATCAGGGGACCGACAATGCTGCCAAGCATACTTGAATGTGACCAGTGGAAAGCAGACTAACATTGCCACTGTATCATCAGAACATAACTTAATGTCTTTGCACATTTGTCCCACAGTGTAGTTGACAAAATACTGGCCAGCACTTAAAACAGGTAATGGAATTCAATGCTTTTGTGATGGAGTGGATTGATCATTTCCCACGCCTCACCTAGAACATAGAAAATGCATTTCAATGGTTGGAAGAGATGATCAGTAATAGATTTCTCCAACAGACCCTCATTATCGACACAGGAAAACAGAAAGCGTGAAGAGTACTTTTTTTTTTTCTTATTTACGGTTTCATTGTGTTGTAGTGCAGACAGGAGAGATATGGGAAACAAGGGACAAACAAGCTATGTGTTTGTAAAGAAACAGCACTTCAGGAAGAGTATACAAAAAGACTGGTGATGCATAACATATTACATACACCTGCTTCTGTTGCTAATTTTGTACCAAAACAGTCCGATGTCAACATGCAGTCTGAGCACTGCCCCTGAGCACCTACAGTCCAAACACTGTGCATCTTCAAACACTCTCACCCATAGATTTCTCTGCCTGCCTATCAACAACTTAATATCGTCTCTCACTGCACTCACAAAATACCCCTTTCCCAACAATAAGCCTGTTGTCTTTCATTGTCTCCCTCATTTAAAAACTGTCAGTCGCCCTACAGTCAGTCACATGGACACCTCACATGTCATGTGGGAAAGATGGCACGCCATGTGGTTCAAGACTGAATCTATGTACTACGTCTAAAGAATGCTTAAACTGCTATAATAGCGATTGAAACACTGCCCATTGCAGAAGCAGACTGACGCTTCTTAGTTGAGCAAGTACCCCATCTGCCACGTGGACAGCTGAGGAAGCACTCGGCTGGCTCTAGCTACTGTACTGAAGAGATCTACTCACTACTTATTTGGCTAAATTGTAAATGAACTAGCTAGGAAAGCAGTGAGTTCCAGCTATAAAAGAGGCCTCTTTTCAGCGGCCTACATCGCATTTTGCTGATTATCTCACTACAAAAAAATAGTTCTGGCATCTGTAGTTAATTCGCCTACCTAGTGTTACACTGTGTTGCTTGTCCCGCAAATTACCGACAATACAAAATATAGCAAGAGACCACAGACGTTTATCACTAATGACAGAACAAAGTTCACTGCTTGTTAGCTAGACAGCGGTCTGGTGTTACCTAGCAACAACTTGTTGCCAATATAATACTTAAAGCAACAATCTAGCTAATTTGTTATGATATCAGCTAGCAAGTATTCAGTTAAAAAGTATGTAGACAATTTGCACAGAAAACACTTGTATCCAGTTTGAAGTGTGTCATATATCATAGCTCTTACATGTCATAGCCCATAGAAAATACTGATCCTAAAATAGACCATATCAGTTTTTTTTTTCTAAAAGTAACTGATTTGAAAATGTTATCAGTCTCCATACTCCTGTTGATTCATTATATTTACTTCCTCCTCCTTCTTGCTCGCTGAAAATCAGAGGTGCTCTATGGTTATCTCTGTTAACTAATTATTCAGGTCTGTATCCTTTTTCATTGCGAGAAATGTGTTTATTTCCTTATAGTAACACATGAGATCTCTGTGTCCATATGGTGTGAAAACAGTGCATCTCCTTTCACTTAGATGAAAGCCTGTGAATAATTGGGGACAGTCTGTATCTGACTGCAGTCAAGGCACATTCTCTGTTTCCCTACAGTAAGAATATTGTCTCCGTGTCCCCACTGTCACAGATCTGTCTCCACAGTGCTACAGTACATGCTGGTGGCTCCGATCCCAGCGAATTAGCCGACAGGAGCTGTTGAGGACAGGCTCCTCACCAGATGATGAATTTTCAGGATAAACAGGCCAGATTTTTTCCCAAGGATAATAAATCTTCACACTTTGTCGGGTACCGTGGGTTAGAGCCGATATCCTGTGTCCTCTGGCCGTGTTATGCGCGCGCTGCATCACCAGACAAGAAGCAAGACCCCTGCAGCTCCAGAAATCTGAGGACACTCACTCAACGGTCCCCTTTTCAACAGAAAAGCTTAACATGGTTGTTTATTTCCTTTCTCCTGCTTCTTTCCCCCCTCTGGAAGCATTAAACATGATAAACTTCACAATTCCGGAAAAAAACCCAATTACCCCATTCTTTATGGGTTTCATTATTTTACAACTTATATACAGAAAATTATTGCCTGTGCTCAAAGCAGGGCTGTTTTTTTAGTAATGCCTTCCATTTTGAGGGAATGCAAACTCCTAAATAATTACACATAGCAAAATGAATTATGACTGCCTAAAGAACATTAGCTGGAACAGTAATAAAGATGAATAAATCCTTGTCAATCATTGGGCTGCACTGTCACACACACACAAGAGTAAATAAATGAACTGTGTGTGAAAACAGTGAACAGAGAAAACAACATCTAAGCCAGCTTTTTTTTTCCCCTCAGACCATCTTTACAGACAAAACGCACATTTTAAGTTCAGCCGAGCTGGCTCAACATGAAACCGAGGGAAACCACTGCCAAAAGTACCTATACAGCAATCCCAATAATAACAAATGAAAACTGCACAGATCTTTGAACAAATTTCATTTTTCCCTCCTTTTTTATCAAAAATATTGTTTTGGCTGAGGAAAATAAACTGGAAATGAGAAAATTAGATGAACGTAAAATACTTCCAAAAATAAACATTCTGTAAATACTTGTAAGGGGAGAATTTTAATAAAATGACTTTTTGCTTTCAGCTTTTAACACAGTGATTCATGGTCCCTTTAATGTCAAAATATAATTTATTTCACAGATACTTTGCACTTTGAGAGTTGATAGAGCAGTGAAATTGCTTTCATATTGATATGTCATGATAGCCCTTTTTTTTTGTTTATTTTCTTAAGAATTATGACCTTTGGTTTATTTTTTTTTTTGTTTACCCACTGATTCTCTGGAAATGGAAAATTGAGAAAAAGAGAATGTACTTTGATGTTGCTTCTCAGGCATATAAAGATGAAAAATGGCGTTTAAAGAAGCAGGTCTGTTTATGCAGTGTTACTCTGGGATGCAGTATATTTAAATTTGTATGTTTTTAAACTTAACACACAGTCATACCCCTCTGCTCAAAATCAGCAGTGGACAAAATGTATTCTTCTCCCTTTAGGAGTGACATATTTTAAGTTTCATCTGGTACAGAAATATTTAAAACATGAAATATTTAAATATAAACACAAGCGGAAGCATTTAAATGTAGAATAAGATATTCGTTTCTCGGAAAGGGAGAGCAAAGGCTATGTAAAGTTAATAGGATTGTGTGCTCTTGTGTCACCATACACAGAAAACATGTCACAGATTAACTTGAACTGGGATTGATGTGTATGGGTGGCAGTGGATCTTAAGCCTTGCGACAAGGTTGTGACCACGGTATTGATTCACACATACATACGTTGCCCCAGTACCACGATTTGCAGGTTCTCAATTAAAGTGTTTGATTTATCTCTGAAGCATGGGGAATTCATTAGTAGCTGAACAACGTGCATAAAATTATTAATCCTTCTGTGCTGTTGGCGTGCTCCAATTGAGATTGGATTTCTCAACATATGCTTTCACAAATATGCAATTAAACACAAAACAAAACATACATAATCTTTTACATTTTTTTAATAACTATGGTTATTTCAGTTTTTCAGGCTTTTACTGTTCTGGTAATACTGACAGGCACTACATTTGTGAAACACCACCTTCTCCTATTTAAAACTACCAAAGTAATATATCCCATAAACCAATCAATACCCCCAAACAAATGACACAGTCCCCAGCCACACCCACCGAATACAAGTTCTGAGACCACAGACATTTTTGATGTCTGGCCCTGTCCACCACACCAAAATTGCGCTAATGCTAGCTTGTTGCATTTGGTTATTGCTTTACCAAAGAGAGAATTCTTTGCCATGTAACACTTCTGAGATAAACCCACCCAGTATATCAAAATACTAACTAACTGCTGTTTACTACTATGCAAACTTTTAACGTTTTCATTTTTCTTTGCTTTTAAGTAGCTTAAAAGCTGTACATCCATTAACATTTGAAGGCTGTCTCCGCACGTTTCATTGAGTAAACGTTTTCTTATTAAATGTCAACTCTGTGGAAAAAAGTGTCTCAGACAGAAAATGGATTAATTGCTTATTTCAGAATCTACTGCAAAGCTATATCATGTTGGGATCTGGCCACTATGTAGCTTTTTAAGCAATATAAGTAAGAGGAAAATCAATTGGAAAATATATCACATTGCCGGACAGTACAAGTACAATTCATTTTACATGAGAACATGCCAGAATACTGATCATTTTATAGACATTAAAAAGCATGAATTTATTTGTGCCAGTTTGTTGTCTTTTACTTGGAATGAGCCAGGAAGGTCAACTGAGAGCTCAATTCTCATCTGCAGTAACGATCTGGGGAACCAAAGAGGGAGGGAATACAAGCGACAGAACACCCAGTGAATTTCAAGGAAATGTCAGTCAGAGGTACGGAGATAGATTTTGGGAAATCTCACCCTGAAGACAAGGTGAAAATGCCAACACTTTAGACAAGTGCCATGGGACCACAGACCAAAAGAAGTCAGAAAGTTCGTTTAATGTCTTCTCTAAAGGACGACCCACAAAAAATACAATTGCATTAATGCTGGACCACTTAGATTCCATATGCCATACACCTTAATTTATCACAGATTATGAAAGAAATGTTTTTTCAGAATTGTCCACACTTAGGCATTACTTTAAACTGTTAAAAATCCATCTCTAAGGATCGAAAGCCAAGCGATCCAAGAAAACATTTGCTCTTGAAAAGCAGAGAATGAAAACCTGAAAGTGGGAACTAAATTGAACTCTGATGAGCTTCATTCAATGCTGCTTTGGCCATTAGTTTGATTCCATCTACTTTGAGGAACGATTTTCACAATTTTGACACTTCTACAATTTCTTGCACAATACAGGTTTGGCAGAAGAGATACAAAAAAGGTAAGGCTTGCTTAAAAATTCAATGTTAATTGTGCCCTAATTGTCTGGCCATAGAATATCCCCTGAAGAGATAACCTTAGTGCTGTGAATGTAATTTACAACAAAAGGCATTTAACACCGTCTTCGGAGAAACACCCAGAGAAAAGACTTCCCAAATATTACCCATTGTTTTTTTAAGAATCGTTACAATTATTCTGTCCCCCTCACATGAAGATTTGCTGGGGATTGACATTGTTATTGTTTCATAATAAAAGCAATTCATAATTACACCCTATATATAACTGCTCTGGTGATGCAGCTATTTTTCGTCTGCAATGAATGCCAAAAAAGTTAATGACAGCAGGGGTGGTCAATAACACTCGAAATGCATAACAGTTTCAGCCTTTCAGTTCCCACCAAAAACAGTCTGCCACCAACAGGTGGTTTATGTTCTGATCACTAATCTGCTTCTAGCAAAACCTGGGGAGCTATAAACTCAAATTCAGCAGGCGTGCTGTTTTATCCCTGTGACAGTGTGGTGCAGAATGTGACTCAGGGAAGCAGATTAGAGAGAATTCTGGGAAGGGATGTACCTGTGGGAGGACTCCACTCCGCGGGCCTCTCTGCTAAGGACTTTGTCTGAAGAGGCTTCCATGGGAGAGTGCAGGAGAGCCAAACAGGAGGCTAGGGACTGACTGGAGTCTTCTCGGGAAACTAAAATGGAGAATGGCACAGAGGTTAGCATGACCTTTACCGTAAACTCCCAGAACTGCTCATCAAATGTCAGGCTGGGATTCAATCAAATGCACTTAGACTCTTTAAGGTCATACGGTATTCAATCAAACCAAACGAAACCTTCCAAGATTAATCCAGCAGTGGACTAGATCAACATGCTGCAAATTCATGTGTATGAGTTATCATCTTGAAATAGGATGAAATAGCATCATAGGACGTTTTTGTCCACTAAAATGGCTTTGCATTCCTTGACCGTAATTCTACCACGCACAGTAATGATCGAGCCTGATGAGTCCACAGGCTGGCTGCTCCATACCATTAAAGACCCACCATCCTGTTTTTTAACATGTGGGAACAAGAAATGTGGGTTCAAGTCTCCATAGGCTTTGTATGTCTCTCCAGATGCAGAAAAATGTCAAAGATAACTCATAAGACTCTACTACTTTCTTCCAATGCACAGAACACCATGTTATAGGTTACTGTGAATTGGTCTTAGTTACAAATGGTGTCCAAATATTGAGACTGTGTCAGGAACGTGTACATTCGGCTCAGTGATCTTTTTTGTGACCATTGTTTTGTGACTTTTATAAATCATGTTAAGTGTCTGTTTATCCTGAGCAGCAAGCTTTAACGTGTGATCACTGTTCCTAATTCCTGATGCAGTCTTTCCTTGTTCGGCATATGTTGTCATGACTTTCAGCAATGTTCCCTGATACACATTAAATAATTTACCAGATTCTGTAACTGTCACTCCTGCAATTAATCATATCTAATATTTTGGTTACACATACAGTTTGATGATGTTTTGCCAGAGTAGTAGAGTTTGAGGTTCTAATTTTTCTCATGTTGCTTGTCATGTTATGTCTGACCAATATTCGTATTTGATTTGAAAACCAAAATAAGTTTGACTGTCATTTCATATCAGTAAGTCTAACCAATGCTTAAAAAGCAAATACTCTCTGATACAGCTTGTGAAACTAAACCAAAATACTTGTGTTCCTTAAAAATTCAAAATTTACTGAAGACATATTTTTGTATGAATGCAATTGGATTTCCTGAATACAATTAGGGGAGGATATACAACTTAATGTGCACCTGCAAGAAGGATACTGTTATTGATGTACCTGTGAAAAGTGACTGAGTTGAGTAATATTGATTTGGAGATGAGAAGGTATGAACAGACACAAAAAGGTATCACCTACATATTTAAACACAATTTTTTCCTGAGTCAGTAGCTACCACCATTCTGTAATGTTTCTGATGTGATGTTTCAGTTTTGTTACTGCAGGATCAAGACTTTCAACCAGAAAAAATCTGTGCTTGACACTGTTACCCCCTTTCAATTATGCATCAGCTTCCTAGTGGTTGCAGGTCCAGGGTCACTGTATACTGAATTTGTAAGCATGGTACATACAAGTCTACAGTAAGCAGCAAATACATTTCCACTTTGCACTGTCATCTGTTTCAGACAACCCTTATTGTATGAGAACCATTGTAACCAGAAGCAAGGTACAGTGCATGTACGATTACATCTGCTTGTAAAACGTGTAACTAATGAATGTTGAAAACAATACAGGTTACCACCAACTTGTGAAATACTCCACCAAATTAATTTCATTTTAAATTACAGTTAAATGTTTCAATAGCTTTTACTTTGAACAAAATATTTTTACTCACAAAGGTTTGATACCCTCCTATCCATAATTGTTATTGCTAGTATTATTTTTCTGCATATTATGATCCAAACATTAAAGATAAAAGAGGGAAACAACTACATGATTGATGTCTTCATCCCTAAAATACAGCACACATAAAGTATGATGGCAGTCCGTAATTTAATAAATTGGTTTTTTTTTTTCTAGTTTGTTGTATTTTAAACATTTTTAAACAAGTTAAGACAGCAAAACTGATGACAAGAAAACATGTTGCACAAATTTTAAAATGAAAAGCACATTTCCTTTCATGTTTTCAGGCCACACTTCATGTTTCTTGAGTTTTCAGTATTTACAGGTTGGTTCAAAAGACTCTGGCGAAACTTAATCTTATATGCTATTCAATTAAACAAGTCTTAAGTGCATTGGATTGAATCCCAGCCAGTCTTCACAAAGACAGGGACTGAAGGCACATACTGCTTATGTAAGTGAGAATATATTTATACACACCAAAACCTGTGAGGGACAGAGGACCATCTCATTTTCCTGGTAATGAGTTTTACTAAAAGGATGCCCTAACCTCGCATTGTTTCGCTCTGATGACAATTTGTTAATTCAAATAAAAATGGCCGTTAGTGTTTCCTGTGCCTTGTTGTGTGGAAAAGGCAAATGGCACCATTTCTTCACATAATGTGCCTCAACACCTTCAGTTTCCTGAGGAACTTCTAGAAATAAACCCGGCAATAAGGTTAACCCTTCCTGCTGGGCCTGTTGGCCGCATTTCCCAGATGCCTATCAAACTGAACAAAGAAGACTGAAGCTGCGTGTTTTAAAACAGGAAATTGGATTCTCAGGGCACGGGTCCTCAGGTAGACCTGAACAAACCAGAGAGGACCTAAGAGGATTTAAGAAGTCGCTGTGTGCATGCACGGCTGCTAGAGCCATAAATCACACAACATAGAATACAAATTTCATGCATAAGCATCAGCTTTACATAAGCGCCGCATTTCCAGCCATTTCATACATAAAGAAAAGGAGAAAGGTTGCGCTCATTTACTTCTAGAAACTATCTGTGTGAATAAGGTCAGAGAATTTCTTGTCCTTATTAAGAGACGTTCTAGGCCTCTGGCAAAAGGCAACAGACCCGGGGGCCTAAGCCACAGACCTACTGTACTTGAGCTACATAAAACAGCCATTTTATTTTAATTTGTGTCACAGAGGATCCTTTTCAAGGGGGGTTGGGGGTGAGGGGGGTCTTGCCCCCCTGAATGATGAGTTAATTGGTGAGAATAGCGGGAATACATATGGATGGGTTATACCTCCAATAGTGTCACACCCCATATTTTCAAATGAGACCGCCAGCCTAATCACATTGGTCTGTTCTTCTTATCAATTTATAAAATGGAAATGTATCATGTTATCTAATTTTATTCTAAATTCAGTAATGTTTTAGATTTTTATATAACAGTATGAATGCAAAAATAAATGACAAATAAATAGGTGTGTACATTTCTAATGTAATTGATTATTTAATTTTTCATTTCAGTTAATTAATTTAAGTGATGCATTGTAATCTAAATTTACATATCTATTTATTTTTACATTATAGAACTGCTGCTTTGTGCTGCTCTGCAATAAGTAACATTGTGTGGGTATCCTGTTTCAAGACATTTTGCAATGTCACAGGCAAGTGCTGCACTCGTAAATCCCGATCTCCCAGTGTATCTGAGCTGTCTGTCTCGCTTACGTGAGCACAGAGAGAGGACGGAAGGTCTGAATATCCCGACTCTGAGACGGTGGACTGATTTTTGCTGTCCCGCATATGGCACACAACGAAAGTGAAAATAAACTTTGGATTCAAATGAAAGGATTCTCGTGGCGCAGAGCAGCTGTGTAGGTTGTTGCTGGAGCAGGTGCTAGGGAAGGGGCGGGAAAAAAACGTCCACGTTTACTCGGTTGTAATTTGCTCTTCACAGCAAAATGAGTGTCGGCACGTCCATGCAGCCTCGTCCTGCGGATACATCACCAAGAGCATCGCACTGGCAGGTTACATGGACTGAAGAGCTTTTCTGTTTGTCGTATTACACTTAGGAACAGATTTGCGCGGGCTATTTCACAGTACATAATACATTTTCCGAGCAGATTTTAAGGCCAGGGCTAATGGTCTATGCCTAATGTTTTAACAAAAAAGGGAAATTTGGTTTGCTTTTCCTAATAACTGTTACTGAGAGAAAAAACGAAAAGCAGTAGACAACACAGTCACCCTCCACCAGTAAATTGTCTTTGTGTTTACTGGTAAAAACTTCAGTGTTCGTAAAATGCCGAGTAATACCATTGTATTGACAAAACTGATTACTTCTTTTCAGTAGCAAAGAGATTTAATTGACATAATTATATGACCATTACGGAATATATTAACCAGATATGTCAACCAATGAAATTATGTTAATTGCAAAAAGCAAATACACACTGAATGAGGACCCTGCTAGATATAATGAAGAATTAAGTACAATACAGCAATTATCCAATTAGTTCGATTTTTTCGTTGAAAATATTTTTGCATTCAACAGTTGTGCAACCACCTTAAAAGTTTCCAAAAGGTCTGTCTACATCCAGACAAACAAGGTAATGGAAAAAGATAAAACTATACTGTAAAGCCAAATGCAGACGATGGGTGTAATTTCACTGCTGAAACAGAGGGAAATATTAGCTTGTTAACAAATGATCGTCTTTTTTTTTTTTTTTTTTTTTTTCAAATTAGCAATGACTTGTTTTCATCAATTTCTAATTAGCATGTTGCAGTTCGTAAAGATGTAGCTACATAGTTTGTTTTCAACTTCGCACTAATTGCGTCTGTGAGTGGAATGGGGGGAAAACAATAAATAAAAACACCAGTGAAACTTTTAAACAGTCCGGAGAGCAAAAGAAGTGGGAAGCTGTTTAGTGCTCTCATGTGGTTCTCAGGGAAGAAATAACAATCATTTTTAATTGGACTGATAGATGACTCAGCACTCAAAATGCCTTCCATGTCATCAATTCTAATTAAAGGATGCATTTAAGTATATAACACATTCATAGTTTGGGAGCTTCAAATTCATTACAAAGGCCAATGAAGAAGTCAATACATACAGGAGAATTAAACCCTGCCTGGTTTTTGCAGGACAAATCAACTAAAAAATAAAAGTGCTGTGTTTTTTATACCAATTGGATAGAAGGTTGAGGATATGTCTTGGTTTTATATCCTGTAGTTGCCTTCCCTTGTACATCATGGGAAGACTAGTTTTTGGGTATAAGCTACTGGTACACTTCATGTAGTTTTTGGAACCTGCAAAAGTGGGCACTGTTTAAATACCCAGGTATGCAACCGTTGTATAAGTGCATATTGTCAGCATTATCGTAATGAGGGCATGTCCTTGGCACATAATGCAATCATGAATACGTGAGTCATTTTCAGCATTCTCATGAAGTGAAAAAGTATATTTTGACAATTACAAATTTAAGGTAATCCAGAGGGTCCTCCCATTTAAAAGAGGATATAACAAAAATGTTTTGAAGTTTGTTTGAGGTTTACTGCTACAGCTATCAGTTTCTGATACATTTCAAGTATAAAACTGGGTACACATATTTACAGTGAAAATTATATTACTGATGTGGTCATATGAAAATAAATTTTGCCAATAAATTTACTGAGTGCACCTTAAAATATGAGGAAGCATTTTTAGCAAAATGACACACACTGTTAATTTCCTTGTTGTCCCCTTGCATGCCATGGCTAACAACTTTGCACTGACAAACTATATTGACAGAAAACCTATTAGCAGAAAATATATGTAAAACAACAATTTAAAGGATATTGCTCAAATGACGCCTTTTCATCCTTGCCCATTACTGAAAACACTGGCTGTCCGATCTATCCAAAGAAAGGCGTCATTAAGCAGAAAACATTCTTTTCTGTTGTTATTGAAAGGCTGCAATGCATTAATCGATTTTTATAAGAAATGGATACCCCTGCACAAAATATTGTGGTAGGATGACTTCCTGGATGACCTGCTCTACTCCCCACCCCTTGCTTTCTCTACATAATTTCCTTTGTGCATGTGAATGGGAATGTGATTTCTGAATCCAATTTTTTCCCACGTTTTTAAACAATGTTGTCAATTTGACCCAGGAAACCTCTCCCATTGACTCAGGAGGACACAGCTGATTCACACAGCAACTGTCCTTTGCTATTTATCACACTGCAGATGCAACACTTGATACAACATGGTCAGAAGAACACAAAGTCAACAACTGATCAATTCACAAAACTGCAGGTGCCCGGGTGGCCAGAAGAGGCCACTAGAGAGTGACGAGACTAATCATTGAGACGAGCTTACCCCCTACTTTTCCCCAGAAATGCCACACTTATTTTCATCTCGCAAATGTGGACCTCTGGCCACATCCAGTAATGGCATGGCTGGTACCCTAAGACAGAATTTTAAAACATGAATTTACATAACAGAATTTTTTATTGGTTATAAAATAGAGAAATTTCACAGTTTAATATTAGATCTAAAACCTTGTTAGCCACCACAGATTCCAGAAAGGTGGGAGTGTATGTTAGATATCACAAGTCCATGGTATGAGGTGTTCTATCTCATTTATAACACAGCAACTGAGTCATCCCCAAGATTTTTCCGATTTGACTTATTATGTAAGTTTTTGGCAAATTAAAAGATGCTCTGTAGTTTTTGAACAGTCACCCAAATGCAGTTTCTGCCAAGAAGACACTGAGTCAGAGGTCCATTTATTTTAGCAATGTCTCTTTGTGGCTCTCTTTTGCATGCAGGTTCATGTCGTGGTTGTTCTGTTACGATTGGTCATTGAGAGTGTCATGTAAACTTTCCCGCAGTGTGATTGGGCGATCAGTTGATAATGAGTACATCCTTGAGGAAAACATACATTTTAGTGTATGAATTCAACAGAGCCCTTGATAATCCTGAGATTAAAGCTTTTTCTAAAACAACACACAAATGAGTGCAGGAAAACAGTGGGTTGTCTGCATATGAAGACAGATGGGACAGACTGAGAATGACAGAAGGCTGGGAATAGAATAATTAGGATATACAGAAAATACATAAATAGACTGGTAATCATTTAATATGTGTACATTACATGAGAAAAGGAAAATCATTTAATTGCTTGTCACTTGGGTGTGATAACATGGAAATACATAGTAAAATAGTAAATAAGAAGATGAATAATCACAGGAAATAGTGGTAACATTGTCCAAAAGGAGATCTAGTGGGAGTGGGTTGAAACTTGCATGCAAACACCTAAATGCTCTGTTAATGTCTAACTGGACCAAGATTTTACCGTGACGTTGACGCTGGTCGTCAGAGAGATCCATGTCCAACATCAGGTCATCCTCGTCCAGCTCAGAGGAACCCAGATTGTTCAGAACATCCTGAGGAAAAAGTAACATTGACAAACACTTTTAACTGTCTGCAGCCTTGAAAAAATACATACGAGATAAGTTACTGGAACACAAAAATACATTTTACTGCACTCAACACTGGAAAACTCTACAAGTGCAGACTATAGCCTAGTGCATATGAAAATGACATTGCACAATTTACAGTACAAAACATACTGGAGAAAACTGGAGAACATTTAATATTCTAAACAAAAATACAATATAAAATATATATTGCACCAAATAAAACTCCCCCAGTGGGAAGATGACTATAAAACCTATAATTTACTGGATATGGTTTGATGTTAGAATAGCTGGTACTACAAACATTTGCAATTTGTTAAATTTTATTTAACAGTGAATACAAAACATCAGAGTTTATGCGTCAAAACGTTAGATGTTTCATTCCCTTAAGGTCAGCGCTTCAAAATCATTGTAAAAACCCATATCAAAATAGAAAAAATCTGCATTGCCAACATAAATAGAATATCAGAAAACAGGAATCAAACAGCAACATAAAAATACAACTGTAATCAACTCAGCAAAACAAAATGTCTCAAAGGTTTTTGCTTTGAAGCAGTGACAAATCATAAAGCAATGATGACTAACAAACTACCTGTCGCATACACAATATATAAATTTATAAAACACCCACTGTAGATATATAATGGTGGTATTAAGTGTACAGGAAGATGTTCCCAATGAATAAAAGGTACAGTCTCTAATCGGCACCTTCACTTTAATAACACTGGGGGGTTTTTAATCCTCTGGTGTAATGTTTTAAAAGATCTGCTGCCATCTAGTGGTACTTAAATAGCATACAGCCCGTTAATTGGCGGAAGAGATTTGCCCATTCTGAATCACTGGAAAAAAGCCAAAAGGTATATTTTATCTAGGCATCTAAGCCCATATGTATATACTATAGGTGATGCTTGCTACGTGCACGCTTGCACAAATACCATCCCGACATCGATGGAAAGGATTCTATGTCACATTTTCTCATTCATTCGTATTCTCTTCACAAGCTGAGAAATACAAAGGAGGTTCAGGCAGAGATTACTGTAGAGTGAATGAATCAAATCCGCTGTGCAGCTTGCTCTCAATTTTAACATTTACGTTTGTTCAGTAATGATTAATTGTCTAACCATATTACTCATCATGAAGCACTACGGCTATCTGTAAAGACTTCAGGCTAATTCATTTTCTTTCCAGCTACAGACATGCAGCTACAGTTTCTGTAATGCAGGAAATGAATAAAGTGAACATGGCAGTATTTATGAATATTCGTTTTTTTAAATGTCATTCACCAGGGGTGTAGGACTATCTAGAGAAGTAAAAGTCCACCTCCTAGAGAACACTGTTGTGTGCACATTGAGTATGGCTGCAAAAAAAAAGTGGACGTGTGGAACAACCACCTTGTTTTTTGCCTTCTAACACCTGCCAAACAACAGGTTATAAATATCCCACAAAAACAAAAGGTCCAATGAATCACCTGCCTCCTTCAAACCGACGTCAGATTTGCAGAATTTTTCTGACGAGATGGATGGCTTGCTGCTGGTGATACTTTCTCCTAAGTAGAGTTAGTGTGGCGTGAGTGTGGTCACTCTGCTTAATGCATTAAAATGGAGGTAAATCACAGCTGGAGAGGTGAGCAGAGCGCTGGTGGTAGAAAAGGCGATCTTGAATAAAAGCCCCTGGGTGCCGTTACCCGGTAACGGCGGAACTTGAAATTTCAAGCTGACCGTTGCTGTTCCATCGATCGTCACACAAACACCTTGCGGAAAGGAGGGACCAGGAACCGTGCAGCCGAAGAGTGAATTACAAGAAGAGGACGAGAACAACAGAAATGAGAGTATGGATATTCTTTGAATACAGTGAACAGTCATAAGTTGCAAGGGGCTTGTGAAGTAGTTTAAATGCAGGCTGGTTCATCGCAGTTTGACGTTCAGCAACTGACAAAGCACCAATTTGCAAATGAATGGAAACAGCTGATAAAATAAGTAATATGTGTCTCACAACAAAGAAAAGGCACAAATGTGGGGGAAAAAAACACATTTCACCTACTGTTCTGAATGCAAAACCCTTGCACGAAACCATTCTGTTTTCCCACCTGATTCATTGTATAAAACTGAGAAATTGTAATGCAAAATGAGCCGAATTTTCCCTAGTTGGCTCTGCTTAAGACAGCAAAACTAAAATGCAAGAGCAACTGATTTCCCCCAAAGCTCCAACCAACCTGAAAGGCTAAACAAGCAATGTCTGCCTCGGCTCCTCTACTTTCAACCGTCTCTGGCTCCATTTTAGAAAAAAGCAGTCTTTATTTGTCTCCTGGTATTTCTGTATAAATATTTCTTCCTCCTGGCCAAAACAATGCAGGAACAGCCTGGATGATGGAATGTCTACCTGATCCGAATACCATGTGCAGTCTATGTCTTTATTTATACCTACAGTTGTCATAATTCAGTCCAAGCTATTTATAAGTGAACTAGCATGATTTTTGCCCTGTTTCAGTACTATACAGTTGTGCTCACTATTCCAGTCATGACTGGGCCTGTAAACAAACAAGCCACATAAATGGGTATTTTAAATTAGTACATGCCTTCCTAATGGCCGGTAGTTTTAGAAATGCTGGTGGTCACCAGCCTCCAGACTAACTGTTAGCAATTTTTGGACATACCCTGGGAGCTGGGAACATAAAACAGAAAAAAATGTGATACTTACAGCTATAGAATCTACATTTTTCCCCATAGACTGCACTGCAAATAAAAGTCTGAAGCTGTTATCTTTCTATAGAGTTGGCTATTTTTTAAATGCATAACTTTATCTTTCAGTATATTGGCAATCTGAAAAATATGACGAGAACGAAAATCTTATAACATGTTGCTTTAAGTTAGGCTATGAGTGCTGAACACTTGTGGATTGCTGACTCTCACCATACACTCTGTCTTATTTCAGCTGAAATAACTGAAACTCTGTATACTTACTATTCTTATTTAATTGCGAAATAAATCTTACATTATCAAAAATCTTTGGTTCCAAAAAATGTATTATTAATGGCATATGTATTATTTATA
This sequence comes from Albula goreensis, assembly GCA_022829145.1. Classification (NCBI taxonomy): domain Eukaryota; kingdom Metazoa; phylum Chordata; class Actinopteri; order Albuliformes; family Albulidae; genus Albula; species Albula goreensis. The sequence continues at coordinate 8,900,019 of CM040744.1, forward strand.
TCAAACATTACGGTAATTCAGCCAATCTCCTACATACAGTGCCTTCCAGAATAACTGGGATCTTTTGTGAAGACAAACCAAAAAGACTTTAAAAATGAAAAACACATGTATTAAGTTATATTCTATGTTTAAATGTTTTGAAAATGAATCTCCACAGAGTATACAAAAGTTGGTCAATATTATTGGCCTCATTTACTGTAAAGCTTATTAAGTTCTTGTTAATGCGTTGTTTGGTAGAATTCCACTTATATTTAATATATCTCCTTCAGGTATGACCCATGAAGGTCATGAGACTCAAGGTACACTCCTTTCAGGTATTCTATCAAGCCTGAATTTTAAGCCTCTTACATTTTGAATGATTCTTTTCTGTTGTGAATCAGGTTTACCTGTTATTTACTTTGATGAGGACGAGGCCACACCATTGACTAAATTATATCAATACACAAGATACAGGGAGAATAAATTAATCTAAAACCACAACTATACTACCACAATGCAACATGACACAGACAGCTCATTTTAGCGTAGGGTTTCTTCCAGCTATTTTCTTATTGACCATTGACTAGAGGAAAATTCCCAGTGAGACCCTCTTTGAAATGCATCAGTCTGTTGCTTTATGTATACTGGCAGTTACAGTTCATTGGTATTTTGTTCCTCAGATCCTCAATATCTTGACACTTTATTGATCAACCATGTAGTGCACACTGCACCAGAGAAAAAAAATAACAACGAAATCTAAACAATTACAAAAAGCCAGCTGAAAATCATTCAAATACAAGAGGAAAGAAGTATACCATAGTCTCATCATCTTGATGTATCATACTTTAAGCAGAGTACTGTTTATCAATACATTTACATAGACTATTTTTTTACACAAATGCATGAGTTATAGAATATGATTTTACAGTTTTTTATTGGAACAGAGCTAATTGCATGTGTTTTTATAGTCTTTTCGGTTCATCATTACAATAATTCTGGAGGGCAATGTCACGCAGTGTGAGCTATATGAATTTTATCCATCTAAATTTCAATCTATCTTTTCATCTATATATGTATTCCATTATATATGTATGGGTGTGTGTGTGTGTGTGTGTGTGTGTGTAGCATGACAGCAAGGTAATCCATATGTTATACCTTTTCCAGTCACCAGATACTGAACCTAGTTTGGCATTTATTGGATATTATGTAATATAAGGTCCCAGACAGCGTCTCCACTTCCATAAACTAAGCGTAAGTGGATTGCCTTTCTCATGAAAGAGTGGTGTCTCACTCCTCCGCTCCTACAGAATTCAGTGTGTAAGACTGTAACCCACGGAGAATAAAAGCTACCCTGGCCGAACGCAGTGACCCAACACCTTACTTCATTAAGTGATAAGATTTTCATTGCTGTTTATACCTTTTAATCACCTACATGAATAAAAATAAGAGGCAGCATGAGAGAGAGAGAGAGAGAGAGATGCGTCCCACTTAAATAGCCAATATGCTTAATGTCATGTGTAATAGCATGTGCATATTATTCGGTTATATGATTAGTCAGAGAAAATGTAGAGGCTCATAAGTGAAGTGTCTCTTTTATGACTTATAACAGATATTTATTGGATAATGAGATCATGAGAGTAAGATTAATACTACATCCTCTCAAATCAAGCACACATAATGTACAGCTCAATTAAGTAGTATATTTAAATACCACATGCACATACCTACATAACTATTCCATTTAAATGGGCTGTAAGTAATTGGAAAGTTTTCCCACTTATCTTCACCAAGTGTATAACATCATTAGCTTTAAACCTTTTACTGGAAACCGTTTTGTTTTTTATTTCATATTCTGAAGAGAAATTGGTGTTATCTGCTTCCTTTTAATTTATAGAGTTCACCCGGTATGGAGCTCCTCACAAATACAACATAAAACATAAAAATAATCACAACAATCTCCAGTTTATAATGAAATATGAAAGTAAAATGCAAAGAGAGTAATTAACGATTTCAGTGATAGCAAGCTATGGTCTCTCAGTGATAACAGTGCCACTGTAATTATGACACATTTTACAGTTATATAAATGTGCAATGTGTAAAAAAATAACCTTTGGATAGGTAAGCTAAAATATATGGAATTTGCTTTGGATTAGACCATGTACTAAATGCCAAGAGGTGTTTTGGCACCTGGGGGAACTGCAGATGTCAAAATTCAATAATATGGGTCACTAGGCGCCTCATCCCGTTAAGACACGATCCCGGTGTGTGGATGAATCTCACAGTCTGGTACTGAATCTGTGCCAGTACCAACTATGGCCAGAGTCCCACTGGGTAGCATGTAATTGGCCCTACCATTGCTAAGGGAACAGAGAGATTTCAGTGAGTTGGACATCTGTGTCTCCTCACACATCAGCGCCCTCTCTGGTTAAGAGGGTCCAAAAGTCAACTCGCACAAGCTATGCTTGAGAAAGCGCAGCACACCGAAGTGAGACAAAGCTGTATCTTCCTTCCTTCACTCTGGGAGAGCACAGTACCCTCCCAGACTGACAGAGGAGGCTGCAGATCTGAGCAAACATAAATGGGCATTCCATACCCAACATCACATTCTACTTATTTCCACACTGTTACTGAAATTCAGTTTGGGTATGAAAAATTACTGTAGAGCAGCACAGAGCATCACCCTGAATTTTAAACAGCTCCTCTGAATACAGACCACACCATAAATATCAATACGTTTTGCTTTCACAAATTCTGGTTGTCTTGCCCATCTAAAACCTACCTGAGTGTCTACTGTACATTAGCATAACGTTTTCTTATTGCAGTATTCTTTTCATGTGACCTGTTAAGCTCCACCAACCCAATCCTCTTCTCCATTTCTGGCTCTCAAGCTAGGGTTACTACCCCCCTGTTTATTATTCACAGAGTTCTATAACACAGAGATCAATTAAATGTCCATTTTAATTCTTCTAATCTCCAAGGGATTCACCACAAATAAAATAGGTCATGTACGACCTGCCCATGCACAGTTTAAATATAATTTTCCAATTTGAAAGTTAATTAGTAGATGAAAATAAAAACATGCAGCGTTTTGTATTCTATTCTACCAATGCTAAGAATATATGAAGGATGAGACAACCTGCTCCTTGAAAATGAGGCTGGAGAAATGGGTACAAATGCTGGAGGCAGACCAACCCATTTTCTGATTGTGATATTGATTTTCAAAACTATGGCCTGGATTCAATAAACATTTGTCCTCAGCGCTGGCTCACAATTAAAACAGTGTTTCAGTGTTTGTCACAGACACATTTTGGCAGACTGAGAAAACACAAATTATATCACCAAACTGAAATTGTGAAGAAAAACTAACAGTTCCATCAATTTGATAGTGAAGGTCTAAGGAAATGTTAACTGAATCCATATCTCTTTGTATCTGATACCTGATAAGTTTATTTGCTTTGGGGTAACAAGGTCTCTACTATTGGCTGAAGATATAGCCAATCACTGAACAGCCATAGAGTTTGGAAAAATACTAATTTTGACTGTATAAAGTTTTATTTTTCAGTGACACAAAGTGGAGCTTGTGGGGGAATGAAACCTTCGGAAAACACATTTGCATTCCGCCGAGTGCATACGTCTGTCATCCTGAACAATTGTATCCGCTCTAAAATCTAATCACTTCTGCCTTTTCCCATAGGCAATCATTTCACAAAGTTCGATCAAATCTGTTTAGAACTCCTTTCAGCCACCCTGTTCACACAGACACACAGGAGCCATAGTATTACCTCTACTCCACTTTAAGCAGCAAATCTTGTTCTACTGCCTCAGAAAACTAAACTAAAACAAATTTTAAAAATCATGTAAATCAGCTTTATTTCCTGCAGTCACTTGAAATTGTGTATCTTCCTACTGTCAGTGATTAAGGGCTACCTCAGTATACCAATATTGTTTTGCCTGCAAGATGAAACGAAGAGCTTCCATCTGAACCATTTTTCTTTCCAAGTTGTCATATTTCCAATCTGATATTTACAAAATCACCAAAAAGTGCATATTGAAAATTCCCTTCAGTGGCAACAAGACACAAGAATGGGTCAGAAACACAAGTTAACTTAAACAAGATATCTCTTGAGACAGAGAACTCTTGTTTGAAAATGTTAGTCAAACAGAAATACTAATTTTACTTGTTCAGGTAAGAATGATGCAAAATGTACAAAAGCTACAGTTGCTCAAAAATCTTTTTTTTTTTTTTCAGTTCAGACCATGATCAGGATGTTCAATTCTCTCTATTGGAAAATAAATCAGTCACATCTCACTGTTTTATGATTATCCTTCACAGATAAAGATGTCCCATGCAATCGAGCCATGAGAGAACGCAGTAATTGAATAGTCTGCTGAGGAAAGGGTAATACAATCAGCCTGTATTTCTAACAGATACACTGAAACACTTACACTACGCAATGAAATCCCAATCACACAAGACAGCTATTCACCAGAGGAGCCTCAAATACATTTTTAAAAAGACCAAAGCTTTCACCCAAGTTAGCCCTCACATGCAATTCCAGAAAAGAGTATATGGGACTGTTGCATTCATTTGACATCAAGGGCTAATCCAGTAAACTGCCAGCTCTATTTGAAGCAATGTCAGGAGTTCAAAAATATATGGCATTAATAATAACAGCATAATGACATCCAATACGGCAAAAAAAGAGCAAAGTCTTCCTTCAGTTAAAGTAAAGGGAGAAAAATAAGCCAACAGAAAGGTGTTCAGTTTAGCTTCCTTTCCACAGCTTCAAGGCACTCTCAAAAGAGGATAATTAGGTTTTTAAAACTGCCTTTAATTAGTATTGCACATCAGTCGATAGATTGAACAAAAAAACAAAGCGGCCTTCATCTGGGCATGACAAACAAAGAAGATAATACTATCTCACATTTCATTTTGTTTGAGTACATTTTTTTATATGATATGAGAATATACAGCTGATGTTAGAATAAACATCTGTTCCTCAGTCAGACCTCGAGCTTTTGACGTTTTCAGATATAAAATCCATTTGATTTCAGGCTACAATAACCTCCAGTATTTCTTCAAGAGATACTAAATGTGATTAATTTCACAAAAAGAAAGAACAGACGCTGCATGGAAATATCAATGCAAGGAGATTTTAAATTTAGGCAGCATATTGAATTTTCATATTCAGTAATATCTTCTGTTGTTTCTTTGTGGAAAAACAATAGTAACCAACTTTTAACACGTTTTGCAAGCTATGCAGTTATGACAAACAGAGAAGCAAGTGATGAATATACTATCTCATGCTCAATAGTTTGAAAGGCAAGTGTCTATCAAAACTAACATATCTCCCATTTATAGGAAGAAGGGAAGGCCATTTGCTTCTCTTCCCACTGAATGTCAATAATAAATGTCAATTTTCAGTTCAATGCATTTTATCTCTTGGCTTAAAGGTGTATGCCTACCCATGAAAACTCAAGAGTGTACTTTCGTTTCAAAGTCATTAATTGCTTCATTCAGGCAATTCATCAGATGTATCCTGAGCCAGAGCAAAAATTGTTCATAGATTTTAACATATTCGATTTCAAAATCCCTATCTCTAGTATAGACGTATCTCAACAACTGAGAGTAAGGGTACAGCATCACAACTGAATGGTACAGTGCATTGGTGCATGTAGAATACAATTTCTTTCCATGGGAATACTGCACATAGTGATAACTAAGGTACCCTGATTTAGCTTTTTTATTTTTTACATGAAACAACCATGAACAAGACTGATGGATATTTCAAAAATATGTACCAGTAGCTGGCTCACAGACTATGATTATATTTCTGAAAAAATATTTGGGATATATAAAAACTAATCACCAAACTAGCAAGCTAGCTAGCATCATCAACACTGAGTTGAATATATAGCTAATACTTCACTGTGTGTTTTTTGTTTATCAAATATAATGCCAGCTCAGGGTTAGATCTGAAGCCTTTGGATTCATGTACTTCTCTCAGTATGAAAATTCAACACCAACAATCAACCTTGTTTTCCCTAGCTCTGTGTGTGGAACCGGGTCTTCTGAATGTCGTAACGGTCACCTCAATTTAGCTTGGAACCAAGCGTCTGCTAAGGACTTGCTCAGACATGGAGTGGTGATTCCCATTATTGTGCAGTTAATATGGGAAATCTCACCCAATACCCCTAACTGAAAATAACTCACAATGACTAATGTTGAGATGCTCTGCAACAGGGACAATGCAAATTACAAAGCACTATCAAAAGCACTATCACTTTTGATTTAAGAACTTTATCTTAACTTACAAATCTTACACATACCCACTTTAAATATTCTCATCTGACAAGCCTTGTTGAACTACAGTGCAGTTTTATGTTTTATGAGACTGTGAGGTGTTTTCTGTTACCTAAATCTTAAGCCCGTTTCTACGCCTCAAGTCTTGTGACCATATTAGGCTTGGCTTGCATCCATAGACAGACGCATTAGCTTTCGGTTGTCAATTCAGCTCAGTAAATGCAGTTACTGACTAAATGGTGACTTCAGTCAAAAAAAGGCAAAACAGAATGAGCATCAGGAAAGCTGCCATCCTTTGTGGTACAGCCAGCAAAAATGCTAGTCCTAAAATCCAACCCGACCATGCCAACACAATGGCCAGGTGTCCTGTGGGGAAAACCAGAATTGGATACAGCATTTCTCAGGAAGGAATAGTGTCAGCTGGCAAGGTTTCCCCAGCTTGATTGGAGGAAGCAAGGTGAGTGACTCATCTGGCCAATCAGGTGACTGCTGTCTGCCTGCATCTGTGCACAGTACAATCCTGTAATGAAATTACTGCACAGCCCAGCTGCACGAACCTCAGAGGAACTAGATGTTACTCTGTGCTGATTTTAATTGGCAGGCGACATAGCAATGCCCTTCAAGCGCCCTTCAAACTCCATTCCCCTCTGCATCCATCACTGCATCTCTTCTGTCACTGACTCTCTACAGTCACTATCCCCCACAGTCACTTCCCTTTGAGTTTTCGCTTTGTTGCGCGCAGAAGCAGCTGCAAGTCACTATTTTCTATGAGGTGCATTATGCTCCATGAGGTGTACTGTAGCTCCCCCTGCTGGCCTCAGGACAATGTAGGCAGTTGCAAAAATTGTGAAATTAACTCAACTACCACAACTTTCAAATTTCATTAAGGCCCTCCCCTAGTGGCCCCTGCTGGCATCTTGAATTGTATGGCCTAATGTGTGACACCTACAACTGATGAGACACAGTAGTATCATGACACCAAAAATGTGAAGAACTACAATACATTACCAGTAACTCACAAATTTGAAACAATCATTTTATTAGTTGAAACAAGTCACTGATTGACAACTGATTGCAGTTCTGACCAGTTATACCAACTGATACCTCCTTATTGTAAAGAAACAAAGCACTTGCAGGTACTCTCTGTAACTATCGCAACCTATACTGAAAACTGACTTTGGGTATTTTTGTGCATTTTCGATTGCTTATTTTCAGCTCACACAAGCAATACCTTTGGGAGTGTTGAAAGAGCGGCTTCGGCCGCCTGTGTTTAAACACAGCATGAAACCGCGACCTCGGTGACCTCTCGGGTGGATTAATGCATCTTCCTGAAAGGCATCTCAAGCCAGAACAAATGAGAGTGGCGCCCTGGCTGCCCCTCCCCTGACCTGTCCAGCCAAGCGCCAAACCCATTTGTCTGAGCTCCGGGCAAAGTCCCCACAGAAGAAAAAACAAAGAGTGAGGCCCTGAGCACTACGTGGCTAGATAGAGCTACACCAAGCGAAAATGTCGGCTACACTCGTTACAATCAGAGTAAATGAGAGTAGACACACCATCTGCGAAAGACAGGTGACATCGTTGGGCAGTTCCTGTTATGCAGTTAAACTCTGGCCCAGAGACTATTTCTCTCATGGCGGGTGTAATTGAGGAAACAGAATGACACATTACTTATGTAGAACATGGCTTGAAGCATTTTGAAGAGCTGCACGTCAATCATCTTTCTACCTTGATTTTCTTTTTGTTGTTTATTTTTTGGTATTTATTTTTGAAGCCTGACAGGATTTGTCTGTTTGAATGTTGCTGCTCATTAAGACTGCAGGTGTTGTCATGGTTACTACTCTTTCAGAGACATAAATTACTGTGAAAATGTATTTTCCCCTTGTCTGATTTCATAGATTTTTCACACTGAATTTGGTCAGACCTTTTTATAGTTTACAGTACTGGATGTAGAGGGTGTCTAGAAGGAAAAATGATGCCAATGGTTGGTTTGGTGTGCAAGGTAATTAAGCTTGCAGTCCTCAGGTGTGAAGAAGTTATTGCTCCCATAGTTGACAAAACCCAGTCACAGGGATAATCAGAGTCCGCTGTTTGAATATGTTGGTCAAAACTCTCTGCACAATATAAATCCGACCAGTTTTCCCCTTTACCATCAGAGTGAATCTAGCACATCGATTCTACAGCCACATCAAGCTAATACTAATTCCTGAAGACCTCTGCAAAAAACTTTTGAAGCTTACTAGTGTGGAAGGGGTTACAAAGTCATTTCTTAGGCTCTCCCAAGTTCCATAAAACAACAAAGCCTGTCCAAATTAAGGAACCTGGAGACAGAAGTGAATCTCCTGAACCTGCCAAAATATGTCCAACTTTAAACTGTCCAAGAAGTCACAAAGACTGAAGACTGAACAACATCCAGGAGTCTGCAGGCCTCTCTCACTTTGGCTAAGACCAGTGCCAGTCATGACTCCATTACCAGAAAGAGACTGGGAAAACATGGGATTCATGACAGAATAGCAAAAAGGAGCCACTGCACAGTAAGAATAACATGAATGCTCATGTCACATATGCCAGAAAGAACCTGGTTGGTCTTCAAGAGTTTTAGAAAGTTTCGGAATGCCCTACCACAATTCCAGACCTAAACCCCATTGAGATGTTCATGCAGGAACTGAAATGAGCAGTTCATGCAAAAAAAAACACTCACAAAAGTAATTTTAAGCAGCTCTATATGGAGAAGTAGGAAATTCCTTCACACAGCTGTGAGAGATCAATAACTACAGGAAGCATTTGGCTGCAGTCATTTCTCACAAGGTGGCATAGCCAGCTACTGAGTCTAAGAAGGTGATTAATGTTCCACATGGAGACATTGGTCATAACTTTCTTTAATAAACAAATTACAAAATGTAGTGCTATGTGTTTACTCAAGTTTGCTTTGATAATTAATATTACATTTTCATTGAAGAGCTGACAGTACAGTGTAAAAAAAAATATTGACGGGGACGGGGGGACGGGGGGGCAAATATTAGCGAATCCAGGCTGGAGCAGATTTCGTCATGCCACCTAGCCTAAAATGGCTTCACAAATCAGTTTTGGCAGGGTGCTCCAGGGCGCTGTGCCCAGCTCATCAGACAGTGGACCCCTGAGGACTGATGTCTGCCACCCATCATTACGCCTCTATTATCCGTACCCACTGCAGGTAATGAGATGTCACTAACCCTGCACACAACACCACCTCAACCCCAGCTACATCAGCCCCATTCAGCCACATCCACCTCGTCTTACCTCTCCCTCTGATATGGACACCTAACAGATACTTTTTTGGTACAGATGGGCAAGCAACAGAGCCAAGAGCCAAGAGACCGCCACAAAGCCAGAAGACTAATGACACCAAGTAGAATAAGAAGAATAAGAAATAAGGAAAAGTGAAGAAGGATAAGGTTGAGAAATACTGAAGAGGGAGGAAGAAAACAGAAAGGAAGAAATTTCATTTATCTATCACCTTTCCAAATCTCAAGGGGCTTGAAAGTGAAGGGCAGAAACTTCCACCACCATTGTTTACCACCCACCAGGGTGATGAAAGGCAGATATTTAATGCCAGATCGCTCACAGCACACCAACTGTTTCTGATCCCTCGCCTCCGTCATGAGGGACAGCGATGAATGGACTCAGCCCAGAAAGTTCTCCTGAATCACGATCGTGCGATGAGTGGTTATGATTCAAGCGTATGAGCCTGAGGGTGTTGTCGTGACGTGGGTCAAGTCAGATTTTCGTGATGCTCTCGCTCAGACCTTTCCAGCATTTCCAGCTTTGTGAATTCTAACTGATTTTTTGTTTGTTTGGAATACTGAGAAGCGCGAACAACAAGCTACACGGTTTGGTCGTTCCTGGTCCCATATGGAGGAACATTATTTCCACAAGCCCGAAGCAATGTCTGATGCAGCAGGGAACAGCGGCAAAGCTTCTGACGACCTCGTCCAGACAGCAAAGCCAGAGTCCAGGGCGCGAATTCTCTATGCTAATGCTAATATACCTCCATCCGGTCGCCTCTGCGGCTCCGCTCTCCACACTCGCAGGTGACGATGGAAACAAAAAGACTTGATTAAAGGCCTTTTCCCCTAATGTCTCATTTATTGTGCAAATTCGGGTCTGGCTGCAAAACATCCCTGGTGTTTGATGCATAAATGTTGTCTCCTAGCGGCCACAATAATGAACAATATTTGGATGAAATAATACGCCCCGCACATTCTGTCCTAATTGCTACCATCTGCCCCTAATCAGCATGTCGGAGAGCTTTGCGGATCCCATTCCTCATTGCATTACCTAGTCTCCCATTTGGCCAGTCCTGTTCATGTTTTCATCCCTCTGAATCAACAATGATATGAGGGGACAGTTTTCCCTTGTTTTCTACAAGACTGTAATGACGAAATTTAGCGTTTGGAACAGAATTACTCAAATTAGTGTCTCGCCTAAGGCAGAACCTATGCAAGCCACTCACTGTAAAGTGGTGTTTTTCTTTACAAACACTCATTTAAACCTGATATGCTACATTGTCATTTCATTTCCTAACATCACATACACATGAAAATATCAGTGTTATTAGGTAGTTCTTTTTAAACCAGGTTTCTTAGGTTTGCAAAAGAATTAACCTCTGTCTATGTCTGCCTTGTGTAGTCAAATGTCATTCTGGAAACATTTTAGTTCACTAACATAGCCTCATCCCTGGTTTAATCTTCATAGCTAATCTTCATCACCAAGAGATCCCTGTTCTGTTTTGTGGACAATCCTGGGCCCTCATCAAACCAGAGAACACAGATCTCAGCATGTGAAGAACACATTGAGGGGGCCTTGTTCTTCCCACTTGATTTCTTATTTTTGAGTAGCATGCCAAAAAAACAGATATGTGGTGGGACAGGGTATGTGGTGAAAAATCTCTATATTTTCTGCATCAAACTATATGTGGAGACATATACTTGATGCAAAAGGCATCAAAGTAAATACTGCCATGGACTGCCTACAGTAAAGAGATGATCAGTTCAATATTTTTACATTTTTAAAGTTCTGCCTCTTCTGCTGCTGAATTTTTCAAGCGTTCCGAGTAGCTGACTTATTATGAATACCCATGAAGAGGTGTGATAAAACACATAACATCCGGAGTTAGCATAGAATGACAAATAGCACTGGAACTTCCTGTTACCAACTGGTCCCAGAGTAACGTAGTAAAGAGGATGGAGGGTCTATAGCTCATCTGTGATACTGCCAGGCTTATAAGGTACACCAGAACAGGTCACAGCTAACAAGACTAACTGGTCATTGCTGTAGGTGGTAAATATATTGTGATAATCTGGTTCTGCATTATACTTCCTCTTCCTGTACAGTGTCTGGAGGGAGGTAGGTGACAGCATCAGAGCCGTTCTGCCAGGAAGGCAGAATGTTCTCACAGTTGTTCTGAAAGCTGTGAGAACTACCCACCATTGCCAAAGGCCATTCACAATCTCCTGGTGCAACTGCAAAAGATGGCTTTAGGAAATGATGGTGAATTATGGAGGATTTGTTTTGGTTTAACGGTCTTCCATGCCTCTTCTGCCGATCAGTCTTGTATTGTACAGTGTGGCCTTGGCTGGCTTTGAAATCGCTCCATACTCAAATGGCCCCATAAGCCTGACCATGCGAGGACACTGCTGGGCTTCATGTGGCCCAGCTGTGAGATAACCGCGGGACTTTTCTGAGAATCCTGAATCACATCTCCCTCACGTCTTTCATGTGTATCCCTTTGTATGAATCACGCATTCCATTCCAGTAAATAAGTTCGATTTCTTGTGAATCAGAGAAGCAAGAGAGCAAGCAGAAGCAAACCACAAATGTAGTGCAAAACAACAACTTGTCCTATTAGAATGTACAAAAAAAGGAAGTGAAAACACAGGCATACTGTATGCAAAGCAGGTCTGGAAAATCCCACACACACAAATGGAAGAAGTACTTGTGTGAAAAGGTGTTATTTCCCCTGTCTGTTGCATAGTTCTGCAGCATTGTGAGAGGATTAAACTGATTAATTTGGTGCTGTGATTTTTATCCCTCAGTGAGAACTTAATCCCTGTCGCGGACTTCATCACGGGCTAAGCTATTTGATCTGTGCTGTGGTGAGACATGGGCTTGCCACCTACCAGGCTGCCCAGCTTGGAGGAGGACGAGCTGGTCCGCTGCTTGAGCAGGGCCTGGCCCTCGGCGCAGTGGGGTTCCTTCAGGTTGAGGTGGAGCCGCGGTCCCCCCGGCCCCTCCGACGCCGATCGTAGCCGCCTCTCCATCCGCATCACCTCGTGGTACGGGCTGACGCTGCTGCACATGGACGCTGTGGAGATGCCGTGCAGGGATTACACACACATAAGTATACACACGGGGGACACACATGTGTGTGCATGCCCATACACATGTACACACACATGCATGCACATGAAAACACACACAAATAACAGATATACACACATTCACACAAGCAAGCACATACGTACAAAGAAGCAGCACACATGTGCGCGCGCACACACACACACACACACACACAAACAACAAAAGCACACAAAGACACATACACAAAAACAAGACATGGAAACACAACCACATGCATAAACCCATACACAGTGCCATGTGAAGTATTTGCATGTTTTCCATATTTACTTCAGCGAAGAGAAAGGGAGTGTAGGAGTGCTACTTTCATTAGTTTGGTATTCAAAGTAATCAACCATGGATGTGAAAAAAATAATTCCACCCGTAGGTATCATGACCTATTCTACAGGAACAATAAGGGTGAGCTGCTTGAATAGTTTGGTAAACAGTCGGGCCCAATTTGGACCAGCTCTGTCCAATACAAGTGAAGTTGTCACAGTGCAAGTTCTCGTGGCACATCACGCTACAATCAAAAGAAATTACTGCAGACCTCTACAGAGCTTACAAAGTGATTTATAAACTTTTGGGGCCATGCTAAACCACAGTTACAGCTATTTTGGACCTTTTCAGAAAGTTTGTGACAGTAGTGAAATCCACTTCCAAACCCCAATCTTCTGATTAATACATTTTATTTCTTTGCTCAGGTTCACTTTTTGTTTTTTTTAAACATTAGGTTTTGGTTGAAGACCGGGTAACATTCAGCTTCAAGAACATGAGAATATGCAGAAATTCTATCAGAATGTAAATACAGTACTTCTTCATAGCACTGGAAACAAACAGAAAACACACACACACACACACACACTTCCCATTAAGACAAAGGTGAGCCATAAACACACAAACAAGCCACTGCCAGGCAAGACTGAAGAAGGAACTATACACTAGTCAAATACAAAACAAACATAGACTTTACTGTCCGCCTGCACGAACAACAGTATATAACAATGCACAACAAAATATGAAACAGAGCGAGCACACACTACCACACCCACAAACACTGCACCACCACTGCTCACCTGCACCAAAGAGAGACTGAGCACAACCAATCCATACAAAATAAAACATGCTCCACAATTTTCGAAAAGGTAGGACATGTTTTAAAACATTTGCCTTGAGGATAGCATATTGTACTCAGCATATTCAGAATTTCTGGGATAATAATTCCATTCTCAATTTCCTTTTTCCCCTACGAGCATTGGGTCAAGGGAGACCAAATAAACATAATCATAAATTTCTAACATGCATTAGCCAGAGCCGTAACCCCTAAGAACAAATATTAACAAAAACCTATAAAATATTCAGAGGCTTTCGACATGCTTAACAGGTTAATATAATTTGAAATGGAAAGTGGTGTTGGAGCTTGCTTCAGCACAGTCTCTCCTTAGTGCAGGGCATTCTAATGCAAGTCCTTAGTTTGTTCTGCACATTAGAGTGTGGTGTTGCAAGGAATTGTTGCGCCTAGGGAAACATATTAATTGGACACTACATTATAATGTTGCACTTTTTGACTCTTGTGATTAAGTGTTGGAAACTTTGAGCTATCTAAGCTTCTCCACTTGGTTGCCTGCGCTACTTTCAAACAGGTCCCAGAGCAACTGCTTCTGCACAAAGTGTACCTACGCTAACAAAAAATGAGCGGCAAACCTAGAAAAAACATTACACATCTCAGAGATTCTGCTCTCCTTGCGGGACCAATTCGATTTAGCTTGTATTACTATCTATAAAGAGGATTATGATGATTATGATTACCGTTGTTGTTGTTGTTATTATTTGTGTCATTATATTGGACAGTATCTTAACAATGGCTATTGGAGGGTGATCTCAGGGACTTATTCATGAGTTCTGAGCCTGTACTCATAAAGTGGGAGTGCTGATCCAGGATCAATTTTCCCTTCAGCATATAATGGATAAGGTTACGATTTGAACAGGGGAAGCCTGATTGCAGATCAGCCCTCCTACTCTGAGACAACAGAAGAAAACTGGCCATGGACCAGGTTTTTCCTCATAATCCAGTGTTCTTAAATTTGCTCATTTTTAGTCTCTGTTAAGAATCTGTATTGTGGTGTTACAGTTAGCTTGTTCTGTATCTATTACTTTGACATTCAGATACCCAAAGTTAGACGGCTATGACGTATAAGGATAAGACGTGTTATAAGGTAGCCATTGTGGGATTCTTGTGGTATTTGTAGCAAGACCAGTTATTTGTATTTCATAACTTTGTGCAACCGACTCTTGGGTGTAACCATAGTGAATTAAGGTGGAACCTGAGCAGGGTGTTACCTGTGTGGGGTTTCCTCAGGTGACAAGGCCGCGCCTCAGGTTTGATGCAACAAGCTCCCTTCCCCGGCTCCTGGATAAGGACCGTATTCCTCTGTTTCCTGTCTGTCTGTTCGCTGGCCCGTTCCTCCGGGTCCGAGCTGTCCAGTTCACTTGGCTCTGGCACTGGACCATTCTCGCCCCCAGTCTCGGCATCGGCTGGCGCAGGCTCCACCCCTTTCGGAGCCGGGGCCAGCTCCTCGGGAGGGAGGGCCGAGTCTGGCCCAGGGTCTGCCGAGCCAGGGAAGGGGTCATTGGCAACTATGGCAGGAGGGACAGGTGCTGATGGTGGCATGGGGGAGGAAACAGCCCCGCCGGGATCCTCAGGTGGGGCGGTGGGACTGAGGACGGGGAGGGCGTCCACCTCCGAGACGGAGTCCTCCGTGACAGGGACGAACTCGGACGGGGTGACGGCGGTGGTCCGGTCCTCAGAGAACATGGGTGACTGCAGCGAGCTCTCCCCCAGCTCCCCAGGGCAGGATCCCGGGGTGCCCGGCTTCAGGAAGTCCATGCTCACATCCTGGGGTCGGACTGGTTCCGGAGCGTGGACCGCGTGCTTGGAAAAGCGATGGTGGGACGAAAAGGACTTAGGCAGCAGCTGTTTCTTGTGCTTGGAGGACCGCTTGCTGCTGCTGTAGTCGTCCAGGAAGCCGGAGTCATCGCCCTCATTGGTCCCTGAGCTGATGCAGTTTATGAAAACATTCCGGTTGCTGGAGGCCTTCTCGAAATCCTCCGTCTGGCTCCGGGTGATCTTCTTGTGCCTGTGGCCCCCAAACCCGAAAGAGTGGCGTGTCTTACATCGGCTGTTCTCGTCGGCCCTCTGGAAGGCCCCCTCGGGCGCCTGGCTGCCATTGTCCTGGCCCAGCTGTGCAGAGTCGATGCGTGGCTCACTGCTCCGCTTGCTGTGGAAGCTGATGGACGGCGTCCGGAACAGGCTCCGCCGCTTGCCCGTGCTGCTGGAGCTGGAGTTGGTGCTGGACGGGGAGGAGGTGTGGACGCCATTGGCGACGCCGCCGGACGACGGCGAGGACGGGAGAGAGTCCTGCCGCTTGTTCGTGCTCCGTCGGAATATCGGCAGCCTGGAGACGAGGGTGGAGCGTCGTGGTCCCGATTCGCCCATGGGAGCATCAAGGTTCCAGCAAAATTCAGCCTTCAGTCTGAAACACAAACAGGAACACTGACCTCAGAGGCCAAGAGAACACCAGCACTGACACTAACACACACACAGGCTGAATGCTGTGAATTTGCTGTTGATAGATTCGCAAACATTTTAAATTCCCTCTGTGCACCTGGAGTCATCTATTGATTTTTTCCCCAACCCGAATTGAACTATGTAATCAGAACCAAGACAAACCTCCCCCATAAACTCAGGAGGGATCAGCCGCACAAAGACTATTTTTTTGACATAAACTCCAGAGATCAAACTGAATTTACTACTCACTTGTTAACCAGCCTCCCAAAGATTCTCCAATTTGTGTGTTTTATGTTAAATTGTAAACACATACCTGACAAGTGAAAGGCAAATCTACCAAAAATTGCAGTTCAGATTGCTTGTAAGCATATAATTAGTAAAAATGATGTTGTGCTGAAAAACTGTAGAGAGGAATCATCTTTATTCAAATGCAATTTTAAATACTCCGAATGCCCTGTAATAACGAAGCACTCAGTTTCTAAAAATGAATTTTGACTCAGTCAAAACATGAAATATTCATATAATATACAATCTATTACTGCCATATAATTATGTATTTCCCCTACTCTCATCAGCATTATAAATGAGCCAACAAAAGCCATTTTAACATGAAATCTGTGTATGTTACATCCTCTTCCATAGCCAATGTCTTCCCTCATTTGAAATATTTAGTTAAAAAAGCTCTCACGAAACAAGAATCTGCTCTTCAAAAGGCAGCGTAAAAAAAGCTTCTTTCAGCTCACGAAAATCATTGCCCGCTTGAAATATGAAACAGTCTAAAAACGAACCAAAGTACAGCTGCTGGGTTCCAATCATACAAGCCCCGTCTACATTCCCAACACTTCTTAAAAGGCAGAGGAGAAATCATACGAAATAAGGGTGACTAGAATAAATGTGACTCGGCCAGGCCAATGATGGTTGAGGCGGCCCTTGTTAAATGGATATGAACTGCAGGAGCATGACATGCCCCACTCAGTAGGTCATTAGTAAAGAGATATATTAATGTTATGGAGAGGCTATATGTAATGGCTGTCATGTGGCTGGAACATTCAGCTCCAATTTCAGATACAGCATACCACTGCAGTGCAAGCAGTATATCTTAATAGCCTTATCTCTAAACTCCTGAAAGTGAACTGTCTTGGTGGTGCACTGTGTATAGGATCCTGTTGATTGTGCAGATGTGCACCTGATATTACACAATTAGTAATTGGGAATTGTAGATTGTGGTGCAGGCAGAACTCTCAGCTCCACACACATCTTAACAGCTATGCCCTGTCGAGACACCGGCGAAAAAATAAACATTTTCGCCTAACCTCGCCGGAGTAAACAGTGAGGTAAGCTTCTTAAAGTTCTCAGTCGCATGATCTCTGGTAACCTTCCCTGACCTCCTGGGGGCCTGTCGGTTCATGAACTGTGTATGTTGACTCCAAGTTCTTCTTACACCACCAGCAATATGCCACTGCCGTTGAATCTGTTGTGTGAAAAACAGCGATGCCTAGTCACTATGACCTCCTCTCAGAGTTTGTGGGAAAGGGTCAAGGTGGAGCTCATTTTTACATTTGTGTGTGAAAAGTACTGTTGGGTATACCAACTGTTGCTGGTATGCTGAAAAAGGGTATGAATTTTGACATGAGCAAAACCACCACTACATTGTTTTACTCTGTAGTACCATAACTTACAATAACAATATTTCATGATTTTTGTGCATTTTTATGCATTTAACCAGACAGGTCAACTGAGAACTCAAACACCTTCTGCAGTGATGACCTTGCTCTTTAATATTCTGATAATAAAAACGCACTCTTTCAATTCATTTGAATGCACTCTGCTTCAAACAGCATTCCAGTTCTGTGAATAAAATTGCCTGAGATGGAAGTTATTTTCAAGCTGGGCACATTATAGAAAACACAATAAAAATTCTCTAATGCTCAACAAACTATTATCTGGCTTCTCATGAAGGGGGATGACAAAGTTTGGGGTCACCTCTACACTTCACTCATTTCAGCAAAATTATTAAACAAGAATACGGGTTTAATAACGCATGCACACAACTCGTGGCTGAGTTTTATTGACTCTTCCAAAGTGTCATGGAGGTGGTTTGAGGAATTGAATGCAAAGACCTGAATAGCACTGGCCCATTTCAAATTATAAGAAGGGACATTGTGACATTTTCAATTTTCTCATTATGGTTCCTTCAGATCCCAGCACGGTTAGGTCAGTAGCAGTCATGCCTTTATCTTGTGTCGCACAAAGCTTCACCACATTGCACCTTGGGTTGTTTCAGGCACCTTTTACCTGAAGCCTTTTTAAAGGCTAACTAAGGCTTCCCACAATGAATAATTTTATGAGAATCAGAAGCAAAGTCCACTTACAGTAGTCAGATACAATAGGTCACTGATTTTAAAGAGCTTACCAAAGTCCTTGGTAAAAGGAGTGTAAACATTACATAAAACATGAGCACCATTCAAGGGTTTCAGATTAGACTGAGAGGGTATTCAGATCCAATCAGCGATATAAAATGGGTATATTTCATATGCTCATACACGGCAATGCTGTTTTCTTGTCCTGCATGGAACAGATAAGTTAGAAGGCCAATTTTCATCTTGAAAACATGGCAGAGTGGGCTGCCTAGAAGCTCAGTCAGTGTTTACTTTGAGGCAATAATGAGGGCGGTTAGAGCCCGACAGCTCAACTGGAGCTGGAGTTGATCAAATAAATAATAAAAATAAAATAGTCAGTGATTGGTTGGTCCGGTTTAATGAGTAAAAATGTATCCGTCAGGAATATGTGATCTTTTCCTACTCTGTTTCTCTCTGTTTAGGGGTGTGCTACTCACAGGATGACTGTCTCCAGGTTTCATCACAGACACATGATTCCGAAAAATCAATGGAAATCATGAAAATATGTCTGACTCTAGATGCCACCTGTCTCTGGAATTTGGAGACTGACAAACATTTGCCAAAGTAATTAAAGTGACATATGTCACCCACGTACAACTTAATCTACATTTTGAAAGGAAATTCTAAATGTAGGCATGGAACACGAGAAGCATTGGCAAGAATTACCCTATCTAATATGGATAATATAGGCTTGACTTCAACTTGTAACAGCAACTAGCCATGTATATTGCGCTCACCATATATTTAATGGATTTCACAAAAGGAGGTGTTTATCATTAACATTCAACAGCATTACTCCTTATACATCGTTATACAACAACTTGGCTGAATTCTTGATTGCGATCCGTTGAGAGGGTGTTCATTATTCTTGCTAAACTGCTCTGTAGAGAAGCTGTATGGCTATGAAGTGGTTCCAATGAGAGTGTCCTGCACACCATTTCGAATAAATCTACATGCGATTTCAATCAATCATTTTTCTTTACATGTTACATACCATTTAGATATTATTTCTATGGACATTACCATTTATTGGGTGGTGGGCCCTGCTATTCATTCTCAGGGAAGTAAGCTCCCCATGGTCTGGAAGTGAACCATTAAAGATGGCGGTAGCTGTTGCCAGCATTCCTGCCAGGATGCAGTGGAGTGGTCATTGTGTTGGCATTGAGCAGAGAGGCTTTGGCCAGTTCCTCCCCTTCTCCATGCACAGAGGGAGAGAATACTCTGATCAGTCAGAGGCCCACTGGCTGTCTGGGCCAGCTGAACATTAAGCGTTCTACTCCAGGGCACCCAAAGCACATTTCAGCTGGTAGACTGTGGAGTGCAACAGAAGTAGCGGATGGCACTTTGAAAGGCTCGTCCACTACTCTCCCACACTGGCTGGAGGACATGGCAGAGATGCTCTGGGCTGGAAAATACTAGATGATATTCCATAGTAGGAAAAAGCATTAAAATATAATCAACAGAAAATAAACCAACATTTACATGAAATTCTTCCAAATTAATGGGCTATATCAGGAAAACATAACAGCCTGTCACATACATTTTGTAGTCAGTCTATGATTACATTTAAGTAATATTATGAAGTATTTTAAGTAAGTTATTGTTAAGTTAACTAAGCAATTTATACAATTGGAAGATCTATAAAACGCATACTTATTTGATTGCCTAGACACAATATCTTTGCATCTCAGGTGGCCCTATGTTTGCCAGTATAGAGGGTAAAACTGCGCATTTTAAGTTGCCCTAGAAAAGGCTGGCTGCTAAAAATATAATGACATTAAGGAAAAACAGCTCGGATTAGTCACGTCTTCATGTTCTGTTGACTTTTCTCCACTTTAGAACAAAACAGAACATCCATTAAAATAATTGCAAAATGTTTGTTTGGCAAAATTAAATTTTCCTAGGAAGGCTTATGCATACACGACATGGGACCAAAACCTTACAAGTCATATCATACTGCCTATAACAGCAGTAAAAGTGCATTCTGAAAAGGCATGCCAACTGAAGTGTTTTAGTGTAAGCGTCACTCCCACTTTAGCCCTCTAAAAGATCAGATATAGGTCACTTAAGCTTTAGTTTAGCACTGCACTAGCCAGTTTTATGAAAATCCATGTAGTTTTCCCTGCAAAAAAATTAATTACCATACCATAGCAGCAGCTAAGCCTGGTGACAGAGTATGATGAAGGTACTCCATAATCTCACATATGTACCAACTTTAACAAAGTGATGAGACAATATCTCTGAGCCTCATCTTAAATAGTTTCACTGCACCTCTTAACAGAGATAATAAATCAAACCCACACTGTGGGACTAAAATGCACTGTGAAAATTGAAAATCACACAAGTTCAATCAAATGTGGCTGGCTAATTGCATGACTTTGAAACTGTACACTTTTGAGCAAATTAAAAATGTTTCAGCCTTTGATTCAGAATAGATAGAAAGAATAGATTTTTTTTTTTGGTGTCATGATTGTGCCCAGAGGCCACACCTCCCCTGGAATGCCAATAATTAGGCTTCGGCCCCTTCGCTGGAGCCCCTTTAACCTTGGTGTGACAGTTGTGTTACATGCTTAGAATAGAAGCGTTATCGGTCTGGAATGACATCCTTTTTCCAAAACAAAACGCAATAAAAGACATTTTGCACCACAACAGGGTCACATCCCACTGGATACTTTCATGCCAATTAACTACAATTTAGACTTCTAATTTAATTCATACCAGACAATTATGTCACATAAAAAATGCATATTAAAACAGGCAGGGCATTTCATTAACTACAACACCCACCTGTGATAGAATACAAATAATGCAACTTATAATCAATAATAGCATTTGTGGCACAATCAACTGGATGGTAATAAGAACACAGCTTAAAATACAGGTTACACCAAACTACAGAAAGCAACAACATTACAAAATTGTTGTCATACACAGCTCAAAACCATTAAAAATGGGAATGACTATCTTTTAACCGTATTCATTTTAGTTCTTTCATTTAAGTTATTTGTAAAGCATTACCTTGCTGTTCATTCATATTGAGAAAAGGAATAAAGGAATCAAAATTGATTAATAATTAAGTATGACAGGCTGATTTTTCCAGAATTCAAAGACACATTCCAAATTTCTGGAATGAGGGGCTTCCTCTCTAAACCCCAAGGCTATGGGCCAGTCTTGGCTTTATCTGATTATAGTCTGCACACTGTCTGCTGTAACAATGTGTTATCACAACAATAGAATGTGCAGTACTCATCTGCATGGTGCATTTGTTTTTTTCAGTCCCCAAACCTGGAAATAACGAGCATAACCATAGGACTAAGATATTATGCCAGGAAGAGGGAGCGAATATGCATCACTCCTTCTGTACAAACTGGACAATCTTCATCTCTGCGGTCACAATGCCGTTTGGGTGTGTAGAGCGGGCTGTTTTTGAAAGCTGATTTCAAAAGTCAGGAGAAAGTAATTAAAGGCACACCTTCACAACCATTGTATTTTGGAAATTCCAGAAATGTTTTGTGGGATGCACACCCGTATCACATGGCCTGTATGTGTGTTTATTCATTTTTCTGCAGCTTTCTGTAACATTCCCGCAATCCGTTGTACAGTCTGCACATGTTGCCCTCTCAGATGTCTGCTTTATACTTTGTTTCTATGGTATCAAACATGTAAAGAACGTTTTGCAATTCAAAAGAGACATTGTTACAGCAGCTTAAAATGCGTGTTATTGAATTTTTCGATGTAATAGAAAGCATAAACGAATAATAAATTTATTGTTATACTGACTCTTAAATCATAGTGTCCCCATATTGTGCACCCACAGTAACCTCTATTTAGCAGTCTGCAGGATGTCACTGTTGCCATTGGCTGTATGTGAAGGTGCTGTGCTATGTGAGTATTCTAGCTAGCAATTTGGGAAAGACAAGTTCATCAGTGTCAGTGAAACTGGCAACCAGGGACGTTGAATTATCTATCGCGCCTCCGACAAACAAATCTCTGTTCCGCATTTCCAAACGATAAGGACAGGTTTGTTATGGTCAACATGTATTGTTGAACTCAACCATGCAACATAAAACAAGTCTACTGACGTAGCTAGCTATTTGTATTAGCTGGTAACAATAGCGAATTGACATTGTATTGATTCATGTTGCGGATGATAGACAATGACAGCTAGCTGACATGCGACACAGGTATTGGAAGAGTGTCTAGGTACTACACATTATCGTTGCTGGAAACTGGATTTGCAAGCTGTTAGCAAGCATGGCAACCTGAATACTAACCTGTAAGCTCAGATAGGCTATTGATTAATGTTTTAATTACACGAAACAACCAGCCACGATACCTACCAAGTGTACTGTCTGGTTGACCATCTGACAAGCCAATTATTTATGATGGTATAATAGGTATATTGCTAACAGAGGGGCAGCAAGCCAACAATCTACCTGCGAGCGAATAGTCTATCCGGTGTCAAGAGAACAAGCAAACGTTACGTTAGCGGTAGCTAGCTAGCCAGCTAATAAATTGAAACAGCGTTACCTTCAACAGAATTCCAAAAATATCTGTTTCCTGGATCTGAATCCTGCTGCGAAAGTCAATTCAAATGTGTCGGTTTTCCCAGTCCTAACTAAAAACTGGAATGTATTCCATTTTGGGCTCGTTTGTAAATCAAATAAATGGCAGTATATGAGAATTTGTAATGCATGCTCACTCCCCCTTCACACAAATGCACCTCAATGACGTGGAGTCTTCCTTCCTCTTCTCTCCTCTTCCGTGTTACAGGCCGTGAGCGTGACGTGTTCACCTCCTTTCTTCCTCCGGTATGACAGCGGCATGAGCATCTTCAATGTAAGGCACGTTTTGTAGTGCATGATGGAAACAACTAGACTGTAAACAAAATGCTTATATAATTTCCGCTCCTTCAAAAAAATGTCATAAATTTAATAAAATGAACAGGGATGCTTTTCATGACAAGCTTTTGCCCACTTTGCATATTTGGGAACTCAAGCAATTTATCTGTATGCCCATCCACCCGCCCCTATTCAATATAATAAAAATATTTAAAAAAAACAGACATGTTGTAAAATACTCAGATTACATCCTATTTGTGACCTTAAGGGGTCAAATAATAAAAATAAAAGTGAGATATTTTTGGAGTGGGGTGCCATAAGGGTATTAGTTCAGGTGGTTTAACTGGTGATTCCATTTATCAGCATAATAATGAGGCACTTGCATTATTTGCCAGGCCTTAAAAATGCAAATTGTGTGTCAAAGACTACAGGCCTACATTGGCTTTATTTTGAGACTGGAAATGTGCCAAAATGTGTGTAGACTTGATTTGAAATCGAAGGATTGCTAATTTGACTTCATATATCTTCAAAAATGTTTTTAATTAATTAGTTTTGCTAAATGGTACATAATCCTCTAATGGTTTTATCTCATAATCTGTTTTATCTTTGCAGGCAGTACATGGTTTGCATTTCGCTGCCACTTTCATCACTTTTAGACTGCATCTGGCCCTGGCACTTACCATTCAGAATGCTAGCTACAGCCATTTTGCTTATCTTTATCATTCTGGATTATGTCAATTTATTCATTCATATTGTCCTTCTGTAGCACAAAGAAAACAGAATCTCTCATTACAGCTCAGTCAGTATAAAATTGTGCACTGATCTTATGAGATTAAAGATATTTTCTTTTATATGGTAGATGTAAATACCTAATTTTTTTAATCACAAACACTGTGAACGTATTTCACCTGCACAAAGGTTCTTAATATATTCTGTGTTATCCTATAGACATTATGATGATGACCTTACTCTCGTCTGATTCCATAAAATTCTGAGACACTCACCTTGAAAAATGTTTAGCCAAAGCACTTGTCCAGCACCAGTCCCTTAGAGGAATTAGTACATTCTTGATTTTCCTCATGGGAAATTGCAAGATATCACAGCTTTTGAAAAAATCTGTACTTAATGCAACCAACAGGAGGCAATGGTTGTAGACCACATTGTAGATGCTGGACATGACAAAAATGCATACCACTTAGAATCAATAAAAGTATGACAATTTGTGGTTGTCATAGTAAGTTACACCATTCCAAAATCTAAGAATGAATTCAAATTCTCCTAATGTTTTTGTGCACAGTTGGAATGATTTAAAATGCATTGTACTGTATTTGTCTCTTGCTGTTTGACAAGACTTATTCAAATTCAGACAAAGAAACCACCAATGAAAAAATGTGTACACAAATGTTACTGGTCAAAGTACCTTCTCTCTACATAAAGGTAGAGTTTGCCATCAAATTAAGGTTATTCACAAAGTGACTTACCTTGATATAACCTCTTAAATTATGTAATTTTCATATGCATATATCTGCAGTTCCATAACTGAGCAGCTTACAAAAGTGCCTTAATCACAGCTGCAGATTGTGCGCTTCTGTGTGATTATTGAATCATACAGAGGTGATGCACAAATCACAATGAAAGGTGCTACATTCAATGATTGATTACAGCGCCTAACAAGCTGTAAACGTGCAGCTGAAGGTCGCAGCAGGTAATTTGTCTGGGAAAACAGCATGAAAGCAAAGGGAAATAAGAGCACTGCTCCTGACCAGCCATGGCAGACTCAGTCTGCATCACCATTTTACCTTTTAGCAAGCTTAAAATGAACACACAGTTTATTCCATTTTAATTGCGGTGGGTATAGATTGCTGCTAATTTTTAGGGTGAGCCACTCCGTTTACAAACATTACACAGACTTTGTGAGGAGCAGAGTTTCCACAGTGCTCGAGAGTACTTAGAAGTAGTATGCAAATATGAGTTGTGGAATAAAACCACTCATCCCTACAAACACAATCTGTGGCCATATATATTTTACATCATAACACTATGAGGACAGTAAAATCTCTCCCACAAGTGCCCTGGGGGTTTCACCTATTGTTAAATATTACATTTACTAAACCTGCAAGAGTTTTTCTTTTTTTTTTTTTTAAAGCAAATAGCCCAGCATGCACACGTGGAGGTGGAGTAATTGAATATCGGGTGCTCCATTATTAAGAACAAAGCTGGGAAATGTCTGTCCTTCCTTCCTGAGGATATGTTGAGTGGCATGATTTACATCATCAGGGTCTGGTTTCCCCTTTGTGCCACCGTATTCAAGCACAGCACTTCCACGGCAGCAGAAGCATTTTGACTCATGTTTTTATAAACGGGCATTAGTGTGTACTAACAAGGAAAGTACATTAATTGTGCTGAAGCACTTGATTTGTACTCGAGCTTGAAAGAGAATGAAAGCAGACAGAAAAGTACATAAGATCTGGCTAACGCATTTTAAAACATGTCCTTTAACATAGATGGGTAACAAAGATATGCAGGTTCCATGACGGCCAGCCACCTGTCAAGTGAAGCCATACAAAACATTCATGGTTTATCAGAGGCACGAAAAGAAGGAATCACACTCAATGATAAAAAGCCACAGCGAAATACATTTATAGTTTATTTTATATAAAAACCCCAAACAGCAAATTAAAAAAGCTTAGTATTACAAGAAACAGATTACAGAAACAGCTCATTTTCATTAAAGCATTACACTGACAGAAAGCCATGTTACAACCCATTCCTATCCTCAAAATACAGTACTTCAGTCTAAGTCATATTGCACACCAATCCACACAGTACTGCACAGCGCAAAGTGTACATGCTATAAAGTGCTAGCTTGAAAAATTTAACAGATAGGAAGTTCTCAAATATTTGGTTTTTGAAATTGCTATCTGAAGATAAATCATATTTTCACCAGCCCAAATACTGCAGCTAAGAAAAGCATTGACGGTACCCATTTCTATCCAGTGTTTATTACAAAAACAAGTGTTTCCTACCACATGACCTTCATCAAGGTCATGAGAAAACCTCAAATGAATGAAAAATTCTACTATATTTAAGCCCCAAAAATAATCATACATTCAGTGAAATTACATATAGAACGGATGAAGTCTGAGACTTGATGCAACCATGTGTCAGAAAATCTGCATATCATTTGCACAGATTATGATGAAAACAAAGCCAGAATTGTCAATCAACATCAGAGATCACAATGATATGCAGGGATATCTGAGGAAATGTCGCATCCAAATAGTACAATGGAATCAAGAGTAACTTTGTTTAGTCTGATCCATCTCTCAGGAATAAAAAATACCCATTACTTTGTACCCGAATACCATAATGATATTTTAATATTCACAGAAAAAAGTATTCACCACAAAAACAAAAATAAACTCTTCGACACTCAAACATAGACACTCAAATCAAAAATCTAGGACAGACAGAACAGGTTATGAATACTTTTTTAAAAGCCCCTTGACAATGGCAGTCATA
Organism: Albula goreensis; assembly: GCA_022829145.1. NCBI lineage: Eukaryota > Metazoa > Chordata > Actinopteri > Albuliformes > Albulidae > Albula > Albula goreensis. Next base: position 8,927,004 of record CM040744.1, read on the forward strand.
CAAGTAGATTTGATTTATTCATTGGTCACATTTCTAACTGAATAGAACATTTCTTATAGCTGCTGATTAAAGGGGCGGCTTTCTAAAGGAACAGCAAAAACAACAAAAACAAACAAACCACAAAGGACTGATGGTTAATGTGTTGTCTTAGCATTTGTATTTTTGTTAAAGGTCTGTGAATAGCACCAGAATCAGCAGACACTTATTGGTTTGGATTAATTCAACCAGTCAACCAATTTTGACTATATGCGTTCAGCAGGGATCCAATATAATATATTATTTTGATAGCTTCTCATGCCATTTGGCTGCATTCCAACTAAATATCATATCCGGTCTTTCGGTATGCACATTTTCAAAGGCTAAAATACAAAAATAAGAGATTCATTGATTCATTTTAAAAAGAACTGTATATTTCTCTTTGCCCCAGTGAATTTGACTTCTTTTCTGTGTTATTCACATGTAACCACAGAGCCTGACTCTGCAGACAGAACGTTCCAGAATGGAGAACTTCCTGGTTGTACCAGCGCAGTTGAATTCATCTGTGAAGTAAGCTGAGTGAGGGGGAAAACAACAGTCATCACAAACAGCAAAAAAATATTTTTTTTGCTTTGTTTCTGAAGTGAAAAGCAGTTTAACTGAGCAAGTATGTACAGTTAAGAGGTTCGCCAGGGTACAGCAAGGAGGTAGGTAGCAAGAGGCCGACAGGGCCAGAACCTGAGGTAACACGTGCACTTATTACAGTAAAACACCCTGGCCAGACCGACAAATATTCCAGTTCCCATAAAAATACATCCCTTTGGGGCGGGGAAGACAAGTGACCCGCTTATCTGCATCGGCCCACAACTGTGTACCTGTTCCAACAGGGCCAATTAACAGCTGACGAGTCTGAATCAATTCAGCTGAAACATCTCTATTCTCCACGGTTAACTACATTCGTTACACTGCATTTCTACTCAAGATGGACTAATCCAATAAGAGACACAACCAGCGAGAGGCTTAAAAAGCAGCACTTGTGTAGCTCAGCCCTGCTTTTATTTTCCACACTTTGCCCTACAGAAATACATTCGTGGTGTTGAAAGAGACCTATCCAAGTTGTAGAAGAGCAATTTTTACTAAGCAAATTCCAAGACGTCTGATCCTTTACAGTATGCAGCTCCAATATTTACAATGTCAGTTTTGCTCTCCACATTTCCCAGACAGGTTAAATTGCCTATGAGACTTAAAATGTAATCAGTTCCTTAACATTGAAAATATTTTCATTTCATGATCTACATCAATATAGTGCAACAGTAACCCTCTGAGGTGGAAGAATTAAAGTACTTTAAAAATTGTGCATGGTTTTTTAATTAAAGTCAATGAGTGAAAAGGTGCATCGCAAGGTGCTCAATTCTGAACCTCTAAATAGTTATACTACAGCCCTAAAGCATGTGCGAAACGTGTCCTGCATTTGATTAGTGTTGAGACGGTAGGTGCTGCTTTGGACGTGAATGTGTAAGGTGCTCACAGTAGTCTCCAATTGCCAATTAAACTTTGTTTTGAATGAACTGAACAACCAATATCCCTAGGTGGCCAGACAACCTTATATTACAATCTTAGTGACTATATGTACAGACAATGTGCAAGAGAACAGGAAGGAGGGACTGAAAGGAAATACTTATCAAATCTGTCTTTCAAAACCACTACACTCTGATGACAACGTACCAACTTACAACAGCAATACACAACTTCTTACCGACTGAAAATAACCCTCATTTTTAAAAACTATACATCTTCTTTGATTGTGCCTTTATAAGCAATTCACCCTGTGAAATCTGTCAACAGTAGACTGTAGAACATTAGCCAGTGTCCAATCTTCCCCGATCAAGTTATGTTTTACAGCAGGGATAAAGGGGACTGCATCGGACACAAGCTTGTGCGTGTCACCTGTAATTTTGTGGATGTTGGTCATGTTTATTCCTTTTGCTGATTTTGTTGAAGAATGCTCATTTCCCCTGTCAGGAAGCCTGACGTGAAGCTGATTTAGTACCATGATTTACACTGACAGTCAGCTAGAGATCTTTCTAGATTACTGGTATCACTATCACCACCATGATTATTACTCTTCTCATATCTAAAAGGGTCAAGGCACACCAGTGGTCATAGGCAAGGTTTTTCAGGTTTTCGCTTGGCTTAGTATTACTGGACATGTAGTGCTACATTAAAAGGGTGTTCCTCAAAGCCTGTGAGCTGCGTGACGCAAATCAAATTAAAACGGGGAACGGAGTTGGTGACAGTTGCTAAATGCTACAACAGGGATCTTCTTGTGGAAGATATTTGAGAGACCGGTTGAAAGGCAGGGGGGCGGAGATCGTGCGGGCAGTCTAGTGCCCGTTGCCGTTGTATGCCAGCCGCTTGGCGGTGATGAACTCCTCGAGGTGCACCCCCCCGCTGCCCATCAGGCCGAAGGCGGGGTACATGGTGCCCGAACAGTCCACCTGTCGCTCATAAAGGCACCTCATGGTGTCGCCGTCGTAGAAGAAGACTCGCCCCTCCTCGTAGTCCAGGCAGACACCGATGCGCTGGGGCATGGGCAGCACGCGGTTGCCGTGGTCGCCGGCAGCCGCGGCGACGGAGCCCTTGGGGATGAAGAGCTTACCCATCCCCACGGTGACGAGGGTGAACGGCTGGGAGAGCTCATAGCAGGTGTCCTCACTGCCACTGTCGTGGCCGCTGTCGTGGTCATATCTGCCATGATGGAAAAACATGTTAGGCCTCACTTGCACCACACAAATCATGCTCAACACAGGAGTGTAGATTCAACAGGATGTCTTTGGTTTATGCAGTTCTCGCTTTACACGAACACAAGTGTTTGTTCATAAACACCTCATTCACTGATTGTCATGTAACCTTCTGTGCATTTCCTCTTGCTATAAGCCTTCACTACACCCAACAAAATTTTGTAACACATCCAATAAATAAATAGTCAAACATACTACATCAATAAATGGCAGGTGTCAAATAGGGCAACACCTCTGTGAACCACCTTCTGGGAATCTGACCACTGTCTAAACATGCTCCTGGCATGGTGATTTCTGGTACAGTGACAACTGCTCCCAGTGTTTTCAGATCACTCAAGACCTGAATGCCAAATTTCCAAAGCTCATTGGGATTACAACCATAAGTGGAAAACTGATTTTAAAACCATGTAAATGTCTATTCCCATAGATAAAGATGATTAGGCTTCCAGGAAACGATGTTGATGGTTTCTGACACTTTTACACATAACCAATCCCCATTTCTCAATTTCTATGCAAAACACCCACCTACTTTGCATAAAATTTCATAGCGGAGAACACAATCTCCCGTGGCGTTGCTTTTTCCAGGAAACCTTGCTTTGCAAAGGCTAAAGCATTTCAGGCTGCATAACACAAGCAGCCCTCTGAGACGCAGGCTGTGGGGCGTCGGAGTCGGCCGTACCTTGGGCTGCTGGTGTCGCGGGGGTGGTGGAACCACTCCTGCAGCTTGGAGTCGGAGGCCACGCCCACCTTCACCATGTAGGAATGCGGCTCCACGTGGAAGGCCCAGTAGTGTCTGCCCTGGGAGATGCCCGTGTCGCCAATGATGTAGTCCAGGCAGACGTAGCTGCCCGTCTGCACACGCTCGGCGGCCAGCAGGAAAGGCAGCCCGGCTACACTCTGCACCGAGTCGCGCTGCTTGTTCAGCACCAAACGCTCGGGGCTGAAGCCACACTTGTCATTAAACAGGAAGCCGAAAACTGTAACAAGGAAACAAACGTGGTGCTCTGAGAATTTGAACTAATGCTGCATAGCTGTTCAAGCAGTTACAAATTTTATGCTTTAAAGCTCTACAGAAACAGAATGTATCGATTGCCCCCCCAGTTTCCCAGTTTCATGATATAACATACAGGTGAAGAAACTACAAAACTACTTCAACATACATATTAGCATATATATGTGTGTGTGTGTGTGTGTTTGTTACATCCTTGAACCTTTTCCCCCCCCCAGACATTCTATTTACCCTCAGCCACCTATTGTGCAAGACTCAAAAATATATATCCTTTAAGTGAGCAGCTCAACAGCCTAAACCCACATACAAATAGCAACTAAAAATCTCTTGTGCTAATCCAAAATATTTTTAGAGGTTCAGTTCGGTAGTTAATCAGGTGGGGGCGCCATTGTCAAAAAGCATAAACACCAGTTCCTGACAGAGCACGTACTGCAGTGTTGGCAGTTAAGCTGACACAGCAGTAAGTACCTGGGGCGTGATAAGTGATTCATGGTGAAGGACCTCTTGGTAATTATACCAATTTCCTTGCGTTTCTGAAAAACTACTTTAGTTCAGGCAAATCAAAGAACCAACCCAGATTCAAGTACAAAAAGGACGAGTACCTGATTTTTTGAACATATATTTTCCTTTTATGAAATGTTCAACATATTTAGATTCCCTCGCTTACCTATTTCACTGCTTCACCCCTCGATTTTAAGTTGTATTTAACTGAAAAGCAAAAATGAATCATGCCACAGAATGTAGGTTTTACAGGCATACCATCTGCATGTAAAGGTGCTTTTCAGAGAATATTTCACAGGATGAAAAAAAAATATTTAACAAATAATCCATCAGAGCGTCAGAAATTACTTAATTTTGTAGAACCCTCACCACCCCAACTTAAAAAACTATTAACGGGCAATTATTAGATAAATCTTTTACAAATCAAGTGTTTCAAAAAAAGCAGCGTGGGGTACCACAAAAGTAGCCCAGACTGCACACTGGCACCTGGAGTCCTTCTTCCAAAAATACCGGGTAAATACGTCAGAGTTACCATGGAAAAATGGTGTTTTTGATATCTTTGTCACTTCAGCCACATATTAAAAATGAAACTTCAAAAACATGCAATGCTACACATAACTGAAGTGTTTCAGTGCCCCATTTGTATTCCAGTGAGTTTACCCACAGCCACAACACGGACACAGAGAGTGGGGTGGGGGGTCTGGGGACAGCCAGCTCACCCGTGGTTCGTTGCCACGTCCCCCCCAACCCCCACTTTGTGGAGATCCGGAATTCCTGCTCATTAATAACACAGGCTATTCGCTTGTACACGTCCCAAAGAGCACAGGAATGCAGATCCGCTTCTGTGTTAATTTACACTGGGCCGGGTGCCAGCAGGAGTTAGGGGAGACCGGAGAGGTATGCATTATGAGACAGACCAAAAAAAAACTAATAAAAAAAAAAAGCCATCAATAAAAGTGCAGCCGTTTGCCATTTTTCATGTGAAGATGATAGAAAGTGCTGCTTCATTAATTTATGACCGCCTCTATGATACTCACAGTGCTCAACGGTTTTTGTCTGAGGTTTTGAATTCTAGCACAATAACAGATCCAGGACCAGTGTTAACTGTCCAAAATTCTGAGAATAGGGATACTGAGGGGGGGGAAGGGGGAGTTTAAACTGACCCAGGGTCTGTGTTTCAAGCCAGACCATTCACACCTTGAATCCAAAGCATACATTGTAGTTTTTGGAGTCTGTGGCATATCTCTATACCAGAGTTCATAAATGATGAAGGGTCCTGTCTCGCAATATGCCGAAGGGAGGCAAATACAGCTCGTCATGGAAAAAGTCTCCACTGGAAAATGAACTGTCTCACTTACCTCAAAATATAATTTGGGGAGGAAAGCATGTCAATGTAATCTTCCCTAAAGCCGTGTGCTAAATACCCTGACAGCACTTCAAACAGGTGATTAAAAACTTTTTTTCCTAAAATCTCACACATTGTGCTTTGACAGTCTTAGTCTTTTATATACAGAGTTGACATGGTAATTAGACTAATTTTCTACGATGTCCTGACCATTCACACAAATGATAGCATTAAAACGCATTTATTACCCCTTATGTGTTACATCACGGAACAGGACACGTGCTCTAGCTTATTTCACACACGACAAACCATTTAAATCAACAAATGGTTTGATGGTTTAAAATGGCAAAGTGAAAGTCTATTTATGTTGTATAATGTTATGTTCTTGAGTTCACAGACTTGAGAAAAGCAGAACCTCAGGATTGGTGGTTTCTCTCCCATTTGCTTTTTAAACAGTTTCTGTCTCTTTGTTTTACTGCACAACAGCCCATTCTGCAGCTGTGCTCTCATTCAAGTTAGATCAACAGAAAAAAAAAATACTTTACCATTCACCCACTTATCTGTTGCAGCCACCACTTGTACCTAGTGCCATGAACATAAAACTGATTCAATAAACTGTGGTTATTACTTTAGTACTGCAAATATTTAAATGTACGCCTTTGGAAGCCTTTCACAAATAGATGCTAATTATGTGTGACGTCAATAGCCATGTAAGCCAACGTTAATATGGAGAGGCACAATGAACGGGGAGCTCAAAGGTCAGAAAATGGGCTGTCTTTAGGCTGTGTTTCGCCACTGAAATGTCAGTGTCAAATGAATAATAATTATAACGGTGTACAGAACCACTGGAAAGCCTAATTTTAGGTTCTACTCAGACAGTTTAACATGGAGAGAACCGAAGCCAATAAAATTGACACAGCGTTTCAACCCATGGCCGGAGAATTCCGTACAATTAAGGATGCAGCTCATGCCTGCTCCCATTCCAGATGGACGGTCGTTTTGAAAAGCCTCTAAACCTTGCAGTTCCCAGATCAGGACTTTACCGGGGCTGGAATGTTAATTGTTGGTGTATCATGCTTTTTATGGACCTGATAACATTCCAACACAGTAAAACCAAACTGCACCAGAGTGTTTTTGTTTTTCAATTGATATTGTATCTACTGGAGAGCAAAGGCCACATCATTACTTGGATATTAATAACAAATACTTATCAGACAAATAAAAATTTCTGCCACATGTCTTTGCTCAGTTGGAAGTTCCTTTGTGTCAAATTGTGGGGAAAAACAGAAAAAGGTCTCACCCATTTCACCCATTTACATTCATATGGTTTCAAGTACTTAATCAACTGTTGCTGACTTTGAATTAGGAATATGTGAGTAATGCTACATACATGGAGTGGGCAGGTGTGTGGGGTCTTGCCTATCGAATGTGTGCGTGTACCTGGAGCAGGTGGGGTGTAGAAGGACACCTCCGGGCTGTAGGAGCTGAAGGCGGCGTTGCGGCGGGTTCGGACCCTGAAGGAGTAGACGCTGTCGCTGTCCAGGTCGCACACCACGGTGCTGGGCCCGTGCACGCTCTCCCTCACCTGCCACCTGCCCTGCTCCTCATCCACTCCGTGCTTCCTATACTCCAGAACCTGCTGGTCTGTGGGGCAGCTGTCCTCCGGGAGCTCCCAGCATATCAGCCCCTCGTTGTACACGCGGCTCTGGGCCCTGTTAATGATGGGGGGATCAGGCACTGAAGAGAGGGATGGAGGGAGGGAGAGGAAGCAGGAAGCAGGAAGAGGAAGGAGATACAAAGCCACTGTTAACACATTGCTTGAGGCATCAAATACTTCAGGGTATTACAAGTGAAAGACATGAGCTAAAATAGGTCTTTCAAGATAACACATGAAACACAAGAGCAACATTTAGACTAATCTCTTAAACTAAATGCTGAACACAGAGATTATCTTGAAATACGGGTTAAAGTGCACCAACTAATTATATCTTGTTAAATGAAAAAGAATGCTTATACTGTACTAAAAGCAAGCACAAAACTGCCTTTTCTCTGTAGAGAATGCCCTCTTTGGAATGCCGAGTTCATCCTGTAGTCCATTACAGCAGCATGCTTCTTCAACTTGGGAGGACAAACAGTAGTATGCCTTCTCCAAGATGTATGCAGCCAGCTGTTGGCTTCTATTATTCCTCTAGCTGTGCTGCAGAGTTACTAAAAAAAAGAGGACTGAACAGCTAGCACAGCTAGCTCCAGCAAATTGCATACACCCTATTGGCCAGAGGGGTCACTGTTGAGCAACTGTCCTAGTGCCCAGTCCTGCCCTTCTTCCCTGGGCATCGTTATGGCCACTTGTGTGCTCCAAGCCAGGATTAGCCTCCAGACTGATAACCCTGACTGTGGCAAAGTCACAGTTTACATAGACTACAGGATCATGACACTGCTGTCTGCAGGGTCACAATACATGATTGATGCATTCTATATTTCATTGATATTCTGCTGATGTCATCAGTGTAGGATCACATATGACTGTCTCCCCACCACATCTGTGTAACAGTAAAAAGTGTTAGAAAAGCATCCTTTTTTTGTTCCTTCTCTAGATGGGGTTGCTTAGCAAGAGTGGTTGCAATCAATCATTTGTCAATAAAGAATTCACTGCAGAACGTTTCACCAGTTTCACAGGGAGGGCTGGGTGGAACAAAGTATTTGATGTGCAGAAAAATCAATACATTCCCTTACTGGCATGAATCTGCAGATTTCTATTTGCAATGACGCAAATGTGCTCCTTACATTTGCATTAATGGAACGTTCATGAAAATTCAGCCGCAGCTTTTTTTTTTTTCTGCCAAGTTCCCAGCAAAGGCGTTCTATGGATTCCCCTTTTACCTCCCCGCGCGTCTAAGGATTCTGAAATTCCCGTTACCAACCAGAGAGCCGGGCCCTCTGTCCCACAGGGCGAAGACGCACAATCTCACCGAGGCGTCGGGACAGCTGCCAAGACCCTGGGCACAGAGCCTGAGCGCTCTGTTCTGAGACGAGAACTATTGATCTGTCCAAGAGGGGCATTAAGCTGCAAAAACACAAGCCTCAGCCCCATGGTAGCCAGGCACCCACACCGACTAAATGCCTCCGGCAACACAAGAAGGTTTCGCCTGTATCTTAAAAACTCTTATCATGACAGTTCATCACTCATTATACATGGTTATAATGATCAAAATGTAGATTCAAAGCGGGAGACGCTGAGAGAGGAAGGAAGTGCACATCATATGGTCTGAAGAGCACCATTGGCTGCTGAGTCACTCTGATACACAGCAGGCAAGACCATCCATAGAGGCGTAAGGCAGAGTTGCGGTGTTAGTTCCCCCCCATGTAACCAATTCGCTTAATGCTGGACATCAATCCGCAGGGGTTCCGACAGCAACATTTCCACACTTAGCCATTAAGAGTGGGCATCAAACTGACAACCTCTGCTTTAAGCTGCCTGGTTCGGGGTTTATTACATTTTTGTTCAGACAAAGAACAGGGGCTAAGTGCCTTCAGTTACACCAACATGAGAAGGAACATTTGTACAAGTTTAACAATGAAACTGCAACACTGGGAGGGAAGATTTTTTTCCACTCATTTCTTAGGTAAGAAATTCATCAGAAAGTTAGAATTTATTAATTTAACACATAATTAGGTTGCCTTGGACCATGAAATTAAGCGCTCAAGAAAAAGTAATCATTAGAAACTGAAGACAAGTAAAGCTTGGTACATCCAAACAAACCCTTCCCCCCCTGTGTTTCCCTTTCTTCTAATATAACCCCAGGTGGCTTTTAAAATGACTCTATATAAAGACATGGATGCTGACAGGCTGTGCATTTTCTTAAGTAAATACATTGAAAAAATGAAACAGAATTTCAGATACTGGAGGCAATCGAAGCACTGGCTTTTCCCATGATCACGATTAAAGTCAGCAGCAAGCAGGGTTGGATTTTTTTCATCCAATCCCAAACGCAAATACATGCCCTACAAATGTTTGTATTGATCTTTGAAATATTGATCTTTTTTCTTCTCTTCAAGATGTTTTGTCAAAAGAATCATTTCTGCTTTGCTACATTTCTCCATTCAGTTATTGCTCGTTTAATCCAAATTAAATTTACAATAACGAAGAGTGGGCAGGGGCTGCTGGATCTCAGCGTGAAAAATGATGTGCTGTTGTGAAACAAAATTTTCTTCTTTAGTGAAATTCAGAGAACCAAGGGAAAATGATGTTCAGACATGGAGGGAGACTAAACCTCACTCATGGGATTGAAACTGAATTTATTCAGCAGAGACAGAAACAAGCAATGACTAGCCAAACCTTGAAGTACACAAACTAAAATAGTTTTAGATTTTGCATTTTGAGGGCAATTTGAAAAATCATAATTTCCACATACATCTGTGTAGGGTAATAAACACAATTTAACTTTTGTTTACCTAAATACAACAGTACTCGCCATTTACAAATGAACCCAAGGCAATGTGTTTATTTGGGCAGTGCGCATGTTAATATTGGTAATCGATGTACCTCAGAAGGCTCAATGAAAGATTCTTGGTACATCCAACCAATCACTTTCTCAGGGTATTAGCAGTACCGCCTTCTTAATCCTGGTGTGAAAAGGGTCTCAGGCTAAGGTCACTCAGACCCGGTCAGTTTTTAACAGGGATAAAAACCCACACAGCTCTTAGGATTGGGAGCTCTCTTTAAATAGACTCACTCCTGACCCCTGTCCTCCAGGGGTGAGTCTAACAAACGGATCATTACAGCTCACAGTGGGACTCTAAGCAATGACGTAACCTCCTAACTGTGATCGTTCTACGGCAAAGACACAACAAGCCCAATGATTAAGAGGATTAATCTGTGAAGCACATCACAGTGCCTTTTGCTTTTGGGGATCATTTGATGGCCATGGCTGATGGTCACTTCAAAAATAAACATAATGTTTACTGCTGTCTCCTTTACAATTGGCCAATTAACAGTGTTAAGGGCTTTTCATTTTGTTACACAACTGCAGTCAACTTGGCTAGAGCAATTAATCAATTATGACATGTCAAGTGTGGTGTAAAGGTGCTGAAAGACTTCACTGAAGAGCCTACAGGATCAGGTATGTACGCGCGTGTCTCAAAAATAGTGCGAGTGACTGGTTGCGTAGTTAATGAACCCCTCACCTCCTCCAAAGCACATCTCCTTCAGCATGACCTCCTCTTTGGACACGTCCAGAGCAAATTCATCGAACCCGGGGTCGGCAGCTGGGTGGAAGGTCTTCAGGGACTCTGTGGCTTTCTGGATCCTGGAGCAGAGGGATTATGTGTTATGTTGGTGCCGAGACATACTAGACATTCTGACTAAAGACTGAAAAATGGGAGTGCTGGCAGGGAATCAAAGCTATATTAATGCTTAAGTGACATTATCATACTCTTAATATAAGTGCAGTATAGAAAAAATGCTTTTGAAGACACCAATTTACATACCAATATAGCTGACATATCAGCTATATAAATGTGATCATAGTTTAGTGATTGTGGTTAACAACTTTATTCAAGATTACACAGCAGTGCCTCACCTCCTAAATGAACTTTCTTGGTAAAACCAACAATGCATGGATAATAATGCCCCCCAAAAACCAAGCCATGTTGTTTGTAGATCGACCATGAGAACAATAAAAAAGGCCAGAGAAGCAGCTATAACTAGACTTGCAGGTCCTCTGGAAACTTTGGGCGGTTACTGAGAGTGTCTCAAGCTGCTTTGTATCTAATGGAGATCAATTATCAGGATTAAAGCAGAGAATGTCAGGCCTGTTGAATTGAATTTCCAGGACAAATCCGTCCACACGTGTCACTTTAAAAAGCTGAAAGCCTAATAACACGTGGTCAGATATTCGCCAAAACATTGACCGATGGCCCGAGACAGAGGCCTTCGCATAAGGAGATTCTAACTTCAGCACGCAAAAGGCCCCAATCCAAGTTAGAATATTAAGAGCTACAGAGTGACCAGTAATACAGAACGGCCTTCAGGGAAATGTATGAACTCTGATCACAATTGGAGAACGGTTAATATCTGACCACAGCGGGGGGCAGCCAGGGGGCCGAGGCGTGTAGAGGTAGTCCAAACCTGATGTGAAGCTGCTTGGCGGTCTGTACGAAGCAGGACTGGTCAGTCTCCTTCAGCACCTCCTGGGCGTAGCCCACCAGACCGCTGTTCTCCAGCATGCCCTGATACTCATCCACCTGGCCGCGCAGCTTCTCCAGGCGCCGGGTCCTCGACTGCTCGATGGACCGCAACATGTCTGCTTTCTTCTCCTGCAGGATTTCGAAGAGGCGGTCGAAGTGCTCATTGGCCTGCCTTTCTGCCAGAGTTCCATTTTCCTATTGCCAGGGAAAAAAAAAAAAAAAAAGACAAGTGCAAAAGACGTCAATCTCAGAAGAATGAGGTTGTTAAATTCACTCATTTCTTGGCAAAATTCTCTGTATACTATTGAAGTATTCATAACAATGCCAACAGCCAGATGTTCCTCGTGTTTTAATGAAGTCAGTCATGAAAGTGCCGATTAAAATCTTCATCGTCAATCATATGATGAAGTTTTTAAACAATTGTACTTTATTGTTTCATGTTATTTTACTTAGCACAAAAAACTACATCAATCAAAGTTCAAATGAGCTTGGAACAATCTCCAGTTATGTGCTGTGCTGTGCTGTGCTGTGAATGTCAGGTCAATGTGGCAAAACGTATCATGGATGACGAAACGAAATGAAAGTTTTGCCTCATCAGCCATCTTGGGCTTTGGCCAATGAGTTTACCCAAAAGCATCTTTCTATTTCACATTTCCCAAGACATCACGCAGCTCAGCCACCTCAGCTAAATAGTCACATCATACTACAAGTGAAAATATGTCAAAATTATTGTAAATGTCATGACCTGCACAACAGGTCCATACTTGTCAGAAAATTGCCATTCAAACCTTTTTATGAGTAGGACAACATGCAATGGCTCATACAGGCCAAGGTTACACCCATTAGAAGGAGTTCATTAGTCAAATGGATTTCAACAATGGAATGCAAATACAGCATTTATTTTTTTATTATTTTTTTTAATGTCATGAAGGCCTACTGGTTTTTAAAAGTGTCATGTTTCAGAGCCTAACCTTTAAATAATATGCAAATAAAACTAGACTTGTGGGACACACTATGGATTGAAAGCACTCTTTAGTGTCAGTTCCAAATGTAGATGTAACCTTCCACTCAAATAGGCTTAAAATTTAAAGCTGCATATTTTTAAAATAGAATAGGCTATATAAGGCTTTTCAGGTTTAAAGAATCTATTTAAACCATTACCTTGCCTGTCTGTCCTCATGAATCCATTTAGCCCAGCTAAAGACACGTTCCCACACAGGGATGAAGAGCAGCGATTCTTTCAAGAGCACTCAAGTTATTGATAGTTAGCCAAACCCCCAACAGCTCTATTTACATCACAATGTCTGGGATGTGAGAGAGTACAGTCCGCGTATTTAAAGCAAGAGAAAGCCGTAGTTCATTCATGGGAAAAGATGAGGCGTAAAATGACCATAAAGAATGTGGATGTTATGTATAATCATCCCGTCTTGTTTTCCCTACAAATGCATGCAATTACAGAACATAAGATACTTCCTATAAAATGGCCTTGCCCCTTTACAATACGTATCTGTGGAACACAGTCATGTGTTAAAGTCCTCCAATTTACTCAACAGCAGTATATGATTATGGCACAAAGTTATGTGAGAGATCACTGTACATCTTCCAATTGACACTGAATATTGATATCCACCCACTGATTCCTGAACGGGAGACTTCATTTGAAATATGTCACCTTCAGACTCCTTTACGTGCGGTCTAGATTTAAGCGCTAAAAACTGAGAACTGTCCATGAACACACACTGCTTTCCTTCTTACAGTTAGTCAGATCACAGACGGTCGATAAATGTAAAGCTCTAACTGTAAATACATCACTTATGGTTGTTAAATAGAACTTTGACTATATGTCACTTAGAGAAAAAAGTGAGGTTAATCTTTTCTTTTTTTCATATCAACACCACAAGTGTACAAATAGCATTCTGAAACTAGCAGCCAGATGACTAGAATTACAGGGTCAGGCACACACACCCAAAGCTTGCATAAACAACACATGGCTGCATTTAGCTAGCTGTTTTGTCATTGATGCTTTTTTCTGTTCCTCTGTTCTCTTGTTAGCTTGCTATACAACTGGACAACTTCCCCCCCCACAATGCTTCAGCTAACAGCCCCAGTAATTTTACTGCCCTCATTCTGAGTTAGTGCTTTCCCAAAAGCAGTACTTTCATTTTACAATTGAATGGCAAACGAAGGTATTAAAAAGGAACTTGAAGTAGACACTAAACAAGTGCCTGCTATATTCTTTCTTTAAATCTAATTTGTCATGAGTACAGCTACAGTACTGCTGTGCTCATGTCATTTAAACATATGAGCAAAAAACTGATACACTTGGACTATTATTTTTATTTTGTATTGCTCGAAACTACAGCTAATTATAGCCCAGTAGCTTTGAAAGGGAACGTCACTTCCCATCTCAATATGAATGTTGTTCATATATTCTGACCACAGGAAATTATGCACTCATCCTTAGGGCCAATTATTATGACTCAGCTAAAAATATGCAGGATTTGATTTTACTCTCAGAAGCATGTAAAATGCACTGTATGTACTTCCAAGGATATTTGTTGTCTAATGCAGTTTTCCATACTGCAATGCACCATACAAAAAGCACCAATGGCAAGAAATACTGTTATGCTAATTCTATTCACATGGTCAAATCTGATTGGAATTCACAAGACATATAAGGCCCCCCTGCCCCCCCCGCTGCTGACGCTTTCCCCATGACACTCACAATAAATGAAATCTAGAGATTTTAATATATGCAAAAGTGCATGAGTCAGAACAAAGAAAAAAAACCCTAAGAACTCTAATGAATATGATGGTCACAATTTCAATAACAGAAAGGTTACCTGATGCAAAAAATAAACTAGGTTTCATATTACAAAATTATACAAATGATGCGCAGTTCTTTCATTGAACTACCATTGTGTCCTGCACACTTACATCCTGGTTTACATACATTTGATTAAGTAAACTTCCCTTTCAGAAACTTCAGCTGAAACCGAAATTCTGAACACAAATACCAAGGGTTGCATCGTAAGGTTTGAATATAACAGCATTCATAAATAGTTTGAATATCATACTTTTGAAGATTTGCACATGGGAAAGATATTGATTGAAATGGATGGAATGTCGTCAGCTTACATTTTCATACACTATCCAAACACAACAGTGAAAGTCACTCCTGTACTGTTTACATGAGAAAGGATACTCACCTCAGTCTGATTAATCAACACCTCGAGCTCAGAAATCTGAGTCCTGACTTGGTCCTCTTTGCTGATTAGGTAATGGATACTCTTTGAGAGCTTCTCCTGTTGGCAATGATAACAAGGTATATCAGAGCTGTGGCAGAAACACAATCTCTTCCTGACAGATTCCGGTTATTCAGAACACCCAATATGCCCCACTGTCTGAACTCAGAAAACACAGAGGGAAGTTTGATAGATAACATTATGGCAACAAATGAGGCCATTAAATATAGATGCTTCAATGGCCTGTGTCCTGGGTCATCTCAAATGACTGACCAAGAGCAGAATCTGCATAGCACAATTTCATTGGGTGACTAAACTCTCCCTGAGGGTAGTTTCACGTAGACCCCCGGCCGGCCCTACATTAGAGCTCCAAAGAAACTCAATACTTGAATGTGTGCTAATAGATGCTATTCGACCATGGCAGTTTGCGTAAATTAATCTTTCATAGGGCATGAAAATGTCCAAGGAACGGCCCTGAAAGGGCAGGTAAACAGGACAAAGGAACTCAACGCTCATAATTTTACTTTCCATACGATAGCTGGTGTTTATTGGTTTGGAGGAAGCATACCTTAAGGATCTTGTAAGCGCTGCTCATGGACGTGACCTTATGGTTGGCGTGAGAGCCGCCGAGCTTACAGAGGTGACAGACGGGACGCCTGCACACCTCGCAGTACATGTTCACTTTCTCCATTTCATGCTCTGGACACATCAGCACCTGAGAAAAACAAGTGTGTGCACATTATCAACCATTACAAGCATTACATGGTTATCTCTTTTAAATGACCTAGCACTTTACAGCAAATAGAAGCTGGTTTATTCCCAGAAGAATCCTAGAAATAGGCACAGACCATTCTATCAACTTACCACCATTAGTCCTTCAGTATCACAAAACAGTATGCCATTTACATGATCAATCAGTATTCTCTACCACCTTTTGGCACAAAGAGTGTATAAATGGGACCCTTCACCCCATGGAGCTTTGCTTCATTCCGTGCATACATATCACAAACAACAATCAGCATCACAGACAAGTGTAACTATGATACATAACTAAGCCCGGTCAGGCTGGGGTGGGGTACCTTTGGTCTGAAGTTGGTGGTGGGCCCCACGTACTCGTGCTGGGCCTTGGGGGTGCCCCATGGGTGGTACAGCTTGAAGCACTCGTTGCAGTAGCTGGCTTTGCAGTCCATGCAGCTCTTGGTGGCCTCCTGGACGGGCGGCTTGCACATGTTGCACATGATGGCCACGGCGGCACGGGCCGCCTGCCTGTAGCGCTCCACAATGGACTCCAGCGTGAAGTTGCGGAACAGCATGCTGATGCCCCGCTCCCCCAGGTCGATGTCGTGCTGGCAGCCCGGGCAGGGGAACGTCGTGATGCGGGGCGTCACGGAGCCTCGCCTCCACCCGGGCGAGGATATCGAGCCTGAGTCCGCGGAACAACGACAGGACAAAGAAAACAATAAAAAGTTACAACTAGTCAAAACGAGAAGGGCGGAGGCCCTGTCGGCATGTGTAGTAGCAGAAACCTTCAGAGACAAAACGCAAGTCATTCCCAGGCTGCTACAGTTACGGGGTCATTCACACAAAAGGATCACACAGAGAAAGAGAGAGAGAGTGTTTCAAGTGTTCACAATGATCTGGACACCACAATGAAAACAAAGCTTTACAGTGTTTGGAAAGATGTTTTTTCCAGAAAGAGATGATATGTATGTCATTTGAAACATTGTGATTTTTTTTTTCCATGTGTTTTTCATACAATCGTTCAAATATCACATCTAAGCAGACGGAACTATCCAGATAAGAGCGTTAACATTTCATTTGTCGCACTTGCATGGTAATCTTCGTGTCCTTTCCAAAGCACAGAGTCCGTTAACAAACAGCAGGTTATTTGCATAGCTATCATATTGGCTATATGTCAAGAATGACGGTAGGAAATTTGGAAAGTACCCTTGAGGCTTTTTGTCCATCCCTAGAAAATATCTTGTTCACCTTTGTGGCGTGAATACCACGTACACAATGGCTTTTGGGGCCAGGGAATGCTTTTCTTTAACTGACAACGATTATTTTAGGTGCCTTACAATAATTAGTGCTTAAATGCCATTTAACGGCCCATGGGAAAGAGGCATCCTGCTTTTCCATTCATGGGAAAGGTTTCACGGGCAGCTTTGAAAGTGACACAACAAAAATCCATGCAAGCGATGGACTTTGAGGGATCTTATCTGACTTGACTTGCGCAGGCATAAGAAGCATGGAGCAGGCCTCAGGGGCAACATTCGCACACTGCGGCCTTTCAAACACGTTCTACCCTATTACATGCACGGGGAGGGACGAGCGATGAAAAGGCACACGTTTCATACATGTTGTGAAGTGCATACGCTGCTTCAGCCATTTACTGTGCTTTACAGCGCCTTTGTTTGGAGGCCAGGTATGCTGCGCTAACGAGCTCCACAGCGATATGGATGACCCACATTCACCGTTACAGCGGGACGGTGCCTGCGTGCGGCTAGCCAGCGAAGCAGAGCCTCGGTTGGGAGACATTTCACCGAGGGATCGGTTTAACGTGCGGCACCTACATCATAGGCATGCGGCGGCCATATCTGGGCTCAGCACTGGCACCTGCAGCAATTAGGTCAGAGCACACTTTAGCCAAAATTGCGGAAGTATCATGTAACCGGAGCTTAAGAAATGCATTCAGTTAAGTGCCCAAGTCAGAAGAGATCCCTAAAGACAGAAAAACAAGATGAGCTGTCAGCATTCAGTCACCTGCAGACGTTTATTTTGAAACGAGTCGTCCAGGTCAATGTATTAAACACTCGTTTACACAGATATTTGGAAACCACAAACGTTTTGCTATTTTACAGCCACAACGTCTACAGGAGCAAAGAGAGGAGCAAAGAGAAAATCATTAGCGGTGCTTGAATTAGTTTTGAGGGGGGAAAAAAGAGAACACATTCGTGACAGCAAATGGCATGACAGGAACAATACAAAAGCAGGCAGGCAAAAACAAAACACAAACATACGCACACACGCTCACTCACAAAGCAAGCAATGCATTTGCACAGTACAAACGGACAGTCCACAGTGGATGCAAAAAACAAACAAGCGTCTGGTGCACATGCCGTGAACGCAAATAAAGTCAAGCAAATGATGTTGAGGCAAACTGGAGTTGTCATGAGGGGAGGTGGAGCTATGAAGGAGGGGGCGGAATCATGGGCAGAATGGTGGCTGCAATGGTGTAATGGATGGCCTGTCTTTGAAGTGTAGGGGGTTTGTAATGGATGGGGTGCTGGGCAGTTGTCTGACCCTGGAAGATGGGGAGGAAAAGGAGGGGGAAGATGTGTGTGCGATTAAAAGAACAACAGTGTACTTAGACTCTGGGTGTGCGGCTCGGGGAGGGGAAAGGCAGGCAGTGCCTACAGCACGGCGCGCTGGGGCTTGCCGCCGCAGTGGGAGCGCTCGGGGAGGGGTGATTGGCAGTGCGGAGAGAGAGAGAGCTCAGATCAGAAACACGGACGTGTCATCGCATGGCCAATCTGGCTGGGACACGGACGGTACCTTCCCTAAGGAACCACATCACCAACAACAATGGGTTTGAGTCACAGTGTGACGGTATAATCAATGGGGATTTCAATGCCAAGAACATTACTTTTAACTCTCATAATCAGAATGGGTTCAATTTTAATGTCGACTGACAATAAAAAAAAAAAAACCCACATATCAAAACAGAGAAATTCATTATAGAGCGTACATTCCATTCTGGTTGGTTAGGATTTTATTCCAGCACAAATTAACCTGATAAAAATAATGAAACAGCGAAGTATTTCAATTTGGGTTTTTTGTTCATTTTAAGACTAAACACTGAATTAGACAATGTATTGATACTTTGTGAAAAAAGGAAACCCCATTGCAACCAGGGAACCAATACATTAGTAGGTAGGGTGAGGAGTGAGTTTAAGATGGAAGGTACCTTATACAAATTAGGGGAGCAAACCTAGATTGACTCTGTTTCTTTAAATGTCCGCTGAGCAATATATATGCACAACATATTATTCTCATACATAAACAGCCTAGAATTACATTGTCCATTTTGTTGGCTGTTATAAATATCTTGCTGAATACCTCGAGGCTTAATTGCCTGCTCGCTTAATTCAAAGGACTTGAAAAATGCACACATGGAGAAACTGAGGGAATCATTAGCACACATGTTACAGGGAACCTCCATCTGTCCTACCTCAGGTCTACCACTCCCAAGCCTTCACCTTCCCCACAAACACAATAATCTTGCATAAACACACGTACGTACACACAAAATTCTCATACATACTCATGCAAGCACACATGCTAAGGCATCCACTAATGCTGAAATCAAATTCATTACGCATGCACGCGCACGCACGCCGCGCGCAAGCACACTTGCCAGAAGGCATCAACCCTCTGCCGATGCCCCACTCTCTCACAAACACACATCAGCAAGTCTCGCTGCACAGCCACACCACAACAGTGCCCTGCCTTGTGCTCACTGACTTCACCAATTAATCTCAGCCAATGAAATAAATGTACACTTGTCTTAGTGGAAATGTGTGCACGCGCTTACAAGAATGACCTCATCCCTAAGGAGACCGTATTACTGCCAGCCTCAGCAAACAACCATCGGATGTTACGCACAAGCAGCTTACTGTTATTTTTCTCCTTGGTAGAGGAACACAAAAACAAAAACCAAAACAGAATCAGCTCCATACATATTTATAAATGGACTCCCTAAACAAAGTTTCATTTTGCTCAGCAGACATTTAATCCAGCCTAATATCGCAACATTATTGCTACTGTGTGAATGCTATTAGTTTGCAAGGATATTATTGGTAGTTGTGTGGGGGGGGATATATAGATAGATAGATATATACACTTAGGTTATGTAGGTGTCCACAGAAAGGGAGGAGGGGGTCTAAAAACACTATACTCACTACAGCTAAATAAATAATGGAACCCACGTCTACCTCTCCTTCCAAATGACCTTCTCAGAGAGGCTGCAAGCAATGGACAGAGAAGTGAGGTAAGACCAACAGTTAGGACAAGGTGAGACCTTGAGTGAGACCTCATTCACACTGAAATGTAGAGCTGGAGTGACACCAATATGCACGTCTTCAAAAGGAACTTAAAGCGTGGCATCTGCTGCTGCTTCAACACCATACAATTAGCGGGGGGGAGTGACCGGTTTCCTTTACACAGCATCCTGTGGTCTTCATGGGTCTTTTCTGCTATTGCAGGTGCTTGTACAGGAAACAGGTCTGGATTTCAAACAAAGTTATATGACGTGACTTTTTCCACCAGGCCTACCACAACACATTCAGGGACCTGCACGGCAGCGAATCAATATTTCTTTACTGTTCCAAGATTCACTAGCAAGATCAATCTGGATCTCCAAAATGGTCATACGAGAACTTTAACGTAATATTGATTCGCTACAGTCTATTTACAAGCGCAAACCATCTAAATGCAAAGGGCTTGAAGGCATTTTAATGGCTTCTCTTGGTGCACTACACAGTTGCCTTCATTTCTCTCAAAGGCTCCAGGAAGGTTTACCTCCTCGACGATCCAATCAGAAGACGGGCAAGTGGAAATGCCACAACACCAGAGAAACAACAACTGCCTTTAGTTACAGTCTTCTCAAGAGTAACACTGACAGCCTACTTTCAATTTACTCATTCAATTAAGGAAGGGCAGTTGGCATTGCCCTGGGAATCGAACCTATGATCAACAAGTTACAAACCCAGCCACCCAGCCATTACACTACACTGCCATCTTATAGCTTTGGATTCCTCTGGAAGGCTATGTCCTGTCTGGACATGTCTATGACAAATATGGTAAAAAGTGGAGAAAAATCATCAACGATGAAAAATTATCAGCACCTTAAGATTCTAATAAAAAGATATGCTGCATCATTCAAACAATTTGTTAAGTGCCACAGTCAGTTAGCCCCGGTGCCAATATAACTGACTAAAGTTATTGCGAGTCTGTTTACTAACTGCACCGCATTCTGGTTTCAAATGGGATCAGGTTACCGCTGCCTTCTGTTTTACAAATACATTTCAGTTTTTTAACTGAGTCGCTAAAGCTGACTAATAACTTAAAAATAATAATAAAAAAAAAAAAACAAAAACAAAAAACCACCAATGAGTGTTTTGCTCCTCGCGCAGGGAACAAGTGCCCCCCTGATTACCAGTGGAAACACGAATAATGGGCACATTCAGGCTGTGCAAACGTGGACTGATTTCCCTGCGCGCGACGCAGCTGTGGTTTGGAGTGGTGGAGGCGAGCCCTCGGCTCACAGAAAGGATGCCTTGTCTCTGCCCATGCGGTTTTCGGCATGGATTTAGACATTCAAATATCTCTGTTCAGCACTGTTTGTTTGTTTTTGCTGCAGCAAATGAAAGGATCGCAGGGCTCCAAAAACACCCCCAGGGTACTTATAAGCATTTTAAAATCATTTCATTGGATGATAGACAGGTCTGTGTTCAGCCAAGTGTTGAAAAACCTAAATTAATTATGGGACTTTTCATAGACTAGGAGGTATAAATGATAAATGTTCATCGTTGTTCAAACTCTTACTTGTGGTTAACAAATTAAAATCCCATATACAATGAAATTGATTAGAAGGCTTTGAGATGGAGCCCCCTAAGGCAAATATGGGACAACCAATTATGTCTGACTTGAAGCAGCTTGTTACAGTCAAGACTTAACTTTTTTTGTTTAGCAGAGGTGTGCAATTCATGCCAGACAACAATGAAGAAAAAAGGGTTAGTGATGGCAGCACTGTTTGAATGTACCCACAGAATAATCATTACCATGAAAGATATTACAGCAGTGTTCATACATACAACAGAGTTCATTTCAAAGCCTGAAGCAAATACAATTTCAATTCATAAACGTTGTCATAAAACAAAATACTGTCATTTAATAACATATATGACTAAATATAACATTTCATGATAAGTTTACGGGCGAACAATAAACGTGGCATAAATTATAAAGAGCCAAATCACAACCGCACCTGATCTCACGAGCCGGTCAAGCCTCTCCATACTAGGAGAGGGAACCCTAGAGCGAGGGCTCCCGGGAAGGGAGCACTCGGACCCCGCATCGGTACTGAGGGAGTCTTCATGGTTCAGGAGGAGCAGTTCTTTGACACACTTGTGACAAACGCTGTGCTGGCAGGGCAGAATGAGCGGGTGTGTGAACAGTTCCTTGCAGATCGGGCAAATGAGCTCCCGCTCAATGTTCTTAATTGGGACCTGCAAACAAAGTGCGTAATGAATTACATGCAGATCATGAGTCCACTGTGAAACAACCAATCAAACATATATCAGGGACCCACTCCCCACAGCAACTTGCAGTGTGATCGAGGATTATCAACGTGAAGAGGGTAGCAACCGCTGATCAATGAACTGAAAATCCAATTGCAAGGTGAAATGTGAGACAAACAACCCTCAAACACGTCAGAGGTCAAATTCCTAAAATTATACTAGTTGCTGATAATAAAAACTAATGATATGGGCAATTGATACTGTTAGTCTACGAGAGAAAAAGTGTAGTCAAACTAATTGCCGTTCATTACAAGTTTGTTAAAAAGGGAAGTAGAGCTAACGTTGTAACTGGAACAATACACGAACGGCTAGACCCTAGTCCTACTGGGAACACACAAAAATACAGCTTGTAAAATACATATTATTTGAGTAAATTACGCCTATCTTACAATTACAAGGCATCACAGGTTATCTCCCAGACAGCCCATCTAGCTGACACGTCTCACAGCCAGACAATATGGCTAGCGTGTTAGCTTGCCGTTTTGGAATAATTTATCCACTTCCCTGTTAGGCAAACATTTAAACCACCTCAAAACATAAGACCATCTGTTCCTTTTCTGTTTATCCTACTTACCAAAATTGAGCTACGTCGTGAAACCACCGACATTGTGAAGGAGAGGACAGCCTACGTAACTTTCAGCACTGTGAGCCGAGATGCCGACAGAAATCATTAGTCGGAGGAGTCGACAATGAATTAAATACCGTGACCTGACGCTGCGGATGAAATCGCGACGTGATTCAGCAACTGTCGAATGGCTACAGCTTTCTGCAAACTCAACGCTGGGGAGGCTCCTGCAGTATGTGGGGCTGGGTGGAGACAGTGGAATCTCCATAGAAACGATTCTGCAGCAGTTGAGCGTTCAAAAAAGGAGGGGGAGGGGGCTCAGGTTCTGGTTGCTCCTGGCAAAAACAGACCGTACTTTTACAGTGATAATAAAGTTGTATGAGGACCGTATATTACGGTCAAAAGTCACAAATATGTAGTTTGGAATTTGCATACTGGACAGTGTGCCGTCAGTGGGTGGATTTCACTACCACGGACAATAAAGGATCATTTTATCTTACTTTTGTATCTTTGTTGTCAGTTAATAGTCGTAGTAGGATCAGCGAGTAGGTTTCAGTTAATTGTAGTTCTTGTGGTAGTTCCAAGAGTGGAAATTGTCACATTTTTATTATTAGCTATTAACTATAACAATACAAACAATGTCAAATAATTAAACAGAATGTTTTTCTAGTTCTGATTGTTGTTCCCAGTGTCCATTTTTGTTTGGTGTCACAGGAACTTGGGTACTATGTGGGGTGGCCTAAGTCTCGTAGGGGGGGGGGGTGACTGGGGATCCCTTTATTGTGGTGACAATGGTTCATTGTGATACTGAGGTTCAGCTGAATTCTGGGAAGGACACAGAGGTGAGGGATGGGGACTGGAGACAGGAAGAACCTCAGAGCTTAAGGGATGGCATGATAGGACAATGGGCTTGAGGAGGATGCTTACCCGTGTTCATGTGGAATAAGTGTTCCTGACCTTCCCAAGATATTTACTGACATTTTACTCACCGTGGTAAGTGCTTTCTTGGCTGTATCCACCAGCCAGGAATGCTTCCTGACATTAGCCTTGACAAGTTTTACTGACTCATTCACTTACTGTTATCCAGCATTCCTTCGGAACCCAGCAAGGATTTTTACTTAAGTTTCCTTTGATTTGTGACAATTTATGGTCCAATGTCATTTTTGGCATTTTTATGCTGGAAATATTTTCAGAATGCTTAAGTACAATTGACTGACAATAAATATATTCTTGCATGACTGAACATTAAATTGGAACTTTATAATATGCAATGTTATTGTTTTAGTGTCACATGATAACAGATATATACCAAAACTCTTGTCACTTTGCCAAAGTTATGCCATAAGGAAAGGGTTAAAACAGGTGTGATAGGTTTTCAAGGACAAGTCATCAATTTAAATACACAGTCCAGTTCACACTAGAAAACCAGTCCACTGTGATCTTAAGCAACAGGTGTTAACCAATAGAGGCATGCAAACAAGTAGCGGGAATGTGCATGATGGGTGGGCGACAAGATTTCAGAAAAGTGAAACTGGATAGTTTTGACAGAGACACCTGGTAGAATCCAATGTATCACTGGGAGGAATAAAATTCAACATTTAATCATGTTGAATGACAAATTATGAAAAAAATGGCCTCCCTCCTCTTCTCTGTCTTTACTTGTTACATACACACAAATATTATATATATGTATGTTTCCACAGTTAGAAAAAGATATATTTAGTCGGCCTATCGGTCGCATGCCTCCAATGACTTAAGAATGATGACACAGTGAAAAAGAACCATGACTCCTGACAGTAAGCCCAGCAGGTACATGTGTGCTCTCTGCTTTCAGTGGCCCGTATAGTGCACATTACTGGTGTCCCCGTTACACACACCTCCATGTTCTCAAGGGCAGTGTGTCATGTCTGTTACATTCTGAAACACTTCTTAAAATAGAGACTCCCCAATGATTTTCAGTGATCATTCAAAACATTTGATGACACACTGAATACCATAACCCTTCAATTACAGCCGGTAACCCTGGAATAAAAGTATTTCACTTTTTCTAAAATGCCTTTCTGATACATAATGAGTTATAACATTCATTGTGCTTGAAAGTAAACCATAATTCCTTTGTAGTATTTCTGTACTTACACAATACATTATACTTTAATGTACTGTACTATAAAGGATAATATGTAAAATATGTACTTCTTCATTCATACACCCACAGAAAAGACAACAATTGGTACCTCTTCATATCAAGATTCAATCTACCGACAAAATTTCTCTGACTTAAAATTATTCAAAGAGTTCTGTCTGTAAACCTGATACTTCACTGAATTAAAGCCATTGTATATAGGCTATTAGAAATGATACCATAGGCTGGCTCATTATGTAAATGGGAAGGGTTCATTCAGTTGTCATACTAAAAACAACCACTAGATGAGGGCAAATTGTGATTTTAATGTCCTTGCCCTGATACAGTTGATATTGGCAGCTTTTAAATTTTAAATGATTGTCAGCCAAAATCTGTATAATACTAACATTCATTCTTGTAACATACTTAAACAACAAATTTGAATGATTTGCATGTTGTAGTCTTGCAATACCACGCAACCTAATGACAGTCATTCATGCAGGGGGGTATGTAAATTATTTAATTTTGTAAAGATTTGAACATACTTTTTTGAGGAACAGAAGAAAGAGAAAGCTTTGTTAATACATGTTGTCAGATTCAGTAAAATATGGAGGTTGTATGTGCTGTAGATGAGATTCCTTTCAGTAATATGTCAGTGTGCCTAATTTAGCCCTACTTTACCCTGTCTGAGGTAACTTAATTAAATCTTTATTGGAAGGGTGTCATGAAGTTGGTAGACAGGTATCATGTTTTCAAGAAACACCCACTGTGACTACGTCATGTAAACGTCACAGTGCAGTGCTTTTGTTTTAAATATGAATATAGTACCTGCGCTTTAAAATACATTACTGGGTACATGAAAGCAATACTCCCCTGTCTGCAATGGAATACAGCTCATATCGCGGAAAGGAATATGATGCAGTATCTTAAGGCTAAGCAAGTCATAAGATCGCAATTGCGATACAAGAGTGCTAGAGTGCAAACCGCAAAGGAAGTGAGTTTGCTTTTAAAGGGCAATTTGCTTTACGGCGGACATTTTTCCGACTAACTTATCTCCCAGAGCCACTGAGGATAACCTACCTCACTTTTATCCATGGATACCTAATTGACAGGCTTGATTCATACAATCTGTCAGCATCATAAGAATAAACTTAATCAGCCATCACAGAAATAGCACCATTTCACTTTTATACGAAATTACACATTCTATGCCGTTTTGAAGAAACTCATATAACAGTAAATAATTCGAATATAAGATAGCTTGGAAAATACGATTATGACAGTATTGGTATTATTTTACTGCACATCAGCGTACGGCATCTGGGAAGTGCACGGAGAATGTGGTCCACAGAGCAGGCTACACCCATGTTCTACAAAGCGGGTTTTCAAATTTCGACTGTAAGGCAATACGCTATTCATCCAAAATGGTGCGCATGCACTTAAAATATGAAATGACCAATGCCGAAGCTCAAATGATGTAACGATTGAAAACACCTGAAATTGAGTATCCTTTGTGGATCCAAATGAGTCAGGTTTGAGATGATATAGACAGTCGCCTTAGTAACTGTACATCTTGCCTTTCTGTGACAGGGTTGCTAAATGACTGTGGCTATATAGAGCATCCTACCCTAGATCCAGCATGTACTATCTGATAAATGAATTAAATCAAGACTGCAAACACACTTACCTCGCCCTTTGTTATCCGCTCTACTATGGACCCAAACTCTGTCATATCCTCCGAATCAGACATTTTTAAAAAACAAAGCGTAAATATATGAGGCGCCGACGAATCAAAATGAGTAGTAGCTCATAAATCAGGTGCAGTTCTGTATGGAGCTCTCAGCCACTCCTTCATTCGTCTTGCGAACGTTTCTAGATCAATGGCTTGGACTCAAAGGGGATGTCACATCAACCTAAGTGCCCGCATCATTCGCTGCTGGACCGCAGAACATGCCTAACGGAAAACTGTACCCTGCTGCCCGGGGAGAAATTTGATTAAAGGAGATTCATCTTTCGGAGACAAAACCCCGCCCTCACTGTCCAATCATGGGCGTGAACTTCGCCGTTCGCTCAGCATTGGGTTTTGTCTTGAACGAGACCGTTGCAGCTAGAGAAAGGACATCCCAGTGAAACTGAATTCATTTTAAGATTTTTTTTTTACTTTAGGATATTGTTGTATGTCAGACGCGTGGTATATATGCTACAATCAAGTGACATTCGTTTCAACTTGTGTTTTATTTGATGTGCCTAAAATACATACTATAAATGCATACTATACATACTGTACTTTCAGGTAATACACCTGCTTGCTACCAAAGAAAGCTGCATTGTGTCTGAATTTTTAAATGCCCACACTTCTGATCTGTTGCACATCTCAACTAAGTAGATTGTTGAAATAAAATTAGATGTTAAAATACAATAAGACAACTAATGCGCATGGTGTAGAATCTGGCTAAAATTAATTGATGGTCATTGATCATCAAAATCATAAGCCCCCCCATGAGCCCCCATGAGATGTGCCTGATTCTAATAATGACCCAACTACCAAAAAGTAGCCTGCCACATTGAGAATGACACTTTAAAGATAATAGCTACTATTTTTGTCCACGAAATAGCATATTCATATCTGAACAAGAAAAAATAAAGACCACATTTCTTAGGGCATTCATGATTCCGCCAGTAAGTTCAGTAATAAATCTGAATTTCGCTTTATGGTCTGGTGAAGGGATTGTAAAAGGACGGATTATGTTGTGCGCGTACGCGCGGGCTCTGACACTTGTTCCAGTCATGGCGTCACCAGATGGCATCTCCACGAGGATTTAATTTCGTTTCTCGTCGTTTTATCGCAGACAAACAAAAAACAAAAACACACAGCCTCGCTGACAGCTTACGTGGAACAAAGCTTCCGCCTTCTTTCATCATTTGTTGGATACATTGCCAATGGTGATGCGATACTCTACACAATTTGATGGTGTAATTTTACAAATACTCTTAATTTAAACGCTACAAACAGTGGTTCACATCTGTGCAAGCAATGGAATGGTTTTGGAGTCATGCGTTCCTGAGAATTTAATGTCCACCAAATGGCACGACTGTGTTCATCTTTGTGTTTACACTTAAAGCGCCTTTAATGTCATGTCATAAAGAATGCCTCAGAATAGACAATTTACGAACAATTTAGATATTTTATCCATTCAGATAAAATGAAAAATCCGACCCATGAATGACGATTAAAAAGATCTGTCACAGAGAAAAATTCGGATTTCATGTAAGTTTGGTCAGTAACGTTTCTTTAAAGATTTTTCCATCATGGTTTTCTTTCAACATTTACAAGCCCTATAATTGTAACAGGCTGTTATCTGTTTTGAATTTTACTCTTTAAATGTCTGGACTGAGGGATAGTTTACCTTCATAAGATACATTATGTCAAAAAGGCTATTGTCTATATGCCATGAAGCACAAATTCCCCATATTCTCATCGTTGTAATGTTAATCAGTTTGATGAACGGTTGCATTCGTTGTTACTGTGTTAGGCCATATGGCCCACGATTCCTTGAGAGATTAACCTTTTTAACAGATTTAATTATTCAGTGTCATGTGAATCCAGTTACAGTTGCAAAATTAAGATATTACTTAAACACAAGAGATAGGCAATAACAAAAGCAAGTATTCACAGATTCCCCATGACTGAGTCCCTCCAGTGGCTCACAGGGACCCGTCATGCACACAGGTGTCAGTCTGCCAGCATTTTGAAAAGCAGCATTACAAACAGACAGATGAGGCACGGCAGCAATGATGAGGATCTGCTATCAATTAGCTTCAGTTACCTTTAAAGAGAAGACAAAATAGTGTGAGATCACTCATGCTGCTGGCAGACCATTGGTGTTGATTTGCAAATGCTGGTGCCAGTGTGACCGTGCAACTCTTATTCACTTGTGGACCACTGTATTTCAAATGTGTATCTCATCCAGGTCTGTTTTGCAGAGAAGAGTGGAAACTCTTCTAGCACCCACCTGATTATGGAATGTAGTAATTTTACATTACAGCACAATGCCTGAGGTGGACAGCAAGAAAATTAAACTAACGGATGATAAAGTGGCCAGATCAGAGGAGGCAGGCTTGGAAGTTTGCCAGGACACCAAGCAATCTCCTGCTCTTTGCCATATATGGTATGGGGTCTTTAACGACCTCAGCAGTGAGTGGGTGAGTGAGATGGGGGTGGGACCTAATATAACAATCAGTGTCTCTTTAAAGTTATATGAAATTCATATCAAAACAGAATTTTTAAAGGGCATATGCTATAGAATTGTATAATGAATAGAACACCTTCCAAAGGGTATATTTTCTTGTTTCTGACAAAGTAGGATATACTCAGTGAAACCTGTTCTGAAATGTAAAGTCTGTTTTGATTGAATCATGTATGTTCTTCCAGACCCAGTTTGTGTGATTACACCACAGCCTTTGTCTCTAGAAGCAGTGATGTTGGGAACATTGAGGCACTGGGATGGATTCGGTCCACAGCACTGGCCCACCAACATTACTTTCAACTTGCTTTCCCAAGGTCTCTCATCCAAGGCTTAACCATTACCCACACCTGCTGAAACTGTGACAGATGGCGGGAGCAGGGTACGTGGCGGAATGGCCGCTGGCATTATTACACAGCATGACTCTGAGGGACCAATAGTCCCTACGGCTCCTCAGAGTATAATAACCAGCCTGAATCCTTCAGAGCCTGTAGCACAGAATAGGGACCTGGCTGCATAGTGTGGGAGCAGCGAGACATTTCTGCTTAGAAAGGTTCAGTTCGTTACTGGATCTGCCTTCCGCGGTCCAATGTCAGGATTTGATTGGCCTGGGACCGAGTTATCCCAAAGGGCAATCTTGACTGTTGCTTTAAATCCCCTTGATTGCATTTTGGCTGGAACTCTCAGCTGGGTTCCAAGTCTTGTCAGACCTCCTGAGACTCACCTCTTGGCCCCTGTCCGCTAAGGAAAACAGATCTTTGAGTTGTAACCAAAACTGGTTTATCCTGTTGACTTAGTTAAAGCAGTGAAGTGTTGTGGGAATGCAACTTTATCAAAGATACATATCTGTGAACCTGTCAAGGTAACTGTCTTACTTTTTATTATTTTACATAGATTGATGACCAAATCATTTGTTCATTTGGCAGGGAAAATGTTTAACATATAATAATTAATATAAACATTACTTCAAATATGTACTGTTAGTATAACAGCGTGACACATAGAGGCACATTCATATTTGATCTTCCAGCTGCCCCCAAGATATTTTATTTCAGTCAGGTGTGCTTATTCATTTTCACAGTTGAAAGCTTAAAAAAATTGGCAAGTACATTCAAATCATGTCAGAAGAGCATTTAGAACAAATGGCACACATACCCATCCCATCCAGATCCACAAAAATGCAGATAATATATTTCAAAAACTTTCACAGAGAAGATCCATATTGCAATCCTAATTATGTCTAAAAATATTTTTGTGGGTTGCATTACTATAAAATGTGTAATTACAACTCTGAAAAATGTAAAAATATGTACACACCCTTTAAATACTCCCATACTTTTATATTTTATATTTTACATAGTTGTCTTTATGGTCACACAAGGCTACATATTTAATGAATGTATCCATGTATGGAGTCTTTGAAGAACAAAATATTGATTTATAAGTGGAGTGATCATATTACACAAATGACAGCATATCCTAGTATTTAAGTCCCACTTATGTGTTTTTAAACACAATGTTGTAAAAAATGATCAACCGTTAATCAAAATGGAAATATGATATTATATATGACATTATCTAACAACCCCAGACAGTTAATATACTTAATAAATTATTAGATATTAAAGCTGCATAAACATGTGTCATAAAAATATAGATATTACCAAACAATAAATAATTTTACGACACAGAATAAAATGGGCGGTCTTTTAACGGTCATATGCAAAATTTATAAAACAACAAGCTTCAAATCCCATAGCCTAATCCATTTCTCACCAGTTCCAACGGATACTGCTTTATTTTTTTTTGACATAATGGCTTTTCCGTTGCCCATTACAATTCACAGAATGAAGTCAACCGTGACACCAAAGCAACGCAATCTTGGCACATAATGCCAGCGCATGGGCTCTTCTGCTCCCTGTGTTTGAGTGTCTATAGCCATATCAAAACCCATGAGCCCGTCAACCTCACTTTATCCACTGCCTGGACATCGTCATTTACCCATTCATACTGTCACCAAGGGAAATGTCATTCATTATCTTTATAGGCCTGCTGAAAATAAAGGAAATCTATCATTCACAACATATTCGAATTGATCGGCTGTCAGAAACTATAGGTAACTGACAGTAAAACCAGTGTGGGTTTTAGTTAGTAGCAAATACCTCCTGGTATTTTAACGGGAACATGCACTCAATGGAGGAAATTAATTTCTGTTTCAAAATAAATTTCACTATCAGGTTTACAACTAATTATACAGTACGAGTGGTGCGTAATTGGGTGTGGTATTGCCCAAAGAGGGGGAAATTTGGGCTGCGGCTCTGATCTCTCATCATGACTTCCCAGTTTGCAAATTGACCTGCACTCTGCTTGTGCCTGCCACCCATCAAGTGTACAAATGCAATACATCTAACTGGTCGTTGCGCTCTGGAGAAAAGTGTGCCTGCCTGCACTCTCCTGTAATGACTGAGGATGCTGCAGTCATTAAGCCTGGCCTATGAATGACTGCTCATTCGAAAACATGTCACATATTCATAAATATTTTACAACCACAGAGAAAGGACAACAAAGAAACAGACATACATTTTGGATCTTTGTTACTGTGTTCTGCTATGCCATTTCATTAAAAGAACTGAAAAAATAAAGGTGTGTGTGTGAGTGTGTGAACCTACGATCTTCTAGAGCAGAATGTAATCACGTGCACATCACTTTCTTGGTTAGTTCAGGCCAACAAATAATCAAAAAGAAACTCAAGTCTGAACACTGATGATTTGCTCCCAAAATACTAACACATTTATTACACATGGTAAATTATTCTCCAAATACAAGTGCAATAGAAAACAAAAGTCATAATTTTTCAGTTACTTCTTGACAGAAGCGCGTAAAAGTATGAGTTACATTACACACATGTAGTGGGTAGTTTAGCAATTATATGTTAGCATAGTAAACCTCAAGAGGTTCAAATGAAATTCTGATCTATGATCCACTCTTTGCTTAGAAGTGTCACTCTTTTTTTGGACAGTTTTTTTCACCACATTTTCTCTTATAATGCACATGAAAATTAGAAAACAATATATTTCACTGAAACAAAACAGCTAAACAAAACAAAGAAAAGCCTAGAGGAAACCCAACAGTGATACGAATCTGCTGAGATGCACTTGATTGTAAGGTGCAGGGTATACCACGTTAAAATGCATGTAATTCTACTCATTTCATGTTCTAAGGTGAAAATAGGGACCCAACTGTACAGATAAACAGATGCTTCAGAGATAAAGGTATGCATCTTATTCATATTAATTAGCACTACCACCTCTGAACTGTCTGTCAATTAAATTTTGTGTGAAATACAGAATTTGCTGCCCATTAATTACAAACACCTCATTTGAAAAATGCAAATTTCACAGCAACAAACTAGGAAATTGAGGATTTCTGCAATTAGAGGTTATTAACATCTACTCTTTATTAGTTCTATAGATAAAATATATAAACATTAATTCATGTAACGTATATGTTCTCATTTACACTTTACATTGAATTAATTGACATCGAACGCACATCGTTATGTCAAACAGGGCTTTGTGCAGAGGTACGTACACAAAGCAAACATTCATTTTTTCGTTAAGGCCGATCTGCAGCAACACAGGCCAGCCCTGAGACGTAGAGTGCTTGCACAGTGTCTGCTGTCTGAGGCACATTGTACAGTAAATGGATCTGGGATATCGCCGTTTCAACTGGCCTAGTGATACAAGGTTGAAGCACAATAAAATTTACACTCGCCTCTGTTCTCAACCCCCTCCCAAATTTATTTTTACTTTCTACACGCCTTTGAAAACGCAAGAGAAGTTAAAACTGGTAAACCGACAGTATTGTTTTTTTTTTTTTTTCATTTCGCAGAAAAATTTTTAACAAAAGAAACTTGTGTGATAAATTCAAGGCAAATACAAGTCTGAAAATTGACTCAAACAAAACAGTCGGAAAGAAATTTAAGTGCATGACTGTGAGAATCAAACTGCCAGGAGATCTGCTTCGCTTTCATTCAAAGACCACCTCCCGATGAGGGGGAAAATAAACAGTGACATTTATCAAAGGAAACAAAGCAGAAACTCTGAGAGTCTTTCCTCCCAGTGAAGCTAAACAGTATCAGCCTTTTGTCGGTGCTGAGAGTCTAGTCCGCCAGTTTCTTTTCTATTATTAATGACTCTGTCCCCTTGGATCATTTATTCATCATTCCCCTCAGTGCGACTCAAAACTCCTGCATGGGCTACCCGCTATCGTTGCTATTGCTAAGGTTAGTGGAGGGGAAAGGAGGTTTGGGAGGTGGGGATTCTCATGGCTTGGAGGCTGTGGTGGTGGTAGTAAGGGGGTCGGGCGGTGGCAAGCTGTCATGTGCAGGTCTCTCTCCACGACCGGTGCAGCTGCTGCAGATACTCAAAGGCCCGCTCGCTGACATTCAGGGCGGGGTGAACTCTCCGCAGGCTGGACTCCCCGATCAGGGATAGGCCGCAGATCCCGAAGTAGGCGTGGAGCGCGTCTGCAGCCGGCGCGGGGGGTCGGTGGGAGCCAGGGAGAGAAAAACTAGGTCAGACGAGTGGCACAGACCAGCACCTGTGTTTGGCAGGTTCACACCTCCAGGTTTTTAACAATCAGCTTGATTGAATCAAACACATCATGCTCGTCACAATGTTTGAGCTTAAGAGCCTCAAGTGCACATTGTTTCAAGCATTTATCTATTTGCAGAGTTACCTCAATAAGGTAGAAGTTTGACATGTTATGTGATCTATACAATTTACAAAGAACTGAATAACAACCTGTGATTGAGAGAAATATCACTTCAGGAGCTGTTTAAGTGGACAGTATACAGTAATTAGGATCTGTATGTGAGAGAAGAAACAGCTATCATTTCCTTACAAGGAAACTCAACAAAAATGAGCTCTATTGTTTATTCTTAACATTAAAAATTAATTCCTAACCTCACATCTGAAATCAATTTTATACTGCTTCATAATAAATCATTACTCAAATATGTTGAGAGGGTGCAGTCTCCAGCAGTTTAGGTTACTGGAAGGCATCGCTTTTCTCATCTACAGCTCAAGGAAATGCTAGCTGCAGAAGCCCGGAATGACCTTGCTAGCATTTTATACAAATTGAGTCTGCAGAAAATCGCAGCCAAATTGTCTGCGGCCTTCTATTACTTTCCTCATTGACTTGACGAAGTTGGAGTTTCTCTTGCAATTATATTTCCTAAAACGTTCATAACGCATTTTA
Source organism: Albula goreensis (assembly GCA_022829145.1). Classification (NCBI taxonomy): domain Eukaryota; kingdom Metazoa; phylum Chordata; class Actinopteri; order Albuliformes; family Albulidae; genus Albula; species Albula goreensis. Next base: position 8,961,621 of record CM040744.1, read on the forward strand.
TTCTGGTGATACAAGGATCGATTAAAAGCATGATACAGTGGACATTGTTTTGCAGGTAACAACAAAACAATTTTTAATTTTAGGGAGGAGTGCCCCTTTAAGGAAGCATTAATAATGTATTGTGACCCCTTTCTAGCAGTCACAGCTCCCAGGGGAAGTCTCTAAAAGGCTTTCAGGCTTAGAGAATATGTACTAAATTGAATTATAATGAAAAGGGTAATGGATTGAAAACAAACAGCAGACACCAGTAGAATCAGAGCAACTGCAAAATGTGAGTAATCCTTGCTTATGAAGAAAGACACCAGTGTCTAGCATGGTATTCAGCTGGCAAAAAAAACCCTTCAGCTGTTTACATATGGTGCTTCCTGGAGTCAACTAAATTGTTATAATCTATTTAACTACATTGACAGAAAAGACCTTTTCAGGAGCATGGCAAACCTGTTTAAAAGTCTTTGCAGTCTTTTCCTTCTGATTTCACAGAGAAACACAAAACAACAAACAGTTCAGGTAACCAAAGCCAGTTCTTCTCCAATGTCCTTGGGGCCATTCTGGACAATGAACTTATGAATTAAATATTCACCCCATTCGGGGTGTGGATTACCATGTGGTTTCAGTTAACAAAGGCAAAATCCACGAAAAAAAGGACACTCTTATGAGCATGGTGTAACGTTACCTGGGTGACTGTCCGGCCATTTAGCGAAGCCCCCTACTAAGCGGTCCTGAGTTGACAGGATGTAGTTCCGGTTCTTTTCAAAGTTAGTGTACTGGAAGACATCTAGGAGCTAGGACAATAGCAGGACATCATTTGAAAACCGACTCTCGTACAATGTTAGACATGCGACAGAGCACACAAAAATAATGGCATGTTTCTGCATGCGCTGTAGGTATGGATATGAATCTGAAGAATGAATTGGGTCGGTATTTAATGAGCCAAGCACTGCAGATGTTATAACATCTATAATGATCTACTGTTACACATCAAAGGCTGTAATATGTGTCTTTTATGGCTTGTAAAAATGGCTCGTGAAAATGTGTACACAATAAAATGTTTGAACTTTTAAAAACTAATATCACCCTTTATTAGAACTTCTTGCTGATACTTGCATTATTGGTGCATCAATTTTAAGAGCATCTATGTAAAATCAGCTTCTTTACAACATTAATTGCAAATCCTCACTTCTTTGTGAAGTCCATTGCTTTACGGACATTATTATATTTAAATACAATAGAGTGTGATATTTTATTATCGCCTTCTAATTTCAGGTTAACATGGCATATCAAGTGAGATGAGCCTGGTTGTATCAGTTTGAAGCACTTTCATTCAGCCATTCAGTCTACTTCAGTTCTGCTGGAAATAACCCACTTGTTGATTTAGGAAAGAATTTGTTTTGTAGCAACTTCTCAAACGTCTCAAGACAAATCTGCAATTACCTGAGATCAAGTGCATTTATCAAGTCAGCACATCGAAGTAATAAAACGTTACCTTTTGATTTATTTAACAAAACAAACGGCTTCGTTCCTACCTCCCCCATCCCCTGTGAAGTGAGATGACCCAGTTAACCTGAATAGAGGGTGGGAGGTGGGATGGGTGGGTGGTAGTGGGGCTTTGGGGAGGGGGCAGGAAGTACCTCGAGGGTGGCGCCCACCCAGAAGGAGTAGCACGTGTCTACAGGCTTGTTGGGGCGCCCGTGGAAGCCGTTCTGCTGCCGCATGATGCACCACCTCCGTATCCGGTTCAGCTCCTTCTCGGAGAACATCTCCTCCAGCTTCCCCATCAGACACAGGGAGGCTACGGCGCAGAACGTGGAGCCGCCTGAGGGGGCAGGAGAGAGCCAATGAGAGATGGGTCGCCTTAACAACGTGCCTCCAGCGACACTCACCTTCCTCACTGCCCTTTCAACTTCCCCAACGCTGTGTCGGTACCTGCTTATCAAATGCTACCGGGAAAGGTATAATTGTGAAGAGAACGTGCTAGAAGGACTGTAAATCTGCCACTGAAGCAGCTTTGCAGAAGCCATGCTCAATAGGGGAGGCCCTGGCAATCTCAGAGATGTTGGGTGTGTGTGACACTTTTCATTTAATATTTATAATTAGCCAGAAAATTGGATTTTATTTGCATGGTGGGCAAAATGCAAGTTATAATTTCCACATTTTTTCACTCACAATGATCTTGAAAAGCATCTGATCAAAGGCTTTCCATAACGTGCCAAAGACTTATTAATCTGTACACAGCCTCTCCCTTTGGCACTGCCTGCTGTAGCTCCAGAAGGCTGGAATATTCACCTATGGCCATTTCTGAACATGGTATCCTAAGGAATAACGAATTCAATGTACCATATTTTGTGATAAGTTTGGGACACAATTAGAAATTGCTTAATGAATGTAAATAAACATTGAGGCATTCATCCAAATAGATTAAATGCTGATCTCGTAATCTTCTGAAGTATAATCTCATCTGATTTATAGAGTCTGGGGAAAAAAACAGCAGCAGCAGGAAAGCACATCGCTCCACAGGTATAATCCTTCACTTAATTTCCAAGTGTAGCAAATTGGCTCTAAGGATGCTTTACTTATTGCCTTGGCCAGATCTTCACACAAAGTGACACAAATTTCTGTCATTCTGCTGACAGTACACTTAATCAGTGTTTGACTCATTACAGATTCGGTCCACTCTTATGGATTTTTCAGTATACAGTGTACAACTTGGGTGTCTATAAATAAACACTAATTGATGTCAACAACATTGGCCCGTTGTTCTCTTGTTTTAACGTTTGGCGGCAGTGCCTCTCTCCAAAAAGGGGTTGTTAAAATAAGTGAAACTGACACCAGTCTCCACACTCACCATGCGACTCCAGTCCTGCTCCCTGACCAATTCCGTTGTCATATGACTGCACAAATTGAGAAAGAATACAGTCAGCATCCCACTTAAAAACATCTTATGATAATCTTGTAACAACTGAACAAGAAACATTTAACATTATGAAGGCACCTGAGTATATAGGCTAATGTGTCACGGAAGTGACAATATGTTAATGTGTTAAAGAATTGACTAATTCTTGGATTATGTGGATACAGTTAAAACAAGATGTAGTTCTGTGACAAGGGCATGATGGGAAAATGAGTTTGATTTTCATGATTCTGGAGGGGGACAGTGGTATCAAGCTGCAGTGGATAGGCAGGTTGGTCAGCTGTCTGCTAAGCTCAATGTGCAGGTTTCCAGCCAGCGACAGCTGTGTGCCCTGCTTCCCGGGAGGAATCCCAACAGGAGGGCTGTCCCAAAGCCGCAAGCTGCTCCAGTCAGCGCTGGGGTAAAGGCCTGCGAAGTGGAACGGCACAGGCACTGTCCTCCTGACCGCAAAAGCCGCCATGATCAGCTCTCCTGCAGCCCTTCATAAGCACCTGAACTGCCTGAAGCAGCTTCTCTCATTGTGCTTCAGAGGGCGGGGATGAATTTCCTCTTTTAAACTCAACTACCCATCCCCCTGCTGACACAGACACTGTGCAAATGCAAAAACAACAGAAATGGAATGGGGGGCGGGTGGGGCAACGATCTAAACAACCATTAAGAAATTCACATGACAATAGATCAAAAGAAATGAAATACTAATGGCCCATCTCATGCAGAGATGAGGAAATGGAGGCCTTCATCAAGGCTGAGCCTTCACCTCACACAGCCGCACTCTGATTGGACGCTCTCCAGAGTGTATGGATGAAAGGGAAATGGGCCGATCACTGAGAGGGCCTTGCCCGACCGCACGTTCACTAGAGCGGGCCTTTTAGGGACGGGGCAGTTCCCAACCCCAAGAGAGTTTGGATCCCACCAAAACTGAATCGGTAAGAGGATTACTGGCCCTGTGAGGCCTTCCTGACCAGATCATAATGTTTATTTATAGATAACTGAGAACAACCGGGGAGCTTAGGACCACCTCCAGGCTCCACGTCACCGAGGAGCCGCGGGCATCCCACAAAACACAGCACACTTCCGAGCAGCGTAATCCACTGAATCTCGTCGACAGGAATTCAAGGGTACTGGAGAGTGGATTATATAATCTGCAGTGGGATTAGGTTCTGTGACAGCGGATGGACAGCACGATAAATGAGGCGATCGCTCCTGTGCTCCAGACTGAGCCTCGGTATTGCCCTTGTTTTTGCTTTCTGGTGATGTGATTACAAGAATGGAATGCCAATGGAATCCTGCTATCGTGTGTGTGTGAGCGTGTGTGTATGAGGGTTAAGTCAACAATAACATTCAACAAAATTGCAAGATAGATAACCACAGTCTCGTTAAAAAAAATACCTTTTGTGACACAAAGTTGAAAGTTTAGATGACAGGGTTGTGTACATCAGTAATGGGGACATAATGTCATGAATGTATTGACTGAAATACATCATTGACCGTGAGGAGAATCACTAATTGGGGGCCTGGGGTATTTCTGAAGTTGTAAATCCATTGGAAAATTAAAGAGACAAAGAAGAATAGAGGCAGTAGAAGATGTAAACTAAAGAAACAGAAGATGATGAGACTGTATTCTGAGGATGTGTGCATCTGAATTTTGTTGGTTAACATGATGCCACAGGCTATAGTATGAGAGTAAGGATTTAACATCTGTACTCATTATAGTCTTTTCTGTTGGAGACCGTGACAAGCACCTGTCCACTCATGACTTGGCGGATGGCCTATCTGCCCTCCCATCAGAGAATGGGCCCACTGAAAGGCTTCATGAGCTGTGCTAATTGGCTGAATAATAAGAGGGCCTGAATTTGAACCAATAAACTACTGCTTAATCACAACCCATACCCCCAAAATCATGATAACCAAAGTGCCAGCTTCCATCTGCCATCCTCCACCTAATTTAACTTCTTTTGTTTGTAATATGAGCCATCGTAGATAGCGGTGACATTTATGATGGGCTTCTTAATGTTGCAGCGTTTCGTTCATATGGACGGCCACATTTACAAAGCAGGACAAATTAAATCAAATTACAGCAGTTTTCAAGGACATGCTGGGTTAATGCACGTTATGCCAGAAGGCACAGTGCTGTGTCATTTGCCTTCATTCCATCTACTTTGGACTGTCTGGCGAGCATGAAGAGACAACTACTCCTCGTAAATAATAACTGTAATGCCATATGCAATTACTATCATTACTCAAGGAACTCAAAGTGATTTGAACAAAATCTTGAAAAGGGATATATTATCCACCAGACTTTTTTTTGGACCAGCTTTGAACTGTCAGCAAATAATACCAGACGATAATGACATCTCTTTGAAAATGAGAAATTATTAAACAATAAATAATATGGGGTTGCATATTAAATGTCAATGTCATCAGTCCGGGATAATTTTATCAGCCTGGAAGGAAAATTCAATTTAGCCAATGACCAGTTTAGCTGTCCAAAAAACGTTTCACCCATCATTATGCTTGTATATTGGGCAGAGTGTCTCAAGCAAAAATGTAACAACGCTCTGCCAATTCAGGCATCATAATACTGAAGAGGTCACATGTGCTATATAACTACTAAAGCGACACAACATATAAAACTATGAATCACAACTTAAGTGCAAGACAGTCTGCACAACTGTGTATTATTGTTGGTCTTGTAAACATTATTCAATCTAATAGCCATTATGACATCACCCCCCAATTACAATTAAAAGTAAATGGCTGATTTTCCAAAAAAAAAAAAAAAACCTCTTTTATTCAGCACCAATTGCTATGATTTCTTGCTTATACTGCATAGTGTTAGTTATATTATGATAAATAACTTGACAAAGTCTGTCTTGAAAAAACAGACATTTTCAGTGTTAGTGGTTGTATTAGCGGTCAGAGAGCTGGACATGTGATCTGGTTTTAAGGTTTGAGCCCTGGGTGGAATCCTACGATTGTTTCACTGAGCAAAGTTCTTCAGCTTAACTGCTTCTGTAAACACTGCTGTTTTGTGAGGGGTGGCATGAAAGAATGGAATATTCTAGCTGTAATCCACCTGGGATAAAAGTGTCCATTTAGCAAATGTAATAATAACTAACAAACCACTCCAACAAGTATTCGGCTCTGTTTGGTTAAGTTCTGTTTGTATAAGAACAGCGCGGTTGAAAAGAAAATTACAGCTTTGTTTCAGAATGTAAATAAGATATGTGAGTGCCGCTTTAATTTTTTTAATTTACTTTTATTTTACCAGAAAGAACCATTGAGATTAAAATCTCCTTTTCCAGGGGGACCCTGGAAATTACTCAGGCTGTGGGCTTTTGAAAACCATCTTTAATTATTATTTTCATTCTGGGAGATTTGTCAGACATGGAAAGATAAGGAGACGGATCCCTTTGTAAAAGAAAGGGTTGCTGAGCAGCTGAGATGGCCTCTGGATACAACACAAAGGGCTGCATGAGGTCTTACTCACTGATGCTTATCCATGACTCTATCGCTCAGGACTTTCCTTATGAATATGTTTTCCAACAACCTTATTAAGGCAGCATGCAAGGCAATATAATGCTGCAAGACTGAATACTTCAACCCCACAGTCTGTTCAGATACATTGTGCAAAATACTGCAGTTTTATGGGTTACTAATCTGGCAATGCTTTCATTTTGGTGTGCTGGCCTTCTAGTGTCATTGGCATCCAAACAGCTAAAGTATTAGAAGAGTAAGACACTGAACACATTTTTTTTTTTTTTTTTTTTTTTTTTTTTAAGAGTCAGCTTAACCTGAAATAATCATGCCAGTCTTAAAAGCCACTGAGAAACAAACTTTTTTTATACACTAAGAGTTCATATTTTGTACAGTAAGTATTCATTTAAATTTGGTAACTGTCTCCAGATGTTGTCCAGTCCATAGAAAGTAGATTTAAGAGAATATCACAGCGAGGATAACTCAGCGATGAAAAGGAAAAGAAACACAGAAAACTGGAGGAAGCACTCTGAAAGTCCAAGTGTGTTGCTTTAAAACAGGAATCTGTGCTGTGTGTTCTCCCTTACCATACTTCTGCGGACGTAATCTATGGCTTTCTTGATGTCCATGCCAGACCAGTCGTTGAGCATGTAACAGATGCAGGAGGCACAGTACACAAACCTCATGTCGTTTTCACTTCCTTCTGGGACGGCATAGAAACTGAAAACGGATACAAACAGTGTGAAGACAAATTTGACTCCTTTCCTCAAAGATCCTGGCGAAAGACACAGAGCTTGTGCCCTTTCTGCTAATTATAAATATACAGGCACTGGTCGAAATATTTGCTTGTGTATGTGCGTGTGTGTGTATATATGTACACACACACACACACACACACACACACACACACACACACACACACACACACACACACACACACACACACACACACACACACACACACACACACACACAGTCAATATTATATCATTAGAACAGCAATTTTGAAATCAATGGCTGAATAAAGTGTAGGTTCATCTACATCCACTTGGGGTCTTAGTGTGGATAACGTAGCCATATTTAACACAAACATCAAAATCCCTACAGTTACAATTCATACTGAATTCAGATATAGTAACAATCTTCTTCCAGACCTCATACTGACATACAAAATGTTATATTTTACAAAGCTCCACTGTTAAAGTGCACTGCACTTTCACTTGGAACACATCATCACATAACCTTTAAGAGGAACGCTTCCATTATGTGTTTCTGACTCATCCGCCATACAGACCAGAGCATATATTTAGAAATGTGAACTCAAGCTGTCTTAGTAGGCCACTAGAGGACAGGCTGAGCTGTCATAGCCCATTACTCCAACAGCTCTGCCTCTGCAAACCACTACCCCTGTGCTTACAGCTATGAAACGTACCATGGGTTCTTTGAGGATTTATAGTTAAGAACATATGCTGTGTTAAAAAATGATTCCGTTCTTCAGAAATCTCAGAAAAAGATGCACATCTGCTCAGCAGTGCAACCGAGCCTGTTCTTCAGAAATCTCAAAATAAGACGTATATCTGATGAACGGCGCAGCTCAGTGTGTTCTTCAGAAATCTAAGAGAAATATGCATATCTGATTTGCAGAGCAATTGAGTGTTGCGAAAGTTCCCTGAGGGGAACTGCTGTCACTATGACCAAAAACGGCAGTTTTGAGAAAAATAGCTGCAGCGTGGCAATCTGATGACATAATCTGGAGCTTTAGCATCTGGGCTGGAGGGGCAGAGGACACGGAGAAGAGACGTAGCAGTCAGGGTTCAAAGGTCGCCAGTGTGCTTAATATTTGTTTATTTTAAATTTCAATTCAATATTCCCTGTCAGTGACAATTCACTGGTGTATAGGGTTAGGAAAACGTGTGAACTTCCCTTACACTCTCACTCACTCACTCTCTCCACATACGCATGCACAAATTGTCAGGAGAGCGCCCCCTACCTGCCATCCTCCAGCTGCAAGGCCTTCAGCCCTGCCAGACAGGCCTCCTTGTTGACCCTGCTCAGATTGTCCCCCAGGATGATCAAGCAGGCTAAGCCTGTGTACGTCATCGCTATATGGCCGCTGTCGTATGGATGGGGTGACCCGGGGCCCTGGGAGAGAGGGGTCATTGAAAACAAAACATGTAATACCTGCAGCAATGTGACCTCTGTGTGGGTATATGTGCAAATGAGAAATCGTCAAACAGTGGAACCAATAACCTACTGAAATACCAATTTCACACACACTGAAGGAGTCAACACTCAGCCCACAAATGTGTTATGTAATGTAATTCAGATACATTTTGGATTTCATACTCCCACAAATAAAGATAAGAGCATGTAGTGATGTTTTGACATTTCTATAAAACTTCAGCAGCCGTGTTTACTGCAAAAAGGTATGCAGAGGGCTAGACCAAGGTTGAGTTTTGTTGAGTCATTTTTCGGGAGAAAGCTATCAGTTTTTGCCATTATATTTTTCTGTCTCCACAATTTTTATATTTCATAGAAACTGCAATACATTACAGATGTAGTATATTCAAGTAGCGCGATGAAATAAACTACTCAGCCATTTTCAACAGAAAAGATGTGGAAAACCCATCACTGTATTTGGCTGTGAAACAACGGATTATAAAATTCAACAATAGATCCATTGACACTGTGAACCGGGGAACAGAGAATATTGGGGATGGAAAACAAGTTACAATGGATTCTTCTCTCAGCGAGGACATTTGGCTATTAACGTAATGGAAATAGAGGGAAAACAAACTGAGTGTTCATCAAGGATAGATGGATGAAATCATACATCACAGCAAAAACTATTCTGAGCTGAACTTTTCTTCATGGAAATTAGCCCTGCTGTCTCAAAAACAGCTATACTCCAACAGATGAGTGAATCATTCCAGCATCAGCACTTTAAAGGACATTTTGCACAAAAAAAATGTTAGCAGAATAAGCTACTGATTGAAGTCTATATATAATAAAACAGGGTGGACAGATATGGCTCATGTGTAAAAACAGGAGACCGCTACCTTTGATGGGTTGTAGGGAACTCCCAAGTGTGACGACCCTCTGAATCCACATCGGCCAAGGTTTGATTCTGGAGGGAAAACAACATGAAACAATGTTTAATCAATCCATAGATATAAGCATACACACCATTTCCAGAGTGGGTGTGTGTGTGTGTGTGTGTGTGTGTGTGTGTGTGTGTGTGTGTGTGTGTGTGTGTGTGTGTGTGCATATATATATAAGGCTACCTCAAACAAAACGGAACAGATGGATTGGTACATCAATACATGTACTTTGGGATCAAATCACAGTTCCAATTCATTTTATTTATCTGTGCCTGCGAGTCTTCTTTATATAATCTCACAAACATTTGTGAATACATCTATCAAATATTTTCAGGAATGTGAAACTATATACTTGACACCTGTGCACATACAAAATTCCAGTGTTATATACTTTGGTCGTGTTTTTATAAATTGTATAGTCATGGATTGCTGCGACATTGCACTTTGGCACAAACAGGTGCTGCCACCTTGTGGCAACAGCCCTGAAGTTTTCATTTCATATTTTCCATCTTGATGTACAAGCAGTGTATCCTGGCATAGTTTCTAAATTCGGGACTTCAGAGCTTAATGTTTTAGCATTCTCAAATTCCATTGTGCCCTTAATGAGACATTCTGTCCATGATGGATACACAGACCAGGAGTGAATGCGCATCAGTTGCAACACTCCTAATGTGAGAAGTGAAGGCACAGCGACAACTGTAGCAGTACAGCTAGCGACTCCAAATTACAGATAAAAAGAAGGGGAGGTTACTTTAATTTATGGATTTCCTTAACATCTTCACAAAGACAAAGAACACAAAAGAAAAGAAAACACAAGAGTAATGTGGCACGCAAATTCCTTACGTTTGATCCCTTCAAGTCTAGAAACTCTTAGAAATGAATTAATTCACAAAAATGTGTAAAATGTTCCTTTTCAGGTCACCTTCATCTGTATCAATGCAGGACTGTTCAAGCCGTACATCTGTACTTATAGTAGGAACTATTGGTCACATGACATCCCTATGATAAACCAAATGCTGCAAAGCTCATTTTTCTCCTTTAAGTGGTGCATTCTGTTCCATACCTGAGACTCCACATAGCATTTAATTAAAATACACTCTCATCCGTAAACTTGGAGTCTGATGTCACCCTACAAATGACCCCTTGGCTCAGATATACAAAACTGCTACAATATAATGCTGCAAGAAAACTAAAGATGGAGTAAGGGCTCATTTTAGCTGTAAGATATGATTCAACTGTAAATTGAAACCATTCTTATTTTGTCATTAACAAGTTGCGATGACATTTGAAAAATAGAACATCACTGATACACAACCAGTGTGGCATATACAGTGCTTAGTGCTAGTTAAATGCTTTTCAAGGACACTGAGCAAATGTCTTGCATCCCCCTTGAAAGTCTGCGTTAACAATCATCTAGCACATGCAATTTTAGGGGACAACTGAGGGTTAATCAACAGTGCTGTAGTTCCTGAGACCTGGATTGATATTTCAATTTCAGATTCACAATTTTCATGAAGCAAAATTTGACTCTTCAACACCCATGATGATTCGCACAACCAATTGCCCATTTAACTTATTAATTTCTGTTATTCATACAAACCAGGGAGAAACATGGAGAGAAGAGTTACAGCAGACTCAGAGACACTAGCACTGGGGACTTGGGGTTGACTGACACTTGAACATGGTGACTCGGATATGGACTGGAACTCAAATACTGGGGACTGGGAACTCAACTTGGACTCAAGAGTTATGGAGTATTGTCCACAATACTGCTACAAGACTGCTGGGTGGATGCATAACCAGATGGAAATTCAATGCAGGTACATGGCTGGTGTGTACACTTTCTAGCAGCAAAACAGAAAACTCTCTTAGATATGTGTTTGTGTGAGGGGCCAAAAGAGAGTAGGGAAACAGTGGAGATGGTGTGAAGACACCATTACCTGTATTATAGACAATACACAACATTATCTGAAATTGAGGGAGAAATATTATATTGACTTTAAAGCTGTAAATTTAACCTGCAGAATGGAGCCAGCCTTCTCAGATTTGCTGATATTCTGACATTACTTTTCACTCAAAGTGTCCCTGGGGGCTTCAGGTGACATATGGAGTAAACGCCCACATTTGTGGTACAGCTGTGCATGGCTAGGATTCAAGCTATTACCACTACAGCTGGAGGTCCACATTAATAAGGCGACAACTGCCTCAGCCTCCCCAAGGAAAAAGAGCAGAAAGCTTATTAAAATCATCAGTCCCATCAGCTTCCAGCCACCTCTACTCGTAGGCTGGGTGCCTGCCGGTTCATGAACTGGACATGTGTTGACTTTGTGTTCCTCCCACAGCATTGGCGATATATGACTGGAGTTCTTTCAGCAGTGTTAAACATAGCTACTTTAGAACTGGAGGAGTTGCGTAAGGTTACTTCCTCCTGAAACAGTGGTAAGGTCACAGTGGGTGGAGTTAATAGCAGTTCAAATCACATTAAAACCAAAAAATATTTAACACAGGAATGCACTAAATACAGTCAACAACAAAAAATTTGGTTAAAAAAAAAAAGAACTGCATAAATAATAACTGGCTACATGTATATGAGGTTTTTCATTACTTTTATAAAGTGCTTAACAGTAAGGGGAAAACTCACCCCTCGTGTGTATTAAAGATTTTCAGAAGTGGAGAGCAGAGGGACCAGTTAAAACCAATTTAAGTCTAATTAAACACACAGATAGCTACCTACCTAGCATGAGACATCCAAACATAGCTGACACAGGTTCCCTCCTACTCTTTTCCATTGGTATCATGGGAACTTTAATACATGCATTTATCAGTGCCTTGGTTTAACATCTAAACTAATGGATAACATCCTCCTTGAGGGTTATCTGTTTGTTCCAAGAGGTATGACTGACCCCTACTGGCTACACAACACAAATTCTGGGAGCAAATTAGTTTCCTCAGGAGGTCTTCCTTCAATTAAAACAGGCACAAGCCCTGTTAGCTCTACCCATCAAACAGAGGACAGCTCCAGGATATAATGGATGCAGCAATAATGAGTTACTATTTCTGAACCTATTCAAGCAAAAGACCTATGGTTATCTTAATGAGATGGAAAATCAAAGTGGGTCAAAATCACAGGAAGAATGAAATAATGACGAGTAATGAAAACGTAAATATATGTACGCTTTTATTTTGAAGGCTTGCCTTGCATTACACGTGTATACTAAAACTGCATCAATGCCACACTAAAAATTGAACCAGATCCTTCTTTTTCTTATGGAAAATTTTTCTGCAATTAAATTTTGTGGACATGTCAAGATATCAAAACCATTAGAAAAATTAAATCAAACAGTATGTCAACCAGTCAGTCAATCTATTACAGCATGTTAGTATTACGGACTTGTCACACAATGCTCGACATGCTTTCAGGGGGGAGATACAGTATTTCTCTTCCAAATTCCTTGCTCTAAATCTTTGGAATATTCTGTCAAATAGGCTGCACTTGTTCCAGCTCTTCTCTACTTACATTATATACATTTTAAAACAAGAATAGATTTGTCTTTAAATATTTTGAACTGCTATAAATTAAACACAAGGATTTTGACAGTTTAACCCATATGTCACTACTGTGTATAAAGCATTACTCTCCCATCTTGTACAGCAATTTAATAAGATACTAAAACCCTTTGGTAAGTACTTAGCCAGCAGAAATTGCCTGTTGCAAGCTCTGAGCATTTAAGTAAAACCTAATCATGGCTTTCATCTTACGGACTGTAAATGAATGTAATTCATCTGCAGTATTTGGCCTTCTATGTTTCAGGAGAAGTGGAAAGACCTAGCTCTTGACTTTCCGAAGGTGTGACAATACTTAATAATACGTAATAAAACTTACGGTCTTCTGTGGGAAGGACCTGCAGAGAATAAATCCACTCAATCAGGCTGGGTTTGTCTATAACATCCATAGCATCGAGAACATCGAGACCGGAGAGCGCAAAAAACACAATGGTCAACCTAAAAGATGACAAGACAAAAGCCATTAACAATTTTAAAATGGTGCCAAGATAAGGTGGGAAATAAAAAGTTTCACCGAGAAATAAGGCATAAACTTGATTTTTGTTTTGGTTGAGACTGTGGAGTAGGGCCTTCATTTTTCCTGGCAATACGTAAGTAAGACAATAGTGGTAGTTACTACTGAGTTAGACAACAAAAGAAATCCCAGAGGACACTGGAAATAATAAAGGATCTCTAATTTGGCTCAAATATCAGACAAATGGTCAACTGATCCAATTTTGATTTGTTAGGCATGCTTTAACTTTAGTGGCTCAAAAGATAGTATATTAAGGATAAAACAATACCTGCCAATGACCTACACATATTGTTCATGCTAAAAACAGAATAGTCAACTAAAGGCAACCATGTTTACACAGCTACCATGAGCAACAGGGTTTCTCAACCATGGTCCTACAGGACCCCTGTGTATGCTGTATTTTGTTCCAAACAATGATGAGCTGTTGATGAGAATGAGTTATCATAGTTCCAGAATTTTGCTCTGAAACAAATTCTAACATAATGGAAGTGTAGCTCATTACCATCTTCTTTGTGCTCTTCATTTTCATTTCAATGGCTAAGTATCTACAAGTTCAGCATTTAGAAATTCATTCATTTCAGTTGTCTACCAAATAAAAAAATACCACTTTTTAAATGGCATAAATTTCACAGCACATTAAAGAAAATAAAAGCATGAGTTTTTTCAGAATTGAGTAAATGGAAATGGGATACTCCTTCTGGGGATTTAAGCTATTAAATGGGATATTCCTCAATTCCATAATTAAACAGTTTGTGATATATCAGAAATCGATGTTATGCTTGGAATTAAAACCACTCACATGACTCCCCTAGAAGCATGGTTGGAAACCCCTAATCTACAACTACAAATACTGAAGTTACGGAGCGAATCCCAGAGCTGCAGAAATGTGTTTCACTCAAAATAGCAAGCACAGTCAACGGGTTGCCTTATTTCAGCTAATAAAAATACACATATTTTACACATGCTAAGTCTTGTACAGAAATTAGTCTTTTCTGTTGATATCTTAAACAACCTTGCAAAAGACATTTTACTTTGTATTGCTAGCTAGTGAGACGATTTGGCAATAAAATGTCGTTGTTAGATCTCCAAAAGTGAAATATTGTGAATTAAGACCAAGAAATTTGAGGTTACGAAAATGTCCCGTCTTTCCAAAGGATAAACTTTTTTATGATACAGTAATGAATTAACCTAAAACGATTATTGCCAGCAACCTTTATCCTCCATTCAGCTAATGGGGTGAAATGGGCAACATCAGTACTAAGGTAGCCAGCTAGCAGTCCTCTTTCCATCTTAGTGAGACATTAATCTGACAAAAAGGTACTAGTAGCCAGGAGGTGGCTAGTTTTGTGACTAAAAAATATATAAAATGAGTGATAATCGTCGGAGACACAAAAAACATGAAAAATATATTTTTATGAACAGTACTGTGCTGTACTTTAGCACGCATATGCGGGGTGTTACCGTCGCGTATTTTCGGGAGGGTGCAGCGCTGGGGGTCAGGAGGAACTGCACGCTAGCCTTTCAAGCACACGCATTAGCTATACATTCAATTACCTGCTTGTCTCCAAGGAGGAGTACCTCTCCGGTAACACTTGAAGGCATCTCTGAAAAAAACGTATATGTCGGTCTTTAAGAAAGTCGATTTCTTCACATTCGGCAAGTGAATTCTCCTCTTCCGCCATCTTTGAGTTTGAAAAACATTTCCTGCAACGTCACTTCCGTCGTAAACAGGGACGTACATCAAACTCCGCTTCCAAACAAAAAGACAAATATTGAAGATCATATATTACAATCAATGTTAATTGCATTACGTTTTCCCCGAGAAAATCCGTAGTGACATAGGGCTTGACCGGTTAAACCTTTTTTGTTACGGGAATCTGGTGGCGCAATATTACTGAGTCAAACCTTTGACGGTATTTCAGCGACGGTCCATCTGTCATGGACCATCAAATCGCTTGGTAACCTTAGTGATTGCAGCGTGTTCAAGCCATATATTCATGGCACACAGTAACACTACATAACAACAGGGGGACGAAGTAGATGTTTTCAGCAAAGAAACTTTGTGGATACAAATGAGGCAGTGATCTATGTACACACAGTGCTCAATATAAGTAGTTCATATTACACATAAAATGATACAAAAATAATCACTGTGATAACCAAAAATCTGAATTTTTGTGTCCCATTTGCCTTAACACGACTGTACTAATTTATATTGAGTAACCAAAGTTGAAGTTCATTAGGGCTACCATAAACACACATCTTCTCAGACATATCTTTTTCCCTTGTCACAAAATCAGAACTTTCAAAAAATACCCAGGTCTAACACAAAGCCCTACAGGTAATATTTTCTTCATGTGATTAAGGCTGTTTTTCATTTGTGTTTGTGACTGCGATTTAGAGTCAATGGTGTCAAACATCACCGATTAAGCCACTGCTGTAGATTCAATTGCTGTATGGCCTGTGATGTGATGTTCTATTTTGCAGCGGTAACATGTCACTGACATTAAAATAAAATACATAATATTAATTATATATTATTATGTAATAATATTATGTCATACTAAATGCCAACTAACTTGTAATTGTGATTATGTTACTTCAAGGTGTCTCCTTTTTTGCTTACTCAGTGTGTGAATATATGTTATAATAATTACTTTGAATGATTTTGGTATAAACCAGATGCTATATTTAAATAATATGATAGGCATCCTGTTATATATATACAAATGTCCAATTTAATGCATAATTTCTCACAGATCAATTGCATTTTAAAACATTTCTCAATTGCAACAGAATAAGTTACCCCATATGTTTGAACATATAAGAATATCTCATTGTGTTATTTTGAACAGCGTTTTTGTTCGTCTTTAGCCAAGGTGGAAAGTTGTATGTGTAGAAAATGTATTTTTGGGTGAATGACATTTTCTAGTATATTTTCTTTTTTAGTTTTTAGCAGTAAATTTTGCAAATGATTCCAGGGTAATTGTTTAACAAGGATGGATTTTGGGCTTTATATCTGTACTGATGTATCCAAGTATAAATGTACTTTTTAATAATCTTGTTATATACATTAAACATGTCATAAATTATGTGAAAATCAGGTGATGCTGGTTATTAATGAGGGGATGCTGGTAATGCTAAGCACAATCTTAATGCTTATGCTAACTGGATGATGCTGCTGTGGATAACTGTAATATATGACATGTACATTAGAACAACAAAGAGACATCAATCATATGTGCCAATGTTTAAGTTGCTAGGCCTATTCATGCCTGATAATACAGAATCTGTGATGCAGCGAAATGGTTTGGCAAAATGGAGAGATGCAGAACAGGCTGTCTGTAACTTAGCCACAGATGGACTGATGTGGGTACGTCGATCCATCAATGTTGAAGGGACGGAGGTTTTGTAAGAGGAGACAACTCATTTTCCCATACTTAACGGTTACTCAAAGAATCAAGACTGAAGTTGATGAGGAATGTTATATTGACAGAATCATACTGTACTTCAAAAAAGGTGGCAAAGAGGACCACTATATGGAAATACCCTCTGGGTAAGTCAGGTTCATACAGAGTAATCACTGAGAAAATATAAAGAATAAAACATACCACATTTTTGACAATTATAAAAATGTTTTCATTTTAATTATTGGTATACTTCACTGCATCTGGTAATATTTTCTCATAGTCTTGATATTGAATATCAAAAATGAATCACAGTAAACCTCCGAAGAATGTGAAAATCTGCATAATAAAGTAGTGTGTGATACAAAATAATGGTTATGAAATGTGTAGATATTGTCCATGAATATGCAAGAATGTGAATGTTGAGTGTAGTCCTTGAAGATGGTATTGCTGGTCATAAGTCTTGTCTCCAGCTTGGCACAGCCCTGTGGAAGATAACATTGTGTATAGGTAAGTCATACCGAGCCAACGAAATGGCATGTTTTATGTGTGAATCTGTATTACAACATGAGAGGCACCTATGGAACATTTGTGACACAGGTCCTCCTCCTGTCGGCCCAATGACTTTGGTACGTTCTTGCCATCCTTTGGTGGGTTTACAGAGTCTAGCTGGGTCTCTGCTTATATGCACTTCAACCTGTGTCAATTCGGCAGACAAAAGAATTCAATTCAAAAATTGACAGAAGATCATTAATCTCGGATACCATACATTTTACTTTCAGCCCTGAAGATATAAAGGAAAGGTTTATAGCAGAGTATGTACATGTTGTAAATAATTATAGAATTGTATGGTAATGACTGTAGTGTGTGTTAGTTGCACCAAATTGCATTTGTTCATTTCTGCTGCGGTGTACAAAAAGTGCCTGCTCCTGTTGGTGAGCTAATTTCCCTTTGAACTAGATTAAGTTGGGTATATTTTACACCATTCAATGAAAAATACAGACTATTACACCTGGTCAATGCACACTCACTTTCTCCTTCAGTTTGGCCAGCCTCTTCTGTCGTAGCATCTCCTCTTCATCTTTGGTCTGTTTCTCCTGTAGCTTTGTCTCCAGCCTGTACAGATCCTAGAGCAATGCAAGAATTTTTTTTACCCTCTTACCGTTCAATTAAAAATGTGCTGTAATTTTAATAAAAAAATCAGAGAAGGTAGCGTTCAGTCACAGTTTAGCCAGCTATCTTATATGCAACAAACATTCCCTTTATGTACAGTGTATCGCATTACATTCACATAATTTATTTAAACACTTCACAAACACCTGATTGTTTCTGTAACTTTAACCTACATAATTAATCCCTTTATAAAGGGATGAACATGAACCCATATTGGTCAATGTCACAATGAGGACTTCTGTTCAAAACCTCCTGTGACGTTTGCTGCTTCATATTAAGATTATTTTATTCAACCGTTTTGGAAGCATGAGTAGCACACTCTCTCCAGAAACATGTTCATTTGATTTGCAGAAAGATTCACCCTTTCCTGGAAGATTCTGATCCCTATGGCTGCAGACCTCTGTCTCTGCTCCTTCTCCCTCTGCTCCTCATACTCCTTCTCCAGTAGGTAGCGCTCCTCTTGCTGCTTCCTTGCCCTAGTGTGGGCTTCCAGGGCCAGCTTCACCTCCTGCTGCCTCCGTCGCTCCTCCTTGGCCCTCCTCCTCTGGAGCACCTCCTCCCGTACCCGCCGCTCCTCCTCCTCAGCCTCCTGTAACCTCCTCTCTGCCTTCCAGAGTTCCAGCTGGGCCGCCGCCTCCCTCCGCTCCTCCTCTGTACGCCGCTGTAGTGCCTCTGCAAGCTCCGCCTCTTCCTGTCTGGCAGCATCCTCTTTTTCTTCCTGCTGTTTCAGCTCCGCCTCTCTCTTCTTCTGTCTCTGAACCTTCCACCTGTGGATTGCCTGGTACGGGTATTTGGTCCATATGTTTATCATACAAAATGCTAACAATACTTTACAAAGGGGTTTACAGGCTTAATATTTACAAAATCCAGCATTAACCGGTAGCTCATGGGCCAAAGACAAGAAGTGGGAGGGTTCAGTGTCCTTATGACCAGTACAATAACCTGAAAGGCTTGTGGACACAAAGGTCTTGTATTTAAAGCTCAATTTACCCTGTTCAAATCTCCTTTATACCAGTCAAGCAAAACCCTTTGTTTTGCACTGAATGAGTTGTACAGATGCCGACTAATACAATTACAGTGTATTTAGACCATGGAAAGCAAGGCCTAATTCCATAAAATCAATGAAATTATTTCAAATTTGCCAACAATTAAGCCATAAATACCTTTGTTATCTGTACATCTTACTGTGCTCCAAGCTAGTAAACAGACATTAGTGTCTGTCACAATGAGTGGATCATAATTCTCAGAATGTGCAGATCTTTACTTTCTCACTGACAGCTGTAAAATGTAATGTAATTACTTAGACAGATACCATGAGATATTTCTCATTATGCTATCTTCACTGGTGGCCACCTGCTGGGGCTCAACAGAGCTGTGCATTGTATGCTACCTTTCCTCTGAATTTTTTTCCATAGTCTAATGATGCCCTTAGGGTTTCACCTGGCAAATATACCTTACAGTGAATTAGAATTTCAAGTGATACTGTAAGAGATGAGACTACAGTGACTGAAAGACAGGTTTATAGACAGGTTTTGAAATGAGTTTTTCTGTTTATATAATGAAAACTAGGAATGAATTTACTCATAATATGTGACAGAGGTTCACCTGTCCAAATTCCATATACTACCGTTGGCCATGTTGAAAATATGTTGATTTAATTTCAAATTCAGATTGAAAAGTTGAGTTGTGTTAAGGCTGGGTAGAATGTGTGAGGGCATTCCCTGTCTACATGCCAAATACCTCCTCACCTGTCTCTTCTTCTCCTCGAGGTAGAGCAGCCTTTGATACCACTCCTCATGCTGCAAAACCTCATCTTTCCTTCTTCCAGGCACCTGGAGCAGAGCCTCCATCTTGTGCGCCGGTTTGCCGCTCAGCTTGGCGCGGGCTTTGAGGAAGCTCTCATGGTCGCACTGGTCCCAACCGCCCTGCCTACCCCCTGTCAGCATGAGGAACCTCTCCAGCTCCGTCACCTCAGGGGGCAGATCTCCATCCAGCCCCCTGGCCAGGCACACTTTGGCCGGGTGGGCCGGGGGGGGCGCCTTTGTGCCCGCAGCCCCAGCTAAGGCCCAAACCCCGATCTTCTTCTCCAAGGCACATACTTCCTGCCAGCAAGTGCTCTCTTTCTTCAGGAGCTCCTCATATCTATTGTACAGTAAAGGGAAAAAAGTGGACTGTGTCAATGACCTGTAGAATCATTAATTTAAAAAAAAAGGATCACAGAATGCTACATGTATAAATTTCACTGTGATCACTGAAAATAGGAGTATTGATTGACAATGTTACATCAACATACTGTCAGACTGAGTGAATGAGCACAAATACGGAGATGGAGTAAAAACACAAAACACTTATTTTCAAGTCCCAGGGAAAATAATGAGGATAGTAGGCAGGTCATCCCAAGCTCAAAACATGAAAGCTAAAGTACATAGCAGAAGTCAAAAATGCAAAAACACAGAAACAGTCAAGGCGTCTCTGGAAACAACCACAGAAAGGCTCTAGTCTAAGGCAGGAAACTGGTACATGAGTGGCTACTTCCCAAACAAGGCTAAGCATAACAGAGCACAGACTGAAGGTTCACACTGGTGTAAGTATGGGGATAATGATGATGTGAATCAGGTAAGCATGGTTTGAAAGCGTAGAGGATAGTTGGTGGTGGGTGCCCTCTGGTGGTGAGTGCTGGCATTGGTTCCCAGTGTGACATACTTTGATAATCTTGTTTGAAAGTTGTATTAAATGTTATTATTCTATTCACATACCTCTGATGTTGATCCTCTTTGAAAGAGGTGATAGAATTTTCAGCTTCAGTCATGAAGTCTTTCAGTCTCTCAATCACTGCAAAATATGAATTTTGGACCATTTGGACTTAAGCTTTATGAGATATGCTGAAAACTGGAAAGGCATAACAATAAGCAATATGTGTCACAAAAGCAACTATTTCAACTACAACTGTATAGGTGTGGGGTTATACAAGACTGAATGGCAACCTAACACATTGAGGCACTGGATTTATTTCATGAGCAGGTCTGTTGCACACAATCGTATCGTTGTGATAAATAAAAAGGCTTACATTCTGGGGTTGGCTTCACATCCATCAGCTGTCTCTGGAATCTGTTTACACCATTGTGGACTTTTCTCAGCTGTTGCTGCAGTTTCATTACTGTCATACAGAAAAGAAATAAATGCAACATCCTCAACCAATATTATGAAACCAAGTTACAATCAAGTTCTGCCAAGCTGCTGTCAAAGGAAAATGCTGTAGTAGCTTACTTTAATATTGGAATAAATGCGATATGAGGGGAAAAAACATACAAAATCTCAATAAGTACACCACATTACCATAGTAAGAGAATCACTAAAAGTGGTTCCCCAACAAACAATAGCTAAGTAGATAATCAGTAGGTACTAAGGTAACTGGCATTTATGTAAACAGAAATGATTTAAAAAATACATCCTAGGTCAAAGGTCAAGCAATGGAGAAACTCAAAAGTCAGGACACCGCTATATGATAATACCATCGCCAATAGGGTGTTGACAAAATTACTGAAGAGGAGTTACAGGAGAGGTTGAATGTGTTCTTGGCTTACAAAGTTTGAACAAACAACTGTTATTCAATGGAAAGTAAGTTCTTCGACCTTACAGCTTTACCTTCTGCTAACACAGTTATGGAGTGTGCTGACACTTCAAAATTTTGGCAAATTGCTCAACTACCATGTCAATATGAAATACCACTCTCTTCTGTCAAGCACATCCAATGATCCTTTTGACGTAATAGACTTGGTAAACATCATATTTACTTTTTTGAGGTTGCAGAGTTTCAGAGGACAGTATCTACCTAAGTGCAGTATTTTGTGTGTGAACAACTGAGATGGTTAAAGCACAAACTAAACAATGCTGGGCTTCGTTAGTTATGTTGTCCATGGCAATAAAAAAATCCAGGGGGCACATGCATTGAGAATCCAGGTACACTAAGAATTGAAAAACTCGAGTGAGTTTTATGACTTATAAATGCATAAATAATTGAGTGTTTTTGGCAGGAATTAAAAGTCCTCAGGTGCCATTTCTTTTCTAGTCACCTACATTGATGGGTGACCACAAAAAAATCCCTAGTGTTACAGTATGAGGTACAGCTATCACTCTTAAACCCAGGAATCTACATACTACAGATTACTGAGCATGAAATCCCATAATAACATACCGTCAGTCTTATGGTCATTCTTGAGCTTGTTGTCGTAGTCTTCTATAGATCCATGGTCATCTTGAAATACTTTCCTGCTTTGATTACTCAGAATCTTTTCTTTTTCCAGTTTTTCAACCCTGAATTGATTTTCAAAATGAAGAAAAAAAACCTGAGAAGAAGTTCAATTCTTGTCTTTAAGATTTAAATAACTTTATATGAAAAGATTAAATAACATTCACAAAGCAATCAGGAAATAGTTGAAAGATTGTACTCGGAAAATGACATTTAAGCAAAGCTTTAAACTAATAACAGAGCAGAATACAGATGTGTCATTTCATCTTTCTGTACATTCAATTACTTACTGTTTCCTCAGGTTTTCTGCATTGCGAAAGAACTGTGTCGTTCTTGAATGTGAAACCTTCTCCTTTTCATTTTTATTGCCATTATGTCCACAAAACCTGAGGTTATCCCCACCCTGTGAAAACCACAATAATCAGGTTAGGTTGACAAAACAGTTATTCTTGTCTTATTTTGTATTTTTATTCAAAACAACTGGGCTTATTCTCCTTAAATTAATATTCATTAAAACATAATTACTGATAAAAGTTTGCATAAAATGATTACATTTCTAATGTCTACTGACAGCCATTTCAGAGTTAGTATCTTCTCACCAGTAGTGAACATGTCAGACACAAGTTCTGTAATGCCACTACTTAAATTTGAACTTCTGACATATGGCATTTAGCCAAATGGTCATTGTGCAACTTCGGTTTAAGTGATATCCAATTCAGCCCCTGGAACTTAAGTATTTTATACCCTCAAATAATTTTCAACCTTATTTAAATCATTAGTACTCTAATTTTGATCATTTATTCTTTCCTTCAAATTCTTAGATTTCTGGACATCTAAATTGAGCATTATATAAACATTTTTAAATCTTACACAATGCAAATTAACAGAGAGATGACTGATAATCTATTCTGGTGTCGTGTTTCTGTGAACAGCTGGAGGTGAGGGATGCTACATTAGGGAAGATCTTAGCTTGAATAAATATCCATCTGTACTGAGGACATGTCGCATGTAAAGTGAAAGACATTAAAGTTCAACTGAGTTCTAATCCACAAGAGCGACCAGCATGACAGGCATTTAGCTCTTCCAGTTCAATTAGAAAAGATTCGGAGCAATTGTCTGTTGCTGTTAGTTACCAAGACAGCAACGTAGCCTTCTTGCTAACTTGTTCGGATTTTTATTATGGATTCACGATTGAACTACTTTGAGCGAATTAGGTTGTAAAAAATGCTGTTGTTACACTGTGAAAATACTGATTACTAACACCCAGAGTCCAAACATTTGTAAAATGATGTTCAAAAACTTACTTCGAGGTTTGCGTCTGCAGACGCTGCGGTTGCTAGGGCGGCCATTTTGTATTTTGAATGATAAAACTTTAGCGACGTAAGGTGGTTCGGAAAGACCTGTAGCCAGAACTTGTCACTACCGATTTTCACCAGCAGGTGTCGCTCACCACATCATTTAGATGCACCTCTCTATACTGTCCTGCCACATAAAAAATATTTTTTTAATCCAACCTGCAATTGTATTTTGACACTAATGGATCAAGTAAAGCGAATTGCAATGTTTCTTTATTTCCATGACGCCCAACAATATGACAACAAGCATTATGTGGGAACTAAAAGTATGGCAAGATTAATCTTGATTGTAAATGAGCTTTCTGGATTGTCAAATGTATGAAGGTGAGTATAGTTATATAAACATACAAGAAGCATGCTTGTACCAAATGGCAACTTATTTAAAGAAGTTAGATTTGCTAAATGACATATCTTATTCTGGATGTTGACCAGGTACTTTTTGTTTCCAAAGAGCAAGCAACTATGTATAGCAACACAAATCCATTGAGTGGTGACATGTGAAATATTCTGTGCTCTTGGTGTGAAGTCATAGTTATCTTAACAACGTAAACAGCAACCAGCCCTGGGAGATTTCAGTAATGGGAAGTGGTTTAATTTCACCTCCAACTCAGCCAGAAAGAATGAGTCCATGAAGCAGAGATGCGGGCCACACTGGCAGTTGCTCGAATAACTCACAGGCGATGTTACCTTTTTCACAGTACATGCATTCTCAGTTCTTAGGAAGCTGTATGCAATGCAGCTGAGTGATTCCGAATCTCAGATTTCTTGAATATCAGATGTCTATACTGTGAATATCCTTTGATTCCCTTACATGAGGGTTGATGCTAAGATGAAGTTTTGTCAACATCTTGCTGTAGTATTTACTTCTCCCACGTTCACCTTGAACATGGTATTGTCAGTATTTGAGACAAATGTTGGCTGAGAGATTCATATATCACTTCTGAGTGCTTTCTTATGCCTTCTCATTCTGGTACTATTTTTAAAATACATTTTCTGTGACAGAATCCACTATCAAATCTAATAGACATTTTAAGGCATGTTTCCATTTCCAGTTACTGACAGAATGACTGATCCATTAAAAGCATTATATAGTCACACATTTTGACTTTTGTGATGTGGCAGTTTTCCTGTTAGTGGTGCATATTGGTCTTATTCCAGGCAGGTTCTCAATCTGAATCTTCATTACAATACCTTCAATTTTATACACGTCATTTGTATTTATTATTTATGAATTCCTTTTGTTGATGCATAATCTGTCACACAACTGGATATACAGCTCTGTGGATAAAACCAAGGGGTGTACAAAATGTTATGTACTGAATGCCTTCATGAAGTGCAATGGTGGTTTGGCTGGCTATCAGGTAATTGTTTCCAAAATTCCATCCTTGAGACCTAAAGACAGGTTGCAGTCTACACCTATATAAATAGAGGGCGCTGTTAAGATCTTTTACTTAAAATGTCCCTGTCAGGTATGCTGGGAAATTTTGATATTGTGTTGCAATGTTCCTCATTTCATCTTTACAGCTTTGTCAATGGTGTTTATTTTCTTTTTCAGCCAGTATTGAGGAGGCTTTTAAGGGCTCCTGTATTCCCCATATCTACTGTGACTGCTCTGTATATCACCTCCTACAGTTTTTAGGAAGAAATGGCATATGTACAGCATTTTCAGCGATATGGAAAATGCGCATAGGTTATCTGTGGGTTTAGCTTTTACTTGTCCATGACCCCCCCCCCCCCGCACAGGGGCATAGGAGAGAGTTGGATATTGGGGGGGGCATATTGGCTATGACTCAATTAGAAAAAGTTACTGAAATATCACAGGCCTGTCTTATTGGAGGAGTCACAAAAATACCCGTTACAAAAACTGTGGAGGGGGGGCCCCCTGTACCCCCAAGTTCCTATTTCCCTGCCCCCACATTAATTTTATACTTGCACCACTTTTACAATGTCACACAGTTACACATTTATGACCTTAGCAATGCCTCAAAATAAGGCCGGACTGGAACCGCCTGCCCTAATTGGCCTGATTGTAACTCCGCCATTTGCTTAATAGTGTTAAGTCTGATAAGCGTAGCTTGTCATCAGCGGTATTATGGGCTTCAGACTGCAGCAAGGGCCTGCTGTCCACTCCAAGGCCCTATAAATTTTGCTGTCAGCTTACCAGTGCCACTGCTCCATGTGTGAAATTTGAGCAGTGCATGTCCTTCAGCGATATGTGTTTGCATCTGCAAGGACTCTTAAGGTCACCTCATGTCTCATCAGGGTGAATCTATGACCACTGGGAAAAAAACTCCCAAAGAGTACTTTTCCTTCTGTGGCCACCTGACCCCAATGCGACCAGGTTTCCCTTTCACAGCAAGCTGCCCCATACTTAATATCTGGGTCATCTTAACTTAAGACCTAAGCAACACCGGACACTGTGAATAAAACATATTTCAAAGTGCAGCTGAATTTTAAATAATCAGAGAAAACCGGATGGAGACTTTTTGGATTTCTCTCGAAATACACAGGCCTGTAATATCACTTGGGCCTCACTATACATGAAACCTTTTTGAAGTGGTGATCTTTTGTGCCTTCATTCTGTAGATCTACTCAACAGTATGATTATGCTTAATTTAACTATTAGGTTTCAGGAATATGATAAAGAAATGCTACTTTGTAATTACTGTGCATACTGAATCCCCATCCTCATTCTTGAAAATGTCAGATGGTGAGAATAAAAGCTTTGCATGGAAAAAGTCACTCACCCCTGCTCCTTTCACCACAAGTAAGTAAAAATAAATACATTCACGCACCCAATTTCATAACAGTGTAGATGTGAGGGGAAATGGGAAATGGAAATACCCAGGAGGATCTCATTTTATAATAGGCAATAAATAGGTCATTCCACGCGGGAAATGAGGTCTGTGTGATTTCACGGATCTCTTAAAGTCAGAGTAACTCAGCATCTGGCCAGCTGTCATGAGGACCGTGGCCTGCTGTGATGGGGTTGCACTGACTTCTGTTAAAGGGTATTTGTCTGGCCTAGTTTAGCGAAAGAGAGGGGTAAGAGACCTCAAAGTAAACATTAGCGACTGTGAGGATGACGCTTTTGCCACGACGACACTTTTATCAAAACAATAAATTCAGCTATAAACCACAGCGAGTTTCAGTTCGGATATGTGTATATCACCATTTTAACGTATCACAAACATTACATATTTTCAATCTATGTAGAAAATAATTTGTCAAATCATATCTGGTCTAGGTAGCACATGGCTTCATGAAAATGTTGCAAAACAAACCACTTCTCTGTAATGATCTACAAGGTGCCAATCGATAGTTTGGCTCCTTTCATCTGTGTTCTGGTAAAACTCAAAATAGGTTACTAAATGTAAAATAAAATGTTGCACGAAGAATATAATGATTATTTTATTATTGAACCGTATAAAATGTACATTAGATCAAACAAAAATTGAAATATTTATGTTTACCGTTACAAAATCAAGACAAACGACTAGTCCTGGGACATCACACCTCTGGGGATACATGAACTTGGCATAGTTTCATGTTTCGATCTTATGAAAGGGGGGTTCCGCCCCCCTGTATTCTCAGTCAGCCCGGCCTCCTAAATATTTTATGACCAATAGTCATAAAATAGTCAATTCAATTGAGAGCGAGCCTATTGTTTATTATTCCTTGTCAACTAAAATTTGTACCGAGGTGAAATTTGATCCGTAACTTCAGAATGCAGTCTAAGAAAACGTATTTCTTACTTTCACCCTGTCTCCGGCCTTGGAACATCTGGAAAAGTATAAAATATTGTCAACTGTGTAGGGATCATGCCAGCCCGACTTGTGTGCACTGTCAATTTCTTGAATTCAAGTTAATTAGGATGAGTTGTTGGAAATATGTTTGTTGATCTCCCTAGCTAGCTAACATGCTATTAAGAGAAAAATCAAAGTTTGTTTTGTGTATTGCTATTGTTTTTTGTCCAATTTCATGACACAACAAGCAAATAGCTCTGTTGTTTCTTAGAGTGAGAATGTACAGCCAGCTAGTTAGCTACGTGACTACATGTAAGTAAGCCAAATAACGGCATGATAGCTATTGCCTCTCTACAGCCGTTGGCATGCTTGAGGGCCATTCATCCATTATTCTACGCTTTCTTGAAAGACTGACGTTTCTTCTCTTGATCTTGACTGCCCGCTAGCATACCGCTGTAGTGAAGATTTAAATAATGTTGCCTGAAGGTTAGTAGATTTGCTTTTTTCTCAAAATTCTCGAGTCCTCAACTCGGGATATGTGCAACATTATGACGCAAACACAATAGGTTTTGTAGAAGAATCTGTGGATGTACAGTTCCGACTGCGTAATAATATGCCACATTTCTCTGTGACGAGAACGATCCTACACGTATATTAACAGTTACGAACAGTTGTTATTATGTAGCTATACTGGTGCAGAAAATGGAATAGAAGGGCGACCTTGTGCAAGGGCACAACAAGCTGCCAATTGACATGAGCCAAAACCAGGCCAGAGTGCCAGTTTCCATAGCCAGGCTTGGCGAGAGGGTAAGCCACCCGTCATGAGTTGCGATAAAGATTCATATTTCTCACTTGAATTTCATTGCGGTTCAATCAAATTACCAAACATGGGTTGGACCTAATTTTAGTACATTTACCAGAAATATCTTCACTGCAAATGATTTTGATGGATTGCTTGCAATCATTTTAATTGTTTAAAAAGTAAAACAAAATATCCATAGAAGAAATATCTTCTATGAATGGATTACCAAAACCTATGTGTTTGCATCAACACAGTATGCAATGTATTAATTCTGGAGGAATGCTACTATTTATTTAAGGCTTTAAGTGTAACGTTGGACTAACATGAAAAATACCTATTCTAATCCCTCAGATCTATTCAAGGACAAATGACTTTATCCTATCTGATCCCTATATGAATATACTGAGACCAAGCTACAATAGCTTGCATGATCCACACCTCCGAAATTATTATCAGCGAAAAGACATTCAGGACCACTTGAGAAAGAAGAACTTGATAACGAAAGACAATGAGGTAAAATTATTGTGATGGGATCACATTTAATAAGACTTTTTCATCGACTGCAGGCAGCACTGACAGACTAGCCTAGCTCTCGGCCTCCTCCATGCTTGTGTGGAGGCATGCAAGTAAAATAGGACAGGTGCTGATGAATAGGATAGTTATCATAACAGGACAATGCAATCTAGGAAATTGTTGATGTTTGGCATTATACTCTGTACTGTTTATGAGAACATTGCTCGAGGGTTGTTAGAGAGAACTTGAACTCCAGTCCTTTCAAACGATACTCACCATGGCTTACATTCCAGTTAGTGCATGTGTGAATTTATTCCTTACAGTGGGCTAACTGGTTTGAAACTGAACCTCCTTGGTTGAAGCTAGTACACAGTTTGTATGTAACAAAATGAGAGTGGCTGACAACAGAGGGCACTGACTTTTTTGTTGTGTTATCTTGTGGTCAGAATACTTGACCAAATTCATACAGTGAAAAAATTTACTTAATTTGATATGTTACTGGCCTAGCAATGCTCTGGTATAAACAATTGTTTGCTTTGAATTTTTTTCCAGATATGCATGGTAGGATTTAACTTAATCTAGATTTAACTTTTCATTAGGTGAAATGCTCTTTAAAGGAGTACAGAAGACACCAAAAATACTTGGAAAACCTCCAGATCTTGTGTGACAAAAACGTTAGCCAGATTCAGGTGAGAAGCAAATTTTAATTTACCATTTCATTTATCTGCCAGTTTAGTACCAATTACATTTCAATGTGTGTCTGATTGTGTTACAGCGAAACAAGATGAGGACATTCTTGGAGTATCAGGAAAAAGGTCTGATTCCAAAGGATCTTACCCTCTCAGACATGAGGGAGATTTTACTGGAGGAGGAAGTTGAACGTATGCAACAGGTTATGAAATCTGAAGCTGCCCGGTAAGAACATACTGTATTAACGACTGATAAACTGTACAATACCTATTCATATGTAAATTCATATAGCCTACATGACAATGTAATAATAAAACAGAAACTGCTGCAGTGATTGCAAGTGATTCCAAACTTTGTTCCTTAGTGCCACATTTCTGTCCTGCCACCAAAATGTATCTTTCCAAATGTCCACACCTTTTGGAAAATTTTAAAGCCCTACTATACTGAAAACATTTGTTTTGTTGTTTTCAACTTTTGAACCAAAATTGTAATGTCTGTTCTGTTTGTACTTTGTATGTAAAATTTAAATGGAATTCCAGTGTAGATTTAAGTAAGACATGACTTAGATATAATCATGTTTAAAAAGCTTAAACAAACAAATGTTACTTTTTCAATCCAGGGACAAAAGTAAGGATGGCCAAGAGAGACATTTTCAAATGCAAATGGTAAGAATTATTTAGCCAAGATATTGGCGGCATAATGAAAATTAAACATCCCAGAACTATAATAATTTTGTTGGTCATACCTTCAGTTGCTCTGCACATTTTAAATTCACTACTTTTATTTTAATAAATGTGTTTGGGTCTTTATATAGCTGAAATAACATATTTCTCAGGCCTAGGATTACTGTTTTATATTCTGTTGTTATGTTGGTTGGTACCTTTCTCCTAAATACCATGACAATGCTTATACATGCTCACAGTACATTTCTTAATGGATAAAGCATTCTCATGTGTATGATGTTACACTATGTGCTGTGCTAGGACCTGATGAGTTGGAAGGCAGAGGAGCGTGCCCGTCTCAGAAGGATTGAGAAGGAAGTTCAATGTGAATTCAACAAAAAGAGGCATCTCAAAGAGGCCCAAGAGAGGAGAGAGAACAAGGTACCCTAATATAGAAAAACGAGAACTGGTGAAACATTCGTTTTTCACAACTAAGACGCAATTATTACTCAGTTTGTTGTTTGTAAACGACAAAATAAGCTCACTTGTGAGAAATGAAAAGAAGATCAATACACAACAAGTGTGCATTGTGTAGGATGGTTGAATGTTATTGAACAGTGATTACACTCCACATTATGTACTTTGCCCATGTCTCTCAGAAACAAGCTACATATATGCGCAAGATTTCAAACCAGCAGCTGCAGGTGTTTGAAAAGATCCGCGTCTCAGAAGAGTCTGTGATTGAGGAGCGGAGAAACAGAACAATTATCCCTCCACCACAACTTACCTATAAGAAAAAGCAAGTGGTGTCCGCGACCAAGAACAAACCGGACTATTCTAATGTCAGATCCATTAGGGGTAAGATGGTGGTAACCAATCAGGTAAGAAACAACTGCTTGCAATGAACCTTATAAGAACATTAGGTGCTATTAAGGCAATGTTATAATGGAGCAGGTCAGTGCCAGATTGGCAGTGGAAGTACTGTAATTGATTTGCATTCTCAAATACATTTAAAGCAGTGATTACTCCATGTAGCTCTTAGGGGTACAGAAGTTTCATCCTGTAATCTTGATAGCTCAAAGCATTGTTAAAGTTGTCAAAAAAGTGTCTCCTTCAGCTGCTGAAGTTTCAGTAGCCAGTACTGCACCATGTCAGTTTCCCACTGGCTGTAAAAGAGAAATGCCCGACTTACCAATCTAATACTGGTTTAATGAACTCATTGTCATTTGTTTTATCAGTAGTAAATAAATTAAAAGAACACTTTGTGACACAATGGTGTTATAGGGGACATAATTATGTTATAGGGGCGTTGTTTCACTCAGTTGAGTCAACACTAGGCTCTGGTTGGTTGTGCTGACCGTGTGATGAGGAATGTGTTGATGAATAACCTACAATGACCTTGAAAAACCATTGCCCTGGCACTTAAAGTCGCTGGAACAGTGAATTGTTACTGCCTCTTAATATGAGCCAAGTGTTCCAATTATATTGTCCAGTGGTTTACATCCAAGAACTTATTTAAATCACATTGAAGAGCTGAGGAGAATGGAAAGTTTACATACATAACATCAAGAAAATACATAAAAATAAGAAACCAAATGTTTTGTTTGACAGAAGAAGCCCAGAAGTGGTAAATAGAGAAATAATAAAGCTATTGAACAGCTGTCTTTATCTGGCTAGCTGTCAAAGCTTGTTAACATTAGCTAGGTTTTTTTCATATGGCTCAGATCTAGCATAACAAGTGAACTATTCTGATTCTGGCTACAGTTCGGCATACCACAATAACACAATAAAAAATTCCCTGGAATAAAAAGAAACTTGCATAAATAACATTTTTCAACACATGGCTGCCTGACACACAGGCAAACACTGTAACAAGATGCTTTCTTTCTCTTTCAGAACTCGACCATGCTCACTGAAGCACCAACCCAGCTGATGCTTGCTCCATCCTAACAGCCCTGTAATGGAACGATGCAAAACAACATATGATTCAGTAATTCAATTTAAGCCAAGAGCAACAGTCTGAAGTTGACTCTTAAATATAATAGGTTACAGCATGGCAGCCCTACACTATTAAAAGTCCTTCAGAAGAGAATGTTAAACTGAGCTCCTCAATGTAGGTTGATCCCAAGTCCTTAACTAAAAAGAGACTGAGAAAATAGGTGCAAAAGTTTAAAAAAGTAAAGAACTGGAGTCATCCACACCTGCTCAGACATTACAGAATGATCTTTGCCTGTGCTGTGCCACTATATATGGATCTTAGAACCTTAGCACTACCAATACATTGAAATGACAATAAAAGCCTTAATTGTAATACAGTTGTGCCTTGATAATTATTTATCTAATCCAAGTTTAAATTCATTTATTTAAATTTTAAAACATACCTTATATTAAAATAGTTGAGTCAATAATTCATCGTGATCATTTTAAATATGTAATAAAAGGGCAGTCCACCTAAATAACATATTTCTGTAATATATCAGAAAATCTGTCAGTGCTCTATAGACTAATAAAAAGAGTTTTTCTCAACATTGAGCCATTTCAGAGCATTACAATAGTCGTCTCCCCTTCGCTAAGACTTTGATGTTGCCATCTGAAATGGCTCTGGTTTGAAAAGATTTGAAAAAATGCAACTACAACGTACATGTCTTTAAAAAAAAATTTAGCATTGTATTTGATATGATGAAGTGTACAGCATTCATAAACACTGTATGTTGAAAAATCATCTTTCTCTCCCAATGAACCACCACTTCTGAGATGATCTCAGCATAGTTGCCCTGGTTCTAGTAAGCTGTTGTCATGACTCGCTGAGTGATTGGGGTCAAAGGAAATCTCACACATTAACATTTTATGATGATGTTATAATTTAGAGACACGCACCAAGCTATGTATGATTAACATAAATATTATAACCTGCTGCCTAAAAATGTAAGTCTATGCTAGTGATAATTAACATGAGGTTTCATAGTATGGACCTACAATTAGCTGCCAGTCATCAACTTGTCTGAGCCAATCAAAAATGTTTTCATCTCTGCATATTCAATATTGTTATTGGCCTAAATAATTGAATCCCTGGTACAACATGGTAGCTTCTACCATTTTTAGTTTGATGAAACTTCACTATTCATTAGACAAGCATATACTCTGTAGACAGTCATTTTCCTTATTCTTACAGCAAAAGTTTTTGTTAATGGATTTATGCCACCGCTAAATGTTCTTTTGAGTTCACTGCATTTGACACACTGAAGCAATATGGCCACTCCCATTGGAGAAGCAAGGAGTAGAAAATTGGATCCAGTGTTTTTGGCATGACTGAAACCTTTTTACAAATTATTAAAGTAACAAAGAGAATGAAGGCCATCTTGCCTGCCAGTTTCATGTTTTTAGACTTTACGTTTCTCTACCGCTATACTCACATTTGTTAGCTAACAAATATTTTCCTGAAACAGAAACATGGGAATCAGTTCTGAGCTAATTGTTCAGTAAGCCTGTTGGAGAATT
Organism: Albula goreensis; assembly: GCA_022829145.1. NCBI lineage: Eukaryota > Metazoa > Chordata > Actinopteri > Albuliformes > Albulidae > Albula > Albula goreensis. The sequence continues at coordinate 8,995,280 of CM040744.1, forward strand.
AAAAGTTCAATTATTGTCATCAATTGTTAATAAATTACTGCTTAATGCCACTTCACATCATAAATTTAAATAAATAAAGTAATAACTCAAAATCTGTAAGGTTTCTGTTGACAAATGGGATGACAGCAATGTAAGACGTGATCAGAAGGAAATCCAAGAGGCTACACTAAAATAAGATACATATTTTTGCCAGACAACATGACTGTGAATATCTCAATAAATTTGTGATTTTTTGTTCAGTGTTGAAATGCATAGAGAACATTTGGGTAAGTGTTGCTAGGCTATGGCCTATTTGACTTGAATATTTCATCATTTTCACTTATGTATTACACTGGTAATACTCATGAGAGTATTGGACAACATAACAACCACTTTCGTCTCTCTCTCATATTTATGCATGTATATATCCATCCATTCACCAACCCTGAAATAAGGACAAACCATCACCTCTCAAAGGCCACAGATGGGGACATGGAAAATATAATAGAATTGCCTCCAAATGGCTGCAGGCCAAAATGGCTGAAGGCAGCAGAGAGGACAAAAGGGCATTGATGGAGGAGACGTGTGTTAACAATTGTTATTTGTTGCCAATTGATTGTGATTTGATTTGCTATTTTAGTGTTCAAATACAGTTTGGATTTTAAAATCAGATCACATGCTTATTCTTTGTCATTTTTTTGTATTATTTATAATATGTAGGCTAATATTTTAATATTACTTTAACTTAATGCTATTTTAATGTCATGACCTTAATTTTCAGTTTTTGATCTTTTACCTAAAGTTAAATAATTATATAAAGTTAAAAAATAATTTGTACAATAAAATACAGATTAATTTGGACATGTCTATCTGTGGCTAATTTGAAATGTAAAGTGTAAAAGATCGCACAGCCAATACATATCCAGTACATGGATGTAGTACATGAAAGTAGATATGGATAAGAGTAGAGATGCTGTGGAACAGGCATATAAATGAAAATAAATCATTTGCCGGTGTGGAAACACGTTGGCCAGCCTCCAACTGCCAATCTGGTGTGGTGGAACCGAGCCAGAGCTGGGCCTATTATACTTTGCCAGCTTGGCACCGCCCCTGGGCTGAGGTACTCAGGCAGGCGGATTTAGAAATACAGAGGCCCTTATCTCGAGAACATTTCAAATATCATTCTGCTCAGTCAAAACACTTGAATTCCTTATTTTTCCTGCTCAAAGAGCCTTCACTGAACTGCTCATGAGTATTAAGTTTGTTGTGTTAGGTAAGCGTGGAGGTGGGCCTCAGACTGGCCTCGAAACCACTGAATCCTCCACTGGGAGGACGGGTTAACTACGCACAGAGCAGAGCTCTGAAACCTACGCTGGGGGCGCATGGGGAACTCTCACAATGTCAACAGGACATCAGGGCAAGAATGTTTTGATCTATGTGGGGATGACACTTGAACCCCACAGCACCCTGCGATCTCGATGAGTGCCACTCATTGGTTTCTCACACTGCGTCAACTGCGAAAACAACAGAAGGAATATTTATAGGAGCGACAGTGGCAGGGATTTCAACGCTGCCATTTGGAAGTTGGGTTAGATGCTTTTTTCCTCTCGTGACTCAGGACCAGTATCTGTGCTGGATTTAACTGTGATTTAACTGTGGGTACAAACTCCCCAACAGGTGCTGGCTTTTTATTTGTGTTGGTGACAAAGTATAAACTGAGATTAATCATCGCTAGCTGGGTGAGACCATTTCACCCTGGTGTCAGATTCCTGTGAGAAATGAATTGTTCCAAACAAGGAGAGGAATACTTATTACACACAGAGAATCAAACTGTGTAACAAATGATACTGATCTGGGCAGTCCGCAGCTTATTCACCTTCAACAATGAGTATACTTACTGTTTCACCTGCCATGTACTCATTCTGTGCCCTGAAAAGTTTTCCCATTACTAAACTATAAAGCACCTCTTTATTTTCTTCAAAAGGAAAGCCTGATAAAGGACATCTGTTGATCATGTCTTGTCATAGCAATGGAAGGGACAACTCATGCAGCTCTATAATATCTTATAAACTGTGACCTATACAATCTTTGGGTACGTCATTGAGAGGATGATAGGATGAGCTTGAGAAGACCATTTTTGTCGTGCTCCCATCTTAAGAACATCATTAATTCTCGATGATTTGTCAAAAGAGCTGAGTAAAGCACCTTTTGACATACAGTTTGCCTTCAATATTCATTGACACTATTGGCAGAGAGCTAGGTGTTGATTGCGATCTCCTTGTCAAATACAGATCAGCATCAATAGCAGCCTTTTCAAATGGTAGTTCCTTGCCTCCTTGCAGACACTGACTATGGTCAATACACAGACCTCCAAAAGCTCCACCCAAGTAGGACTAATAAATGATGATTGATGGCTTGAAGCGATCAGCATTTTTCTGCCTCACGAAAGGAGGTCTGGAAGTGTTTCCTTTTCTGCTCAGCTAATGAGCGTGCTGTGACTCACAAGTCGCCTGCTGTTGATCTGCCGTTCTGCCAGCGTTCTACAAACAGGCCTACGGCAGATTGCTAGGGCAGTGGTTCTTAAACTGCATCTCAGAGACCCAATTATTTGCAGCACCAAAACTGTAAATAACATCATTTCAATGATACACCTTTACATGTGCTGTTTAAAGGGTGGCCTACCCTCTTAATGCCACAGTATGCAGAAATAGAAATAGCGACAGATGAAAATATCCCACTTTCACACTCTAGACTTGTTATGAGTCAGATCAATTCCCAGGCAGCTAACACTTTTATTGCAGGAATTATTCTATATGGCAAATGATTCATTTTTGATTTTTATTGATTAAATTATAAACTGAAATATTAAATCAGTGTGGTCCCAGTTTGTATAACTATGGAATCCTGGTCACTGAAATGAAATCATTTGTGGTCAACAGGACTGTGTGAATTGACCGCTCTTTCAGTGTATACAGGGCTTATGAGGAAAGTCAGTCTGACGGGGTCTGCCAGTCTGACTCCCTATATGGGGTACTATATAGCGAAGAGGGGGTCATTTTGGACACAGGCGTTAAGTGACGGCACAAATGGTTGAGCCACACCTGCAGTGTATTAAACTGAGCTGAAGGATAAAAGTATGGTAGGATATAAAACATTTTTTAATAACCATAAAATAAGGAAGAAAAAACAGCATACACATGGGGTCCAAAGGACCAAGTTCCAAAACATGAGCAACAGGAAAGCTGAGGCAAGGGAATCCAGTGACGTTCAGCTGTTAATTAGCACCCTTCACGTCTGTTAAAGCAAAATAGTGGGTGGAAGGTACTGCCGCTAGCAGAGCGATGTTTAGCAAAAGACTAGTGAACCAGCAGCTGTGCTGAACACAAGCCAACAGTGAGCCATCAGCAAGTTTGCCAGCTGGGTATTGCACCAACATAGGACCAATTTCCAAAACTCCTCAAACTATATTACTTAAAATTCATAAACTTGAGCTGTGAAGCAAGTGCTGTTACTAGTTCTGTCTCCAACCATAATAGAAAAAAATATATTTCCAGAAAGGTGTTGCAATGCCAAAATGGCAACACTTTATTTTTAGCAAAATTACATGTAGATACACATGATGTTTTGGTAACATGAGAGAAGCAAACAATGTAAACAAAACTTTATTTTAAACCTTTGGTACAATCCAAGACATATCCAATTGCTCCTGCTCACAATGTTTTTAGATTACCTCCCTAACTACACCTGACCAGTTTCTGTTAGTATGTTGATAGGAAAGTGCTCAATTGTGTCAGTGAACACAGTATGGAAAACAAGTGCAAACTGAGCAATCCCTGAAAATTCAGACAAAAACATATCATTTAATGTATTTCTAAAAATACATTTCTGCATTAATCTGGCTCTAAAATCGGTTTATGGTTCGTATGTGTGTAAATCCCTTCTGTCATTTTGACACATATCTTTTGTGATAGCGTGTTCAGATTTGACTGCGTAGCTCTAATTTTGGACTGGGGGAGGTGGAGATGGGGCCTTGTTGAGGGGACTTCAAAGTAAACAAATACAGTAAGCTGCCGGCTAGGTGCTGTATTCTCAGCTTTGAATTCTGTTTTTGGCTAATCGGTGTGGGGATTTATGCACTTCTGTGCCAGAAAGACACAGGGGAGCTGCTGTTTACGAGCACCGCGGCCTGAGGGACCCAGGCTCTCGCTCCGCTCTGCCAGAGAGTCCCTCCTCTGGGGGACCTGGCAAGGACGTTCAGACCCTGGCTATTGGAGGCGGTGTGCATTACTCTTGATTAGACTGGATAGTTGCTGATACTCAATCCTCTCATGCCATAGCTCTCAGCTAACAGGATTATATAACTGACAAGGCCTCGGTCTCGTCGACCCACGTCCTCAGCTGCCACCCTTACAGACCTCTCCGTCAAGAGGCTGCGCCAAAAGAACAAAGCGACCAAAAATCAGCCCGATAACACCAGCTTGCACAAAATAAAGCTTCTCTATTGAGTCATAAGATGTTGACCCAAAGAAGGACCCCCATAGCACAGAGAGGAAGAACGCATGAAAAGAACATAAAACGAGAGAACGTGATGAGTATCATCACAGATGAATGCGGTCATTTATAAATAGTAGTAATGCCTTATTATGGAATGGTCATATGGAAGGCGTAAGAAAATATGGAGGCTGGCCAGCTGAATCTGTTCAAAGGTCACCATCCCTCAGAGCAATGGAAACTCCAGCAGAGCTAGTGAGCAGCAGGTGACGGTGGAGTGAGCCGGAGTGAACCTGGAAGATTGCTGAGGCTGGTACAGTCAGCATAATATGGCCGAATACATGAATACATTGACCCTCACAAACACATTCATATAATGGAGTCCAAAATTATCCCAATAATCAGTAGTGGAAATCCCAAACACTAACTTGTTCTTTTTCAGATTTTTTTTTATTCTGAATAGGCAAACACAGTGTCTTTGGGAGTTATGAGGTAAGTTATCACAGTTATAATTTTTTAGGTTTGTCTTTTTGTCTTTGGTTCATGTGACTGAGAAAAGAGTGTGTTCTCATGAAACACAGTGTAACAGAGTTCACCCTTGGATCACATGTATTAAATGTTTTGTTCAGCTTCTGTCCAACCTTTTTTTTTTTTTTTTTAAAAGCATTAAGTTTGCTAAGTGATTTGTTTTAAAAATGATAATCTTTACAACTTTAAACATCTGCTTTAGAGGCTTGCCTGCTTTGTCATCCCGCCTTCATTAATGTTTCTCAGACATAGAAACCGAAAAACACACTGTGGAACAAACAGACCACAGCAATTGTCTCCAGAATTGTTTTACTGGAGGACACGTCTTTGATGGAGACAGGATGTGCTCAGCAGTAGACAAGCTGGTCTACGTTAAGCACAAAACTATATACCAGGTAGCCAATTCTCCATGCTCCGCAATTGTATGTTCCCTGTTTTCAGGCCCAACTGGTATTTAATTAATAGATGATAATGTGCATTAATTTGAATTTAAAAAATGCTAAATTGTTTAAAATACCATTTGCAACATTTTGCATTTAGACCTGTATAACATTCAACTGGTAAAACCTCCAGGCTCAACCAAAACCTCAACCTCAACAATGTATTATTTTTACAAATTATTTTCTAAAACCTCTCTTCATCTGGTGGCTCTTATTGGTGGTTTAAATATGATTAAAATATGTTTGGCTTTTAGCTTGTAAACCATATATCAATTGCTGGAGGATATGGTCTCAGTCAGAGACAACTATCATTCATCTTCCATGTTTGAAAAAGAAGCAATATTATTTAGCAGACATTTCTTATCTAAAGACACTTACCCCTATATTGAACTTTAAAGTTCTTTGGAAAATCATGCAGTGATTGCAATCAATCTTCAATAAACAAGGCTGAAGATCACACCTTCCAGCAGGCCGTTCTGTAATTTCTGTTCATTCAGAATATATTTAGCTGTTTCCAAGCATTCATTCAAAAGTATTGCATTATTTCCAAGCAGATACCCCTAGGCATTCAGAAGCTACAGCAGCTGTAGGCCACCCACATGAGAGATGGTATACATGAAGGATGGTGTTGAATGCTTGTTTAGCTATCAATCTGACAGTTGCGAAATATGTTGATGGTACTTCCACATTCTGGGACAACAGAAGAGGAGAACTTGTAACATGAAGCTGCACCAGCACATATAGCTTTGCTCCACATTGCCTAACGTATACATCAGTACAGCATTCATTTTTAGAAGCTACATGCATACATACACCTCATACATTCAAATGGACAACACATCAATATCATGGTTACATGACTTATGTTCTCCTGTTCTGAATAGACATGCTTTAATTTTGAATTGTCATATTGGAAATAATATTTATCAATTCAATATTCTAAATATGAATATAAAGATATGCCTAATGAATATGGTATTTTTCCATATAAATGATTCATAAGCATATTGTTAGAATATTTCAAAATATTCTACTGTGTATCATATTATTATACTCTAGTGAGTATATAAACATAGATGTTAGCTGAACTATATTTAGTACAGCAGAAAGTCAAGCTGGTAAACATACAATGTGGAAATCTGGGACCCAATTTAACATGCCTTGTTTGAATTCAGGTTACAGTCCCTTATCAGTTTAACCTCATTTAATCTCATGAATAACAAGTCCACCTCTGTACAGTAACATGATTTACGTGTGGCTTTGGTGCATAGCATAGCTGCTGTGGAGGCCCTTTCATGTCACCATGGTATGGGGGTAAATTATGATACTGTAAAGCTTAAGTGTCATATCCATACAGTGAAGCATTTGGAACATGGAGGCTGAGGGGTTCTCTTTTCCTGTTTCCCAACTCTTCATTCACAGCTCTTCCATTTACCGGATGCAGCTTAGAACACAAATCCATTTAAGCAGTCAACACCTGCTTTACTCTGGATCTACATACTGAATTCAAGCCCTGATAGGTGCAGAGGCCTACTCTAGAACATAAACCAGCTCTTCTCTGCTTCAGCTGTTTATAACTGATACAGTGAACCATGAATCTGTTGCAGCTTATTTCCGTTTCTTGTCATCTACATTCTGTGATACGCCAAAACAGAGTGGTTCAATGGTCTCAAAGTTTCTTTGGTTGTCATTAAGGGAATAAGGGAAATGTTTCACTTCTTTTTTCTCTTAAGTGTGAGGTTCTCCTGACAGGTTTCACCCTTTCAAGTGAAATCGCTTGTATGATACATTACTAGAAGCTGCTGTATATACAACTGTTAGATATTCCACTAGGATCACTGTCAGATCAAGAACAGTTTGATCATATCTTTTTGCTTCTGCTATCGCTTGAAGTGATCTTTAAAAACACTTTTCTTAAAGCACTGCTGTTCGTGCTGAATACAAAAAGAAAAGGTACGATGGACAAATGAACCTTTGGGTGGGTGCCAGAGAAAAAGATTATATCACCAGATTTTCCTCCACCTGCAGAGGGAAAGAAATGGGGAAAATCAGACCATAGCTCAGACTCACAAAAGCCCAGTTTCACATCATACCATCTAAATGATTTAAAATCACATTTGCAGCTCATTTAGCAGATTTCTGTGCTCCAAGGAAGGCTAATTGAATACAAATTATGTTGAATATGTGAGTTTGATACCTTATTTTTAAATATTTTTGATAAGTTATGAAACGTGGCTTTTATCAGTCTTTGGGAGTGCTGTCTGTTCCTCATTTTCAGTATGGAGAAGCTGGGGAAATTTTGTTACCTCTTCACACTTCCCCTCAAATGAAATCCACTATGTCGTTTCTATAAAACATTCTCTCTTCAGTGACACATCCTATAATTTTCTTAAGAAAAGCATAAGAATTACATGTCAAAACATGTCCTCAGGAGAAAAACAGTCATGCCTTGTATTGTCACAATGCTTTTGTCTGACAGTGTATTCTGTGATGTGTCATATATATATACAAAAAAAAAAATAAGGTCTGAGACTTTGACTGTGTCAGCATTGGCAAGTAAACAGGAGGTTGTTTACACATCCAGTACACTTTCTGTGTTCTCATCTTCACGGAAGACAGAGGAGCTTTTCCACTAAGCTTGTAAACCTAATGGGGCTGTCTGCGCAATCAATGCCAAAGGGTATTCCGTGTGACAGTGTCATTTTAGGCTGTGCTTCGTCTATCCAGCTAAGTATAGTCCTGTACAGTCACTTACCGCTTGAGATTGTCCCACCGTGACCCCATCCTATACCTCCATCATAGAAACATACTGCTGTCACCATAGAGGCCTCATATCTACAGATATACAAGGGTAAAATATACTCTGGGCATGCCTGCGTAGCACTCTTTGACGCAAATACCCTTCTAAGAAATACACTCCGCATGATTTCAGAATAGCTTGTGTAGCGGATAGCTCCGCCACCTCTTCTGCACTTTATTAATAGCTCTTGGAAACACGGCAATCCATCATGAACTCTGTAGCCCTTTTCCCACTGCAAAGACATTAAAAAAACCACCGCAGGTTACAGGCTCGTTAAAGGGAATCTGCTCTTGCCTCATTTACACTGGAAACCCGTGCCTTTTGGGAAAGCTGAAAGGTGCCATTGTTTTGAATCATTCGAGTACTACTTGCATAGCTTATGCAGATGTTTGAGAACCAGATAGTAGCCCGGTGTTGCCTTACACACTGATTCATCACTATCGCATGGGTGGGTGGAGCCAAGGGTGCATTTCTCCATTAACATGCTCATGCTGACCTGTTCAAGCAATGCCAGCACATTTGTACAAGTGCCATGACAACCAGACTCGTAATTGATCATGATACCTATCAGGCAATGTTTTGATGTGTTTGAACACTACACAGAGTAATCTACGTTAGACCCAGGTTCTGCTAAGGAGTTCAGTCATTGCTGTAAGTTTGAGACCTTCAGTATAAAGCATCTTTGATCAGGGAATATTTGTTTGCAGAGTTTTAAATAGTTTATGTAATGCTGAAGTATTTGTTAGAAGTATGATAATCTTCAGGAATAGTTTTTTTTTTTTTCTTCTATTAAATATATTAAGTAATAACATCTGTTTGTTACACTTTGACTTTGATTCAAAAAGACACAGGTCAGGATTCAATTAACATTTTTCCTTAACTTTGGCTCCCTAACAAATGCTAAGGCTCATTTTTATCTCCATGGAAACAGCTTGGCGAGTGAATTCTCATGGCTGCTCAACACGCCAAACTGTGTTAGCAAAGAACTTACAAATGAGTAATAATGTTCTGCTTCCTCTCTTCAAGAAAAGTTTTTTTGAGTTCTTGGTGAGTGAATTTTCCAGCCTGCTAAACTCACAAAACTGTTCTTAAATGGAAAATTGCAGAGCACTTAGACTTGGAGGTTAAGGACAAAAGTTGATTGAATACTAGCCACAGTTTAAGCATTGCTTTCAGTTGTAATTACACTATGCCCCTGCCTTTGTCACATGATGCTTGTATTTTTTCCTTTTTACAAAACAACTACACAAACTGTGATAATACAGTTATGCACACAGATGTAATCATCTTTTACGGTATGAGTTAATATGTGGCGTTGTGACATTTTGTAGTATTTTAAACTCGGATCCATCCCAACAGTAATCAGTTAATGCACCAACTCAGGTTAATAGTTTACTGCTGCAAGATACTGAGATCAGCACAGTCCCAAAAGGATGTGGGTAACACACTACAGCCACTGGTCACTTTTGAAAAGGAATGCTTATTAACATCTGATCAATTTATGGTCTCTAAAAGTCCCAGGTCAGTTCAGACACTGACTTCATTACGCTTTTCTTGGAAGAAGAAGGAAGATTACATTATCAGCATGTCTTCAAAATCATCTGTGCAAAACTGGATTATTTCAACATTTGAAATTCAGAAGTCATTCAAGGTAGAAATTTAGCTACATTAGAGTAACATTTAATGGTTGTTTCCACCACAAACCAATCCACACACTCACTCAAGATCTCCTGTGAAGAAACATTATCAGTTCTCAAAGCAATGTTTTATTACCCATCTACAGACATAAAATCTGATAAGAAAGGCACAACACCCATGAGATTGCACTTTTGTGTTACCAAACAATTTCTGAACAGTCATGATGCAAATGCACTCAACAGGCTCTAGGCAGGGGCTGCTTTGAGGCCTTCTCAGCATCTATTCAACTCAGCTATGGCTAATCATGAGCTGTAAAGAACAAGCTCTTCAGTGGAATGACATAGACTTAACTTGCCAATATAAGGCTTCAAATACCCTCCAAATGAATGTCTCTGCACTGCTAAATCTACCTGTGGGTGTACCTGAGTCCATGGGCGTTACCCAGCTCTCACAGAATAATCGGCCCAGTCCAACAGGAATCCTGCAGCCAGACACAGGTCAAAGTCTGGCTATATTGGCCCGATTCCAGTAGCTCCATCTGTAGCAGCTCAGAGCCAGAATCTGACCGATCACTGGTCAGGTCAGGCAGCCAGAATTCTGGCTGACATGGTCCTGCACCAAGGCAGAATCTAGTTTTATAACAACAAAAAATATATATCAATATACAACCAAGAATAGAATTTTATATTACATGTGGAGAACTAAAAAAACATGTCTGGTAATATATGGTAGCTACCTTGTGAGGCTAACAGGTGTTTGATTTCCAGTAATACATCTCAATTAAAGAAAATGTACAGCATGTCAAATGTGTATGAATGGAACTTAATAAGCAGTTTTATTAGCATATTAGTGTGTCATGGCGGCCCATGTGCAAACTCTACAGTAATTGAAAATGATTAATTTGAGCAGTAGCTAGCATCTCCTGAGAGGTTATTTCAGCTTTCGGGCCCACCAAAACCACAACTGCCAGGTTAAAGTCAGCTAAATCACTACATAAAAGCAAAAAAGGTATTTGTAACAAGTGGATGCCAAACACACCAGTCCTATAAAAATACATTGAAAGTTATACAAGTCAGTTGATGGAAATCACTGAATCTTCCATTATGAAATTTGACCATGGCAACACCAGCAAGCTGAGGAAGGCCTTACAGAGGCCTGGCAAAAAAAAAAAAAAACCACCTAATTCTTACCTGTACATTTATTCCTCTTGATGAGCTCAACAAAACTCAACAGGTCTGTACCATTACACTTCCTCATCAGCCATAGCCAAGCACCCATCTATAACCTAGACTGAGCAAATGCTACTCACTATAGCCTATAGCGAGCAAACGTTAACTAGGTCACTAAGAATGTAATGAGTAAACTATCACGACTAATGAAAAATGAAATAGAATTTACAACAAGTATTTACAACAACACCTTCATTTTTATGCAAGGCATAACTTACTCTTTCAATTGTTATATTATACTATTTGGAACTTTCTGAGGTTTGTTTTGGTACAAGGCCATTGGTTCGACTGTCAGTGTTTTTTCCATTTAAATGACCCATTTAAAAATGCACTCTTTGTCTTATCTAATGAGATACATTAGATCAGGCCAAATGGCATTTATGGAGTTCAGCTTTAAGGGGTTTCATAGTCAGATAGACCATGAAATAAGGGGGTGGTTTGTGGGTCTTCTATCAGTATTAGACGACATACTTTACAATAAATCCATGGTTGAACAGTAGATAAGGAGGCCAGCTGGCATTTATTCAGCCATAGTGTCAGAGGTTACTTAGTTAGACAAGCTATGAAATCAGAGAGGATTATTGGTGTCATCTCCGGTACTCCGTTTCAATTTAAATCCATGGTTTTACAGTAGACAAGGAGGCCAGCTGGCATTTCTTAGGCACAAGTGTAAGGGGTTTCTTATTTAATTGGACAAGCCATGAAATCAGAGCAGTTTGTTGGTGCCATCTCCAGTATTTGGTCTAGATGTAAATCCATGGCAGCTGGTGAGTGACAGAGGCAGCAGAGAATTTACCTTGATGTTCTAATTACCCCATGCTTTATACAGTCTCCCATGGTCAAACCGATTAATCATTTTAAAACTGAACTTCAAAACAACACATTTTAATAGCATCGGTTTTAATGAGGCAAGATTCCTTTCAACTGTAATTCAATCATCCTCAGTCTGAAAATGACAGGGTTTGCTGGTTTTTGTTGTTACTCAGTAATTGATGCTGTAAGCACCTTTGTTAATTAATCTGGTAACTTTCGCTGGATCGGAATATGTTGAAGAAACAAAACTATATAGCACTCCAGGACCAGGCATGAAGACTGTAATCCATAACATTATTAATAGCCAGAATGAATTATGTACCAATCTCTTAAAGCTCTTTAACAGTCATAAAAATCAACCAAATGCATTTGTAACCATCAAATTAGTTCAACATGAAGTGAACTCACATTAAGTGGAAAAATTGTTGTTGCCAATGGGCAGTTTGCCCTTATTTAAATGGAAAACCGTTTTAATAACCATAAACAGGTTCAGGTTCTATTTTTACCACAAGTATTGCCAGTAACAAATAGCTAAGGGAGATAGTTGTCACAAACATTCTGTTTCTATGTTAACAAATGGAGATATCCTGAGCCAAATAATTACATGTAATCTGTGTACTCTTCCATACATATTTTCATAAAGTAGTTTTAACAGAAGACAAGAGTTACTGAATTACCTCATTCTTATTTTCATTGTTTACCATCACAAACAAACATAGTAAAGTGCTAAGCGATGGAACGTGACAAATTGCTACTAAGCACGATATTGTGAAATCTAAAGGTCAGATATGACCAGAAATGGGTTTCATGTCCTTTTGTTGAAGCACAACCTCACAGCATAATCTGTCCTCAAAAAACAGAAAAAAAAGAAAATGATTACTCCATTTGGCAATGTTTTAACCCAGGCCTTTTAGAAATCATGTGATAAGACACAAGGGAGGTGGAAGGGGGGATCCAGGAGTGACCTGACGTAGTGAAGGAAAAGCCAGTTGAAAAGCACTTTCTCAACCATCAAGAGCGGCAGTGCAGAGGGGCAGGCAGGCGGGAAGACCCTGAAGCAACAGTGTATGATCAAGGAGAGTTAACAATAGAATATCAATTATACCCAGCCATGTGGTGGCTGAAAATAGATGGCTCAGAGCATCTCTGTGGACTCATCTGTAATTTGCCATGGCAGAGAGGAACGAGCAGTGATAGGAATCGCATTCCCTCCCCACCCCCCACACCAACCCTGTTTATGTTAACAAAAAGATTTCTGTATGATCATTTGGCCAAGCTCATTTTAGTCTGCAGGATTTTGCATGGACTGAATACATGGCTATCCTCCCCCCATACCCGCCCCCCACACACACACACACACCCCCAGGCAAACATGAATGGCTTTTCTATATTTAAAGAGCAGTCTCAACTTGCACGTTTTCCAGTATGTCAGCCACATGAGCAAAATCCTCCACCATCGTTATCCCAGTAGCCTCACTGACAGCAGCAGTCAGGTGCCATGCATCGTTTTTCTTCTTCTTGATGATACTAAAGACATATACCATAATTCATGGATTCAGGTTTTGTCACCAGAAGGATACACCAGCACTTGCCATGCTGACAGTGTCCATCATTATGGCATGGTATACTGATACATGTGATTGTTCTTTCTGTCCCTGCTATCTAGATGTAGAAACAACCTCACAAACATGTAATGACTTGTCTATGCTGACAGACAAAACTTGGAGGGGAAAATGCTGGGAAAAAAAGCACCATAAACCAGAAATCTGTTGTCCATGGGTGCATGCAGACTCTTGCGGTAACCGTAGCGAGGTGGGGGTTTACCTGGGGACCGTCAGCAGGATTCAAGATGTCTGTGCAGGGGAGCACTTCTTGTGCCAGGGAGCACTACGGTCTCCGCCCTGGCTCCACGGTGTTTGCGCTGCTTCTCGACACCTGCGAGAACATGCTCGAGCCGGCATCTATGTAGGACGCGCTTTCAGTGGGGCATTATTCAAGGTTATTTTAAGACGTGGCAGAAGTAGGCTGAGCATTGAATGCCAAGGCAGAAAAGAGTGAGAGGAGGGATATCTTAAGAGTAAGGACTGCGACGGTTTTCATAGAGAGATGGTGCACAGGCCACAGTCACCCCGTGCGTTAGGATGAGTCACTCTATTCAAAACAGCGGTGTCCAGCCTGGTTTATGACAAAGACCATATGTCAACGCTTCTGGAAGGTCCACTGCATACATCTATGGTGAGACAGAAATTACCCTGAGTTTCAGCTGCTGTGGTCTGGATGATTTGATGAGTAAGATCCATGACCCATCACAAATTTTCCACACTCAGATCACACAGGCTCCTACAATCAATGACAGCAAAGGGCCTTCTCATTTAACACAACGATACCTCATTTTCAACATAAATTGTTGTGGAGAAATGAATTAAACCATGGACAGTTCTCTAAATAAGATCCCAGAGAGATGGAAAAACATTGCCAGAGTGAAGACACTTTTTTTGGAGGAACAGGACACCTACAGTTGTGACCCAACAACATGATGGAGTGATAAACTCAACTAATGCTCATGCCACTCACTTCCTGACAACAGCGAAGAATCTACTTTGTAACTATGGCCTACTTCAACCTGACGTGCCATTGTATGTCTGGGATGAATGCCTCTGGTTAGACAGTTTGAGATTTACAGTGTGATATCAGCTTTTTCTTCTTGTCCTAAAGTGAGATTAAAATGTACAATTCTATTACATTTACAGATATAGGCCCCAAATAGGGTGTGTCACTGTTTTCTGTCGGCTCAAAAAATGATTTTCAAAATTCCCATTTAAATGATGTAGAAGCACGGAGAATAATTTAAATGGGGTGTTGAAAAGGTATTCGTTAAAGTTATTATTAAATTAATCTAAGAACTTGTGTCACACTTCAAACCTTGTAATAAATATTTTGGTGTGAGTATGAACAGGACTGAACACACTGTGACAACAAATATTTTTTTTAATTTGCATAGATATCAGGGAGAAAGCTGGACTGGAAATGGAATTCGAAACAAACATTTCTTCCAACACTTTCAAACAAGGGAGATGAATGGCCGTTTTTTCCATTAATCATGCTGACTGTGCAGGCAATCTCTATACTGCGCTTATGCATGCATCTCCTCCCTTCCTAAATATAGCCACAATCCACAACTATTCACCTGTTTGGCAACTCACGTGTAAAGTATGAAACTCTAAATAAACAAAATTCCACTCAGTCATTCTATTCAAATGCTGGTTTGACAGAAAGAAGATCTGTTCCCAAGTTCAAACCTCAGGGCTGATGATGGTTTGTAGATCATGAAGCAATACAAACACATTCCTGGCCAGATAAGAAATGGAGCGGACAATTGTAAAGCAAGCACCAATACAGTGAGCTTATAATGACTCGTTGGCAGGGAACATTCCGGAACACCCATGTGACATTCCATAACTTCAAGGGAAGTTGAGACGGTAACCCAAAAAGAAGCAAGTCAAACTCCCATTACAAAAACGTTTCCTGTCAGCAAATCAATGCTCTGACAGGATATTGTACGTTTCCTCGCTGTCCTTTCAAACACACCACGGTGGAGAGAAAAAAAATCTGAACACACAAAACAAGTGCAACATGGGTTTATTGTCAAATTTGCTCTTAAGACATTAACAGGATTTATGCCATTCTGCCATATGAAATATTGTACTCCGTGGTAATAAAGTGCACATTACAGTCAGTCACCTGATGGTTCGTCTGTAAAGATCCTTCGGTAGGGAAATATGCTCCTAAAAATATGAAAAGCCCTTTTTGCCACATGACTAAAGCTAATGTGCAGAGTTTTCACAACGCTTTGCCTGTTTGTGAAAGGCAGCTCCTCTGATGCTGACTTGATACATTTGAACAGTAGTAAAGACACATTTTTGCTCAGCTTTGAGTTTGCCGGAACTCTTGGATGTTTTTTTTCCCCAATGAACGATATGCCACGTAAAGCTTAAAGGTGAAAATGAGAAATTACTTTTAAAAATTTAACCACATGCGCATTCATATCTTAGCCTCAAACTGATTCTTTCGCTTGTCTTGGGTGTTTCTAAGAGCCTGCCTCATGACAATCAGGTCCAAAGAGCATGACAATGCTTTGTTAGCTTTGCATACGTCCTCTCTTGCTCACAAGACATTCTCTGTTTGGGTACAATAAAAGCACTTTGTTACTCAGTCTGCATGCTCTCTTGCATTCTGACTCACTCAAGAAAGCTCCATATACCCTAACCCCAGAGTGTAACATACCATGGAAAGTTCTGAGAAGGAAAAAAAAACAAAACAAAAAAAAAAAAATAAAACAATCAACCCAAAGAAACAGGCATTTATCACAAAAATGATAGGTATTGCACAGACGAGTGCCAACACAGAACAGTCGCATATCGTAGCCTGTGCATAGGAGGAATAAAGCACTTACGGTATTTGCAAACATGAACAACCACTTCATAAAGCTTCTTTATGGTAGGATGGAATTTAACTCAGTCCATTCCAGTCCAGTCCACTTAGCTCCTTGTAACCAACGCGGACGACGTTACCAGAAAAATTAAGAGCATTGCAAGCATTTTACAGAGATGCAAATTTACAGAATTTCCTGCGTTAAAGGCAGGGGAATTTTACAAAAAAAGTTACCTAAATGAGTCCCACACATCCCTGCAATCTTTGCATAGTGACAGGAACACAAAGCAGAAGGGATATGGAGAGGGTTCTCACATAGATCTTCATAAGTAGCATGAAATATGAAGAAATCCTAACTTCAAGCAAAAAACAAACAAAAAAAAAAAAAAAAAAAAAAAAACACTGTTACTTTGTACAAAATGTTGTGTATGCCCATGTCACAGAATCCCCATGCAAATTGATTTTCCATCTGTTATTCTGCCGTGGTAGGAGGCGATTGAAAAGTTCTCAAATAGAGTTGGAGACTTTTTTTTTTTTTTTTTTATACAATCATGGAGTGCACAGTGGGGGGTTGGGGTGGTGGACGATGATACCAACCGTGCCTTCTGGGAAGCTTTTGCCAGTCATTATCTATGCAACAGCACGAAGGCCTCTAGCTTCTCGGGGATGTTGCCTCGGTAGGTGAGGCCATTCTTGACAATGGCCCTTGCCGCCAGGCACTGCAGGGTGGTGTGGTTTATGGGTTGGATCAGGTTCTTGGACATCTCTTCTCGTCCAGCAGGTCACAGGCCGTCTGCTTGAAGGAGTTGGTGCTGTCGAAATGCGTCCCCCAGGTGATCAGCAGGTTCATGATATCTGGGTGGTTGTTGGAGGCCGCCACGTGCAGTGGGCTGTTGTTGTCCTCATCGCGGCAGTTGACGTCGGCCCCACACTCCAGCAGGATGGAGGCAACCTGGTAGGAAGGGAACTTGCAGACGGGATAGCGGCCCACGCAGGTGGTGTTCCGGTCCACCGCCAGGTGGAGGGGGCTGAAGCCGTTCTTCCCGCAGGGCTGGAGCTTCAGGAACCTGTAGATGGTCTCCTTCTTGAAGTGGTCCTCCTCTACGCTGCAAGGGACCTTCTCAAGCAGGCAGATGAGGTGCAGGATGATGGACAGCGCCTTGCTCAGCTGAACCGGGTCGGGTGCTGGCTGCGTCTGCTTCACGGCCCTCTCGATCTCCAGCACGCTCTTGCTGAGGATGCCCATGAGGTCCTGGAAGGAGACCGAGGTGCCCAACAGTCCCTTGGCCCGGTCCTGCAGCATGAACGAGAAGAGCTCAGCGAAGGACAGCAGGCTGCTTGCTGTCATGGGGCTCAGGGGATCCAGGTTGCTCTGCTGCATGTCCAGGGCGTACTTCCATAGGTTGATGCACCGCTCGAAGTTACCCGAGTCAGCGTAAACCGCCCCCCTGTAGCGGATGTAGTAGGACGTGTCAGGGTGGGAGGGCCCCAGGATGCGCTCTCTGATCAGCAGGGCCTGCATCCTCATCTCATCCGGGTCCGAGATCAGGTTGTCCAGCTCGTCGGCGCTATTGACCTCCCGGGCGTAGTCGTAGGCCATGATCAGCTCCTTGGGCTCTGCTTTGTAGAGGATGTTGCCGCTGTCACTGTACCGCAGGTCCATGGCCCGCTTCCAGTACTTGAGTGCACCCAGGAGATCCCTTTTTTTATCCACGAACGTGGCCCCCAGCAGCTCCAGAGCGTTTATGCGCTCCATCTGATTGGTCTGCTGGTGCTGTGTGAGAAAGTCTACAATGTTCGTGTGTCCAGTCACGCTGGCTGAAAGCAGCGGGGTCATACCGTACCCGTCCTTCTCCATTTTGGCACCGTACTTTAGCAACATCTTCATTATCTCCAGGCTCCCTGATTCAGCACAGTCATGCAGAGCTGTATTACCTGCAGAATACACAAATGAAATAAGAGATATTAAAATATTTAACTTTAAAATCTATTTAAAAACAGGCTAATCTTAATTTGGTAGCATTTTTTAAATAGGTTAATGAAGGACAGGAAGGAATGAATCTCATCCATCCATCAGAGAAAGATTGAAAAGCTTCATAATGCCTTATAGAAATGTGACTCCATTTTTTAAGATTCAATTTTATGGCTGTTACTTTACAGGGCAGATGGCTGCGACCAGCCCACTTGTCTCAGGCAGGAAGGTGGGTCTGCCTCAGGGCTGAAGCATCCGCCAACATCGCATCTGTCACCTTCAGCACCAGAATACTCGGACTCTCCATACTGGACCTGTGATCTCTGGACTTCGACTGGCTTGTAGCAATACCTTACTCTTGATATTTTTTTAGGTCAGATCTTAGGCCAGCCTAGAATATATCATTTTCTGTTCCTTTAAAACAGATTTTGAGACGCTGCTTTGAGTCACACAAAGACACAGCAGTCTGCATTTCTGTACCACACAAAGACACACTTGTTTCAACAATAGGCTACAGCTGACTATTTCATCCTTCCAAGAATTACCGAACAGCTCACATTTTCTTTTAAAAAAAAAAAAACATCAACACCAATGCACTGGATTACAAAATATTGATTCACAGGATCTCAAAATAGCCTTTTTGCAAGACACACCCACCATGACAATGCAGAAACTCATTAACACTGAGCCACCTCAGGCTGAAAGCACACTGACTGGTAAACATCAACCAACAGTTGTGGAATCAGTTGTTCTGTTAAGAACAATACATAATTGTAGCAAACTATTATTTTTGATCAACTAATATGTGCGCTATCCCACATAATATACAAAAACATTTTTGAACATTTAGGCCCTTAAAAATCCTGAAAGAGATCTAAAGGTATACAACTATTCTCAACTACTCCTGAACTGCACCATGTAAAAATGTATAAATCCTGAATATAGTGTATGGTCTGGTTTTTCGTGTCTGGGTTCACAGTTGCAGTGCAGTAGTATTTTTGCCTTCGATTTTGAACGCAGATACAGAGGGAATGCCAAGGATAAAAGAGGCTTCCAAACTGGCAAACGACAGCAGAAACCGCTTCAAAGGTTCGACTGCCTTGGGTCTGCGCGAAGCCGTGCTTGAAAGTGAAAGCGGCTGGATCTGGGTGCTGTAAAACACGCTCTTCAGCATCAAGCCACATCACCTCGGGGAGGCGGTTAAGAGGAGTATGTTTGACACAATGGATGCTTGCGTCACACAAATTGGCAGACACAAGCAGATGAATCATCCCTATGTCCTGTGATTCTTTTTTTTTTTTTTTTTTGGGGGGGGTGTGAAGAACAAAAGACCGATGGCAAGACACAAAGCCTCGGATATATCCAACGGAATAAAAAAGTACAGCCGTGTCTGCCCTTGCACAGAGGTCCTCTTGATGATCAAAAATGGTGCCAGCACTTATGAGACAAATTAAATAAGCGTTTCAAAGACATACAAGTACAGATATAAACGCACATAATGTATGTTTATATACATATGTTTATATTTATCTTGTCACTCATCTCTAAAGAAATATTTCTATCTATGTTAACCACCCATAGGCCTTTGACTTCCTTTACTGGTTGCATGAGGGGTAGTAACTTGCCTGAAATTGGAAAGCAACCCCTTTGGCCGTATATGCTGTTTTTGTGTACCAGTGAAGTCAGCAGTAAGTTACAGTAATTACGGTCCATTTATGGACTGTGAACATTAATTTACACAAATCCATCATTTTTGTTTTTAAGAATCACTCAGGGAGCAGGTTTGGCTTGCTGCACTTAAACACAGGTTTCACTAACCACTTGTCAACTGCTTTCAGACTTTACAGACACTGTCTTGACTGTTGTTCAACCAACCAATCACTCAATTGCCCCATTACTTAATCAGGCACATGTAACATATCATACATGGACAAAAACTGAACAGATAACAGCTGCTGAAAATAGCCTGACTACAGCCTATACATTATACATGGTTCCCAAGACTACAATTAGGAAGACAATGAGTCAGATTATATGAAAATGTGTGTATGTAAAAACTTTACATAAAATTTTCTCTCATAAAACATACCTTTGGGAACTGGCAACAACCCAATACCCTGATCTTAAAAATCTTAAATATTTCAAACTAAAAACAAAAAGTAGGGCAGCCCCATAGTACTTGGTATCAAGCAGCTTTCAAGCTCAGTATTAAAACTTTGTAATTGAAATACCTAGATACCAAGAACAGCCACCAGTAATATGCAAAATTCTACACTGTTTATTTACTAAATAAAGCAGCAATGTTTTCTTGGAGTGGCATTGTTCATGTAAATGATAATACAGTAGCGCCTCAGCAAGCCAAATCAAACAGGACTTTGCTAGTTCTGTTCACTGAAAGACTTAATGAAAGCAATGTCAAAATACACAATGTATTTATATTTCCATATGTTAAGCACTTTTAATTTTTAACTGAACTGATACAGTATTGCTGACTTATTTTTTGAAAAGGGCAACTGTCCTTTTGTAGCCATCAATCGTAAAACCAGCAGTAGGACCTGTCAACTAACACTGGCACATACCCAAAATACAAATTTTTAACATTACCTGATAATGGCAAGAAAAAACAAAACAAAAAAACTTCCACTCTGTGAAAACATTACAAATTGTAACATGAACTATGATTGCGCCAAATAGGAAAGAGCTGTCAGTGAAATGTGTTTTATAGTTGCCGGGAGGAGTAGGAGGGTGCTGTTCTTTTCTGTCATGCTATTCAAAGATTTCATTTTCCCCTGCTCGTGTAAAGTTATGGCAGGATAAATTATACATTGTATTCTCAATGAAATTAAGGGTTTGCTTTGATTTACTATTTGCCTTTTTGCATTGGCAGTTAAAAAGATAAGCTTGCTACCTAAATGGCTAAATATAAAATGATTATTCAAGGTGTTTTGCACTTTAGCTGGTTAGCAAATGTTTGCATCAAAAATGGATTTATATAGGCCTACCCAATATTTATGTGAACAAGGATTTTCTACCTATCAATTTCATACAGGCTATTATTCTTTAAAGTGCCAGGACATGTCCCTTTGACCACTAAAGGTTGTATTGTTTTTTTGTGTGTGTGTGTGTGTGTGTGTGTGTGTGTGTGTGTGTGTGTGTGTACAGCATGATATCCATTTAATGCTTGCTCTTTTGCATTTGTGTTTGAATTCAGTAAGGTATAATTAGAATGGCACTTCCAGATTCATACCCCATCCAGATTACCAGATGCTCAATAACGGTACTGTACACCTAGAATGGAATTCCTCTTTATTAGATACATTTTTTCATTCTTGGGGTAAAATTTACTGACAGAAGACTAGCAGAAGTCCATGCAACCTACAACTGTAACTAGGGGAAACATATATGCTGAAAAACAACATGGAATTGAATGCAACCAGGCTTCCACTAAAATGAATAAATCATGTATACAGGCCTATTCAAAACATGTCTCTGACAGCCACTGCATCCTCACATTTTCCCCCAAATCATGGTTTATATGCTTGTGTTCCTGTGTTCCTTCTTTGTGCGTTCATCAGTGTTTAAACATGACGACAACTGGACAGGTATGCATAGCATTTAAATCTCCTTTCACATGAAGCCAACCTGTCAGAGCAAATGCGCATACTCATCAATCAGGATAGAAATACCAAATCTATTACAAAGCCCTGCACTGACTGTCTGATAATATCAGCAAAGTCTAGAATAGTAAAATTGAAAAAAGCTTCTCAATTTTGCTTTAAATAAACAGACAGCCCCGCCCCTTTTTTTTTTTTTTTTTTTTTTTTTTTTTAAACTTTTCCTCCCCAAAGGAAAACTCTCATTTGCATTTCCAAGTCACAGTGACCTCCTTGCACTCCTGGAATACTTCAGCTGAAGTGTGTGCATTCCTCCAATGCATTGGACTGACTCAGGGATACCCAATTTCCTGGTGAGTGCTCAGGAATTTAAAATGGGGAATCTTTTACGTATACTGATCACGTCCACTACCCTGATCGAATTAACCACACCCTGATGACCCTGATATTACTACACATCTGCTTGAAGTAACAAACCCTTGACAATGAAACTTCTTTTTCATGGAGCATTAAAAAGGGATATATTACACGCATCAATATCTGGCCTGATGGCGAAAGCTCATGGTTCATTGTGAAAAGCGTGAGAGTCAGTAATGAGACAGGATAATTCAAGTCACACAACTGCTATGCACAACTTCTCCTTAGAGCCGGGGTGAGCAGTTCTATTCCTGGAAGGCCAGTGTGTATGGTTTTTGTTTCCACCAATTACTCTTGCCAAATTAGCTGATTAGCTGCACCCGATACCATTCCACTAGCACATTAGGTCATAGTAAATGAAAATTCATTTTTCATTTACAGACAAACAGTCTTCAGCTGTCATTTATTAGATAACCAAAAGCTGTAGCTAAAACTTCAGATTGTGTTAATGATTAAGCTAATTAAATAAGACCAGAAATTGGCCAGAAACCAGAAACAGACACGGCCCTTCTTACCCACCCCTACCTGACTCTCTGAGCGTTGAAGTGTGAACGTCACCACAAAGGAACATAAATAATCTCAATAATCCCTACCCTCCATATTAATCCTCAAAATCAGACGTGCTGCAGTGTCGTCATTGCCAATGTTCTCAGGTAATACTCTGCCCTACGCACTACTAGAGTTTAGCCTGCCACTGTACTCAAAAATGCAATGACTCACAAGCGTCAAATTCAATGTTATATTCTTCCAATCAGCAGCTTTCTGGTGGATTTCTAAGCATTTTTCACTCCATTCCAAAACGCTGAAAATGTGAGGCCTCAAATTTGAGAAAGTTTTGACAACTACAGGAAATAAATTCGAGAAGCATTCCGGAATGCATGTAGTTAATATTATCAATGGACAGGGACAGCAGTAACACTATGCATGTTATTACTGTGTGACTGCATGGCGTGCTACCAATTTCTTTATGACAACTGAGAAATTAGCCTGTTACAAAGTAAAGGCTTCAATATGCAGCACTCAGCGACCATGAAAGGGCATCAATGTATTCACAATGTGGGCAACTTTGCTTCAGAATAAAGCGTTCACTCAAATCAAAGTACATGAAAGGGCACTTGACCTGGTAAATAAATGATCTGTTGAAGGTAAGTATTTGGGTGATCCATATAACGAACTCTTCCACACACTTTGGGGGAGCCATAGAATTTTACCTCCCATATGATTGAAAAAAAAAAAAAATAAAAAAAAAAAAAAAAGATGAGATCACAGAATTAAACTATTCAAATCTTACCACTGAATATTTGGGTACAAGAGGCACAGCAGTGAAGCAAAAGCACAAGTGACAGTTCAAAATGGATTAAAAAGACGAAACAAATTATAAATAGGAATGAGATGATTTGGGCACAAAGTGTTTGTGGGTTTTGATACGGAAACACCCTGAACCAAAAGGATGATCTCATAAAACACAAAAAGGAAGTGATAAGTGTGAAGGTCGGACACACTTTAAATAAACCAAATCTAAGTATTAACATTCTTGCTCATCACAACAACGAGGTGCTCCATAGGGAAAATGGCTGAGAAAGAACACCAAAAAAGCAGCACATGGGCAGTGTTCCCACTAGAGCAGAATCTGGAATCCGGCCTTAGAAACACAGAAAATCAAATCACCTCAATTCTGAAATGCAGATTAAGAGAACTGCTGCACCCTGTTTATCACCATCGTCATTTTAATGTAACCTAACATCAACGCGACTCGTATGTGGTCTCTCCAGCCCTAAGTAAATGTTGATTCCACTGAGGTCATACGATTACAATACAAAAAACCTCACACATTCTGCATATTCACAAGGCTGCAGTTGGTTTCTTAAAGTTCATTAAACTTTAGGGATTAAGTGAAAGGTCAGGCATTGGTTTTAAAATCTTTTGTTAGGCTGAATTGTGGTCTTCAAAATTGACTCCAACAGAATCTTGATAAAGGTCATTCACACAAAATTTCTATGAAACAGCATAATGAAGTGTTGGAACATTTGAAATCCTCCTGATTGTGGGTAAAAGTTGCTTGCGGCTGCTAATTTCATTAGTCTTCTCCCCCATTTCAGCAGGTGTCCCCTTCAAAATTCAAATTGAGTTGGACCCTTTCTTTTGGCACCTGACCATTCACATTTAGTGCTCAGAACTCAAAGACACCACACACAATAATAATAACAATAATGAAACCCTCCAGAACATCCCATACTCATGTTAGCTAATATTGGGCACAAGCATGGCCCTTTGCAGAACTGTCAAAAATAACTTTTCTCCATTTGAGGTAGGAGTAGGAAAGGAATTACGTAACATTACAGTCCTGAATGCTATACGCCATCGACAAATTGAGAAATAGCCCAACTCATTATATTGCAGAGAGAGGTCTTCACTCAGTCGCACTGGGGGAGGTCCGAGTGAGCTATACATTTATTTTAATGAACTGCTTAGCTATGTAGCTACAAACATGGCTATGCAAGATGCTCATTATCATGATGGTAATAACATTTTAGAACATAACTTATTGTCCCTTTCAGCTAACTGGCGCTTTCTCACCACAAGTTTGAGTACCGATTTATTTTCTGTAAAACTGTCACAAAATCTAGCCTTCATTTTTGATTGCTGTTGATAAAAACCAAGCAGCTGGCGAAGTTCCTGTTATATTTAGAATAATGAGTGTCCCTCGAAAATAGGTAAGCCCAGACAACTGGCTACCTGGCCACTCCAACGTTCTCTCACCATACAGCCACTGCATGAGCAGCAGGGTAGCCACTGACACCTGTTATCACTGACTACAGGAATAAATCACCTGCACCCTGTTCATTTGTGAATTCAAAACAGCTCTGATAAAGTTTCTCAGGCCATGTGGTGCAGCGCGCCCTCAGCACTGTATTCTTAATGTTTTCGGTTGGCATGATTAAGTTGCATTCGTGTATATACAGGATCCACTTACAAACCCTTCCATATGGCATTTTTGCTCAGTCTAAATAAGTGTAAGTGTACATAACTGGCTATAGTTTTGATAACAATTAGAAATGTATTAGTGGGAGGTGGTTTCCCTCTTTATTGCCCCCTATGGGCTGAAGATGGAAACTCATATTCCAGCACACTGCTCAAAGTGTACCCTGTAGTAGTTGATCACCCACACTGCCCCTATATTTCATATGAACCTTCACTGCTGCCTGACCTCCCACTCATGCTCCTGCAGTACCTGCCATCTGTCTGTCAATTCCTACCTTCCCCAATGTCACTCATTAATGACAGCCTGCTTCATTCTCCTGGGCCCCTCAGTAATGGTGTTAACACTACCATTACAACACAACAGCTGTTGCTCACAACAAAGTTCTAAAACTTCTTACAGGACATAGACTTACGACTACAAACAGACTAGAGTTCTTCGCAAACCTTCCAGTCCATTAGTTTGGACGATTATACTGCGAAATCTATGCATTTACAATATAAATAATGAAGGCAATGCTGCAATATTTTACAAGCACACAGACATATGGAATTTCGTTGATACGTTATCTTGCCAGTATTCTACTTTTCATGATATGTAAAAAATGCAATCATTACAGTATTCTCACTGGGACAAATGACAACTCATTCCAATCAACTAACTATAAATGGTAATCTTACTTTGGTTATTGAAAATTATTTTATATATTCCAATAGCTGTGAAAGCTGAGCTAAGAAGCTTCAAACATATGGTGTTGAATTGTTCCTTTAAATAATGAAATGCCTGTTCATGTCTGATCAATTCAAACCACCTGATAAAGAAATTAATCGTGTTACAAAAGGTATGTGGGTGTCACAAATGGCGAGAACGCCACCATTAAAAAAAAAAAAAAAAAAACAGGATCCCATGGTTCCATTTAACATACAATTTAGTATTGTCATTCTTTGTCAGGCACACATGGACATATCCGGTTTCTTCAGTTAAACAACAAATGTTTATTAGAACAATGTTGCACCACAGACATACTCACCTTTCACACTTTTCCTATTAACGTCTGCACCCTTCTCCAATAAGTACTGGGCAATCTCTTTATGTCCTTTGTAACAGGATATCATGAGACATGTGTGACCATGTCTGTTTGCTACTTCCAGATCTGCTTTGTGTTCCACCAGATATTTTACAATGTCAAGATGCCCGTCGAAACAGGCAGCCCTTAAAGGGGTAGAATTTGTGAGGGTTGTATTGTTCACAGCGGCACCGTGACCCAGTAAGGACTGCACTACTTTCAGGTGCCCGGCCGCTGAGGCGGCCCACAGCGGTGGGGCTCCCTCGATGGTTTCACCATCAAAATTTACTGACCCACCAATCTCAACCGGGGCAGAGCAGCACTCCAACAGATACTCGACTAAATCCAGATGCCCATATCTCGCAGCCATTAGCAAAGGAGTCGCCCCGTTTGTCTTTTCTTCCATCAGCTTGGTAACTTCATGTCCAGCTTTGTTCTCCAGGAGCTTCTGTAACAACCGGAGCTTGCCGTCCCTGGCTGCGTTGTACACTGCCGTCTTGAGATCCATTGATATAGCTAACGTTAGCCAATTACTCTGAGGTATTTACAGTTGTCACTATCACGGAGTCAATAGCAGCAAGATGGACAATTGTTTGGTTATACCTTTTAATTTGTTACAACTATTGTGCCGTGGCTACTACCCAACAAGTAAACGAACGTAGCTTTTTATATTGGCAATGACACGTCAAGCCAGCAGTCTATATCGAGTCCAGCTAGCTACCTGGTTAGCCTACAAGCACCAATTACTTAATGAGCCACGTATCATTGCTAATCAGGATTCTAACTTGTTTGTAGAATTAGCTGGCTATACACCAACCTTCAGATATGTACTAATTTGTTTACTTTCTGAAAAGAATTTTGTCTCTAACACAAATGTAACTCGTCAATTGTCTTTGATAATCGTGAACTATTCTCTTCCTCCTTTGTTACAGTCTTCCTACAGTAGCTAACGTTGACTATCAAGCTAACACTACTGTAGCTAGCTAGCTGGCTAGCTACTCCGTGAGCTACCTAGCTAGGTCACACTGCTATCTCCGCGACGTCGATTTCCATGCCAGCAAACAGTTCTTTGGATTTAGGTCTCGGACAAGACATTTTTTTACAGGATCGGATCAGCTTGCTTGGACATGTGGATTTAAAATAAAAACAAAATATTCCCGATAAACAATCAAATTTAATGACCAAACCGTTGCAGCTCAGTCGCACGAGTATCCTAGCTAGCTTGATGCCTCCACCCCCGCTTTGGTTTCCTGTGTGTATCTCCAGAAAGAGAAGATGGTGACGTCCAGTCTCCCTGACCGTCCTCGCCTTCTTTCTCACCACTCTTTCAAAAAATACGGATTCTTGAGATTGTCAGTAAATCAAATCCACATGAATCTATTAGTATAAAAAGGACAATCGCCGGCAGCTGTGTATTCGTCTGTATACTTGGCAAATAGCAAACTACCAATCACCAGGGTGTACCCGTCCACCTACACGCCGGTTTCATCACGACCTAATACCCACAGTACAATTCTGCCTGATGAAAAACAAAGCTTTCTTCACGCTCCTGTTTATTGGCAGGGTTATGATCCAATCACAGAGCTGAAACATGACTACGGAATTCTGACGAAAAATAGCTAACACCCTAATGGAAAATGCTGCTCTATGCAGGCTGTGAAGAGTCAAGACTTGCAAATACTCGTTTGTTTATAATGATGATGAAGACACTTGAAAAAAATTGAAAACTGAGGTTTAGTTTAAACTGAGCCTTTCCCCCGTTCCTCTTTTGTTAAAATGTTTGTACCGCCAAATGTCTGCCTATTATTTTTATTTTCATCACTCAGTATACGTACAAGTTATTGTATAGAAGGCAATATTGACATTGCACTTTTGAACATTATGTGTGCGCTCGGAGTGAAATAGTATGACAAGCGACAGTTTGTGTGAGATACTACTTCAATAGACAGGCTGTGTTAAAAGCATGCTTATTTATGCAATCACATAACTTTTGGGACTTGTTGCTTAAACAAACTAAAAGAATTTGTTGTAATTGCTTTACCACAATTTCCTTGTGAAGTAAACAGCCTCATTGACTTTTAGTTCTTTTCACAGCTGGAACCCTGTAATACGTTTATGAATATCTGCTGCATTTTGTCTGTATTTACTGTCTTTGTGGAACAACAGCACAAGAGCTACAATTACTTTCATATTAAGCTAATTGCTTGTGAAATGCCTGTTAAAGATGAGGTCAAAATCAAAAAAGGTATGGAGTGTTGGGAGGCTTTTTTTTGTAGTAGTTATTTTTTGATGATGAAATGATTCAACGTTTTATCTGTCGTCCCATGAGTGCTGTGTTTTAAACTTTAGTATGAATTGACTACTGGGCCTTGTGAGGCAAATGTGAACCTGATGGCTATTGTTTATGGGCAGCAGTACAATGCATACATTTAAAACACACAGAGTCTGATGTTTATTTGTGCAATAATGGGATAAATTCTTTAAAACACTAGATTCTCTCTCTCTTCACACACACACACACACACACACACACACACACACACACACACACACACACACACACACACACACACACACACACACACACACACACACACACACACACACACACAAATGTGGGAGCATGCACAAACATGGATTCAGAATTGGCTACATAACAGAGTAATAATACAGGAATTCCTTCAGGACAGGGATTATGTTTGGACTGGTGTATTATGGGAACTGGAGTCTTTAAGATATCAGTTCTGAGACCTCTGATCTTCCTTATTTATATATAATTAATAACAAAGTAATAATATTTATTAATGATACAAAATTGGGGATATACAAGCAGTATAGAGGTTAGATCATTTTAGATGATTTACACAGTATTCCAATTTAGACAGACACCTGAAACATAATATTTGCAAAAAGTTGTACATGTAGATAATGACAATTATCCAAATATTATATATTACATTACCATTTTATTTTTGAATAATATAAATAATTATAAAACAGCACAGTGAAATGCTGGAGCGTATGATAAAGCACTAAGTATAAAGATTACAAAAATGCATACAATGTCTTCTTCAGAACATTTCTTTACAGTAATTTTTCCCATGCAACTAAAAGGAATTAGGAACTGATTTGATATATGAAATATCTCATTTATGAAGTCAAAATGTAGACATTTCAGCTAATTTTTGGAAAGATTTGACAGATTTTTAAAAGGACACATCAAGTGCATTTCAGGAACTGTTCCAAGCTCTGTCAACAGAACAACTTGACATAGGTGGAAATTAGTTAAAGACAAACTTTACAGAAACAGTCGGAGACCTTACTTTCCCCCCAAGTCATTATGGGATGGAAAAGTACCTCTGTGGTTGTCTTGTCAGTAGTCTGAAATGCATTGCAATGAATCAATGTCTGGAGAAGGAAACAGTCTTGCGTCAATTCACGCCACACCTTTGATGAGCGTGAGCACATGAAAGCATAAGTGTAAGCCAACACCCATGAATTCCATTTGAAGGTTGTTACATATCCCATGTGAGTCAAGTTCAGTTGTGGATCAGAATAAAAGAGAGGTGGTTTCTATATATATTCTATAGAAACACCTGTACCAACATACAGTTGGGTTCATTTAGCAAGGCAAAGAATTAGTCTAACTGCAGTCCCAATTCTAAAAATGAGCTGCACAGCTGTTAAATTTGATACACCACTTATTTTTTCATTTAAGATTTTAATGATAACTTATGGAATCTGTGCTGAATTGGAAACAGGGACAATACAATAAGAAGGTTAAAGAAACCAATGGTATGTGGAATGAAAACATTTATAGCTTGTGTTGTTACACCCCCTGTTGGTGGCAAAAGGGAACACAGCACAACAGGCATCATGCTAGTGGAGCAAATAGCTGTGAGACTGTGATTTCCACACTTATTTAGCACACTTGAATGCTACATTAATACCAGGAAGACTACCAAAGCATTTAATTAAAACACTGAAAACAACAACCAAATACAAACAGGTATAAACAAACAGATAAATATATAGTACCTGTTTACCCAGTACCCTCTTTTTAAAATTGGTAAAATATGTATGGATATATTTAATATATGTAATATTGTATCACTGTGACTAAACATCCCTCATTAATTTGATGGGTTTTTTTCTAAAATGCATTTATCAGAAGGGGAAAGGGAAGGGACTGTAGAACAAATATAGATCCGATAACTAAAGTAAAGATGACAAACTCTGAAACAATAACTCAATTTAGTCGAGTACTGTTCAGCACAAGTCCTGAGTCCTGTGGAAGGCCAAATTGCTAAGCTGAGCTTTCATTTCAACACATTCAGAACAGTGGATAAATTCATTGGACACTTAAATTCATTTCAGATCAAAATCATTTTTTCTGTACAAAGAAAAAAAACTGTTCCTGCATATTCAGTCAGCTCCTGCTGGTCAAAATCAATACATAATTTAGATCATTTAGATTGCCGGGAAAGAGTGAATATTATTCTAGTGACAATGATCTTTTGTTTCCCAATACAGTTACGTCATGACACGTTGGTCTCAGTCACAGCCAGCTGGGATTAGTGTGCCTACAATGAATCAGAGGTAATAGTTTGATGAGCTACAGTAAACGAGGTGATGGAAGAGGCAATATCTAACTATCCTGAGGTCAGTAAATAGTGATTACCTAAAACCACAACTGAAAAACCGTGATATACAATTTTGGTTTATGCTTGTATCACAATAAAACTACACTCTAAACTACACACTATTTTTTACAAATAAAAGTTAGCTGGTATTAACCTGCTGTGTGAAATGTGGCATTTGCCAATGTGTTCATGATTCTTTGAAGGCTTAAATGAAAACACTTTTAAAGTGCTTTTTTTTTCCCCACATTTTCCATCTTTTCCAATTTGGAATCCCCATTCCTCAGTGTAGGCCCATCCTACTGTTGTTATGCCCTATGTCAATTCGGGAGGTCCCTTGCATGAATGCAGTCTTCTTGATGCATGCTATAGGCCATGGCTTCTTTTCATGTGTCAGTCGAATAGCTGAGCTGTGTGATGAATATGAAGATATCTGGTCAAGCGGAATTAAGGATGCTGGCAAACAACAGGTGGAGGTTCTCTGGCACAGATGCGTACCTCCCTACCAACTCCTGCCACGCTATTTTGCAATGGTTTACGGTATACAAGCTGCTTAAAATTGGCACTCTTGGGCATATGTTGCTGGGAAGTGGAGAGTCACATATGAGAAATGTTTTTGTGAAAAAGAAGCAGAGGTGGCTTTACATGTGAAACTGATATCAACAGCTTTTAAGCTTGTCGCACTACTGTCCTACTTTCCATAAGTTTGGTCTTCTTCTGTGAAACCAAGAGATGTCTACTACCAGATTATTTCTGCAGCAGACCAGGTTGACCATAGTGCTAGAGTTTTTGCTGTGAGCAATACGTAGCCTATGTAGTAAAATCCTCAATGTTTAGACAAGGCTACAGCTGATTGGCCACGACAACAGATCAGGGACAGTCAGGATTTGATCTTAACCAGAAAGCAGGGTTTTCAATACCATGGTCTAAATTGCATAATTACACCTGTACACTAAATCAAGTCAGTGTAATTATCCAGAATGGGATAAATGATTTGTACCATAGACTATTTAAACCCAAGAAAGTGCTGAAGACTGATTCTCTTTAGGTTCCTATTGGGATGTACACAATGTTTCGGCACATTCGCAAATTGCCTTACATAGCTGTTCAAGGTGTAATGAATTGAAATTACAGAACAGTGGGGTTTCACACAAAATGTTTATTCATCTATGTGAATCAGAAAACGGTCATTTCCAATGCGGAGTGCCGACAAATTTGTGTGTGCGCAGAACCAACATAAACATACCCACACAGCAAAAACAAAGACCACATTATTAAAATAAACAGCTAAAAAAAACTAAAAACTAAAATGTTATGTG
This sequence comes from Albula goreensis, assembly GCA_022829145.1. Classification (NCBI taxonomy): domain Eukaryota; kingdom Metazoa; phylum Chordata; class Actinopteri; order Albuliformes; family Albulidae; genus Albula; species Albula goreensis. The sequence goes on from CM040744.1 coordinate 9,027,637, forward strand.
CTTACACCAGATTCAGATTTATGCTTGACTTTACCATATATACCAGAGATATTACCACTTACGTGGAAAAGAAAGACTTCAGACCGAATATCTGCCAAAATGACTGACACAATCTGACAATGAGATAAAAGAGATCTGGATCTCCCATTCTGTACAACCGCATATACTACAAACACATTTTCTGTAATATTTAGCTAATATCTCAGATTGGATCCATTGAAGGTAAGGGTTTGTGACTATAGAGGTTGCAATGCAAGAGTTTTAGTGGCAGGGAAAGGAGGGGTCACCTTGTTTGCGCTGCTTTTGCTGACTTTGTGTGAGCGACGCATTCCAAAGAGATGAGTTAACTTCTAACGTGACTACTTAACACCGAAAAAAAGTATCAAGAAAGCGTCTCAAGTTTCAGACCTGCAAGACAGATACCAACATTTTCATACATTCAGGTCAACAGTGGTGTAAAAAAAGAAAAAAAGGAAAAACACACCCTCATAACAATAAATTAAGTTGCTACCTTTCCAGTGTATAAGGTAACGTTCCTGAACTTACAAGCTTTAGAATAATAAACTGGGTCTTTAAAAGTAAATACATAATGTGACTTTTTTTCATTTTACATTAACAAATTCAGCAAATGGAATCTTAAAAACAAAACAAAAAAAAAAAAATCCCAAAAAAAAAATGTTGAACTTCCACAGGCTGTGGCCGGTGTGTCGAAGTCCGTTTTGTGTGTGGCTGTGGGCCGGTGCCGGGGGACGCAGGGGGGCGTTAGGATCCCACGCGGGTGGTGGTGGTCTTCTTGTCCGAGAAGAAGCTTCTCAGAAGGACCACCTGGCTGATGCTGACTACGAGCAGGATGAAGGCCTCCCCGATGGACCAGAATGCCACCCTGGTGTTCAGGTCTTCCGCGCGGCTACGGCCCTGGGCCTCCCGGAGACGGAAATGCGTCTGGTAGTCGATGACCGATTTCAAGGCCTCGTGGATGGAAACGCAGGCTGACTCCATCTGCGACAGGGGGGTATTGTGCCAAAGTTAGTGGGCACGTCCACTCTGAATAACCTTTGCTAGACACAAGCAGACTCAGACTTCAGGCTGATAAATTAGGAAGTCACTAATTTAGTAAACATAAATTTGGCAGTACTGTCAAAAATTCAGCTCTGGTTTATAAATATCACTCTAGAAACTAGTTTCAAACACAACAAGGAAATGATTTCCATAGAGAAAACTCAGGAGACAAATACATACCATTACTTAGGGGTCACTGAAGAACTGCCAACTATACTGGCTAGATAGAATAGACCTTGTGGTGTTTTCATAGGAGAGGCAGTTGCTGAAACACTTTCCATATTCCAAGGTCCCATTCAGTCAATAAAAATCTGCAGTATTTACTGACATTCTTTACAAGAGTATTTTTGTATTACGTGAAGAGGTTGACAAAAAATATGGATGCCACATTATACAAGTTTTAAGCTTTAAATTTACACCAAAGGGATTATTTTACCATGAAGACACTGTTTCTTTAGGCCCAGCATTTATGGAAATAATGCGTAAATTTTGAGTAATTTTAATTTTACGTATAGGCTGCCCTCCTTGCCGTTAAACCCTAAATCCAATGAGAATGATGTACCTGCAGCTCAAAATTAGCATCTCCTTACACAAGAGGCTTAGGGCTCACAAAACCATAGGATATGTTGTTCTTATTAGTTTAAGACAGTTAAAGGTTAAACCCCTTGCATTAGTGAAGTATCTTCCCAGAATACACAGTGATATTTTGTTTTTTGTTTGTACACTCTTTGGCAATCTGAGATTGTTTCAGTCCCAGGTGATGAAAACGTCGACGTTTGCTTACACCTAACGGAAGTGAATCAGAAGGTTTTGTGTCAACATGTCGAGAAAATCACCGGGATTGCACAACTGTGTGGAAACTGAACCAAACCAAACTTTGACACTACAGGTTGGTAACAAAAAAATCTAATAATATTATTTGGAAAAATTCAGTGGAATTTGCTACCTTTGACTTTTATGATATATCTAATGTCAGTGTTAGTAATGATAAAATCCTCTAAAATCATGCTGAAGCTTGAGATGCAAGACCGAAATACATTACATTATACCATTTTGCTGTCATTATTACGCAGAGTGACCTACAACTCGAGTGCATGAAGGTGGGGACAACAGTTCTTAAGTACGAGAGTGGGGAAGGCGTTTGAGTCTTGAGGTGGGCATGACTGAAAATCAATGGTATTGCGTTCATCTTTTGTCTTTCGAATGATAATAACTTCCTCATACCAGAAATTCTTCTAATCCTGAACAAGTGCACCAAGTAATTGATTAGTAAAAACACCAAATACAAAACTGTAATTTCCATTTTGAAGTACTTATGGTAAATGTACAACTTAAAGACTCTGTCCAGATAAATTCTTCACCAAAGACTGGAATACCTGGGTCAAAGCAGTAACTCTGTTCTCATTGGGGAACAGGGGAGGGTCTTCTCCAACTTGAAAATCAAAGTAGACTGTCTTGTGTGTGAAGGTGGAGAACTCGTTGCTGAAGCAGAACTTGTAGGTCCCGTTCTTTGCAGCAGTGAACGTAAAGCTGTCGTACTGCTTCTTCATTTCCTTGTATAGCACAGTCCCGTCTGCGTCTTCCAGACGACAGTCAACGTCATAATGCCCTCCAGTCACAACCTGCCAAATACCAACACAGCTTTGTTCCAAGAGCAAACCTGGTGGACCTTACAAGTTTTACAACAGGAATTAACCACATTCAGGGGTAATATTCAACATAGATTACAACATACAAGACACTACATCTGGTTCCACACCTCTTTAATTTGCCTATGTTTGTCTCTTGCATTTGAAAATGAAAATCAGTTGAAAAGAAACAATTGATTAGCGGTCACATTTAATATTAGATCAAGGCTCTGAGACCACTGTATCAGTTTACAGATCGTTTTATGCCATGGTTGCTCATTATTTAAAAATATATATTTTTAAATGTCACCTATTGAAACACTCAATTCTTCAAAGCAAGTAATTTACTCCTCACACTCAGTTATCAGTACCAGTTGGGAATAACCTGTATAATACTATACCCCCATGACTTTAGCTGTCCTCCACTGAACCCTTTCAATTAATTAACCATCCAAATTTTTTTTCACACGGCGTTGACTTCTAATTCCAGCAGGGTAGGATGGAGCATACATTTCGAGAATTAATTAATGTCATACAAGCCACACCAAGAATAACTTCACCATTCCTGTAACCCACAACTTCCACCACACCCACGACCAGTTAATGAAAAATAACGTAACTCAGAGAACGAGCTATCGATGGATACCTGAAACTCAAGCGTGCACTTGGTGCCGATCGTGATGTCTTCATAGAAACACTGCTTGGCGTTGTCAGGCAGTTCGAAGGTGAGTTCAGAGCCGAACACCCATCCAAAGAGCAACTGGGCCCAAAGCACCTGCACCAAGGCTTTGACGTGACCGTGATGGGCGCCCCACATCATAATGACTGGATGATAAGGATATCCAAAACTGAGGAAGTTACGGGGACCTGTGGATTAAATTTATACATTATAATTATGCAACATAGATGCAAGAATAAACCAAACAATTAAATGTATTTGTTCACCAAAACAATGGGTAAAATAAACGCACAATGGACAAAGCAAACCAAACCCGGATATTGCTAGCCCTAGCTGAGCTAACGATAGTTCGGCCGATATCCGCCAGGAGGAATTTTCAGAGTTAGCTAAATTAGCCCACTGACTTGGCTAGCTGAATGAATTGCAAACTGGGGCTGTTGAACTGGTAACACAGTGGTTTACAGTTATTCGAAGCTAGTTATCAAACTATCCGGCATGTTATTACAAGTGATACCTTTTACTTTTAAATCATTGTCATCACAATATAGCTTTACTCACTGCTCACCTCCAGTGTTTCACCCGGATGACAGCAAATAAGCACCTCCTGCGTGGCAAATGATTGTTGTGTAATATTCTTGAAGCAATGTCTGTGTTAGTGAACGCTTTATCATTGGAACTGCACTAAACCGGAACTTTATATTTTTGTCTTACTTCCTGAATAAACCGGAACTTTCTTACTCTGCAGAGAAGGAGCCGAGAAAGTGCTATCTCTTTCGTAATCAACGTATTGGACAGTATTGACCTTCCATAACGGAAGGAATAGTTTGCTTAATTATGATGTCACATCCCCTAGCAACGACGCCTTTGGAGGAGCTCAACGTAGACAAGTAGGGGTGTGTCTTGTTCAGCCTTAATTATAATAATTATTGTGTTCCACTTTGCGTTAGTTTGAAGACGTGTCTTATGTGTCGGTGCATTTTCTGTTCGTATTCTTTAGATGAAATATTTTTAAGCATTTTATTTAATGTCTACGTTATCCAGTATAAAATCCCAAACTCTACGTCGAAACATATTATTTATATTTTTTTCTTCCGATTTGAAGTAAACAGAATTTTTCTTTTATATTAGCAAATTGTTCAAAGAGAAGGGAACTGTGTCATCAAGCTCGTAAGGTGTCTGCTGAAAAAGAAGCTTGACCAGTGTATTATGAAAGACTACTTCTGTTACTGGTACTTGCAACTACTTCCACAGTTTATAATTATCATGATCAACACCCCTTCATCAATTATCTTTATAAAACGACGTTTATAAAGCATGAGAGAAGTCAGAAGTTTGAAAAATAATTGTAAAAATCGTATTTTTATATTCCCTGAATAACTTCCAGAAAGGATACACGCAAGGAATGACATTTTTTGTATCCACCAGGTGGCAGTAGAGTACTCTCTTAGAAATTTCCTGGACGTCAGGACCGTTCTTTACCAATGCGGACTATTTTTTATTATTATACTGAATAATAATAATAATAATAATAATAATAATAATAATAGCATAGAACAAAAGGGATATAACTAAGTTAGTTAATGTTAGCATTGACGTGGTTCTTAGCAGTGACGAATGACACTACATCAAGTTGAACTAAGTATGGGGGTGAGTTGAGCTGTCAGATTTAAGGTTATGCCACATTGACTGGGAACTGCAATACATCAAATATGAGCAACAATTAAACTGTTCTGTAGCTCATTGCACGACTGAGGAGCAAGTGAGGGAAAGAGATGAGTTTGAGATACATACCCATAGAGAGGAAATACCTTTGTGTTTGCTAAAGTAAATAAGTAGTTGAGAAGGACAAGGAGGGTATATAAAGAGGGTATATTCATGCAACATGAAAGCCATGTGAGCCACTGAATCACAAATGAGCTTATGTACCCAGCACAGGCTTAGCAAAAGGTCTAATCGAAGATCATTTCAGGCAGATAGATGTAATGGTGCTGTATAAGCTAGAACAGGAGTCGGGTTAAACTAGTGTTGAAGAATGGTCTGACTTATATGAAATAAAGTTTGTCATTGACGGTTACAGAGCCCAGGGTTACACAGAGGTCTCGGAAAGACGAAATATACAAAATGTGTTTGTCCAGTTGTTGATGATTAACTGAACATGTGTCACTTTATCTTTTGTGTCTCTTCTCTGAAGCATCGGTTTACACTACACTGCCAAACATTTAGCTACATTTTACCTGCGAAAGATAAACCACTCATGTGCTGACCACGTCCATAAATCAATCATTTATTTTTCTGTTTCATTACGTAAACGTGTTCACATTTCAATCTTTTTCATTTTTACATGTGTGAAGATCGTTGAATTCAAAAATTCCTTTTATGTTCATGAACTATGATTTTAAGGCTTTTTACATTTATCTGGCACAAAATGTTGCAGCTGATGCTGATCTCTCAGGATATTTTATATATATATATTATATATATATATAGTATTTTATGTCTATGTTCTTGTGTAATCTTATCTATCTATTTATCTACCTATTTATCTATCTACTGGAAGCTTTAAAATAACATCAGTGCATGATTCATTGAGCAAATTGATATTAATGATTATAACTTTTCATCAACCAAGATAAAAATAAAATGATATGCCTTAATTATTTGTTCAGAAATTGTGGGGGATTTCAAAGGTAGTTAATGTTATGAACTAAATTGATGGGATATTGGTAAAGTTATTACACTCGTCCAATATAGTAGGCAAGGATATGTTTCATATTCAACTTTATGATAAATTACTTACTTACTGATCTTCGTTGTTCTGGTCAGAACATAAGGTCCACTCAAGGTTCCTCCACTCAGCACGGCCTTTGGCTATTGACTCTATTGATGTATGTTGTATTCAGTCGCATCTCTTTTGTACCATTCTTATGCATTTTGTACCATTCTTATGCACTTTGCCTTGTAAGTCGCTCCAGATCCCACTGAGGACCTTACTTGATAGTGAAAGCAACGTGATGCACCTCCAGTTGTTGCAATTATTGAGGTCTCCTTTCTTTGGTAGCTTTAATTTACAATGAGCCCTTTTGTCCAGTCAGCAGGAATCTTTTCACCTAGCCAGAAGTTTCCAAAGTTGCAGTCTCAATGTCTGCTTTCAGCAATTCTGCATGGATGCTATCGACTCCAAGAGCTTTGCTGGATTTCATAGATTTAATTCCCTTAAAAACGTCTGCCTTTGATGGTGGGTCAGTATTGATTTGAAGGTTGTTATATTGAAAAAAATGAACAGATGGGCACCAGTTATGTGCTCTGGCCTATTGGGCACAGACTTGAAATTCTCTACCCATCGGGTTGCTTGGTCCCAGTCTATAGTGATGACTTTGCCTCCTTTGTCTTTTGTTGGTGGTGGTTGCTTGGTCTGACCAATGAGTTGTTTTGTGATCTTACAGACAGTACTCAAGTCACCCTTTGTTGATGCTAATTCAGCCTCCTTAGCCATTTCTTCTAGGTATGCCCTTTTGTCCCTTCTTGCACTCTTCTTGACTTCTTTATCTTTTTATTGGTATTCTCTTTGAGCTTGCTCTTTCAGTATTGGTAACTTTGTGCTGAGGACCTTTTCTTTTTACTTGTATCTTTCCTCGATCACTCTCCATGTGTTCACTGATAACCTTACCTTACCTTTGCAGAACCCAAAGACTTTCTCACAAGTCTCCACACATGCACTCTTGATACCTTCCCATTTCCTGTCTATCAGATTCTCCTCATTTGGGGAAGCCTGTTGTCTAGTGGCTAAGGTACATGACTGGAACCCTTGAGGTTTTTGGCTCAAGTCCCATCCCACAATGCACACAGCACACAAAACCCATTCCTGAGTTCAACAGTGACCCTCTGTCTCATACCCTGCTTGTAAAGACATTTGATGTTGACGGTTCTTCTGAAGGGTTTCTTCTTTTAATTGCTGTTCAGCTTAAGTCTAACTTTTGCCACTACAAGGTAATGATGCTACTGCTACTGACATCAGCTCCTCTGTAGGTCCTTGTATCAAGTAGTGAACGTTGCCACTTGCCATTGATGATGATGTGATCAATTTGGTTTTCACCTCTGCCAATCAGTGATTGCCACGTACTTTATGGATGTCTTAGTATTTGAACATGGTACCTCCTATCACAAGTCCATTTGTTGAACAGAGGATTACTAATCTCTCCCCATTTTCATTATGGTGCCATGGCCATACTTCTATCATGGTCACTGTTTTCACAGCCCAATTTTGCATTCTGGTCTCCTGTTATGAGCAGTAAACCATGCTGTGGCGTTCCGTTCATTTGTGCTCGGAGACCATCAAAATAGGCATCCTTGTTATGGTCATCGGCGTAATTGGTTTGTGCGGAGCATTGTATAAAAGTTGTCTTACAGTAACTGGAACTGAAGTGTGTTCTGATCAGTCTTTCATTTATTGGCTCTCACTCTATCAGGATTGCTCATATTGATAGCCATACCCTCTGTGTGTTGGTCATCATTTCTGCCAGAGTAGATAATGGTTTAACCCTCTTGTGTTGTTAATTTTCCAGATCCTGTCCATCTGCACTCACCAATACCAAACAATTCCAACTTTTACCTCTCCATCTCCTTTATGACTTGGGCCATTTTGGAGACTTGAGACATGGTTTGTTCATTCCATGCTCCAAGCCTGGTGGTTATCTTCAGGTCCAAGAGGTTCCTATTCATGCCCAAGGCTTCCTGTGATAGGCTACTGACATCAGCTCCTCTGTAGGTCCTTGTATCAAGTAGTGAACGTTGCCATTTGCCATTGATGATGATGTGATCAATTTGGTTTTCACCTCTGCCAATCAGTGATTGCCACGTACTTTATGGATGTCCTAGTATTTGAACATGATACCTCCTATCACAAGTCCATTTGTTGAACAGAGGATTGCTAATCTCTCCCCATTTTCATGGGCCATTTTGGAGACTTGATACATGATTTGTACATTCCATGCTCCAAGCCTGGTGGTTATCGTCAGGTCCAAGAGGTTCCTATTCATGCCCAAGGCTTCCTGTGATAGGCTTTCACCTTGTGCAGTCATGGTGTCACTGTGACTGTGTTGTGACTGGTAGCTCTTTGGTCTCTAGCTGAGTTTTGTTTTCTTGTGTAGATTTCTGTAACAACTTTCATTTTTGGGGGTGCGGTTGTTAGCCTTATGCCCAACCCCCAACCTGGAGGACCAGGGATTATCTTTTGGTCTGGTCCTATCCTTTGACCTGTCCGGCATGGCTGAACCTGCCAGGGGTTTGAAAAATCTATATAAAATATTCTCTTGGAGAGATAAGAGAGACAAATAAGGCACCCAAGGCATTCAATGTACCACCAAAACAGTTTCAAATCTGAAAGCATAACTTTAATAGGGCAAGTACATGCTTGCAAAATAATATTTTCAATGTTCCATGACAAACTTACACAAGCTGTTCTTGTGATTCCTTGATCTGATTTGCAGACAAAATGGTATGCAAGATAGTGGCTCTGATTTTAATCAAATGATATCAACTGACGTAAATGAATGAACTGTATGATTATGATCTATTGATTTGTAACAGACAACAGGAAACGTTTTTCTTAAATTGTGTGCACCTAAACAATATATTAAATATGAATGTGTCAGAATGGTTGATCAAACCTTTGAAATTGAAGGCAATATGAAAATACAGAAGTTGGAGCTTCTGGGTGGCTGGAGAAGTAAGGCATATGTTCAGGAATGGGCATGAGCCCAGCAACTGAATTGCAATGATAGGGATTCAAGTTGTTAGTTTCTCCAGTGGCCACTCCTCATTGGCTGGGTACCTGCATGTACAAATTGAGTGTATGCTGACTTTGTCATCCTCAAATGACATAGGCTTTATGCAATTGCAGTGTGGAAAGAAGTGAGGGCATTATGATAATGGGAGGAGTCACATTTTGTCAGCTTCCTCCTCCTGAGTTGGTGGGAGAGGATTGCCACAGGAGGCTAACAGGCTTCACTGATTAAAATAATAAAAAAATACAAAATTCTTTATTGATTGGCATCCTTACTTACACTGCTGCCACCTTAATATTAGAATTATTGACCTTCATTTGGTTGCTATGATCCATAGGTTGAATGAATAAAAAAACAAACAAGTTTTACTAATCTCATTTGAAAATGCATCACTTTTGAATAATACACTTCCATAACAGCAACCCACTTTCTTTGGTTTCATTTGCAGGCTGTTTGATTGTCTTGGCCTGATATTATTTGTAATTTAAGTTTGAGGTAGATATTGATCAGGTATAATTGCTGTAGTTAATAGCTGCATATTGCATTTAGTTGAAGATGGGTCTATAACAAACCTAGTTTATTTCTTTGAAGGTCTGCTGCATACAGCAGTATTAACATACTGGAATTATATCTATCACTACTCCTTCTTCAGCATGGTAACTCATCAAACTGCGAAATGTGATTCTTGTCTCCTGAACCCTTCTGTGCTGGTGAGCGAGACTTTCGACTATTCATTACCCTTTGGAGACAGGCTCTGTCTGGATGGCGAAAGGCAGTCTTCCAAGTTTCCAGAGTTATGCTTGTCACTTCCAGCACATTGTTGCAGAGTTCAGTCCTGGAAGGGGAGGTTTCATACTCCACAGCTCTGTAGGCTGTCAATACCATGAAGGAAAAGGACAAGCAACACTGCAGGCATAAGTGAAGTGAAAGTACAGTACCCTTCATGAAAATTGAGATTTACCAAGGGTAAACCTTCAAGAAGGTATGCCTTTTGTATTTTTAAAAACTTGTCAGCACTAGTTACACTCCTTCTGCAGACAAACAACACTCAAAGCTTCTTTAAAACCTATGCAGTTTCACTTCAGTTTCAGTGGTAGTTTTTCTTTTTAACTCGCAGAAAACCATGTTAAAAACCACAACTAAAATGTTTTCCATCAAGTCTTTCATTTCACCAAACACTACCAAAATATTTTCTCTATTTAAGACGAAGGTGTTTGGTGACAATTTAATCAATGTGTAGTAAGTTCCTGTTCAAAAGTAGACATGCAATGCTAGCACTGTCGTTATAAGGGGGCACATGTCATAAATGTTCTATATGTGATGTCATGTTATGCTAGTGGAATACTACAAATGCATATATACAAATGGCTTCTGTCAGGCTCTGTGCCATTGCTTGGTTGCTTCTGTTTTAGATCATTTTGTGATAATTTTTCATTTACAGATGCAAGGAGTCAATTTTATGTCATGCAGTTATTGTCATCATTGTCATGATCATCATCATCATCATCATCATCATCAGAATTGTCATTATCGTCATCATCTTCATCATCGCCATTGTTGTTGTCATCATCATCATCATCATCATCATCATCATCATCATCATCATCATCATCATCACTATTCTCTCATTGGCATGGTGACTCGTGAAATAGAGATGTGTGGTACTAGTCCTCTAAATTTTGCTTGGTGAAACAGGACTTTCAATCATTCATTGATTCCCCTGGAAGGCAGGGTCTGCCTGGAAGCACAGAGGCTCTCACTTCCATCACAGTGTCTGAAGGAGAGGCCTCTTACTCAGTAGTTCCTTGGGCAATCTATAGCATGAACCAAAAGCTGTGGGACTGCAAACCACTTTACAGACATAAGTGAAGATACAAACCTCTGTATTAAATGAATCTTTACAGAATGTTAAATTTCACAAAGTTGTGTTTTTCATGTTCATAAAAACATATCAGCTCTATCCATACTTCTGTTGCAAACAAACAGCACCAAAATGAAATATCTACAGTTGATGCGGCTCAATAAACACAATAGCTGTAGAATACAGATCTCTTACATTTTGAAAATTTACAGTATACATGTTACACTTATACATTTAATACACTTAATATTCTCATTTCTGTATACAAAGCGAGTTCAAAATTCTTGCAGTTACAATTGCAATTACAGTTGTTGGATTCCCATTTGCTATTTTTAATTTTTTTTTTCCCTGACTGAAATCAAAACTAAACTGTTTAGCCTCCCACAGCAACCCTCTTCTGCTGACTCAGAAGGAAAGCAGCTGACGAGCCCTCACTTTTTTCCACGTCGTAGTGCACCACCAATTATATACTTTTTATGTTGCCACATAAACGTGGTGAGTGAATCAGCAGTGAACTGACTGACCAGAAGTGGCCGCTAGAGAGCAATTGGAATAACAGTCCTAACTGGCCTCACCCCTTTCTTTCTATGGAAAAGCTGAGCCAGTTGTCAATGGAGGTACAGGCTAGGATTCAAAAGCCCAGTCACAGGGCTCATGTTTGTTTCACAAAGGAACTAACTATCTAACTGTGTGAGCTGCCTACAGGGCCAGGACCCTGCTGGTTTTACTGTCAGTCATTGCCTATACAGTGGGGCCAAAAGTCTGAGACCACATTGAACATTTTTTTTCTTGTAAATCTGGAAATAATCAGAAAGTTTTAGGATTTTGAACAATTTAAAACAAAGAAAAGTTATGACATTTAAAAATTAAAAAGAAATATTGAAGATTCTGCACAGTGTCTTGCTCAAATTTAAGCAAATGTGTGACAATGACCCTGTCAATCTCTTTGCAGAAAAGGTTGGACCCCTTCGAACACTTATTGGGGCACTTGAAGGCTAAGAAAGTTTTGTGCACTTAAAGACCATGTGATAACATGAATCATCAGGTTTTGCTTAAACTTATGGAGTCCATGCCAGGAAAATAGAGGCTCTTTCACTTTTGGACCCCATTGAACATTCCTCACATCCTCATTCTATACCATGTTGCTTCTGGGAAATGAGAAATGAGAGGAATTTATGTGTAACAATTATTCAGTATTTCCCAGAAGTATTTATTGAATATTTAATATGACCTAGCCTTATATGTATTTCCTTGTGGCACGTAACAAGTTTTGAAACTGAGACTGTAGCATTTTCAGTTTCCAGCGAAGCACTTACATAGCAATGTGTATTGAATTTTTGTGGTGCGATTTTCAGACATGATGGTACTGTATGAAACATCTCGTCACTCGTGGCTATCAGATGTCTACATGTGATAATGCCGGTGTCGCTACTTTTGATAAACAACGTCCCTATATTTGATCTCACCGCACATTCATTAGTGTTGAGGTCTATCATGTTGTGCAGTGATGGAAAACATTATCACAGGCTCTGTGCTGTCAACCTCACAAAGCAACTGTATACCACAGACGTGGGCTGAAGTGGCCACACAGATACTTCAGGACCGTTGACCAACCATATCTCACCCTGGCCATTGGAGGCAACTTGTAGACTTCTTGTAGAATAGATCAGGTTATGAAATTGATTGTGTCCAGCTGGCCTTCACAGACCACAGCAGAGTGATGGTATGGAATTTTTGGTAGAGTTATTATTATTTAATAATTTTACCAATGTTCTCCACTGGCCATGGGTGAGAACGGTCCAGCTGGGACTCAAGCACATGCCCCAAGACACAGCTACACCCCTAAGGTATGCTTTTACTCTGTGAGCTATCTGGAGGCCCCTTCATCATCATCACCATCATCATCATCATTGTCATCATCATCATCATCATCATCATCTTTTCTTTTGCATGGTATCTCAGTAAAATTGAGATGTGTGATGCTTGTCTTGTAAACTGATGAGCATTTGTTTTTTTCCACACTGGACAGTCTGGGTACTGGGCTGTCTGTCATCTGACTGACACACCTGTGGTCTCAGGATCTGCGGCCACCCCTGCCTGCTAAATGATAGATACCACAGGTCCTTAAGCAGCATCCTGCGCTGCTGTGGCTGCAGCTCCAGCCCATTCCATCCCAGCAGCTCCAACACTGCCTCCAGATGCACACCCAGCCTCTCACACGAGACACACAAAGAAAACAATAAGAAAAAATAACCGCAGGATTAGGGCTGCCCATACTGATACTGTGCTGGACCACCTGAAAATGAAAACCTAAGCAAAACAAAAGGAGGACCAGGCAGCATCTTTCTGGTACATTAAAATGGTAATGTCTGTCCATATCTTTTCATGGGGCCAGGACAACTACATCTGGCCAGAGCAAAACAGCTGGTCCAACCCAGCCCAACCCAGTCTGGTACTTGATACATGCAATCCACAACCAGAATACAGTGTCTGTCCCTTGTGTCACAGGGGACTGAATTCCCACAGCACATTTATATTGGTTGGACAGTTCACTGCCTCCCTCTCTGCTTTACAGATCTCAATAACAAATACAGTATGCTAATGTTTAGACATCCACCAATTAACCAAAAAAAAATTAATTGCTGCACAAAAAAACTCCATCCCATTGTGTTCTGTTCCATCCCATCCTGTCCCATTCTGGTATACCTGCAGGTACTCAATTCTGCAGTCAGCATTCCTGAAGCCGTCCATTAACTTCACAAATGCCATGGTCATTCCAGCATGATTAAATTACGGCCATCTCTAGTCTGCAATACTGCTGACAGATCACCACCAATTGCATAATTTCCCAGCAACTGTGCAATAAATGGCCAAAAACACTGAACTGTAGGTCTCTTGGGCACAGTGGCCCCTGGTACTGTGTTACTTCTCTTTTACAATAAATTGCCAACTGACAGGAACTTTGGACCTGAGGGTGGGTATCTGTAAACTACTAAACTCAGAGAATGACGTCTATCTACATCCTTTAAGCCCTCAGAGTCCACGTTGCTTAAGTAGGGCCTTTTTCAGTGTTGGAGTAAGAGGTGATTCAATATTTCCTCTGGATATCTATGGCTTTAACAGTCAGACAAATATTATTCAGCTTAAAGACTTCACAGAGAATGTACAATGTGCTGTGTAGTTATATTGTAGTTATATTTTATGTTATTGCATGGGGGGCTCGTGTCATGGGTACTTAATATGCTATATTATGGAGATGTACCATTGGATACAGAATTATAAATTTTCCATGAAATGGTTACGTACCATGCTCTAACAGATCTTTGGAGTAAATGGCAGAAGTAGTAGTTTGCAAGTTATTAGAAAGGAATCATATCAAATGTCTACACTTGATATTGCTCCATGTAGATTACAGATTTCTTAAGTCTGGAATATTTTGCAAAATGCATGTTACGGTTATTTAATGTCCTCATTCCGGGAAAGTTTAAATTTGTTGCATTCTCATTTGTAATTAAAGTTGCTAGAATCCAATGAGTAATTTTAATGTTTTATTTGGGTTTTTTTCCCAGTGTTTTTCCCATCTGAACTCTGTCTGACCTCCCGCAGCAACCCTCTCCTACTGACTCATGACAAGCCTTCTTTCCACACTGTAGTGTGTCACCTGCTGTATATGTTGCCACATAAGCTCAGTTTGAGCAGTAGCTTGCACCTGGCCTGAAAAACCCAATGCAGATCCCTGGCCATAGCATGATAGTGATGGCGTGGCTGGGATTCAAACACCTAACCAGGGGGCTCATGCTTTGTTTCCAAAGGAATCTCTCACTGCATTAACCACCTGGAGATCCTAGCCCCCACTGTTTGTTATGTTGATCAATTTCAAATTCATCATCATCATCATCATCATAATGTGTGATATGTGATGTATTATTTTTTTAACCAAAATATATGTATTCAATGCAGACAGACTGTGTGTGACCAGAGCAGTTTTTGTTTAATGATTATTCAACATTTTCCTGAAATATTTACAATAACCTATTCGTGCCTATCCCAGGAGTAATTTGAGGACATTGTCGTATATTTGAAGACATTCTGGTATGTAGAAATACACATTGTGGTATCTTGAAACTGTGAATGTACCATTTTCAATTTCCAATGGAATACTTACTCAGCCATGCCTTTTATATTTGCGCTATGGTTTTCAGACATGATGGCACTGTTTGAAACATCTCGTCATCTCACCATTCATTTGATATTGCCGGATGAACAATGTTGCTACTTTTGATAAACAACTTCTCTGCGTTTGGTCTCGCAGTAAATTCGTTAGTGTTGAATGTTTTATGGTACATAATGTCATTTTTAAAACATTCAGGTCGATATCATGTTGTGTAGTGATGGAAAACAAACGCTCTGTCTCAGGC
This sequence comes from Albula goreensis, assembly GCA_022829145.1. NCBI lineage: Eukaryota > Metazoa > Chordata > Actinopteri > Albuliformes > Albulidae > Albula > Albula goreensis. The sequence goes on from CM040744.1 coordinate 9,043,065, forward strand.
TCTGTGCTGTTTTGGTCTGTATTTAATTGTTGTGTGCAGTTAGTTTTGCAGCTACAGGTGCTAGGATTCAATTTGTTGTCAACGAGATAATCACATTATAATTAGTACACTGACAATACTAGGGAACTGAATGCTGTCAGCCGCACAAAGCAGCTGTCTACCACAGACTCGGCCTGAAGTGGCCACACAGGTGACTAATGAGGCATTCCCCCTCACTGCAGGTACGATACCAAATACACCTGGCCATTGGAATCAGCATGTAGACTTCATATAGAATAGATCAGGTCATGAAGCTGCAGGCAATGGGATGGCCATGAGAGACCACATAAAGTTATGCTAAAGTGATTCATATGCCTCATAGAGATGAAGGAATAGCCTACATTTAGCTCAAGGTAACAGTTAAATGGAACTCAAATAATCCAAGTAATTACCACACATTATGTGATCGAACATTGTGAACTACAATGACGAAATGCATCTTTGTTGCCCCGTCAGTTGGCATTGGTAATTCAGGCTGCTAGCAATTTGGCTTTAATTCATTAGGGTGCTCACTGTATGCCAGCAGCAACTGTAGCACTAAAGCAGAATGTCTGGTACGTCTTGTTCACAGAGAACAACATGTAGCAGTCAGACTCTATGTTTTTAATTAACAGCTTGATTGAACTCTTTCATTAATGTTCTCGCATTCCTGCTAGTTATTGTAACCAGTATTTATGTTTCTTTCCACAAAACCAAGCCATAATTAACAACAGAGCCAATTCCCATACTTTAGTGTAGCCATAGATGAAATATCTCTCCTCACACAATATTCTGCAGATATTAGTGTGTGACAGATTTTGGTGCCCCAGTATTCTGCAAGTAAATATAAGGCAGGGCCATTGCCCAAAGGCATTTCTCTGCCACAAGCTGCACTGACTTGCAAGAAGCGTCCCAACTATTAGAGACTGTATATTTTGCTTCATTTCCAATTCTCACTTTAATCACACATGATTTTATGTGTAAGAAGTTTGTAAGTAAAGAATGTAGTCTTCATACATGATGATCATTTGAAATGTAATATAGCATAGCCACATGGGATAATGATGTCATGGTGTGATGTACTGCACTGTGTTTAAAGTAAATAATGTTTTATGATCTTTAAGAAAGTCCTGACAATGATTAAAAATCCTGAAATCTTTTTTGAATGTGATACTTTTTCAAGTCAATGTAGAGAATGGGTGTTTTGTCTTTCATTGTATTGTTATGTTTCAGACAGACCGAAATGGCAGATTAGATGAACTGTCCAAACTACATTTTTAAGTGGAGTAAACATATTCTGACAGCTCAAGGGGGATTTTGGTGCAGTACCTTGGAAAGAAGATGGTAGAAGATATGAGAGAAAGACAGATGTTTTTACAAACCATCTTCTTCACAAACAATCCCTGACTATTCAAAACATGTTCTTAAACTTCCCTGTAATTTTGGTAAGAGAGGTAATCTGGAACATCGCAGAAGTGCTTGATAATTACAATCAAAACTGCATAAATCTAAGATTATTCTAGAACCTCCCCTTCCCCTTTCTGTTTTGGGCTGTCAACGGTGATGTAAGATTGTGGATGGTAGCCAGATGTCTGTTGCAATTTGATCTAAACAACCTGGAACAATCTGTTCTTTTGGATTGCATCCATGAGAGTTGGAAACAACTGGGTGAAAAAAGAAGTTTTGGCCTTTTTAAAATGTTCCAGTTTGTCAGTATAATCCCAACAATGTCATAGCATAGACATTTTATAAACATTTATATAGTTATAGTTATACAGTTATATATGTTTTTTTCATTGCGTTTATTATCTTGAGTTAATAGGCAAAATTATGTTTTTTTCTTCTATGATTTTTTTGTTCATGTTTTTTTGTCTGACACAACCTGAGTGGTAGTCTCAACTGCAGACATGACCGGAACGTAGATCTAATTTTGTGGTTGCATTGAGCTGCTCATTATTGCCAAAGGAGCAGTAACGCAACAACGCCCACATTATATGTGTTAATGGATTTCTAAATGACTTATGATTTCATTCTTTCCTTTTATTCTTAAAAATTCGGCCCATTTACTTTTTGAAATATGTTGCCAACACGCTCACGTGTTGCTCAGATTCTCCTTCTGCCTCATAACATAATAAGTTGGGCATAATGACTCCCCACACTCTGTGCTGAATCATCACATTTGTGATCCAACTGCTTGCAGTATTACAGCAAAAATACAACATACAATGGCTGAAGCAAACATATACCATATTTATACTTTGTTATGTTCCAGCACTCCATTCCAACCTCATCTCTCCATGTTATACTGTACATGCTACATGTACTAAAATAAAATATATTAACCTTAACCAGCCACATGAGCCAAAGAACACTATACAATATTAAGCCTGGAAAACCTACATAACCATATTGGAATATTGGTATCCAAAAAGGTGATATATACTAATGTATTCAAAGGCCTGGAAAAGCTGTTTAACTCAAACAAAACTTGGTGAATAATATAGAATTGTATTGCAATGCATGTCCTATCATATTGCTGAGTGTCCTAGGGCAATTTTCTTACCATCGTCCAGGGGGTTTTGGTGTATTAAGAACCAAAAGTTTGGGCAGTGGATTGAGATAGCAGTTGTTCTGCTTAGGTGGTGGAACTAAAAGCAAAGAGAAATGATAGATGGTTGCATGGAAGACAAACGTGCTGTTTTGCTGAAGTGATGGGAGAGAAATGTTTCATGAACCCCAATATGTGTGGCTGTATAGTAAGCTGTCAAATTGCCGAGCAGGGACTTGTTTCAGCTACAGAAAAATGTTGCTCTCTCCATAGAAAAACACATTATTCATTCCAATTGGTGAGTCACACATAGCAACTGGCAGCTTTAGCCATTTTCATCACTTTGCCATACTACTGTCAATCATCTGCAATTTACTGAGGATGCTTATGTGTTTGGGCAGCCTACAATTATGATTGGAGTAGATTACATTCCACTGAGTACTGTGGAAACTTCAAATGAAATGATCTTTCCTATACTTAAGATAAGCTCAAAATATCAGCATTTGTCTTTTCAAAAGTGCTGAAAGTTTATTATGTTTGGTGCATAACTTTTAATGATAGCCGCCTGCCTAGATGATAAGGTCCTTTTGAGTACAATGAACTGTCAGATATCTCTGCTTACAGTAGGCAAACCAAATAACCATAAAGAGTATGGTCATACAACACTTCAATGGAGATGTTCTCACAAATAATCTTTATCTTTGTTCATTATCAGTGTTGAAAGATAGACTGCATTCCCTTTTGTACCCATGAAAAGATGTTTGTGTTGTCCAGAATGTATGACTATGCATGGATCATGTTTGATCATATATATTTGGTCGTAAAATTATTTAGCTACAGAAGTTTTGTTTGTCATTCTGTTTCTCTGCCATTGAGGTGATATACCCTTAAATGTATGGATTCACAAAATAGTTTTCCAGTACTCTGTGTGTGTGTGTGTGTGTGTGTGTGTGTGTGTGTCCACATTTTTAGAAAGAATTATTTAGAAATATATACAGCTACATATAGCTATAATTATCTTCTATGAGCATTTAAAACCTCCATCACTTGCCTTTACACATAATGGATTGAAAGAGAACACAAAGTACTGTAGACTTGATAGTCTTTATTCAATAAAAATGCAAATGTTTTTAACAATATGATTTTTGGACAAAGACTGCATCCTCTTGCCACAGAAGGCCTCTTAGGTCAACAAAATCCCAAGTTTTGCAAAATACATTTTGTTCTCTTGTATAATTCTAAAAAAAAAGATTTCCACATATAAATGGTGTTGTTTACTGGAGGCACCCTATCATTACAAGAGAAAGAATACTTAGAGGAACTCCCAAACTTCCTCTCAACTTCCTCATCAAAGCCTGAATTAAACAACACAAGTGATGTAATAGCTAAATGAGGGCCAATATAATCCTTCTGTACTTTGGGTCTATTCATTCCTCAGACGAAAATATTTTCCAACACTCACAGAAGCAAAGGAGTTTATTAACCACCAACCTTCAGAAAATGTGTAAACACAAGGAGCATCTGCATCTAAAAACTGCAGCACAAGATTGTGCTTCCAAATACAATCACCTCTGAACAAAATCTTCATAAATTGAAGAATTTAGTGGTGGGAACTGAAATAGGGCTTCTTATTCTATCAGGAGCAATCCTGAGCAAGAGAAACTGCGCTCATAATGAACGACAATAAAAAAAAAATCATTACTAGATATGGCCAATGTTTTTTAAGGAATGCGGTATAGGATGCTGCAGTATTGCCCCTGATAAATACCTTCAGCAGATAGCATGTCCTCACAATAAATTAGGATGTTATGTAACACTGGTGGTTCAAGACTACTAAAATGAAACAGAATGTTTTGCTTTTACTTTCCCTCATTTTTACCACTATTACACACTCAAACACATAGAAACACATGTGCACACATTTACCATTGGATACTCAATGTTTCTCAGAAATCTTGGTGCATGGTGTAGGACACCAGGCCCTGGCATGGTGCAAATGAGTTAACATCAGTTGATCTTTAGATTATTGCCATCACTGGTACTGCATCACAAGTTGTTTCCAGATGGATTTCTGTACCGTCGTGTTATGTACAACAGTAATTATTAACGAAGTAACCGTCCAGCTCAGAATTGATAAGTGACAAGCTTCACCTGCCTGAGTGAGTACCCTACATCAAACCCTCTTCTAAACAAGTTGGTAATGTGGGCTCTCAAACATGTGTAATAAACCTGAACGTCTGGACAGTGCCAGCATAAAGTCTTTGATCCAACTTTATGAGTCCACAAGCTCCCAAAATAGGTCCTAAGTGAATTGGAAAAGAATGTTTTACCCTTTCAAGAACATTGTCTGGAATTTATCAAGCATGATGAAAAGGGATTTGATTGTAAATTATAATTTGTAAATGCATTTACATAAGGAATGTGGGATTTATCATATGTTACCATATGTTTTCATATGTCAGATTTGTTTGCCGGTCCAAGCTGATTTTGTTCTGTATGCACATGAAAAACAAAGTTGTGAAGCCTGTTCTGAGTGCTCGTTCATTGACCTTCATAGACATATATTCTTCAATATTTCTCATTTATTCATCTTCATTTGAACACATGAAAAGTAAATAAAATGTTAACAAGTTTCCTATTATTTTATGAATAGTACCAAAAAAATTAAATGCCAAAAATGTGATTTTTCAAAACTGTATGGTTTTGAATTGTAATGAATTCTTACTGTTAATCAAGTAAAAAAGTAAGCTTTTTAATTCTATTTTTCTAAATTGTATCACAGACTTGCAGTGCTATATATAGTACAGTGTGCAGTATATGAGAAGAGCGTGCAGGAACTTCAGATGTGGGCTAAGTATCTGATTAATAGCCAGCAGGGTGCTTAGCATTTGATTTGACTGTTTTCACATAATGCAGTCTGTTTCCAGTTTTGAGCTGTGGGCCTAGTCCATTATGTTCGTCAGGACTGTCAACTGTATAGATATGGTATGTTATGGTGGTTACGTTAGCTAACTGGACTTCCTGTGTTAATAATGTAATCAGTTGGTGATTGGATGTTATTAATTAGCTAATTAGCAGGCTGTGCAGTTTTGTTTGGAGCAGCCTGTAGCATTGCTCTCTTAAAGGCACTATGAGGAAAGAATTGTCTGAGCAATATTTTTTTTTTTTTTTTTTTTTACAGTTGAGCAGTAGTGTTTCTGGCAGCTTAGTTGCACAAAGACAAGAGACTCCATCTGTGAGAGTCCAACAAAAGGGATCTGCGGTGCCACTCACACCCTTCCTCTCACTATTTCACCTGTCCTGGGCTGTTTGCTACGTGCTGTTACCCCATTGCCTATCCCCCGCAGAAAGCATCAACCTCCCCTTGCTGACTCCTTGTGACAACTTCACAGTTGTGGAGGGATCATGGGACTGGCAGTCTACCACTTCCTCACCGTCATGGAAACTTTAATCATACCACAGTCGTACCAATTACCACAGCTTCTGTATCCCTCCTCTCCTTTTCTCCTTCATTCACACCCCTGGCCATTGAGCCGTACTGACACAAGTTTGCTAATGTCGCCCCCCTGAAAATTCCCTGTCCTTCTTTTCTCTCCTGTCTACCTCCTCTTTTGAATGACATACTCTCACGATTACCTATTAAACTCTACATTTTCCACCAGGGCCCCTGGAAAGTTTTCATGATGAATGGGACACACTTCTTCTTAGCTCCTACCTACACAATTGCACCCCACTGATCTTTCTGGGAGACTTTTTAGAATATTCACCTGGAAGCCTCCTAGCCTGCTGCCCTCTGAACACTGTTCTGCTCTTAACCTCTCCCTGCTGTACTCACCTCTGACTCACTCTGGACATCCTCCCATTCTTCACTACTCTTGTGAGGACTGTACTCCACTTTATCACTTCATACTGCATAAGCAGTCTCTCTCTCTCCTCTGTCCTGACCTCTCCACTGCCTTCTATAAAGTCGATCACTCCATTCTCCTGTTCTCCCTAGCATAGCCCCAGACATGATTGAGTCCTAGTCCTCTGGTTGCTACTGCCAGGTTGCCTGGGTTGGTGTAGTGCCATCATTGTGTATCATTACCATGGGTGTTCCCCAGGGCTAAGACCTTAGTCCGCTTCTATTCTCCCTCTATACCAGGTCTGTCAGCCTTATGATCTCTGGTTTGTCCTACCTTTGTTATACAGACAACATCCAACTCTTTCTTTCCCCCTCTCCGTCTGACACATAGATCTCCATGCACATCTCCACTTGCTGTGGGACATTCAGAGCTAGGACAATAACCACCTTAATCTCAAGCTATGCAGATCTTCTTTCCTGCCACATCCTCTCCCTTCCTCAATTTCTGAATCTCATTTAGGGACACCTTGGTGTGTTCCTCTTCTAATGCCAGGAACCTTGGACTGGTCCTGCAACTTACCCTCTCTGGGAACACTGCAGTGGTGAGCCAGGTGTGCAGATTCTTCCTGAATAATATGAAGAGAATACACCCTCCTTGCTAGCCTTCCAGTATCTGGGATCAGACCCCTGCAGCTAATTTTAAATGCCGAAGCTCATCGGACGTACCCCTACCCAGTCAAACTCATGTCATCCCCTGCTCACTGTCCCCCACTGGCTCCAGCCCCAGCATGCCTCCAAAAGATCAGCAGATCCTGCACACCCGCCAGGCCTGGATGCCTAGTGTTCAGAAAATGTCTTATCTATTCTTGATTTCTGTATTCCTTTCCATACTAAATAGATATTACCACAATGCAACACTCTTACCAAGTTTCCGTTGGTGCCCACTTGATCGGCAGACTGAACTTCACCTTATTTAGCCATTTCATAAATTTAAAAACTTCTAAAAACTTCTCGCTTAAATCTCCTTTCATTAAGCCTGAATGAAGTTGAGCAACTTCATTACAGCTCTTCAGTTTAATTTGTGGAACCGGTTTATTTGCCCCTCTTTGTATGTTTTCAAGAGCCTCAATATCTTTCTTGTAGTAAGGTGCTTAGAACTGCACACAGTACCCCAGGTGAAGTCTGACCAAAACATTGCATAACTTTAATATATATTAAATGATATTACTGTATTTAACATACTATTGGCTGTCATAATATAGTTATAGTATATTAAATAGTCCAGTGTACTATCATGGAATTGGCAACATTGTGATTCTGTTATTGCAGCAGGCCCACCTATTTTAACAACTCATGCTATGTTTCCTCTGCTTTGATCTACTTGATGTGTTGCAGATAATGCAGTGATGAATGTTCCAATGCCACCACAAAATGAGATAAACTCTACCACAGTAACCCTATGTACATAGTGCAAATGTTAACATGCAGTTAATGTACACCATTCCTGTCAATTCTGGCACTTTGCCAGGCTCTCTCAATTAAAAAGATATGTTAACATTTAAATGGGATAATTTAATAATTCTGTTGGTCACTGTTTCACCAGAGGTGATTAGGAGTATTGAGTAGAAAGTAATTTAATAGTAGTTTACTGTCATGAATTGGTCCAGAACCTCCACTAATCACACTGCTTGAAAAGATCTGGGTTTTTTTGTTTTCATTTTTGTAATTGTACCACCGTTAATATCACTTTGATCCTCAGAGAAGTTATTGTTATCGATTATCTGTCTTTTCAGAACCATCATTCAATTAATCAGCAATGGGAATTCCACACTTCACAATTTATGTGGCATTTTATGGGTGTCAGTTTATGTTAATAACCCATTCTGTGAGTGTACCTCTGGCTTACATTTGTCTCATTTATAATTGATTGGTATTTATTAATTTGATATCATATGGACCTTAATATGAACAAATGCTCTGTTATAGGAGTGCCCGCAAAATTTGACAGTTTAATTTGTATCTTTTTACTCAAAACGTTGTATGTATTTTTACATATGTAAATATTGATAGATGAAGCCCACATGCTCATATGTCCATATCACATTCAATATTATAGCCATTATATTCTTTCAAATAAATATCTGATATCCAATTTTATACATACATCCTTGCACTAGTCCAGAGGTGTCAGTCATGTATTTGCTGGATTGTGGTGTGTTTCAGCAATTAGGGCTGTTTTAGTCACTAATTGAATACAGCCCACACATTTTGGTTTAAAAGCTTAACTTGGTAGTTTTTTGGAAGAAAGTTACCGCAAACTAAACCCGGCAAAACTATAGCCCTCCAGGTTTTCAGTTTGACACACCTGCACTTGTCTGTTAAACAGGATTGTTGCCTGCAGGGTGACTCATTGACAAATATCAGATTGTAATCCCTTGTCAGACATGCATGAGTGTTATTGTTTGTGGGCAGCTCTTGACAGGTGATAAACTGAAATATTACATTTGCATACAATGACCTTAGAGTATCTTCACACTCAAATAAACCAGATGTTTTGAAAGATGATTTTCTCAGCAAATGAATGGAGAATATGAATCCAATAGGCTTAATGTCATTGTTTATGTGCCATGTGGGTGAAACCGAAAAGCACTACCACTACACCAGCTGGCTCATGGCTCATCAGTTAAATTCTCTTGCCTTGTAAATGCTGCTAGCCATCCACTGCTGTGTAGAGTACACTTGGGCCTGGCTGAGTTAGGGAGAATTGTGGGGTTCATTTGAGGGGCTTTGAGGGGGCTAACAGAGAACACGCTCATGGTTATGGTGTAGCTGTGAGCCCTGCAACCTAGTGCTTAAGTCACAGCTGCTCCATTTCTAACCCAGGCCAAAGGCCTGCGGTGGGAGGAGAGAAATTGGCTCACCTTGCTAGGGAAAGATAGGGGTAAGCTTGTTAAAACTCCATCGGCCTCATTGTGGACACTCCACAAAGGCACAAACTTAATGAACTGCAGCACAAGGGTAATGAGGGATGGTCAGCTCCAGAGCCAAAACAAGAGAGAAGATAATCTTTCTGAGCCAAGGTCCCACACAAAAGGAAAAAATGGCTTGCCAGTTAACAAACAGGTCTTCTTTACACTCATTTTCCACAAGAACAAACTTTGGTGTGTGAGGATGAAACAGGATGCTCAAAACAAACAACACTGCCATAGCAATCCATCATCAACAAACTTATATTTAGTCCATTGCTTTGTTGTGGAGCTATTTTTATTTTTGTCAGTGTACAACCGCGTTCCTCCAAACTAGCAGCTGTTGAGTGGCACTTTGTAAGTAGACTTAACAAATGTTCATTTGACTAGGTCAAACTGTCGAAGTTTAAGACCTCAAATAAGCTTTGATGAACTACCAAAGCTGTACTGTTTGACTCAAATGTCCTGAGGAGGATATTTAAGTTCTTCTTGGACTGCATTCTTCTGACTTTTTTACCCTCCCAGTTGTGCTTAGCATTGTGGCTGATCAGGAGCATGATAACCAGTAAAGATACTCCAAATAAGGAACAGGTCAGATTCAGAAATAGTGTCCATCAATAAGGAACTCACTGCCAGTTAGTAGCACACACACACACACACACACACACACACACACACACACACACACACACACACACACACACACACACACACACACACACACACACACACACACACACACACACACACACACACACTTTAGGGTCCAAAAGTCTGAAAATTAACATCTTGAGGGAAAATCTTGTGAAAATGTCCATGAATTTGAAAATGTTTTAGTTTTTGGTATGTCCCCTTTTTGCTTTAATGACAGGGTGCACTGGACCTGGCATGGACTCCACAAGTTTGTGCAACACCTGATGATCCATGCTATCCCATGGTCCTCAAGTGCCCAAAACATTCATGGCCTTTAAGCGCCCCCATAGATGTTCAACGGGGTCTGACCATTTTTACAAGGGAATTAACATGGTCAGTATCACAAATTTGCTTAAATTTGACCAAGAAATAGTGCATAATTTGGATATTTCTTCTTTGTTCATAACTTTTTATTGTTTTAAATGTTTCAAAATCCAAAACAATTCTGTTTATTTCTAGGTTTACATGAAACCAAATTTGAAATATATATAGGTCAAAAAATCCTAGGCAGGGAGAAAGTTATTTTTCAAGATGATACTACCACCTTCCAAGGCATGAGAAGTTATGCAGTGCTTTGAGAAGCATACCACTGACATTACCCATAAGTCACGGCCTTCTAAGTAACCAGATCTGAACCCAATTGAGCATTTATCGGGCATTCTGGGAGGATATCTGAGACGGAGTGTACGACATCCATCAACTAACTGTGAGTAACTGGTTTCTGGTGGTGTTGTGTTCCCCCTGCAGAATTCTTAATGCTGATAGACCATCCATAACTCTTGGCAAAAAGTTATACTAGTCACATATGGTAGTCCAACACCTTACAAATGTTTTGAGAAAAATTGATTGGTATAGTTATTTAAATCTGTTTCATAAATGTGACATCATAGAGGAGGAGTTGTAGAGAGTGAGAGCCTGAGAAGGACCCAGAGTGAACAGTAATGAAAATCACCACTCTTCATTTTGAAGACAAAAAATCCTTGTCAAAAAAACTGCATGAATATTTGCTTGCTTGTTTTCATTTACGCCTCATCTTAAAGCAAATTGCTCCTAAAATGGGGGGCAAAGGAAACAGCTGCGGTCATGAGTACACGTCCCTATAGTGGGGGACAGTCCACCTCATCCCCTACTTAACATTAGAATTTGCCTGACCCTTGATTTAGTCTCTTTGGTGCCTACTCCATGTACATGTATATTTGTTGGACCTGTTTCCTTTGGTAGGCCATAGTTTGACACATCTTGGAGTTCAATGGGCTATAACAGCTAATATGAAAAACATTCACAGTGAACACTGTCTATTTGTATCTGGTTTGCAGTTATTCAATAGCATATGTTCATGTTTGGTTGAATAATCATAAGAAAAACATATAACAAACAAGTAATATCATTTGACAGAGGCAATATTTAATGGTCTATACTCAAAGCAAGGCATTCCACAAATCACAGAGTTTGCCATAATATACATTAAAAATCATATTGTTTTTTTCCTCTTACACTGTATCATGCATAAATATTGCTCTAATCATAATACTAGCAAAAGTCCTGAGAGAGAAAGAACAAGAGACTTGTTCTACTGAACAGCTCATTCAAGATATGTAGTCCTTATTTTAACCTACTATTTTAATCCCCTAAACGTCCAGAGGAAGTCATAGAAATCTGAAATTTATCTCTATGGATACTTAACAAAAAAAAGTCTGGGCGTGGCAATCAAGTAACAAAGACCACTTAACACCAAAATAATCTGTTCTGTCAATATAAATTACCTGTAATGCATTTTAAAATAGTACATCTAAAAGCATTAACATTGTCATTTTAAATTGCCATTCGTACAAGAGAGAAATGCTACGTCTATACAATTTAAACAAAGTGTTAAAACAATTTACGTTTAAAAAAAAAATCAATACATTTTAAAGAAAAGTGCTCAATTGTGTGTAATAGAAGAATATTGATCACAGAGGGCCTTCGGATAATTGTTTTACATGTTGTCAGCATGGATGACTGTGACCAGATGCCCGTCCCTTTTCTACTTAAATGTTATACACTTCGACCCAACACTTTCATCCCCCGTAACAGTACAAAAGTGTAATTACACAGGTCACAGACACATAGGAATGCTGGTATTGGCAAGGGGTTTCCTCCAGGCTACCAAAACAAAGAGCAGATTCATTCCACTGCCGAACCTAATACCACTATTCACTCATTCATCCTGCACTCATCAGCATTTGCCGAGCTTACATTGGGCCGTGATAAAGCTGCACTAATTACCGACACATCCTTTTGAACTGTCCTTTGCGATTTGTCAAAGTGTTGTTTTCGTTTTGCTTGTCTATATTTTTCCTTTTTGCCAGTCTCATTTCGCCCGTTTCTCCACAGTTGTGTCCACCTGCTTCTGACTTCGGTCACCTAGTTGTTTTCCTGTGAAACTGTGGTTTCCTATACAAAGGAAAAAAGGAAAAGTGAACATAAAATGGCAACATGGTTGTGAAAGCTGAACAATAACAAAATGGCGATGCTGCACTTAAAGTGTGCATAACAATTAATGCATCTGTTTATAACATAATATATTTCAAAAACATAATAAATGCAATAAGGTGGTAAATGTCAGCATGCACAAAATATATTAAAATAAACAGATTACTTGTACTCTTCTTGTATTTCCTCTAAAAATATATCTCATATAGACCTATCATTTCTTTAGCATTTCTTTTAAGTTCAAAATAAAACTCCAGGAAGAATGAACACAATAAGCTTCCCACTGAGTGGAAATTCCTTAAAATGTTGTAGAACAATACTTTGTATGTCAAGCCAGAATACAAAATCAAAATATTTTATGCACCACTTAAGAAGCATGAATCTTGGCACATGAACTAATTGAAAACAACCTGAGAAGAAAAGGGTGGTGGTGGTGGGGGTGGGGTGGGGGTGATGGTGAGGTAAGCAAAAGAGGATCGGTGAATGTGCATATTGTCTAATCTTATCAGAGACTTGGTGTTGTAACATTTTCGTGGCCAGACAGCAGTTTGTTCAAGGTAAACTTAAGCAACACAAGCAGCTTCAAGATAAGCCCTCTTTATTTACCGGAGAACTAACAGCAGAACTACCAAAAATATGTTCCACATGTATCTCGTGGCATGGCTTTCACACATGAAATAAATTATTCCTTCCAGCTCCAGCCAAAACACAGAAAGGCCTTGCTCTGACACATCTGCCTACTTTGGAAAACAGATTCCTTAAATTCTCCGTCCATTAATGGAAATTTACAAGGATGAAAAAAATGGCAGGAACATGTAAACACAGGGTGGTACCCATAGTTCCAATCAGTGTATAGGACTACAGGAAAGCAGCCAACTTTTCCACTGCCGAGGTCAAACCTGTTGGTATCAGGTAACTTGTAACTACAAAGGTAACTGCCAAAGGTAACTGCACTCTGAAAACAATCAATAATTAGCAGCATACTGACTTGGCATGTCTTATATGCTAAAAAGTGCAAATATCTGAATCATATTGGTAGTTTTGTGTGCACTGTAACTCAACACATTTCCAGATGTGTTATCTTTGGATTCATTGGATATCCTATATAATAATTTCCTACATCTGGAAATACAAGTTGTCAAAGAGATTTTGGTAATATTCCCATTCCACATTTAACCTGATCCATACATGAAAAAATGACAGTTTCCAGTGTGTACACTATTGATGTCTCCTAAATGGAAGACATGATGTCTATAAATGATTTCAGTGAAGAAACATTTTGCTCAGTGAATTCATGAACATTTTAGACTCACAATATGTGTTTAATCCTCATTACAAACATGTACTGTGAAAACACATAACCAACTATGTTCAGTTTGCCATAGTTAACTTGCCAAACTGAACTGTGATAGTCTTCAGAATCATTAAAAAATTCACATGTGAACTGTCGGAGGAAGTATCAGGCTAAGTAATTCTGAATTTAAAAAAAAGAAAACTGGGAGAATAAATATTAGTTAAAATTTGAAAAAACATATTTGATATGAAATCTGTAAATTGTTGTGTATAGTGGGGGACCGCAAGAGGAATGAAAATGGAATTTTACCAGTTTCTCACAGGTTTTTGTTTTGTGGTGATGATGTTTTTCCGTACCGTGCAACTGTATAATTAAATCTATGCTGAAAACTATAATGTGCTGTTGTTTTTTCAGTTTGTCTCAAAATATGCGGCTCCACACAATGAGTTATGGCACGTAGCTTTTCCCACCGGTGGAAAATGTTCATCTTAATGTAGCTCCATCAACAACATTCTGTATATGATGTTCTGTTCTCTGTAAAAATTACTTTATACTAACATTTGATACACCGATAGTATAAAATACAATATTTTGTCAGAATAGCAAACGTCAGTCAATTTTTAATAATGAAATGTACAGGTTTGCTCTTTATTACAAAGGTGGGACTAATACCAGAATGCTTCTACGTATTCCTGATTACAATGATTCTTATTTATGTGTTCCTGCACATAAACACACTCTTTCAAGAGGAAAAATGTGCAGATTATCTGCAACTCATTGTGTGGTGAATGCATATACGTGGACACTTTGTCTGCGGCCGTTGTTCGCAGAAGGTAGCTCAAATCGTGTTCGAATACTGCTGCAGGCACAGATTGCTTACATGCCTGCCATTCCTATGTGCAGCGGCAAACACATTTTCACCTAGTTAAAAAAACAAACAAAAAGCTAAAATGGCCACATTGTGATCAATGGAGTTTTCCACACTGATACACAGTCACTGTAGGAGTGTTTTTCCCCTCGAGCACACTAAGCTCAACTGATTTCTGCCTCGCTGCTTCCTGTATTCTCTTCCAGCAGGCTACACGTAACCTGTGCTGCTTTCAGCAATTTTAGCAATGCACAAATTGTGCCAGCAATAAATGAACTGTAACATGTAACCTTTGATTTGTGACACAGGTTGGGCAGGGAATGTCTGGAGCTCAAATATTGGCGGCACGACGTCTGAACCTTTAATTGCTTCTTGTGAGAGCTGCGGTCATTCTGCCAGTATCAGTAAATTTATGGCTCTTTCAGTGTACTTTCATACCTTGCACCATTCTGCTTCTAATTGTCCTAAAATAAGACCTTTTTTTACTGTTACATCCATCGGCACTCATCAATAGTGTTTCATGTACGGAATAGGTTACTCATGAAAGTCTTGAAAGATATATTGATATAAGTAACAGGGGACCACAACAGATGAATGGTGATATGGTATTATTTAGTCAGAAGGTATTCCTAAAAAAGACTGTTAAGAGATTTTAATGTAGTGGTTTTGCTGAAGAGAACTTCCCTCAACTTCTCAATCAAGTTAACCGCCATTCAAGTTCTGGATGCAAGCATAAGTGTACTTCCTGTTTGTAACTTCTCTAAAATGGAAGCAAAAGATGGAGAAAAGATGGAAGTTGAGAAGTACTAATAAAATAATGCAATATAAAATAATGTATTCTTACGAATGGAGTCCTCGCTCCGAATTTACTCCAGAAAGTCATCTTGACCGTGTTCTTGTGGCCTGTCCGTTGGTCAAAGGTTTGGCATTGCTGGAAGGGGGGGCTGTACAGGTGCAGGCTTACAGCAGACTCTGTGTGACTGACATTCTCCACCCGGTGCAGGCCTAAGGAATCTGAGTGGCACAAACATAGCGTGTGCATGGGATATTCCTGTGGAGATCATCTGCAGCGAGCGCTAGCGTTAGCGAGGTCTGACTACTCAGCACAATGCCCAACAGACAGCAGGCTTCAGTTTCAGACATGCAAGTGTCAGCTGGGGGGAGAACGTGCCATGGTGAAAACTTCAACATGGCTCCCCATCGGTCTTCCAATCCAAGACCTCTCAATTAACTACAAATCAGACTCAACCAATGGGACATCCAGCTTAGACACTGGTTGCTCCTTGACCCACCAGTGAATTTAACAAATTGGGAAAAACATGCTTACAGATAATGGTACCAGATAAGGTCCATATGTGAAATCTCATTTGCTAAATGGAAGCAAATATTACTGGGTCAAGGACTCCATTATTTATGGATGGTTTTTCAATGGAATTATCTTTCTAATTTTAATACAATCATGAAAAGTATTCTTCATTTGTTTCAAAGACAGGCACAGACATGTCAGTGATCCAACAGGGATGTAGAGAAGCTGTATCTTACCATTGATATATGCGCACTGGTTTTCCAGTAGGATCCTCTGGGATTTCTGTGTCATTTCTCCGTGCGATTTGCGATCTGGCCAATTGTAGAGTGTCTCTTTCAGCTGGCCCTGGAGCAGCTTCATGAAGCAGTGGGAATCGGTATGGTCGTGGATACTGCTGCGGATGGGAGAGGACCCAGATGCACTCAGAGAACGGTCAGAGCCATGCTTCCACACCAATCAAATCAATTTCAGCTACACCTCCCTAATTTTATTTTATATTGCCTCTTGAGATACCACTTTACTAACCCCACAGCTTATGCCAGTGCAGTCTTCTGAGTCACTCACCTCTGTGCCAATGATTGTATTACAATCTGCAGGCCAAAAAGAACTACAGAAGGACTACTGCCATCTGGATAGGAAGTTTATAACTTAAAGTATGACAGCTGGTAGCCTGTGGGAATCTGATCTGCTAACAGTCCTTTATAATGAAAAAAATACTCTTTTGCGTCCTCTACTGATTGCTGCCATATTGAACATCAGCCATGTTAACACAACTTAATAACAAATCAATTAATAATGAATAATAATAACAACCATTATTCAGCATTTATATAGCACATATATACAATGCTTTGGCATTGCTGGAAGGGGGTCAAGTATGAATAGAAACAATACAAAAGGTTTATAAATAACAGTGTGCCACATTTATTTTGCAATTCATGTTCAGTCATTTCAAATTTTTGGATTTGTGTGTGCGCATGTTTGTGTGTGTGTGTGATTTTACGGTTAGGGGTACACTATCTAGGCAATGATGCAAGCTATGGAAATATTTATCAAATTTTATTTCCCTTTATACAACTTAGGTGGCCTTGAATGATATGGGCACATTAGACGCACTTGTCAGCAGACCTTATCAAGTGCTTCACCATCTATCAGCACCAAGTTTCTTAATATTGCACCAAATAAGACATCCCAAAGGTACCCATGTTTATAATCAGATGTGGAAGAATGATTTTAAAATTTGGTCCTGAAATGGAGTGTTAGTATAAAAGACCAGAGGAAACGCTCACTCAGCTATTTGTATTTGAAGAGAAGCATGTTTTGCTTTACTGCTCCCAGTTTTGCCATTGGCACTTCTCCTGTACCTTGTTTCTGTGCAACAGTAGCTACTTGAGTGATTCTGGCAGGCTGGAAAATTAGCAAGCAAAATGAGCAAAGCAGAAAGCAAAATTGCGCAAGGTGGTATTTTGAAGACCTGGATGCAGAACCCTGTCATGCTCTGCTCTCTGCCTAAGCACGGTTGGTTCTGAGTGACCCCTCACCTGCCGTGGCCTTCACCCCAGCAAAGGATGATGAGGTTGAACTTCCCATTCCCCTCATCCACCAGGTTTCTGGTGTATCTGAATGGAATGAATAGAACGAAGAGATAAATCAGCACATCTCATCTGTCACACGGATCTTTCTCTCAACACTGTTGCTTCACAGGTAATGAACATATTTGAAGTACTCAAAATCTGCAGCTTTCGTATGTTTCATAATCTGTTTGTGGAGACTTGGGAGTTTAATCTGTGTTGTAAACTGGTCGTGCTTCATCATTCCCCTCTCAGGGTTTCGTCCACGAAATGATTAATGGTGGGAATTCATTGCAACAGCAAGACTGCATGCGTTCACATAAAAAACCTTGGCTCCTTGCCAGGAGCCTGCCAGTTTGAAAACCAGGTGGAGCACTGCTTCTAGACATGTAGAATATACTGCACCCCACCCCAGCACCCCGTGCCACGCAACCCGTTCTAAGTTACGTACATTCTCTTTCAGCTTATAGACTGTGGCAAATAGACTGATTTACCACAGTGTATTTGAATATAGTTAAAATGTATGCTAATTACATCCAGTCAGTCCAAAAAATCGGAATGTTCTATTCTCCTGCCTTAACATAACAGGGATAGAATCTTGGCATAAACAAGAAAATGGCTGACTGTAGTGCATTTGTTTTTGCACCATGCAGTGCTCAATACATACCTCATAGACATGCATTAACTTGCACAAGTCAATGAAATTAAAAGTGATAGATTTATGGCCACACCAAAGTTAAACGTGCTGATTTACTTAGAGTACTATCTCTGGTTAATATGACACATTATGTTAAATTTCTCATCTTGTATTCAACTAGTTATGTCTGTGAATGCTGGCTAGTTGAAAATATAGATTTGATACTCAATCTGAGCAGCTTAACTTCTCCCAAAAATCAAAGTACAGTCTTTCAATCAAAGCAGTACAAATGTTATGCAAGAAGTACCAGGCTAAGTAATTATAAGACCTTTTTGCCCTCATTGGGCTGTCCATTTTTTATTTAAGGTTGGGGAAATTGTCTGAAGACACTACTTTCTGTCTGGCTAATATCTACAGATAGTTCTAGATAAAAATGTCACACTATGCATTCACATGCTTCCTGTTCTACAGTTGAAACTGAACAAGTTTGGCTAATTCTGGGCTGCTTACACACCCATCATTTCCACAGAATTCAGGATACAAGCTCACCAGGTATAACGGTAATGCACAGGGTCAGAGTGCCAAATGTAAAATGGAATTCAACGAATTATGTAATAACCCATTGGAAGTGACCTGTACCCTTTTATGTTTGTGTCCAAGACACAAGGCAGTAAGACGTTTCCAAATTACAGTTGCAGTTTATTTATTAACTTTATATTACAGCATCTTTACCCTGGTCATAATTTTCATATGACAGATTTGTGACAAGAATTAAGGTTGTCTGGGTTGGACTAATTTATTAAAAATCATTTTTTTAACCTTGACCTTTTTTGACTATGTATGTCAACTGAGAACTTTTGCTCTTCAGCAATGGAGACATAGTGTGGAATCTGTATGAGGATTTATGTAGTCTGTGAACTGCAGGGTACAAGTCAATGATATATAACTGGACCAGCTGTGTGAGCAGGTGGCCGAGCCCTAGTTTTCAGATACCATGCGTCAAGGTAATCTAATGAATTGCCTAATGTACATTCAACCGGAGTTCAACACCCCCAATAGAATATTTGTTCAGGAAGCGACACAAAAACAGGGCTGATGTTTTTCATGATGTGTACACGAAATGTGTCCCCGTTATCATGTTACATAAATATGGTGTTTTTACAGTGTGCGGGTGTTGCGTGTAGTTGGTTTATGTTTTCAGTCATTGATATTTTTTCTGCAACATTTTTATCAGGAGTGCGGATCATTTTGCATAGTGCTTGCGTTTAAAAAGGCATGTCAGTGTAAAGCGTAAGAAAAACATACGAAGAATATGTGTGCTGAATTTATGAACAGGACAAATGTACCGCAGACCGTTTATAAGAACACCACCCCAAGTACAGAGCTGACTGAAAAACACGAGGAAAAAAATAGTGCACGGTCTTAATATCTGAACGTCCAGTTCTCAGTGTTACTTACAAACACGTCATCGTCATAAAAAAAACCCTCGGTCCCACAGAAGATCATATTTTAACCAGCTCTGCGGGTGTGCGTCTGTATGTGGATTTTGATTGGTAAGCTGGTCCCCACCCTCTACTGCCTCCGCAGTAATGTCCACTCAAAACAGTTCGCCAACACACTTCAAAAGCCTGTTACCGCCAGCTCTTACTTCACTCTGTACTGTACTGTACGCAGAGTCATCATGTGTCGGCCTACTTCAGGTTTACCATATATGTGGTTAAAAGCCCGTCTTAGGCTGTTGAATAAACAGTGAAACATTTGTATTTCATAACTTTATAATTGACTTCATACATGTGTGTTTATATACGCGTGCGTCTGTACAGAAAACAAGCATTGATCGTGCATAACAAATTGCTGATCTACATCGACGCACTGCATGCAATGATACCTCCTAAATATAGACCACTAACACCACAGGTCCTTAGTTACTGTTCCCATCATTACGTCCTATCTGACTTTTTCATATTTTTCCCACGAATGTATAAATAAACTCAATGGACATCATAAAGACATACAAAGTGTGCTTATGATGATAATAGCTTTGCAGCCATATCTTGTATGTCTATAATGGTTTTGATTCGAATGCATCATTTTAACTGTCCTTTACATATATTCTGCCCCTTCATGGGTCTGTAGTTTAATGAAAGACTCTTCTTTTCTCAGGATAGAAGGCTTATTGCTGTTGGTTTGTTTTTTCAGTAATTCAAAAGTGTATGTTCTTGAAGTTTTAAGTTACTTCCAATGCAGTACTACCACTCAAAACGTGCGATAAATCATGCAATAAAGGAAGTCTCCGACTTTTTACTTTTTAAAGTAAAGTGTCGAATTAAGAGACTACCAGTGCAGTGTTTGGTTTTATCATTACTGTAACAAGTTGCTTTCTTGGTGATTCAGCAATAGCCGACACAACAACAATAACAAGAGCAACAACGACAAAAACAACATCAAAATCATTAACATACCTGAACTGGTCGAATTTGGCAAACTTCATCCACTCTTGTGGCTTACTTTCATAAGATTCCATAATATTCTGCACCTCTTCTACATTAACGGAATCACTTTCAAAGATCTTGTGCAAAATCTTGATCAAATCATCCAGCGTATGTGGTTTCATCACTTCGGTTTGCTCCATCGCTGCTCAACAGTTGTCTCAATGCCACGCTACTTCAATTTAATTGACGGACATTGCTTACTCTTTATACAAGTTGAAGTTTTTGGACTGTACCAATATGATTAACGGTGGAGGCCATATTCATTCAATAGTGAAAGATATTTTTGTAAAATCGGCTTGGTAATGCTGGATCACTTCATTTCAAATTCATGTTAAATTACGAATTTTCACTTATTCATGTTTAAAATGGTTATTTTTTCTTTTAAAAACTTATATGCCGCTTGTGCAAGCCCCTCATGGTTATGGAATCATGGTTTAGTCCTCCTTGTCCTGTGCACAGTTTGCAGCTCTTTAACAATAAGCTTAGCCTTGTAAAAAGTTTCTTTTTAGCTGGTTTTTACCTCCTTTCAAACGGCCAAGGCGCCCAGATCCTGCTGTTACATGGCCGTTTGTGATATAAGGTATTTAATTTAAAAAAAAAAAAAAGAAAGAAAAGCACCACACATGTCAAAAAGTTTCTGCGGTTTAATAAAAAGCAGGATTTTGAGTTCAGTTTTACGAGAATCTCTTAAAACTTAAAACATTTTCAAAATAAAACGTATTCACATTTTTCGACCTTAGGATTTAATATATTTGCTATTACGTAATACTACATACTTATAAAAAAAAGTCATTATATAGTTATTATTGTTGTTGTTGTTATTATTATTAATATTAATATTATTAAAGTCAGCCAAGCGAACATAAATATTTTATTATGTACACTATCCTTGTATTAACGACCATACAAAGTTATTTTTAACAAGTATAAAGTATTTTGACTCAGTCATTTGAATCTAAAATGATTAAGTCCCTCATTAATTTGTTCGGAAAAATTTGGCCAGTGTATGTACCCAGAAATATTTAAGATTTTATATTTTATGTGTAATGCCACTAAAACCAAAACTAAATGGATGCTCTATGAAGTCTGACAAACAGATGGAATGCACATATTGTACAGGCTCTGGAAAAAGTATCTTCAGTTTGAACATAGTTAAAGAATAGATGGAAAAGCCAGTGATTTTATTGGTCATTACTGACAGCCTAACAAGCACTGGCAGGTGTTTTCATTCGGCAGTGGGCACTGAAAGATGTTCCGATATATAAATTTCGACAGCACCCTTTTGGCTTTTGCAAAGTGGCCTCCAGACTCTTGAAATGTTTTTTTTAATGTTCTCTCTATTTTAGGACACAAAAGTGACCTCATTCATTATTTGCTGAAAATATTATTTTCTCCCAACTCATATGACTGTCTTGGTTTTTGTTTCAAATATTAACTATTGAGGAATCTCCCCTCCAGCAGCTTGGATACAGCTCCAATGTAGATATAATGCATGCACTGTGCCACAATAAAAGAAAAGGCAATTAGAACAATTGGAAACTGTCTTATTCGCCTTTATACTGAAAAGAAAGAAAGCATAATGCTAGGCCAACAAGTACAGAGTGTGTTATATGAGTCCATCCATACCTGGATTGCAAATGAATTATACCATGGATTGTAATTGATACTACACACTAGCTTTATTGATTAGTGTATGATGAAATGCCACAGGCTTCCCTAACCCAGATTCCAGTGTGAAAATATCATACTGCCTTGATAACCTACATATCCACCAGAATGTGCTGTGTCAACAGCATGACAATCACCAGAAAGACCTCACCCAACAAAAAGTGACAGATCTGAAGTGTAACTGTGAGTTTTTGGATTTCCCTGTGAACACGATTAGCTGGTGCGCACAACCTCAGCAGGAGGAAACGACAGAAAAGATGTTGAGTTTGCTGAGTCTACATACAAGTTCCTTAAAATTATGTCATCATAGCAATAAAGCTCTATGAAGTTATATAGCATTTGTCTGCACATTTTGTTCATGTATAAAAAGTTGAAGTAATACATGCATATATAAAAACACTATACATTGCAGAGGGACATGTTTTAAAATAGCAGAAACGGAGTATAGATATAAGATGTGTCCAGTTTTAGATGTGTTATGTTAATCACACACGGCAAATAACTCAAAAACATCTATGCCAAAATATATGCATAAAATTGAGTCTAACAGAGTCTAACATTATGAAAATAATTGTTATATCTTGTGTATTTATTTAATATATAACTATGATATAATCTCATATTTTCCTATATCTTTCCAACATTTAAGAAAGAAATAAAGCTGATCTACCACCTGAACAACTCAGCTTCAAATCTGACGTATGGTTTTCTTGGCCAAGGCTGTCAAGAACATGTAGATTTAAATCTACTAGGGACACAAAGTGTGTTTGTTCCCTTGAAATAGAGGAGTGCTTAGAAACAAGCATCTAGAAAATAATTCGTCAAGGCAGACATATGAAATAAACTGCCCCATTCAGAAAATGAAACAAAAAGTGAACATTCGATTTAGTTATGACCTTGCAGTTAGCTCCTGCAAAGCTTTAATACCGTTATACCGCCTGCGTGGCTGACTTCAGTCACAGTAATAGCCTATACTCTTCTGCCACCTAGTGGACAAAAACCGATAAACAAAGTTGCTCATCCTTCATTGGATTACATTTAGTATAATATTAATGTCATAACAAAATATTAAATATTTTATTCCTGACATGACTTGTTGTCAGTTTATAAATTGCATATTATAAAATAACTTCAAAATTCATACAGGTAATCAAAGCTCTAAAGGGGTAAATGTGACATGCTTTACAGGAAAATTGTGAAATTGGTAACACATTCCATGCAATGACTAAATTGATGAACGAACGAATGAACAGATGAACGAACGAATGAATATGTATTTAAAACTTAAAAATAGAAACACTAATGTCAAGTCTCTGGATAGGGTGTTGGGCCACAAATATGTAGTCAATATAAGCAGTCAGTTAGTCTATCAACATCTGGAATTGTTCAGGGGGAATATGATGGCATTTTTCATATTAATTTAAGATGTGGTGACTGAAGACACCATGACAGCTGGATGATGGCAGTGTCATGCTCTTCTATCCATTGTATTATTAGTGGACAGGGGCATCTTAAAAGGCTTCCCTCCTGGCTGGAAAGAACAAGGTTAATGAGGGGTGAAGAGGGGTGGAACACTCAGTACCATGTAGTAAAGACTGATACCAGCTCTGCCGAATGAGGGTCTGTGTGCACCCAAACAATATCATAACAATACACTTCACCCCATTCTGAAACATCTAAGCCCTTCGCCTTTGCACCACTGCTTTGCTTCCATTTTTGTTCACTGCCAATGTTATGAAATTCATGACAGTACTTAAATCTAATGAATAAACATAATGTATATATACAGTTTCATGTGCATATAATGAGTGTTGTGACTCAGCACAATGCTAGTGATGGAGATTTAACTATTGTACAAACAGCCGTCTATTGTAACGCGCCCCACCGATCCTCACAATCCTCCCACAGACTGGCAGTGCCAGGAGGGCTGGGTTTGGCTGTTGCTTTTGATTTGACACAGCACAGATAGTTGAGTGCTCTGACACTTCCTTCCACGCGGCATGTACCTCTTTTTTGATTTCCTACCACCTCTTTTTTGAGTCCACCACTTCACTCTTGGCAATTCCCTGTCCGCTTCCTCTGACTCATTTTCTCCCCACTTCACAAGCTGTTCTTTACTTTCCACCCCCCCACCCCACACACACACACACACACACACACACACACACACACACACACACACACACACACACACACACACACACACACACACACACACACACACACACACACACTTTTTTCAAGTCATATATTGGTAAATGTTTTCAATCAGTAGCAAGATGCTATAGTTTTGCTACCTCTTTGTTTATGTGTTCATCTGTATTCAATGTATTTCCTGAAATAGTACAATCTTGAGAGTAATCATTTTTTTCTTAACACTTAACCAATAACGGACGCAATGCATTGTTTACTTTTATTAGGTGTTATACATTTTAGCTTTGCCTTGTGTGCTTTTGGGTGTACATTTCACAAACAGTGATCGTTATTAGAACGTTTATAGGCACTGTGTTTTCTCGGAGACAAGCAAATATACTCACAAGAAGTATATCACTTCAAGCGCTGTAACTCGATATAAGGAACAAATCGTTTAATAACTGTGCATGATGTGACAGTCGTGATTTAAAAAGGAAAACAAAATTAGGATTTAAAAAGCATCTCCTCCTGAACAGTAAATTATATACGACCACCGTGTTTGACCCTCTTCGGCTCCTGTACTTGGAAGAAGATGAATGGTTTGACGTGGATTTCCGCCCTGCGATGCAGTTGAGAGTGATTTCCAGCCAGCTAAGTTTCAGGTAGACTGGAGACTGGGGGGTTAAAAACCAAAAGAACCAGTCTTAAAAAGACTGAACGTTGTATCGTCGGTCCCTTCACATTACTGTGAAATCATGATTAAAGCCATACTAATATTCAACAACCATGGCAAACCTCGGCTCTCCAAATTCTACGAGCATTATGTGAGTATGGTCAGCAAGCAATCAAGCTAACTAGCTAGCTAGCAGGATGTGCATACTGTACCTTGAGTGAGTGACTGACATCTGTTTGGCTGAACTTGAGTTACAGCTAGCAAATGAAGATAGCTAGCTTGTCGAAGTACAATTTCTACTGTGTTTTCCAGGAAACGTATAACTCTGCCAGGGGTGATATAGTTAGCTTCTAATCTACATCAGTTTAGTAAAAGATAAGCTAGCTAGATGTTAGATCATTTACAAATGCATATCTAGAAAACGTTAGCTAAACTAATGTTTAAGCTTTTGCATCATAGACAGCACTCACTACCCATGTTATAGAGCGATATTGTTAGCTAATGTTAGCTATATGACTTATCCTGCTTGCTGGTAGGTGCTTGATTAGATAAGAACGGTGATAAAGTTGTTGGATGGTTACGATAATATTAGCCTCTCTTTAACACATGCTAGCTTGTTAGATGTTTGACTGTGTTCATTATAAAATGTTGCAATGTTTATTTGGGACTGGGGCCAGTGTGCCAACCACGACTAGTACTACAACTAAAACGTGTTCTGCCTCGAGACTTGTTACAAGTGAAAGTGTGGCTACTTTGAAACTCGAGGAAATGCTACAATTTGTGTTGCACGACCTGAATGGTGTTTTTTTGACACGTAGTGAGCCAGCTCGAGCTGTCCTTGTTTGAGGTGACTTTTTAAAGTGGTCTTTCAAAGCTGTGTATGTGGCACTGTCAATAATTGCTTTTGGGCCCTCTTAATGATACAGCATTGTAGGTATCAAACTAGTCGTCAATATTTCGTAAAAAAAGACGATCAAGTTGTGACTATAAAACCTAGAATGAACCTTGTTTTTCCGTGTAAGCTACACCCCTGTGGTGAGCCCCAGCCAGCGATGGGAGAAAGTCAGCGTCATTTTAGATGTCATGTCATGTGACTCCCATAGCAACGGGCGGGGAGCGGCGGATGGGGCAAGGTGAAATGCCAATTTAAATCATTCTTGTTCTAGCATCTAAATGTCCATACAGACTGCCAGCTGGCGTGTGCTTAAGGAACCTGAAGCAGTACCCCAGTGGCATGATTTGTTCTGCCCTGCTGGCTGCTGTCAGAATCTGTATTTGCAACCACTCTTCCCTCTGCAGAGAAATGTAACTCATTGAACTTGCCATGCCATCAATAGAGAAGCGGGACATCTGAAAGATTTGCTGTGACATTTCTCTGACAGCTTAAAGCAGTAGTAGGTTTATATGGCTGTATTTGGAGGTGATGCAGAGTGGCAAACAAGTGGCTGCGGTGTGCAATGTAACTGGCGTAATGTTATACCAACAATGAGACTTTGCTAAAGGAACTGTTCAGTTCAAAGCTTCAGATTTTCACACATGTACTAAAACGAAGATTATATCGTCAGTTGTAGCCTCTCATGAGTTACCCTGAACAAGCCATGGCAGTTAGTGGTAGCCTAATGCACTGCAAGACTGTGCTCTGTACAACTCAGTGACTGAAGGAAGACCCCACAGTTGTGATGAATTGAGGGTTTGAGCATCAGTTACTTACAGGAATCAAAGGGCTTAAGAGCTTATGACACTTTAACGGTATAGAGCCTTTTCAAGCAGAGTTTTAGGGTGCGATGAGACCAAGTAAACATTGGTTAGAATTCAGGCTGGTTGGGAAAGGAGAGTCTGCTAATTCTGTTGCTCATTCAGGCAGGAGTGTACTCCAAATAACCCATAATCTCCCCCTACCCCAAAACTAGCTTTTATATCCTGGGGTTACCTGATAACTGCTATGCAACTTAGCCAAAACCCTCTGCTGAATATACAACATGCAGGATGCTAGTTCAGGACACTGATGTTTCAATATCAGACTTTAATTTTCAGGAAAGAATCTGGCATCAGTGGTCTAGGGAAGATAAAGTGTCGGTTCAGCATGGCACCAATAAATTGAACAAATAGCTTAAGTTCAGCCTGCCTCCTGCAGTTTGCACAATAAAGGTAAAGCGCTTTGCCTCGGAGGAGAGACTGATTGGTAGTTAGGGGTGAGGGACAGAAGGGGAGAGGAGATAAGGAAATGAAATCAGTTCCTCTCCTGGCTCCGGAGTGCAGCGTTTTGTCAGAGCGAAGGGAGGCATTTGGAGGCTGAGAGAAGGAAGGTCCTGTCTCCTCTCTCTGCCCCCCCTTCCCCCAGCCTTGGCCTGCCTGCTGCCCTGTCCCATGCTTCTCGTCACTTGACTTAGTTCAGCTGCAGCTTTGCTATGTGTAGCAGCATTGTAGAAGTGGCCTTTATCCCCAGTAACCTCTTGGACCACCGGCACATTTTAATAGAGGATTTCTGTAAATACGATTAAGTAACTGCAAACCTGTAGTCGATCACAGGCTAAAAATTACTGGCTACAGTCTCACCGACTTTAGCTGTAATAATTAGCGCAATCATTGCAGTAATTAAAGTGGCCATATGTGGCATATGTTCTTGTGTGTCTCAAATCTGTATTCGGTCACTACAATATAAATCCACAAAGTCCATTGTAATATATTTCAGAAAGATAACGCTTGGGTTCATCCGACATTTTTGAAAAAACAAACAATCTGTAGATTGCTTATGCACAGATGATCTTTTGCATGATTTTATAGTACAGTGTTTGCATGTTTCGAATCTCCAGAATTTTGAATTTAATGCAGATTTTTGTATGAGGGAGTTTGGATTCTGTTGTAAGGTATTGCACAGTGTAAAAGAGAAGTGCATGTGCACAATGTGAGGATATTAGGGCAAGATAATTCTACAGTAATTATTTTGGTGGGAGCAAAGTTATAGAGCAGGTGAATGGCAGAGGTATTGGCTTGGTGTTTGTACACAGACAAAGCTGTGGTCTTATTGCAGTTTTATCATTTGTGGAGAGTTCATGTTAGGGGTAGAAAACCAGATAAGAAAAGGTGACATTTTGCAATCGAACAAGGAAATGGAAGCATGCCAGTGTTGATTTCATAGGATGAAGGGATATTAAAAAAAGATTGAAGAGAAAAGAGGAGGACACAGTAATACTCAATAGAAAGAGCAAGTCGGAGTGGAAATGCTGAGCACGGGGAACCAGCCGAAAAGGAGGGCTGCCGTGACGGAGGGAAGAAAGAGGACAAACCGATCAGCCAATTTCTACCTGCTCCAGACAGTGCGAAGCATCTGCTTTCAATAAAATGCCTTGCCTTCACTTTCCAAGCACTTCAACTTCCTTCGAGTATGTGTAGCAATGCAATCAGCATACGTGAATCAGTTTTAACAGTTTTTTATATCTTGGTACTATACAGTTTTTTTGAGTGTAGACTGTGAAATACTAAAGTTTATTTGATTTTGCCCAACGACAATTTTAAGTGCCAGTCTTGCTTTTCTGGGAATATTTTTTCATTTAAAAGCCTACTTTTCATTTAAAGTGAAATAATAATTTCCTTACCTTGACAATACTAGGAACTTATATTGGAAAAAATATAAATAGACAAAAGCTATTTGTCCAATTGAATAACTTGAACCCCTCAAATTGAAATTCTGCCACGGCTTTGTGAATTGCTTCAGGCTATCTAACCCTTATACAAAGCCCATTATATACTGCTCTGCCACTTTTTCTCTCTGTACATTCTAGCAGATTCCATTTACAAATTGCACATTTGTTACACATTCTTGACAAAAAAGCTCCTCAATGACTTGAACTGAATTGATATAGACTCAAAAGCTTAAAAAAGTAATGGCAATTGTTGGAGTCCTCTCAAAGAAACTCAGTACTGCTAACTCAGCTTTCATGTTAGACATAGTCCGGTTTTAATAGTTTTGTCCTCTGTGTTTATTGGTCCTTCATGTAGCACAGCCTGAGGAACGGTTCATAAAAATCCTGTTGATTATGTCATATGGATCGTCTTGAATGGTTTTAAAGGTAATGAAGTTCAGCCAATTTATGTGGCTGCCGTTGTGTCTCGTCAGCCATTGGGTAATCTTCGGATAATGTATAATCAGTTCTTAAGATTAGTTATTGTCAGCGTTCATGCTGTTTGCTACTGTATTGAGGCCAGTACTTTGTAGCTATTATCCTAGCAGTGAGGGTGTTTAAACAGTGGCCTATTCCAAATGTGAAAAGCAAGTGTACCCCAACAACATATTTTATGGCATTATTTTACATATTGAGATTAGGCTATATTTTTCAAATATGAGTCTAGGGAGGTTTGAAGTAAGAACGCTGTACTCTAATACCCACCTTTTCCCTCCATGCCTGACAGAGTGAAGACACAGAGCAACAAATCATCCGAGAAACATTTCACTTGGTATCGAAGAGAGATGAGAATGTCTGCAATTTCCTGGAAGGTGGAATGTAAGAGCTTCGGTTTATTTGCAGTTTACACTCGTGGGTGAAGAAGTGCT
This sequence comes from Albula goreensis, assembly GCA_022829145.1. NCBI lineage: Eukaryota > Metazoa > Chordata > Actinopteri > Albuliformes > Albulidae > Albula > Albula goreensis. The sequence continues at coordinate 9,072,800 of CM040744.1, forward strand.
GGACTTAAGCATTGTGTAAATAAGAGGTCTGAACACATGAACTGAGCACTCTACTCATTAGGCCCTCTTTCAGCTGCTGTTAGAGGAAGGACACTTTCAAAGGTCATAATGCATTAAGTCCTCTAAGTGTGGCTTGGCATTACTTTAATGATAAAAGTCACAACTCCTTACTTCAGGCAGGAAGGGCATTTATTTTGAGTGCGATGAGTCAGATAAGCAGATTCTATCTGCCATTTTGTGATAAATTGGATAATCATAAGAAAGGTACCTCTGATTTTCTTTGTGTGCTATCCTCATCGACCTACTCTATTTTGGCCAAGCTGTCTAATTTTAAAAGGTAACCATGACATATGGGTGAATCCTTAATGACTTTCAGATCTTTTAAGGTGACCTATTAAGACTGAAATGGGAGTGACAGAATGCTATTTGAAGGTTTACAAATGCGTTGCATCGAGTAAGCATACACTGATACAAGAAGTGAAGAAGGGAATGAGGAATGGGAGCAATATTGCATGCCGTAGAGACGAGGAATTTACATAGCCACTTTGCAGATCCATAACATGTAGCGTAGACAATGCTAATGGATTTCAAGCTCCTACAGGGTTTGGTGTCAGGGCGAGTACATGTTAGTGTGAAAGTGTGTAGGCTGGGGGGAGAAGGTCAAAGAGGGGTGGGGGAGGGGTGCATGTGTATGCCTGTCAGTGTATTAGAGAGAGAGTGTGTGTGTGTGCGTGTGTGTGTGTGTGTGTGTGTGTGTGTGTGTGCGCGCGTGCGTGTGCGTGTGTGTGTGTGTGTGTGTGTGTGAGACATTAAGAGGGTTTGAATGGTCATTTGTGGTGGACCCAGTTTCTTCCTGTCAACATTATTTTTCATAAGACTGCAACACCTCCTTATTCGACAAAATGACAAGTCAGGTTGATTCTTACAAGTTGAAGATAACCCTGGACAAATGCCTCTCTATTCCAGATCCCTATATCTATCTCTAAACCGGAAAATTACCTGCTTCACATTGTCCGTGTGAGGGTTTTGAAACCCTCAAAGAGCCTTGTAAGGAAATAGCCCAATAAGTTATTTATCCCGTTGACTGCTGGGAACGGAGACTGAATTACAAGCATATTGTGAGACTCCTGATACCTGATAAGGCGTATGGGAAAGGACCTTCTGCTGCTGGTTATCTGAGAACAGCTGAAAGCCAATTCATTTGGCATTTCACTCGTATAAAAGCCTTCAGTACCTGCCCTTGTTTCTGTCACCTGTTGCCTGCAGTGCCATTTTAACAGCTGTATTGTCATGCCATTGTTACTCTGGGCACAAATAGAACTCACAAAAATGGGTTATTTATTGAAGGTCTTTACTATAGGTGCTTTTCAGATGTGAACTGAACAAGGAATACAAATGTGTAGCAACATGTTGAAGGCAAAGTTATGTGTAAGCACATTTTTTTTTGATGGTACATTAGGCATATATCATGAGCTGTCTGGTGTGTGGTCTTTGATGGAAGATCATCTATTACCCTGTGCATGTATTGCAGTAGTTCATAATTGTTATACTGTCATAAAGATTATGATAGCACATGATGAAAGGTTTATGATCAGTATAAATTGAAGTGAATGATGCTGACTTCAGGCAGGCATGTAGTAATGGCCTAATGTTAGATTCATCTTTATTACCACTTACTTGCTTACTTGCATACTCCCTGGTTCAGAGCTCCTTTGCCTACCTTTTGTCCTTATTATATTATCCAGCTGTAGTCCTGGTATTGTAGTTATTGACATTGACTATGATTCTTTTACAATCTCTCCCTCATTTGAAGGTAAAAAAAGAAGTTGTTGATTAGCCTGTAGTGTTCTGTAAACTGCCCTAATTTTCACACTGTGTGTGTGTGTGTGTGTGTGTGTGTGTGTGTGTGTGTTTTACATGTTCCCATTGATTTGAGCACAGACGTGGCAGAGACGTAGACTCTCGTTCTCTGCTGAGCGAGTGTCAGTTTGCAGTCTGAGCGTAGAGGACAGATGGCTCGGAGGACTGATCTCTGTAAAACCCTCTTTGGCCGGCAGCCACATTCTTCTGTGTCTTTGAGAGAGGACATGCCGACTTGCAAGCACACCAAACTTGTGGGGACTTTGTCCACAGCCATTGCTCGCTTTTGTATTAAACCGTGTTTTTTTCATGTCTTTGTAAAACATGAACATGTGGCATTAATGAACATGTCGCACTCAGTCATGGCCGGTCTACTTACTTTTTTCCATCATGTGACTGCAGTGTGGTTTGTCACACATGTTTCAATTATCACACAATTTAGTGTTCAGACTGCCCTGACAGTTCGCTCCCCTTTCAGACGTAATACCTATAGATATGATTGCCAAACAACATATCTGTCTTAATAATTTTCATTTCTTTGCACATTTAGTGGCTAGTCTTGTTTTCCTCTGTGCTTGTTCAGGTTTGTGATCAGAGTTTGCAGTAATTAGGGCTAAAGTTTGGTTGAAGCCATGTCTTCATGTAACAGAGTTTTAAAGCAAAGTCATGCTGAGAAGTCAGGCCATTTCCATTCCTTCCAAACTGAGTCAGTGAATTACTGCAATTATGGTACATTTTGACCTTTCCGTACATTTTTTAGAGTATGATATTTTGCTCTCTGAAGGCAAATGTTGAACATTGGCTTTTCTGAATATCATTTTGGAATCTTGCTGAAAGAACATACATCATTTTCACAATTACTTGGAATAGCTCTTTTTTAATGGGCCAAATCTATGTCATACACAGAAAATTATACTTATCATGGTAAGATCATAAGCTCCTTGAGTAATGTTCTTTTCAAATGCTGTTACTAATAAATTATTTAGTTCAACTTTTGATATCTGAAATGCCATTGTTTGACTCACATTCTTGCAGAATTAGTTGTCATTGTCCATTATGAAATATTTCCAATGGCTTGAACTATAGAGTGTCTTCATACTGGTGCAGGGCATACAGAAACGGAGATGAATGCAATCAAATGCATGTGTTTGTGTGTGTTTACAGGTTGATCGGAGGGTCTGACAACAAGCTCATCTACAGACACTATGCCACGCTGTACTTTGTGTTCTGTGTGGACTCTTCAGAGAGCGAGCTCGGCATTTTAGATTTAATTCAGGTTTGTGACATTTTGCTGGCCGTAAAACTGTTGTATTGTTTATTAAATATCCACATTATTCTTTCTGCCGTCCTTTCATATCTTTCTAATTCCCACAAGGTACCAATTTTACCTCTTACTCCTACGCTTCCATGAGATGAAAACCTGATTCCAAAACCTGATTCATAACGTAGCCTGTAATTTTGTATTCTATATTGTGCTCTGCTTCCCTGTAGCTCATCTGGGTTTTCTCAGTAGCTTTGTTAAATACTGACCTTTCTTGATCTCACTTGCTACTGCTGCACAGCTCTGCTTCTAGACAAGACATAAATGTGTTCATATTCTGTAAATGTTTTGACAGGTTTTCGTTGAAACATTGGACAAATGTTTTGAGAATGTTTGTGAGCTGGACCTAATTTTCCACGTGGACAAGGTAGGGGATTTTGTGTTAAAACTTCAAATTAAAATCAACGAAATATTGTATTTATTTCACATTTGGGTGAAAATACTGTTACAGTTGTGTAAAATGTATAATTCCATTTTTGAAACTGTTTAATAGAAAATGTGAAATTGTATAGGAGCATGGGGAACACTGAAGGAGTCATTTTTTTTTGTGAAAAGGCAGCTTGCGTGTCATGAATCCCTCCTGGTTTACGAGAAGCGAGCTAACATTCTGGTGAAAGCCCAGTATCAGCAAATTGTTTTTGGGTATAATTTTCATCCACTGTATTTTCCACAGTCATAAGATAGTCAGATTGGTTTGTGTGGTGTATCTCCTATAGGTAAATGTCTACTTGTAACAAAAGGTTGCAGAAGGTTACGGACTCTGCTCATGTACTGAATAATTCTCCTGCTGTTTTCCTGCGTGTGATTTCCGTGATTGACAGGTGCACAATATACTGGCGGAGATGGTAATGGGGGGGATGGTCCTAGAGACGAACATGAACGAGATCATCACGCAAGTAGATGCGCAGAACAAGATGGAGAAGTCTGAGGTAAGGACGTCGCCGTTGCTAATGGCTCCCCCTGCAGGTCTGTGGTAGCATGACTGTGGATGCGTGCATGCTCCCACGATGCCCCTCCTGCTCCCCTCCAACCCTCCTCCACCCAGCTCCCCCCCAACCGTCCTCCCGTCTTCCTTCCCTTCCTGCATGGAATGCACCTGCTCGCTGGCCTGCAATGTGGGTTTGTCACTCTTCCAAAACACCCTCTCCCAGACCCCCTCCCTCCCTCCCCGCCACGCCCCACCGCTGCTGCTACCCACTGCCGCCGCCGCCGCCACTTGATTCCACTGCGCACTGGGAGAGACTGGGCGCCCCCCGATTCCCGTCACTGAGTCACAAAAGAAAAACTCTGAGCCTCCTCAGGTATACGCCATCTTTAATAAGGTGTCCCAACTCTCATACAGTCCTTATGCAGCTCTAGGCACCTACTCTTCGACATTAAAACCTAAATCAGAAACATGTCGCTCCCCCTGGAGAGACCAGAAGGGAATGTCAGTGGACTGTATTTTCCCAGCACTGTTACCTGCTCTTTCATGACCAGCTCCAGTTGTTTGCCGTTAGAATCTCGGAGTCATATTAGGGGGGGATATGGGGGTATCAGGTGAGTGGGTGGTGGGGTGATAAACAGAAAATCTGCAAGATTTGATGGTGTTTTAGTCAAAGACTCCCGGACCACAGACAAACCTACCATCTGGCCTGAATGATTCAGCTGTGATCCTTAAACAGTAATTCAGTGCAGAGAATGATTATATATATATAGCCTTCCTTCAGCTGACATCGAAATAGAAAGCTCTTCATTTTCTGTCCACATTCCGTATTCATTTGTGGCTTTCAGTGACTAATCAGAGCAATGACACTCATTTGGAAATGTGTTACCATTCTGACCGCTCTTTCGGGAGGCTGATCGGTATGAGTACAAGGTTGTCCCTCAAAGCCGTGATACGCAGACCATGCCGTGTCTGTATCCCAGTGTAAATCACATGATATCTACATAGCAAACTACGGAATAAGCCACCAGAGTAAATATTGTATTTAGATTTGTTTAAAAAAAAAAAAAATATGGGCTGTGATACCATTTCATCATGGCTTGGTTTCTGGTGCTCCCGTTGCGAGTGGCTACAAAGCTTTTCAGTGCTTTTATCATGTTTAAATAGTGGTTAGCTGTTATTTTTGAGGCTGTGCTGAAATGCTTGTGTTGGAGCCAAAATGCATGTCATGCACTTCTTGAGTCCAAAATTATTGCATCAGTAACAACAAGGGTGATATTGCCTATGAACACATTTCTGAAATCATGTGTTGTGCTCAGCTATTATTATTATTATTATTATTATTTTCTAGTTTCATCACCATCTTTTTTCCTATTATCATAATCATTATTTATATTTATCTTACTATTTTTCTCTTGTGCCAGTGGTTAAAACAGTATACCTTGTCTATAAAATCCCTTTTGGAATATCAAATAGTCTATAATTCATGCCAATATTCTATGGAAGATTCTCAAACAATTATGAAATATAATTCCTGTGTGTGTCATGCATATGAATTTTCTCTCTTTTTCTGAGGGTGAGATTCCCATTTCAGGAAAAAATTTGCTAATCAGAATTCAAGACACAAAGGGATTTGGAAAACATTCAGATTCTTTAAGAAGTGAGGACAAAAGCAGGAGGGGTATTTTAACATTGTCCCAAAAAAAAAAAGTCTGGAAACAATACAGATGTTATTCAGATAATTAATCAGTGGGATATTAGTCCATTTGGCCAAATGCCCAGAGTCCCTCGACTATTACTCTTACTTTAATGTATGATGTTTGGATGATGTCCATAAATCTTCACCTTCAAAAAAAGTTTAGCACTAACATTTTAACTTCTTATATGTTACACTTATATGTTATGCTATCCCACTAAAATACATGTAGTTACAGATGTTTCAGCATTATAAATGGGTTCATTTGAAAAACTGTAAAAAACTGACTTTAATGTTTATAATGATTTATTGCTTAACATAATAATGTTTTTTGTTGGTGGATTGCAGAGCAAAAATACAAAAACATGCTCTCTTTTATAAAGTGTATGTCTTAAGAATTGACAAAGTAGGGTAGCAAAGAAACCATGGTACTTATGTTTGGTATGCATGCTTTGGTAGCTGTGAAATCAGTTTAATTACTTTTTCTGTGGAGTGAAATGTATAGCATTACACCTGGAGATGGATTTAATCCTCTGTACATACATAAAAAAACTGTAAAATGATCGTAGTAGTTGAACCGTTTTTAAAAAATACTAACAATATCCAAGACATTTTGACAATGTTGCAAGTGAAAGGCGGATTTTGTTGAAGCCAGCTATGGTTTATCAGGTGACCACTTAGTGCCTCCCAAAATAGGTCAGGCACCCGCAACTGCCACCGTGTCATCAGAGAGCTGTGGCCACCCCCTGACTGTCAGGGTCACTCCCCTGCAGTACTGTGCTGTCTGTAGTGCAGCAATTAGCCCAAGGCCCATAGTGACTACATTAGACTGCAGTTACTCAGATAAGTACTCCAGGATATTCCAAAATGGGTATAAAAAAGGGGGTAAACTCTTAAAAATAAAAAGGTTTTATGACAGCCATGGAAATATTGTTGATGTGCAAAGTCAATGGACCCACACTGTTGTGGCATAGATAGGTATCCTCTGTTAATGCTGATGTTTTAAACACAATTTCTTTTATGATAAGTAGCTTCATTATTAATGGTGATGCTTAGAAAGAGATGTGGTTTTCTATAGATGGCATTCAATCGAACCGCTACATGGATCACCGTGTTATGTAGTTTTTGGAAAGCTAAGCTTGCTATGTTGCTGTGTCTTTACAGCCAGTGTGATCAAGATGGAAGAGCAGTGGGGAACAGTCTGCTGCTTAAAGCTATCATACATTTCATCATACATTGTTTCCTTTTAAATATCAATGTGATAATATTATTTTATATAAAAGATGGATTTTTCTCTCGACATGTATTTCAGTAGTCGTACTCAATTAGCCATAACTTTGTTTCCTGATTGTAGTGTAGTTTAATGGCACACAGTTTTAAAGGATTTGAATTTTCTCAAACTTATATCAGCCTGAAACATATTTTGCCACGTAACTGTTGGTTCACATTTTTTGAATTGGCTAATTGGTTGCAGTTGAGAATTGCACTTTCTGGAAGTGTTAGATCTGCAGGATGTGCAAGAAACTGTCTCTTACGGATATGCCGTCATCTCTTGGGTAGAAAAGAAGACCTGTTTTTCTGTACATTATTTTCAAATAATTTGATAGCTCATATACCTTAGATCTCAATTTTACAGATGGATAGATCCACATGTTCCACAAGGTTGTTTTCTTGCCAGAAAAAAATCGAGTGTTAATGAGTGTTTGAAATGAATCCTCTTGCATGCAGTCCTGCTAAACCACAGGGGTGCTCAGGATACACCTATAAGTTATTTTAATGACAGCTCATTGGTCAACATGACCTCGAATCAGTTCCACAGTTTTTTTCTAGTGCAGTGACCTTTTTAAAATTCAGTCTGCCATATTCAACAGGAAGTAAGACGAATGTGGCTAGAATTTCATTGGCAATTTTTGTCTTGCTCTTACCAATCTGTGGTTGAGCTTTCCTAAAATATGTTTGTATGGGGTCTCCAAGGTTTTCTTGACTGGTGAAAAGGTCTCGCTGTGAGTTCCACCAAGTGTCTGACAGGAATTGGTCACAGAGACCTAATTTTTAAAGCTGACCTCAAAATTCAGCCCTTGTGACCACATTACTATAGCGATTAAAAGTTCATCCCAGATACAAATGTTATTGTTAAATAATCGTACGAAATCCATTTCAGGTCTTGAGTTTGGGCACATAAATGTGTTTTTTGTTGAGCAAAACCAAATCTTTATTTCTGGTTGGAGTGAGAGTAGAGTCACAGCCATATTTTTAGTCATATTGTGCCTAATGCAGAAAACCCGGTTGACATATGTCAGGACTCATTTTTGGGCCAAGGTGCCAAACTGTAGCTTTGTAGAAGATGACTGCCAGGAGTGCAAGTTTTGACAGCATTGAGGAGAACTGTCTATTGCATTTTAAAGCCAAGCGCTGTGTTTTTGAGGCGATGACCTTGTTATCACACGGCAGTTGCTGCTCGAGTTATCACTTAGTTATACTCAGTACGATTCGATGTGTAGTTAAATGACTTCGTCAATGATCCTTGTTGAATCCCACTGGAATTTGTCATACAGTTTGACAACTCTGACTCTATCTTCCTTTTGGATTGCACATATTCAAACAATGCGTGTAGGATGACCTATAGGAGATATGTCCAATGGGTAATTGTGTCAGATCGTGTCTTGTTATGCTAGTATAGTGATGTTATGGACTACAAGTTGAGCTGCCAGTACATTCTCAAAGAGGAGAGAATCCCAAAATATTTCTATCACACCATGCTGTTACAGCTGTATTCATTACTTTATGTTTATCTGTATTTATTGTAGTGGTTGGATTGAATGCCCCTTTTAATATTGGATCGTATGTATTTTCAGTATCCTTTTGCATTTTGACATTTGTATATATAGCACTGGAGCTAGCTTTATATTGATTTACATTTGTTCAACTGATTTAAATTGATTGAGATTGTGTGATTGAATAATGCTGAAATTAACAGGAAATAATATCAAACATTAAAACCCAGGAAAATATTTTGTAAGAATTCAGCCAATTTTCTTTGCTAAAAAATAATGCATGGTCACATATTCTACTAACAATTAATGCTCAAGTGTGTAGGACCAATAAGCAGGTTTGAGCATAAGGGTCTTGGACATGAATATAACATGTGTTTAATCCTTGTTCTCTGAATCATTCTTGACAGATGTAAGATAAGTCTTTGACAGTTCCCCAAACATCAAATCTGCTCTCTTGTCTTTTCCTTCTTTGACCTACCACAGACCGTAATAGTTTAAAGGTTATAATTCAATGGGAATGTTTCAACCAGGTTTTGATCAGAAGAGCACAGTAAGCAGTAAAACCTTGTTTGGTATAAGAATGTTACTTGCACCACCATTAACAAAAGACATGATGTCTGAATGGCATTATTTCAGCATAAATCTGTTCTGTTAAATTATGAACATGGGACATGTAACGTGCTCCTAAAATGTTTTAAAGATATTTCATCTTGCCAGCCCACTCACTCACATGCAGACGTGCACTCATTCAAACTCATTCACAATGCATTAGATTTTCATTTCACCATTAAAGTTTTCACATAAGCACATATTTTAAAAAAATCACTCTTACATTGTGCCTTTGACATTTGGTTTGAATTGTATTTGTTTGGAAACAGTTAAATATTACTGTGTTATTATGGTGGTGAGAACTTGGGTAAGGTCTCAGTCTTAAGCTGTTGATTGGTAGTTCAATCAATACAAGCATTGTTGTTTTAAAATGTGCGGTCTATGGTAGGTCACACCATTCTGTTTCTATGATGTGAACTGTAATTAATTTTGCTATGCTTTAACAACCATTCCCCATTTCTCTTTCCTGACCTTTTCTAGTTCTTTCCATTCTTTTCTCTTTGCAGACGTTTATCTTTCAGTCTCCCAGACAGGACAGGTAGACACAGGTACTGCTGAATTTCACACAAAGTAACCTGCAGTAGCTTTCGGAAAGGTTGGCATCTTCAAAGCAAATCTTTGTCACGTGCAGATTAACACTTCACAGCGGACCCAAAAATGCTACCCTGGTAGATGCTATTCATCTGTGCTTTTGTTTTAGTGTCTAACCGCTGGTGTTTGAGATTCTGTTCTTTGCCAAGCCAAAGGTAAGAATTCTGCCAGGTAGTCTGTACTTAGAGCAGTTTTTTAAATGCTAATCACAGAAATTCTAACATCATAATTTCTGTCATCACAATTTCTGTTTGCCTCAATACCTATAATCTAACAGTCATTTTAATATGGCTCCACTGAACTGCCTTGAAATAATTTGCTATTTTAATTTTTCCGTGCTCATGAATTGGTTTGAAAAACTGCTCTAAAGGACTGTCTTTAAAAGGCACTTTGGGACGTTCTGAGAAAATAAAATCCAGGGAAAGTATTTACTTGGACCTTAGAAGCATTTCTAATGAAGCCTTACGTGGGTCAAAAATACTTTCCTTGGGGTTCATTTTCAAAGGGTCATTGGAGTATTTTTCCTCATAATGTGAAGCTAATATCAAGTTACATTCAAAAATAAATTGTTAGATGATCGCTTCAAGGCCATCAACCGATACTTTTCTGGAGAACATCCCTAGGTGCCCTTTAAATCGCCTCATGAATCAGGAGGTTTGTTTTATTCGCTGGCTAGTGACTGAGGGAGAGATTAAGCCAAAACAAAGGCTTTCAAAGGAACTCTACCTTTGATGTATGACGACCTGAATGCTCACAATAGTCAAAGCTTTTCATGAAGTGCAAAACCATTTGCAGTAATTGCTGTGCTAATGAGCCCTCATTGATTTGATTCAGAAATAATTGCCTCAGATGTAATACGTTGTGCAACGCCATACGACATCCTGCTCACCCAGCACTGAATTTACTGCTGATGAGTCTGTTTGTTCTAACAGCGAAAGGCTGTTTGCAGTATCTGCTGAATAACTAATGAACTTAAAGCATCAGTCCTTGTTTTTGAAAGTCATACACAAAATCATAAAATTTTCTGTGCTGATTGAGGTGTTTTCAAGAAGTCATGAAGCCTTGCATTATTTAATCTCGCACAGCCATGGCTTGATTGAATTGACACCTTTATAATGAAAAAATTGCATGCTACTGCCTGCAGAATAAGAATCATAATCGTCTATGGATAGTTCAGAGGTGTTGGATTGAATAGGACTGAAACAACGTGTTATTAGTCATAGACTAGTCGTTAGTCGATGAATATTAATTTCAAAAGTGGGAGCCAAGATAATCACCTGACCAGGGGAAGGGTTGGTTCTGAGGAATTGCTTCATGAAAAACAACTTTTTTCTCAATAGCATGTCTCTCACAGTCTCCAATCTCTTAGTTGGTGTCAGTAGTATTCTTGTTAGTTGTAGTATTGTTTGTATCTGATTAGACGTTTTAGTTTTTTCCCATAATTGTGCAACAGTTATACTGACAGTTATTATAAGGATTTAGATTATAATATATAATTGCTGTGCTATAAAACCAAATACACAAGAGGAGTATGTCTGGCGACTTCATCTGTAATATTGTGATAGCAAAGATGATAGCTTCAATTGATATCTTCATGGTAATGCTGAAAGAATTGGGCATTTATCGCTGATTGTATTATTAGAATAAATGAATGAGAATTTGTAAGCATGAATACATGCTATGAACCATGTACCAGGAAAGACGTTTACAAATGTAGACCTAGTCATCCTTCTTGAGTCTTTAAGTACACAAAGAGCTCCAGAACATAGAGATATAGCTTCAGATGAACATGGGACATGTAGGTAAATCCCGCAGTAAGAGTATCTCTTGAAACTGAATTGCTGAAGCTTCGTACCAATAGCATGGTACCTGCTAGTGAAATGTTTGTGCAAGATGAATGGCACACATTAACCAGTGCCATTGCCAAAATACTGTCCGCTACATTGATATCTGAATTTTGCTGACTTTATATGTCTGCCTCCCTTATTTGGAGCTAATTACAGGGCCACTGTGCCGAGGTAAATTTCATTCACTGTCAATGGAGCGACAAGAAAAACAAGAGCCGTGGTTCAGAACATCCAGTAATGCAGTGAATGAGAATGCCAAAATGTAAGTACAGTTGAGTCCACCTTTCTGCACAGGCCTGGGACCGTCAAAGCATTGTGTACTTTCAGGACAGGACCGATCTAATTTTAGTTTCAGATTGCTACACTCTAATGCTGATAGCAGTGTAGATAAATGGTTAAGTTGCTGGGCTTATAATCAAAAGGGTGCAGGTTCAATTCCCCAGAAAAGCATTACTGTTGGTGCCTCTAACAAGGTATTTAACCTGAATTACTTCAATTGATACTTAGCTATATAAATGGAAAATGTCTGGAGTTGTAAACTGTCTCTGTTGCTCTAGGTCTACTGAATGCCTAAATGTAGTTGCGACTCCTTTTGCATTGGCTTGGCAGACAGTGACACAGACTTGACTTTACCCTTCAATGCCTATTTACACATACAGTCATGCTACATACTGCTACAAACGCATTGTTTCTTACATGCCTACATCACAGACTAGCGACGTAATTGGAAGTAACTTCATTTCAACTACATCGAACACTTGGTTATGACAAGTGCTAATGAAAATTCAGTAACAGGAATGTTGTTATAGGGTTGGATTGGATTCTTGTGAACATGAGTATAATTATTCAGGATCAAAACATGCGCCCGATCTTCTTATGAATATTCATAATGAGCACTTCTATATTCTCTCAATCTGAGCCCTTTAGCTGGATAAGGAAAAACTGCAGATCCCAGAGTCCACCAGAGTGATGAATGATGTCAGCCATGACTCAGGAAGTTTCAGTGTACTGCTATGATGACCATTTCACAGCTGGCTGGCAGCACACCATGGATGTGGAATTTCACCCCTATTCCATGTCAGTACAGTGTGTTCTTCATCTGACAAACCTGGCCTGCCAACTGGAATCTTAAAAATGAGATATTGTGTGCATCAGGAAAATAGTTTAAAGTTAATATTGACTATGCCCAAATCTTTTAGCATCAAGCTGATACATAACCGAGAGGCAGTACGTATTGTTTTCATTAAAGCATGTTTTTCAAATGATCTGAATCTCTTTAGTAACTGTCAGTATACTTCATGGAGCTTATAGCTTTGGGAGGTGTTTCTCTACATGATTAATATTCATTTTTGGGTCTGACTGTTGAAGATGCCCTTAGGGAACCCTTAGAGTTGTGGTTCAAAAACCTTTTAATGAACATCCAGAGAGCAAAATGAACTAACAAAGTACCCAAAACTTCTAATCCATCATCTGAGCTGAAGTGTTAATTAACATGGAGTGGGACAGCAGGCATCCGTTCCTGTCATACAGAAGTTACCAACAAAAGACTCAACTCCGAGCTATAATTTCATTGTATATATTTGTTAGACTTTTGTACCAATGTTTATGATGTATTGATTTGTTTCTGTTTTCAATGATTGTTTGGGACCCATCTGGAACATGCCTTTGTCCCATCTTACACTTTGTCTGTTATAGAGAGGGTCTCTTTCAAAGTTCTTCTGTAACAGCATGACCTCGGAGTACACTTTGTCCTCAGTGGTGGTGCCAGTTATCCTGGAGCTCCAGGAAACAAATCCACCCACAGCTCAGACTATAACACAGAGCATGTCCACTCCAAAGCAGTGTTTAAACCAGGACTGTGTTTCACCTGGAGGAAAATTAAAAATACAAGATGTGGAACTTACCTGTATCACAAAATTGTATCCAAAATTAGACTTGAATTCATAGGCCTACCTGAAACGAGTCATTCCAAAATCATACATTTCAATTGTAATTAGAGGTATTCTGTTGGTTTGGGTGGCCATTTTGGCAACACTAAATCCAGTTCTTACACATATGTCAGTAATCCTGGTCAGACAAGGAGTCCACAACAGTATTGGACCCCACTTACAACTCAGTATGATTTGATTTGTGTACAGAAGATTCAATGACATTTTTATTGAATGTGTGATAGTCATTTATTTTGTCCAAACTGTTGCAAGCTCAGCTGTTTCCACTCAAGGACTGCAAGCATGCATCTGTCTTGAAATACCTAAGCAAGGTCAAAATGTCACAACACTCACATACCAAATTCCGGTTTATTAATTATATACATGTTTCTGTTAGCTGGCATATCTCCACTTCCCCTTCATGTCAAAATCCATTTTTTCTGCTTTCCCCTATTCTCTTTCCTGCATTTTATCCTTTTTTGCAGTCTACAAGAGTTTGGTGGGTTCACTTTTGAAGTAATGCTGCCTCTGCTCTTTTCAAAGTAAAAATTTTACAGTATGTTTAGTTTCTTAAGATACATTTTTATTCTGTTGCCTACATTGATTTGTAATTGGCTTGTAATTGGTTTGAATCGAAAACATTTTAGCGGATGACAGAAGATTGCATGCGTGTATGTTTATGAAGTGTGTATTTGGATGTGATTGTGTATATGTATGTGTGAGTTGTCAATGCATTGCATATTGTCTTTCGGTGCCTGTATCTGTACAGTATGTTGTGTGAGTTCAGTGTCCCTGTCATGTTCTGTCGTCTGGTCGTATAGTGGATGATGGTGGCGCCAGCCCTAATTCTGTGTCTTGTGCCCCCTCCGTGTGCAGGCTGGCATCGCCGGGGCACCTGCCCGAGCCGTGTCGGCTGTAAAGAACATGAACCTCCCAGAGATCCCCCGAAACATCAATATTGGAGACATCAGCATAAAAGTGCCAAATCTACCCTCTTTCAAATAGTGGGACGGGTCTCCTGGCAGAAGCTGGCAAATGTTTACGATGAAATTTGTTTACCAAAATCAAAGACGAAATAACTTTTATCAAAAAAAAAATGAAGGTACTGTGTGATTCTCTTTTGTGTTCCCTTTTATGTACCCGTGTTTAAAATGAATGTCATTTATGTGGCTTTTTTTCTTTTTAAGAAGAAGAAAAATTCTTACAGTATTTATTTATTACATTCCTTCGCCTCTCTGAAGGTGTGCCCTTATGTCTTGGCTGCTACAGTGTTTTAAGGAGAAAAGAGTACTCTACAGTACTTTGTGAAAAATACTAAAATATTCTTGTATTCTGTTATCTTAATACCTTATGTAGAATTGTTGTTTTGTCTTCTATGTATTCAAAATCTTTTAAACATTTAAATTATATATTTTCAGGGGCTTAAGTAGTGATTTTCGTTAGATATCCAGTATAAATACATTCCAGTATAAACACTCCCTCATTACACATGATACTTTCCCTGTTGGCAATTCACGTTCTAAAGCCTTAATGATGTATGTTGGAGATTCAGGTTTATAAACAGACTTTTTGCTTGGCCAGAGTAGCATTTTCAGTGTAGCCTGCCACGTGTCTTTCAAAGGCATTTCCACATAAAAGCAAAACGGGTTCCACAATAGTAGGCTTCCCCTCTCTACTCCAGTAGGACTTACACTTGGTGACTGGCCTTGCCTGTCACACTGTTTCTCTCATTAACAATGTGACAATCACAGGGGGAAATAACTAACTGCCTTGTAGCTATATGATGTAAAGTAGTTTTTTTTTTTTTGCAGTTGTCATGTGGAAACACTATTTGCCAGCATCCCCTCTAACTCCCAGCCTTACTTTTTCTAAGCATTCGTGATCCTCCTTTGTTATCATGGTAATGCGTTAGTGAGATCATGAATGTGAGGTGATAATTCATTCTGTATCTGTGTCTGACCATGCAAATATTTCATTTCATTATTTTATAATCTATGTAATTATGGCTTTAGCAAGCAATTAGCCGAAAATGGGAAATGGAATGTCAGATAAAATGGTGGGAATTATTGGCATGCGGTGATATTGGATGTCTAATGAAAATGGTCACGGTAGTACTTGAAGCCGATTATATGCTGTTTCTTTTAATCATTGCATGTGAGGGATTGTGTTTTTTTTTCTTTTGCATCACAATAAAGTATTGAATCATGTTAATGGTGTCAATGAATTGTGTTTAATATTCGTGGTGCAGTTGCACATACATTTTGTGAATCACCTTTAGGGGGCTCTCTCACACATGATTTGACAAATTCCACATTCTAGTTTGTGAAAGGGTTAGTATTGAAAAATATAATCTGATTTTTAAAAGGTTCATCTTTCAAATGACACATTTCACGAATTAAATAAGTGCATCACATCACAACTTTCATTCCACTTTCCAACTCAGGAATTTGATTGAAATCATCAAGGCAACCTTCTGCATGTAGTGAATTTAGGGCAAAATGCTTGTTGAACATTTATGACAACAATAAGTAGCATAATGTAATTTTTATATTTTTAAAATGTGTGGTATTTCCTGATCATTTGACAAAGTGTATCTGATGGACACAACAGAATGTGATTCTGTAGAAACTTAATGCAAAGATATATTTAAAAAATAGTCTCGTACTCTTGAGGAAGTGGATGGGCATCTCTTGGCTGGTTGTTAAAAGTATCTCACCTCTTAAAGCAATAAATGACTTACACAGTCTGCTCTAATTCCATCTTATGAATTGCAGATTCTAAGTGTGCCAGGCAGACAAATGGCATCCAGTTGTCGGTATTATTTGATCTTGCAAATTCTTTCATCTCTTCACAGCTCTACTGATTTAAAAAAAAAAAAAATCAAATTAATTACATTAATGGATTTCTCCTTTGAAGTTATTAAAGCCGTTACATTAGAGGGTAACCTTTAATAAGAGGAATCACAGTAATGCCAGTAACCGTTGATATATTTTTGGTGCCACATCGTTCATAATAAATGCATGGTGGAATTATCTTTAAATGTGCTTAACGTCATTTCACTGAGATGTTGTTTAACTGTTCCTAAGGGTTTAATTTCCAATTTCTTCCACTTCATTAACTCTTATGTCAAATCCTGCATGAGATTTAATAAGCTCATTGGAAGAGTATGGTATATCGATTATCTTACACTTGACTTTGGTAAATTGATACTGTAAGGACAAGTAGCGAAGAAGGATGTCCGGATGTATTATTCAGACAAATTCGTCGTTGCTCAGCTGACTATGTAGTGATGGCGTTGCATTCACGTGATTTCATGTGAAGCTCATGTTTAATGACTGGATGATGATTTGTCATTCCTGATTTTCTGTACAACATTTACAAAACGTAATACCAAATAATTTAATTGGTCTCCATTTAGTAAATTTACATGAACATTTATCTTTCCATCATACATGTTTACTGATGTATTGTTTTTCTCCCGTTTAGGCTTGTTTGTTAGGCCTCGATGGAAACCCGTGATGCTAAGGAATCCGTTTTCTCATCGGAAGCAAATTATTTGAATGCAGGAGGCATAGAGGAAACTTTACATTTAAAATGTTCTTCCAGGTCATTAACTTGTTTAAATGTGATACAAAGTCCTGGGGAGGATTTATGTAACTGTGAATCGGTTGAGAGAGATGATTAATCTGTTCTGAATGGAATCATATTTATTCAGTCGTCTGGGAATTCTCTCCAAGCACGATAAGCCTCCTTCACTTCATTAAATGCTGTAACTGCCAAGGCCTGGTGAGAATTTTAGCTCGTACAAGTGAAAGTGAAATGATTTTACACTTTAATCTGGATCAACCGTGTGACGGTGTTGGGATGTCAGGTACCGCCTGTTAATTATCGAGTGGTATCTTTTATAGCCGAGAGCCAGTTATTGGGAAATTATATATTTCACACATGCTATATAAAGATTCATTGTGAAACAGTATAAACCTAGTAACGTTGAATATTTGGCTGTCAAGAATATGCACTATGTAAGAGCACACCGTTCATCAATGCTTTGTAACACTTGAATGACACACAAAAAAATGGTCTTCGTTTACCAACATTCTCTAATTTCAATAGCACCCTTCATGCGAAGAAACCAAAATACATGATACATTTTCTGATTTCTCAAGTATTTTTAACAGATAATTAAACACACAGGAAAAACATGTCTTTTTTTTCTTATTGAAATGTCCTAAAATATTCACCCATGATACTTAATATGAAAGAGGTGTACTTTAAATAAGAATTTTAGGCGTAGGTATCGTTCCAAGTGATCAACGAGACAATAAAAGTAAGAACTATGGTGATTTATAATTTGGAAAAGTACTTAGAAAAAGCCTTAACAAATGGTTATCGACCTGTATCGATCTAACTTTTCTCTGGGTTTTAGGATTTAATTTACAATTCGTCAGACTGTGACGAAAAAAAATCATTACATGTTAAGAGAACACTCCAGAAAGGGTACCACTGTTCCCAGAAATGGTAGCAATACTGAAAATAATTAAAACGCGTGAAAAAATAAAAGGGAAAGCCTAAAGTCAACCATCAGTTTATGTAGATTAATAATGTAGTTTCCGAGTTTATGTAGTTCCCACTGGTGGCGTTACATGCGCCTTTTTGGGGAAATGAAGGTCCCAGACAGAAATGCGATAGCTTAAATATTTGTATAGTTTGGTTGCGGTGGCGCTCTGTTGAAACACTGATGATGGAGAACATGTGACCGATGAGGAAGTAAAGGAAAATAGCGAAATAAGAAATTCGCCTGGTGCTAGCTGCAAAGGCTAGCGAGATTAAAGTGAATTCAGTGCCTTGGTCGTCATGGCATCTATCATCAAAGAAACCCAGAGGTAGGAGTTTAAAACGACAATGTAAATGTATTGCAAACATATCGATTTAGCTTGCTAAAGTGGAGAAGAACATGAGTGGAGAATCGTAACGACAAATTATCAAGTTGTCTATGCAGTAAGGATCAGTATTTATATATTGCAGAAGATTTTTCAATTTCAGAGAGGGTAATTGATATTTTTTGGTATTTGGTAACGGAAACACTTTTGGGGTAATTAAAACTGCTTCAGAACGTATAGTAACGAGCTAGCTAGCTTTAGTTTAAGGTATTGCTGAAACAGCACACTAAATACAAGAGTACAAAAAGATAAAGAAGAGCTAGTGATACAGTTCAATAAGCTACATCAAGCTGAGGCAGTGATACTGTGTAACGAAATGCAGACATGACAAAATTAGGTAGAACTATCCTGGTTTATTGGCACGGTTATACTAAAGTGTAACCTGCTCCTTGAACCATCATAACCATACTATGAATCATTATATATTTATTTATATAATATGATACATATATATAATATTCATATTATATATATTTCGAATATGTTATATATTATTATTTTTGGTTTCTTAATGATAAAATAGGCTCAGCTACTATCTCTAAATTTAGGAGGGTATGTACAGCACAGTTGTAAGCTAAACCTTCTGGCTTTTTAAATATCTGGTCAAACAAACCCATTATCATGAAACCACAGGTATGTGGATGGCAAACAGGGAATATGTTTGTGACATGCACACTGGTTTGTGCAAGTGCAGGGAGGCAAATGTACCTGTATTTACTGTATTGATTTCCCGGAGGCTTTGGAGAATTGTTCTCCCTAAAACAATGTAATGTGCTTGCACTAGTTTTAGTTTGTGTACATGTTATTGATTTAACACATCTATGTGCTGAAAAAGAATTAAAGTGGATAACATGGCACTCAGCACTCTGCTTTAAGCAGATGAGTTGATACTTCTGTTGAAGACAAGATGACATCTGTGAAATTGTTACCAATTTTCTCAGTTTTGTGTCATAAATAAGAAAATTATGACAACCCGTAGAAGGCAATAATATGAACTTTACATCTGCCCACATTGATCTGTATTTGAAAATGACCCGTGCCATTAAAAAGGGAAAGGTTTAGGGACACTGAAGTCGGGAGACATGGAAAATTGCTCACATTTGGAATATGTACATTCAGATGAAAGAATGAAACAAAAACTTTATTTTTACAATTTTTATTGTTCAAAAGTATAACTCTGTATATATAAATAGCTTATAAGTTGTCAGTTACCTAGTTAAAGTTATGATGCTTAGTTAAAGTCTTGGTGCTCATGGCTGGCTCAGTCAGTGAAGGTGGTTGCACTGTAGGCCTGACCCCACAGTGCAAACATTGCAGATATTATCCAGCCTATATTATTAAACAGCAATGACTGATATTTCACAATGGCTGAAGCCAGTAGGCCTTGTCCTTCAAAAGGCAGCATTGGTTAGAGTACCATTGACCCTCTACAGCTGCTGTAAGCCGCTCCCAAGATTTCAGCTTGGGCCCACCCTGCAGGCAACCAGCTGCCCGTCATCAGGGAGAAATATGCCTCTCCACTGAGCGATATCGGCTGTCCTGTAGCACTGTGTGCCCTTGTTGTGAGAAATAGTCCCAGCTACTGGTTTCCATGGCTTCCCTCTTGAGATGCTTTTTTCTCTATGGTAATTTGTGAGACAAATTGGAAAAAAAAGTGAAATTACAAGTATACTTACTTCAAGCATGATGAAAAATTTGGGTTCGACATCAAACTGTGAACCGTATTATTTCATCAAGAAGTTTCCTGTGGAGCGGTATGTACTCTCCGCCTTCACCCCTGAAGTCAAATTGTGCCCAGCGGACAGGAGGTTTTTCAGCAGTACATTGAGTCGAGTCATTTTATTTTATCGCCAAAGGCTGTAATTGTGCTATGTGTGACTAGGGAGAGGTGTAAATTTTAGAGCACTTTATACAGCATAACATGAGGTCTTCCCATGCAGAAGTTTTTGATAGCAGTTTAGAAACTGTCCACCATTTTGTGAAAAGCAGGATGTGGATATAGAGTGAGATCAGTGGTTCTTCACTGAGAGGGATTTTGAACTTGCTGCCTTTGTTCATTATTCATGGGGAAAGGAAGAGATTCTGTTTGTGTCAGGGACTCACCTTTTATGCTGCATGATAAAAGAGAGCTAGTCTCTTTGGCTCAGATGCTGGGCCTATTTGTATGCCACTTGATGACATCATGTATAGGGCAGACTCTGTTATGTGGGGCATATTACTCTTCTGTGTTATGTTTTAATTGTTTATAGTGCTGGTTGATCAATAGATAATTTTAAATGCAAAATTGTATTTTAAACTTTTAAGAGCTATGCCCTGTCGCAGTACATTAAAAGGATATTTTTTAAAATTCTTTCTTTGCCGTTCTGTTATTGATTCTGTGTGTTATTCAGCAGTGTCTGTACTTTGTCTTAAAAGTGATTACAGTACTTTTGGATGTAAATCTCTTAAACTCACAGTGATACAGGTCCCTCTTGAAAAATAGATTACACAATGGAACAAATCTGGATAAATGAAGACCAAGTAAAGTTTAAAAAAATAGTAATGATTCTTAAGCAGTTCAGTGAATCCTGAATGTCTGAATGCCATTACAGGATTATTCGCAGCAATCACTGTGATATGGCGATTCCCAAAAATAGCTCAATAAAGAATTTAGATGTTACCACTAAAATAGCACTCAATGCTTAACAAGTTGAAAGACTGTATGTGCATGTTTTCCATACCGCAGACATATTGGCTAACATCACTGCTGTGAAGGATTGTCAATTTCAAAATAAATGCAGTTTCATTTTTACATTTTAGCCTAATAAATGCATTGATATGAAGTGATGAGTTGTTATAGCTCATTGTGATTTATGTAAACGTTGCCTGATCACGTTCATGTATTTCACATTCTTTTTCTTAACTAAAACTTCTGTTTTGCATTTTGATAGCATTAAAGAAGCGGTGACACACATCAATGAAATTGACTTAAACAAGTTTTCGCGACTGCTTTCTCGGATTCTTCAGAAGCTCCATCTGAAGGTAATATAAATTAAATATTCAAATTCACATATTATGGGGTTTTCAGTTAAACAATGGGTACCAATGTCGCTGTTTGGCCCATTCATCCTGTATAGATTTTCACTTGGTGTTTATACATGGTGTTTGGTAAAGTTTTCAAACTCCAGTCCTGGAAGTCCTCACTGTGTTCATGCTTTTGTAGTTTCCTTTCAATCATCAGCTAATTTACATCTTGGAAGCAAGGTGTATGGCCATTTGTGACTTAAGGTTGCACTTAACTGCTAAAAAAAAATACCAAAAACCAGCAAACACACCAGCCTTCCATGTTGAATGTGCAATAATGCTCTTGTGGAATGTGCAATATGGGGGTAATTTACCTGTTGCCCAGGGTGCAATGGGGGGTAGTTTGTTTTTTGTGGCTTGTTTTGAGATGGAAACCTAGACATTCAGGTGAGTACACACTGGTTTGTACATCCTCTCAAGGGAATAGATCCTGCAGCCACTTTTCATTCCTCAGCCCACCAGTCAAACTGTGCAGTTGATGCCATGGAGGACTGTAAAACATAGAGACAGACTGCAGACACCTCAGCTACCACATCAATTACTATCACACATTGTAGCAAAGATCACATTGAAAACCCTCTGTCCAAGGGAAAGACTACATCCAATTATTCATTCCTCTCCAGGACCCCTGCCCACAGTTAGTACTGACCTGGTCACGACTAGATCTACGCCCATTTTTATAAAGTGTTAGGATAGGTGTGCTGATCCAGGATCAGGGTGCCTCTTAGCTTATAATGCATATGATTATGATATGGACAGGGGAAATCTGATCCTAGTTCAGCACTCTTCCATTGATCTGCTGTATGTAAACAGGCCTTGGGACTACATGATTTACATCACATTGGGACCACTGCTTTACAAGCAAGTACCTTGGCTGTGCACACCACCTGGGAGTCCCTCAGTGATATTTTTTTGCAATTTTCATGCATGGAAGATGGAAAAGCAATATGTTTATATTAGTAGCCAGTATATCTAATTCACTGGTTTTCATGATGTCGCTAATTTTGATGAGGTACTTCAGTCCCCAACTGGAAAGAGAGTCCGCAGGGACCATAGGACAGAGACTGCTGGTGCTGAATAGTAATTAATCTTACTCTGGTGTCTTGCAGGCGGAACGCTCCTTTACAGAGGAAGAAGAGGAGAAGCTGCAGGCTGCGCTGGCACTGGATAAGCAGGCCCTCAGCCTGGTGCTGGAGACCGTCTCTTTCATTTTAGAACAGGTCGGTTTCCTGAAGCCTCCCAAGTCCCCACCCACTTCAACAGCAGCTTCACATTGGTGCCAGCATCGCACTCAGTAATGTAAATGATAACAGGAGTAATACTACGACTTATAATAATAATCCTTCTGGTATTCCCACAGTGTTTTAATAGCTGTACTTGTGATTGCTTGTTTGGTGACTTTAAATGAATACTTTCAGCCTTGATCTTGGTGACACCGTTGCTGACGCAGCTCTGTGTCACTAATTGGTTGCAAGTCGCCCACATTTTTCTAAAGATTAATGGGGGGTAGCATCATGGGGTGAATGGTCAAGTGAATCATGGCAACCTGCAACCTCATTAAATCAAACCGTGATGGAGAGAAGTTTCAGACACAGTGCGTCATAACATCTCAGTCAGAGTTAAAGAGTAGATGAACAGCTCCAATCATCAGGGAAGTTAGAGACTCATTTCTGTAGTTGTTTATATCACTGTTAGGCCTAAGCTATATCCTAACTAAGCCCAGTTACTCACATATGCAAAGTGTGTTGTCTGTTCATCTCTAAAATAACACTTCCTAGAATATTTCTGCATACCAAGTTGTTGACAATATCAAAATGATGCCGAGCTGCAGCTTCAATTTCACCAGTATGTATCACAGAATGAAATCAAATGCTATGACACATAGCAAACTTACTCATATTTCTCTACATTTGTTTATCACATCAAAGTGTGAAATCCCTAATTGTCTAAGTGTATATAAAATAAATGTATTACTAAAATAATAGCTTGTTTTTCTGTGCTTGACAGTGCACTGAAAGGCATGCCATGGTGCATATTTAATATCACCATATGACTAAATGATGATGCTCAGTTATTACTTGGTGCACCAGTCTCTGCCAGTATGCATATATGCTGTGCTTTTGCCTGTATTTGTTATTCTGAAATGTATGGGATGTCTGTGGGCATCTACATTTTGCTGCTGGCAAGGTTTTCAGGTATGGTAGCAAATTAACATTGGAATACCATAACATTTAACAAGGTCAATTGTGATGGGTGGGCGGTAGTCACTATAAATCCCACCTCATTACAAAAAGGGGGATAGTGATTGGTTTAATATATGTATGCAAGGAAAGGCAGGTGGAGATAATTCCATTTGTGATTGGCCAGTTGTGGTAATGAAATGGGTACATTATCAGCTGTGTGAATGAAGACAAGGATGTTGCTATTGATGTAGCTGGTAACACCTGTGAGTTTAAGAGCATGAATTTAGTCTAGGGTCTTGTGGACTATGGACAGGGTTCTGAGTGAAGTATTTGAGTTATGTGTGTTTATATGAGGTCAAAGAGTATGAGGTCATCATGGCCTTTTCTGTGTGAAATCCTAAAAAGTGCAAAACTTTCAGTGTTGTATAGGTAAGGGCTATGCCTTGCTAGCTAACAGCATGCTGGATGGCACACCTGCAGTTCAAATCCATATATACAAGCTTGCTAAGTCACAGCTTACCTGACAAAAATCCTTGGCATTGCCTTGGCAACAAAACGTAACAAGCTATTAAGCAACCCAATGAGGCCGAGTGAATTTGTAAGACACTAAACAGGGTAGCCCTGCATAAGATTGTATGTTGCGCTGCAGCCATTTTGTAGCAATCCAGAACAAACTCATCCCACTTCAGCTGCAGCAATGGCTGGCAGTGTTTCTGTATTTTTGCCAAGAAATCGAGAAATGATTAAATGTCCTGATTCATGGACCCAGATTGGTGCTTTGCAAAGACATTATCTCCAGCTTCCGCAGTACCCTCATCAGTGACAAGGTGCGGTATAGGTTTTTATTTTGCTTGGGACCACAAACCCTCTGCTTATCCATCAATACTACTTACAGTGGAAACCAGATTTTTTTTCTTTGATCTTTCCTCCTATGTTCTAACAAGCCCCACTCTGCTTAGCTTAAGCTGTTTGACGAGTGAAAGCGACAAGGTGGTATGGCTGTCTGCTTGATTTAGGCCTTCCATTTTGATTTCCGTCACCTACTTCACTCCCTGTCTTCCTTGTTGGGAGATTGAGATACTCCTGGGAAATAACTTGCTTGTAGCTGCGGTTGTGCTCTGTTCTGGCGGAAGTCTAGCTTGCAGATCCTGCACCTGATGTTGCTGTTTCATTTCAAAACTCCAGGATGGAACTTGTTTCCTGAATAGGGGCCTGTGGGCAGAGTCACTGTTTTCTAAACCTTTGCTGTAATAGAGTTTGGCTTTTTTTGGGTACCTCCAGCACAAAACAATTAATCAATCCGGCAACAATGGCCACATCCTACAGCATGCTCTCCTTCAGAAACATTGTCTCAGTAATTTGGGCCCTTTGTAAAGGCAGTATCTCTGTGCTCTTGGCTGGTAATGTAGGCCAGCTTTATGAAAAGAAAATAAGGGACCTGGGTCTGAACGCTGCTAAATTGCTAGCTGGATTGATTTGCTGGTGCTATGCTAAATGGTACCCATTAGTAATTAACAGCCATTTCACAAAGGCTTTGGCTTGTCAAGTGAAGAATAAATGAGCCTGAAAACATTTTGTCCACAGTCATGTTCTAAAGCACAATTCTGATCAAAGCTCAGTCTGGCATTCCAGTGTGGTGTGATTTACTATTCAATAAGATTGCTGCACTGCTGACTGACAGTAGCCAATATGAGCTATCGACAGACTTCATCATCACAATAAGAAAATGCTAGGTTATGTTTTTTCTCTGATTTGAAAAGATTTATTTCAAGTACCTCCTGCTTGGAGGTGAAAGAAATTGAGCTCATGAGGTCTCTTATGTAAGGTTGCTTGGGTTATGGATATAAATTAAAATTCTGCACATTGTACATAATCTTTTCTTAAGCCTCTGTCTTCAAGGTTATATTAAAAGTATACTTTTTTTGGTATATATAGTTAGTCCAAAAGTATTCTCATTCCGGTCAGTGCCAGTGTCAGAGTACTCTGGCCTTGCCATATATATTATAGATTAATCCTTTATTACATTTTTGGCCCTGTTGTGCAGACGTGTTTTTTGATGGAAAAATGAAATGACAGACCTTGTCAGCTGTCCTTGGGGATGTTTAGCCTATTTTCTTCCACAGGCTGTCTACCATAATGTAAAGCCTGCCTCCCTGAAGCAGCAGCTCGAGGGTATCCACCTCCACCCCGACAAGGTCGAGGCCCTCTCTCAAGCCTGGGCGTCAGCCGGCCCCGAAACCATCGAGAAGTTCAGGCAGACGATATTTGCCCCCAAAAAGGTAAGGGCCGTGGACCTCGGACTTCCTGAGCCCCGCTTACGGGTATTGGGGTTAATTGTAATGCATGACGCCTTCTGTTTTTGCCAGTATCCCCTCCGCTGAAAGTAAGGTCGGAGAGCAGAACAGTGAAGCGGTCATCGCATTTCGTCAGCTCCGAGCAGCCCCACGGCGCAGACGTTTGTGGAATGTGGTTTCAGCTTTGGCTTGTCTATACCTCAATGCCACTGTCACACTGATAGATGTGTACACCCGCAGTCTTTTAAATGCAGGTGTTAAAAACCTTGTTTGAAACCTTAGGTATACCTGCAGGTGCGTCTGTGTTCAAACGGCCTCCCGTTTGGGGTTTTTTTGTTACCCCTTGGCAAGAATGACATCATCACAGGTGGACAAGAAAACAGAAAAGCACCTTTGTCATTGCTGATGAGTGTTTCGCTCGCGCTGTCAACACAGCCTAGAAACATGACACAGTTTGCGATGAAAAATGGAGCGCGGTGAAAAAAGCTGTTGGAATGTGACTCAAAACCCACAAAAGGGTGTGATGGAACAGCAGCTGCGGCAAAGGTTAGAGTGCCGCAAAGCGCTCCGGTGCAGATCGTGCTGCCTGGGAGACCGAATGCTGTTTCACAGCTCCTATATCACACTGGGGTGAACACGCAGGGTTTGCTCAGTTTTTAATATGCCAGCAAGTACCCTATAAAACACTTAATGCTGCTCTTCCTCACCGGCCAGTTAATCCATCACACGGTGAAGGCAGGTTGATGTGCCGTCTGACAGTAAATCAGGTGTTTAGCGCCCCTGAGTGTCTTCCTCTTTCCTGAACCAGGAATTCCTGTCACATTCGCTTACTCTCTTTTGAGAGTTTTTCATTGATTAGTTTTGTTTATATATGTACAAGAGCAGTGGGGTTGTTACATACTATAGGCTGAATTCTAGCAAATAGGAAATGCTGAAGAAAGAAAATATTTACACACATGCTATACAAAGCACTGTCGGGGCCCTGATGGAATGGTTGTCAATAAAGATTCCATCGAGGTCCTGGTAGTGGTTGGTGGTAAAGACTGTTTCTGTTTCCTGGAATTCAGTCCACAACTTATTTTGTAATATATGTTTGAGATTACCCTGCTTGTCCTGCATGTTGCTTTCAGCCTGGTTTTGGCAATAATGGAAGACAGCCGTCTGCATATTCTTTTCTGTATGCAACTTTAATATTAATTAATAGGTAAAAGTGAATAAAATGATATGGTAATGCATTTGCAATGTATTTGTCATTTGATAATGAGAACTGTTTTGTAGTATTGACAGCTGGTCAGTGACATTATGTGGAAATGGTTGTAAAACCTGTGGATTTTGTGGATTTGAATTTTTTATGGTATTCGATGTGGAAAAATATGTGTTTCAGCTTAGCCTGTTCTGTTTGATCAATAATTTAAAATTTGTGCCACCTTGCTCCTTGGTATGCTCCTTGAAAAACATAAACACAAAATCATGTTTTTTCTCTATGAAGTGTGATGGTGATCCAGTAGTTACAGTACATGAAAAACAATATATCGGATCATTTGAATATTCAAATTTAAGGACTAATATACCTAAATGTAGCTAAAAAGGGAGGATTTTCATAAAGAAGACAACATTATAAGGGGATGTTACAGTGACTATTTAACTCTTAAAATGACCTGTGATCAGGGGATGACTTTAAAGAAACTATCTTGAGCAAGTGGTTTGTTATTTGCATGTGAGGATGACTCTGTTTTTCTGTGTAGCTGTTCTGTAATGTTTGATGATTTGAATGTGTTTACTTTTGTGCTCAATGTGTGGCTGTGAAGAGTGTCAAAGGAAGGGTGTGCTTTACTCTGCAGCTGGAGCATGTGGGATGGCAGCTCAAACTGCAGATGGCTCAGTCCACTCAGGCCAGACTCAAGTCCCCACACGCCGTGCTGGAACTGGGCATCGGCAGCGAGGAAGCAGAGGTAAAGACTTTGCATTGTTTAACCAACATAATCCGGTACTTCACTATTGTGTGCTCACAAAAAAAGAGAGAAGAACCAAGGCTGTTTACTTAGCCCATACTCCAGGGATCTCCTCCTGCCTTCAAATAGATGCTAATTCTGAGTGCGTCCCTCAAGGCCGGGTTAGAGATGGGGGGAAGGGTGGGGGGGAGCTTGTTAATAGAGGCCCTCAGGGCCGAGCTGGTCCGTCGTCTTTTGGGGTGCTGAGTGTCAGCAACAGTCCGTGCCTCTCAGGTCGGACGCTACATCTGTAGAGCATTTTCCGTTTTGGGAAAGAGGCGGGGGTGGGGAGGCACATCCCGCTCGCCGAGCGGCCCTAGTAATCCTCCGTGGAAAGCCAGAGACTCACATGCTTGATAAGCAGGCGTGGGGATCAGGCGTCTTAGAAACGGTGTCAGGTGCTTTCCCCCGATAGCTTCAGCTTTGGGTTTATGCATAGGTGGTTAGCGCTACCGCGGAGTGTAGGGGAGGGCGGGCCGGGGGCACAGAACTGGATTCGAATCAAAAGCCAGCCTTTGATGGTGGATAGACCACCCACATTCTGGCCACTCACATACTGTAGAGAGAGTGTAAGGGACTCAGAATAACAACATAAGCCCTCTCAGGAGAGCATGGTCTACCCAGCAGCTGTTCTGGCTGGGCTTGGTGCGATAGGTTTCTTTGCTTTGTAAGGATGCCGTTTGGTTTTCCTGGTGCCCCATTTCTCCCTGCTGTTCACTAGATTTGGTTCAAGCATGCCTTGTTTACATGCCATTTACACATGCGGTGAATTTATAAGTCTAATCATCCCAGCTCATTCTTCAGGCTGAAGGATATTTTGATTTGAAAACTGCGTATTTATTACTCATTTCCTGTGTATCACCTAATTTTACACATCACACATTCAGCTGACTGCATTTATGAAAACATTTTATTTCTTCTGCATTTCCAAGCCGATTATATTTCTTATGGCTCACTGGAAAGCTATTGTGGATGAAATGTATAACCGTGCATATCACTTGCAAGCAAGTGTAATTTCTTAAAACAGGGATTCATTTATATGAATCTTCTGTCATGTCTGCTGATGGGAATTAAATAAAGCCTGGAGCAAGCAGAGGTAATGGGAGCAGTAGCTACAGTTTGCCACAATGTATTACCTAAGTGAAATTCCTTTGATACCCAAGAGGGGGCACTGTTGCTACATATCACAGTTGCCTTCCGAAAAGGCTTTGTTCCCAGTCTCTGCTGGAGATGAATTGTCTGAGTGTTATTCAAATAGAAGGTGTGTTCAATTTCTCTTGTTTTCCAAAGTATAGACCTTGAATTTACATTTCTGGCTCATATTCTACCATCTATATTTGCTGATTTTTATTGCTTTTGCTTGATTTTACCGATTACTGCAAATGCATTTTTGACATTAAGAAATCATGGTGCCCAAAATACAAAGATTTTTTTTTAAATAGAATATTTGCAACTCACTGAGCCCAGGTATGATTACTGTGCTCTATTTACTATTGTAGCATTGCATTTATGAAATGGAACTATAACAATAAATATATGCATTTAGATTCAAATATGCAGAAACTGGGCAAAAAAGAACCTGAAGGATGAGAATAAAATGCTATTATCCAATTCCATACTCTCTGTAAATAATCTGTGTAGAACAAGAGAAAGTGCAGCATACAGCTATAAATTCAGGCTGTAATACATATTTTTCCTCGTATTACTGGTTTGAGTTCATATTTATTGCTTTTAGGCCCTATTTTTGTATTGAGGGTGGGTATCGGTGCTTTTATATCACATGAATCACAAGATGCTGGGCTTTTATGTGAGGCAGTATGATTAAGGTTTTCTTTCCATATTGCAAATAAAATCTTTAATTATCCACAAAATGATTTATCTTATAATGCGGCATGTATGTAAATGAGAGTAAATTACACTGATAAGTTGAAAGTGGATAACTGTTCTATATTGATCTGGAATGTAAGCAGCTTTAGAGATCTCAGATGCGATTTCTGCGGTGAATAACCGGTGCAGAGGAGAGTACGTAATAAGGAGAAAGAGCACTAATATTGTTGGGCTGATAACATGCATATATCAAATCACAAGTCACATACATGCTGGAAGGATTTCTGGTCTTTTAAGAAGAGGAGACGCTCCTGGTTAAATGTTATTTTTGCGGAGACTGGCAGATGAATCCAAGACTTTGTTGGGGGGAGTGATGGATGGATGGGGGGGTGGGTTCTTTTCCTGTTTTTCCTCTCCCTTAGCATCATCCATTGCTCATCTTTCTAAATATACCCGCACCGAAGAAGCTTTCATTTATTATGCATGTTGTTTGTTGAGGCTTTTTATTATAACGCTCATTACACACAGTAAGTATTTCTTAGGAATTTTACAGAATGGCCTGCGTCACGCATGCAGGGACCAGTCTAATATTTGACAGCCTTAATAGTTGCAAGCAGGCTAGATTGTTAGCGGGTGTTTACTAAGCCTAGGCCACAATTTCTTAAGCATTCAAAAAAAATTGGTCTTGACAGTTTAGCCTTGAATGCATGAGCATTTTTTTGCATGCACATGTATTATCATGGCCATAATTTGAAAATACATCTTAGATTTGTTTTTAAGTTCTAAAGATTGTCAGGATATTACTCATAGATTTTATGATGCATAAATAGTCCCTGCCTCAGTCTGCCAGGTCATAAATTTGGTAATGCATTTGCTTCCCCTACCAGTGCTAAATAAATATTGCTGCAAGCCAGTGAAGGCCCATCACTATTGCAAGTTCAACCCTGAGAAGTTGTTGTGTTCAATTTTAATAAATGCCTTAGGATTTATGGTCTTTGAAGTAGTATGCCAAATAATTGGCAGGTTCATGTCAAGCAATATTGTGAAAACATCAAAACACAAACATATCTGGAACAAATCTGGGAATGAGTACCTTAAGGATTGTGAACAGTTCATTGTCATGTGTATAGAAGCTAATGAAGTGAATATTATTGAGTGTGCCATGTGGTGGTTAAATTGAACATTTTCTTTCATTCATGACATTTGCATATAATTAATGTACTGCATTCACTTTGATTGTATAGTATTTCCCATAATATACGTACAGCAAATGTGAACCAGATTGAAACAAAAGCGAATGAGATTTGCTAATTTGCACATTACATGCAAGCTGCTGCCATTAGGTGGCTTGTAATGGCCATATTGTTTCACTTAAAGTCAAATCTGAAAGGCCCATAGAGTTATCATTTAGATGATGTTTAATGATGTTTGAAAATATTTGCATGACTCCGATAGCAGTTCCAAAAACATGCAAAAAATTCAGAATAATAAATACATCTTATATACATCTTAAATGGAAAAATGTGTTTTATGGCATATTACATAACAGTGAAAAATGTTGTGTGTTTGTATGGTATAGTTAGTTCTTTGCAAAGACT
Source organism: Albula goreensis (assembly GCA_022829145.1). Lineage (NCBI taxonomy): Eukaryota > Metazoa > Chordata > Actinopteri > Albuliformes > Albulidae > Albula > Albula goreensis. Next base: position 9,104,247 of record CM040744.1, read on the forward strand.
GAAAAATGTGAATGGCTACTGTTCACCATTGTGAAAAATGGGTGCCAGATTGGATTCCTATTCTTTAAATTAGATGTGGCTTATCACCCTCTGCAGACCTACTGAGTTTTTGTGTAAACATATGGTTTTTATTGCCATTTTTGAAGGTACCATAGAAAACTGAAAAAAAAAAATGGTAGGAGACTTACAATAGTGTGCTTATGCACCTTTGGTTCTTGCCTCCACCCCCAAATATATACTTAATTACTTTACATTAAATGATGTTTCAGTATTAGTACAGTCTGTTTACTTTAACGTTTGTCAATATCTGTTTGCAGGGCCATTCTTTTTCAGTGTGTTTGTCAGCAATTTAGGCAAAATCTGCTACATGCCACAATAGCTGTGTTAGATAGTCCTGTTGATGTTGTTGCTGATTGGTTAAAGAGATACGAGATGTAATGAATGTCAGCACAGTCCAACCATTGGGTAGAACATTCCTACTATGGGAAAAAAAAACATTGATTTTTAGAAGCGTTTTCTCTTTGAACAAACCTGTGTAGGGCATGGAATATAAATAGATGTGGAAGTCATTTTTTATAAGTTGTTTGAAAGCAGAATGTGTATTACTGATGGAAAATCTGGTTAAATAAAACTATTAGCAAAATGTAATATGCTGAAGGTTTTTTACAGTCCCACTTGCAAAAAGTGTTGTTCGAGTATTTTTTAGTCTGCATTTGTATTTATGTCATATAATGATCATGTGGATAATAATTTAAATGCTTGAAAGTTGAAATTTAATGAGAAGTATTGAGATTTGTATTGACTGAATAGAAGGCAGGAATGTGTTCTCACATACATTGACAGATCATAACCCGCTACCGCTGAACTTTAATGCGTGAAAACCGTTGAGCGTAATGTGTAAATATCTTTGCAGCCATATGAATCAACCTGCGTTTGCACATAATTACCCATTTTGAAATTGCTAATTGGGATGCTGTAATGGGATGATTGTTAGGAATTGTTCAACAGGTGGCTTCATGAAGGCAAATTGGCGCATTGCCCTCAGTGGGATGAATTACAGGCTGTAAATAACAAGCTGACTTGCATACTTTTCCCACGTGTAAATCAAGCCACGATACTAAGGTTAGTTCAAAATAGTAATCATAATCATAATGGCCATAATAATAATAATAATAAAAATCATCATTAATAATAATAATAATAATTATTATTATTATTATTATTGCTGAAATGTGCTGAAATGTAGCTCAAAGTGCTTTACCTTGCCAGTGTCCTTCCAATGTACAATTCATGCACTCAGGACTAGCCTGTACTGACCTACAGTCTCAATGCAGTACTGAGAAGTTGAATTGCATGAAGTGAACAAAATAAAATGGAACTCCACTACAAGAATATAGTTTTATGGTGGTTCTGTAATTATGATGAACCATCACTACATATTTCTGATGTAAATTATTAATTCAGGTCAGAGAGTGATCATTTTTGCCCAGTTTTGAGGTATATCTTTTGTGTGGGGGGGTGTCTTTCAAGATGAAAGTTTCTCCACCCACAGAGTAGTATAGTTATCCAATGAATAGCTGTCCAATGGTTTGTGGGGCATGACAGCGACTTAATCGATATGTCATAGCTTTCTCAGTCGCAGGATATAAATTCAATCAAACATTTATGTGATTTTCTGGAATGACACCAGAGGCAGCGTTTTCCATTTTTGTCAACTAAGTGTGAATAAATTGTGTAAGGGTGATGAAAGTACTCGTCCCGTGGAGTTTCAGGCCTAATACCATGGTGTAATGTCCAAATGTGGTGACCCATGAGTGTTGATTTGTATACTACATGTATATTTATATGGTATTTTAATTGTTTGTCTTTGTGATACAGTTTATTTACGGACTGCAAGTTTAGTTAAGGTCTACCAGTCTGAAATACTGTAGGAAGAGTATCTTCATCTATGTGTAATGGATAACCATCAAGATACATGACAGTTTCTGATGTCCCGATGAGCTCCTTGGCTGAGTCTTCTGTGCATTGTGAATAAGGCTGTGAAATAGTGTACTGTGGATGTGACTTTAAGGTGTCTTGAATAACTGGTAGTTGAAAGTTGATGAGTTTCATGACAGCTACAGGGAAAGTTTTGCCACCACAAAAAAGGTCTTTGTGTACTGCCACAACGATGCATGCTCTTTTTTCTGTTCTGACATATTGTATGTAAAAATGAACTAATACAACTAATGAAATTCTATGTTTTGATGAGAATTTATTTTGCATGCCTTCAGGCTAATATGGGTTGACTAAATTACCCTGTTGCCTGCACAAAAGCCCTTTGCTTTGATTTTAGGATGACCGAGACAGACATAAGAAATGAATGTAAAGGTTAACATATGTAGCATACAAACCATATATTGCATTATATTCTGTCTTTCGTTCTCCTCTTTATTTCCTTGTCTCGGTTGTGCATTTCAGGCATTTTATGCAAAAGTGCTTCCTAATCCTCTTTTGTTAAACCTTCATAATTGTTATCAAAGCATCTGACTTGAAAAGCATGCTGATTATAATTTGTTTTCTCTGGGTTTGGCGGCTAAGGAGCGGAAACTCTTTGTTGGGATTCATATAGTGAAGGCTGTGACCTCATTTATTCTCACCCCAAGATAAAGAACACAATTAAATATCCCATTTTGACTTGTGAAGAGGCACTGTGATCATTTCATTGGAAGCCATCTGCAGTTCTGACATCTTTGCCATGGATAAAAACAACACTGTGCCCCATTCAGCGCTGCATTGGAAGTTGAGAAGAGGAGTTTCAGTAATGAAAACTAGCAGTGTTAGAAAGAGAAAGCTTGAGATGCCACCTTTCCCTGTAATTTTGGGCACTCGTGAGGGGTATTCTGTGCACTCAGAAAGAACCACTTTCATTACCCACATGGCTACTTCCCTGATCACGAGCACTAAAGGGATAATTAGGGCTATTGTCTGTGCTGGAGGAAGAAAAGCATAGGAAATAAAACTGGTAGGTCTTACTTGACTTGCAAAAAGCCTGCCTATCAATTTATGGAGTAGATCAGCGTCAAGAAACTGTCTATGGCAGCAGGTGGATAAAAGGATTGTCAATTAACCTTGAACCAATGAGATGGCAGGAGCCCGTTATTGCACTGTGAAAACCTTGCCCCCTGTCAATAATACCACAACATCTTCTAAATTGAAATAACTTTCTTGGCACTTTTACTTCAGAAGTTGCAAGCACACTGTTGACAGAAGCTGCAGAAACTATTGTGAGATGATTTTGTGCTTTATGTCACCTTGGAACTAGATTCTATACAGTAAAAGTTTTCTTCTTGGGATTCTTTTACAAGGAGTTGAGGGAAGGAGAAGCAGTGATTATAAAATATTCTTTTTTTGTTGTGATTTGCATACCTTTGCAATGGTAAAAAAAAAAAAAAATTAGCTTCAAATCTCATTTGCTATTCATTAAGCCATCATCGTAAGAATTTGTGACCATCATATTTTTCCCCCTGACTTCCGCATTACTCCCATTACTCCAAAGTATTTCATACGTATAATAAAACCTACCAACTATTCATTATCCAAGGTTTTTCTTATGTATTATGAGTTCATATATCAGGTACATATACACATACAACTGAATTGTTATTGTGAAAAGTGTAATTGTGAAATATCTACTAAGGGCACAGTATTCATTTATTAGTAATTCACAATGCTTGTACTGTGTGTGCTAAGTCAGAAAACATGTATTTTTCACAATCAGTTTAAAGAAGATAAATGACAATAGAACATAAGATCATTTCTAAGATTTATTATAAATTTAGAACATATTGATTAGTTGGAATTGTAAACGATGTCCTTTAATTATAAGCTTGTCTTATAACTAATCCCTGACAGCCTTGGTAATATTTTAGTTTATCTGATATGAATATAATTGAAATTGATTGGAAGTGGTCGATTCTCTTGTATGAATGTGTTTAGTGTGTAAGTGTTACCATCCTGTGAACGCTGAACCACAGAATAATGTTACACGTCCAGTTTTGTGTTTACCGCGTTCGTGTATGAATACCCATACGGATGCTGTTACCTCACTAAGTACAGACGCAATTACGAGTTGTTGTCATGCTTCCTCTGTTCAGCGCGCCATTAGTGCTCACGGTACCATATCAGCATTACCAGATAGTGCCAAACCACTGCCGCGCGAGAGTTAAATCCCTGTGGCATTCCACAATAAACTGTCTGTCCCATGGCTCGTCTTGGTCTGCTTTCCCTTGAATGCTTTTTGCTCCCATCTTTTAGGCTCCCCTCTCCCTGGTGATTTGTTTTTGTCCTTTGGGATCCTGTTCAGTACTCCCATTGTTCTGCGATTATCCATTCTTCTGGTGATGTGTACAGGCCACTGGCGTAATGGTTTCTGCATCTTTGCCGGTGATGTCACATTTTGTGCTTTGCCCATTGATTTCCCCTCCTCTCCCCTCATGTAACCCCCCGGGTCCTACGCCCGTTTGAGCGCTCAGGGCTTTTTCGTGAATAGTTCGCCCAGGGTCCATTTTGTTGGCACTGGGACACGCATGGTTGCGAGCGCCTCCAAAATTACGCTGCTTTTTTGTTTCCATCAGTTCAGAAGGATAATTTATTTAAATTGGAGTCTAGGTTGTGCCTCCGTACTCGTCTCCAGGTCTACCCTACAGCACGGGCATGTAAATGTTCACAAACTCTAATACTGTTTATGCAGGACTCATTCAAGAAGCTTTTCACAAGTTCATGCAATGCTTTTTCATGTGTGTATTTAAATGAGTTTTATACTCTGGTAAGAACTGTCTGTATCTGAGTTATATTGGTGGTGTGCAGTATCTTGATGCTGAACAGTGAATCTTTGCTCGTAGTTAATATGAATAATATAAACAAAATATATATGTATTTTTGAATTGCACTTAGGCATATTCCATTCTGTTATTTCAGACTCTGGACAGTTTGGTAATATACATCATAGATGATTTCATAAGAGGACCTTATTTGGTTTTGGGTTAATGCTTGGGTGATGTTTCAAAGACAGGTGTGGCAAAATTTAATTTGACCGGCTTCTTCCTAGATTGATATCTGTATATATTTTGGCATTGCATCTTTAGAAAAGGAGAGCAACATTCAAATGATCAACAATGACTGTTTTGCCCCAAAATAGGGTGAAACTGCACCATCTTCTTTGAGTGGTAATCTACTGAATGGTAACGGTGCTGCAGAACAGTTGACAAAAATGCAATACCTCTAACCATTTTCTGAAGGAAGAGTTCATGTGAGGTCTCCAGCACTCACTTGTTAGCCCAAGGGCGTAATAAATTAATCTTGACTGTGCTGATTGGATATACTGACATTTACCTGATTTTTTTTCAGATAGCACAGTGGATATTCTCTCTTGAACCAAATGCGAGGTAGAAGGATCTATACTTGATATTGCTTTAGAAATATTTTAATTTAAAAGTTGGAACTGAGTTTCAGAAACAAGAGCCATAGTAGAACGTGAGGATATAGGCTTGCGCATGTATTGAATGCTTTGGGCGACAGTATTATCAGGAAAATCAGACTATTTTTGAAATAGGCTTTTTTGTTTTATCTTGCTAAATTTTCCTGTCAGTATATACAGTGCATTGAACAGAGGTTTACTGGAGAGATTAGTGATGACATCAGTTTTGTCAAAATACTTTAAATTATTGTTACTGTTGGTAGTAATTATGTTGCACATTAGTAACGCATTTTATGTCAGAAACGTTGACTGGTTTAAAACTTGATATTTAAGTGCATTAAAAAACAGTTATGGAAAAACAGATTTTAAAAAGCTTTCATATGAATTATACTGTCAGTGCTGAAGATGAGTTCCAAATAAAGTGTCAATAATAAACAGTATAAATAATGAATATTGGTGGGAGACGACTTTGTTCCCTCTTGAGATCTTGCACGGAGATGCTTATGTACAATCAGCTTGCGTTTCATGTCAGGGAAAATAAATACAGCAAATACTAATGTTCCAAGTCTCAGAACAGTGCAGCAGAATCACAGAATGGGTTGCCGCACACAGTGTTTTCTGGAGGGTGTTATTTGTAGGTAGGCTTTATCACATAAGCACACATAGTTTACTTTTTGGTCCTAGTTTGTGTGCTGACCATAGGAACATTGTTATTTAGCTGCTGCAGCACAAATTCAGGTCGAAAAGATTGCAATTGAACAAGACGTTCGCTTCTAGACTTTCTCCACTCTAACTAATTTGACTCGGGGGAGAAGCTGGTTTGCAAGCATTGATTGCTAATCCCCAGTTTTATGGGCGTTTCCATACTATTCCTCACATAAAGGAACCTTTTTTTGATCACTTTGTTTATTTGTCCTGAGAACACAACTCTCGAAGCCCAGCATCCTCTTGAGATCCACGACATTGAGATTCAAATCAGTTCTTAATCACTTAATTGGAGCCACTGATTGAATGTGGGTATTGTTTGCAATTTCTTTCTTTAACATGTTTTTTGTTTTTGCTCAACAAGTTCATGTTCCACTGCAGTCCTCATTGTTTAGTTTAATTAATCAACACTCCCTAGTTTATTTGTTCATTTTTCAATAAAGTATTTTATATAAAAAAAATAAAAAAATACTCCCTATACATCTGTAAATAAGACAATTCATAAAATATGTCTGAAATTATACAGGCCATATTCCCGAGTAATTCTATCTTGTATTTATAAAGTCCAGTGAACAGGGAAAAAATAGTGTTCCTCTGGTTATGTTCAATGTATTGATTTAGGTGGATGATATTGCTGGTGGAGAATATAGGTGATGATGCCATTCACTTTGTGTTGAATTTGTGTTATATTACAGTAGAACCTAGCCCAGCTAACCTCTGTGGGTAGGGAGGGGGAATTTAGCTGTAGATATCTTGCTAATTATATAAGCATAAAAGCTGCAGCTAGTGCACTTATGTTAATGGTATACTTGAAGCCAGCTTGCTAGGTAGCCGGACTGCGAAGGCTAATGATGGCCATGTAATTGGCCATCAGTAGTTTCATTTTAATGAACTGCTGCATGTTAGCTTGTAAGCTAGCACCCAGCAGGTTTTCTAGCATGTTGTTTTAATAAAAGTGTTTAGATGGAGGGTTGCAAGCCAGCTGTATGGATGAAACAGGGCAGTTTATATCTTTATCTAGCTGGCTACTCCAACAGATCTTTGAGTATGAATTTAGTCTAGGGTTTTAAAATCTTGACATTAATGCTAAAAACAATATGCTTCATCGTTTGCATATGAAATTATCATTTGCATTTTTGAAATTGATTTTCCACTGGCTGCAGAAAATGCATTCCGCAATGATGAAATCCCAAGTGCACATCAATTGGTTTAAATCGATCAAAATAAATGTTTTAACCACCTAAAGTAGATATTGACCAATGGGGATTCATTTATTATTAATATTAATTTTGGGACTGATGGGATCATCAGGAAAATTAAGAACAAATAAAGCAGAAGACGAAGCAGGAAAATAACACACACACAAAAAAAACCCTAGTAGGGGGCTTTATGGTGCAGCTGTGTGAAGTTGTATCAGGTTTAGCATGTCTGCAGGGGGTCAGAGGGCACAGAAGCTAATGCCTCTGAGGACTGAAAGCCTGTTGCCGTTATGGCCTTTTCTGTGGGAAACTCTCAGTGCTGTATATGGGATAAAACCCGCTAGCCCATAACTTTGATTAATCAAAATTTGCTCCTGCACGGCGGTAGATCTATGGGTGGCGAAGACTCTTTAGATGGGCATGGGGGCTGTTGTTCCATTCAGTACAGCTGCCAAATTATTAATGCATTTTGTTGCCATGGCTCTGCTGTTTCTTGCTATGGCCTAGTGCCATTACTATAACATTGTGAAAGAAAACCTGCTTATAATTCATAAAATGGGAGGCAAAGTTTGAGAAAAGGCTACAAAATGGACAGATGTGTTTGCCCACAACCGGCCCCCAGCTTTGACCCAAATTGCGTTGCATGTATTATTAGCAAACGTAAAAAAAAAAGAAATGCAATCTGGAAAATGCAGCTTAAATATCTTGAAAAAATCAATTTATATATTGCTTGTTTAATAGGCTATTCTTTTATAAACTCTGTGTTGATTTATGCCGCAATTTGTTGTCTATTTTTTTAACCTGTTTCATAAATCAGATTGTTGTTCTCATTGAATTTATACTGTTATCTGCCACTGGCCTTGATGTAGAGTGGTGCTAATTCCTCATTCCTGTCATGTCATAGGCCGTAGCTTGACAATTATTTCCAAGCTGTGTGGAATTTTTTTTCATTCACACTGCAAAGTGACGCGGATGATAAGAAATAATGAACCGGGATCATAACTCCTACACTCATTGTGCTGGTTTACTAAAGAGCTAAAGGCAGCAAGATTATTTTTCTGTTTTGCAAGGGATTCAAGGGAAATAATCGTCCGAATTTGGCAAGGTAGCGGATTTGTAAGGTGGCTGAAGGAAACACGTTGTGTTTGTTCAGCTTGGGCCTGAAGTATTTGTGTTGATGGATTGGATGGGGTTGAGAGGTGCAGCTGTGGACGTTTGACCCACTGGATGCCTGTTTCCCACAAGCCTACTGTAAAAAAAAAAAAAAAAAAAAAAAAAAAGAAACGATGGGGCGCTCTCTCTCCCACTCTCCAGCACTTGCTGCATCTGCATACCAGAAGGATCATGAAGGGTGCCTAGGCAATCATTAAAGTCCCCCCACACAAGAGGGGTTTTCTGCAGTTATGAATGGCAGCCATGAGCCTTCCCCTCCCTGGGTCACACTATACATGCAAATAATGCGGAGCGTTTTCAAAATGGAGGCCTGGGTGGTTCTGTGCGCGCCGGAATTCGGCATGCCGCTGCTTCTGTCATTTACTACAGCGCATTGTTCCCAGCCATTGCCGCTCCTGAAAGGACTGTTAAGTTGGCATCGGAGTAAGTGCACGTTTTTAGCCCGATCAAGCAGAGCTCCCCCTAATCATTTCACTATGGCTTATGGTAATAGTGTGCTTGTTCACTGTTTATTTCTGCGGAATTAAATTGTTAATCTGTTTTGTATGCTCTCCAGCATTAAGGACTTGTCATGGTTAGACATGATTCCTGGGAACATTCACTCTAGAAAGGAAGATTAGTTAATGCTTAGATTGTCCGGATTAGGCAAGTATGCACTTTTTTTAGTGCAGTCGCGAGCTTGCTGAAAGTTCAGTGGGAAAAACATCCTACAATAGGATCATTGTTGTCTTTGTTTCATGTGTGACTGGGCCAGTAAGGGAGGATGATAGAAGCTTGCATAAAAATGCAGATGTGGTTCTTATCTAGTCTTTAAGGAAAGCGGTAACTGTTTGGGAAACTTCACTCCTCAATAGAATCTCCTCTAGGAAGAGCTATATAAAATTATTGGAGTGGAATCTGTCCTTAGACAGAACTTAAGTAAGCTGTTTTCTCTGTTTTCTTATGTAGGTTATTGCATTTTTTCAATGCACACACACACACACAAAACAACTATACGGTAATGTAGGACATGTTTACTTTTTGTTTCTAAATGTTTCAGTCTTTAAGGTTTTATCTCTAAGGAGGAGGTCTGGTTAAAATTTGAAAAGTAATGAAGTGCATATTATTTAAAGTTAGACTTGGTTTATATATTTTACCCAGACTTTACCCAAAAATTTCCATTTATGTATAAAACTGACAAAGAGCCATGGGCTCTGGAATGTAAGTATGAAAAATATCTGCACTATTTGTGCAGTGTTTTCAAGTATAATGCATTAAGATAAAAAATAAAGAAGAATGTGGTGGTCAGTTTTGAAAAATCATGTCCTTATGATAATCTTGAAGTTCCAAGTGAGCAGGATTATTTTGTATAATATTTGGGTTTTTTTCATTTATTTTAGCTCTTAATAACTTGTAAATCAAAAGCCCACTGTGTGCTTTTGTCCTTTTGAATTACCAAAAATAAATGGCATTTATCACAAAAAAGAAGTCTGACAATTTGATTTATGTTTTTTCATTGAGAGAAGCACAGTTGGTTGGATTGAACCTGGAGGGGTTTTTTGATGATTTTCTTCTGGTCCCAAAGTATTGTACTAATGATTCATTTGGTATAACAGAAGATGTCATCAGTCTGATCCGGTAGTTTGTACATGCTGCCCTGTTCTTGTGGTTAACCAATGCTAGATCACCCTTTTCACAAGCCCGGGCGCAGCTCTGTGTGAAGAGAACAGTAGGCTCCATTTCGCACTTAAATGCTCACACACTGCTTAGGAATGCTTCATTCTTCACCTCTGAAACAGGAGGACGGAACATGTGAGCAGTGCACCAGCATTCCCCATTAATGCATATCTTCATAAGTTTGGGGATCGCACTTGAAACCTGTCAGAAAAACCCTGCATACCTTTAGACTGAAACTCAACTTAGTCATGAATACCAGAGAGACATTCTCAAATCATTCATCTGGTGTGAGAACCTACTCATTGTACTTACTGACTGCCTATGTCTCAAGACTGCAGTGCTTGAGACTTTAAGGTTCAAGATAGGGGCTGTCATGCCATTCCGTGTAAATCTATCTATAGCTAAATAGTCACCTAGTCCTTTATTTCAAAGCACTGGCATCCTTTAATTAATCTCTTGGGAATTTTGTTGTATTGTTTTAGTAAATATAATTTAATTCTCACTCATTGTGTTAGAGCCATTTTATTTGGCATTCTGGATGATATTATTTTATGTCCGGAAACTTGGCCTGGTTTGCTGCTGTGCTGTCTGAAATTTGAATCAGTCACCACTCCAGGTGGGCAAACAAATCAACAGGGATGCTCCTACGTCGCAACAGGAATGTGAAGATATGTTTTTTTCCTCACCCCACGGTAGAACCAACAAATTCCATTCATCTGGCAGTTGAATAACAGACTGTTGATTACCACATGCATTTCTCTGTCCTCTCAATCCACAGCAGAACCAGGTGGCGATTCCCCAGCTCAACTCATTTCTTTGGCCCTACATTTACAAAATTGCATGTAATGTCATTATACATAAAGTACAAACATTATACATCCATACACATGGTCCATGTTAAGTCTGTTTTAACATACATTTTTAAACTGCATTTCAGTGTACGTAAAGCAGGCCGTAATAGAAGACAAATGCGTAGTGACAAGGGTAAGTGACGAGACGATCTAACTTGGACTCCCCACTGAATAAGGGCTTGCTATCATGTAGCATGCACCCAAAAACTGCTCCCCATAAAAGCCCATCAGCTCCTGCGTAGCTCAGTCTGGCTAATGTCTCCCCCCTCCACAGCTGTGATGGCAGCAGTAAAGTGAATACTGTGCTGTGACTTGTACAATTCAGTGAATCCACTCTGAATCCAATTATAAGGATTTTGAGAGATGTATTTTTAAGTTGATTATAGTGCGCAGTTACAATGTACTGTGGGAATGGGTCCGCCTGTCCCAAGTGACAGTGTGTCTCAACACATTTTACGATTTAGGTATAATGGTAAATAGCTAATTAATTAGCTGTGAAAATGTATGTAATTTAGCTGTCTCTTTTTGCTAAAATGCAAAGTGTTCTGTAAATGTGACCCTTTGCAAATAGAAGGGATCGTCAGAAAGTGGTGAACCATGCAACGGAAGGACTACTACTACTACTACTGTATTTTAAACATTTCAGCCGCCCCAAAAATGTCTCACCTCCATGGAGAAACACACAAAGTTTATATATTTGGGTGCATTTAGACAGGCCTTATTCCAGTTATTTAGGCAGGCGTTCAGACTGTATCCTTAACTTTTGCTCAAAATTAATGAAAGTTTTAGTTTTATTTTTCTTCCTCACTTACACAGTCTGGCAAAATCCACAGCAATAATGAAAATGAAAGATTTGCTTGGACTTCTTCTCCCCCAACGAAAAGGATGAATGTTGATTGAATCTGGACCATATGTGAGTAAATTACATTTTAAACTTGTTCAAGCAAGTCGGCTAGCAAGAGAATCTTAGTCATAACCACTGATGCTTATAGCAACAAGAACTGTTTACAGTATTCATGAGCAGAATGAATCTGAAATCTGCACCGTCAGTTTATTGAAATATTTCAAGAAGAAATTGTGGCCATATGCTGTAGGCTTGAGAAGTACAGATATTACAAAGATATACATTTCATCTAAATCACAGGTCAAGGTGTTGGTGTCAGTGAATGGCACCACTTAACAAACGACACTTCGTTATCATTGCTGCCAGAGTGAATTATGTGAAAGGGAATACATTTGTGTTCTTTCATCCACTGTCAGCATGTTTCAACTGACAAAGCACAATTTAGATTATAGTGGCAATGCAGGTAAAAACCATCAAGGCTGCAGTGCGTGCCATTTGCCAAAGCAGTTATATAAGCTATAAAAGAGCGCATATTGCAGCAAGAATGTGCTCCCTTAACCAGATGGCTTATTCCTGTAATTAACTTTGTACTGAATCACAATACACGTCTATAAAAGGCATTATGTATTATCAACACTGGCAACCTTAAAAGAATTCAGTTCAATTAAGATCTGTGCGAGGTGTTTCGGCTTGGCTAAATGTTCCAGTCATACACCTGTGCTTGCCTGATTGCAGTATCCATCGCCAGTGCTGTTTTTCAGATTTAAATGAGGAATGTTGTAATATGGCTGTCTCTTTGTAGTGTTTAACGATAAATGAAAAACATGTTATGTGTTTAGATGTTTGTTTTACTGTATGTTGTATGCAATGGCGGCTTTAGTCGTGTACATGGTATTTTTGTTGATTTCATTATGAACAGTCAGTCTGCCAAAATGTTTGTTCTGCACTGAGGATACGTTTTGGGAATAACCCAATTGCATATTTTTTTATTACATTAATTTTTTGTGCGAGTATCGTTCAGCCACGTCCGGGACGTAAATCCCTTCAGCCGAAAGCCTCTTGCTATTTAAATGCATATATCTTTTTTTTTTCTCAAAAGCGATGCCGATGGCTTTGTGCTGTTAATCAGTCTCAATCCTTTCTATCTGCTTACTATGGAGGCGGACTGTTTTAATCACTGTAAAAACTGTTTAGATGCTGGAAAAACTGGGGATTGAATGGATGGAAATTGTTTGATTTTCAGCGTGAAAGCACCGTATGAAATCTTCGACCAAAAGATGAGTCAGTCCATATAAATACACAGAGCGAATGCCATGAAGTGATTATGAAAAATAGTGTTCTGTTCAGCATCATGGTGCCTTGACATCTGCTTTGCCAGAGCATTTTGTACATGCAATAAACATTGTTCATATTTGAAAAAGAAATGCACATACATACGTTATACATACGTACATACGTACATAGTGATACTGTAATAAGACACATAATAATTCCAACAATATTGGCAAATGTCGTATTGATGTTCTATGCTATAACGGAAATGACCTAATATAGATTCAAGAACTTTGGTAAGGACTTTATTGATTCCCTCTACTTTTCTGTTTTAAACTTAAAACAGTCTGTCTTTAAATGTTAAATGAGTGTGAGTACAGTCTTTCCTCTGTAGGCAGCACTTCAGTCTCAGCACAAGCCTGTCTCTGCTCACTGGTGTACTGATGCACTTTTCAGTCAGCTTTGAGTTTTGTGTGTGGGGAGTGGAGGGGTGGGGGGGGGGGGAGTTTGGTTACAGCCATATCTGAGCTTTTATGTCATCTCTTTGAGAATCAGATATGCCATGACAGCAGTGAACTTTTAATTGTCCTCTGAGTGTTGTAAATTATGGGTGTGGTTTTGTTTGTGCTGTGATGTCATTTGGTCAGCCCCTAATGTAAGAATGTTTGTGCTTGCCTAGCGCCCCACGCCTGGCTCAGAGGCCGTGTCAGTCAAGTTCATCTGTCCTGAAGCAGGCCCGCTTAATAATGCACACCAAGATGATTATTTAAAGGGACTGAGATGAGGAGAGGGGGGAACAGGGAGATTGAGTGAGGAGGAGAGGGAGCGAGAGAGAGAAAGGGAGAGGGAGAGTGAGAGGTTTATAAAATGAGATGGGTTAAGAGGGAGGGAAGGAGAGAGAGGTGAAGTGAGGGAGGGTGAGCGAAAGAAAGAAGGTAAGAGGGTGTTAAAGAGAGATGGGATGAAAGAGAGGGAAGAGCCAGATACCGAGAGAGAGAGGGAAAAAAGGAGGAAGGAAGAAGGAAGAGAAAACAAGGAAGAGTAAGAAGGTGGTGAAGACAGATGGGATGAGAAGGAAGGAAGTAGTGGAGAGAGCAAAGACTGAGGTGGAGTGACAGATGGAGAGACAAAGACAGGAAAAGGGGAAACATAAAAGGAGGAGAACCAGAAGTTGATAAAGAGAGATGGGTGAGATGAGACAAGGAGGAAGGAGAGACTGGAGAGAGAGAAGGAGGAAGAGAGAAAGAGGGAGTGATGGATGTGAGGGAGGAAGAAAGAGGGAGGGATGGAGGAGAGGGAGGAAGAGAGACAGAAGGAGCCAAAGAGGAGAGGGCTAAAAGAAGGTGAGAGGGAGGAAGGGATAGAAAAGAAGTGAGAGAGGAGGAGAGGCGGTGATAATGAGAAAAGCAAAGTGAGAGAGGGAAAGAGGGTGAGCTTGTCCATAGTGTACCCTGATATTGGACTTGGGCGTCGCTTCCCCAGGCCTGCTGCCAGTCCCCAGGAGCTCTCCCCCTCCGTGGCGCGTGTGATCAAACCCCAGCACATAGACCTTTGTTTAGTGGAGGGGGATGAATTATAGATACAGAAAGCAGCATCAATATGTCACTTCATGCTTCGCCTTCCGCATCACATTGCACCCTGGGAAACGGCTCAGAAGGCTGACATATTTATCCAGAGAGCCCCAGGTGATGCCCTCAGCTCTCTTCACACAAGGAGACTTCCTCATTCAGCAGTGTGTGCACAGTCTGTTTGAGGCTTCACAATGGCACACACACTATGTGATATGCAGTGCAGTGCTGCTCTCAAAGACATTCATAAAAATAAAGGCTTAGCGACACACCCAGAAGAGATGCCGGTCGTACTGTGAAATCAAAAACACTAGTTTTTTCATAAGTCAGGGCGGATGTACTGTTATGAAAAAATACAGTTGAAAATTACCATTCTGCAAAAGTTGTTTCATTGTTAGACTAACATACTGATTAATGTCAAATCTCGCGCAAAACATTTTACCAAAATCATTTTGGCCTCCAACAAAACCGTTGTTACCAAATACAGCATCTCCACGTCTGCTGTCGAAGGCTGTGAGTTGCCTTTTAGATGCGTTTCTGTGTTGCAGGACATCTTTGTTGGGAATGCTAACAAAAGGTATTTAGCGGACGCCTTCCCACGATTCAACAGCAAGTGGTACTCCTAGCTATTTCATGAGATCCTTCAAGGCTTATGGTGGTTGCTAAGAGACAAACGTGGTTTAAATACACAGACAACAAAACCCTCCCATTGCCTCAAAATAAATGCATTTGTATATTCATGAAGGTTTTGTTGTTGATGATATTTGGCACACCATAACCATGCATATTTGTGTTATATCTTAACTGTTCATTATAATGTTGTGATGTCTCACTTTTTTGCAACATTGCTGTTTATTTGTTTACCTGCCATGTAGGGGGCACCTTGTAATGTGTACAACTCTTGGCTTAGACAGGCTTATGTAACATTTGGCTAGTACATTCTTTAAGCCATTTATGCAAGAGCTACAGAGTAAGAGAGCAGTCGAGGTAAAGCACCTTAGTCAAATGAAATGTACAAGCCTGGGATTTGAAGACGTGACCCTCTAGGGGGCCATGAGTTCAGCACTGCCAGCTTTTTGTCGCACCGCCAGCGCCATCAGCATCACGGAGCTCCGGAGCATTCTCTCTGCCATTACGCAGATACTCCTCAAACTGGAGTGCTTGCTTGTCTCTTAATATGGATGACTATATGTGGATTTTGATGACAGCAGACACTAACACTCTTTCATGGTTCCTGGGACCTTCTTGAACCTCAGGGCAAAAGGACAAATGTCAAGGTTGCGTTCCTCAATGCCAAAGTCATTAGTCATTTCAGATGTTTAATAGGAGTCTTTAGACAATGTGCACTTGACTGAATGAATGAATAATACATCAATGGTGTGGTACTCTGGAAAAAAAAATGGTTCAGATCACCCTGAACAGTGTAGAAGCTCCTTATTACTTGTGTCCATACAGTTTTCCCACAGCCGTTGTGCCGATTTCTGTGTCTGTGTTATTCTTACTGTGTTTTTAAAATGCAGATGAATGGACAAGATTTCCACAATTTTTGTGCAAACCACATACCGGCAGCCTACTTAAACTTCTGTTTTCTTATATTACACATTTTATATGCACAATGTATGATGTTTTCTATATTCACAGTACTATCTCATATTCTTTACATTTAGAGAATAAGGAATATAATGCAATTTCAACATTAACAATTTTAATAGAGGTGATTAACACCACACCATTATATATTTATAAAGTATTATGCATGGGTGTACATGGAAAGAGAAATCTTTATTTTTGTGCTATGTGTCCTGTAAACATAGGTATTAACTTCTTAGTAGGGTCCCAATATTTCTTTGTTATTACAAAGAATTCTGTTTTCCACAAAGAATGGTCAATGTTTCCCAACCTGAACTCAACCAAACTTGTTGACTTCACCGCAGCACCCACCCTGCCGGCTTATTGGACGAGGCAGGTGGAATTGGGGTTTTTATCGACTGCGAGCAAAACTTTCAACCAGAAGTTAGCAGTTATTTCACTGCAGTAAGTTTAGCTCTGCCTCTCGTCAGATACAACAATGCACAAGCAACTTGGAGAAGTAGATCATAATGCGCTGCCAAAAATAGTCTTGATAAAATATGCCAATGTTAGCTATATTAAGTCACTGTTGATAACATTACTATAGTCAGCCTCATTTTTATGATAAATTACAATGAGCCAAAAACTAAACTGTAGCTGTGCCATGCTTCGCGGTGGGCTCCTGCACCCTCATGTGCTGGTTGATTGAGCAGCAGCTGTGTGACTGAGCACAGCTGCGAACATGGTGACCTGATCTGCCATGTGACTGCATGGTTCTGCTAGTGGATAACAGAGCTAAAGGCTAACCTGCCTGCACTCTTCTACATAGTACAGAGGGTGCTGCAGCAGTGGGGTACATCGCAAATGTACCTGAGTATTCCAAAATGGGAGAAAGATAAAAGGAGGGATGAAATGTTGCTTCGGAAAATGAAGTAGTTGTGCTTTTGTCAAACTCTTACTGGACTATTGATCCTGGGATCACCTGAACCTTGGATCACTCGGAGAGTGTCTGCTGATATTCCTGAAAGAAGGTGGAATGATCGGAAAGTACAAATAATGCCATGTAATTTGTCACCTTTCTCTTCTACATTTAATTGGTAATGAACTGTAATTGAGTCACCATGAGTCCATACTGACATATTGGATCCACTGTGCTACCCTCTGCTGCAGCACATTTCTGTTGCTCTTATTGAATAATGGGATATAATATAAACATAGGATCAAATGCAAGTACTGTTTAAGAGAGTCAATCAGTCGTACCAAACAAAATATATACAAAACAAATGTGCTTGAAGGCTGTTATTTTATATTAAAGCAAAACTAAACCAAACTCTCTTCAGCAGTTGAAGCATTGTCTTGTTCATCCATCCACACTGAAGTGTACTGAATTTCTTTTCGTTAATGTAAGATTGTGTAGCCTATTTACATCTCTAAAAAGTATAGATGAAGTATAGATGATATAAAGTATAATACTGCATATTATGTATGCACTGGGAACTTGTGTGCTGTTCTCTGTCAAGCTTTTTATGTGTTGCCCTGGAATGGATTGGGCCTGTGAGGCGGGTAGCTGCAAAGTCAGAATAAACCCGGTTTTGTTTTGTGCTCTAGTGCAGAAGTCTTTTGGAAGATTGTTTGAGGCAGGCCAGAGTCTGCTTCCCAATTTTAAAACGGAAACTTGCCAGGTATAAATTTGCATAGAATTTCACAAAACCTATCCAAAAGATGAAAAACAAACTGTCCATAGAGATGAATATTTTTGATCATTTACTGTCAGGATTTCAAAGACATTAATGTAGGTCAGGGGCATTGGGAGAGCTCCCCACTGTTTTTGTGTGGCAGGTACTTCACAGGAGAAGACAGTCTGTGGAGATAACAGTGTTTCACTCACACCAATGAGGATTCAAATAATGTTTTATTTTTCCAGAACCTTTGGTTGACCTACATGATCTACATGGTCATAGCGATAAAAGCACACAATTTGTTACGATGTAGTTGAGGGTGATCGAACATTGCCTTCAAAGGGGGGGGAAGAAGTCCGCCTAAAGAATCACACCCAGTGTTTGTGTTTGATTGGTCACCAGGGGCCTAAAAAAAATCAAAGGCTTTCATGCCAGGATGCAGCTATTCTCAACTGTCAGAAATCCCCAATCTGACCAGCCGAAATGCTATGCAAATAGGACATCAGTTAATTAGCAAGCATCCTTGCTTCAAATAAACATGTTTTTTTTTTTTCATTATTTTTTCATTAAAATGGTAATTCTGGTTTTCAGCTCTCCCTCTACATTAAAACTAACTGAAAACATGTCTAAGGGGGGCATTCAATGATAACTGTTATGGCACTTTACCCCTGACTTTGAGCCATGAATTTAAGTGATTATTACACTTGTTTCAGTTATATAACAATATATCTATCTTCACAGTATTTTGTCCATAATTTCAGCAAGCACAAAACTTTTAATGACAGAATAAAACAAAATCGGCTCTTCTGAATGTCGGACAAAATGCAATTATGAACAATTCACTGATTGAATTCTTCCCTAATTGCAAGCTAAAAGTATATACAATCTCTCAAAGTGAAAACCTCTTTAACTTAAGATTTCAGTGACAGACCTATCTCCTTTTTTCCATGATAAATTTAGGTTTCAGACAGTTATGAAGTGGGAATTAACATAAAAGGGGGAAACCAAACTTTAATGAGGTGTAGCCTAGTTGGCTATCGTCGTATGGGGAAAAGGGAGAAGGCGGCAAACGAGAAGACAGCTTGGTACAGTTCAAGAATAATTGGGAAGGCCTCAAAACTAAAATAATCAGTATGCAAGTAAGCAAGTGCTTAACTGAATTGGGTACAGCGCTTTACACTTAACAAGGGGCCAATTGGTGACGTCGTCTAACTGTCAGTACTGTAGTTAAAACGTACCCTCTTGGTGAACTTATGATCTGGCCTTGAAAGATGAACATTTATGAAAGGCAGCGGGTTACTCAGTTGCGACGCGAGGTCTGGATCCCACGGGAATCTTTAGAACAACTCATAAATTAAATGGCAGCTGCACAACTTCCTTACAATTTATCCGCTGTAGCTGGCTAAATGAAAGGCAGCCCAAGTCTTCTCTGCCTATACGGCAGCAAATGATGTTATTTTTTTTTTTTGGTTTTTATTCAAAAGCTTGACTATGTGTTGGAACCCTCATCCGTAGCTATCTTGAAATTACATATTTATGGGGCATGAAAGCTTTATAAAAGTTGGGAATTGTTTCAGCATTCGTTAAAAAATTTGGAGAAATGTATCCACTAACTCGACCAAAATTATGTCATAAATATCCTGAATAGTAATACTGGGTACCATAAGCTACACTTTCATTTTCTTATGTGTGTGTGTGTGCATGCATGCGTGCGTGCGTGTGAGAGAGCGAGAACGCCCAGTAAGCCTGCCCCATCACTTTCAACATCCCTCACCATGGATGAAATGACTGCAAATGAGTTTAAGTATTCTACTTAGGCTGACAAAATGTACCAAGACATTGACACACAGTTTTATCTTACGTGTCTGTATATCTCTGTATGTACTCACGCACATGTGCAGGTTTGTGTAAGCCTGTATGTATGCGTGCCTCCATGTGAGCGTGTCTGCGTGTGTATGCGTGCGAGTGCCAGCCACGTGTGAGACTGAGAATTTAGTTAGCAACGACCTCTGCGATCGCGTGTTTCCGAGAAACCTCACGGAGGACGAGTGCAGCCAGCAGTGCTGATGTTGCATGAGTTCTCAGGTGTTGAGCTGAGCTGCTGTGACTTCCCATTGCGGTCTGCACAGTTGATCCCGGGTAATCAAGGTGCAGTGCGCATTCCTCTTTAATTATTGAGCTCATATTTTAAGGCATCCATTAAAATTGTATTCCTGTTTATACGGCTGTAAGAGTTTCGCATAATTTCCCTTTCATCAACTGCGTGATGATCCCAAGAGCCCGTCTCATGTATGTCTGCTGTCACTATAGCGCTTGTGATCTTTAGATGTAGAGAAATAGCAACATCGTAGCACCTTTTAGATCTTTCAGGCAAAATTTAGACATTGGAGACTAGTGACAATGACATATCCTGGAAATGACCTTTATGTTCACAAATACACACACACCAGCACACATAAATACACACTCACAGAAATATTTATACATGTATACACACAAGATAGAAAGGCAGAAAAACAAATCTCAGGAAGAGCGAAACCAAAACAAAAGTTAATTTCCCTCATTAAACTAAAAAGAAATGAGAAATTAGTTGGGTATCTCTTCATTGTCAAAGACATAGTGCAGAGACAGGTCCTAACTAAATACAGGCTCTATGATTGCATCCCAGCCTTTCAAACAGGATCATACAGGCAGACCTGGCGCCCATAAGAAAACCGATCGTGTAATGAGTATGAGACAGAGAGATTGCTGAAGAGATGCACTTCATTTTACACTGCAAATATTCATAAATTTGATGTGCACTTAAAAAAAAAAAATTTTGTGGCATACTCAGGCTGAAAACATTCTTGGCAGATGACACAGTCCTTTTGGCTGTTTGTAGATGAGACAACCTTCTGTCATCTGTGAGACACACAGTCATTACCTGTGTGTGTGTGTGTGTGTGTGTGTGTGTGTAGCATAACGTGGTGCAGAAAATCCAAGATAAAAAAAACCTCTCTGTCTGTAGGAGCTGACTGAACCTTGAACATATAACTCCTGCTCCAGTCTCAGACAGGCCATTCCGAAATCAGATTAAAGCAAATTATGACGCAAACTAAAACATCCTGTCTAGAACACTGGGACAATGAAACCAAAACACAAAACAAACTTGATTGCTATCGGTCTCTAAAAAGAGTTAGCTGAGTATCTGCATACACAGTGCGAGATGCAAAGCAGATGCGAAAGAGCACAGACCCAGTCAACCACACCAAGACTGTCGAGAAAGGAAAGCATGGAAAAATCAGCTACCGTGAAAAGAACATAAGGTCATGACAGAGATTCACTTTCTCTATATGCTCACATTCTCTGGACATAATGACAAAGATTCATTTTCTCTATACAGTCAATTTCTCTGGAGGTGATGGAAAAAGATTCACTTTTTCTATAGATTCACTTTCTTTCGAGGTAATGACAAAGATTCATTTTCTCTTTAGATTCACTTTCTCTGTAGAGATTCACTTCTTTGTAGATACTGAGGCGTGAAGCAAACGCGTAGGCAAGAAATGTAGGTACAGTATCAACTGTCTCAAAATTTAAGGAGGTAAAAAACAAATTCAGCTGGGTGATGTACAATCTACAGACAAAATCAAAGGTTTGTTATTCATTGCATTGATTTCCATTTTTAGTCTATTAACTGTCTATTAACGTTAATTGCAGTGGTTATTTCTGAAGTAGTGGCAAGAGATAGGACTACATTAATGCCCACCGGCATGGCTGTTTGTGTGCCAAAGTTCATTATTTTTAATGGAAGCGGAGGGGTGCAGATGAACTCCTGCTGTTGGGCGGGTTTGCCATGGACAGGTTGGCAGGCAGAGGTCCGCAAATGTTCTGCATTGCACCACAGTGGTCCTACATAATCTGTGACTATAGCCGCATGCTCCCAATTAGACAGATCCAAGAAAACTGAGTTCCAAAATACACAGGAAAATGTATTACCGCTGTCTCCGAATTAGCTGGCTAGCAGGTTGAACGTCCTACCGTGCTATTCGGTTGATTGTGTCGTTTTTGTCATTAGTTATTATTTTCTGAGCTGAAATGGGGGGAAAAACAGTTTTGTTTTCCTGATGTGTTGCATGGCAACGGTAGAAAGAGGACATGACGTGACTGTCAACGCCCCCCACCGTGCCACCTTTCACTGTTTTCGGTATCTGTGCTTTGTTGAATGGTGAGATTTAGTTGTTGCTTTGAGACTTTATAGTCGCCCAACTTTCCTGTCTTTTCTTCTGTGGATATAGCTGGTGAAAGGTTGACAGAATCCCCGCTGAAGCTCAAAAAGGCAAAATTGAAGACGCCAACAGTCACAAGCCTCACTGGGTGCAAATAAAAAAAATGATTGAAATCCAGAGAAGGGGTGCATCTATTTCCTTCTCTTGATTTGAGACAGCAGGAGCAGAAATCTGTAGTTCAACATGCACTTTGAACAAGAAATATAGAACACATTCCCCCATCTTCTGGGAAAATGTTGCAGCTTTGAATAATATTGGGTCGAGAGTGAATGTCTTTCCATTCTGATCTAAACCATCTCAGTGGTTCTGGTCTATCCCGATACACATATGACATTGCATTGAATGGGGGTTTTTCAATGAAGAATTGTGAAATGTTTTGCTAGATGTTTATGCTGAACTGTGATTAATTGCTTCATGTACTCTATCCTACCTCAGAATAATCCAGTTATTCATGGATTATTTTGGAAATGTCATCTGCGTATGCAGTGAAATGTGATATGGGCGGAGTTTTCTGCTCTGTTCCAGGAATAATGTTGTGAAAATGACTGTCTGTTTATGACAGAATCTTGCATCGGGACGTGTATGACTGTTTTCCATTGTTCTTCTTGGCTTGCTTATTCAAGCAGAGCAATCACATGACAGTATTTATCAGCTCCTCCTGGACGTGGGGAGGTTATTTCCAAATCCGTGTCCTCGGGCAGGAAGTCCAAGCATGACACATCCTGCAGGTGGTTTGCTCTGAGCCATAGCCAAGACTTGTGGGATAAACCATATCTCCTGTCTTTTGCCTCCTCTCTCACCTCTGTACTGTACCCACCCACACACAAACACACACACACACTCACATTTGGATGTGGCTTTTACAAATACATCAACACTGGTGGACATGTTAATCAGGAAACCGCTCAATCAAATACTGCTTGGCAATACAAAAGCATTGTTCGTCAACATCATGCACTTTTGCATTGTGCCTTAGCAGTCTTAGCTTGCATCGTGAGATCAAAACCATGGATGTTTTGATGATTTATGGTAATTTTATCTGGATGTCCTGTGAATCTGGCTTCAAAGGCTTATGTTCCATATCAGTTTAGTCTTTGCCTGTATGTACTTGCTTAGTAAAGTCACCTTAGCAGTTATGCAAAGTCCTTAGAATAGTACAGAGACTCACACAGGGTAAGTCTGTGCCAGTATTCAGTGCTATCCAATGTCACAGTCGGTGTGATTTCATGCTGCCGTGGGATCACAGACGCATACATGTTTGGGGGTGTATTTATATAAACTTGCTGTTATCTCAGCCTGAAATCCCAGCCCTACAGCTTGCAGGCAGATTGTGACGCATTTGGCATTTGCTGGGGACCCCCACTGCCCCCTCCCTAATTTTTGTAGTGCATTCAGTCTTGTCAAAAGTTTTTGTTGCTGTTGTTGCTTGTTCCTGTATAGCCCCGTTGTTTTCTGTAATGTTCAACTGGAACTTGAACAGAACAGTAGACTCCCCAAGCAGCTGGCACAGCTCCTCAACAGTGTCGGGTGTACTTTTTACACTGCATAATTTTCTGTGTTGAGTCACTCACCTATACGTCATTAAGACCCATATAGACCTGTCTATCCATCTCTGTATAGCAGAGGCATTTTTTTCTTGGCTTTTGTGTGTTGCGGGGTTTCCTGGTTGTTTTGACATTTTTCTTTGTTTTTACCAAAATCAGCAGCCAATTTGGACCCAAGAAATCAAGTAATTTTAAGTCAATTAAGTGCTGAGTAACAATGGTAGCCTAGCTTAAATACACCTGCTATGTCTAGTATTTTGGCCAGCCAGATTCCTACCTATGTTGTTATAGATAAGAATTGCTCATTTTGTGGAGACTAAAAGTATGGCTGTTTGTCATGATATAATCACTACAGAAAAACCTCTTTCCAGATTTTGCACAGTTGTTCCTATCAGTGTTTGTTAAATGGAGGGGAACCAGAAACGCTTGAGAAACATTATATGCTTCAGTGCCATGAAAAGTCTGATATCATGCACCATATGGAGCAAGATGGGAATAAGGAGTACACAACAAGACTGAGGAATGCAGGGTTAGGCCAGGTTTATTTATTTATTTTTTTTGTGCTGTTTATTGGTGCAGAAATCTTAATGTCTAAATCGACCATTTAAATCAAGTATAGATTTGCATTTAAATGTTTGAAACAGTTTCGTGTTTTTGGAAAACGGGGAAATGAAGGCCTGTCTGGATTTGGGAAGGATCGTTTTTTTTCCCTGTTATATCACCGGGGGTAACCATACTCATTTCATGCGCAGACAGATTGCCGCTGTATATCATGGTGAAACCTTTGGAAGGGATGAAGCGGAAGAACGAGATGAAGGGTGGAACTGCAGAACGGGATTTGAAAAGAAGCGCACTGCCTTAAGGAGGCCGTGAGGAATGGCTGTTTCAGAGCAGCTGAGTCTCTTGCTTGACATGTGCCTCGTTCACGGGACGCATGTTTTTCATCGTCTCAATTTTAGGCACACACACACACACACTCACACACACACAAATCACCAGAGCACAGGAGTAAATTTGCTCGTTTTTTAGCTCCAGACATTCAGGTTTATGAAATCTGTTCATTTTAATTAAAGTGACTCAGACACACAGATCCATATTCTTTGGATGCCTTCGTTTACACACAAAGTTCAACGTATGGAATAATATTGTACTGTTATAACCTCAGATTAATTGAATCTGAAATTGTATGGCAGGTGTATGGTGAATAAGATATTCTGTTAAATATTCCGTCTGCTTGGTTTCTGAGGTAATCTTTATCTTCTGGATTATTTCTACGTCGATCTTTGTTTGCTTGCACTAATACAGAGACATGCAAGAAGTAAATAGACACCCTTAGTTTTATCAAATACTGTTGGTGTCTATTAACTTCTTGCATGTATCGTTTAGTATACACTTCCACCATATGTCAAGTAAAAGGAAATTCAGCATTGAGTCAGTTTTTTTTTCTGAAATAGGGGGAGAGCAGGGCTGGTACCCGTAACTAGTTAGAGTGTCAATGTGTCAACATCTTTGTGCCAGAAAATGGACGAGCTGAAGAGGATTTGATGAAAGTCTTCCACTTGGTTTTAAAAGGGGGGGTCCTGCGGATCCTCGATAAGGTGGCGGTCTCCAAAAAACCCTAAAGAGGCACATCGGCGTGGAGCAGAATAAAGAGATAAAATTCAGAAGGGGAGAGAAGAAGTCCGCCTCTGGCAATTACTCCAACCCGCTGCTTTTCTCACTACTACGTCACAACCTCCAGAATCCATTTAGTCACAGTTGCGCCAGGGAAAAAAGCACTCGAAAGAAGGCAATTTCTGACTCACTTTCAAGGGGCTTACTTGTCCGTAGAATACGGGAACGAAGTTAAGCCTCAATTTGTGCTGGGAAGTAGACAGAGCTGAGAACTGAGCGCGGTTATATGGGGGACACGCAGACTCTTCTAGAAAAAGCATTCATGCGCTCACTCTGTGGTGTTTCACTTACAGTACATTAAAGAGAAAATGTTTGTCGTTACTCAGCAGCTGAAGACAATGCAGAGTAATTCACTTGAAATCTTACATTCAGAGTTTTTCCCTTGCAATATTTAAGAGACAGCTAGTGAATAATTCATCCTGAAATGTACACATACAGGTATGGTGTGGAATGTATTTCTTGGTGTCGGGTTGGTGATGCGTTTTCTCAGGGCAGCGATAGCCGGATATTGAAGTGAATATCAAGGGCCCTCTTCTTGTAAGGTGATGACATGAGCTACGGGGCAAGATTTTAATTTCCTTTGCTTTTGCAGCAGACAACACAAAATCACACTGAATGTCATCCTTCCGAAACGCGATATTGATGTTATTGTTTGAATTCCCATCCAAATGGGCAGTCAAGCCAGATTTTGTCAGCGGTGCAGTTGTTTTTTTTTCTAAAGGCTTTGTGTAGCATTCTGGTTAAATTCCAGACTTCCTTTAATGTGCTTATGCCTTTTAAAGTTGGAAAAGTAGAGCTGTAAACCATGTGCCAATCAGTCACAGCTCTGTATGTGCTCTCAACGTTTTATTTTACAGTGCTATAAAGAGGTCTACCATCTTAACAAGCTAAACCAACTCTCAAACCAAAATTCTCCTGTTCCCAATCATTTTTGACAGCCGTGATCATTTAATCCAGCAGTATAACAGTGCATCTGACTTTAGGGCAGGTCTATACATTAGACAGTAAGGGCAATGATGGAACCATACATAATTAAATGGAAGAGTGAAAACCACAGCAAGATGGGCTATTGCACAGAAGAAGAAAGTCAGTGAAGCTGACAGTGAGGGCAGTATAGAGGACAAGGTTGACTATAAATGAACTTTAAGAATGTTCTCAAAACCCATCTTGGAAAAAAAAAAAAAAAAAAAAAAAAAAAACCAGAGGGCGTTTTGGACGCTCACACAGTGAAGGGTCCTGTTCGAGGAGCAGTGGTGAGTCTTGTGATTGAGTGTTTTGGTCAACACCAATACCCCAGTACTGGCCATTTCCATGGCCAAACTGGCAAAGCTGCAATCAGCTGACCCTGGATTGAGAAAGTTAGGGGGTAAGCTGGTAAAGATACTGGTTTCATACTCGGAGCACCACTCCTGTCTGACCAAGCGTATGCAAATGCAGGAAATGAGTATATGCTAACTACATGCTCCTCCGATGGCAAAGGCCATGTGTAGTTGGTCATGGTTCTACAACATGCAAAGTGGTGAGGGAATCAGAGGAGTCAATATGTTCACAGCTTCACCTTCCTGAGTTGGTGGGAGTGCATCATTCAGGTGGGCTGAAAGCATTGGTTTCGAAATGAATTGTTGGTAAGAATGCAGTGTAAAATACAGTGTATTGAGCTTGAAGTGAGGCTAACATGGGCAGCTTTAAGGATGGAGAAAGTTTGACGGATAGCATGATTTGCAAGTAATTAAAAGCGTTGTATTGAATAATGCTTCCTTTAATGGCATGCTTGGTGAAGTTTGGTTGGGAAGAACTTACAACTCTTCTGCAGTTGCTGTAACACATTGAATTTAATGAAGCTGTCTAGTCAGATGCTGTACAGGCAGAACCAAAGCAATAGTGTTCATGTTATTTTCAGATTTACAAAGATGTTTTGCATATCACTGAGCAGAGGGGATGACACCTGTGTAAATATGAGCTTTATTAGAGGCATTTTTGTGCACACAGAAGATTTTGTACCAAAATAAACCATTTTAATGTCTCTAAGTGGCTTAAACAAGGTTTGAATTCTTATCAAAATACTGCTCATGTACTCACCTTTGTGAAAAATAGAGTAAACACAGATGCAGCCCTACGCACAGACACACAGATTTGAATCCTCTTCAAATTAACACTTTAACCATTGGATAACCGAATGTGAAGTCAAACGGATTGGAATCCAAGTACAAGCGACGCCTTCAATCAGGCTGTCACATTTAGATTTACAAGGTTGCTCCACTGCTTCCATTAGTGTGGATGGATGTAGTAACTGTTCTTACTCTGAGATGTACATTCAATTTCGCAGACTAATCACGAAGCCACCTGAGCACTTTCAAGTGCGGGTTGGGTTTTTCGGGTACCTCTTTGAACATTCTCGATTCTTTTTGCAGTGGGAGCCGGCAAATTTTAAAGGGCAAAGCTTCAAACATTTTGGGTAACTGGCAGGGGGTCAACCGTTTGTTAATCTGTTCCCAGCGAGCCTGAATAACAGAATTGTCTCCCGAGGACACCGACGACATGCGGCCTGTGGGAAAAGCTCTGGCCCTGGCTTTCAGCGCGGCCACGTCTGACACGTCTCACCGCAGAACCTTCTGGAAAGGGCCCTGCTTTCTCCCCTTGCCCAGAGGAATGCGCCATTACTCTTCTCTGCTCACTAATTAAAGGCCGAACCCCCCTTCCCCAAGCCTGCTGTCACAGGATTCGTTAAAATCATATCCAGTCCAGCGCTTCAATTTTGTCTGACTTCTTGCGACTTATTCTGAATGTTTCAGGGGCTCCCAGACGAAGAGTTTCATGCGCAATCGAACGGGAATGAATCGCACTTACTCTCAAACGTCTCCTTTATTCCCAGCCCACCCCTGAGCTCTGCCTGTCCGCGCTCCGTCATGTGAAAAAACCCTCATTGTGAGATCCTCCTGTATGCTAATTTGCCTCTAATTTCCTCCACCGCGGACACGTTAATGAGGGCGAGTGCCCTCCGCGAGTGCCGCATTATGGAAATAAGTTGCATCATGGGACGGGGAAATGTATGCCTTATTTCCACTTTTAAGGTTTTTTTTTTTTTCTTTCTTTTTTTTTAATGAGGCATGGCCTCCTCTGAGGCTGCAAACCAGAAGAGAAGCAAACAAACAGAGCGATGACTGAATGTGACATGCCTGTGAAGCCTGATCTTGTCAGGCACACTAGTAGGTGGTGTAAACAAGTCACTCTGGACGTTATTTGACTGAAAGGGCACTGGCATCGGAACTGAAAGAAAAAAAAAAAAAGTGTCCACAAATTTTTCAAAAATCGAAAAGTAATTACACTCAACTATGTCGTCATTTACAAAGCTAAATTCCAGAGTTTACATTCAGTAGAGCAGTGAGCTTATATTCATGAAATTCTTTATATATGCTGTTCAGCAATGTTGATGCTTTGTGTGAGGAAAAGAATATGCCATCTTGAGCCCATCCGAGCATTTTACAGAATGTCTTACAAAGTAATGTACTTCAGAAGTCTTTTCTGGGATGTGTAACATTTTGCTCTTTACTGAATACAGGGAAGTTCAATATAAAGCTTCTCTTGTTGTACACCTCTGACAGCGTAAGCCGTGCTTGGTATTAGTTAGATGTTTTCCCTTTTCACACTGGTGGATTCTGTTGTTGCTTTGAACCATATTCTCAAACTGAGGATTGAAGATTGAAGAACTTGCAAGTCCCATGGGTGTCATAAATGACATTATTAAAAATGAGTGAATTTAAAAAATGCATTTTATAATGCTGTTTATTGTAGTTTACTACTTGTCACTGTTTCTTCCATCAAACTTTGTTGTATTTTCCAAGATCCAGTTTCTAAAGCAGATTGTATAAGGGTTATGATAAATATTAGATTGATGAATGTGTGGAAAATAATTCAAAACCCTTTTGATTGCGCTGAATTTTATTGCCAGCTATGCATAATTTATGGTGCGAATAATTCCATTTTTCGAGGTATATATTTAGAAAATAACTGGATTAAAAACATGAACAGATGTGCAAGGTCTATTCCAAGTCGTTATCAAAGGAAATAACTCGCACTTTATTCATTTACATGTATCTAGGGCACCATCCGCCACATGTAAAACACTTAGTCTGCACGATGTTGTACTGTCCACAAATCTAATGCCATGTGTTAGATATTGCTGCAGCCTCTCTGCATGTTTTGAGTGAGTAAATGAAGAGGAAGGCCTGAAACACCCTCTCTGGTCTGACATCTGGATGGTCCCCTTCAGATGCACAGTGCTTTGAACTCCTGGGAGCCCTAGCGCGTTCGTAATGCCGCAGCACATGGCTAACGCGGGGGTTATTTCCAGACAAAATAGAAACCAGCCCCAACCCATTACTGCCGCGGCCGTCGCACCTCTTATGTGGTGGAATGGCTTTTCTCCAACCGGGGCAAACTCAGTGGAGCGCGCCTGAGCCGAAAACGCAGGAGCAGCCGGCCGGGGCCCAGGCTGCCCGAGGTGGAGGAGGAGGGCGCTCTCATGGAAGCGAAGAAGGCTACAAAGGCAGTTCGCAGCCCGCATGCATCTCTGCTCTCCAAGCCATGTCTCCGCGAACATGTTCCTGATTAATCTTGCGTGATTCAAAGCTCTCGGGTTGAAGACGGGGTGAAATGCGAGCTGGTGTCACTGTGGTTCTTGCCACCGCATTCAGAGGGGAGACCGTTTCCCCCGATCGACTCAGCCTGGCCCCTCGCGATTCGCATTTTCCGCAGCCCGTCGCACAAAACCTGTCAGTCAAAGCTCTTTTCTTTCATGGATTTGACTGGTGTCCCCCCATCTCCCCCCACACACACACTCTCGACAGGCTGTTTCAATGGATACGTCAAAGAATGTTGAGGAGAAAGAACGGGAGAAACGGGCCATTTGACAACAAACGGCATGACGTGTAGAATAAGAGGAGATGATTTTAATTCCCTCACTATTTGTTTGGACGATCATCACTGTTCGGAATGACGTGGGACCTGGTTTCATTTTTCCATTTCAGGATGGGAGAACCTGAGGGGATCTGAGGTTGAGAAGACCTTGTTCCCATGTTCCATGGAGGTTGTGTGCAGGGGGAGTGAGATGGGTTTGATGAGGGGTTTCTAAGGGGGACCAGGAGGGAAGGTGAGACTTGACCCATGTCCAGCGATGAGGCAGTCTCTGAAAGGGGGCTCTGTCTGCGGGGGCCCGTAATTACCAGCCTCTCAGTATAGTGCTGCTTGTGACAATCACAGCCTTTGTGCTGGGTTATTGCTCTCTGCTGTGTACTGTACTGAATGGGAGTGTGAAAGCCGTGCGAAAATCCCCCCCGGCCGTGATGAATTCAGCCCGCTTGGGGACACAAGCCCTCAATAGGACAATAAACCTGTTTTTTTTTTCCCCCAACTCTTTCTCTCTTTCCACTCTGTCTGTCTGTCTCTCCTTTTCTCTTTCTCTCTTTCATTAATTGAAAACAAAATGACCAGACAAATGCCTCTGAGGCTCAGACCTCAGACCGGTATGGAGCTCTCGAGGCGCGATGGCTTGTTTTTGTTGCGGTCGCGCAATGCAGATCGTGTGGGTCAGGAGTCGGATGTGTGCGCAGCATGTTGCCGCCAGAGCACAGCGACTTCTTTATGCCCACGGAGCCGCAACAGAGGATGTGGGTTTTATCATGACGGAAGGCCAAGGCAGGGGGTACACCTCTGTGAAATGGGACTTCCCGTTCAGGGTGTGTGGCAAGCTCGGATTACGGGTTGGGCACGTTCACAATTCCTCATTCTCACCTGCTCGCGGTTACTTCAGGGTCGCTCGGCTGCACAGGCGCGGCTCTGCCCTCCCCTACCTCCCGCGATGTTGATGGCTTTTTACGAACCATTCCTCCATCGTTCACGATTCCCCCATTGACGACAGTGCGACTCGGTTAAGTGGGAACCTTTCAGGAGATCTGAGCCACTAACTTGATGTGTGAGCCGTGTTTGCCTCTGTGCAGTAACCACATCCTATTTGTCTTTGTGTTTACATCTGGCGCGATGTTGAAGCCTGGTCGTTGCCGTAGACTTGATGGGCCTCTCCGCTCCTGGGCTCTCCCTCACTCTAATTGGATCTTTGTGCCCGTCTGGGGATCGACTCAACCTAGCTTTCAACAAATGTCAATTCAATCCTGCGATGGATGGATACTTCCTTGATAGCCTGCTAGTGTTTACCCTTTTTGAATGCTGGCAGGAAGGGAAAAAAAGGATGGGGGGAGGGGGGGTGTGCTAGAGAAGAAAAATAAAACCCTTCTGTGCCCTCAGGGTGTTACAGAAGCGGAAACAAAGGTGTGAAAGGCAAGGGTCACCCTCCTACTGCTGCAGAGCCTCCTCAATATTTGGCATCTCCTTCAATGTGATGCTATTTATTCCTACCACCTGATGGTGTTAGGGTGAACAGGCATGGTGAAATCCATGTTGATCTATATATACACCGCCCCTCCAGTATTTCGAAAAGAAGCTCATTCTGCAGCAGAATTGTCGGGCATTAAAATCGAGAGGGTTAGCCAGGATGCCTCTGATGGCTCTAATCAAATAAGACCCTGGCAGCACAAACGCATATCAGCCCTTGGCAAAGCCCCCGTCAGAGCAGAATTTCTAATCCTGCGCATCTTTGTCTGCTGAGAGCGTGCTCCAGGAATCTGGACGACCCGTCTGCCTGTTTATGACCGTTGAAAATTTCATTGAGTCTTTGTTCGCAAAGTCACCTTTGGCTCTCCTACTTAAGGGTAATTATTGGTTTGGTAAACACGGGAGGCAAACAGGATTGGTCTCTGATGCTCAATGAGCTAGGCATATGAGTGCACCCGACTGGCGTCAGCTTCTGCTGTAGATCAACACAACGGCAATCTGCTAGTGCTTAAGTCAATTGCTCACCGCTCAGATGTCTGATTGGACGTTTGTTCTGCGGGGGAGTTTGAGC
This sequence comes from Albula goreensis, assembly GCA_022829145.1. NCBI lineage: Eukaryota > Metazoa > Chordata > Actinopteri > Albuliformes > Albulidae > Albula > Albula goreensis. Next base: position 9,136,662 of record CM040744.1, read on the forward strand.
TCGGGCTTCATAAACTGTTTTACTTCAGAATCTGGGTTCGCTGTGATGTTTCCGCGGGAAACAGTTAACGGACCTGTTATTATGAGTCAGTCCTTTCAGGGTCTATTCAAATGAGACCACAAGGCTAAATGCTAACCCCAGGAAAACAAAGAGCTTTGTCTTTGGGTGGCAGCTTTTCATACAAGTGCAATTTATTTGAGCATAATAAGCAATGTTCTTTTTTTTTTTAACCTGAGCATAAATCAGACATCTGCCCCAGCATAATTATATCAAAAATTGATTTCCATATCCCCCTGTCTGGCTCCTTTTAGGACAAGCCTTTTGTGTATTTGTAGACAAGGACTTGCTCACTGACAGTATTTCACACATGTGCATGCACGTTCACATGCATTGTCTTCCCTCCTGAGCCCACATTTCTTTGGTAAAATTTACTTCAAAGATAGAAATTAACTGGCTTGTTTCAGATGTTGCTGATGTATTTTTCTGTAAGACATAATTGTCCTTGCAGAATATTCAGAAAAAGTGGACATTTTCACAATACAGCTACAAAGAAAGGCTATGCAATATTAATCAGTGCTGATGGAGTTCATCTTCTGTGTATCTCAAATGTTTTGTTTTTGTTTTTCATTTTCCACTTCAGTGTCACTGTCTTTTTTTCTCTCACTGGTCTGCATTAGTTTTCGCTGTCTCTATTGCACGCACACATGCACATGCACACCCATACATAGACTTCCCTGACAATCTGTTGTCAACCATTTTATTGAACTTTCATCAAAGATATGAGGTTTTTGACACTATTCATGGAGTGACTTGGTCACTATTGGAATTAAATGATTGACAAAGAGGAAAAAACAAGATAGGCCTGTTCAAAAAATACTTCCTTGAGTCACCAACAGTTTTTTTTATAAATATATTGAAATGGATGTTTTTTGCTCACTATCCCGTTGAAAAAACCAGACACCAAACATAAGGGAGACTGAGATTTTGAACTGAGACGGAGACTGCCTAGTACTATAACAAGAAGGGTTTTTAAGAGCTCGGTGTCCATGGCAACGAGTTAACCCGGGAGTCCTGGATTTTATTCATAATTAAGAATGTTTGGGGAGCACAGGGTGAAGTGCCAAAAACCAACAGCTCCTGCCATCAGCTCTTGTTTCCATCAACAATTTCACAAGATATTCACAAGACAAATGCAGAGGTAAATTTTGACATTTTAAGTATTTGGTCGATATAGTATCATTGAGGATCAACTGGAGGCTCTTCAAGTGAGAGAGGAAGAAAGCATAGTCTCCTTGGTACATATGCTTACAGAACATTAATCATATTTCTATGCTATATTATATTAGACAAATAAAATATGTATAGCATACTGTAAATTGAATAGACAAGTGTGTGTCATTGTTTTTTTTCATTTCATTTATTTAATTTCAGGAGTTTGTTTTTTCAAATAATGTGATTGGATTTTCACAGTGTCTGTAAATACAACATCATTAGTTTCTTACTACACATGTTTGCTAACAGATTGATGGATGTGCAATACAAAATTGATTGGAATAGAAAGTAAAAACAATTTTTTTAGGCAGATGCAGTTTTAGGCAAAATATTGAATTTGAAAAAACAAAAAAATATCTTGTCTTGACATTGAATAAAACGTAACAAGCAGTCAACTTTCTATACTCTCAAACGGCAATTCTTCAGTCATTAATTCTCAACTGTTTGGGATAAGGATGAGGTAAACATAATTGTCTTGAATAGGAAATTCATTTCGTCATGTGCACTGCATGAAATTTAAAACAATGAGCAGACAGTATACACAATACACACACCCACACACACACGCACACCCACCCACACACACAAATAACATACATGTTGCATGTCTTTTTTACTGTACCATGCAGCGGATATGTATTCTATGTCAATACATACAGTACCATGACAAAGTATTTCCCCTCTCTTCAGATTTGTAGCATTTTTGCATATTTTCTGTATAGAATTTGGTCAGATATTTATGTGAGCTGTAGTATATAGAGTCATAATCTTACAAAAAAGAGTGTTTGTTTTGTAATGAAACATGAAATGTACAGGTGTGAAAAAATTCCCCCCACCAGAACTTATCTCAGCACAAATTGCTGACAATCAATTAGGCCTGATTTTGGCTATCCCAGCCCAGTATAAATCTGTCTAGATGGCTCTTACCATTAAAGTGAAGGTCTCTTGAAGACCTCTGAAAAAAGTTGTTGATGCCGGTCAGTTTGAAGAAGGTTACAAAGTGACTTCTGGGACACTGTTTCTCACTAAAATGTGTCTGTACAGTGTACCTGCTTTTGAGGAGAAGTTGGCACAAGCAGTTCTTGCTTTATGATAGTACTTGCAAATAAACAGGCACCCAGAGTCTGACTGTTTGCCAGTATGCCACAAAGAGCTCTTGAGGTCTGTAGAGATACAGGTGACAGAAATGTAAGGAAACACACAGACTAAAGTGCAAACTCTAGAAGTTTTTAGCAGAGCGGGGGAAAGACGAACTGCACTTTAAAGAGCTAAGCCTCTAGAATATGGCGAGATCTAATAGCGGACTTGGCAGGCACTGTTTTGGCATGCCATCTTTGCACCATGAGGCTCAATAAAAGAGATAGAGAAAGATCAAGATTTGGAAATGGAGGGAGGAAGAGATGGTTGAGAAACCCTGCCAGCGGAAATATCAAGGGAAGAGGGATTGAGGGATGCGATTTAGGATGAATTCCCTCTTCCTCTTCCTTTTTGATTGAGGGAGCAATCTATCTAATTTATTTTGAAAGTATTTTTAATTTATGAATGTCAACCATCATTAAAAACTGTCCCCATGTATACATTTATAATGGGTTTTAAAATAAAATATTAAAGACTGCTAACCCACCAAACGAACACAACATTCTGTCCCCGGCTCTAACATTTCTGGAAAGTTGGGGATCAGTGACCTCATACACTGTTTTAAAGGAACTTTGACTGGAATTGAGAATCCTTCACGGTTAGATGGAATACTGTTCAGAAGGTGCTTTTCCTTGCTGCAATTCTATTGGCTTGTTTGGCCAACGAACACTGAATTGGGCGTTTTACAGTGCAAATTGACACATGTTATGTATATGTTGTAATCCAGTCACATCTCAATGTGCGTATGACACTTATCTGATGATGTCAGTTAACGCAAGTTAATGATGGAACTCATCAGGTGTTTAGGATGTTTTGTAGGAAACAGTAATTAGTTTAGTGCATATATTCATTGGTTTAAGTGACACATTTCGATTTCATATGCAAATGTGTTGGTTTTCATTTGTTACATTTTTTTCTTCGTTAGTATTTCTGTTTATTGGTTTGTCAATTGTGCACCTGTTGATTTGATGGGTTTATGGATTAATTTGAAGTGTTTATTGATTTGTCATTGACACAGGTGTTAGTTGAAACTTAAAATATCTATTGTTTTGTCAATATATATGCACACAAAATGGGTTATTTTTCTTCTACCCTGCATACAAAAGATGGAGGCATTTTAATCATAATGATGAATGAGAAAAGGTGAAAAGGCTACAGGTCTACCATTCCAGTTTCTCAAGGCATGTTATTAGCATAATTCCAGCATTGGGACAAATTGAAAGTTGTATTGAGTTTGTTCAATTATAGATCATTTTTGACTAAAAGGTGTTGAAATTATTCCATTTCATACACTGTGACAAATATATATCTTATAAACATAATACACATAATTGATTTTACAGTGTATAATTACAAATTAGACACTGATTTAATATATTTATAAATACCAGATAATAACATTTCTGTAATTATGAAATGTGATATCTAGGAGATACAAGAAGAATTTTAATTTTAATTTGGCCTCATAAGCCACAAGCAGCATATGCAAAGGGTCTGTTACATGATACTGCAGAATCAGACCCTATATGCTTTACAGGGAACATTTTGTCCATACCACTGGACAATCCATCAGTGAAGGAGCTTAAAACCACAACTCTTTAACTTCTCAACAGCTTAAGTAGTGATTGCAGCCTGGATTCACTCAAAGTTTTTTTGTCCTTAAATCTGACTTACAAAGAAATGCAAGTCTGACTTTTTCAAAGGAGAGGGAATTTTTGCGAGTGCACTGAACTCTATGAAGAGTGGAAAAAAAAAAATCTTGTAATTAATCGTGAGTCAAAGTTGAGGCTAAATGTTGATTGAATCCAGAACTGGAACTCCTTTGCTGAATCAGGAAGGGAGTACAGAGACTACAGAATGTAGTCTCTCTTATGAAGACAAGGGCTTCCTGTATCTCCTACATTTTGATTCGCTTGGGTATCCAGTGTCCATCCACACCATTTAACCCTTTGGAATGAGGCAGACTTCACTGTTATTAGTGCATATCTGTGAGACAGTCCCTAACATCACACCAAGCGATCTATACCTCTGGATGCTAATTTTGAAATTTGTGAGAAACGCGAGACCTTATTACACATTCAATTTATGTTCTCTATGCTAAGTAAACACTGTATATGAAATTGTACTGTGGTCGTTAATCAAAAGCCTGATTATTTTGTTCATGGAGATAATGTGTCTGTCTCTTGTCTGTTGGTCTGTCTGTTGTGTGTGTGTGTGTGTGTGTGTGTGTGTGTGTGTGTGTGTGCATGACAGAGAAGAGAGAGAGAGAGCGAGAGAGAGCACTCAGTGTTTTCTGTAAATATTTTAACCATTGAGCTTTATACTTTTCCAGTTTTAGTGTGGGTGTGAAAATGCACCAAGGATGAAACTGTACTTCTACCTCCCTTGACTTGACGACACACTGGAAACAGCTGCAATAACACATACTCCGTTCCTCACCCAGAAATAACAAGGGGTCTCAGCCACCCCCACCCCCTCCACCCGCCCCAATGATATGATAATTGATAATTACCAGAGCAACACATAAATCTGATGCATTCCTCCTGGGCCATCTAATTAGAAAGGGTAATTGAAACTGTAATTCATAACCTTTCAATCTTGCAAAAGTATCAGTGGCAGTTGTTAACTGAGAATAAAGGGGGCAGGCCTCTCTGGGTTCTTACGGTCATACAGTAGAACCTCAGAGACACAAAAAGGTGGGAACGTTGCAACAGGGGTGATTCAGAACTCTGAATTTGATATTAAAATATGATTTAACGTATCTGAATCCTTAATTAAATTAAATTGTAACATTATTGTCACATATTGCCACTTTTTTCAGAATTTTCAACTCTCATTTAGTGCCTACCCACAATAAAGCCAGCAGAAGGATATATAGTCAATTAATGTAGCCACACTACCATCCTTATCTATAAGTTTCTACTGTATTTGATTTTGGGTACAGGTCAGTTCTTACAATGGTGAAAGATTCTCTGTACATACCTCAGATCTTCTGCCACCATGGTTACTGTGACGACTGTAAGCATTCTCAGGTTTCCTAGGTCCAGTACCAGTGGTAAATAGCTCTAGCAATGGATATTTTTTCAGGCTTTTAAAATTGTAATAAGGTGCCTCTTCTCACCCGAAACACTCAGCATATAGGAATGACAAGCATCAAGTTTTATTCTAATAAAACCCATGAAAACCATAAATTTTAGCACCCGGCTAATAATTCATGAGAAGTGCTTTTTTATGTTGTTCTGTACTCATCAGCGCAGAGTCAAGCAGACGTTAAAAAAAAAAAAAACACTACATGCTGAAATAGTATCTGATAAATTGACATTAATGTCCTGATGTTTAATTTAAAAATCATAAATAAAGCTTTTCCAATGGCCCACTGTCTTCTCAAAGGTAACATCTGCCAAACCCCTACATTAAGGTTTGTTTTTTTTTTGTTTAGTCTGCAAAGTGAACGGCGGTATCTTGGGTGTGCTGGGCTCCCAGGCGCGGTGAAGAGCCTATGCATGCAGGGCAATTCTCCCGAGTTCCCTGTCTTATCTCCATGTTGTTTTTGGTCGGCTCCACCACCGTATACTCATCAATGTTACCCCAGATATGTCAAGCCGCGCGTAGCCCTTTGTGTTGAAACATGGGAGTTGGTTTAACCCTTACCTCCTGACACAGATTCAGTTCCCCCTCTCATTATTAGGTTTACAAACACCGAGGCTCCCACATCATAACATCAACCGTGTGACACTTATTATTTTTTTTTACTCCAAAGCAAGGCCCAGTCCTCGAGCAGCGCACTCGATTTTGTACTTTAAAAAATGTTACCAAGGTATTACAGCTCCTCAGAATCGCCTTGTTAATCCTATTCAGAGCAAATGCAGTCTCATTACTGGCTGATATTCCACAAACCACATGCACAGACTGTTGAGTTTCACAAGCATCAAAGAAGATTGTAAAAGCATCCAACCGATGGGTATTTTCCCTATCATATCTGTACTGACATTCTGTTTCTGCTTTAAGTTGGATTGAAATTTGTAAATTATTACCATTATTCTTCGAAATCCTATAATCTTTTGAACGGAACGATTCATGGACTCTTTCAAAGGGCAAACGGCTGAGAGTTACCGTTATACCACACTGTACTTAATATCAAATCTATTGTTCTTGCTGTACGTACAGCATCCACAAATTTTACAAACTGTTTCATGCAGCAAAACTCCCACTAAATCGTCCCGTGTCTGCCGATGCTTGTTTCCAGATCTAGTGTCATCTGGCTAAAATGTGTCCCAAATTCCGGACACAATATTCACTGTTCTCCATTTGCCATATGCTCATAATTTCACATTGAAGCCAACTTCTTTTTTACTTTTGAATTGACCAGTCGGCTGAACCAATCATTCTCCCACCTGGCAAAAGAACACAGTCTTTCAAAAGATGTGTGAACTTTCATCAAATGAACATTTCTTCAGACCAACAAATCTCAAGGGCTCTCAGATTTAGTTCAGAAATGAAGCCATGATTTACACTCTACACAACAAAGCTAATTGCTCATCTCTGGTTCCTTCACACAGTTGCTAATTTTTGCTAGCCTCACTGATGAGAAATGGAAAATCTGGCATAGCATTTTAATGCTAACATGGCAACATTACATTTTCCTGTATAATTGTACTGTGATACTGAAAAAGCGTTGCAGAATGCTTTTGATTATCTTTTACCTAAGGAAAACCTCTATGGTATTTTATATAAAACTCTTACCTTAGCCAAGGAAAAGTCATTCCATAAGTGGTGCTGTTAAAAGTGACTATTTTATGGACAGTTACTTATTTCGAGGTGTATTACAAGCAGAAGCTCAGTGCCTGTCCTGTATTTTGATGGATAGTGACAGGTAGGCCAAAATGTACAATCAAAATAACTTTTGTCTTTTTGTTGAATTACAAGCATCATGTACCTATAATAATATATAGACAAATGTGCCTGTAACATTGACAATATTATGAGACTTTTTAGAAATAAGAGCATAAAAATATCTATTTCACATTGTAAATTTTGGCTGTAGAAAGGATTCTGGAACTCAGTGTACATATTGTAGTAATTGCTATTGTTCTTTAGCCATGCTTGTCAAAAAACCATTGAATGATGGGATCATTAATACATGGGAATTTTCATGAAGATCTAATTATGATATGTAAAGATGGGGTTTCTCTCGGGCCTTTTTCTGACCCCCCTTTTTTTTTTTTTTTTTTACTCAGAATTCATTTTTTCACCTTCAGAGAGACAGAGAGAGAGTATGTGTATATTTCTGTGTATTTTTCATATCTAAAGAGTAAGTTCTGAACAAAAATGATAAAGTTTTAGGTCATAAGAGTATTGACTTACCTTGCCTTATCTAAATCAGTTTTTGACTTGTTCTTCTTTGTCTCCACCTACTCCGTCCCTTAATTGTCTGGCTTTTCACCTTTGCCTGGTCTGTTGGAAAAAGGTCCAGATTTTCTCACTTCGTCTGCTGTGTTGGGTGACCTTTAACAACTGCATAATCGCTGGACATATTTTTATAAAGAATGACCTGACCACTGGATAAAGGCTACAATACGCTTCTATAAATGGTAAACTCATTAATTAATACTGACACAGAAGATGTCTTGTATGGAAAAAAATGTGAGCAATGCATCGCACAAACCGTTAGTGTTGGTATTGGCATCGGAATCTGTAGCTTCATGCCAGCCAAATCTTCAGTCGGTCTCACTGCCATTTGCAGGGCCAGCTGAGATATCTATATAGAAAATTCATTTGTAAAGGTCACATCAATGTCCATGTCACACCATTGTATGAGCTTCCCTTTTCATAATTAAAAAATGCGATAGGGAAGTGCCTCCCGTAGATCGAATTTCATGGTAATTCCAGAATGAATGCTTCATTTCACAAGTTGGAGTTTCAAATCAAAAGTGTTTCAGACACTCTTTTTTCTCTCAGCTCCCAGTGATTTTATATTCATCCTTTTGAGATTTTTCTTTTTCTTTGCACCAGCGGTACAAATTTGCCACTCATGTTTTACGTGCTTCATCGTTCATTTTTCATCTCTTGTAGACCTTGTGACCTTATGCATTGATGCAACTAGTTGGGAGAGATTTGATTGATTCATTCATGTATTGATGATATAAAAATAACTATTTGGTAATTTCACCTCAGTGCAATGGACTTGGACAGCAAGATAGGAATACAGCTAAACAGTATGATATTGAAGCAGACAATAGCTTGACATTTGTTTGCTGATAATTTGCATACAAAGCGTTGTTGCTGTACATTTATTATTTTTTGCGTGGGGTAAAAAACAAAAGCTGTTGCTGTCTAATCCAAATCCAAGTCTGCCCTACATTTCACGTTCACACATGTCAAGGGAGTTTGTGCTAAAGATAACATTCTTTCCCCTTTACTCTTAATTATGGATGATAATGTAGGGTCTCATTAATATCCCTGTCATTAATGTGGTCTGACACATTCCTCCCCCGTTGTGACTGTTGCCCCAAAGCACTGACCGTTTGTTTCGGTGAGAAAAATCTTTGCTAAAGACTTCAAGTGATGCTGTTAAAGTGTATGCGCACTGGATTTAAACATGAGTAGGATAATATGTGACTTGGTATTTAAATGCCCTCGAAATGACCAAAGAAAATAAATTTCTGGTTTAGGAATGTAAAAATCCTCTTTTCTTACGTTTAGAACTTAGTGGGAGTGTAAGCATGCCAGATCTTCCTGTGCAGAAGCACCCAGAATGCTTTTCAGGGCGTGCTGCAGTTGGAAATCTCTTTTTTGAATTTGCTTTTTGAATTGTTTGCGATTCAGTATTGGCGGATGACAATGTGGTGTATTCACAAATTTCAGGTTTTATGCATCCTTTGTTCCAAGTGTGTCTGAATAGGTGACAATCATTCGAAAGAAAGTGTGCATTTTTCCAGAAAGTAGAAACCCCACATTTCCTTTATTGTGAGGAAGGAAATGGACTCTTGCCCGGACTAAAACGCACCAATTATTCATGGGAGGCTTTTATAGAAAGCAGTGGGACTACTGTGGGGTGCGTTATGCTCACGGTGTGCCTTCTCTTGCAGAGCACGGAGAAGCTTTTTGTGGAGTTCAGCCACCAGGAACTGCTCGAGTTCTACAACAAGGTCAGTGCAGATTCTCCCCGCTTTCCACATGACTGCCTCCTGAAACGCCGTCGCCACATGTTTTGGGGGGTTCTAATCGTCAACCACTCTTTGTCTTGCAGCTAGAGACGGTTCAGGCACAATTGGACTCCCTCACTTGATGGCGGTGACAAGGCCCCCATTCTGGCTGGTGTGACATAAGCAGTGAAGAACCGTACATCCAACCCTTCATCTTGGTCGATGGCAGCAATGAGAAATAATATTTTGCCAGAAAGTCCCGTATATACAGTGTCAAAGTCTGCAGTATATGTGATTGTTTTGTCATTCCTGTAAAAGTGTTGGCATTACTGTCATTCCCCACATAGATACTACAGACGTCTACAGATGGTGTAAATGGTGCATATGACAGCTCTGCAATCGTTTCTCTGAATTAAACTGTTTTTTGGTTCTTTTTTAACATGTTATGTTGTGTATTATATGTTTGCATCCGCAGCATTGACTGTCTGCTCACTGCCACATGGTATCTAGTGACATAATGTTGCATCACCACTTCATCTCCTCATTATTCGGGGTAAAGTCGCCTGAGGTGATCTTGTGACTTTAACTCATTGTGCAGTCAGCCTAGTAAAAACAAAGGAAGAATACACTGACTCAATACAATGTGCTTTGTACTCTTCTCACTAAACTGCACTTAAGCCTCATTAGAGGTTTGGAGGTTTGAGGCAGTAGTGCTTAAGAGCAAGCTTACAACAATCTGTATTAGAGTTGGGTTGCAGACTTAAACTAGTCAACAGTGAAATCTCAGTCACAAAAGTCACTTGTGGGGGCTTAGCCAATCAAACTAGAGTCATATTTTTAAATCCTAATTATCTATGAATAAATGTACACTATTATACTAATTATAATAATAAATACGGGTGGTCTTATGCCAGCTTCACAATTTTAAACTCTGAAATGGTGGCTTCAGCTGATATGAATATTCAAGAGCAGTTACAGAACTGGCTCACCCATGGTCACACTTTCACTATTGTCAGTTTCTAGGCAACATTTCAAAAACTATCAACGGAAATGAATTTCTATGGTTAACTTTTGCAGTAATTATGACAGAGAGGAAATGGTAGCACAAGCTAACCATACGCTAAGCATTTTCCGGGTATAAAGGTCCTGCCTTCAGGAAGAGCATCCTCTTGAGTGGGATCATGGGTAATTCAGATCTTGAATTACATTTGTCTCATATTGCTGGATGTCTCACTCAAATCATTCTGGAAGCTGTAAAGAGACTGTAGTTGAGCCAGAGAGCTGTTGAAACCTGTTGAGTGTGCTCCAAAGGGACTTCAGTCATAGAACTTCTGGTGTGTAATAGGCAAGTCTGTTGGATGACTTCTGAAGAGTCTGGATGTTATCCTAATGATACTTTATTAAGATCCATCCAATGAGTCTTCAGTCTTGCCTCAGCCTCTGATGTTGATTACTCTTTTTGTTTTACTTTATTGTGCCTTGCTTTGAAACTACCGGGTTATCGTTTTGTGATAAAAAATTTGCCCTAGATGGGATAACAAGCCTGTCGAATGGTTTCTTGATTGTTTTTGAAACGACTGAATGAGTCATTCTTGAAAACCTAGCGTCAAATGAGGTTCTGGCAGGCTTGTTAGTGTGCAGCACATGATTGAGCAAAGCAGTTGCGTGCAATAAAAGGGTTCTTATTTTATTTCACTTTGTTTGAAATTAACACATTTCGAGAGGCGCGGAATTTGATGAGCGTTCTCACGCACACTGACAAAGGGAAAGACGACGTGCGGTTTTAAAACCCCCCTAACCGCACATACCCAGAACGCCGCGGCGCTCGACGTTGAGCTGTTATTCTACCCAATTTACAGTTTTCCACCATGTGAAAAATCACCAAAGTCATTGCCTGAGGGAGATGTGTGTTACACAGCACGCGGAACAGATGGCGGCACGGAGACCGCGATGGGAAAAGGTGCTGTGCCGAGAGCTTCCAACTGAGCTTCAGCAAAACACAGAACAGGAAGTACCCTGTCAGAGGCGAGATGGACACTTTCTAAGAGGTAGGAACCAGAGTGAGGTGTCGAGTTTGTGGAGCACAGTCAGGGTGGCCTGAATACAACTTAGCCCCGATTCCTCCTTCCCCCCTCCACCCCACCCCCAACAATAAATAAATAAATAATAAAAACGCCAATGCTGTCGTAACCCCGAAAAAGTCTACAAATTGTGACAGGACAGACGAGGGCCAGAGAGAAACAACAGCTATGAAACAAAGACTCCCTGAGGCAGGATCACAATAGTACCCAGACACAAGCTGAAACTGGAGAAAGAAAAACCTCTGCATTGTTCGAACACAATCAGAATATTATCTTAGGTTCTTGGCATTAGTGGAAGCTTTGTTTGAACGATATAAAATTTAGTTCATATTATGAACGTACCATACTAAACAGTCTTTGATATGCTCGTCTGTTGGATAGATTCCAGTGGGTTTTTTTTTAAACGTATACCCCTAAAACCCCAAACCCTAAACTCTTTGACTCCCTAAAGCAAATTGACAGTGTCTGTGAAAAGCAGTTGCTTGCTGTGTCTTAAGGACATGTGTGACTGACAGTGAATGTCTGACTTAACCAGCTGGAAGACAAGACAGGGGGTCTATTATTTAGGGTTCTTCCCAAGAACTGAAATAGTTAGCATTTATATCTGTAAAGCAAAGAAGAGAGCATTCCTGTTTGTAATTATGCAATATTAAGAACTTGCATTCACCCTCCTTCAAATGCTTTCAGAAATCTCCATTCTTATTGAACAATATCACTAATTTTCTTCTCCAATATTTTTACCATGCTGAATGCTGGAGAAATAAAAAGTTAAACTAGTAAATCTACTCTAATACACAATGAACCTTCACTAGGCTTGTCACAGAAAGCCCACTGAGGGATAATATAATAAATTTTGTATAGTTTGCCAGTTGACAGTATCTGGCAAGACACTAAAATGTCTCCAAAATGTCAATCAATTGTTCTCCGCGAACATGCAAGGAAAGCTTTAGAGCAGAATCACGATTTACATGGGGGAGAGAGAGAGAGAGAGAGAGAGCAAAAGATCACATTTTACCACTTTTTGCCATACTGTTGTTAAATCATAGTGAACATGTTTCTTCAGTTTTGAGGGATGAAGATGCTGTTGTGTCTGTAATTCAGTATTCTGACATGCTACATTTTTGGTATCATTTCTTCACCCTTTGTGTCTCGGTAAAGCAGGTATAAGGGGGGTAGTCTGTATGGATAATGTGTTTCTCGCAGTATGAAATAGTGATTATTGGCACATACTAAATTGTTTTGCAGTGATTGAATTCACTATGAACTCCCTTCATTGACTTTTAATGAGCCAGAATAATTAATAAATTCCATTTACTCTCACATATGAAAAGTTATTGATAACAATCAAAATTCATTGCTAGCTTGCCAATTGACCATTGGGAATTAATGTGCTTTTCACTTTTGCATCAAACTCTGATGTGCTTAGAATATTGTTGAGTAAGAAATGAGCTATGGTAGAACTAGTAATATGTGCACCTAATTCCAAAGCCTCCAATCTTTTGTCTGTATTTTGTTGAGCTGGTCATGGATATTGATCAGCGATTGTGAAAGTAGCTGTGGGGCTTTAACGTTTGATAGATGCCCCATATGTACCAGGAGCAATTCCGTCTAATGAAGATGCAGATCAATAATCCGACTTTTCTCGAATATTCTCTCACAAGGTGAAGCAATCCTGCCGTTTCTGTATTCCCCTATGTGTGAGTCTGCTCTTAGAATAACAAGCTGTCCATAGGAACCTTGACCACGATTTTAGCCCTGGAAAAAACCAGCCCCTGTCATGGATGGCGGTGACCTGGTGTCTGGAGACAAAGTCGGTGCCCGTGAGGAGCAGAGTGACGTAATGGCAGAGGGGTGCATGGCTGTAGCCGTCTGTGACTGCAGCCCCACTGTACCCCCCACCCTCCCACCCCCGCTCCCCAAGACACACGAGCAGAGCCCTCAATGGAACCAGACTAGTCAGCCTAGTGTCGCCGCGCCTCTCCTCTCTCGCCTCGAGGTATACGCTGACAAAGCCTCCCCGTCTCCGAGCGCTCTGGGGTTGTCCCATGCCTCCATGTCAGAGACGCCCGAAATGGCGCGGAGCGGCCCAAAGTGTCTGAGCCTGAAAGCTATTGTTGTGGCTCTGTCGCTGAGCTCAGCTCCACAAAGGACCTTTCTGAGCTGCGTCTCCGTCAAAGCTCAACAGCACTGGAGCACCAGCGTCATCCCAGTCTCTGCCAGCTTTTCATGTTCTCCAATATTCTGCATTCCACTTGAAAACTCAGTGACAACTTCTGGAAAATGTTTTATTTATGTATGTTTGATTTTCAGATATGCATGTTCTCACACCAAGTGTTTTCCACCAAGGTTATATCAGAAGAAACAGTTCATCTGTCCCTGGGCAACCTATAGCATATTTTCAACATACAGTAAAAGTAACACACAGTAATATCATAAAGAGAACTGCATACACACAATATATCCCATATAAATAAAGTTGTAAAGATAAATACTGGTACACTTTGTGCTACCTTGCTTGAAAAATTTATTATTATTATTATTATTGGAAGTATGATAACGGAAGAAACATATGCCCTCAGACTTGGTCACAGACTGTTTCATGGCTCCCTCCTAATCAAGTCGTTGCCTTACTTGGCAATGACTAGTACGGGCTTTAGGTACATACCAAACGTAAAATGTGACCAAACACTACACAGTGCAGTGCACCGTTGTGATAAGCACCCATGGGTGTTGTAACACCTAACATTCAGATTTTTATTACATCAACATCATATAAAAAAACAGGCAGACAGTAGGTCTTTGTTCAACCTGGAAGGGAAATTTTTAGAGCAGTTGAGCTTGTGGTCCTATTTCTAAGATAAAGCAGGTTTGGGGAGATTTGACTTCATCCTGTAATGAGTTTTATGGAGAGTAGCTTTAACTCCAGCTTTAAAAGAAGGAGCTTTTGCTTATTTCTGCGATTAGCTTTTTTTTCCAGACAAGCACTCTTGTAGGTATTTAGGGTTTATGTTATTAATGTCCGAGAAGTAATTAAAAAATTAAGCAACTGTTTGTACTTGTAACCTTTGCCGAAGATAAAATGCAAATGGACGACCGAAAGGGAGACACATTTTTGACTGTGTACTGTAGCTTTTGTATCATCTCTATTTACAGCTATGCCAAGAATTCAAGTTTTCATTAACAGAGAAAGACTGGCCTTGTGTGGCTTGAATCTATTTTTAAAAAGTGCTTCCATACAAAATAGTTTTGCACTTTTTAAATTCTTCCGTAGTTACAATGTGAATAACTTCGGAGTTCAAATCGGGCTATCTCATGCAAAAAAAGAGAATCTTAGTTAAAAGTTAGTTAAAAGTTTAAACATGTCATCATAGTACAGTCTTCACCAGATGAGTGTTGATATCATAGAGTTGATAGGGCCTCGGTAGCATGGCCTATCCGTGACACAGATATGACTGGGGGCTGTGAGCCTGCTTAGCTAGTCATGTTGTTACTTGTGCAGTTGGCTTACAAGGAAATGTACAGATATAAGATGTTAAAATCTGCCCTTCAAGGTGAAAGGAAATCTCTCAGAGACAGAATGGCAGCTGCCAACCATTGCATCCTCTTCCTGCCCTCAAAGCTGTCAGTCTGTAAAGCCATTTCTTTTCACTTTCCCTTGTGACTCATACCTATTATTCTGCAAATGCCATATTCAAATTTCTCCATATACGATATCAAGCATAGGTGACACTGAGTAACGTCGAAGTTCCACTTTCACCTTTCTGCCGCTTGTATAAAAATAAAACACGTTTCGTTATGTTTTTTTCCTTGGGGGTGAAATAATCCATCAAGCGAGACAGCATCTTTGTTACAAGCTCTGATTTGAATAGTTCCACCGGTGACTTGCAAACATCAGTTTTACATCCTCTCTATAATTAGAGGAAGAAGAATGAAATGCAGAGAGATTCATGGGAGATAGACACGCGCTCAACATTGTGTCTTGTTTTTCTATGATGGTCTTTGTCTTCAAATAGGCGATTCTGCTTTTCAGTACCCAGAACATTGTGTGAGAGGCTTCTCAGAACAGAACAACCTTCATGCATATTTCACCACACCTAAAATTAGGAGGAAGGCACATCAATTCTTAAAATTCTAAGAGCCCACTGGATTCTGGATATTTCCCCTACATCCTTGCCCCACCCCCAAGGAAATTGTGACTTTATGAATCTCTCCCCCTCTCCCCATCACACACACACACACACACACGCACAACCCTGTTGTAAAGCATGTCATTCCCTACAGCGCTCATATCATTACACACCAGCTAATCCTGTTTCACAAATCCAAGTACCTTCCTTAGAGAAAATCCCATTGCCTCCGCACATACTGTATCTCCATCTGTTTACCGAGGAAGAATCTTCAAAATACGGCTCTTCATTTGCCTTTTAGCAGATCTATGATTGTAATAATTGATGTCAAGCACTATGATTACTTATGGTGGGTGTTTATTTATTTTTTTATTTATCACTTGTAAGTGATACAGTTACTTTTTGTTCTCATTTAAATGGTTTCAGTTATTCATTTTTTCAAACTTTTATTTAATATTTTCATGTTTCTTCTGATTACTATCCTGCACAGTTCAAGACTGACAAGCTACCTCTCGTATATTATGCCCTGTTTAATGTGTGACCTAGAAATCCATAATAAGTAATCTCATTTCTTTTATTTTGTTTTATAAATGTTTGTATTTTCACAGGTGACAGTAACCAGAATTCTCAAAAATGAGGATCATATCTATTACTGAGATGAACAACAGTTTGAGGAATACAGAGCCAACCATGTGCTCTGAGGTGTGTGTTTGTGTGTATGTGTGTATGCGTACGTGTGTGCTTGTGATGTAAGGGGGTTTTAGAGGGATAAGGACCGGATTAAAGAGGTGTGCCATTGCTCCTGAGAAAGGAAGTGTGCGCGAGCATGTGCGCGTTTGTTAATGAGATTGGTGGCGCTGGTTGGGAGCCATGCTGTTAGCGAGACAGCATGCGCGGTAGGGCCTCCTTTGCTAACCCCCTCGCTTTCATCTCCGCTCACCTCCTCTCGGTCTGGGTGAGGCCCCGAGATTCAATTAGTCTCGTATCCATCTGATAGCAACCACAGCCGTATTGATTTTCTTCCCCCTTTTTTCAGGGACAGTGCAATTTCTAATATCAAAGTCTTGAAAAATATGTGCATTTCAAACAAAGTCTTAGTTCAGAAGTGGAACAGATGGTAAAACAAATACTTATCCTTTTGGAGGCTTTAGAAATGATGCTCATATGCGGAAAGCGTGTATGGAAGTGTATTTGTGAATAGACACAACATGTTTTTCATTACTACAAAGAGGGGAAAAAATCTGAAATGCTTTGTTATAAAACCACAATATATTGCACATTACTTAGCTTCTCTTAGCTCAATCATTGTTTTGGATATTTGTTTTTGCTATAAGTTAATTTCTGTAGTGTATACTCCATGCTGTGTTACATAATTACAAATTTATGGTTTAAATTAAGCATGACACATTTAATGCATATTATTGCTATTAAGAAATCCAACTATATAGCACCAGGCAATATGGAAATGAGACTGCTTTGCATGTGAAATTAAATAAATTAGATCAAATAACAACAATATTTCACACTAAAATGCATATGTATTTTTTTTTCTTGTTTTTCAGGTTTTCAGGGCCAAGTACATTATGCTCATGCAAGGAGTCAGACAAGAGTCATGTGTTGATGTTTTATTTATGCCTTTATTGAAGCTGTTTTCATTTATTTATCTGGTTTCAGGGGCCTCTTTCCCACTCTGCCATCTGTAGGAGGAGAGATATTCTCCGGGGAACATGGTCCTAGTCTAGGTCAGCCTTCTGTATCAGAAAGCTCATGCTAGGTATGAAGCAGGTGACCCAAAATGGCTGTTTTGGCTCAAACAGCATGGCTTCATGCTCCCTGGTGATGTAATGAACATGCACCTCAATCACAGCCTAACAAAGCAACGCTATGGCTAGAATAAGGACATTGCTGTGCTTGTAGGATTAGATCTGCCATTCTTTGTTCTCCACATCGCTGCTGAATCTTGCTTTTTTGGACAATATCTCTCCAGCGAAATCTGAGATTAATCTTTTTCGATTTTAAACACTGGGACAAATGAATCTGAAGACCATCTCTGCTAAATGAATCTGAGATGAATCAGAGACGCACCTCGTCTTCGCCGAGCGCCAAGCACTTCAATGACTGAAGCGAAATTCTGCCTTTTGTGTGATAAAAGCAGGCCTTAAGTTGCCACGATTCGTGCTTTGCCGGAGCAAGGTACTCGAAGATCTCATGCGTTGTCAGCATAATGAATGAAAGTGGGTAGCAGGCATGCAAATGGAGTCCCGCTCGAGAACAGCTGGGAAAATGGGGGAAGGCCCCCGGGAGTCCTCGGCTCCCTCATCTATAATGGATGAGGAACCAGGGACAGAGGGACCTGCAACTGGGAGCACAAACACTGGCCTTGCGTTCTGCACTTCCTGCATCAGCACAATTGCTCATTCGCCGTAATCCCCCGAACATCACGGACAGGACCGTGCATGTGCGGCTGCTCCACTCGTGCAATCTCAGATCATTTCATATTCGCCGTTTGTTTGAATTTGTCACAGTGGTATGTAGGACTTACCCCCCACCCCACCCCACCCCACTCCCATTTTCTGTCTTCCAATCACAACACCTGGCCAGATGTAACAGCTCATATCACTTTGGCTTGGCTCTGAAATCAATCACAAGAGCTGTGGCCCATGTTGGGGAAAGACCCGCTTTAGTATAAGGGGCATAAATATGGAATAAGCAGTCGGCTGGGAGATGCTGTTCAAAAACATAACTGTAAGCGACAGTCCAATTACGGCCAGACCTGTGATCACATGACCGAAGAGGTTGGAGGCAGACACAAATTAAAAGGCTAAAAGTCCCCTGGGTCTGAATGAAGATTGCATCATTCCATCCTACTGGGCGTCTGTCTGCACATGAATTGTGTGTTTCTGGGTTCTTCTGACTGCTTAAAATGTTTTTCCATCCGTCACATGAAAGGGGCATTCATCAGACATGTCAACTCAGCCTTTGACGATATGAAATAAAACCCATTAATAGATTAAACCTTTTTTGTGCATTTGTAGGGCAAGTGAACTGACTAATGAAGCCATCTGTAGATCCCAAATGTGTCTCATAGTGGGGGTCCTTAGGAAATTGCGCCTGAGCAGGTCAATATTGGCTGAAGTGTGACTGATGCCCGGCCAAATGATATGCACTGACCTTTGACCTCATGCCAAATGGGATGAAAAAATACATTTGTCACACCCATCATGCGGAGCCATGCTGAGGGGCAGCTGTGTTCCTCATTGCAGGAAGAGTGCCTGAAAACACTGGTCCAGTAATCACTAAAGAGTCTGCTTTTTTTCCCCAGACCACGTGTCCATCAAAACCGTTTAAAATGCACTGCGGTAACCAGGTAGCCATGGGACTTGTGCTGTAGCCTATGAATAAAGAATAGTGGGGCTGCGTTTCACATCAATCAGCTGAGATCAGTCCAAAAGATTACATGTATTTGGAATGCAATTTTTTAAAAGGTGATCAGTCAGCTAATCGTTCAACCTTAAACACGAGAGTCGTGCGAACACCTGTGATTGTTATGAATAACCCGTAATTTGACCCAGAGTAAATGTGATCATGTGGAAAAAGGATCTCATAGAAGAATATCATTCTTTCCCTTTTCCAGATACTTGAAGCGCCCTTCAATGTTTTCATCTCTGTGTTTCATAAAACAAATCTCAGAATCTCATTTACCGGCAGATATTCATTCAACTCTTGCTTGAAGAATGGCCTAGTTTCTCTAGCATGCAAGCAATTAAAATGTTCTTGCATTGTCTCTGTCTACGTGTGGTATATTTTCCCACAATTGCTAAATATATCTTTGAGATCCAGCGGTTGTAATTCAATTTAAATTGAATTGAAGTTTTTTGCATGGAAACATATTTATGTGGTGTATTCATCTATGTGTCTCCTGAAAATGAATTGTTTGATGTAAGTTTCACTTAAAGAAATGGAATCCAGATGAATGTTTCAGTCCTAACCCAATTCCCATCTGTCCATGTTTCATCTCTGTATATAATTCATGGATATTATATTTAGTCATATCTTTCTGTAGCATAATTATTGCAATGATGTGTAACCTTGTAACAGGTAACTTAGAAATCATTTATCAGTTCAGTAAAAATCATTTGATCTGTTCTATTAATTTTCAGCCGTGGTGACAGAAAATCAATCTAACTGCTCGCTGTCGAGGCACCTCTGCTATATAATCATGTGGCTGCGATGGTGTGGGTGACCTTCAGCATCTCGGGGAATTGTCATTTTCCAGAAGGGGGGTCTCTCACCTCTGATGAGCCAAGCTGCAGCTGGGTCCTCTTCGGTAGGAGAAGAAGACCCGAAAAAAAAGGGGGATAGAAATGAGAGTGCCAGCCATCTCCAGACTGGAGGGGAGAACACGCAAGGAGAGCCCTGTCAAAGATCATTTGGGCAACACCTCGGCTGTCTCTAAAGGCAATCCAGTGGGGTGGACACCAGATGGCCGGACTTTGTTTGTCCAATTAGTACATGTCACATATTGTATGATCGCCTCAGAGTGATTTAAGTGAGGGCTGAGTGGAAGTGATGTACCTGGACAGGGCTGTGGCAAAATCACAGAGGAAAGGCAATTTCACCCCCATCTGGAAGGGGTGGAGTTTGGGTATTGCAAAGCACATGCATCCTCAAGTCAGGTCTGCTGATTTATCTCTTTTAATTGCCTTTGTGAATTGGCAGTGGGTTTGCCACCCTTCCTGGTGGAATTAAACACGCACATGTTGCATTGCTGTCTTGGCTTAACACTTTAAGTTGTATAATCTGTTCCTGAGGTATGTTGGAGATTCATGAACCCCGGTTTCCCAGAGTCTCAGAGTACCGTGCGAATCACTGAGCAACAATAAAGGATCGCTATTGTGGCGGTACCAAGGAAAACTTCAAGTAATACCTGAAAAAGAATGAGGAATTTACATAAATCAAGAAAGTGTAAGAATATGTATAAGAGCATGTGGTTCCATGTTCTCTCTCTGAGCAAAATATGAAATGAATGGGCTCACTGCCATGTTTCAGTGACCTCCTTTTTGCAAGTGTAAAGTCACATGAAGCTTTTACTGTGAGGAAGTACAGGAAATCAATTAAAATATTGAATAACGGCTCTGATGGTGGAGACAGAATACGTCCTGGCAAGGAAATATCTAACTTGGGACAAAACGGTTGTGGTTTCTCAAGTGAGAGCGTCGCCTGTTGTCTCCCTGGAGACAGAGCGAGACACGACCTTGGGCGCCACCGTTGAGACTCCCCTCACAGCTGAGATGAGACTAATACGCGAACCGTGGGCAGTGGAGCAGGACCGGGGGAAACCATGAGGGACAACGTTGCTCGCTTGTCACCGGAAAACGCACAAACACACCTATGTGTCAGCGGAAGGGGAAGGGGGAGGGGAAGGAGGAAAGCCATGGGCCAACGTGCGATGGCCTAACGCCTATCAGGAGAGAAGCCACCCTGAGCAGAGCGGATCCTGAGCCGAGCCGCTGGAGACAGCAGAAACGACAGCCAAGGGTTCCAGTTCAGTGAGAGCGCTGGTGAGACCTGGCCTCCTGTTTCTCGGTTCTTTAACTTTTTAGGAAAGAAGATTTTACACCAATTGTTATCTCCCTGTAAGTTTCTCATCATTGAAACCTTGGTATTTTGATATTTGTCAGCTTCTTGATCACCTTGGTTCTTTTGGATTGGAAATGGGCATTTCCATCTGTAGCATGTTATCTTATCATTCCTTCACTGAACCACAGCTAATGTTGATGACTTAGAGCATCCCAGCCAGTCTACCACAGCACAAGAGGTAAAGTTGATACGATTGCCTTATTTGCAAATTAGTCAACTGATACCCTTTGTTCTGTTGATTTAAACACAGGAACCTTCATCATTATCATATAATTGTAGGACTGCACCCCAGCTGGCCACATTATTGCATTTTATAAGGTGAAGATGAGCTGAGTGCTTTATGTGTAAATTATATTGAGAATTCTTGTAGAAAGCTGATCGGCTTGGTTCTGCTGGGTGAATTGCAGGCACCTTCGTCATTACCATTTAATTATAGCACTCCACCCCTGCATCACTGTCATCTTTGAATATCCCAGTCACAGCATCATAGCCCAGAAGGCAAAATCGAGACAAATGCCTTATTTTGGATAACGGTATGAACAGAGTGACTAAGCCATTGTTCTCTCTGACTAACATATTCGGAAATCCCACCAACAAAAAGTAACCGTGACAGTTTCCTTTTGATATGTACAAGTAAAAACAAGTGAACATTCCCGGTGCTATGGCAGCGTTCTAAAATCTGCTCGCGCTCAAAGGTTATTTCACAGCTCTGTTTCACCTTGTGTGTATATTCATGTGTCAATCAAGAAGTCGTAAGATGAGAGCGGTGTTTTGCTCTGTCTCTCTGTTGCTTTTTTCTGACCCCAGGGCCCGTCTTGGAAGTGAATAGGAAAGCAGCTCTGGAGCGGGTGAGGGTGGGGTCAGTGACCCAGTTACCCTGGTTAACCGTTGGATGCCAGGAGGGACTTTGGCACGGGATAGTTTTGCGGTCTTTTGGGGTCTATGCATCAACAGGCAATGCTCTCAGCTGGAGATGAGGGAGTGAAGGATTTCTTAAGTCTCGTCTCTGCTTCCTCACTACTCTCTAGGGGCTCCTCTCATCCCCCACCCCCTGCCCCTGGCTCCTTCTCCCCTTAATCCCTGTATTCTCAAGGTCAACCCACTCTCACCCTAATTCTAGAGGGAGTCAGTGGTGCCGCCTTTGGAATTGGCTATTTCACACTGGCCCTCTCTGTCTCTCTCTGCAGTCTTGTAGATAGGCAACTTCCTGGCCACAGGGGCAAGACCACTGAGCTCACTGTATAGTAGGCTCTTTAATTCTCTCTCTCTTAATTTTCTACGCCTGGGATTGCAGTCGTACAGCAGAGGACAGGGTTGGCAATGTCGATTAAGCAAACTTGATGTAAATTGGTGGGAGGAGTCAGCACCAGAGGGCTAGAGGAAATGAGATCAAATTATATCTGTGTGTGAGTAAAGTGCACAATACACATAAAGCTAATCTGAGCCTATGAATATTTTATAAGATACATACATGAATACTTCATCTATATAAATATTTAAATACACATAGTCAAACCACTGCCCAATAAGGATGTGGTGTAGTAAGAGTTCCGTGATAAACTACCGCCTTGTAAGCCTCATTCTTGGGTTGCAAGGATGTCATGACCTCCTTCCAGGGCTGTGGTCTGACGATAGAATCAGGAACTGGAGCGTGGCCATGGCAACCAGCTGCTGGCACTGGTGAATCTGAACCAGACCGAACTGTGATTCAGGGTTAAAGGTTCATTTCCACGAACATGGCCTTGACTCAGAGGGTATATAAATGACCCAATAGTCTTAATGCTGAGCCTACATGAAAAGAGGCTTTCAGGCAAGGTGGCCATGAGGGAGCTGAAGAAGAAAATGGGGTCGCTGCGGTGCAGCCATCAGGTCGACTTTAGCTGCAACCGCACAGACTCCCACAATTCAGTGTGATAAATTGTGCTCAACCGCGGCTGGCAGGAGTCCTCTGATAGGGTGTAACCTACGGCCCAAAGAGATCAGGCTTTATCCACTCCCCAAAAAGAAACAATTAAGTTTAAATCTTGGTGATGTCACTTCTGTCACTATCAGTGGCTAAATTTAATACAATTTATTCTCCTGAGGATATGTTGTGTGTAGAATACCAACAAAAAGGTATTCCTGTACAATGACTTCCTGTGAAATAGACCGCTTACATGCAATTTAATTTAGCTAAATGTATGCACTATGAATGTATTTTTCTGTCCTGGTTAAACTAACTGAAGTTTTGACACATTCTTATTTGCACTCATTTCTCTTGCTGGTCTCCCATGTGAATGAATGCGCTGAATTAATGCATGTGGATTCGTCCAAGATGCAACAGTACGATTTCGCTTATATTGTCTTATCCTTGCACATCTTAATTAGACATTAATCTCACTGCTTTCATCGCAGTGCCCCAAGTCTTTTCTCAGTGCAGCTGCCTTCCAGAAGACATCTCACTTGGGATTAAGGAAATGTTGAACGTTTTGAACTTGGAATGGCAGTCCTTATTCGATTGGCAAATATTTTTCCAGCCCATACTCAATATATAGTGAATTTATGATTGGCAGCTTATATGTACCTTAATGAAAGCTTTTCTATTACTCAGAATGGTTTCAGGGGCACATGCTAAGGCACTGAATCATCGTTTGTTTGTCATGATAAAACAATGATATTTTTGAATACTTAATTAAAACCAGTTTGGCTTCAGAAAAACAGAAGGGTTGCACATATGCTGGAATCAAGTGTAATATACTAAGTCTCTATATGGGAATGTACGATTTAATCGATACAGGTTTTACATTAATCATGTTTCTTTGAGTATTTTCTTTTTTATTAGAGCAAAGCAAGCAAGTGCTTTGGACTGTTTTCTTTTCATTCTAAAACATAATTGCATATGCTCTTAAAAAGATTAAAGACCATTTTAACGGAATTGCTTAAGCCTTTAAAGAGTTGGTTTGATTGGGTCCTGTCCATCGCAAACAAATGAGAAACAATGACTCAATTAATGTGAATCTCAATTACAGGAAAAAACACTACTGAAGTCATCAAATTAGTATTGTGATTGTAATTCGGCCCGCTGAGGTACATTAGCACAATTATTAAGTGTGTACTTGATAAAAATATCTTATATCAATGCAATATAAATATATATATATAAATGCAACATAAAAGGTGTGTTAAAGAGAAACACAACATTTTATTTATGGCTGCATATAAAACAACAAATCTATGATCCTATTGTTGTCATTGTTCAGTTAAAGTCATTCATTATTTGCAAAATCATGAGCTCAAATCCCTGAAATAGAGGAGGTTTTACACATAAATGGAAGGAATTGCTCTAAGGTATTGCAAATTCACATCAACATTCTAACTGAATCACAGCCTTTGATTAAGATTAGTGGAAGTTAAAAATGTTAACAGAGACAGAAATACTCTTGATCTCTTTATACAGCTATTTCCTCATGTGGAATAGGAGGCCTAATATATAGCTGCACATATGTCTGGAGGCAAACGCCTTAAACTAAGGAAATGATAAAAGCATTGTCTAAGTGTGTACTGCTGGGCTGCACTTTATGTTGTTGCAGTCTTTATGGCACATTATTGTTTTGATATATTTCTTTCCCCCTGCAGGCAGTTAGAAATCAATGGATTCGGTTTAGCCTAAGTTTAATTTCCTGACTGCAGCAGAAGGGATGTGCAGCGCCCTGCGATTGTGTCCGGTGTGCAGAAGGAACATAAATATACAGTGAATCAATCAAGATTGACAATTCAAAGGTCATGGACCAGCTAGTATTCGAAACCCCAGCTCAGCATATGCAGATTATAGACAAAATGAGGAATTTCTGCTGGTTGGAAATCCCAGAAATGGGAGAAAAGTCACACTGTGTCAGAGGATATGAGTCATTATGAGATATCAGCAGTCAGAATGGATTACTGTGTGTAGGGCCAAGGATTAATTGACCAGACTGACAGTGGCCAGAGATTCTGGCAGATTTTAGATGAGTACAGGGTCTTGCCAAGAGAGGTCAAAGACTTTTATTTCGAGATACGATCGTGGGCACAGAATGGCGGCCATGATGTCATGCAACCTACTGACTTGGGTTACTGTTCGTGGGTTTTGGCTGAACCATACGTTTTTCCAGGGTCTTGAGGGGAAAGAGTTTAGTCCGCTATTCTTACAGGTTCCAAATTAATACATAAAGAATTCAGAGATACAAAACTCAAAATTATAGATATACAAGTTTAATGCAAGATGGAAACTGTAAATGGTTACCATAATGGTCAATAATACCAAATGGTTTTAAATAGCACTCAAAGAGGGTTCTCTGCCTGTAATTACAGGCAGAGAACCCTTTTTGAGTGCTATTTAAAACCATTTTATGGAGTGAAGTGCTTTATCATTTCTTAAGTTTGGCTGTTTGTCAAAGAATTTATATCATCATTCGGGACACGGCAAAATTAAATTTTGTATGTATTCAGCTAAAGGGCATCAGAGGCATTGTTTGTAACGAAAACAATTTCAGGACACTGGAGAGAATACGCAATTACAAATTCTTTTTAAAGCAGTTGTTGATTTAGCGCTTCTCGCTGTTAATTATAGTCCTGGGACGACTTGCGACGTGTGAGGGTGCTCTCTGAAACCTCTCCATTGCCCTGTCAAGCTTATTTACATTGCGTCTTGCATAAATGTTCAGCTGTCACAAAATATGAAATGCCTTCCATTAAGCAAGCAGGCTGTGCTGTGTGTTTATGAAACTGTTTTCGTCTATTGTGTCCTCCTGGCGGTAACTCCTGTGTGGTTAGCAGGAAGGTATGCTAACTGTGAGTTCTTTTGCGAGGGACAAAAATGTTGAATGTAAGCAAAAATTGGCCTCCTAGTTTCTTATGTTGATGGACTGCTCTACATATTTTTCCTTTCATGACTTATGGTAGCATGGACCTGATGTAAGACAAAAGGGATTTTGATTTAATATGGATGTAAAGTGCCTTTTGCACTTTCATCCGATGCCAAGGTATAAATTTACATAGGTTAGACAAAGAAAACATTCAGCGATGAACAAAACCAGAAACTAATGTCGAAGTGGCACCTTCCCCCCCAGAAGTTTAATCTCAAATTCTTATGACTCACCTCATATCAGAGGTTGGTGTTGAATAGCACCGAAATACGTATCTGAAAGACGGCTCCAGACAGATCATTATCAGTTAATTTAGTCATGGTAAACAAAAAGGCTCTGACAATTCACACTAAGATCGGAGATCAACTGAACATTTGTCTTTGTGAGTACCTGCACATTCTTAACTCCTGAGAGATAGGCTATCAGTATCTCAACCACAGGGAACATCAACTTTCTTTGAGTTGAAATGAAAAGCGCGGGCACACCTCTCCCTCTTTCTTTTCAGTTCATTGAACGACCGATGTCCATCTGTGCGTAAGGATCTCTCTCACAATCAGAGTTTCTTTATCACATCAGTTTGAGGGCAGGACAAAAACAACAACGACAACAGTGCTTAGTTTCTGTTTTTATTACATTTTTTTCATTTATTAAAGAGAATTTCTTTACAACATACATTTAGCTGTGAATCAGATGTTAAAGAAGTGAAGGGCAAAAAACCTTGTGACGTCACAATATTTTACAAGCTTACAAATTAGAAACGATTTCGAGAGTTTGACTCGGTTGCATCTAGCAGTGTATAGCAAGGGTGAAAGACAAAGGCACACCAAAAAAAGCCCACGGCCAACAGACGCCATCAAAACCATGGGCACAGATGCCATCTGCACTACTGAAATGAAGGGAGGCGGAATGAATGTCCCCTTATTAGGTATGTTCGGATGCATGACACAGTCATTGCACTCAAAACCCTACAAGCGTCTATGTACAATTCGGTTAACGTAACACAATTACTCTTTTATCCAAACTGGGA
Organism: Albula goreensis; assembly: GCA_022829145.1. Taxonomy (NCBI): domain Eukaryota; kingdom Metazoa; phylum Chordata; class Actinopteri; order Albuliformes; family Albulidae; genus Albula; species Albula goreensis. Next base: position 9,163,971 of record CM040744.1, read on the forward strand.
ACAAAAAAATCCTACGTGTTAATTTCACATTGGCTGCACGGTGACAGGTAACAGTTGGCTTTCCTCGTTTGTTACAAGAAACCTGCCGACGGTTTAGAAACTCACCTCTCACAGAAACACTACCGGGTGAGTGATCTGTTCCGTTTGGAGCAATGATGAAAAAACATCACGTAAATCATGTACATCACGTAAAAAAAAAAAAAAAAAAAATCAAACAAAAATAATCAGATCAGTAGATAAAACCCTCATTTACAACACATTGATATCGAGAGTTAATGGATTAATTATACTAATCTGCCACAATTTCATAAACTTTGTTTTTAAAAAGGGGGTTAAAACATTTTTGCCTAATTTTATTCGAGGAGGTCGTCGTTACTGCAGGAACCAGCCTGCTTACTTTTTCCACTGCCTAGAAATTGAGTTTTATCATTTACACTGTAAACCCGGTGTCTTATCAGTATACCATGGTGTGGCCGATAAGATTGTGGTCTATTATTGCAGTGCACCCGCCGAACACATGGAGGCCTTTTCAGGTACGTACATTAATCACTCTATCAAACAGCAAAAAATGAGAGCCAATATGAATATCAGGACTTGATGGATTAAAAAACAAACACCCACAACATTGTCGACACTGCCAGCACAACAGAAAGGGATTTCTTCAAGCGCGTCGTTGGCACAATTAAAAAAAAAAAGAAAAAAATAACACAAAAAAGAATGAGGGGTTAACGCTCTCCTCTCCCCCCTCCTCCGTTTCCAAATATTCCTAGGGACCAGAGTTACAACAAGAACACCTACATTCTTTATTTGCCTCAACGAGGGGAAATATGTCATCATAAAATCTACAAGGAAACATAATTAACAGCTAAAGAAATCTTCACTACTTGGGGTGTAAGGCACACATTTACATGTGGAAGAAAAACAGGCTATTAACAAATGGAGTCCCATGTAGGGCCCATGTGATAAGACTAGAGATGATGCCTTCTTCAATACCTGGCAAACACGATGTTCCGAAAACCTGGCAGAAATGCTGACCACCACGCGTTTCTTGTGTTTCTTTTTTGCGTGGTTTTATCTATTCATTTTTTTCCCCTTTGCATTTTTACATGGAAAAAAAGGTGAACCCGGATTGGCCCACAGTGGGCTGGCTGGCAGCTCTCGAGAGGTGAGAAGCTTCCGGCGTGAACCACAGTGCTGAAAAGAAGAGGCCGATGGAGAAGTGTCGGTGAGGTCAAAAGAGTTCCGTGCGTTGTTCTGACTGCTTCCGTCATGGAGAGTCAGCTCCGTGAAGGTTCCAGCTCTGCTCGAGAGCCACCTGGCACAGGTAAATAAATATTCCCCCCCAACTGGAGGTCAAGCTTGTCTCAAGCTTCAAAAGCCACGGTCCTACACTGTCAGTGGACCAATTTGACAAGACGAAAAAAAAAAATTTACTGGCTCCAGTTTAATGACTTTAAATAATTTCACACTCGATTAATTCATATTAAAAGGTTTCTTTTCTGAGCCTACAAAAGTCTTGAGTCTTTCTTTTTTTCCAAAAGCACTTATTAAATAATAAATACGATGAGCTATTAGTATTAAAAGTCTCGTGTTATTCAGTAACCAGTACAGTAGCAGATTTTGTTTTGTTTTGGGCCTAGGCCTAACCGAAGAACGACTTGATTGCAGTGGCTGGAGGCTGTAACACTGAGAGGCATTTTCACAGTTTTCAACACAAAGTCAGCCCCAGCCAATGTTGCAGTCTTGTGAGCACCTGAACAAGTGCTGTTTTGAGTCTTACCCCCTTTACTCTGCATTCCAACAGTGACTCCTGCTTTCACCACTGTAATGTGCTTTTGGCAGCCTGTTTGGAAAAAAAAAGAAAAAAAAAAACATCCATCGAGTCACTGTGCCTCTCTGTCTGACACAACCATCTTTCAAAATGCTACAGAATGACATGTCGCTTTTTTGATGAAATATTGATGAAAGTCATTTTGTTTCTTTTCGATAGCAAATATTCCACTTTTTTTTTAATTCCAGGAACTGAGATTCAACAGCCTGAGCTCGACAACAACTGTTTCATATAGATATATTAAAAAAATCTTTTTTTTTTTTTTAAAGTGTGTTGTATTTGCTGTACATTGAACAAGAAACAAATTAGATGCAATTGTGTTTCCCACTTCCCGCGTAGTGACTATGTGCACGAGTCATTGGACTTGATGTTTGTGGAGAGGGAGACTAAAGAGGGCTTGGGCGGGACGTCGGGTTTTAGGTGCTTGGCTCCCGTCCGGGGCAGCGACCCGTAGGAGCTCATGCTTGGCTGTCGGGAGAGGGACACCCCCTGCGCCTGGCTGGACATATTGGACATATGCATGGAGTCCACCCTCTGCGGGGCGGGGGGCGGGTTCTCCACTCGGTTAAAACTGTGGTTTCTGGACAGGTGGGAGGAGTTGGAGGAGTTGGTGTTGTGCTTTTTGAGAGCGGATCCTTTCTGCTGGGAGCTGAGCGGGTAGCCCCTCTTGTACTCGTGGCCGTACATGGAGGAGTGCACCTCCAGGCGCTTGCCCATCTGGGGTACGGCGGGCACGGACAGCGAGGCCTCCCTCTGGGGCACCCGGGGCGGGACGTTGTCGTTATCCACCAGGTTGAGGCTGTGGCAGGGGCTCTTCAGGGCCTTGTACTCCAGCGTGGCTCCCTGGTCCTCCAGGCCCATCTGGCTCATGTCGGCGCGGTGCGGCTGCTCCACGTACTCGTGCTGGTAGGCCTGCTGGTGCTGGGGCAGGGGCAGCACCACCACGCTGGGGATGTGGCCTGGGGAGGCCCGCAGCGGCAGGTCGGTGGGGATCACGGGGGAGCCCATGGGCGGCAGGTCCTTGGTGCAGGCGTTGATCAGGTTCTGGTTCCTCTCCCACTCCCGGCTCCCCCTGCTGGGCTTCCGCCGGGGCTGCATGGGCGTAGACTCAGGCGTGGGCAGCGCCGCCAGGTCCAGGTGGTGCTGGTCGGCCTTGATCAGCATCTTGCCGTTGGCCGAGCCCATTCGGCTGTTGTGCATCAGGGGCGTGAGGATGGCCTCGGGCCTCCCGTCCTTGGCTTGTGTCTCGAACAGCCCCGTCAGCTTGGTGACACTGTTCATCGAACCCCTACGGGAATGCGTGGTGTCCTTGTCCTTGCGGCTGGACAGCTCCAGGTCGCGGCGGCGGTGGTCGCACACGCAGTACACGATGATCCCGGAGAAGATGGCGCCCATGGCAAAGGCCAGGATGACAGCGATGGCCAATAGCGTGACCGGAACCAGCTGGTCGCGGCCCTTCTGGTAGCTCTCACGAATGACCCCTGCAAAAGAGTTACACAGCCACTCATCACCACTCTGCAAACCAGCAACTAAAACTGTAAAGAGAGAAACATTCCTGCACCATCAATAACTTACCAGCAATACATGAAAATAAACATACAGAACCAAAAAATTGTTTGATAAAACTTCCAGCACTGAATTTGCTGTAAGTCTTTAAGAATGATAGAAGTTAAGGACTGACATGTCAGTTAGTATACAGTTCATTATAAGAAGTTACACATATTATTTGTATTCCATGCATTATTTCTTAAGCTTTTAAGTAGTCTGTGTTGGACATGGTGTATATCATTAATATTTCAGTACCGTGTTTAAATTAGTGCAGAACAGACATCACCTACAATGACTTCTGCAGCCATGCACATTCTCACATCCTACTAACACGGCAAGTGTTGCCGAAAATCACTAAACACATGCGACATCACATTACAATTTTATAGCTGCTGAAACAAGACATTACCAACACTTTATGATTAGATTAAAGGGATGCTTAATGCATACAGTCAAAGAATCGGGATACCAAATACAGTAACGATTTCATGGGCAGGAAGCAGAACTAAATACAAAACAAAAAAAATGAATGAAGATAACTGCGTGGGAAACAAACAGCACTGTATTGATGGCTTATGTTTTCTTAGCATGAAAGTGGGTGTAACTCCAATGGGAGTGAAAGCTATCAGAGACAGAAATAGAGGCACCTGGTCTATATCTTAGCACTACACTGCTGGAGGGCACTTATTCACATAGAAATGTGCTCACAGTGTATTCTAAAACATGTTGTGGGTGCCACTATATGAGATAGAAACCCTGGAAATACATTTGTTCTTGTAAAATTAACCCTTTCAATAAAGGCAAACAAATTAGGGCATGTTCCAAAACATGTACAACACAGCACATATGTTAAAATGTACACTCAAATGGCAAAGGATAAAATTACACATTTACAAGTTTCAGATACACAACGCTGCTCTCATTGGACCTAGACGAGCCAATAAAACAGGGACAAGGAATCTCTAAAATCAGTTGCAAGTAGTTATCTTGCTTGCAAACAGATTATTACACGACTGTATATATGCAAGCATCAGTACAAATTAATGTACACTGCAACGAATGGATTTGATATGCACCGTCTACACACGGAAGAGATGTAAATGTGGTCTGACCTGTGTCAGATTAAAATGAATGGTGCTGAATGATGATGGTGAAGTGCTCTTTCATGCACCATGTACACTCACTCGCATGAGTTATACACATATTGAAGTACAGTCAGGAGTGCACCCAAGAGAGTGCATGTGTGACTCAAATATATATGTATATTGAAAAGCAGCAGTACAATGGTTTGTGTTATGCATTTCAGACTTCTTCCCTATAAATTTCAAATTGACCTCAGGTTGTAATATACACATAGTATTTTTGTACATCAGATAAATACATTTTTAATATCTTCAAACAACGCAGGACGACCTTAAACAATTCAATGAATAGACTACAGCAAACATTACTGTAGACACAACAAAAGCACACCCTTCCTCTAATATAATGTAAACAGTCCTGGGTCACATCTTAAGTTCAGCTTTAATGTACCAAAAATAAATACATCCCACAGCTGAACAACAGTTACTTCTGTTGAAATGATCGGTCTAAGAACAAATATCAAAAAAAAAAAAAAAAATCCAGCTGGCTTTGAAAGTGGAGCAGTATGTGGTCGTATACAGTTACCAGACTTACATCATGACTGTTTGTTTTGGACAGTCTGCACAAATGGAGAACCTGACTAGCACCAAGTGACGTCCAGGCATTCCGCCCAGCAGTGTCACCACGAGGCCGGTCTCTAGGGTACGCAAAACAGACGCAGGATGAGTCTTTAATGGAAGCAACCGCGGAGCCTGCAGAGCATGGAGAACTCCGCTCCATTATCTCCTTGCTACTCCTACGCATGGGCAGACTCGGGCTAAAACAAAACACTGCTCTTTACCATCACCGTTTTTGGGGCAAAATATGCTCCTTATCGCCGGTAACGTTCCCCTTTTAGAGGCGGCCGTTTCGCAAAAAGAGTAATGAGACGCTGTTAGGCTTAGCCTGAGTGGTATTAATTGATGGCGCATGTGTTATATCTGAATCTCAGATGACAAAATGACCTGCCTGTACATGGGACATCTGCTTCTCGTCTGCTCATGGGAAGATCTGAGGACAACCGGTTTTTTCCTCCCTTCTCTCGTTCCCCCTCCCCTCTTCTTTGATTTCTACTTTTACTCGAGCAGAACTTTCTCTCTCATGGCTCTGCTGCCATTTGATATCTTAACACTTTTTCTATGGGTGGCTTGTTAATTAAGATTGGCTGTCTCGTTTTTTTTTGCCACGAGCCTTTTTCTGAGTTTCCTGAAATGACATCCAGTGCTGGGTTGATTGTGATTAGAGAGAGAGTCAAAGTTTTTGCTTTGATTTCAGCTTTCCAAGATAAAGAGGTGGGGTGTTGTTACACGCCTGCGGGACGTGCCCAGCAATCTCTTACTACAGGGTGCGTACGCGCTGACAATAAACTAGTGTTAAAAGAATTGAAAATCTGCTATTTAACGGATTTTTTAAAAATTGTAGGTTCAGGCTTGTACTAAGGTTTTTTTTTCTCGACAAGCGTGCAACTAAAATGGTCTCTGGTGTTCATTTGAGGGTTAGGGATGGAAAAGTTTTGAAGGAAAAATAAACCCTTGTGACATGGAATTTGTAGAAATTAATGGCCAGTGGTGTGGTTAGAGGATAGGGTTTCATCGTTTTAACAATATACTCCTGAAAGCGAAGCCAGAGTTTTAAACATGTCAAACGGCCAAGCTGCCTCGGAGAAGAGACGAAAGGGCTGCATGAGCTTGGCGGCCACAATGATCCCCAAGTAAGGGAGAGAGGGCAGGGGCCAGCATTGTCGGTCTGCGGCCTGGGCCTCGCGTCCGCCTCATCCCCACACCACATCGAGGGGAGGTGGGGGCGACACAAATACGCCCTCAAGGCCTCGTCAGACCTTTGAAGATTTCCATCTCCCCTCTAGAGTCGATTGTTTCCCATCTTAACTTCAAACGAGGCCAGGGGCGTACTAGGCGTCTCAGACTTCAGACAGAGACAAAGCTGGTGCTTAATAGGTGTTTATGGTTCACCGTGGCTTCTCTCATGTAAAGAACTTGAGCTCCGTTTTCAAGGAATTTAAACACAGGGTTTCAACCGCTCGCCTGATCCGCGCACCCTCCCTGACCTTAGATATGGACAGGGTGCTGGGAAATACATTTTGTGATGACTTACCTTCTTGACGATTAGGCCTGCCAGGATTACAACTTTTTTATCCAGTTTGAATGGATAAAATCAACATTTACTTTCAGTGCAGCGTTTTGAAGTTTGCCAAAGGTTATTGTCAGGGTGTCACACCACATTCAATGCAGAGAAATAACTATTTGAACAGAGGACAGTATAACCTTGTAAAAAAAACTTCCATGACCAGATTATCTCTTTATACAAAACGGAAAAGAGCAGCTACAGAAAAGACATCAGTCTTTTGAAATTAGGGGGGCACATATAATTTTAATCATACTTGCCTAAATCCATAAATCACATCATTTAATTACCTTTACTCACTCAGATGTTTAAACATTGTAAGATTTTATGGCCAATTTCAATATGTACCCACTTTTTGGTGATTGTTAGCTAAATGTCTTTCATTTATAAAATAAAGAGATCGCTGGTCCCATGACATATGCCATAGCAATATTCACTTTAATCCACTGCACACTATGGAAATAACACATTACACATTCAAGCCCTCATACATACTGTATATTTCTTACAGAGGCAGAGCAGTTGCATCAATATGTATGACATCGCTAAATGACATATTCCTTTAACTAGTTCTTGGAGAAACAGCTGTCTGTTTAAGCATTTTAAATAACTGTTATATTCAGAGGTGGCTGGGGATATGCAAATTGGCATAGAGAGGTAGAGAGGCCTTACCTTTATACGATAATTATCCTGAACCTGTTTTTCCACTGCTTTGCATGATTATCAACTGCACCAATTTACATAAGCACCAAATAAGGGCCTGTAATCAATAGCTGATTCCTGGTTGGCTGAGTGCATCTGTGACCGCAGTTCACATAAAATTGTTAGTTCAGCAATGTACCTGCAAGTGGTGTTGCTATGTGTGTGTGTGTGTGTGTGTGTGTGTATATATATATATATATATATATATATGAGGTTCGTATCTTAATATGATTTTGTCATTCAACTTTACTGATTCTTTCTGCCATTTACAAAATAAATCCTCTCAAACTAATTATTTTATTAGTAAATGTAATTATTACACTTATTTCTTACACAATTTACTGTTTTAGGCTCAAAAGAGTCAGTACCTCTTTTCTGAAATCAGCAAGTGAAAAATACAGCAGTTTCAAAGTTTGAGGAAGTTGAAAAGTGAATGAATTAATATTATATGGATATTTTTCTCCCCACACTACATCTGTGCCATTTATTGTGCTCTGTGTTGCATTCAAAACCAAAATGTCACCGCATGCTGCACTGCACTGCACTGCTTCACTGTGGCTTGGCTCCTACCAAAACTGCTGCATTAGATGACTCACAGAAACTAATAATGGTGAATGAGCAAAATAACCATGTTATCAAGACTATGTATCATGATGTAAGTCTGACATATTATGGGCAAGACTTTTTTGCACATGCAAATTCAGTGAAAAGATTTCTGATTGGAGCAAATGAACAACCTCAACCAATAACATGCCCTCTTAGATTTTTTCTGCAACAGAAAAACAGTTGTGCATGTGATAAATGCTTTAGCAAATCAACTCTTACGTACTACTGTGGTAGTAATTAATGGTGGAATGGTGCCTCTGTTCATATGTATCAATGAAGAAAGGCGATCCAAAACCCACAGGAGCTGTGCTATTTTCACTTTGATCTTGAGCAGTATATTGGTTTGACCTACCAACTTTCACACATTTCACACAAAGAGCGAAGATGCTGTAACTCTCAGTGAATCAAAGCAACTGCACTTCTATTTTCTGGATAGCGATGCCCAGCCCTTACCAGTAAATTGATCACATTGTTGATTTTTTTTTGTGTGAAAAATGGACCGCTGTTCTTCACACATGCTGTCACACAAGACACTTCTGTACTTCATAAACTGACCCAGGTTAACCAGTACAGACCGTTTTGTCTGTGGCGACATCAAAGGGCACATTACAAGACGGGCGAGGCTTTCAAGAGCTGTAACCTTTGACTAAAACCGCTGCATTTGAAGTCATTGTCTGAGGCGTTGAAAAGGGAAATGATAAAATCTTGCAATCAGACAGAAATGGGTTTTAGCTGTGTATTACTCTGGCCTGGGTGGAAAGAACTGACAGGAACATAGTGCCATGACTAATTGCTAGAGAGGAGGGGTAAAAGACATTCTGAGGTCTTATGTAGGTCCCTTTGGCTAAGTTTGGCAATTTATGAGTTCAAAGCCCCATTCATATGAAATATTGGAACCTGACCCTGGTTGCCCTTCAGTAAGGAGGACCACTGTTCCCTTACAGTGACAAACCAAAAAGAAACATTGTTCCTTATGATTAGTTAGATGTCCAACATTTCATGCACCAGACACCTACAACTTTGTTAAAACTATTTGGTAAATTTTCAAAGGTTTTTGAAAGCTCTTTCTAAACTCCACTGTAAATTCTTCTTTTCTTTAGATGTTTGCTTACTATCTTGCTGTAATTTTATTTCCGGTGGATTTCAACCATTTTGAAAGCATGGGCTTAGAATAAATGCTGAAATTCTTAATAAAACTTACCTTGCATACTAAAGTCCTGAAGTCTGCACAAATTGTGCTGAACTCACTGGTAGATGCAAAAAGTGATGAAGTGATTTTAAGATTTTTGAGACTCAGTATTTCTTAATCTTCTCAGAAAACTCACTGGAGCTTTAAAATGAAAAATGTCAACCATATGGCGAGATCAGGAGTGGAGAACACCAATGCAAGGTGCAAGCTGTGTGTTAGAAACCGAATTTACAAAGCAGTTATAATACTATCATCACTACAAACTGCTCTCGCTCGGTAAACTGATACCTCTGTGTCAGGCCAAAAAATACAAAATCTATATTTTGTGCGTTATATTGTAATTCTGTTATCAGTTATCAACATGTAACAAAATCTCACTTTTTCATTAAAATATCTCTAATTGTGCAACAGATTTAATGCAGACAATTATATGTGTGTGTGTGTGTGTGTGTGTGTGTGTGTGTGTGTGTGTCTATATGTGTATGTATATTGATTACCAAATGAAGCAGCACAGAATTTTGCAATTCAGTCCATATGGAGTACAGCACTGATATATTCTAAGGCTATTTAGAACTTCATTTAAATAATTTAGTAATACTGACATAATAAATCATGAGTAATTCAAAGGTAATTGAAGGTAATAGCTTATAGTTTTTGTATAGCAGGTGTAAATACAACACACATTAGCAGCCGATGAATTTACTTTCAGCTGATGATCGCCTTAAGCCTTTTCTGTCTGATGAACGTTTTTTGTTGACTCGCCTACCTTATCTGAAACAGAGTTCTTGACACTTACATTTAAATTGGTACATTGCCAGCTGTGCTCTTCACATATTATATTCAAAAAGACAAGGTTTTCAACTGAAAACCAAACATTTTTTGTCGATAATAACTTATATTATTTCATGTCAATTTCACAAATGCCAAGCTCCCAAATTAGATGTGACCGAATCATTAACTACTGTGTCCTTAAACAAGAATAATAATTTTAAAAAAAGATTAAAGGCAAGTGCCAGATAGAAGTAAGTTCTTGGAGCAAGTTCTGTTTGTAGGAAGTCCAAGCCCTAATGGAGAGTACATTCTTAGCAATAGGAATCCTGTTGTTCTCTGTACTTTTTAAATCTGTACATAAATTTAAATAATCATCCCTTCAAGCTCATCTATGTCATGTAATTTCTGTTTATAAAGTTTGACTTTTAAGATTCCCTCAAGACTATTTTAATCCAGTGAACAACTCCCAAATAGATTACATATCATCCAAACTGATAAGACTGTGTACACTAGATTGCTGCTATCATTTGAAATGCATGCCTCTTGAAGATTTGAATTTTAACCAGCTTATATAAAGAAATTTCAGCTCTGGGTCTATAAAAGTTAGACTTCTGCTCCATGCAGTTCTTGCCGAAGACTATTTGCTGTGTGGAAGTTACTACATTGCTAATTATAAAATGGAATTGCAATATAAAATGTACGTATCCTGACTTGATTTGCTGATTAATTTTTTATTAAGGACTGTTCTGCAAGTGAAGTCGAAAAACTGGCAAGAAGCTTCAAAAATTACATTTCAGAGCTTAACAAAATAGGCACATACACAGCATATTCCATTTGGCCTTCAATAAACCCTCTACAAAGGAAAAATCGAGGAATGAAATTATGGATACTTTCCAGGGAGATTTTTCATTATCTTATACTCCTGGCATTACAGCAAGTGAAAAATAATTTAATTAAAATGGCAGGATCAATTTGAGCAAATGTGAAATAACACAGACTATCTGACGGAATGGTAAAAATTCCACTGGCACCAATATTTTTTTTTAATCCTTGAAAAGAAACAGAAATCCAAGACAGGTGAAAATGGTGCCTGAAAAGGGAATCTTTTGAACCTCTAAAATGATGCATCTATAAAAATGAAATATGTCATTCTATGAGTAGTCTGTAAAAATGTATATATAAAGAGCTGACACCAAAGCAATGCAGTAATAGTATGGTTATCTACTCCATATTGGTATGAATGTAACATTTGTTATGTGTAAACATTTTAAATTATTGATTTTTTTGAGGGTTTTCTGAAATACCATTTTAACTAACACAGCCTATGATGTTGAAGTGCATTCTCAACCTAAAGCTTCTCTGATCCTCCCACATACTCGAACCCTAAATCACGGAGGGCAAAAATGTGCAGGGGGGGAGCCGGGGGAGGAGGCAGATTCGGCCTGGCACCGCCATAACCCTCTGCACGCAGTAACCCCTTTCCCCTTAACAGGCACAGATTGCAATGCTAACCGCAGAGAGAGAGAGAGAGAGAGAGAAGTGACTGACACAAGAGTGGTAATGGTTAGCATCAGCCATGCTGTGATTGAATCAGCAAAATGCACGGGTTTAAGACAACTGTCTGCCATGGAGAGAGGACAGGAGGGGAGGGAGAGGGAGAGAGAGAGGATCTGCTGTTGCTTTTTGTAATGAACCCATAAATTAGAGAGAGACACACAGAGATGGCTACAGGTCGGCAGGAGGGAAAGAAGAGGGAGGACAGAAATTCATTTCCGCGAATGGGGAGAAGATATGACTTCGATTGGTTCGGATGCCCCATAAATATGGTTAGTGATACATTTGCACTACATAAGGTACAGCCTTGGAACGTTCCATCTTGACAGATGAAGGATCCTGTGGAAGGGAAACTACGCACAATGGCAGCAGATGGCGGGGAGGGGTAGGGTGAATCACACAGATAGATGTGCCCAGACACAACAGTGCTAAAATGTACTGCGAAAACATCACTGTGACGCTACACAGCAGGGAAAACACTCCAGTAATAAATATTCTCTGTAATAATTCATCGCCTCTGACTTACATTACCCATAATTCTATGGACCTGACTAAATTAACTGTGCATTACAGCTTAAAATCTTAAATTTGAGATGGACTGAGGTTTACCACTGTTAGATCTTTCAGAGTTTATGAATTTTCTGGAACACCATTTGGAGGTGTTTATTATAATTACATATTACAAAAAATAAAATATTAATTTCAAATACTTCTTCAAGGTATTCCTTCCATTTTTCTATGAATTGAAATGCCTTGACAAACATTATGTATATGAAAACATAAATGTTAAAATATAAAGTGTATATTGTAAAATACACAAACAACTGTCACATTTACGTGACATATATATTGCCTTAAAATTACAATACAAATGTTCACAAATTTGCATTAAATCTTCCTCAAATGTTGTTGGTAGTCATTTATATTATTTAATACTGGCAATATACTGCAGTATATACCACTACTTATTTCTCACAATACATTTTGGTAAACTTTCTTTTAATGTATAAATGTTCATTCTATTGATTATGTAGAGTCAAGAGTAGGTCTGCCCAACCTGCTTAATTATTTTTCCTCTAACAAATAGCTAGGCTGGGAGGTGCACTTGTTTTGTTTGGGTGTTTACACTTGTCAGAGTCAAAGGGCTGTGGTGTAATGTTTTCAGAGTACATCAGGCACCCTGAAGCATTCAAGGAAAGGCCACATGCAGCCGCCCATGGTCAGAACACAACAGGAGAGTGGGGATAACCCACAGGTAGTGCCACAGATGGACAGGAGTGTTGACGTTGCCAAAACAGTGACATTCAATCCTGAAGCGAGAATACACAATACTGCAAAAAGGAGGCCGAATACACCAGCATCGCAACGTTTATCAAATAAGTCAAAACATCAAAACAGGAAATCAATAGCAAAAAAAGCGCCAGTGTATAAAAAAAGCCATGCAACACATTTACAATAACAACGCAAAAAAGACCTCTGCATATGTAGCCAACTTTCACTTCAACCCACTGCATGATGGAAATCAAAACTAAGAGAAGCAGTACAAGTGTCTTTGAAAGAATAAAAAAAACACCAAGAAGCTATATTTAGATGTAAAGCTTTCCCTCCCCTTGCCTTCACCCCGGATATTGGGTGCTGGAGGATGTGCCCGCACACCCACCCACCCGCGCAGGTGATGGCAAGGGGACGGCAACACCATAGCGAATGCCGTAACAAGCATGCAGTTTGGCTCTGCCGCCATTGTGCTTGTCCTGCCTACAGGTGTCCTGCTTCCAGCCTCCCTAGCCTCTGGGTGCGTGGGGGGAAGAGACGGCTCTCAGCCAGCCCTTATGGCCCACCTACTTTACCGCACGCAACACCTTTACCGCTCACCTCCAGGTCACATTGCGTCATCACATTAACCGTCGTTTGGCCTGCGTCGTGCTTAACGACTCTGGGCCATGTGGGCCGGGCCGCCTCATCCGCCATCCCTTCCCCCAAGACCGACGATTACGCATCGTTGTTAGTACCCACCATTAATATCCATCCATCATAATATTTGTTTATTAAGTTTCTCTGATGAGATAGCTCTTCAGAGGAGACATTAGATTTGGTCTAATGGAATTTATGAGGGTTTACCCAATCTATTACGTGATCCACCAATCCAATCAAAGCCCCTAGTCATACGGGGTGTGGCCCGCCTTTTTTTGGCTGGCGTGTCACGAATCGTCCTTGAGGCAGCGAGATACGCGCTCCCCTAAAGGGCGTTCAATGTCACACCCTGGGATGGGATGAAGACGACACCGCCGTCTTGGGAAAATAAATACATTGCAATCTCCCTCGTCGGGTCCCGTAATAGTCTGGATATTACCTCTCCCCGGGGATGTTACGGCCCCTTTGTTTAATAAATCTCTCCGGGGCCGGGCAATTTGTTCTCCTGACACCGTTACGGCTATGAGCTGGTCAGCTGGAAGAGGACACACAGTAAATCTCGGGTCCCTGCCACAGGAAAATGGCTCTTCTGTTTCCAAGGCTTACCATTGGCATCCTGCTGGGTCTGAGATGGCACCGCGATATAAGGGTCCTTCTTATCGGAGGGCACCGGGGGCTCCTTCTGCTCCACCATGCGGCCCTGGCCCAGGGGTCCCCGCTCTGGAGGGTGAGCAGTGGTGTGTGAGGGGAAGGCAGAATGGCCTGTCAGATACAACATATGTTACACTCCCTCAGAGACACTACCGAGGGGGGGGGTAGTGGGGGCTGAGGGTGGGGGTGGCTGGGAGGTTATGGGTGAGGTAAGGTGTTGGAGGGAGGAGGGAGGTGGGAGGGAGAGTGACTGTAACCAAGCTATGGAGAGCCCTCGACCTCGGGGTCGCTCATTACTGTATCGTTTCTCCCGCGGTACCGCGACCTCGATGTCCGAGGGAGGAGGGGTCCGCCTCGGAGGGATGGCCCGATGTAGAACGGACAACCCTCGGTGGGGAAAGCGTGTGCCTTTCGGGTGGAGGCCGGGGGAAATGAAATCGAAATTCCGCTCCTTGTCACTGACGGCTGCCCTGGCCATCCCTTGCATTTGTTTTATTCGATCCATAATCGATGCGCTGCATTTTGGTGGGGTGAATTTGTTAAAATCTTGACACTGACGCAATGGAAACGGTGTGCGGATCAATTACAATACAGATATTCGTCCACGTTTTCCAGCTGGTTTTCTAATTATAATTAACAATCTTATTCCAAATTAAAAAGACTGTTCAGCTAAAGCTGATCACCTCTTTAATGGATTAATATGGCTCTGTGTGGCCTTTTGAGTGGAATTTCACTGAATTTATATTAATTTCTTGCATATTTTCGCCTGTATCAAACTCACAGTGCCTTGAAAGTAATGAAAAAAGTAAGACCTTCTTTCAATTTACGACTTAGAATTGGAGTCGCGGTTAGAACAAAGCACTCTGTGGAGAGGACTGAATGAAGGCCCAATTGACTGTCTCCAGTTACAGTAATTATATCCCATTGTGAAGGTTAATTATGAGCCATTAATTGCTTTGGGGTCTTTGGCCAAAATTACCTGTGTAATGAAAGATGCTCATTAACGGAATTCTCTTATAAGAGCTACAGCTTTAAAACTAATTAATTAAATCTGAAAAAAAAAAACAGAAACCCCACATAAACGAAACACAATATACATGCGAACTACTTATTTGCATCAATAGACTCCAAACAATCTTGTGGAAAGGACCAGGCATGAAATAGATAGGAGTTAAGTGTTCTTTTTTCTGCACGAACATTTAGTGTGTTCTATATGAGTTGGCCTAGAATAACTCCTTGTGACAGTATTGTGGCTTTTATAATCCAGTAGCAATGGCATAAAGACGATGATGTACTGTCATCTAGAGAGGGTCTGCAGCTGAGGCAATGGTATTGTATTATTATTCATTTAAAGAGCAAATAAAGCCCTTACTTCTCAAGGGATGGCTGTCAGAATTTCAGTATCAGCACCACCCAGGGCTCTTCACGGACATACAGCGGGCGTAATTAATTTCCCTTAATTTTGAATCACAGGGTCTCGCAAGAAGCCGATTCGGCACAGATTCTAATAGGGAGGGTGGGAGGCTGGGTGCCGGGGATGCGTTTGAAAACCGGAATTGTCGCCGATGGTCTACCACGCACAACAGCCCCCCAGCCACCAAGTCACAATCATTAAAATGATTTATTTAACAGTGTGCCTTGGGCCGAGAGATTAGTGTGACAGGGCTATTTTATAATTCATTCTCCTCAGCCAGGGGAAACGCAGTTCAGGCAGACTTGGTGGGGGGGTGGGGGACGGAGGGGGGTTGAAGACGCCTCCATGGAGAAGGAAAAACCCAAACCGCCAGCTCACGAACGCCCCGCGTCTCCCTCTCGGAAATTAAATAAAGAGCGCCAACCAGGCCTTCTAGGGAAGGATGTTTCATTTTAAACACTAAATCAACACTGATCAGATAGCATGTGTGCCTAGGCTTCTTTTATCTATACGGACCCCAATGTGCACGGAACGAAAGCCTACCAGGAACAGGAATACCAACCAATCATAAAAGCACAGAAAAAGATGTATGGCTTACTTATAGTTTATACTGTATTTCCATTTCCTTTAAGCCAAAGACATATTTTTACTGCTATTGTCCTTTGAAGTCTACTGTACGCACACTTAAGGCAAAAGGTATGAAGACAAAGCAGACACTGAGAAATGCATGGTTGGGCACAAGGTAAGAACTGAGGGGTTTAATTGAATAATCCTGTTTTAAAGCCCCAAGTGTTTTAATAAACAATGACTATACTCCTGCATAATGCATTTTTTTCTGACGTTTATAGACGTGTTTAGCCATGCTTACATTTTTAAAAATATATATTTTCCACATCAATTGGGGTCAAGCATATTTCAATTTTTTAAATTCAAGCACAATCACTAAGTCCTTCATCTGTAAACAATATTTGCATTTTGAAAATATATAACCACTTGCTAATATATTTCAAAAGATAAATACACAAATATCCAGAAATAAGAGCTAAGGCAATGGGTTAAACATGCCAAAATCTGATGTAAATTAAAATGGCCTCTTAAAATTTCCTGACATTGTCTAATGACCCAACATAATGGATAAAATGTCTGATATAGAATCCAAGTTCATATGCCTTCCCCCCACAGGCAAAACATGTATGCATGGAATGTTAGTGTCAGTGTCAAAGTATGTCAATGTCAGGGCAACAGACTCCCTACATTATCAAAATAGATGCATAAAATGTGGAATGTTGAAGGCAACTGGAAATCAGCATGTCTACAGCAGACAGAAATGCAAATACATGTTGATCAGTGTGTAAATATTCATTCTTTGAGCACAGATTCATATAATTTACCCCTACAGTAAATGTGCAACTGCATTGGTTCTTAACACTTACGCTCTTCTTTTTTTATACAGACACGATTTTTCCCCCATGATCATGGTTTGGAGATCGACGAGGAAATGAAGGCACAAATACACCTGGGAAAATATTTTGCTTTCTTGCTGTTGAAGATATCATCATTGTTATAACATGTGAAGCTGAACGGCGGTTATCAAACAATGGACGTGATACTGTGATAACTAAGGTGAAGCGAAAGCTGACAGGGTTGGCCTTTAAAACCACAAAGTTTCACACTAATCAAGAGAAATATTACTGCACCATGTCTCCCAGATGGAAATGACATCAGTCTACCAACACAAGCAAGCAGAATGAACACTCTTGATGAGTGTGAAATGCAGGTGTTTTGTTCTTGTTTTTTTTTTTTTTTTTTTTTTTGGGGGGTGTTGTGGTTTACGTCTTTTGTCATGGTGCTACTGCAGAAAGCTTTTGTTTTGGCTTTGTTAACATTCTCCTGTATTCTTGCCATTGTGGGGGCAATAGAGGAGAGCTCTATCTTATTAACAACTAGAGTCGTCTAATTAGGAAATCAAAGGCCAGGACAAATCAATGCTATTGCACTGCCGGCTGATGAGAATACCAAATGGCGCAAGGACTGAGTTGGGGGCAGGGTTTGGGTCAGGTGGGGCAGGTGAATGCTGGCTCTAAGGTTAGGATTCTAAGGTTCTATAATCTACAGTGGAATACAAAATTCTATGAAGAATATAAGGCTGAATGCATTAAAAAAACTAACCGGGGGGAGAATTTTGAGATCTTTCGTGTCCTCGAGGATTGGAAAGAATGTCTACGAAGGAAAAAAATAGGAATTCAATTTGACTTTAGAATTTGTTTCTGCTGATAAAAGGAATGGACTAACTGAAAGCAAAGAGGATTTCATTTTTTTAAAAAAGAGAAATAAATACTATAGCTTTTGGACAGAAAAAGAGCAATGGAACTTATGTTCAGCATTTGTTGTCACTCACCATTCAGAGCCACAAAGGAATCTGAAATTGAAACAAAACAAGGCAAAGTACTTCAATATTTCTTGCAGTTTTCAGCAGCCTTTTGATTAATGTTGTGCTAACATATTAAATATGTTACCTATACGACTATTAAATATCTCAATATGAATGGCTACATGCAGTACTCGACTACGGTGTCATATACTGTGCATCCAGCAAGTTTCATTCGACATAATATTACTTATTGAATGCAATTTAACATATACAGCATTTTACTGCATTATATATCATTTGAACTGGTTTCATATTCAATGGTGGTGAAATGAACAATGAGCAGGAATGGAGGCGAACAGCTTCCATGGCCTTTGCGCTACAGACGGCCAGCTGCCCAGCATGCAGTTTTGCTCTGGCTTCCTCTATTTTTAGTGCCCTCCCTTTGCTCGCCACGAAAGTGTTCGAGAAAGAACACTGTTCCTGCACTGCGGAACAGAGACACTTTGAGCACAGATAAACAGAGGGAAGAAGGCTGCTTACTTTGGCAGTCTCCCAGTCCATCTGTGTTGCCGTGCTCCACGTCCTGCTCAAACGCCGATCTGCATAATGAACAAAGACATCGTGGTTAAACGACTGAACCCTCTGCAGAAAAGAAACACCTAATAGAATGAGGCAGGACCAAGAGCAGCGTCCCACATCTTCATAGCGCTCCATGGTCTTACATCCCATAGGACATAACCATCACATGGTAGAGACTTGTAGGGAAAAGGGAGGTTCAAACACGGGGCATAATAGTGTACTGACAGTCTGCTTTCTTTTGACAGAGGATCCACTCTCAGAGCCCAGCTTGGCCTTATTTTCCTGTTGGACCACAGACCGTGCTATGAGACAGACCTGCCAAACGTCAAAGATATTACAGTCTGTAAAGTCCAGTGTGACAAGTTCCCCTCCCGGCGGAAAATTTCACATTCAGGAGGTGGAAAGGAGACATTTTAAATCGGTCTGAAATAAAAATGATTTCTTTCTTACACTTTAATGAGACTTCCTACTGAAAAAAATTGCATCCAGAAACCTGAACGTGGATGTTGGAGGTGGAGACCAAGACAAAAACCGCAGACCCTCATCCACGATCAAAAAAAGCTGTCTAAAGCGTATGCAGTTATAATCAGAAGCATATTTAGATATGTATCAGTTCCATTGCAGGAAGTAGGTGCCTCATTGGGTCCAAGACATTGCAGTAGGTATTATTTGTGATGACTTCCAGCAGACAAAGTCAATGGGAGGGAGTGGATTAGAGATTACACAGGTGAAGAGGGACCGACCCTGCTTCTTTCAAAGGGGCTTTAGCTGGGAGCGGAGCTGGGTGAACTCACTCCACTCCAACCCCTCCCTCCAGATGGGAAAGGAGAGGAGAGAAGAGGGAGCAGCTGAGGAGAAAGGAAAAGTTGTTGCCGCATCTCTGAGGCCTGTTTGTATTAGTGCTTTTCATTAAACGCTGCCGTGCGCCGGGGCCAAAACGCTTTCAATTGCTCGCCACAAACCAACAGATCATAGCCGTTTAATCCCCACTCAGTCACTTAAAAATATTGTACAGCGAACGTGAGGTCATATAACCTTTTAATGCCTCTGTCTACTCAATTTCCAAAGTGGAAAGTGAATCCGAGCAGTCAGAGTCTGGCTTACGAAATAATAACAGGATATAAAATGGCAAGCAAGACCAATCATTTTGCTGGGATGAAATTCGTTTGACATCAAAAAGCCATCCCCATATTATGATTTCATATGTGCCATAGTGTTTTTCCCTTTCTTTCTTTCATTCCCCCCCCAATGGAATATTCTGTTCTCTTTAGGAAGCTGCTTCTTTCTGTGTAGTAAATATAGAAGGGTATTATGGTCACTTCCTCTGGGAGGTAAATATCACTTTACTTGTGTCGGGCCTTTCTGTAGCCTTTCTTGTAGAAGAAAATAACAGTGCAGGACTTCAATTAGCTGTGACGTTCGGCAGCTAACGTATATGGCCTTAAACCTTGGACAGACCCGTCACTTGGCACACGCTGGTGGTAATTATCACAGTAATGAAAGGGCGAATGGCAGCGTACTTTGTGTCTGGGCCGACCTCCCTGCACGCGCCCTCTGCCACCCAGCCGCAGTAGGGGTCCCGAGACGCGATGCAGGACCTGAAACAGACAGAGGGTAACCATAGAAATCAATTAGAATTGGCTTCCCTTTATCCTCCGCAAATGTCATTATAGAAAAGTCCTATTAGTAATAATATACTGCTCAAGCAATTGCAGAAGCAATCGGCTACAAACGTGTTAGAAGGCAACTTGCTTTAAAAAAAATCCACTTGTGGTAATCTAATAAGTAATAAAAAGCTAACAGATACTATATGAAAATGAATATTACCAAAAAAAGCTTAATAACTGTAATAATAACTCTGAAATGGCAACCTCGCATGAAAACGTCTTAAAAATAGCTATTTGGGGTCAATGCATTTCAAGAAAGAGAATTTTTGCAGCAGAAATAAATGGGATCCCGCAAAGTCTCTTATTGCCTTTCAGCATGATTTCACCATGTAGGAAAAGGAGCATAATCTCTGTTTTCAGCATCTGCTTCACTAATTTGGTTTGCTTCCCTTTGAGAGAAAAGGCACTGTCGAGTTACATCAGATCTTCTACTAATGTGTTTATTCACTACTTTCCATTCTGTCTTGACTTAATAATATTAGTTTATACAATAAAAGACATTTCACATTAACAGCAAGATGAGAATTAAGTACATTAAAAGGTCCAGGGTTTTTCTGATTAGCATACGGATAAAGCCATCCAAATAAAATAAATAAGAGTTACAGACAGACATGCAGAACTACTATTTATATTCTATTGCTTTTTGGATTTGAATTCAAAATACATTTTACTCTTGGAAATCTAGTTTCATGCACATATTATCTGTTCTGTCATTGACAGGCTATTTAATTGATTACCAATGAGCCACAATCCAATCTCAAAGTGAAAGCAGAGCATTACAAGTACCCTGAATGACAATTAGCAAATATCAAAAACACCTTCTGGCAAATATCCAGATACAAACAGTAAGTTGCTTTGGGATTCAAATGCAAATGTGTTTAACCCCAAGATGACACTAAGGAATTGTATTAAGGCACAGATGGCGCACCCCAAATTAACAACTAGTTTGTTGCCCATAGCTTGTTCTGAGATTTGTTCATCTAAAAGTATGTTCAGTGCATGATTTAGATTATAATAAATAAACAGCAAAACAAAACGTACTTCTTGCATCTCCCGTGGCGTTCACACCGAGACAGCGGCACTCTGACAACACAGGAGGTGAAGGCCACGAAAAGGGCGTGGCCCTTGCTGTCAATCTGCATGCTGATGATTCTCTTGTCCTCCACGCCATCGATGCTGCACCTATGGGGGGGAGGGGAAGGGGGAGGGGCATGGAGGTCACGGTGAGTAGTCTGCAGTCTGAGCCTTCGATCCAATGCCAGAGACCCCTAGGAAAGACAGTATTGCTCTGGCCAGAGGGCACAGTCTAGAGCTAATCCTCCACAGCACCCACCTCCCCTCCCCCCTCCCCACCTGGGTTTATCTGGCCAGGAGGGATTTATCCTGCCCCTCCCCCCTTTGCTCACCCCACCTCCTGATGGAGTGGCCAGCCTGCATAAGAGCACTCAATTAGGGCTTACAGTCCATCTACACTATGTAATGCGCGGTAGGAATCTCTTCCCTGATCTCTCCCAGAAAAGTCACTTACGCTAACCGCTAAGCCATGTGGCCCATCGCCAGAGAATGCTCGGCCTGTGCCATAAAAGGGGGGGGTGCGGGTAAAGGGTGAGGGTGGGGGAGATTTGGCTTGCCCTTCATCCCGCAACACGTCATGTGACACTCCGCACTGGATAACAGCATTCATCGCCCTCGAAAAGCCCTCAAACTGACTCATGACGCTTTCATCTAAATATCAAAGTTTGCAATTGTCTGGCAAGTTTTGACTCCTCTTTTTCATTTTTTATGCACAATATTTCCAAGCCTCAACCCAACCTACCCCCACCCCCTGCAATATACGAGCAGGCCTTCTCGAGTTGGCTTGAAAGACTAACACAGATCCTCACTGTTTGCTTTAATCATCCAACATCTGTAAGTAGAGGCGCTGCGGTCTGAGCACAGCGCAGAAGTTCCAGGCCCGGTCTTTAATTTGCTAACCACGCTTCTGCGCTGAAACCTGATGAAAAACCCTTTAAATGATAGAGCAGCCATCTGCCGGCTTTGGGGTGAAACAGGGGGCTTAATGAAATACACACTTCTCTGGGTTGAAGACGTTAAGCTCCTCCAAGAAGAGGCTGTCGTTCAAGACCCCGCTGCTCATCCTGGCCAGGAACTTGAGGATGATCCCCTTCTCCGAGCCCAGGAAGACGATGGTGTGATTCCGATGGGGCCCCGCGGCGTTGTCCACGACGATGCGCGTCAGCCGGTATCTGGTGGGAAAGGAGACAGCTGTGATCTTTCCTGGTGGCGTAAGCACATGTGGGTGGACTGCAGCGTCTGGCTGGCTTTGGCTTCTGCCTCTCGACCAAGCTGCCTGCTTGCTGTGATTTCAAAAGCGCCGTCTCAAAAAACAAAAATACTCAGCGATAATCCGGTAGATGGAATTCAAATCAAATTTGTGCTAATCAATTTTAGCTGTTATTATGAAATAGGAGACATATAGTTCTCATATAAATCACTAAATCACGAAGTGTACACAGCACACACACCCATACACACAAATATACAGTTATGGATATGTGTGTGTGTGTGTGTGTGTGTGTGTGTGAAAAAACATTGTGCCTGTGCAATGAGAGCATATGCTTAGATAGGTATGGTTTACTGTTTTACACATCTGTAACAGATGTGTAAAATAGAGAAAAAATATATAGCTATGACTATGTTATGACACGGTAGCTATGACAGTTAACGAGTCAATTAAAATAATGGTTATAATATTTTTTATATATTTATTAACAAAAAGATGATGTTAACAGCAAGGTGTAATGCTCAAATAATGACATTCCTGCTAACTGTAGTCAAAAACAAGGTCATGTGGTGGTATTTACAAAGCAAAAACAAGGCCATTTGGGGTATTCAAAGTATGCATCACTTCCATCTGTGGACAAACCTCATTCAATCCAGGCAAGATGGTAGAGTCCTGATATGCATACATGGATATGTATGACAGGCATGTCTAGATATGTCCGTAGTGTTATTCTGTTAGCACTTTCAAATGAGGCATGATAACCTTGAGTACATACATCCCCTTCAGAGAGAAGTGCTTGACTGGAACATATTCTTGTACTGTTTGAGAACAGACTCCATTGTTCCAATTTGTAACAAATGGTACAATTCGTGCTTCTCGCTCTAGGGTACTGGCAGAGATATAGTCTTGTTACAAACTGAGTTTCCAGCTGACTTCTTGCATCAGAATAATAGGCCACATAGTAGCTATGAAACCTATATTCGAAACCTATTCCTTTTCCCCTGAGCCTCAGACAATACAATAGTGAATTATGCATTATGATGTTATTCAATTTCAGAAATTATGATGGGTAGGGGACAATGACGCCATAAAAAAATGTTTCCTGTTGAGAAAACAGATGGGTACAGGAAACGATCACAACACAACTCGGATTCATCTCAGGCTTATCAATATCGTATAAAGCTGTCACCATCAATAACACTGCAGGTAATGCGGCGGCAGACATTCAAAACCCAAGATATTCCACTTTCAGTCGAGCACAAAAGGCATGAATGAAGGGGCACGTCTTATTATCATCGCTGCATATTAATCAACCATCGAGGACGTCCCCCATGCAAAAGGCCCCATCAACATCATAATGGCAGTGTTAAAACTGGCTAAGCTGAACGTGGTTTTGGAATGAACCAAGTGTAGAGATATTAGGGGGGACACTCATGTCTGGGAGGGATTCTTCTGTACTCACCTCACCATGGTCTTGAGGAACCACGGTCGGTTGGTGATGGATGGCACTGCCTCGTCCATCAGTGGGTGCATCTTGATAAAGTTCAAGGTGTCGTCCGGGAATTCATTGGACACTTTGTATTTCTCCACAGAGGCAGTGCCAGCACAGCAGCCGGGCCTGATGGGAAGGAAGGAAGAGAGGAGGGGAGGGGAAGAGAAAACCATTTCATAATTACAAAGTTATGAATCAAAGAATCTTTTCAAATTCAGCTCACTTTTCCGGGAACCAGATAAAGATTTCCCTTTGTGTGGGTGAGAGAAAATATTTCTACTAATGAGAATACCAGTCAAAAGCAAAAGATGTTTGTGTTATACTTCAGATGTCCGCTTCAGCATAACGCATGCAACAAAGGCATTGCTGCTGAAAGGAGAAGCCAAACGAGAGGCACGGTCACAGTGAAGGAAACCTCATTCCAAGGCGCGGTCAAAACCTCCCTTTTGTTCCAACGCTGATGGCTTTTACAGTAATGAAACGCAGGGGGAAAAAAACAGGGCTGTATTTTACATCTCATTAACACTTGACCTTGTTTCACACAAACACATAATTTTATGTTAATCTTCAGGTGGCAGTTCCCGCTGCTCTTGACTTCGCTATGAGCCATATGGAACAAGGCTCTGCTTCGCAATTATCTCCAGCTGATCGTTCTTGCTTTGGATACTGTTTTAATTTCACGTTTTCATGGGTAAGAAGAAATGCCAAATGTGAATTAATTAGGGATGCATTGATGAGGTACAGCATGCCTGTTAAGTGCATTAAGAGAATTAGAAAATCATGCGGGATATGATATCATTCATTGTGCTGACATCCGTTTCACTCCAGGAATTCTGGGGGGGGGGGAAGGGGGAGAGGTGGGGGGTGAAGGGGTCGCGGGTGGAGTATATACCTTGGTTTTGGCACCTTCTCCTCAGGAACGGGCGTCCAGGTGGAATCGGGCGACTTCTGCTCCTTGAACCGGCCGGTGAAGGCGACGGCGATCTCCGCCATGTCGTAAGCGCAGACGGCCGATCCGGAAATGCTGCAAAAAGGACGTTTCCCAAAACATTGCCTTTTCTCCCTCGGACACACTCATCCACAGAGCGCATAGCTTTGCCCTGATTCATTAGTCTCGTTCGAGGCCTTTTCTTAAAGGAGGTATTTCAGCTGCGAGGGCTCCGTAGCACTGAGGGGACAGGCTGTACAAGGCCAGAATTGTGACCGCCACAGAGACGTTATTCTGTCAACCTCGCGCCCAGAGCTGTAAATACCATAAATCAGGGAGCAGTGGATATATACAGAACAAGAGCCATTCCATGCTGTCCAGACTGTCTGTAAAGTTAATGACTAATCTTTCCCCTCATTTTACAGTGGGGAACCCTGTCCAAATGTGTTCCTTCTAATTTTATTCACTTACTGGAATATATGGCCTGACCAGAAGTCAATTTTAAAGAATTTCTCCATAGAGTTGTTCTGTTCCTTACCCAAGCAAACAGCTTGCAAGATCTTGATAGTTTGAGAATATAAAAAGAGAATGATTGCTTGCCTTTTAAGAAAAAGCCTGGTGTTCCATCATTTCTAATAATAATGATTTACATGTCCCTAAAGTATCTCTGCGGTCCCTCTTACCAACACACAAAATGATCTATCCTTGTCTGCGTAATGTGGCAAGACAAAAGGTAATAAACTAATGCACAGAGTGACATTCAGGTTAACCACTAGCTGCTTGTAAACAGTCGGTTTCTGAGGACTATAATCAATCATTTTGAGTATATCATATGAAAATAATGTAATAAATAATTAACGGTCACCCTCCTGGTCACAAAAGGCAACAGTAAAATATCCTCCAAAGACCAGCTGTCACACCTGTTATAGGGCGTGGAGAAGGTTGCCATGACGATGTCTCGCCCATTGATGTGGATCACATCGGTGACGGCTTGGAGGATGTCAAAGTAGAAGTGGGAGTCTCCGGGGATGGAGCAGTTGAGGCGGGTCTTGAGGAAGGAGGTCCACTGCTTCTCCAGGACTCTCTGCGAGCCCCCCCTGTCATTCTTACACACCCTCGCCACCCGTGGGAACACCACCTGTGGACCACACCCACCCCCGGGTCAGACTACACGGTGCCTGCATCCTGCTTTATGCGCTTTCTGTCCTCCGTCAAGTCAATAACGGCCTACCCCAAGGAGGTTCTCTTCTCATTGTTACAATCTATTTTTTATTTTAATTGGAAGATAAAAAAAGCGCCTCAATCGATGAATTGCTGCATCCCTGTCTGTATCACAGGCTACGCTCTGCGGCCGGACGGCAAGATCAATCCTGAGGCATCGATTAAAGAAGCCGACTAAACATTTAACACAGTCCCAGAATTTCAGAGCTTTGAAAGAAGAGCCTGAGTCAAATCCCAAAACCACAAATGCCAGAACTACCCCCCTCAACTGCCAGATCTCAACCACAGGGGGAAAAAGAGGAGAATATGTTTTAAATGTGTTCTAAAACAAATTGAAACAAATTGAACCACTGTCGTGCTTTGCCATCATGCAAAGCACTGTACTTGTGTATGTGTGTGAGTGTGTATGATGGCAAAGGAAAAATGGATATATATTTGCATGACAGCAAACCACAATGGTTGTTGAGTTTGTTTTATTATATATGTATACATTTTAATCCTTCTTCCCCTTGGAATGGTTAGTAATATAATATCTGCATTGTGCAATGCAGAATGGTGCCATTCATTATGACATGTTCCAGTTTTATCCATAGGATGTGAATCTTCTTCCTGTTCAGTCAACCTCAAAGACATATTTCATGAAATGTAATATAAGTAAGTCAAGTGTGAAAAATCAGATGTTAACATTCACTTTGTGAACAAGAATTGAGATATAATATGATAACGCCCTCCCGCTTCGTTCTATATTGCCAAGAGCCAAATTAGAGTGGAGATGTATTCCATTTCAAAGGGTAATAATTCCCTTCTTTTGATATATTGTTTCAAATTTATACTTTTCTTGAGGGCGTGGAGCAAAGTTATGTAATCTAAATATTAAATCTTAATGAAAAGATTAATCAAAATGAGCCAAATACATACAGCCTTTTCTCACTGTCTGTCAGCATCCATTTGGTCACCGCGTTGGAAGCAGTGAGAGTGAGTGGGAAGTCCTTGTCTACAGTAGCACAAACGTGCGACTAAAAAGAGTATTTTTAGACAAATTGAAATGCCAGACAGCGCTACCATGTCTCTTCGGCTAATTTTAGAGTGGATATCCTGTAAGTGTTTTTCTTTACACAAAGTGGTTGACAATTTGCTTCACCCACCCGCCCGACCCAACACTTGATACACCCACTTCCTGTTTACTTCCAGGAGCACATCCTGTTTCGGGTCTTGAATAGGAAGTGGCTTGATTTTCAAGAACTGTTTAGAGAGGCTACTCAAAGGTGTAGCCCGACACACCCCCAAAATCAGCTCACCTTCCCCATTGTGTTGTATTCCATGGCAATTTCTCGGAAGAAAAAGTAGATAAAATCCCCATAGTCCACAGCTTGCACAAAGTATGGCTCTGGAAAAAAAAGAAAACAATTATTAGGTATTGGAAGGGAGACAAACAATGGATCACGTAAAATGTACATGTGCGTTTAATAGCAAACACTTCAAAATAGCAGCAGATATTTAATGAATTGTCCATTAATCAACAAGTCCAGCAGTACAGCTCAAACTCAAGTATTTAGAAGTATTGTGTATCGTTCAATATTTTATACAGCGATGGTGCATCTGTCTAAATTAGTACCACGAAAAACAGTCAAAACATAAATGATTCAGGAAACATAGTGGTAGTGTTGTAATATTAAGCTCAATTTACTGCAGACATAGATAAAAAAGAATAAGGAATAAAGCCATAATTCATTATACAACTTTATTAAGGTGAGGGAAAACAGCTAGTCCTCCATTTTTATGGCCATGGAGTGGAGTCTCTTCCCTGAGGAACACTGGGTTGTGTTAACCTTTCAAAGGGTGCAGGGGGTCAAAGGTCAACCAGTTTCCCCTTTTTACGTGGTCTGTCCTTATAAATCTGCCAGAGGTTTTCCTGCTTACTTCCCATCAGCTTTACGATTCGCCGTGCTTTGTTCAGCAGGTTTTCAGACAGCTGAATCCACTATGTAAGGGAACACAGACTCCGAGAGTCTGCTGGGACAGCCATCGCAATAAGTACATGCAGTACTGTGTCACATGCAGTACCGATGCTGACACTATAACTGTTATTCCAATCCAGCTTTCAGTTACCGTGTTAATAATAATTATCAGGAGTTCTGTGCCCAAACGGTTCCTCACACTGTGTGTGCAATTATTTTCTCTCTACCTTAATGATATTTTTAGCGCCAGTTTCAGAATCCACTGAGGTAAAAACCGAAAATCCCAAGGGGCGGAAATTTCCACTCAAAACTGGCGTTTAGGCTCAATTAAAGACAACTCCATGGAAGCTCTTGTATAATTCATAAACAATTGGAATACGCCACTTTACATTACGTGCCAAGTGTTCGGCCTGGAGAGCTGGTTTCTAGCTGATTTCTTGCAACCGAGCTTTCAAAGAATTTCTAATTTGGATTGCGCTCCATGTTTCCATCTACTTGGAGCCGGAGGTGACCCGAGATGAGTAAAAATTAATGCAGCGGACAGGAGAGCTGAGTCTTAGCCCACACAATGGACACTAATGGAATGTCACAAATGACTCAGCCCACACAGGTTTTAAGAATGACATCACTGTCCCCAATAAATGGCCTTGGTCCACCTGCTCACTGGGCCGTCCGGGCCTCCCCATAGGCCGGCGGGGATGTCCACTCACCTTTGAGCCATTTGGAGTCATGTTTGACTGTGCGCAAGGTTGGACTGTCTCCCAGGCTGCGATAAATGACAGCATCGATCGCGAGGAAGTCTGTTACCGTGGCAGAGTAAAGCTTTCCATCTGGAGGGAGAAGAAAGAGGGCGAGAATAACTCAGCGGCATCAATCATAAAGCTCTCTCTCTCTCTCAGAATCTGGGCCTGGTGAGTACATACACAAACATGCAAAGAGGACCCGAGTTTACAGTCATACATACACACAGAGAAACCAGACTCGATGACTGAGTACAGTAACAAACACACACAAAGAAACCACAGATACTGACCGCTTACTGAATATAAAGGCACACTCACATAAATACTGTATCCACACACACACTCACACACACATGTGCACACACATAGAATCCAAGTTCTCCAACTGGAATTACTTTGTCTTGTGCTGGATAGCTGCACTGGAAAGTATAACTACATAATTGAAAGGGCAACATAGGAATAAATGGTCTTGATTATACAGAGGTTCTGTATTAGAGCAATTCTGTTACAAATGAATGGGGTCATCCCCAAGTGTTTACTCTGCCTTGGCAAAACAGAAAAACAAGATCATAACCAAGTTAGCAGTGAATATCAATGGAAATGAATCACTTTAACAGCTCTCAAAACCAGAGCAGCCAAAAACCCACGGTTGGAAAGCTGACTCACTTTGGTCTCTTTTTTTTCCACTTATTGATTTATTTTGAATCCCTACATCCCTGCAAAGACACGCTTTTATTTGGTCTAAAACCACAATAGCTTCATGTGTTTCCAACCCCAAGAAACCAGCCACAGGTCGCAGCTGCCAAATAAAGAGACTTCTCTCGAAATGTACGGTGCAAAAAAACTGCTACCCAGAACATCTGCCCCGTTCTCAGCATTACAGAATATGTCTCTTACAATTTCTTGTGCCAGATACAAAGATCCACCATATTCCTCAATAATAAACTCACAGGATGAAATATGCAAATGTAAACCTCTGAAATTATATGGCTGAAGTACATCTTCTGAACTAGATGACTACCTACCGCACACAATGTAATACTATACTATTAAATATACTTCCGTATACTATGGTATAACATTACATCCTATGTTATTTTCCCCCTCCAAATAGGAACCGATTCTCATATAATTCACTGTACATCTGTGCAATTCTGTGAGACTAGGGGCGGGTTGGCTTTTAAAGATGCGCTGTGATGTTTTGTTCTGTGCTTTGTCAGTGGGCAGCAGCTGTTACTCTGACACATGTCCGTGAGCGGAGCAGGAGAGGAGCGCAGGGGGACGGAGCCAGAGAATGCTGTCGCCCCGCAGCTACATCTTGCCTCCCCGCCACCAAACATCAAACACGCGCGCGCTGGTGCCTGGCCCTCAGTGCCAGCTGCCAGGCTTCTTGCATGGCGCTCCTCCTGGTTACGTCTTTAAAAGATAATATTTTCATTTAAGAGATGGGTCTCTGTTTGTTTTACTGGTCAGACCATCTTGGACGACTTGCGATACTATAAATACAGCTGCATGGGGTTATTTTTTCCATTATAACAATTTAGGTGGCTTGCTTACTCAGTCGTATAAGGCCTGGAACTTGAACCCACAGCCTCTGAATGCACTGTGGTAGCCGCTACATCACTGCTACTCTACTCAAACCTTTTCATAAGACCCTGGTTCTCTCTATTTAATCACATTAATACACATAAGTGTCCCTCATCCATACCAAGTAACACCTCATAATGAATTCAGTTTGGACCCATTTTGAGACATTAGGCGGGTAGCTGCTTGATGATGAAATCAGTCATCTGTCTGTGGGGGGCACTCACCAGCAAACAGGGCAACGTTGGCGTGCTTGGCATCGTAAGGGCAGCGGGCCATCCCGCTGATCTCTTCGCCGAGGGCATCCAAGGAGTCCATCTGCGGAGGGAACGGAACACGAGTCAGGCCAGACGAGCACACGCCCCCACAAACGCAGAGAGCTGCTGCAACACTCCCGCACCGCTGCGCATGCACTCCGCGGGACAGCGCTCGCAAATTCTCACAGCGGTAACATCCAAATCACTGTTATTTCGCTGGACAGCAGATGCCCATATCATGTTCCTGCCAGGTTCGACAGGCCTAGCTCCCCGCCTCGTTCCACAAACCAACACACCTGATCAATTCTTCAAGAGGAACGGACGCTGCGGGGCAAGGAAAAGAGGACGGTCACTGCACCCAAAATCTGGCAGAAGAGTTATTTCTGAGACAATTTGTTTATTTTTTTTCCTGACAAAGCTGGCAGGTTGCCAAGAAAAATAAGCACTTAGGCTGCCCTTTTGGGTTCCAAAACGAGTCATTTTTGTTTTCTATTCTCGTCCCTGCAGAAACGGCGATCATCTGCCCGGCGAAAAGGTCAAACGTGCTCTCTCTGAGGGCGGCATATATACGCCAGAGGGAGGGAAATAAATTTAAGTCTGAAGTACGTTTTGAGCCGGGAAGACAGTGATTCTCGACCTCAAATTATAGTGACCGGCAACGGCGGCTCGCTCCGACCTCGATTTTGGAGGTGAAGTAAATGAGAAACCCGCAATTAGCGGAAACGGCTACTGTACTCCAGCCGACTCGCGGCGTTTTAAAGTCATTTGAATATTTAAGAGGGAGAGTGCTTGAGGCGCAGAGGCTCCCGTCTTTCTTTTCCCCAGATGGAACCCCCCACCCCAGCATCCCCCATGTATCCGTGAGAGGCCCCCGGCTTCTCCTGGCTTCACCGTGGCGATGAACTCTGTGCTTGGTGCGCTCAGTGATCTATTCTTGCCATCTGAATAGGAGGAAGAGACTCTCCCAGACAATCAGGAGATATACGAGGTCAACCCAGTATCAAACAGCAAGACCAGAGGGAACACTGCCTCTATTGTGCTAACTTTTTTCAGCAACAAACGATGTCTTTTTTTTCCTTAATGTACGTGCTCTTGTAAATTTAGGCCATTTTGAATAAACAGAACTATTGCACAAATATAAACATAAAAGTGAACACCAAATAAATTTAGAATGAATAGACTGTTTGAAAACATAAGGCTGCTGTCTTGTAGTTGAAGAGGCAGCATAAATTTTGTTTTGTCTCCCTCTCCGCCAGGCTTTTTGGAGGAGTTTTTTTAAACTGCTGGTCTAACACTGAATCAGCCACACTTCATTTTCCGCGCTTCTGTCGATGGCGAGTCCCTGGTAATTAAGTGTGGATATACAGCCAATCGGTATCACCTGCGCTGCGTGGCAGAGTCTCCCCCTGCTCCGCCTGGCAACAGGTGATGTAATCCACACCGGCCGTATATCAGGGAGCTGAGGGAGGCCTTATTACATGGGGCCTGCGCCGCATAGGGACCGGGCCAGCGCTGGCAAGGTGTCTGTCTGTGCGGGTCGGGAGCACTAGAGACGGCGCCGACAGAGGAGCTGGCTGCAGATGGGCCCTCGGGAGGGGGGTGCGGGGTGCGAGTGTGTGTGTATGTGTGTGTGTGTATGTGTGGAAGAAGGGGTGCAGAGTAGGGGGTAGACGATGTCGACAGGAACATTTGTAGGCCCCCCCCCCCCACCTCCCTCCCCCAAACAGCTCTGATTAATGTGGGATGAGTTTGGCCCTGAAACAGAAGCTCCTTTCAAGCCTGTCACACCAGGGAGATGGAAAGGCAGAATGCGGCCAAGGTGGCCGCGCACATGCGCTTACTCCCCCACCCCCCAAACGCCAGCGCAGAGCCGGTACACCCAGGGGCTTTCAAACGGCTGCGGCGGGGGAGTCGAGAAGGGGGAGTGGAGGACGGCTGCCAAAGACGCCGTCAGTGCACTTCACCTCCTCGCCATCGGGCAGCGTTTACGGGCCTTTACAACGCCAGTAATTACGCCGCACTTCTGTTCGAATGCGCAAAAAAAACTCCGGGCCCCGCCAACGACGCGAACGCAGTAATGATGATGACAGTCTAACAATATCATCAGAGGTGTCTCATTGTGAAACAAACCACATCCGTCCCCTGGGTCCCACCGAATATTCCCCCGTCTGACACCGACGCTCGAGAGGGAGAGATCCATCTGCTTCTTCCAACCTTCCATCGGTTCAGGGGCTTTTGAGCGACCGACTTGTTTGATCCTCACTTGTACAGTTTTAACAACTGGCATAAATATCTCTCTGCGTTAAGTTGCGCGACAGAGTAATTCTGCAGGCTGCCATATGGATCGCCGACGTCTTCAAACACTCCATTGCCTACAAGGCTCATATCCTCTTAATGAAGATCTTTTTTATTTCCCTTGTCGGCGCCTGTAAGTACGTCCGCCCAATTGCGCACTGAAGAATTTTTTAAGTAAGACGATAAACAGTTCTCGCAAGCTGTAGGAACTCTACCCCACCCAGAGGATTCATAACACGTGCCCCAAAAAAATGTGCAGCGATAACAGAGCTGGCATTCTTATTGAATTATGGATTCATTTCTCATGGGTTTGCGCTTTGCCTTCATGCCTGTTTGAATTACTCCGCTTTTAAATCAACAGCTTCTAACCACATCTGAAAATGAAAACACATTCATTTGATTGGGAGGGAGATCCATCAGTAACATAGTCATGTAGCACGATTTAGCCGGGTGTCCTCTTTCCTACTCAGTTGCTTCCTACTGGTGTTAGAACCCGTGCACGATTGTTTGGGTTACAAATACCTTTGAAATTCTAAGCATGTGAGGTCATCACTGGATTAGTACGAGAAATTTGAGGCCTACCTTATATGTTCGACATGCGGGGTTGAACGCGTTTGTTCCACACACAAACAAGGTGTCATTGTTTTGCTGGAGAAGGACCTTGATGAAATTGTGGCATTCATCCTTTGGAGACAAACACAATGCATATTATCACAATCACAATTCCTGTGGATAAAACCATTTTATTTTCAAAGGGCCACAACACTGGTGAGCAGATCCAAAAACAGTGAGGACAAATTGTCTCACGGGCATTCACAGAACATTTATTTCAGCCAGAGGCTGACAGCTCTTGGCATGGACAGAAGTGTTCCTATAACCTAATGAAATCTTGTTTTGCATAATTATGGCTGTAAGTCTTGTTAATGGCAACAAGTTAAAACTAGGAAAAACAAGTCTCTTGAAACTAATTCTACATTATGAGCAACCTTTGATGATGCAATAAGAGGTCTTACATCTGTCATCGCCAGAGCTAAGCCTACTGAAAACACTTCATAAGATGTTATCTAATGTTATCTTCAAAATAATATTTATACTTTATATCACCCATATTATTACACTTGTAGAGGAAAATATCAAACCACAATTTACAATGTATGGAAAGATGTAGCGGTATGAACTGACCCAGTTCTCTCATTTGCTCTTCGCTGTAACTAGTGTAATCTCCCCACTTTGCATAATTTTGTACATTTAAGACATCATATCATAATTAAATTTTAAAGCAGAAACATTTGTGCATGTGCAAAATGATAACATGATATAGTGTGATACTTTATCTATGAAGCTCTGTGCCAAGTGGAAAAGTGATAGAAATAGAATCTGTTATGAAAGCTTAGCTTGCTCTTTTCATTGTAGCACACACTCCGAACACGCACATGCACACACAACAACAGAATGTGAACACTTTTGTGTGAATAGGTGACATTCAAATGAAATTGTACTTGGAGGCTTTCTTATTTGATGTTTATTTTCATATTTTACATAAAAAAATGCATTTAACTGATGAATTTGGTTTTTTCCATCTTGAAATTGGTAACCCTATTAGATGTAACAGTATGAAGCCTGTAAATGAGGGTGAATCTAATTCCAAGGCCAAATGAGCAGGTTTCTCTCAGTGACTCAGAACAATATGGCATGCCGCACGAGCGCCGAACAAATATGGAGTTCAGACTCGTGCAAAGCCAAGACCGGCAATATAAACAGAAGCCATCAGGATACCTTGTGCTTCCCCTTCATTCTGCAGGTGTCCACGTCCGCCTGCCTGGACTTCCATGTTAGTTTCTGCAGGGAGGAAAAGAAATCGATTGTGATCTGCTTGACTTTCACACTGAGATTTCTCCGGGGAGCACACGGGTTTAAAAAAAAATCAACCTATTTCAGAAGATTACAGCACTGTGCCCACTGCTCGTTCGATCTGTGAGCTAGCCTCCGAGCTGCCACTGCGGCAGGGAAGCAGGCTACGGCTGTGGGCAAGCTTTAAAGTGCGCTAAGAAAGAATGTCCCCCTGATTAAAGCGATGGGCAGAGCACTGTCTCTGCGATCAATCTTCCCCCTTATCACACAAATCAGTCTCGCTTTCCTGATTTCGGTACAAGGTGAAAGACGATACTTGGGGCAGCTCCACAGGTACATAAATCTCTGGTTTCCCCTGGCCCTCCACTAAAGGGAGATGACGCATGACGTTTGATTCCTGGTTGGATAACGTGCTTAGTGGGGTCAGGACGTT
This sequence comes from Albula goreensis, assembly GCA_022829145.1. Taxonomy (NCBI): domain Eukaryota; kingdom Metazoa; phylum Chordata; class Actinopteri; order Albuliformes; family Albulidae; genus Albula; species Albula goreensis. The sequence continues at coordinate 9,199,075 of CM040744.1, forward strand.
TCAGATTCCAGTGCCTGATCCTGCTCGGGTTCCACGGCGGCCAGGTAATTAGAACGCGCGGCCGGGCGCGCGAGCGGGGGAGGGGGAGGGAGAAGGGGAGGGGTAGGAGGTCAGGGGCAGATCCCTTCGCCACACTCACCTTGCTGAAAAAGATCTCTTCCGTGTTAGCTGTGTCCATGTCGACCGCATATATGTGATCCCTGAAAGACACCCAAGAGAGAAAAAAAGATAAGCAATTTTTGAGATCTCTATCGTTTCGTTTGTGAAATGATGCTTGTCCCATATAATTTCAACCCCAAACACACAGTGTGCAACAATATACAATGGGGCTATCTTCTCCTTTAGAGGGAAACCGCCAACAAAGGTTTAGAGTGCTGCTCTGAAGACAAAGGTCCCTTTGTTCCCTGGAAAGGTTTGTAGGGGGGAGGAGAGAGCCAAGTCACTCTGTGCTGTTAAGGTCAATTAAGCATAGTGTTCACCCACAGGAAATTTATACTAACAGTCATTAAAGCCCAGACAGGACTTCTGTGTTTCACTGGAAATACAGGTTTCCAACCACTGCGTAAACCAACATGTGGAAAACATAAACTTTAGGGGTTAAATGTCTTTTTTCGGTAGTCTGCTGTCAATTGAGAAATGGTTTATGAGACAAAGGTGGCGTGTGCAGAAAGCTTTTGAACAGGGGGAATGGGGGGACTTCTGGGCAAGACTCTGTAAATGGTATAATTTGTTTAAGATTACTTGCAAATGTGTTTTTAATCACGGAGCATGCGACTAGCCTCTTGCAAGACTTTAGTTTAATTATGTCTTGCAACCTGCAGAGAGACTTGTGCTCTCATTAACTGAATTTAATAAAGTCTGGCGGAGCAGCAATTTTGGAACAAACTCACTTTGTGTAGGCTTCCTGAGGTCCTGGTATCTTTTACAGAGTAAAATATTCCTAGATTGTGTTATCAAAGCAGTGGGCTGAGCACAGTAATCATTTATAAGCGTTTAAGTTAGTATAAAATCAGTTCTGCGGCCTGTTTGAATTCATTGTCTTTGACAGATTGCCTTTTGTGATATGTGCACCTGGAGATAAAAAAAAAATTGCTGTAAAACAGGTAAGGCTTTGTTCAGTCTAACAGCCGAACACAATGTGCTTTGCCATAAACCTTGCAAAAATACACTTTCTCCAAAATTGTGCAACTCTAAGCATATGCTGCAAGATCTTCCACCAATTCAGGATCATGCAGGGGACTAATATCTGCATTCTATTATGCATCTGAAGAAAGCAAACCTCTTCTTTTCTACTATACATTTCATCAGGTAAGCCCCTACACCTGCAGAGCTGGAGGACTGCATCACACACAGAGAGACTGCATGCACCCAACTGTCTAAAGGAGTCAGTGCTGTGTGTGTGTGTATGGGGGGGGGGGCAATATCCTTACCCCTCCCAACCCCATACAGCAATTATGCATGTATCCATTGGACTCCCAGCCTCAGTCTGTACCGGCCGCTGTCAAGAATCAATCTGAACCATAGGGTGTACAATTATATTGCAAGCTTGAGTCTTTTAATCAAGCAATCAACTTACCCGACCTGCTGTTTTTTAATTAGTTTGACACATGCAAGACATCAAGAAATTGTATAACTTTGGTGTAAAACATGGAAAAACTGTAACCAATGTTAAATAATGCTTATGTCAAGTGTTGTCAGATTGAATAGGACTGCAGTAAGCTTTCCTACAGTGTTGTGTTCCCCGTGTTTCAAAAGTGCATCAACCTGACCAAATAACTATTAGAATCCTTCAATGCGAAACGTATCCTGCCAGCACGCTGCATTCCTTATCGCCTGCCACAGGGAACTTTGAATGCGCCGATACAGAGATTGCAGGCTCCATTTTATCTGCATCAAGCATGAGCGTTGATCGTGCGGAATCGTTCAGTGGAGAGAGGCTTGGCCTAGATTGTCTTTAAAGCAAACACACAACATAAAAAAGCAAGAGTTCCCCTGCACAATCTCTCCCCCGTGCTCACACCCGTGTCCATGGCCCTTTTCAATGTTGACGATCCCCCGATCTGAAAGCCAAGCCTCCGTGGAGGCGTGGGGGTGGGGGTTGGGGGGTTTGAGACGCGGCCTGGCAGCGACGCGTCATCCAAACATCCTGGCGGCACAATGCCGGAGCTGTCGCTGTGTAAACACAGCAAGTCAAACACGGTCTGCACCTGCAGCGGCGTCCGTGCAAGCCTCTGCTTGTTTCTCCCGCTGGTCCCGACCCCTCGCTCCCCTCCCGTAAAAAAGGGACCCACTCAAGCCATTGTTAGGGTGTTTCACTTTACCAATACTGTTCCCTTTCTTCTGCTGGCTCTTCTACATTATCCTAAAAGATGGCAGCTTTTTTGACCAGGCCTCACTTAATGGAACACTGCAAGGACAAGCCAACACAAATCCTGTGACAAAAAAAAGGAGAACTCAGCCAGTTCTTCTGTTAAGCTAAAGGCTCCACCACGTGTCGTTGCTCTGGAAATAGACTATGGACCTAACAGAGAACCAAAAAAAAAACACCTACATTTTCAATAATTCATGAGCTTTACTTCAGTTACTGTATTTTGCTTTGCATTATGCCCTTGGTCATACTTATGGTTTTCATTTTCTGTCTTTTAATGTATTTTATTTCTTTTGTGATCGTATCAACTACTGTTTTGTATGGTGCACTTGCTATGAACCTCTGTTAAATAAACACATGGGAAAGATGCAGCCAGCTGAAACACAAAGCAATGTTTACTGAAGATTGTACTGTTCAAAAAAGTAAAAATAAACACTATCTTCCTGAAACAAAGAAGTGAACAACGTTAACTCAGAAAAAGCTATGTAAATATCTTCCCCGCTCTAAAGATGTCAGCTTGGTTCGGGCTTCAGTGGGCAAGAGCGAAAGAAGGCCTGGACATCAACCATGCAAACAGAAAGCCTTTGTGCTGAAGAATGTCGTTTTCATAACACCCCATTTCTTCTAGGGGTGACCACAGGCCAGCGCGGTCCATCTGGTGGCCTTTTGTAAAACAATCTCTCACTCGGACGGCAGAAAGCGAGACGTCATTAGTATGCATCCCACACCTACTGCCTCCTAATGGGCCCCCCCTGGCCCCGCCCCCCCCACTTCACTTCTATGTTCCACCCTCTTCATAACTGGATCATGTGTGGCCGAGGGCCATTGTACATTGTTTGCTTCTAAAACACACACCTCGGCACACAGAAAGCCCACATATATACACACATACACACACAAATGAGTGATTTGATGAAACCAGAATGGACACCATTATTGAGAGGCATGTGTTAAATTATGATGCCATCCGGAGGATGAATTGATGAGGGTGTTGTTCACAGTGGATATTTTTGTTCTCTTTCTGTGGCCAGCTGTGTCACAAAGTCCAATTTCCATTTTGCGAAGGAATGACAGTGCAGTGGGCGACATTAGCGACTGGTGCTGAGAGGCGGGGGAAGTGTAATCCGCGTCATTAGCAAGCTTTAGCGGGATTTGATTCCGCCACAATAACCGAAACGGATCCTGCACCCGGCGCAGTTCGAGGCCGTCCCTGGGTTTTGGGGACAGCTATGAACCGCGGGGGTGCCTCTCATAATCTCTCTGTCCCGTTTTTCCCCCGATTCCCACCCTCAATCAAGGGGTGGGAATGATGGGGTGGGCGCCGTTGTCATGGCGAGCGGGAGCTGGGGCAGGGAATGCCGACAATGCCCCGCATGCGGGGGTGACCTGGCAATACCCGCTGGCCGCTGCCGACTGGCGAGCTGGCAAGCCGCGGGGCTGAACTCCCAGCGGGCAGACACCGGGAAGAGGCTTAGTGCCGCTAAGCCGCGGTGTCGGCGGCGCAACCGGTCATGGGCTCTGCCCTTGCCAGCCACCACCAAAAAGCAGGACGCAGCAGCCAGAGACACCCTCCTGCATGACCATGTCAGCACAGGTCTGTGACTCCATCCACATCAACCGCAGTTAATGCAGTGAGTGGGATCCCATGGGTCTTGTACAAAATTCAAAGCAACGGGTGTGGAAATGAAACTCCACACCTTCTGCCATGAGGTCTGGACAAAGAGCTCATTCAAAATTACGGCTATCTGCAAAATCACACTCCACAATTTAAATTTTCACCACGATGTGTAAAATACTTTGTTTCACGACTTCATTTTTTTGGCAAGATTTTATGTTAAGAGGTATGAGGAATGTGCTAAAAGTTTCAAAATATGTGCTTCATCAGTGGAAAAGAATCTGCGAAAGAATTTAATTTGCAGTCTGTTAAGCACAAAAACCTTTTTTGAAATGACTGCAAGGCTGAAACAAGTGCAGGCAACGGGAAGTTAAGTGAATGAGTAACAGAGGGAAACAAGACCCTCTATAAAAACCTCCAGTTCCTCGTTACTGTAGGAATGAGCAAACAATTTAAACTATTAATTTGGAGCAAGGGATAAAACTATTGAACACTGACAAACATCCAATGTTTTATCATAGTACAACAGTCCTAGCTCTGTGTATTTTTAGAATCAGTACAACAGAAGCAGCAAGTGACTAAAGATTATGACCTCATTAATATTTCAATATTTGCGCGTAATTATGGTCTCACACAAAGACTCATTTACTGCATCTGTTGAGGTTTCGCTGTTGCCAATAACTATGATTATCTTTTTTTCTCAAAATACAGCCAATTTAGTCTATTTACAGTGTTATCTGCGTATGTGTGTGTCCTACTGCTAATAGAGCTCGTGGAATAATCTTCAGGGCAAAACACACGAGCCAAAGGGAATTCTGCCATTCAGAAAATCAGCTCCAACAGTATTTGCAGTTGGAAGTTGCTACCAGTGACCATCTGCAAGTCCAAGCGCTCAGCTGATTCTCCACCAGCGGATATTTGTCCTCGCACATGGTGCTGCATCAATGACCCCCGAAGCAATTCGCGTCCATCTGGGCTTTTCTGCTCGCCTGTTCACAAGGTGTCCACCAGTTGCTGACCAGGTCCCCATTAGGTCAACAATACCACCCCTTACTCCGCCCCCTACTGTGAAAAAATTTCTCCCTTTTCTCCCTTTACGAGGCACAGCATTGAAACCTGTAGAAATGACCCTTTTGCTGCTTTACGATTTTTTATGGTAAAGGGTAATTTGCTTCCACCAGACACTCCCCCCCAACCCCCATCCCCAAAAGTCACACTCCCCCAATGCAAAGAACAGATGCATGGTAAAATCAAAAGGCAGTGTGAGGACTTGCGGAGTCTAACCACTTTCCTACCGAATGGCCAGAGGTGCGATCAGAAGGCAAAGAGCTGAAGAACTTTTAATATTTAACAGGCAGCTATCCTGGCAGTTAAATGGAAGGAAATCGCAGCATTCTGCAGTGCTGTCAGGTTTGAAGCAGATTTAAAAATGGTTTCAAGAACTTAGGGAATGTAAGTACCTAAACAGTGCCAGCTGAATCAAACTAATACACATTAGGCCAATATGCTATATAAACATCAATCAAATAGGATTTTTTATTTGCATCAATACGTTTTCCAACAAATTGAATGAAGACTGAATGAATTACATAGGCCTTTCAATGAAATGTGTTGGCCTAGGTTGCTGTGGAAACATCAATTGCATTTGTTTATTGGGAATGTCTTAACAGGCTTGTTGGATATTAGCAAATAAAACTGATAGAATTGAATTATTCCAATAACCAGGTGTTGAAGATGGCTCTCAAAATCCCTGCAGCGGTGTTACATTTTAATAAAACACTGATTAAATTAGCAGCCCTCAACAGCCATGATTATGCAGACTGCAGTCTCTTCCACTAAACGTCAATTCCAGCGAAACCGTCCGCTGGTTTCATCCCTGGTTCAATAGCAACATGCGGTCGCTACAACAAAGTGTTTCTGCTGCTCTCCGCTCCATCGAACCGAGGTCCCCGCTACTGAGGATCGGATGTCTCATGGAGCAAGGTTACCAGCAACGTTTGGGCTGGTTAAATCACAGATAAGCAGAGGCACACAAGAGAGGGTGAGCTGTGTGCTCATATAGCTCTGTGCTCTGTTTCTGACTATGGGCCAAAAAAACAAGGTCCCAACCCATAAATCAGACTGTTGTCCACAAAGTGTGATTGTGCTTCTGCTTACATAGGGAAAAGGACCCATGCACAAAACATTAATCAGGCTCCTACTTCACTAACGGAGAGGAGGGGGGAAGAAGTACTCTGTCCTCATCTTGTGACCACGTTATCACTGTTCAGTGCTGTTAAGATAAAAGCTCTGATGCAAGGGTGTTTTACGCTATAAAAAAACCCAAAAAGAAACTGCAAACTCACTACTCAATGCAACCTCATCTAATAAATATTGTACGAGAGCTGGGCCAGACCCACTTTTTATAAGGGTATAAAAATGGCAAGAAGAGCAGTTTTTATCCAAAATGTACCGTCTTGTACAGACTTTCTTAAGAGCTACTGGCAGCCGGCAATTTCTGTCTCATGCAGAGAATTGCCGACTTATCCAAACTGCTTCAGATAGTCACAAGCTCATCGCCACAGGTTGGGTGACGGACTAAAGCCCACACACTTCAATTGTACAGAACTTGCCGTAACGGCAGCCAATTTAAAACGCCAACCCTTTAACTCAGAGGAACCTGTGAATGAGATGAACAGTTCAACTCTCTTTCAGAACTGACCAAACTACCAGGAACAGAGCCTTTTCTATTTTCATTTAGCCGTAGGGTTGGAACATTGCGGCTCCTCTTCGCAAATTTTTTGGCAGCGCGTGGTTTGCGGCGGCGAGGTTAAAGCGGAGATGGGGGGCAGGGAGGGTGCAGGAAATCAGGGAGGGGCGGGGAAAGGCAGGAAGCAGGCTGACCTGGCGGCGATGTAGAGAGTCCGGTTCATGGTCATGATCAGCTGGATGTCCAGTTTGTGCCTCTGGGTGTTGTTCCTTCCAGGCTTGTGGCCAACGAAAGCCGGGTACTGCTTGGTATCTGCAGGGAAGAAGCCAGTTCTCATGTATGGCTGGGCTGCCCCTCCTCTCTGCCCCTGCCTTGCAGAAGGCTAACTTAATTACTGCTCTTTTTTTGTAGGATGGCAGCTTCACAGGAAAAAACTACTGACTCCTGTATGACTTAGGGGGAATTCATTCTAAAAACCTATGGCGCTAACATTATCAATGAATAAGGAACCACAGCACACATTATGTATCACTAAGGATGAACATGCATATATTTGTGTGTATATGTGTATACATACACACTTTACATATACATTCAGTCATTTAGCAGGCACTCTTATCCAGACTGAATTACTGTTTGCATTTCACTACACTTTCCATTTATACAGCTGGATATTTTACTGAAGCAGTACCTTGCTAAAGGGTACAACAGCAGTGCCCTACCTGAAAATTGAACCCATCACCTGACTTGGCAGCCAGCCTTCCTAACCATTACAATTAATTGCTTTACACAATGCTATATATACATGTTTACTTTCATTTTGCCCTTGTGTTTCATGAGTTTCGATTAAAGTTTGATGACAGACAAAACTGACAGTTATATTTTCGAAGAAAAAAAAAGTTAATATAAATTTGTTCCTCAGACGTTTTATGCATTGTGGTTAAACTACCATGTATTGTGGTTAAACTAAAGCTTCCCTTGGGCACTGTTTATTATGTCAGAATCAGTATGACCCTGTTTATAGTAGTGTGTTCGTGTGTGATGTGTGCTGTGAAGCCTTACTACAGCACTGGTCCAGGCAAGGCGAATGTAAACCAAGTTCCCCTTCTTCAACAAGAATCACAGTTTAAGTATAAAATGACTGCACCTTTCTCTTCCATGTGGAATAAACCACCTCACAAAGCACTTAAGCACCACCAGGAAAACAAAGAATTATCCTTTGATGTAGTGCAAGAAACTTCAGTTCCAAAGACTGTTATAAGTTCACTGTTTTATTGTTTTTTTTCTTTCTCTCTCACTCTATCCCTCCCTCTCACTTGCTCTTTCCCTGGGCACCGAATCATATTTTAGATTCCAGCAGCACAGGGGGAGAGAGAGACACTAGGAGCTTGGGAGGCAGACCGCGGCAGCTCAGGGTACTCACAGTTGCCATGTGAAATACTGATTGGCTCCGAGTCTTCTGGGAAGCCGGCCCCGGCAAACTGCAGTAGTGTGAAATACAGCAGCAAGGCCTCAGACCTCATTGTATCACTGCCGTTCTCGGTCCTTGATTACTTCTTTATTTCACCCTGTGGGAAGGGGATAAAACAGAAACATTTCAGTTTGTAAATGCACCCCTTTTCCTCATTTCATAACCCGTCGCAGACGGGTCAGACGTACGTGCCCTGATGACAACAGATCCTGGCTTCGCGCGCACACAAATTAATTGGATTAGGGCGGCAATATGCGTCATAGATCGATGGAAGGACTTGAGACGGAACTTGTCGTGATTAACCTGCTATTGCAGAGAGAGCAAGCGTTTTTTTTTTTTTTTTACGGTTCTGAATCGTTGCCAATGGGCTAGACTGCTTGTAACAGCTTACATGACCGGACCCAGCATTGGAGGCCGAATGAAAAAGGAAGCACTTTTCTTTACATAATTATCATGAGCTAAAAGCTGCGGCCAGATTTATGGCGGCCCATGACCACGCTGATGTTTTCATTCTTGGGAATGTTTCTTGTGCGTTGTGGCAACAAATTACCCCCATAAATCATGGCGGGACCATTGTTGAGGCCGTAATTTAATCAAGTATGATCGTTTAATTCCAAGTTTTTTTTCTCTTTTATTTTTGCCGGGCCAGACGATAGATGGTAGACAGTTTGGGAGAAATTTAATTTAAATCTCTTTTCAGTTCTATAAAATGAGGGAAAGTTGTTTTCTGCCCCCGCTAAACTAGTGAGCCACCTCCATATTGTGTGCCAGAAAGGATGGAGTGGGAAAAAGAGAAGAGGGCTCCTTCCATACACCCGTGAATCTCATTCAGGGACGGAATGAAAACACTATTCACTGCAAGATTCACTTAACAGCATGGAGCACACAAATAAAAACCCAGGAAACGACCTTGATCGGGGGTCTGACAATTCCTACACTCTCCACACGCTGATCCTCTCTGGGCTAAAAAAACAAGAGGCTGAATGAAGCAACCATTATCAAGCTTGACTTAGATGCTGCAGTTTTGCACCTACAGATAGTATTTTAAAACCGATTTCTATATTGTTCTTTTTGCTGTTATATAAGGCATATATATTTTTTTGATGAATACCGAAGTAAAAGCGTTGCTGCAATTGGAACACGGTTGTTTGCAAGGCACTGCAAACACCCACCAGTACTACTCCTTTATATGATGAATCTTTGGCTTGGAATTCGCTCAGAAATTGACTGACAATCTGGCCACGGTACAAGGTTTGTCAGACCGCCCCACGGAACAAAGGATAACGGGAGGAAAATGGATAACGGCTGGAGGGAGAACAGCAAGCAGAGAGCAAAATTCTGTAGTCAGGAAACAAAGGGTCTAACAGATTGAAAGCTTAATACTTTGTGCGAGAAATCTGATTGAGTAAGGGTTAAGAGCTGTCTCCTCCTCCATCGAACTTCATTTAAGTTGCACAAAAACTTATACCTTCAGCATCTTGCAGACACATTCTCAAGTTACAGTCTAAATTGGCATTAATAAGTTGCCCATAGGGGCTGAGATAGATGAGAAGGAAACTATGTAAATTAATTAACAAATAGAGCACTGCATGAAAAATCATAAATATCTAAATCCATAAATCATTAGGATGGGTTGAAGTGTGCTGCCAAATATATTTAATAGTCTCCCAGATTAAAACTGAATCAAATTATGCAAAGGGAGATTGGGTGTACTTAAAGCATGCTTGTTGAAACCAAAACAGTCTAAAAAGACTTGTTTGCTGACTTTGCCTTTAGGCGATGATAAATAAAAACCTTTAATAATGTCTCCTTCAAAAGAACAGGAAAATATAAAATGAGCATTTCTTTTGTGTTTCCCACAAGAAGGCTTTACGGAGGCAGCCGTGGCACGCTGAAGATACGGAGTGCAGATGATTCACTGCTTTATTGAAAACAACAGTTTTGTGAGAGCAGGCTTGAGCTTTGTGTTTTCACAAACTCGCCAAATGTGTTCCTACCGACCGGGACAAAGCTTTCCTTATTTGATACCGAGTTAATTATTTTCACCTTGGGTTTGTTGACAGACCTGGTAGCTTTTAGGGTCGATAATTTTGCAGGCAGACACCAGAGAGGGTCTGTCTTTACGAAGCAGATCATTCCCTAAGCAGATTGCATTTCCAAACACAAAAAACACCAGTGATCTTAAGAAAGCAAGTCTTCCATAGAGAAAACTTCCACTGAGAAGAGCTATGGCAAATAAAAGAAAATTACTACTTGGGCCAACAGGATTAAAATGTTTTTGTATGGTATGTATTGTATGCTATATATTTGTGTATTAATTTTGCTGTCACTGGACTAAACAAATTGATTTGTGTAGAGGAAACATTTGCATTTAATTTTGAGTCAGTTGAGAACAAATGTTGATTGAATCCAGATCACAATGTCACAAATAGAGATCTCTTTTGTGACTAAGACCGGCGAAAGACTCGCAAAGATTGATTTACAATAGCTTTGGCGCTTAACTATTTCAGTCTGTCTGATCCCAGAACAATATTCATTACAGACAATGTCAAAAGTGTAGTATGCTTTTGCTGGGAAAACATTCATAACTCACCATATGTAAACAGTCAGTGTGAACTATTTTTTACTCCTCCAGAAGAAAAAAGACCTGGCACAGTTGCCTGGTTATTTGTTGAAATATCACCACAAAGCAAGTTTGAAAAAAAAAAAACATACATGGAAAACCTTTACAAATTGGGATCGGAAGCCTGTTTAGTTCGCAATTTGAACCCAGGGGTTTTAAACGGTGAGAGAGAGCGACCATGTGTGTAACTACAGGCCCGGAGCCCACAGCAGGTCCTAAAAATAAGAGGAAACGGCCACAGCCAAGGAAACTCTCAACCCCTGCAGTTGTGAATAACTGCGCTTCCTCTGTAAAAACCGCAGGGCTATTACGGGTTAGCGCTGTGATAGAGAGCCACTGAAGGAGAGGCATCGGCCTTATCGATAAACACATTACCATTGTAATTACATTATTTGCTCTGTTGCATCAACATGTTATCTAAAAGCATTTAGGGAAATGGAATGCAAAAATAGAGCAGTGTATTCCATCAACACGGTTAACGGTAAGCAGAGTGCTTTGATGGGGGGGGTTGTGGCAGTGGAGACAGGGGTGGGGGTGGGGGTGGGGGTAAACCTCTGGAACTGGCTCCTGTGCACAGCCAGTTTGTGAATCTCAGGGAGTTATATATCATTAGACAGGGAATAATTTATCTGTGTACCCTGCCCGTCCATCTACTTGGGCAATGAGGGAGAAGGCAGACGTTTAATTAAATAACTATGGACCCAGGGTGCCGCTGTCATAGGAGCACTTAACCGTTTGCTGTCCGGTGGCGAGGATCCGGAGGGCCAAAAAAATGGTGGTCGATGACTGGCAGCTGGGTAATTTGCACCACCTCCTGCAGTTTGGGCAGAGTGGGAATAACCTCACGTCGCAGTGTCAGGTCCGAACATGCCCTTCTCACGGAGGCGTGAATTCAGTTACACACCAAAGGCTATGAGAACAGATGTGCGAGAGTGGACGCTCCAAACTATGGGCTGGGGCATTGCCGAGCTACTCCTGGTTCCTCAGCTGTTTTCCTATAAATGCTAGGATCCACTGGCCTGAACGCTGCAAGTGTCCAGGCTCAACATAAAGGCTGTGATTTCACCTATAGGCCAAAATCAATTCTCTGGAAACAATTAGCAACCTATTGATTGTAACGCTGCTTGAAGATCATGTGTTCTTTTCTTCACTGGTTCATGACACAAACTAGATTTCATCATCTAGAACCTTCTCTTCCTGTAATGACTTTTAAAGTAACTACTGTCCATGCTTTTTAAACAATTTCCCTCTGAATATGTTACATTTTTAATGCTGTTTTACTGATTTGCCTCGGACAGAAGTCCATACTAAAAACCATCCCTAGTCATACTTCAACAGACTTCAGACTTCATATAAGGTTTCTAAAATGCTAGTCGCTCATTTAATTAATTTCATGGTGGGTGTTTCCCCTTGGAAGACCAAATGACAGACTTTATATTTGTGTAAACGTTAGTGTTTCTTTATTTCTGTAATGGACCGACATGGACCGCTGCACACTTAAATGCAGAAACAGGAGGATCATGATTGATAAACTTGTAATAGAACACTTCACAGAAAGTAGTTCTGCTGTATCTACAAAACACACTCTCATAAAGTATATGGTTGGCCTACTCTTGCTTACTCAACATATGTTTTTTGTAAATGAGAGAAATTAAATGAGTAAACTGATTTTAACAAAAGCTGATGTTTGTAATACTAATTAAGTTTCATCAAATACATTGATTTTAATGTCTAATCTATATACAATTTGGACACGCACAAAAATGTTTTTATTCTTTACTTTACATTATTGCTTACTTTACAGTATGGTTTTATAATCTGAGCTAAAATTCTCTCAGGGATCCGAAGGAAATCAAAACTCAGCGTGTCCGTGTGTTTACTAAGGAAACTTAATTAAAAGGAGGCAATAAAATTGGAGTGGCACCTTATGATGGCCAACTAAATTAACTTCTCACTTTACAAGACTTTGGCAATGTATTAGCCAGTGGGATACGGATGTGTCAGCTGACCATGTGCATGGTAAAAAAAATCAGCATCCCAAGGCCTAGTCCTCTTACATGACCAGTTTATTGTGGAGCACACTTCCTGAGACAACTGACCAGAACATAACCGGGAAATATCAGGGTGTTTTCCGCAAGAGCATCGCCAAAGTAAACAGAACCAAGACAAACACGGGACAATGCGAAGCCAATTACTGCTTCTGCTCTGCACGACGTCTTCAGGAGAGAAACCCGCGCGCAATAACCCGGCCTCATTTCTCAAGAGCTCGCTCCCTCCCTCGCTGAATAGCACAACGCATTCTGTGCTGCTATGGTGCTGATTCTTAATGGCTTTGACTGGAAAATTATATGAGAAAACCCCCCACCACCACCTCCAAACCCCCCAGCGGGCGCTTAAAAGACTGTGACCCCAAACAGAATGAGGTTACAGATTTAAATAACAGAACCTTTTCCACACCTGTCAATCAGGGATGATGCAAGCAATCTAAAGCCAGGAAACGACGCAAACTGAGATGACAAGCGCGACAGATGATTTATCATAGATTTGGCAGGATTGGAATTATTTACCATTTCCCAGTGCCTTGAACGTATTTCCTTGAAAATCACATGCACCTAACCAACCTGGTGCGTTACAACTTGTAGTCACTACTTCTTTCACTACCTCACGCATTTGCAATCACTCCCTCTCCTTACTAGTTCATAAGAAAATGTAACATTTCCGAATGCTGTCCACCTCTATGAACATGCTCCATAGAATACTTCTGTCAGAAGCTAGAGCACATTGACTGACCTTGTATTGGACAGCGGTCTTTGAAAAGATTGACTCTTAGTAAGGATTTGGAGACACAGAGACTAATACAGCAATAATAAGTAAACCACAGACTGCCCTGGGGCCAGCTGTGGCGGGACTCATTCTAAATCCGTCTGCTTAACTGGGCTGAAGAGTTAGCTGTTCATTTTCCCCGCACCCCACACACACATACATCAACAAACTGGCTGTAACTCTAAATGAGGCAGCAGTACAAAACACAAAGTGACCGGGCACTTTTCACAGACGCTAAAGAGTTACAGCGGGCTGGCTTCTGAAAGCTCTTTGTCTTTGTTAGCCTCTGAATCTAACCTGAGTGCTGAGCCAAACCTCAAGATGTACCACATCACACAGAGAGGCTTCTTAACTGCAGACTGAAAACAAGCAGAAAAAAAAAACAAACTGTACAGGATGATTCAATCAAAGCCTTCTGGACTTAATTTTTTTGACAAAAAGGCAGCCACTTTTTCTCATAGTCTCCATTGAACTTTGATTTTGTTTCTAGCTCTCAAAGAGATGATGGGAAATTACCAGAAAAAAAGAATATGTTTGTTGACAAAAAGTGCAGACCAGACCTTATGATTCTGATTGAATCACCTCCTTAAAATTAAATTCCTACATCACAGTGAAGTTTTAAAACAAACAACACTGAACGAAGCCATGTTTTTCCAACATTCTGAGTATTTATATAAAATGTACAACACTCACAAAAACACCATTTTGAAGCAGAATGTTTCAACAAGTCTGCCCGCTGAAAAGAGTGCAATACATTTGTAAATTATAAATATACACAGCATAATTCACGTGATATATCACATATGACACTTGTGTATGAAGTCACCTATCACTTTACAAGAACTCTGGGTTATAGGAGTCTGTCTGCAGATTGTAAAGACTTGAAATATCAATCTTGACAAACCAGTGATCTGCACTCAGTAGGTTTTAAAATGGTTTCTAAAGTAATTCCACATCTTTAGCCTGCTGTGAAGCTAACAGAGAGACTTCTTATGTTAGTAACACAGTTTGAGTTTGGATCAAAAAGAATGACAAACGTTCGTTCACTTCCTATAACAGAGACCCTTCCTTCGGCCTAAGGCCTTGGCACGGACCTCGGTGACTCATATTTCTGTCCCTCCCCTTCATCACTGATAACAGAAGGATTGATCACTTGACAAAAATAGTGGTGTGTTCCCAAGTTGAATAATTTCTAATCATAATTCATGACTGCAGGAAGGAGGGGGAGTCCTTCAAAGCGAATAATCTACGATTCCACAACATGTCTTCAACTCCATCCGTCACTAGCATAAATCCTTAAGACGATTGGAGAAGTACACATGGAAAAGTGCAAAGCAATCATTCTGAAGTACTGACTATCCTGAAAGAAGAGAAAATGAATTGTTATAATGAACACAGATGGATCCATGTTGTACACAGTGCATTAAATTTGATGATACTTACTGTGGTCAAACATATAAGTGGTACTCATGCACAGTACAGTGCTAGCAAAAAATAAATAAAATTAAATGATACAGTTTAAAGTGGGCATTAAATTCAAAGGCACATTGTACCCAAAGGTTTATATCTCTTGTGAAAAAAACGATTATGTCTCTTCAAAATGGAAAACCTCTGATCATAATAAGGTTCTGTCTATTATTACATTCTCACTGATACTGAAAATTGGATCACACTCAAGGTTTATAATGTTATTGATTTAAGGCTTAATTGTACAGGCAGAAATTAACTTGCTTAATTCACAATGAATATTTATATGAACACAAGTCATGAATAAATCATAAAATTTCAATCATGAGCAAAGCCTAATGTCTCTTGCAGTCACATTCAGGGTACATGATGTCATTTGACATTATATCTGGTAGCCAGAAATACTTAAAATCTATATTTTGTCTGTTTAAGTTCAATGTGGTCATAGTAGAAACAAACACCTGCAGAAATATCAACTGGAAACGACTGGTTACTAGAGCTGTGCATTAGCCTAAGCCAATCCCTCTGGGGTGTAGGTTGGGTGTGGGTCGGGCTGACCTGGCTTTGTGTCTGATTCCCAGCCCTCCTTCCCTCCACACATGAGTACCTACACCTGATACATGACACGGCAGCCAAGGCAGCGACAATCTGCTCTGAATGAGCAGGGATGCTAATCTGTTAATGGGCTGAGCAGGGTAAACAAGACAAGATGGCTCTGACAGTAGACATTACCTTTCGCTGGACACAGAATGACGCCCATAAATCAAATGCACTGGCAGCGAAATTTTGTGAGCCTTTGATAATGACGCCTTCTTGTTTTCGGGTGGCCGCGTGATGCGGCCGTCTGGACTGAAAGGAAAACAGGACCAGAATGCAGTATAGTTCTCCTTTCCCCAGACCAGGGTGGAACGCAGCTGTTCACGGTGACAGTGTTGGATCGCTTCCGTAAACATCCAGCTTTATAAGTAGGCAATGTGTAAAATGTAATCTATCCCAGCAGCCACTCTGGGCAAGGGCAGCTAATAAGGAAATAAAGAATTAACTGCACTGTAACTCAGCACAACCTGTATCAAAGCACTTTTCATTTGACCCTCCGGAGCAGACGGGGGATATCAACTTGAAAGTAATGTCATATAAACATGAAATCTGACCGTGCAAATCTGTCTTATCGCATAGTCTGTGGCACATGCGGTTCAGTGCGGCAAGAGGACACTCAGAATAAACGTTTGCCTCCCAGAATAAAGAAGACCTCCCCTCACCTGCAACGTGCTCAGGACCGTGCTCGCCCTAATTGGATATTGTGCTTTACGGCCCAGCAGCTCCACCGCTGAACTAACCCTCTGCTGATCACAGTCTATGCTGCCAGCCAATCAGGACACAGCTCTCCCATAGTGCCCACATAAGCAATATAACAGTGCATTTTTATTATTGACATACATCACTTTAAGACAGCTCTGACATGAAGGTTCCTCTGGACCTTCGGAACCTTCCGGGGAGCACAGTTGCCAAGGATGATCATAAACCTGCTATCCTGATTTTGCAGTGCTTATGAGCCAATCAGAGAAAAGACTGGAAGCTACAGAGATGAAGAGAATGGGATAAGTATGTATGTAATACAGATTGCTGCAGTTTCTCCCAAAACATTTAGCTGATATAGTCAACAGTGGCACAAGAACAGCTAAGGTCTTTTGACTTTCCAACTGACAGTTCCATTTGTTTTCATTTAGCCCTGCAGCTCTTTTTTTCCACTTTTAACTGCACAGGTATAATTCTGTTTTTCCAAGCAATTTGTACCGCCCCATTTATGATGAACCGACACAACGGATAACAAAACAATGCCGCCACGGCCTCCCGTTTCCACTGCAGCGCACCGGAAAAACATGAGCGATGAGTTGAATTAATCTTTTTTGTGGGAGTTCAGTGATTCACTGATTCGCACCGCACGTCACATCGCCCAGCCAATCAACTGGTAGCCCGCTCTGGCTCGTTCTTTGAGGAGTTGCAGACAGAATCGCTGTGTTGACAAATTCCGGCTGATGCATTTGCCTGCAAATAACCGGATACCCAACTGCTGTAGACACATAGCTTTATAGGATAATAGTGAAATAATTAGTCAGTGACACTAATTAAGTACGATATCGACCACGGCTGGATTTCATAGCATGCTGTATTCACCAAGGACACCCGCGGAATCCGAGGTGGTAAATCTGACAGTGTTATCATGAGAAATAAATGATATTGACTGGGAAGAGCTGAATATGTGTTGCCCAGTGCATCATGGCTAAGTTGCCCACACAACGTCTCAGTGGCATGGGCTTCATCCTCAGGAAGGCAGGCTAATTCCTCTCCCCACGACGAGGCGTTTAACCTTAGAACGCATGACAGCCGCTCAATAGGCAATTTTCCACCCAGTGTCACTGGAGGTCTTTGATTACCAACTCCTTATATTAGCTGTGTCATGCAATTTTTCTAATGGAAATGTTTCATTAATCTTGTTACTAGGGGCAATAGATCATGGCCATCAATTCCCCTTGGTAGTAAATATAAGAGTGACTCATTGAATCTCAGCAGCGGCTTCACTGAGACACAAACAGCCTGAGGTCAGGAACATAAAATGAAAATCTACTACTAATATGTTCCATTTGAATTCAGAAGTTGAGACTGAAAAAAACTAGACTAAATGGGGCTGAACTAGCGTGTGGATTTTGCTTTATGAGAACAGGTGACGTCAGTTGGTTGATAGTAGGCCACCCCTAGATTAAATCCCACATGGAATTACAGTCACTCACTAAGTATAATGGAACAGATTGGAGACATTTTTCTCAACATGACATCAAATGATTTGGTTCTCAGGAGGAAACAAGAGGACCCAATCACAAAACAACTACTACTCAAACAAATACAACTACAAATATCTGCAAAACATAACAATTTCCAATAGTAATTACAAAGGTTCAATTCACCATTTAAAATACTGAAAGTATAATTCACCATTTAGAACAATGAGCATTTTAAACAAAGCATAAATTGATGATGGAAAACTGTAAAACGCTAAATATAGAGCCCCTGTTCATTCCTGACTCCTTTCACAGGCCTATGCGACTCCACTTCCTGTGGCCTTTCTGTTGACCTTTCCACCCCGCCCCCCATTTTCCTATTTTCAACACACTGCTCTCCACAGGCAAGCCTACAGATTTAGCAAGCCAAACACAAGTGATGCTCTGCCGTTTGGACGCCAGCTCTTCCCAGCTGGAGGATGGAAAATGGAGGGTGGGGTCGGGGTGGGATGAAGGGAACGCTCCTGTGTGGAATTCCGAGTGGAGCGGCATTATACCTGCAGCTTCCACCTGTCACTCCAGAGTAGCACAGGAACTCGAACTTGTCAAACGAGGCCCTGTGATGTTTGCCTAACGCCCGGATTATGATTCCTTTCAGCTAAAACCCCTGCCTGCCGGAAAATAAATATCAGGCATGAAGGAGCTTAAGCCGTACTGCGCAAAAAGCTCGGCGTACCCCGATACCCCGATACGGAGATGGGCTGAAGTCTTGGAAGTTTAGTGGGAGGAACGCTTTGCTTCATGGAAATCGTAAACATACCTCAGAAGTGTTTACGCTGTTGCTCAAACCCTTTAAGTGGATTTAAAAAGAGGGGGGAGGGGGGAAGGGGAAAACCTCAGGCTATGTTCGAGTTCTTTTGAAGAACTCTTCTTGAGTGTTAGACAAATTATTCATTGACAGATAATTCATAACCCTGTTTCCGGATGTCATGCTCAATAACTCTGGTTTTGGGCTGTTAACCTTTTTGGGATAAATGAGAGGCAGGAACTTCTTGACAAGATCTTTAAAGTTCAAGGAGGGTGCTGTATAATTAATATATTGATTATCATTAATTAATACAACACATCTGTGAATTGGAGCATTTCATTAACTCTGCTTTATGTGTAATCTTCTTACAACATCTGTGAGAAAAATTGCCTTGAAAAATATAAACAAACCTTGTATTTTTATTTAAACACTTTTTCTGTCTCAAGCTTGACCAAAACAAAGAATACAAATTAAAACATACACACACACACACACACACACCATTGCCAATACTGAACCACAAGAAAAAGTTCAGTTTTTTCCAGTGAAGAAAAGGCACCAAATGAAGCTGTTTGCCCAACGACAGACAGGCATCACAGATTTCACACTCCACTTGTATATGTCACAATCCAATATAAGAGACAAATACCAATTCTATTTTCGTGAATAAATTGCTTTCCCTGTGGAAAACTTACCATCCCTTCCCCACAGGAGCCGAGTCCACTTGTAGACTTCCATTAACAATTCATTTCAATTCCTCTTGTCAATGCAATTTATCATCGGTGCCTGAATCCGGGATCCTGTAGCGCGTTCTGCAGATAAACACACTGGACCCAAGTCTGCTCATGTGGAAACGATATCCAAAAAGATGTGAGCTGTCTGAGTGAACTGCCCTGGCCTCTGTTATTTCGTCCGTGGCTCCTCGACAGAACGCTTTCCATCTGTTTACTCCATGTTTCAGGATGTCACGCAGTTTAAACCCACAGGAAAATTTGATTAATGAGTAATGCTGAATAATGTAAATTAACTTAATGGAATCGAATACTGTGCGACTATCTCTTTGAGACTGATTAGGCTCAGATATCCACTCAACTAATGACTGAAGTGAGGCTGCATGAGATGCTGTCCGCTGCCATTCTGGCCTTGGGGAGATGACATTCTCTGTCTTTCTTCAATGAGCCTCTGGGTGAAGCTCCTCCCCCTTGTCTACCACCACACTTAATCCAAGGACAGCTCCAACATCCAGGAACGCAGTCAGCAATTACCATCTGCGAACAGCAACAATGAAATCTGCGTCTACTTTACTGTCGGTGTCAGTCTTTAAGACTTAAGCAGATGAGCCTTCTCATCCTCTGCCTAAGACCATTTAACCGTTTGTGTGTTTAATGCCAGAGACTCATGCTGAGACAAATGCAGTTTTTCAAAGTAAAGAGGCACTGGGGACCAGGAGCAGGGCTGAAATTATGGGACAGTTTGTACAATTGAGCCATCTTAACCAGCAGCATCCAGCTAACTGCTGCATCCTACACACCGCATAGTAAATTAAACGACAAATGAAATAATTAAACCGATGAGAATGCTACAGCTTGCATTCTCAACTGTACCTAGCCAAAGACACGCAACAGTACTGGTGCTCCTTGAATTGATGTTTTGATATGGTCTAGGGTTGTACGGGGTTCTCATGCCTGTATTGTATGCATAAAACAACAGAAGGCCATACTTCTGTGTGCATTAAACTACAAAAATATACTTTAGACTTCAACAAAGGTGAACTTAATATGTCAATATTCAGACAAGGATTTTTCACAAACACATTTGCACTGTAATTATGTTAATTGCCATGCTAATTAATGCCTCTGTGAGCTTAAATAAACAAATGTGTGATTTGAAGGTCTTAACATATACACTGAAAAACTATGCAGTGTTGTACAGTATATATTTATATGTACAGTGTCATTATGTCTCTCAGTTATTCATAGTAATAAAAGCTAATTAATAACTGCAGATGCACATCTGCATAAATAAATATACTTAAAAAGTATTAATTATTGAGGGGACGACACACGCTCATCCCCTGAACACTTGTTCACAAGCTCCATGTAGGCCAGACTATTCATTTGTTGTTTGGGTGGGGCTGCCTCCCTTTTATCCTCCACAGCCAGCAATCATGAAAACTAGTGTTGACACATGCAATATTTCAAAAGGTATTTTACAATTAAAGTGCCATTCGGTTCTCTCAAAAAGGCTTAACTTATCGACCTTTGGAAGGAATATGTGGATTGCATTTTCAAATATACGCAAAGGGGACACACAAAACAAAATTTACACATATACACAAACACACACACACACACACACGCACACACACAAGCATAAAAACAGCCGAGCAAGGATCCTGACAGCAATTATATGATGTGATAACTGTGCTCATTTAAGACGGGTTCTTTCCGCGTGATGCTGTGCAGCACATTAAAATGTAAAGCAGTATGGGTTACAGTATTCAGCATTTCAGGTAAATCTGCCTTGGAGTGGCTCATTGAGAGGATTAGTGAAAGCTTCGCTCCAGAGGCCTACAGATATGACTGTATCTGGTGGGAACAGAGGCCCCCTCCAGCCAGCACTACAAATCAAAGTAGCTGCTCTTTATTCGACTCAACAAGATTAGGCCACCTCCATAACAGCAGAATTAATTAACATTTTCAATTTAGAACTGCTACTCTGGTTAGTGATAGAACATGCAATTCTAATTTTTCCACATTAACTAATTCACATCCGATCGCTAAACGAGCAAAAGGAATCACGCTGAATGTTGACATGCTCGGAGATGTATCCCGGCAATTAAAAAACCAAAGCTTGCAACTATGGTACAAGGCATGAAAACCATACTGTGCACTATGGGCACTTCCAGGAAGAAAGACATAAAGAAACAACAAACTTCAGTGGCAATAGCTGACAGGAGCCAGGAGCCAACCGAGAGCATGT
Source organism: Albula goreensis (assembly GCA_022829145.1). NCBI lineage: Eukaryota > Metazoa > Chordata > Actinopteri > Albuliformes > Albulidae > Albula > Albula goreensis. The sequence continues at coordinate 9,220,698 of CM040744.1, forward strand.
GAGAGAAACGCTGGAGGAGCTGGTCGTGGCGGTGGGGGTTGGGGGGGGTTTGTGGCGGGTGAGTTAAAGAAGGCATTGTCCTCAGGAACAGATTAACTATTTTAAAAAAAGGTGACGTCGGTTGGTGCTCGCAAGCTCTCCATCTAATCAAGGCCTGACATAAGCTCATTGAGTGCAGTTCCGCGTCGCAATCAAACCGCCTGCAGACCAGGCCAAACTGTAATGAAACACCGTGACCAGACCTGCCGCTGATTAAAACTCATTATACCGCTCCAATGTAATGAATGAGTGGACCGGGAATGCGGTTCTTCCCCATAGGGGCCACCGGGAGCGAGCTGACGTTTACTTTACAGAAAATGGGAGAATAAAAGCTTGAGGAAAGAGCAAGTGAAGATATACAAGCGTAGACCAAATACGTTTTCTTTTTTCAATTCTTCTTCTTCTTTTTCTTCTTCTTGACAGAAAGCACGATATTCAATTGCGGAAAAAAATGAATTCCAGCAAACATTTTTTTTTGGGGAAATGTAGACTTTTTTTTAAGGTTATTATATGCTAGCGCTCAAACTATAGGGATACCACAAACTCCCAAGTGGTATTCCAGAATGTAATGAAAAAAAGTTGCCTAAATACAAACATCGCTTGCAGTTATGGAGCTGTAACCTTTTTCCAAAAGTTTCCATATTGCTTTTTCCTCTTGTCCATAAAAATATCCCCAGAATTCAAAACCCACAATCATCCATTGACTGGATCATTTCCTAACATCCCACCACACTCCTCCGCAACACATGAACCCTTTCAGCAATCAGCTGGTCCCGCATCCCTTAACATAATTAAGTCTTCCCACCCAGTATGACTTATCAAGCTACACTATTTCATTTCACAAATCACTGGGCAATCCAAGGGCCAGTTTGGCATTCCCTTCAGTGTAGCTGGCAGTAGTTTTTTTTTTTTTTTTGGGGGCTTCAAAGTACATACCCGATGTCACAATCTTACTCAGAAAACTCCATTCATCACTCTAGTCTGTGCTGCCAGAAACAGCCTCTCATAATATGGCAGTAATATGCGTGCTAAACCCCCGGTTGTATTTCTCCTCTGACACTGTGATATTGCTCCCAGTGGTGCCCTGGAAAACATTTCCCATGAGGGGCAGAGTAGAGAAAGTTCTACATCAGCAGAGGAGAACTTTCTTCATTAGATGCAGATAACCTCCCCCCACCGGTGTTGGAGAACTCTTCCAATTAAATAAGGAGAACTTTCCCCATCGACACAGGAGGACTCCTTCTCATTAGAGGTGGAGACACTCCCAAGTGGAGGAGAACAGCATTCCCTATTAAAGGAGAAGACCTCTCCTGATTAGAGGTGGAGAACGCTCCCAATTGTTGGGGAAATCTCCTCATTAGTGCAGAGAAACTCATTATTATAGATGGAGAACTCTCCCAATTACAGTCAGGAAACTGAATGAGGGAGAACTCTCCTCCCTCAATAGTTACGAAGATCTACTGCCGTTACAGATACGCTCTCCCTTATGGTGCATTCACACTTCCATAGAGATTCTGCTGCTCCCACATATCAGAGGGGAGATCACCATAGAGTTGCGTGGGAAAACAAGAAAAAATGTTGCTCCCTGCATTACTTCATCACGCAACAAGTAGCCACCAATAGCTGCACTGCTGAAAGCATCAAGTAATAGAATTTTCCATTGAAGCGCAGGCTTGTGGATAGCCAATCTAAACCTCTCTGCACACCGCAACACCCACCACGCAGTTACACTGATAGAATACATTTTTGGGCCCCCGGGAGCACTGGGCCTTATGAGCTGCCGATTATCGTGCAGAAATGGAAGGGGAGTTTTCACAAATGCCTGAATTCGCTGTTAGAGGAGGTAGAAAAAGAGGAAACTTCACATTGCAGATATGCTCCTCATTATAGACTCAAATATTATCCATTAGCTATTGTCAACCGTGTTTCTTTTTGAAACCTACATACAGGCTTGTCTGACTATGTGAAGTCCTAGAGGCATACAAGAAAGCTAATGCACATGATTCTGTAAGTATTAAGTCATCCCAATGCTCGCCCCAGGGGTTCAGAGAGTTTGAATTGTCACACGATAAATCACCTCTTCTCCAGACTTTAGTCATTGCCTTTTCTACACCTATGAATATGATACTTTCCTGTAACTACATCAAAGACACATTGAAGCTACATTTCTACATTTACTCCATAAAACACCAAAAGGAATGGTATACATGTACAAACAAAGTGATATTTACCTTAAGATTTTGAATGCGCTGGCATGGGAATTTCAGATGAAGAAGCCAGCATTATTTTCTTCTCTTTTCCTGAAAGACACAAGGATAGCTTTTTAACAATTTGCTTTAAACCTTTGGCAAACTATCTGTTTTCCAATTATTTATTTATGCCACGCTTTAAGTGCTCAAAGGCAAATATTTATCGGTTTTCAAGACCTGCCTTCACTACTGTTGACAGAGAAAAATAAAGCTCAAGGGCTGAACTTTTTGACAGCTTAAAGCAATAGATTTGTATGATTTAAGAAGCTGTGCGTAAGACTCTCTTCGTTCCTGGGCTGTAATGTATGCATACCATGGTAAACTCCTCTGCCCTTAGCAGCATACTCCACATGTATCTAATACAATGTAACCTTGAGAAATACCTCGAGGAATGCTGAGAAATATCTTTATAATAAACTATAGCTTTTTCATGAGCTTTCAGAAATAACACACTTTCTGTATTGTGATTTTTATTTTTTTTTTCAAATTCGAGGTAATGAAAAAGTTGTGACCGGCCAGTGTCTCGATCATGAGGACAGTAATTTGAAATGTGCACTTCGGTTTCAGTTCAGTTACTGCACATGGCCGCCACATGGCCGAGGGATGGAATTTCAGAACGCATCTTCTTTGACATTTCAACTTTGTTTCAGACCACCGACCATAAAATTCTGCCTTTTGTCTCCCCTACTTGGAATCACCAACTGTGCCTCCACCTGGACAAAGTGCACTGGAGCTGAAGTGTGTGCAATCCTCAGATATACACCTCCGTCCACATGCCAGTGGCTGTTCCTCTTTCAGCTGGCCGCACAGTGCTGATGAACACAGGGGTGGCATATCTCCTGCTAACGATGGCTGGTAGCCTCTGGGCACCTGGCACCTCATTTGGAGGAGTTAACGTAAAGTCATAATTCCAGGAATCCTGGCTGACATAAACCCATCCAACCCTTTCGTGGGTTGAAGCCAGGACAGGCTCCCAGTACACGGCCCAGACTGGAACCCGAGCCCACGGTAAACCCTTTTTTCCGAATGAGCCACTCAGAAGCCCAAGTGACCATGTGATTCTCTAAAGTCATCCAAGCAAACTATGATTACACGGAGAACATGATAGCTTGTGTTTTGCACAGCACTGCTCCAAAACTGTCACTCATTGAATGTCAAAAGGTATGGTTTCAGGCCTCTGCCTTGTATAGATTTGTGGGAATAAACCCCAAAGCATTTACTACGCTTTAACAAAGGTGAAAATGTGATTTTCAAACAAGCCTTTTTTTAATCAACAGCCTGCTGTCTGTTGTGTTATGTTACTCATCTCGTTAAGCAGTTCCTCTGTTAGCTTTCCATACTGGTGGTGGAAGAAGCAGAAAACCACACAGCTAATATGTGCAACTGCACAGAAATACACCAATCTGTCATATAGGTGGAAAGCAATTTCTTTCCCTGTGATTGTCAGATTACAACATGAGCTAAACAGTATTATAGACGGTGGTCAGGCTGCAGGTGTCAGTGCTATCAGATGAGTCAGGATCAAATCAGTCTGGCAAACCATTCTCACACTGGAACACATTTAAAAGAGCATCAACTATTGCCGAATAACACTCAGGTAATTATCGTTATTTATCAGCATTTGATATTTTGTAAAAAAAAACTGACATTATCATTATTACCTATAATATTCAAAGATTGCTCATTTTCCTCTGTGGTAAGGTACTGGGAAAAATATGACTACAAAGTGCACAGTTATTATGAGGATTTAAAACCGGGAGTCAGTTTGACACAACGATTTCTGCTGTCAGTGCCCTCTTTTTTTTGGATTGACACAGGAATATTTTGTCACATCCTTTAGGTTACTCAAACCTCCACATCGATAACGCAGAACAGTCCCTTAACGCTGCTGAGTGCTTCAAAATTGCTCTGTGTATTTCACATCATTGGAAAAAGGCAAGCATATCCAAGCCCAAACAATACTGAATGCCACAAGGGAACCTGTGCTAAAGATACTTACACATAAAATATCTAAGCAGTCGAACATCTGGGATTTCAACACACCTATCTTTTGTCATGACAGTGTCTCCCAAACCTCTTGACTGTAGTAAGAAAAAAAACATAAACAAAGTCTGAAGGGACATAAACTTCATATCATATGTATATAAAATGACACACAACTATGTATCCTATAAAAACAACAAAGTGTTAAGTATTTAGAGAGAAAAGTAAAACATTTCTGAGCACTTCATATCTTGTATAAAAATTGTAAAATATGAAAGATGAAAGTAATCTATATATCTTCTTTTGCCTGTGTAATCAATTGGGCCTATGACTGGTTTGGTTTTTTTCGATGATTTCATCGGTTCTAGTCTTTTATTCAATATTTTATTATTTTTGATATTTCTAAAAACACCAATACAATCTTATTTGAATGTTATTCCTTAAACCGTGTGCTGTGATGAGTTCCCACACATGCGCAAAAGTTCACAGACCACGAATCAATCAAATGGTGACAGAGGTCAGAGGACCTGAGCTTCTCCTATGGTAATCAAACAGTGGGAGACAGAACGTTTCCTCAATCATAAAAGCAATCACCCAAGAGCTCAATGCAACGATCATCATTCACAGAACAATTGTATTCTTGGTGGTGGTGGTGTGTGTGTATGTGTGTATGTATGTGTGTGTGTGTGTGTGTGTGTGTGTGTGTGTGTGTGTGTGGGGGGCACAAACCGAGACTGTGGAAAAGATATGGAACAGAAAGCACTCATGAATCTTACTCATGTGATAAATATTATCTGTAATGACAAGAGGTCATCTTTAAATTCACACAAAAATAAACCAAAATCGACAGAATTTAACTGAAGCATTGAAACCATAAAAAGTGCTTATTTTCAGTGTGAAATGAAAATTGCTACCGACATCAATAATCGTATAATTATTCTATCCGATGTATGTGGTTATACTTCACAAAGGCAGGTGGTAATTACATAAAAAAGCTACCTTCAGAAAATGTATAATTCTCACCAAAGTGCAATCAATATTGAGTATGTTAAGGACCACTGATGCTCATGACTCAAGAGCAATAATGACCTTTAGCTGTAGCTGAGGACATCCAGAGCGGAATAATCAATACTCTGTCCCCAGCATATTAGAGTGCCTTCTGCACAAGAAAGCCCACAACTTCATAGTCCTTGGATACAGAAGACAATGTCACCGCTAAGACGCCTTTTTTCAAGTATCTCATCTGCCTCCCAAATTAAGAAGAAGAAGTTTTCAGAGAGCATCCTCTGATTCGCCGCTGCAATCGAGAGTAACGGAGTAAAAGAATGGCTCACACATGGATGGGTATGTGGGTCACTTATAATTTGGAGAGGCCAAAGACTGGCTGGATTTGCTCCTGCTGCCAGAAAACAGCGTTCCCTCATCCCCTTCCCAGCCCAGCTTTGTTTTGCAAACCTAGTGGCCCCACTCCCTCCCCCTCCTGTCCTCCCCCCCATGTCCCCTTCTTTAACTCCCCGGGCCACGTGATCCAAACCGACGCCTTTGTGAGGAAGCTTAACCAAAAGGGGCCAGCCAGTGCGACCAATTAGCCAAGCCCCATGGGGTGACATGGTCCGTCAATAGGAGAACCCCCCCAGCCTCCCCTTCCCAGAATGTCCACGCACATCTAACTTCCTTATAGTCTTCAGAGGAAATGTTCCAAATACCGATCACACACAAGCAGAGCAGAAGTAAAAGTGACCCCCACATACTGCGAAAGTGGCTTCTCTCTTCCCAGAACAAGACTGTTACACACAACATCTCTGTCCCTACAGGAAACATGACAAAAAAAACCGCGCCATCCTCGGTCTGAGACTACCCATCATTCCCTCTGCTATTCTCCCTGTAGGCTTTCCAAAAGGTTGAAGGTGCGCTCTCTTATTGACAGCCAGAGCAAATCACATCCCTGTCTTCAAAACAAACCACTTTCATTGGATTTCAAGCCTTGTTAAACATTCTAATTCTTAAATTAGATTATTTCACATTTAGATTTATTCACATTCATATTGGCCCTTGCTGAACGTAACTAAGAGATTTGTACATTCCCACAATTACGTTGCTTCAGGATAAAACATTCTTTGACAGTAATAATCAACTGCTGAATGTTACTGCTCTGACTAACATTTCATTTTCACTTCATATTATTTATTAACCAGTTGTTTTCATGCTTTTTTTGAGGCGGGGGATCAGCTCCATTTTTTTTCACTACCATGAGGATACCTGACTTGCAGGTGGCAAGCAATGTCCCCGAACACCCCCCACCACCCTCCCCCATCCACGCCCATGAGAATTGTCCGCATCACAAAGGTTTAGCTGTGGCAGTTAATTCGATTGTGAGTATGAAGTCTCTGCCAAGACACGGTTAAATGAACAAAGGCGATGCTGTTTGGGACAACGCAGGTTGTCTCTTGCTTGAAAGAGAAGACATGGGGTGGCTAACTCAACGATCACCACCGGAGTCTCAGCTGTTGGTGGGATGAATGACCCTGTCATCTCACTGGATTCAGTCTGCTGGCCACCATTGCCTTTTTAGCAGCAGAATTATAGCCTGAGAAGCAATAGACTGTGCCCGCGCTTGTCCGACTGGCCGCTTCAATAATTTGCTGTGCGTTGCCTTCTCATCGGTGAAATCAATGACATCACCGCCGCTGTCAGGTTCTCTGCCCCCTTTGCTCTAATTGTGATCTGAGGCATTTTTTCCCCTGCTGCTAAAGCCTATAATAGCTCGATTCTACATGACTCATAATTTTCAATTTACTTGAAAACGACAGAGCCATTTGAGGGGGTAAGATTATGATGGAGCCCACTTGCACCTGTTCGACTTCAGTGAACCACCACCTCTCTCAGGCACCGCACGTTCCGATACGGCCCATTAGCTGCGATCCAAATTCACACATTTAGGTTTAATTAATGGAAATAATCTCCAGTGAAGACTGCACGGCAATACAAAACCAGGGGGGTCCTTCACGTACTGACAGGATCAATTTAGCATTAATTAATCAGTCTTTTAGTAATTAATAACTAATCATCTGAGATAAACCAATAAAGAGGAAACGATGCAGGGCAAAACAACGGCATAAACATTCAGAGTCACAAGCCATTGCGTTTACAGTTTAGGCATGGAAAATGAATAAAAGCATTCTATTAGCAGGGATTCGCAGTCACAGTTGTTTTGTTTTCAGGCCTTAGAATTCCCCCTTGCAGGGTCTCTCCATGTTTGGCTCAGGTATCACCTCCAGCCATGATAGGCCTTCCCTTCCGATTAATCACCTCTACCTACCTGCCTCTCTGTCATAACACAGAAGATGCATGTAAGTATGTGTGCATGAATGTGTATATGTATATATGTGTGTGTGTGTGTGTGTGTGTGTGTGTAGGTACAGATCGATAGAAAAACTGACCTTGATTTACTGTATTTATTCTCCATCAGCGAGGTTGAGATTCTCGGTTGGCTGAGAGAAGAGTGTTTGGAATGTGGGACAAATCTGAACATGAGGTCTCTCCACCAGAACCGGCTCCCACTGTTTTTGGGCTGGCATGGCGTAGCTAAGCTCACGCAGCGGAGAGATGACAAAACATGCCACTATCATAACATTTCCATGGTCTGGTAATTGCTGCACTGGGCACCTATTGAATGTGCAAAAGAAGAAGAATAATATGTCTGACTGCATTCCTCTTCAAGGGAAGGCTGCCTTGAATGCGATCTATCACAATAAAGCAAGAAACAATCCAGCTCATGCCAGCCTGTTGAGAACACACTAAGCTCCAAATGTGGCCTCTCTTTAATGTAACACTGCATTTTAATGAGTTTTTGGCATTTATAATACACAATGCGCAGATAAAGCTGTTATAAATGCGATCGGAGCCTTCTCTAACCCATATTTTGGTCTTGTTAATTGACTAATTTATGTTAATTTAGAACGCATTTGGACAGCAGAGTGGAAAACAAGCAGCTCTTGCTATTCAAGTTGCATTTACTGATACTGGTGCAGTGAAACTTCACTATCTAAGTGACTCTAAACATGAGTCTGGTTTTGATTCGCTCAGCCAGTGCTGAGTGGCCAGCAGCCCTGCCGAGCAACACCTAGCAAGCTGTGGCATTGGCTGAGGGGGTGGGGGGGGGGGGATTCTATAGTGGGCATCTGTAGTCATGGCAGCCACTGTGCATTACGTTCATGCTTATCCCAAGTTGATGAAGGGGGTTGCAGGAATGAGCATGGCCTGTCAACACGACTAGGCTTTCCAACTTAAGATAATACAGGACAGAAAAAAAATAAAAATGACAAATTACAAAAAATGGTCAGGTTAGGAACATTTACAAAGTACCCTATGACACAAACCACTTTTAGTTCCTTTGAGTCATAATTATCTGGGGGAGTGTGAATCCAGAGAGCAATGCAAATAAATATGGACGTGTTACAAATATCAGGGTATGACATTGGGAAAGACTGGGCAATATGCCCAAAAACACATATTCATCAAAACTTGAATGACAACCTGATGTGGTTCGTCTAACCTTCTGATTGAAATACCTCTTCTGAAACCAAAGAAAACATTAAGGCGTTTATATCCTGTCATTTTCATCCGTAAGGTTAGAGATTGCAAAGTGCAGTTGCGTGCAGTCTTGAAAATGTCCTTGCATTGTGAGGGTATTGTGCAATGATATCATATTATTCAGTGTTTAATCCAAGAACAAAAAACATTTCCAGCCTTGGCCGCTGGCTCGCAGACAGGATCTTTTGTTTCCCAAGGTGTCAGGTACCGATTAACAGCTCAGTCTTCCATGACAGAGGAAGTTCATGGCGACCCAAAATAGACATTATCGGGAGATGACTTCGCACTAACCCAAATAATAGGAAACCTTTCGATTTAGCCGGGACTGTGAAGGTCCCGCTATCTCTGATTCCCGGGGCCATCTCCTCCCTGCTGCCGGAGTGACTTGGTGGTGGTAGTGGGGGTGGAGGAGGGGTGGCTTTGGGAGCAGGTCGTCAGTGTTCCGACAGCCTTGGAGTGTGGCAGTTGCTTTGCCTTCCATGTCGATAATGATACCTTTCCCAGACAAATGGGAACAGACAGAAATTCTACAGGGATATGCAAAACCATCTTGATACCATTCACCTGGACACATAAATAGATTCACAAACTTTGGGATCTCGGACTCTTCATTAATTCCTTTAAAGAATTAACAGAAATCACTTCAGGGAAAAAAAAATGGTTCAGTTCTCAGGCATTTCCCTTTAGACTCATCCAACGAAAGTCGAACTGTAAATTCAAATCAATAACACATTGTCATGTAATAGGATTAAATCCATTTGCCTCCACAGATCAGCTTTGCTACAGTAGCTGATAAAAAATTGAATTTTTCCAAATTAATTGCATCCATTCATATTAACGATACACTTCCAGTTCCCTTAAAAAGACAAACTTGTTACTTGTTATCCAACTGTATGTCATTCATCCAAAAGCACTATACATAAAATCTCCGAAAGATTATTTTCCGATAGGTTGTTCATTAAAAAGAGGAAAATTCATTTTCTCCCTGTCTCTTGTTGTCTGTTTACCAACAGCACAATGGCTTTTACGTTAACGAGAGATGTCAGTGGAGCATGCTGGGATCACCATAATGAAGCCCGATCTCCCTCCGTCGTCCCTTTCCTCGTTCCGAAGAGGGTCAATTAAGCTACCTAAATACTAAATGCTGTCACATTCCATACAGGAGAGGACAATCAATGACTACTTTCATTAAACCAACTCAGTTTGAAAAACAAGTTCAGAAACGATTACCATATGAAAACTACAGAATAATTTATAACCTTGACAGTTCTCCACTGGGCTCAATCTCTCTGTGCTGGAGCGATGTTATTTGAAGTGTACAATGAGCGCTTGTGTCCCTCCGCTTCGTTCTCAGGGTTCGAGCACATTAACTTCACAGGGGCTCGCACACAGAGCCCCTCCGCTGCCAATTGGCCTATTGTGTGAGGCCAACACTGAGCCAGACTTGCATTTATTAACATTGTCTTCCACCTCCTGATCAGGCCAGAGGACGCAGGGGTTGAGCTATGTTCCTATCAAGTAGGATTTTCAGTGTTGTAAATATGAGAGACTTGATACTTTGATGCACCTCGTTCCGAACCATCAGTATTGACTGAAACCCTAGACAGGAAATATCACTTTGTTTGTACAATACGTAACATGGGCCTATTTTTCCCATCTATTCATATAATCCATCTGGGATGGAGAGTGGAGGATAAGTCATTGTGATCAAGCTCTGACTTACAGCCCCAGCCTCCAGGACAGGCAGAAGTATAATCTACAAAATCCTGGATAAGTGCTATAGCATTACCCCGTTATTGTGCATATTGCTATAAAATTATACATGCACATACACGCACCTTTTTGCCTATGTTAGATCCATAAAATGGCCAAGCAATGCAACAGCTGACCATTCAGAGCCTCGGGCCAATCAGACATGTGATCCAACGCAGAATCGCCCCATTGATCATGTGACTGGACGTACACCAAACACGAGATACCCCCCCAATCTGACACCCAGCACAGACACCCGAGTCATCACTCATCTCACCATGGGGACATCTGACCCAACGCACATGTCCAATGGACACATGATCTGGCCAGATACCCAACCCATTCAGATAGCAGGCCTATCAAACACATGACCCGTTCCACACCACACCCCGCCCGGCACCCCAACTCCACAGCTGGGCCACATTGCCATTTCATCATTCTCTAGTTTCAAATCCTGGAGAGTATTCTCCAAAAAGCCACATTCAAAATCACATAAATCATCCGGCGTACTTTAAATAGATTCATAAATATCTTTCAAGTAATGAAAGAGTACTGGTTTTCAACTGTTTCTCTGAGTAGGTATACAACATTCAAGCTTCACCTATAATACATGAGGACTGTGATCCATTCTTATTCCATTATTCAAATTCTGACACACGGTTTTCATGTCTGGGTTTAGAATGAGATTAGAATGTGGGTCAAAATTCAGTCTGGTTTCCAGTCAAGACTGGATCTTGAGTCAAATTAAATGATTGCGAAATACAATAACTTGAGTCTCCATTCACGTTCATGAGTGCTTTTAATTCAGACACAAAGGTATCATTGGGTATTACTAATGATACCCATACCAGCTCACAATGGTGGGTGTTATATTAAAATTCAACTCACCTGCTAATCACAAGTAATTATCTGGCGCGGTTTCAGTGTGTCTACGCCTCTCAGTTACTGAGGCTTGGGGGCTTGCTGGGAGAAATGCGAGCAATGGTGTGTAAATCTGGGACGGACAAAACATTAATGTTGTCTCTGACTGCGGTTTCAGTGCCCGTTCAATAACCCAAAAAGATGTAATCCAATGCATCCACATCTGTGTGAATAAATGCCAGTGGCTATAAATGACTCCCGAAATGCTGCAAATATTTTACCATCCAAAATCAATATTTTGTTAACGTTTGTTTTATTCCAATTCATTGCAACTAACCTGGGACTTGTAGTCATATTGATGGCGCGCACTTCTGACAGGCCTGAAATTCAGTCACTGAGCGAAATCAAGGGGACCCACGGCAGATTTTTTTCCATTACATTCTAATATTAATATCTTGTTCATTGTTTATTTTTAACTCATCACCTTCCTTTTATGCACTGTGAAAACATCAGCATTCGTATCCAGCCAAACCATAATACTGTGTACTTGGCAATCAGCTACTCGCAGCCCAGAAATAGAGGCGACACAGCTATGTGTGTTTCGCACTTATATTCAATCAACGTTGCAGACAATGCTAAGGCTAGAGTCGAGGCTCCAGTCACTTTGCGGATGCAGCGGTGAAAATTACATGGATACAGTAATTACCGTCTCCGCTGCCTCGGGGGAAAAAGCAATAAGCAGTCAAACGCTAAGTCACTGCTCATAATAATCTGGGTGGAGATCAAAAAACTGTGGTACTCAGGTAATTGACCTTATCCTGACTGCTCCTCTCAGCCAATCACAGATATCTCTCAGCACGTCAAGGATATGAAGGGCCTTGAAGGATGGATAGATCCTAAATGTAAAAACGGCGGAAGGATAACTCTGTCAGACAACAAAGAGAGCTCTGCTACTGAGGCTGCATTTACTATAATGTCTGTAATTACAGTAAGTCTGATAGATAAATAATTTAAGGGAGTATTTGAAGTTTCTTGGCTGGTTGTACTTTTTGTCCTTCCTCATTCTCAATGATTGATTTCTCTGGAATTCGTTCGGGGACCTTGTCAGCTGTTGATGTAATAGTTTTTGTTTAGCAGAGCAGCTAATGAATGAAATGCAGTAAAACAGCTTGTTTAACTTAAAAAAAATTGCGGCGATAATACATGGCCCATTAACAGACCAATCCTGCTTTGATACCTAAAACCTGACCAGCTTTTTATGACATGGAATAACAGCTACTTAAAATAATCTTTGGCCATTCATTTGTAAACATCAAGCTGTGTTACCAGACTGAATAACAAGGAGAAGTATTGAGTCTTTTACCTGTTAACTAATGAATTGAATGACTGTACTATGGCGCCACTGTTTCACAGAGGCTACCACTCTTATCAGCTGCGTTGTGCGCAACCATGTTTGTTTAAGATAACGTTTCTCCACATTAGACATTCAGGGGAATTTGGTCGGCCCTGGCCGACTGCACCTCAACATGGATAGCGGAGAACATAAATCCACAGTACCCTGAGGGAAGTGGAGATCAAAGTCAGGTAGGGAACTGTTTCAGCAACAATACCAGAGGATCTTGCTCTTATGTAGGTCAGATGCAGAACAGAAGCTGCACGTCTGGATATTGTTTCCTTCTTCCTATCTGGTTACCGTGCATTAGCTCACACAAACTAGCGGGCTGCCAAGTAAACCACAAAAGGGAAACCTAAGATGGCCGCCTAATTAATTGCTGATGGTCATTTTTCCAAATCAACAAAATGCTTAGATGAACAGTCACAGAAAAAACAGTTTTTATGACTGTGCAGCACATGAGAAAAATAGAGAAATAAATAACATAAACATACATAAATACATAGTTTCTCCATCAGTCCAAGTCGTAAATGGAGTAATCAGATTATAACAAAACGTTGACAAATATGTCAGCGTCATATCAAAAAATGACATTGCATGCAGAAACCAGTCTTCCCCTGTATAATTTCCTCATTCATAATTCATAATGAATTTCATAAATTACCTATCCATTCCTGACAATTATCAGACATGACCCCAAACACTCACCAGTTGTAACCAAACACAAACAACCAGCAATGACACACGAATGGATAAGAGCATCTACCGAATAAATAAATGCTGAGAGTTTATATAAGACTTTCTGGTGGTTCAGCAGAGGATACTGCACTACTGAAAAATACACTGGCAGAAACCGTGAAAGGGTTGAATTAGTCTTGTCTGAGCAGACGCAAGTCCACAAACTTGTGGGCTTCTACTTGAGTTCACAAATGAACCCAGCTGCCGGGGCAATGCGAGACCATCAATAGCGGAAGCCTCAGTCTCCTTGTGCAGAACCCATGTGCAACAAAGAAAAATCTTGCATTTTTACAGAGATGGAGGCCTCCTTAATTGTGACTTCTCTGAAAGTGCAAGAACTGCTGGTTTCTCTGTGAGCTTGCCAGTTTTCCCAGCAGTTCTGCAAAAAATTGTGTTTCCATGTCAACTAACCTTGCATTTAGAACATTTCATTGTAATATTATTTCCAATGTTTATTATTCTACCGATGAGACATTCTGCCTAACCTCGATTGTTTTTTTTAGTTTTAACATTTCAAAAATAAATTAATAGCAATAATACTGGCTTAATTTGTAGGCTAAGGACAAACCTAACAACAAGAGAGATTCCACTTTAATACCCTTGTAAATCCATTTTTATAAACAGATGCTTTCCATTTGCAACTTCATTATCTTGAATGTTAGGATTAATGTTCTAAGCACATTTAAAACAGGTACCGAAACAAGATCAAGGTGCATTGCATTTTAGAAAGAAGAGTGGAGATACAGGTACATCACACTCAAGAGCCATACCCTGCACAGTGAGTGCATTAGGACAAAAATCCATCATCTCAGGGTATGTGTTTGTATTTGTTCAAAATAGCAGTCTCTCTAGTATAAGGCTGATGTGTAATGCATAGTTCTGCTGAAGTATTTTTAACCTGAGCGCTGGACTGCTGAAATTACTAGCCACACTGAATGGTATGCTCTCCAACCCACAGCTCATACAACTTGCATTTCTGCCTGTCATCACATACACTCACAGACAGACTCGGTCCTTTCGTGCAAGCAGGCGATGAGGTACTTAAAATATACCTATTCAAGGGGGAAAATAGTGCACCTATTGTTTCGGGAACCTCACACCAGGTTATGGAGAAAGGCATCTGCAACAATTTACGTGTGGCTCCCTGGTGGAGCGCGGTCTCCGGGTTCTGAAATATGAGCGACGCATTGTGATGCTCCTCTGAGAGCGACGCTAAGTGTTACCATCCTGCTCGCTCGCCAATGGTCTGAGCCTGAACACTGGGGGCCCTGTGGCCGTGGCGGTGTTAGAAGCCACTCGACACCACATGGCTACAATTTAGCTCATTAGGTCCATAATAAATGTACACAAAGCCCTATTATTGTTAGACCTTCTTACTGACAGAAAATACATTTAAGATGAAATCCCTACAGCATCGGACGCAGTTCCTCATTAACAGTGATCTGAAACGCAAGCCCCAAGGGGCTAGTGGTGCAGTAACTCTCAGAAATAATTTTATCTGTATTCAAGCGTTCTCCTTAAACATCTTATATTTCACATACATGAGAAAAAACTTCATTGATATGATACTGTTGTCTTCTGCTTTTGTATTTTCCTGCCTTTTCCTATCGGAAATGAACTACTGTTCTATAGGCCCGCTGAGAGACTGTCTCTCAAAGACTCAGTAGGAGGAAGCCATTCGCACGTGACCCGAATTCATGAGACGACCTTCCCTTACATCTTTCCACACTACACACCAGTCACCCACTGCTTACTCCACTGGAGGAAGACAAAGTCAACACAGGATTAGACTGTGAGTCCAGGAGGTGCATGGCTACCCAGTAGAGGACACTAGAGAGCGATGAGAAGAAGGATTTTACCCGGTTTAACCCCAATTCTTTCCTCATAAGGCTGGGCCGATTGTTGCCTTGTCAATGTGAAACTTGGGCCATATCTGGCAATGGCGCAGCTGTGACTTTAATGTCCAGCTGCGAGCTCCACAGCTGCACCACAACGGGCCCTCTTGTCTTCTTTTAAGCAAAGGACAAAGTGCATTGGGAAAAAGAGTTGCCAAACACTTAATAGAGACAAGTCAGGTTTGGGTTAACCTTGCAGTGGTTTTGGTCAGTAGATATTAAAGGGGAGTAATAAACTGACAATACAGACTAAAGTAAATCTTACAGGTGCAAAGAGAAGATGTATGTACTAATGATGGAAATCATGAACCAGCTTTTTTTACATTTTTTGTTGGCTTGGTGGCTTTTTTAAAAAATGAGACAGCCTAAAATGGAAGCAGTAATCCCATTCCCCCTTGTGTATTTAAACTTGATTGAAACTAAAAAAAGGAAGCACCTCAGAGCTCCCTCTCTGCCTCTCCATCACCCCGTATCGCTTTTCATGAGACATCTGCCTGGACAAATGAAAGGCAGAGATGATAGCTCTCTCCCCCAGCCTCTCTCGCTCGCTCACCTGCATCTGGGAACGCCGGCAAAGTGATGTCATCGAAGCAGCAATCGTATCACTTCAAAGACTTAAAAAAAAAAAACGCCCGGATCGGGGAGTCCAAACAGCCCACTTTCGCCTTTGCGACTCCACGGCAGGATTCACTCGAGGAAAGGTCAACGGCAGCGAGTGAAGGCACTGTCCTGAATCATCGAGGGTTGGATTTCAGCCCGAAGGCACTAACAATGACAAGGATCTTTAGGCTTAATACGTCTTTGAAAAGCTAAAGAGAAGAAAGTCCCATGATTAGAGCACCGTCCTCTATGCTGAAGTCACTCACATCAGTACACCCACCAGCAAAGTCTAAATGCAATGAGGCACTGTGATGCGCACTCACAAAGAAGCCATATTCAGCCATGGTACAAAGATAATAGACCCCATGATTGCGAATGAAGTCAGCAAGTAGTACACCTAGGGGCATCTTGGAAGAATTAAGAAATGCCATTCTGCACCTCCTTCAAAACATGAATATGAAATAACAAAGGGAAACTGAAAAAACGAAATATTGTTTGGTGCTGTTTCATGAGAACTGCATCATCAGTCAAACTGTGAAATTAAACTATGAACGCTAATATCAGCTGGAGCCTCAAACCCTAAAATGCATAAATGTCAATGTGCTCCTTTCAGGCAAAAACCTTCAGATGAACTCAGAAAACAGGAAACCCAAGGAAGGCAAGGCAATGTTACGCATCAGCTGCTGAACAGACTCCAGACTCTGGATATAAAAAAACAAAACATTTTATCTATAGGTCAAATTACATCCTTCAATAAAATGTCAGCAAAGTTCTATAATATATGTATGTGATTCTCTAGGCCGATTTCTCAAATTATCCTTATGCTTGAATCAGCTTTCATTTCCTTTCAAGATTTTGGCAAGAGGTAATATTTTAAATGGTGAAATGGGAGGTCTGGCTTTGATTTACGTTGCATGGCTGGTTAACTACATTGGATTGGATTAAACTGGAGTGATGATCCATGCACTCTACCTATTTGTGCCCCTTTTTTTTCTTCCTCTCGTTTTAAAAGCCTCTTACTGGGAGCTGTATGGGCTTTTGAAGCACACGCCCAGTCGAAGAGGCTGCTCTGAGCATGGCCTTGCAGTCTCTTCAGCCCTTCACCAGGAACCCCAACACTGTCTCGGGCCTTGAAACTATGGCAACGGAATAAGAAAGCAGGCCCCATGATTAATAGATGAGAATCGCAGTGCCAATCTCTGTAGGCCTGGGGAAGGGGGACAGATGCGGCCGAGCTCTTCGAAAGCCGCTGCCATGCGCCACCGCATGGAAACTGGGGGGCCTCCCGAAGCGCGTCCATGAGGCCCCCCATGACAAGATCTTGTGTCGCCCTCATAGGGAGCAAAAAAAAAAAAAACCACAGCCCATTTCTTGCATGGTCCTCGATGCACGCTCCGGCACACAGCCAATGAGCTAGCACCACCACATGCAGGGAGAATGCTCTCCCGCCAACCACCTCCTTTCTGCAACAACAACAGCCTATCCCGCTCACCCCCCACTCAAATATTGATTCCTGTTCAACCGTTTTAATTTCGCCGCTCATTTTCTCATAGCACGAAATTCCATTCCGCAGAACGGGAATGGACTTAAGACAAAATGCATTTTGAAAATGCCAGACTTCAAAGGGGCATCCATTGGTTACTCATCAGCTGGTGAAGCGTAAAATGATGACCGCGTTGGTACCGCAATTACATCCGCTGATCTTTCATGCAAGAACGCAAATCAATGAACACACATTCAGGGACAACTTAAACAGTGCGTATGGCTTTATGGATATGGAGACAGAAGCACTGCGCAGGAAGGCCAGCATAGCGCCAGCAGCAGCTACTTTATGGAAGCTGAGCCGCAGATAAAAGCCCACTGAAAGGGCACATACATGGTTCTGGATGCAACCAAACCTGTGGGCTCCAAAAACTGACCCCATTCCACACGCCCACTCCAGCAACGTCAGTCAGAGTCACTGTTTGTTTTAATACCAGTGTGTCTCTGCAAACTACAATTAGCTGTCTTTAGGGATGTGACTACATGCTCAACCCATTCTACACAGAGAGCATGGGCTGCAATGCACTATGCATGGGTAGGATTTCACACACTGATAATGGCATTGAATCAACATGTGAACTTCCAGTCAGGACTTATTTGATTATTTTATTGCTCAAAATGTCAATATTAGTTTTCCCTAACGAACCCTTTATCAGAGACTGCATATGATAAACGTCGCCAGCCTTCAGTCTTGAAATAAAATCATTGAGCAGCTATCTAAACTGAATGTAAGGGCTTATGATTTATCTTGCAATGACCTAAGTTTAATACAACAAAAACTGCACTGTACTTTTTTCTGTATAACTGTTTATTTACAGTATTTTCAATGTAATGATAACGCTGGGTATGACAACACGACACATATTTCAGCAATTCCACATTAATTCTTGCAAACACTCTCATATAAATACAGATATAAATACTATATTTTGTATTGTTGTTTTTATCCACAACATGATATATATCATCTGCTGGGGTCATTGACATGGTACCTCATTATTAACTGTTAAATTACAGTATGAACCAGGTCGATAAATAATATAAACAGGATTTGCAATTTACATGCTCACACACACACACACACACACACACACACACACACACACACACACACACACACACACACACACACACACACACACACACACATACATGCGTGTGAATATTTATATAAACCTACGCACCTCTATATGTCCATTAACCTTATCTTTCTCCACCAGAAGCTTTACAAATGCTTTTTTCTCCTTTACCGATTGCTTGCCAACAGTTATTATTTAAATCAGGACTTTTCAGGTGTCAGTCAGTGTGGTTACACATTTACATGGCCAAATCCATCAATACCTTACCCCTGGGAACCACTGCGCCCCCAAATGTTGTCCAGAGTCACAGTACTGAGGTGACAATTTATGATTTTTGAAAAATTTTGCTCCACAATTAAATTTATTGGTGACTTTTCAGTGTTTCCTTTATTATGTCTTTTCATACATGCCACAGAGGTGACACTGCACCACTGTAAACGGCACTATTGGCTCATAATACATTTGTTGCTACAACATTTTATAAATGGTTGTTGATGAAATCCATCTCACTGTGATTCTTCACTAATGCGAGTCAGGGAAAGGTGAAAGAAGTCCATTTTGAAAGTATATTGGCTACATTTTTGCATGAAAATGGAAAAGGTATGAGATATAGTTGGATATAAACTTTATTAGATATTTTTTGGATTCTCGTGTTTCTGTAATGAGATTTCGTACCACTTCTGCAGGAAGGATAAGTTCATTTTGGACCCCCTGGAGACCTGTCGGCCTAGGTGCAACCTTGATAAAATATTAATAAATCTGCTTATGATTTTTCTGGTGTTTGACCGCAGTGTTGTTAAAACATGAGAAGGCATTGCTTCCATATCAGTTTATGCATTAAATATGTTTGTAAACATGTTAGTCACACACGTATTTAAGTGAAAGCTGGGAAAACTAGATATGGCTGAGTTGCTGGTACGCTAAGTCTGGACCACCACAAAGCTCACATGAACACACACATGTACTTAAATGCTTGAGCTTTGGCAACACATTCTGCCTCCTGCGATAAGCTCATCTTATTACAAGCACACATTCAAGCACCAAATCTTATATTTTTCACATGCAAATCCATTATTAATTGTTTCATTTGCAGATTCCCCTGCCTGGAAAATTCCCAACTGAGGAGAGGGGGATAATCTCGAACTTCATTAGCGTATGTGCTCCAACGCACGTGCCAAGATACAGATGGGAGAAACATCATGCCATTGACTCGAGAGCTTTTTGCCCTCTCTCAGTCTCTGGCGGTTAACAAAAATTTGCAAAAAAAAAAATCATGAATTTGCGGGTTGTTTCGGTCTTTGGGGTGAGCCGAGGCATCAGAATTCTGACTCACTGTGTGTATGTAAAAGCCCGAGGCGCTTCTTAGAAAGAGTAAGGGTGTCAACCCTTGTGTCCTGGACAAATTCCAAACCTAGCTCTCTCAATCTGGCCACCTAATCCCCCCCTAATGTTGATTGGCAATATAAACCCTTGTACCCCACCCCCACCTTGATTCCCCTGGCTGCCACTACAAAAGAGAAATGAGTTCTCAGTTGACCTACTTGGTTAAATAAGAGTAAACAAAAGTAATTAACTACCACCCGGGCTTCTATTCTTGGACCAAATAAATTAATGTCATACAATATTTAAGTGCATATAATAAATTATACAAATATTGACTTATTTATAATAGAATAAATAAAAATAACATGCTAAATAACAACAATAATAATCACCATCGTCGCCATCATTGTTATCATGTTACAGTAGAAAAAAATATTGAGAAAGTTTACCGTTTTCTATGGGTTCTTATGTAGACAGCAGAAGCTGCCATTGTGTAACATTTGCTGAGGACAAATGCTTTTCCTCTAGGCAATGCTTTTCATCTCACTGACAAAACCAGCATCTCTGAGCCTGGCTCAACACTTCAAATAGCTCCCATTCACCACAATTATGGCTTGGGGTGCACCGTATCAGACATGTATGTCACAACAAAGGAATATTCCGGTTGTTCCATTTCTCTTATAGGTTTGGATTTTGAACTCGCTCTTTCATTCTCCATTAATGTATACTTAAATGTATGCATTACCATTAGCTACATTGAGGACCTCAGCATGAAAGCACGAGTCCACTACCAGCTAGCAATGTTAGCTAGCGAAAGAGTTCATCAAACCGATATTCTTTGTGGATGAAAAAACTACGACAAGGATTGTCATTGAGATGTGTTTATGAAAGTCAGTTTTGTACATTCTGAATGGTTGAAATGAATTTATATGTGTATTATCAGTCAGAAAACATAATATACTGTCTCAATAATGGCTTATGTCAGAGAAGGTATGAAAATTAAAAAAATAAAGATTTAACATATGCTAGGCAGGAACCCTTAGGATAACCAATTTTTCAAGTATAATGTCAAAGTCAATTGTGCCATAATAGTAAATATAAAAAAGTGGAACATAGGAAGTTGTTAACTTAGCTATATGCTGTTTTTTATTTAATTTCCATTGATTTCAAGCTTTTTATGGTTTAATTAGCTAATAAATATTCAATCATATACCTAAATGTTTTTAAACATGCCTATCAAATCGTAATGCCTTCTCAGGAATTAGATAATCAATTCACAATTTTTGATAGAAATGTTTGATTTCTGCTGTTTCACATGCATCACTTGAGCAATATCTGCTTCTTTTGCATTTCCCATAAACCACGTCATCTATATGGACACACATTTGCAGCACTAACTATGTATTGAAATAAATTATGTACACATATGCAAATCTCCCTGGTATATTGGCACTCTGTATTAAAACAATGATTAAAACTGACTCACTTAGCTTAATTGAGCAGGATTCATGTGAGCACAGGCTACCTATTTATCAATTATTCAGACTGAGCAAATCTGAGCGACCTTGACAGAGAAATGTAAACACGCCACAGAACAAGCACCCCCCACACACCAGTGTGACAAATCCACATCAGTCACACACAATGGTAGCCTTATTGCCATTGTTGCAAACGGCAGATCAAATGCTTCACAGTACGCTGCTCCAAAGAGAAATACCACAATGCATGCTGATGTTCTGTATTTTCTGCTCTTAATACCAGGATAAAGAAGATGCTGTTTTTCAAAGGGCAGCCATACAGAGTAAGAGGAGAGTCCACTCTCTATGCAGGAATCAATAGCAGAACCACCGGTAGGTATTTTTTCATGTGCCTTTTATAGCTCGTTAATTATCTGACAGTATTCAGAGCAGATACTAAATCTCTAAAAGCCAGCAGTGTCATGCTGTTGGGAGATGTTTTTTGTTGTTTTTTTCTGTTATCTTGACAAATCTGTAACACACCTTGTCTCGCCACCCAGATTTTCTTCCACAAGACGACACTGTGGAAATTTTGTACCTGGTTATTATTCACGTCTATAGAATATACATCATAAAATACATATACAATATAAATAATATTGTTCATTTAAAAAGTGAATGAACAGAATTTATGTTATCATTAATAATTTGTTCTGTGATTATATAAGAAAAAACATTCTAATTATATTTATGGAGATAAAAATAGTGCCCCGAAAATTTGAGTTGCATATGACTACCATAATCCTTAAGTGTTAGATTTTCTAATGAAGACATCTGTCAACTTCTCAAGCCAAAAATCTTAAAAATGAGCAGTTCATATATTATGTATTTTTGCTGCCGGACTGTCTTATAATTGGGAAAATGCATATGGTTAATGTATTTTAAATGATTTTTAAAGTAAACATTTACCAGGGAAATTGTAAGGGCAGGGAAATTAACAGGAATTATCACTAGTTGGAAGTGAGTTTGGTGGGAGCTGAGCTGCCAGTTTGGCACAGAACGGCCCTGCTGGCCATTAACTACTGTGGGGCATTGAAATATGGTGTCAAAGATCGCTGCCATATGGCAATGTAACAACATGGCGTTTTTTAACCTTTCAATGTAGAGGTGCAGAAATATGGCGCCTTTGAATGGGAAAGTTACCCTAAAAGACCACAGTATTGGTCCAACCCCTTTGTTTAATCACCATACAACATCCCGCAAGATCTGCCCTTGGGGCCCGAGGGGTGCACAGGGAGGGCAGCCACCGCTGAAGCAGCGCCTCGCCCCCATCCCATCTCCCCCCTCCAAGCCCCTCTGCTCTGAACAACGCCTATGTGGACATGGACCTGCTCCGGCTAGCGCTGTGCAGCGATTTGGCAGCCAGAGGCTCATCCATGTACCTGCATAAAGAGTGATCACAGGTGCACACCCTGAAACTGTTTCATTATCTGTTTTCAAACGAAAGTATAATGGATATGTCTGCCTACGGAATTTTCCTTTCATATTTATATCAATCTGACCTTATCTCCACCCAGCATTTTGAGCCACACCCACAGTGAAGTCATGTGTTTCAGTTTGACAGGGGGAAATAGGGTTTTTTTATTGAAATATATTTTAAGATTTAAATAAAGCCTACAAGTATACAATGATGAAATGTCTCCTCCTTTTCTCATGCCTGAAACAAAGCCACAGTTTGAGGGACTGACATTATCTGTAAACACTTTGTACGACACTGTCTTAATTGTTGTTTTGTACCCAGTTTTGTTTGCTGGGAGTGTGTGTGTGTGTGTGTGTGTGCGTGAGTGTGTGTGTGTGCGTGCGTGCGCACACGTGTGTGCATGTGTGTGCATTTTATACATGTGTATGTCCATGTTCACCATCCAAGCTGGACATAGACAGGATAATGACCAATACCATATCATTTTTATAACCGCAACCAGCAAAAGCAAGTATCTGAATTTATTCATTTTATTTATTCAAATTGATATTTGTTCACCTTACTCACATTCACTTCACTAAACTTATGGATTCTTAGTGATGTGTTATCATGCAGGACTGATAAATTGACAAGAAAATGATAAATAACCTAATATACATTTAACAAAATATAAAATAATGTGATTTGATAACCATCATTGCACAGGTTAACTTAATGGAGATATTCTGCTTAAAAAATTGTACCCAGAATTTTTAATCCGAACAACATACCACCCTGTCCAACTGTGAGTTAATGTTAGCATCTCTTTTGTAAAGATAGGCTGAATATTCACGCATTTATCCAGTTGGGTGTTGTTTTCCATTAAAATATATTGATGTTTTCTTTTTTATCAGTTGCAAAACCTGTATTGTGGATACGAATGACGCCAAATGGCAATATCGATGAACTGTATCACAGATGCTGTTTTATAGTAAGACCGCGGTCTAAAAGCGTATGCTCCGCCGGCTGTTTGTCTTCTCAGACGTGAGAATGTTATCTTTTCAATTGTGTTACCAACCAGGGCCCCAGGAATCGGGCAACCGTGGGCTCTAAGCTATGCACAAGTGTTCAATGGAATTCGCTGCTGAGTTATTCTTGTGGACAGAAAATAAATTGTTTAATTAGACCGCCAATACCCCTCTAAAGATATCGCGAAATATAATTTCCTTTCTCTGCTGCTACATGAAGTAACTGTAAGATATGAGCTCAAAGCAATATTTTAATGGGTCTCTGACCATAATTTATATGCACGTTGAGAGGGCAATTTGATCGAAAAGTCTTTTCACAGTAAATGAATCTAGACGCGTTACAAAATCACACCTTCCCCACAAAACTATAATTTATAATTATAAACAACACTGAGTGTATTTTATCTTTCAAACAAAGAAATCCAACGACACCCGTTTTCACGACGAATCCGAAGATGTCTATCTTTTTCACAAAAGACGAAGAAATTATTCCAGGAAGGAAACTTATTAAGAAGAGGTTGAATCCCGTTACAATGCGAAGTTAGTTATACACTTGTTATCCTCAAGTCAATAGTAGGTACAGCACATGTACATTAAACGAAGTCTCACGAGCGCATGCAAAGTAACTTCAGAAAAATCCATAAATACTCTACCTTCAGATCATGAATGGACAGCGCTCGGGAATACGCGGAACTGCAGCGGGTCCTCCTGTTAGTAATCCATTTAAGATGCTGTCGTGTGGCCGTACTAACTGTGAGTAGCTATTTCAATAAATGTTCATCAAAAATGCGTAGGGGTACTTTGGGAGATCTCAGAAGAATATGCGCTCTTCCCTTACTAACCGTGCATGTGCGCACTTTTGCTCTTCAGATGGAAAACATCCATGGGAAATCCACTTTCCACCCAATTCTTAATAAATCCTTTAAGGAAAACGAACAGAACCGAACTGGCGTCCAAGAACTAACAATGGAGCGTCCCGAACCATTCGCAGCTACCGAGCACAGTTCTCCCACAAAAGCTCCTAGTCATCCTATTTGGAGATGAAGCCTTCTTACTAGTGCACAGCGAACCCAGCTGTCACTCGCTACATACAGGGAGGAGCTAAGCTCAAGACTGGAGCGTGATGGTGTGGAATTGGATCTTTTGTTTCACTGGGATCGTGTATGGACTAGCTACTGTATTTTCAGATTTCGACAGCCAGTCATCTGCTTAGTTGACCAGAAGAAGAAGAAGAAGACACACACACACACGAAAGCGTGAGACTGGACTCAAACTTGTTCAATGGTGCGATTTGTTTTGGTTTAAGAAATTCAATACTGTGCTGGATTTTTCTCATTTGCATTCTTCAGAAAAAGTACGAAACCACACATCGACTTAGACTACCATGTCCGTAGCCTAAAGTGATTTAAAACACTCTTCAGTGTAATGCCGAAGATGCCCCGCTGTTACTGATGAAGGTAACCGCAACTGCTTCTAGTATCTTAAAGACGAACAAAAACAAACGGAACGAAGCCAGTTCAAAGCTTTTCTTTGTCAAAGGGAAACCCTACTCCGGTGGTCCCGTCTTCTCCAGGCACAGGGTTTATAATCGTCCTTAATTCTTATCCTTATAATAGCCAATCAGTTCAAAGAATAAATAGAACAGCAAATCCTTTCAAAGTTGCTGTTAGTCATTTGTTTAGTTAGATTCTGTTCGTATTAAACCCTCTTGATGTGCACCTACTTCGAATCCGTTCATTCAGTATGGCGAGCGACGTGATTGTCTCGTAGGGCGAGGTTTTCAGGTGCAGGGACATATATGTTGCGCTTGTGCTGATACGCACTGAGGGAGTGTTAACCGCCACATAAGTTCTCCCGCTTGGTTAAGTTATAGCTTGGTCAATTAACGTTTATGTTCATCAAATACGCACCCCCCTGAGGTTTCCACACTAGGCGGATAGCTTTATTCTGAGCCGCTTCACTGCTGGCCACGTTGTTCTTTATTTGCGTCCCATTCTGACACTCTCCCCCTACCATTACAGTATGTCATTGCACTTGTTCTGCGTTATCATTGATCGCAGAGTAGCTTACTCTGGAAGACGCAGCCAAAAATTAATTTAGAAACTCACTGGTTTAAACAGTTTTTCTACGACAGATAAAACTTACGCAGATGATACTAAAATACTATTATTCAGAAACAGTGTAATCCTTTTTATCTAATGTAATACGAGTTATACTTATAAGCAATCATTTCAACGGCTAAATCAGACATTGTTGTAGCTTTTGCCCACTTAAAATATATCAAAAGCAACACATTCTTGGTTTCGGTACGACTGGAATTCAAACTAATAACGACTAAATGAAACATAACCATACATATTTATTTACAAAGCAATCGCTGGCGCTGAAAAGTTTGCGAATAGAGACATATTATTTTCCAATTGCTTATGAAAGATGGGGTTAATATAGCTGTGCAGAGCAAAACCGCTACAAAATGAATGATAGTATGAGATAAGACCTGCTGAATTTCTGGGAGATAACACACAAGAAGGTCCAAAAGTAAATGAGATTTAGCAAGAGGAAAATGCAATCAGAAATGTGCTGCACCTCGTGTACGTGCTGTTTTACAATAGCCTTTACATCTATATTTAACATTAATTGTTTTTTTCTTAAGCAAAGGCATTAAAATAATACAATGTGACTTTGCAGGTATAATTTCTGTGTTTTTTAAATCTCACTCAAATTTTGAATGCCAAGTTTACGAATGAAGGGCCTTCCACTTGCTAAACAGCAGAAAGTTCCATCTTAAATCAGCTCTGATAGAGTACATATGACCCCTATGGGTTTTAGCACTGAACAATTTATCGTGCATGGCATTGTTCGTCAGACTGAGAGGGCCACATACTATGCAGCATGGCGAACAGCTCTTTCCTGAAATCTGCCAGTTGAGCCGCCACAGCTAATTTACCGGGACAGCGCGCGGCTAATGCAGATGACGCACCTGGCAGGGGCACGTCACAGACGCCCAGTCGACTAGAGAAGCCCCTAGTGAGTGATGGGGGTGTTATTTATCCTGCCGAGTGGATCCCAACTTCCAGGGGAACAGATTGACCCTCATGGCACCCCATAGTAGGCAATGATACCATTCTTTCTTGGCGTAAGAGCCTCAAATGCATTTGAGACAAGGGAGCTCTGTGTTGAAGTAACTCACATAAAAAAATGATTAATTTTAGCAGTAATGTGTAATTGTCTGGAAATTACAGTCATAAAGGAGGAACTTTTTCTCAAACTGTCATGAAGAGAACTGGCTCATATCTTCGTTTGTTTTTAACTTTTCTCCTGAAAATGTTTCAAGAAATGAGCAACTGGCAGTTTAAGTGTCACAATGTAGCCTTTTATCACACATACATTTGAGATTGAACAAAGGTGTTAATTGATAAATGATCAAGTTGCCACAAACCTACCTAAAATAGTCCATATTATTGCCAGTTTGAAATGCTAAGGAAATATTAAGAAATACTGTCTTAAACCGTTTCAAGTGTTTGGTGTATTTATATTCTATTCATGAAATGAACAGCAAATCTGCTCTTAAATAGTTTTAGAGAGGTTTTGGTTTGCAGGAACAACTGCTGTCTTGGCAGCAAAACTTTTGGTTCCTCAATTGGCCCCAAAATTCCTCATCTCATTGCTGATTGGCTGTCATAAAGAGGGAGGTGTTTATGGTGTTCAGTTTACAAGCCAGCACATTGGCTGATCAAAGTCTGTAGGCTTTGCATTATTGCTGACTGACAGGGGACTTAAGATTTGTTGATTCCTTTTTAAATATCTGGTAATGAGGGCCTGCATTTTTATCACGCTATTCTGCAGACCTGTGTCATCAACTTTACAATCCGCTGATGCCTTCTGCCACAGATCCTGAGTGGAGTCGGTTGGGAGTGGTTAGTTATTAGAAGATTTGCTCTAGTGTAGTGACGTCCTTTTATAGTAAAGCCCCCTGATGGTAAACAGACTGTCCCCTTCCCCTTTGGTGAGTTTTGGCAGATGTGACCTATTTAATTTTGCAACCATGTAGAGAAAATTCCCATCACTCAAATCCCGCGGGAGAGAAGGGAAGAGATACTTAAGGTCAAGTTTGAATTTCATATTCCAGCTTTATTAAGGTTAATAATTTATCTGGGCTACTTGGAAACTGTCACTCAGTACACTACGATCAGCCCCAAGACGGTTATCAATATTGATCCATTCCATTAGATGGAACTAGTTTTGGCACATCCAGACAAAATATATCACAGTTTCCCTTTTTGATGACCACAGGAAAAGTAAAACTTTGTGTCCCATAAGTGTGCAGTGACCCTGTCTCACAGCAGCACTGCCAAACCAGATAAAACTTTTAGAAAAAAAAAAACAAGGACCATGGCTTCAGTTAAAGGAGATTAACGGCTTTATGATTTCCAGGATCTGATGTGTTTTGTAAAATCTGAGTCAACAAAAGAACACAAATTTAAGTGCCATTTCATAGACCAGAGAAAACCACTTCCTACCTGTTGTCCTTTGATTTAATGAAAGACATCAAAAATCCCTTTGGGCTCCTGAAAAAACATGAATATTCTCGGAACAGCTAAGTTGGATTACTGTTATTGAGCTATGGTGGTAAGCTGGGAGTTCCCCTCATCAAGTACTCAGTTCCTTTACCTTTGAACAATGGGTGGAAAGAGGAGACCATTGTTGGGAGTGGAATACATGGCAGGACTGCATACAACATAGAGTATAGATTGGGGCTCTTAAATGTGCCACTTTGTATCACCTGTACACCACACCTTGAATGGCCTCGTTCCCATTCAGTTATATATAGTGTGCACACAGTCATCATCTCAACCTTCAAAGATTCAGTTAGTCCGCTATCCAATCCCTCAATGAACTGAGTGCCCTTCAACAGGAAAAGCATCAGCGTTACGGTAGCAGGCTGCACACAGAAGGTGCACACACAAGTGACTGGCCATGCATACTTATTTAACTCTGTGTTCATGATACTTCTTGCACTTTTTTACGTATGACTTGGTTCCTCTCCATTATTCAGTGAGTCAGTGGAGTAGAAAGACACATAGACTACTCAGGTCATATACTGACTGAGGGGTGGGGGGGTGGGAGGAGGAACAGCTTCACCTGGTTCAGGAAGCCTGTCTTTAACAACATTTCACTTTCTTGGCATAACGCGTTTCACACCGCTTAATTGGTCTCACGGAGGGTTGCAGCAAAACCTGTTCCTTGTTTTAACAGGATATGAAAACAGTACACCTTTGACTCATTCCAGACACATCCATAACACATTGATTTTTTACAACAGCTAATCACATCTAAGATTATTAGCAGAACACAAAAGAAGCCAGTCATGTGCCTCCCATTACGAAACACTAAAATGTTTACAAAAAGCCATCTGCATTCTGATAGAAATGGCTATGAGTCCAGTAATTACCAATTTATTTGACTTTTTCCACACATTCTTAAGGGACGAGAAGAAAACTTCTGTCTGAACGCTGAAAACTCTGCCACCAGTATGAATGGGGGGGAAAGGGAATGCTGAAGCTAATTTAAAAAAAATACTCAAGTCAGGTCTGCTACGGAAAAGACTCTGGCAGTATAATCAGTCATATAATCGTACCATTTCGGATGTGCATTTTCAAAAGTGAGTGAAGTTAGGGAAAATGACAATAATTACTATTGCACAATCCATATTTAAAGTCCTGACGGAACTAACGGCAAAGCTTTTCATCTCGTAATAAGCACCTCTGTTTTCAAACACAGAGGTGCTTAATTGGTGCGTAAATGCATGACAGACTTAAGAGGAAAAATTAGTTATCACTCTCCACCTTGATAATACTTTAATTAATGGTAGGAGAATATACAGCCATAGAATTTGAACATTTAAGATGGCTCTTTAAATATATTTTTCACTGTGATTATTTTTAATTGTATTTCTCAATTTATATTCTTACTTCCTCTCAATAAAAGAACACATTTAAAAATCTCCATGGGAGCTTTTGAAATAACAAGGAAACAGAGAAAAATATGGGTATCTGTAGTGATGTAGGACTAGTTCAAAGCAGTCCAAGTAGTTACTTCATCAAAAGTGCTGTACTTTGGTTTTCTGTCCCAAGTAATATGTAATGCAGTAGCAAGCTGCACAGAATGGAGTTCTGACCATTCCTTTTGACTTTGGCTTTGAAACCCTGGTCAGGGCCGATACATATGACCAGGAATTTGAAACTGGGAGAAAAGTAAAGGACAAGATAAAAGGGCCTGTCAGAAGACCCATCTTTGTAAAGTAGCCGGTTTTAGCGTCGTCACACGACTCACTGTTTGGTATCAAATTCTGGATGGTAACCTTGCCAACAGAGGCTGGGAGATACACACACTGGGGTATGTGCTGGGCTGTTGCACTGCCTGCAGGTTTTCAATGTCTCATTACATGAGATTGACACCTCTGGTAAATCAAGCAGCTACAGGCTGCCTATATCAGCTCTGCATGAAGTGCACTCCTTCAATATAATGACTGTGCCGCTATGCAGGTGGGGTAGAGATTGAAAAAACAAAGCAGCTAGCGGAATACAATTGAGTGAAGAATGCATGCTATTCTATGATGTTTGGACACATGTGTCACTGGGCATTCAAAATTGGTAAAATAGGAAATCCAAGAATAGATATTGTGATAAAAACAATAATCTGTTAAAACATTCAGTTCATTCAGTTAGCAATACTGGAAAGTGCCAAGAATGTACAGACCTTAGGCTTTTATAGCCTGTCAAAGTGTTTAATAATTATAGATCCTCTCACACTCAACCACTTTTCTAATGGAGTGGCCTCACCTCTGTGGTACTAAAGTTATGCTTGATCATTACTTGTCCATATCACCCATTCGCAAAACTACGGCCAAAGTTCCTTTCAAGCCTCACTAAAGCAGAGACATTCTTTAATCCACCGTCAAAACTGCTGATGCCATTCTAATCACATGTAGACCTGCTACTGATCTTTATAATCCACTTGTTATGGTAAATTGCTGCATACGTTCCCTGGCATAGTGATACTGCAGGCTGTGCGAAATGGCCGCAATGTCAAAGCTGCACTTTTCGAGATGAGTTAATTGCTCTTCAGCCTCAGATTTGCTTACATCAGCCCTTTGGATGTGCTGACCTTCTCCGCAGGTGCTTGACCTGTAATGGCAAAACGTTGCTTGGCGCCGGCAGGTAAGAGGGATTCACTCTGTACAGTAGTATCCATGCCCGCTGCTTTGGGAATGAGTGATCACCTTGAGCTCCGGTCTAACAGCATGGACGGGGGCTTGCGTCAGGCCATGAATTAGTCAGAGCGTCTGTAGCCCATCCCTGTGATATGAAGTGACAGTTTAAGAGCCAGAAGCATGAGACTCGGGATGGGACCTGCCTTCGCATTACTGTCAGAAACGGGCCCCTTGCAAAAGCCAAAAAAAAAGCTCCCCTTTGGACGTTGGACTATGTGGGCCACACCCTGCTGTGGGTCCATACGTCATGCATGTGGAGTCACCAATCTGCCACTGTCCCTTTCCTGGCCTGGCTACGGGATGCTCTGTGTGTGTAAACCAGCTGATTTAATAACAGCTATGCACAGCCCCTGCTGAATAAATAATCCTACTGCCAGCGCTAACACACTATAGTGCTCATTAATTTTTCAGCCAGTCCATTTCACTTACGCCCTGTGCGCATGTGGAAGGGGAACGTTTTCCACCACCTCCACTCATATTTTTCATGCTCCAAATTTCCTTTTTGGACCATTCATCTTTCCTGAGTGCTGCGGAGTGCTTGTTTTTGTGTTGTGACTTCATCCCGGAGTTTGCTCCTTTTTTTCAGCTCCTGGATTAGCTCACGTAGACATCAGTGGCAGCTGATTCATTGCAACCACATGGCACTGTGCACATAGCAGATAGCCGTGAAGGCCCAGGAAGGCCGAGACAGCAGTCACACAAACTGCCACAGTAACCAGAACAAAGAGCACTTATTACTGCAGCACACAATAAGCTAGTTTAGAGGTCCAATACATGCAATACACTTATTACGAATACCAACAATAGTACCAATACATATAAAATGCTGATGCTAGCATTACACGCACCATTCAGTAGGAAACATGGACCAGAGCAGTGAGAAGGTGGAATAGCAATTATGGGTCATGGCATAGAGGCAGGAAAGAGCATTTCACTCTCAGTTCTGACACTGTCTGGAGCCTGGAACAGGACTGGTGCTATTTTTCACAATCTGTTAAAAGACAAGTGCTGATCCAATCAACAATTGTCCTCAACTTTGCCTTAAAATACATGAAAGTGTCACAAACAGTTCGGCGAGTCTGCCATACTGTGTCAAGAAGAGCTCAAACTTTTGTTGTTAATTGAGTCAAGTGATAATTGAATCTATGCCATAATTATAGCACATTAACACATCCTTTAAAATGCTTTATAAAAGCCCATTTCGTGTGAAAGTAAATATAGAACAAAATAAAATCATTCAAAAAATAATCTTTGTTTTTTTGTTTCCAGATCAGAACATTTTCCGTTACATTTCATCACATAGCTGCAATTTTCCACTCCAGTTTCAGGCATAAATTCATACTGAGCCAGTTGGACTAAATAAAAAATTTTCCTCAGTGTGGTCTGATGTGTTGTGTATGTGCAGGTACAGGCAGGCACTTTAATTACCATCACTCTCACACACCATTCTGGAGGTTGACGTTTTTCAACATTTTTAAGACAGTTTTCCCCCTCTGCCTTTTTATTTTTTTGCATTCAGAGTTTTAGGATGACTTTTTCCAAAATCA
Organism: Albula goreensis; assembly: GCA_022829145.1. NCBI lineage: Eukaryota > Metazoa > Chordata > Actinopteri > Albuliformes > Albulidae > Albula > Albula goreensis. The sequence goes on from CM040744.1 coordinate 9,253,509, forward strand.
AATTCAACATTCTTTACTTGACGGGCACGGACTTATATGAATGTTGCCAAAAGAGTATAGAAACACTTTTCAACTCTCTCTCCCTCTCTTTCTCCCCCTGTCACACTGACATGGAATTCAATTATTCAATCACAGGGCTGTCACTGTTAAATCTGGATAACATACAAAGTTCTGTGACACATTTATAACCTTTCTGCATCAGCCTAAAGAGCAGACAATAATGCGCTAAAATGATGATCAGCTAATATGAACTGAAAATGTCATGGCATTTTCTCTAGGCAAGATTTCAGGAGCTACTTCCACTATTAATTCTGAGGTCTTAGCCATGTGCCAGGTTATAATTCTAGGACTGTATACGATTGTTGAAATGCTGTTTTCAAAAATTAGGGAGAAAAAAAACAAAGTATTATTTTAGAAACTCACAATCTATATCTGCCATTCAATATTTCATTTTGAATTTGATTAATGTTTCTTTCGTAATGGCAAATTTTACTTCAAATGCAACATTATTTGAGGATTGAAGTCATATCATGCATATAGAGTAGAAACATGCTGTGTTGTTGAATTATGTGTGGAACAATCATTTCCAATAGTTAACATTTACACAGGTTGTACACTTGGCTGGTGGAGACATTGCAGTTGAGGTATGCAAAAAGTATTGCCTTCAAGTCAATTTTCTGAGTTTTATCAGAGAAACATTTTCTGTGATGTTGAATAATAATATTAAAATGCGTGACCTGGTCTTTAATCAGCAGACTTTGCCACCACTCTGGCATACGTTCAGCCGCGAACCATGAGAAAATGAATGCATGAGTGAATATGAACAGTCGTTATTTCCACTTATGCTTTGAGACAATAATGGTTCAATTATGTGAATCAGGTCGTCACGCAGCGAGGATGCACAGGAACATTCCGGAATGCTGCTTCCGGGATTAGCGTTGGACACCTCTGTTCTGTGAATCCCTGTAATGCTATACGGTATCCAGTCACTCAGTAATTCACACATTCCCTCATTAGCATGGGAAGTGTTACAATATAGTTGGTTTGCACTTTCTAAACCTGACTTCCTGTCAAATCCTTTTTGTCTTTTTGGATGAGCAGAACATAGTAGGGGTTTGGAGGTGGTTCAGGAAGTCATACCTTTCAATCAGAGGGACACCTAAACAGGTTCCCTTAAAGTCAGGTATTAATTGTGCCATGGTGCGCAAAAGAAAAAGTAGCCCATTGTATTGGATTATGCTAAAGCTCTGCAGTGGGTTTGAATAATGTACTTACAATGTTTGCAAATTATTTTACCCTTAAATAGCTGATGACTTCTTTCACTGAAGTAATTTAGGCAGAGTACCTTCCCTACAACAGAGTTGTCTTGCCTAGGACACAGACGCATGACCCTGAAGTCTAATATCTTGTCCTGTGGTCTAGTGCTGTCCAACATCTTGATTAATGAATGGGCAATTCATCTAACCCGCTTGAATACGAGTTTAATCAATGATAGCCTGTGATACATTTTTAATTGCCTTTTCTTAAATGAGCATGTTTATTGCCAGATTAGTGTAAAAGAACAATCAATTCATCTGAGTGTTTCCAACATGAAAGTGTATGTATTTTTAATCAAGCAAAAGCTGTGCTAAATCAAACCAGAGTCTTTTTTTCCGACTCCTTGCTATGTTGTAGGTCTGACTCTTATCACAAACATATTTGTTGTTAAGAGTCTTTCATCTATGAAGTGAATTTATATTAATACTCTGGCAGAAATGGCACCCTCCCAGATTTGTTAAGAGGAACTGAAGCAAGATAAATCCACTTGGTATTGATAGGAAGACTGGAGTTGTCACCTTTAGGTGAGATTATTCAGACATACAACAGCTTCTTACCTCAGGCCAAGTACACTGTTAGTTGAATACAAGCCTGTAAATTGTTCGTTTTCTTTAGAAAACGGGCACAAGACAGAGTGGAAAGCCCCTGCCACAAAATCAGTGGTGTAAATGAAACTGTGCTTTGCTTTTAACCCTCATTCTATAAAATATTTATACACAGATAACTGCATTGCAATCCCATTTTTAAGTTCCTATTCCTTACTAAGATACACATGATAAACAAAAGAAGTTCCTGTGTCTTGTATACATAATATTTTTATAATAATGTCTGTGAAATAGAAATGTATATTTGTCAGAGTCTGCATACAACACAATACCTTGCATGTTTATGCTGATTAGAGTGTGAGCCAGGAGATCATTAGACTTGCACTGATGTTTCAATGTATGTTATTTTCATCAGTCCAAAGCACTACTTAACCTCCAGGACAATTTCTTTAGAGAGCAGAACACACAACTGTTTATTTGAAAGGAAAAAGTTCTGATTTAATCCAGTCAATTTTGTGTCTGCTGTGAACTAATTGCAACAGAATATTACACCGGGTGTTTCAGAATGTATTTGATTAAAAAAAGATAGCTGTGTGGTCCTGAAACTTTCTTCCACCTAAATGCATTTGTTAAATTGAGTTTTTTTACGATCGTGGCTGCAGTTCAACAAAAACACAGCTGTGGTAAATGGCAGAAAGGAGAAGCTGTCAGGAATGACAAATTGCAGTAAAGATAAGAACGATAGCAATAGTCACATCGTCGAAGCTGTCAAAAACCAGTCTGGAAACATTTCAACATGATATTAAAGATCACTGCGAAAGTTCACTGGGATGAGCTTTTCAGCAATGCCATGTTGGCCAGTTACCATTCTGCGTCTTGACAAGGCCGTCAAGCTTGCACTTGACCAATCAAGTGGAACACCACTCCTTCAACCCTACACCACAACGCTACATAAATTAAGGACTTCACCAAGTGTTGCTATGCTATAATTATTCCATTTGATTGGCTTGCACATATTTCTCTCACTTGTTAATTGACAGAAATCAATCGCCTAGACGCTTTGTATTTCAATTGTAAATATCTTAGATGCCATACTGGTGTGCCTTACTGAATAAAGTGAAGGAAAAACAATGCAGTCAAGAACATGAAAGGCAATCTGTGCAAAGAAGACAAACAAATACTCCCTCTTATTTATTCCAAACCAGCCCTCAGATATTTTATGCAAGCACTTTGGCTCCTCAGTGAGGGTGGTCGTCTGAGAGACTACTGATTTAAATGGCTACAAAATGTAGAAATATTCTGCTCTCCTCATTAGACCTGTTCCCCCTCAAGGCTCTGCATTTATCAGGGCTAAGACAGGCAACCAGATAACGACCAACACAAAACATTTGACCCTCCTAAAGAGAGACTCGATACATGCCCAAATAAATAAATCAACATCAACATAAACAATGTTTTGTATACTTAAATAAACAAAAAAAAAAAAAAAACAACTCTGTATCTGGGACAAATGACTGTTTTTAGTCATTTATCCACTGCTGGTTGCCAGTGGTTTAAAACAATAGTATAAAAGAATCGAATGAGGTCATCAAAAAGCTTGTGTGTACACTACTCAGAGAGGGAGAGCCACTATCTGCAGCGCAATTATTTCTGTTATACCGAGTGCAATCTTGGGTAACTGCCACTGTCAAGGTTACTGACTGAAGCAGGTCATTGATGGGCTTTTCATTCAGATATCAATATTTTACAAAATACCGCCTAGACCTGGAAGCAGTGGAGCGGCATTGTGGAGCTCTTCTCTGGCACCTGAAAGCCCAGTTCACTTAACCGAATCATTATCGTCTTCAATTTTGTAATAGCTACCCCCTGTAACTGGAAAAATTCAGCGGAGATCATTCATTTTCAGTCATGCACTGATTGTTGCACTCCTCGGAGATAGCCATTACGCCATTATTAAATACAGTCATCTTAAGAAAATGTCTTTGCTTTCCATTCCCTGTGCATGTAACAGGTATAATGTCCCTGATGGTGAACTATAATAAGCTTCTGACTGCATTGTGAGCCAGAACAAACCTTGGGTCCCAGAGCGTTCTCGTGAGGAGGAGAAAGTTCTGATGTCAGCAGAACACCGGCAGGTGATGGAAGAGAAACGGGGCTGGACTGCAGCCCCCCCACCCCACCCCCGCCCCTGGCTGACCTCTCCCGACCTCTTCCTGGAGGACGCTGGGAAGCGCTCCGGAAAGTGGACGCGGCTAAAGTGTTGGGATATCCTGCCGCTCCCCGATCCCCGGTGATCGTTCCCACAGCCCTGGTCACCTCTACAGGATGCTGTGATACGCTAGTGCATGGACAGCCCCTGAGGGGGGAGGGGGGGACGGGTTAGGGGGCACGAAAGCGGACACGGGCACGGACACTCTCGCCAAGGGGGTGGCTGGGTGATGAGATGAGAGAGGGGCGCAAATGACATTAGGGCCAGGGAGCAGAGGAAACGCTATCACTGTCTGACGGCAAAACAACAGCTGGACCAATAATTAGGGCTGCTCAGAGCTGTCCCTAAGCCGGGCCCTTTAAGCTGCTGTGACTGCGCAGCTTAGAATGCTGCAGAGCACACGTTAACACATTTGTGCTCGAAAGCTGCGAGGATATGTGTGAGCACAGAATAACAGTGACAAAATGTCCCTCTGTATGAGTTTCACACTATCATACCATATTAGAGTATCACACAACAACAGCAGGCGGTTTTCTACACACATGGAAATAGGTTTGTGTCAGTATGTCCTATGAAAGTAACTTACTTCTTGTTACATAAGCCCTTCATAGATGTTCTGCTGATAACCACTGGTTACAGTGTTAAAGCTTTTAACAGCAACTATGGATGGTAACAAGACGACTTCCGATGCACTTCCAGCTCAACCCATTTGCCACTGATCATATAATTATGGCTTGAAGGGATAATGCTAACGGATATAACAATCGCTCCTTTTTTAGGACAGGATATAATAACACTGATGAAAAATGAAGGGATCTCACATTTCAAAGGAATGAATAGCAGCAAGCATATGACTCGCGTCTAAGAAATGTCTATATATTTAAAATTAATCCTTTTAAGCAGTCGTCTGCATAAAACTTGGTATGAATTAAATTTTTACTAATTGCCCTCACTTCCAGAGCTCTCCTGAAACCCTACTCCCTAAAAAGGAAGTCAGTGGAATGTCAGTATTGCAGAAGTCAGGCACCACCTGTAGAAGTTTTGAGAGGAACCGGCTACCATGCTGTGCAGTTTAATGTTTCAACACTGCCCCCTAGTGTGTGCTACTTGACATTCCATTTTTGCCTGCTGACACCCTTTATCAAATGTTAATAATTTCTAATGCACAGTAAACAATTTATATATCTTTTTATGAAAACAAATGAAGTTTTACAGTAATTAATGCTAGATAATCTAACAGATGCTTATTCATACTTATATTGATTAATATACACAAATAACAAGAAAAGAATTGCTTTAGCCCTTGCACAAAAATGTTCTCTCCCACAATTATAAATTATAGCAATAACAAACACAAATTCACTGTAATTATTTACATTTAATTATATACTTCCCTGGACTGTAATGATCTCTGTGTCTTCAATGCTTAACCACTCACTCAAAGTACTGGAGTCAAGGATATATTTAATGTATGTCATTAAAATGTATGTCAAATACATGACGTATGCCAAACAAAACTGCCGTGTCAATGCCAAGTAAAACTCTCTGGATATAATGCTCTAACCACGATACCACTAACTATCCTGACACTTCAAAGGCTGACTGTACATAACACAAACATCTTAGAAAGCCCTCAGAACACTGGACAGGGAATTGCATAAAAAAACCCCTCAGTAAGTAGACTGATGTTCATACATGAAATGAAATGATCAGGTTACTGGCAGCAGATATTCTATGTGATGTGTTGTTTTATTCTTCTTTGTGTGCTTCTGTGTGTGTGTGTTTTGGGGGAAGGGGGGTTGATAAATTTGGTAGATAGCTTTTATCATACTATCAAGTGCATGCCTTGCTTTTCAGACACATAATATATGCACAGAATTTAAATTATGAAGAGATTGCTCTGTATTCCCTTACGAAATGGCTTGGTTCAGCATTCAGGCGATATGACTTGGATACACATTTGACTGAATTGCTTGTACTTCAATGACTTAGTAGGATAGCAGGTAGATATGATTGAATAGAATATCAACTTATATATTACATATTTCATGCAACACTTTGTATTTAATAAGTCCTGGCACATAAACACCGTATAAATGATGGTGGCAAAATAGTATTTTACCAATACGTAACACACATGCTGAGACAAACACTCTATAATGCTGTAATTTGTATTATGCTGACAGATGAATTCCTGACTCTGACCCCTGTTGTGACACACCATGCAGCCACGTAGAACTGCAATCGGGAATTGCCTTTTATAATTTCTAGTGCATATTTCGGGGGATTTTTCCTGCACAAAGACATAACAAAGAGCTGCTATGATGCTGCTGTCATGAGGCTATGTGACATATTTTCAGGAGGGGAGGAGGAAGAGACTGTGTGCTTTTTAGAGCAATGCAATATTTAGTATGTGGCATAAACTGCATCTTTAATAGCTGGGTGACCTACTTCTGTGGAACACTGTAAACTGTTTTCACCAACTGTCATTGCAAAAAATGTCCTTAAACCATCTTAATGTCAATGACATGTAAGCCTTTTAATTATTCACGGGGAGCCTGTCTGTCCTACTTATCTCTGCACCACTTAATTGAGCTTGAAATGCCCTTCCTGCAGTTTGCCTGTGTCAAGCTTGGCGACTATGGGCCAGCGTGACGACAGACAATATAGGTTAATTAACAAAGGTTTTGTTGACCAAAGACCCCTGCCAATCTACAAACTGCAATCACGCGACCAGCACCGATTACAAACCCGCTGCCCGGAGCGCTCACATCAAACACAATTAAGGGAACGTCTCTGACCCCAAACAGGTGACCTGCGCACATTTGTCAGTGCCGGCCCTGCGTGCACAAACTTTTTATAGAGGCAGCCAGTACGTCTGACACCCAAGCAAAAATAAACCAGTTGGTCGTGCCAGGTGAGGTCACAAAATTTATGAAGTTGATGAAGTCCTCAGAAAATAAGGGTTTAATATTTAGTTATAAAAAGCAGCGAAAAGTTTTAACCTCCAAAATGACAATTAAGGGTTCTGTCACAGACTGTTATTCAAAAGTTCTTCATGAGCTTTGGCTCACATTTTAAGCCCACTTCTATTATTTCTCCTTTCCTGTATAAATATTCAACATTTAAAATGGAATGCATTCAAATCATCTATAAAGGGAAGAAAAAACAGGAAAACACAGTAATACCACAGGGACCTGTGTCAGATTCTGTAATGAGAAATAATAACAGATTAATTCAGTACAAAAATACAAAGACAAATATGCTCACAAGAACACACACACACACACACACACACACACACACACACACACACACACACACACACACACACACACACACACACACACACACACACACACACACACACACACACACACACACACACACACACACACACACACACACACACACACACACACACACACCACATCACATATGTGTGGCAAACAGTATTTGAGAGATTTTAATAATAAAATTGTACTAAGACTGAGATTATCTAGATTTAATATCAAGCTATGGCTATGTTAGACCATGGACTGACCTTTTCTGATTTTTAGTTTTTTTTACAAACATTTATTTATACCACATACCAAGCTATAATCCTGGCTTTCACTTGTTTGAGTAAATCCATTCTCATTCATAAACCACAGTAGCCGCATGATCCTGGTAAATAAAACAGGGTCAGGAGCAAGCTTTTGCTTGATGGCAAACATACCTCAGTTTTACTCAGTCAGCAAGACCAACACCTTTAAGGTATCAACATGGACTGTGCCAAATCCAAAGTCATAATGACTGCACTAACATGCTAAAACCACTTTCACTGTTTTTTTATTATTGCACAAAACATGGCTGCATATCCTTCATGTCTATGTTGAGGCACCCCAAGAAACTAAGCCAATCATAAATGGTTCTCTTTTGGACAGAAGCAAAGCAAATACAGTTATTCTCCCTTTTGTTCCAGCGCAGAGTGTAGCCTGCATTCCCTTCAGCATCACCCACAGAGGAGGGTTTTGGTTGCTAGAACTGTCCACTCACCAATTCACAATCAACAGTCTTATTGTGTGTTCAGCACACAGCTGAGAAGCACCTGCAGTAATGCTGGATAAAAAGAAATATGCCATTATGGATACAGTAGCAAAGAAAAGCTTAAATGTTTGAAACCATTATTTTTCTCTCCATGATGATTGACCCCATAGTTTTTCTGTCCCTGACTTGTATAACAGCTAGTTCTACATGCTGAGTAACTGTATCACCTGTATCCACAAAATAAGAGCACCGCACCTGAAGTGCCTATTTTACTCTCCACAGCCCACAGTGCTGTAAGTGGGGAGCCGCATCCCTCACTATCAACAGCTAGAAGCTTGTGGGCACCTGGCATGTCCCCGGGAGAAGCATATGTAGCAGTAGCTGTAGGGATCCTTACTGGCTGAAGCCTACCCTACCTGATGGGACAAGGCTAATTGTGTTCTGGGGCTGCAGACCTCTGGTGTTTGTTGGCTGAAGACGTAGCAGAGGTCAAACCTCAAATTTGCAACTACATGGTCCAGTAGGAACTTGTGATGTGCGTCTTTAATAGGCAGTTAAGCCACTCGGGAGTCCTCCCTCCCCACATCAATAAACCTACTACATTACAAGATTCCCTCTGGCTCAGCTCCTTGGATGCAGCACTGGCGGGCTGACCAGCCCACTCAACTCGGCCAAAAAAAACCTTCTCCATAGGGCCTTGCTCTGGTAGTTCTTGATCCTTCCATTCGGATTTTACAATTCTCCTGACATATGAGAGAGTCTGATAGGGAGGCCGCTTGCTGTTTCCCACTCAGCTCAAGCTTCCTTTACAACCTGCTGGCACAGTTTAGATGGAGAGGTACAGGCCTGGCAAAAACCTGCATTATCGCGAAGGCTCCCTGGACTGTGTTTGATGGTTACATCGAGCCCCTGGAAATCTACATCTCATCGTTCAGTCTGGCTCTCTAGCTGCTGGAAGTTGAGCAGCCATTTGAGTGAAGTGTGGCTGCTTCTCAGCCAAAAGAACTGTGTCGAAGTGGAAACCTGTCTGCACTACTTTTAAAAACTCAGTACAACTTGTGACACAGCAGTTCTGCTCACACCTATTGAGGCCTGGCTAAGCTGGCAACAAACTCTCTCAATTCCAGAGAGTAAAGGAATTTACTACCATCTAGTACATAACTGCTCTCATTGCCTCACTATTGCCCACAAGCATGCAAGGGCTGTCTGCATTGACAGACAGAAAAGATGATAGTGAATACTGCCATCACCAAGGCTGAGAGGCTAACTTCCCTCGTTTCTCCAGAACCAGCAACAGACTAACCTTATGCTTGGCATGGAACTATATTTGCTACATGCTGGACTGGGATGATGTCTTAGCACTTTCCTAGCCATAGGAGCACTCTACAACCACTGTGAATGCACAGAGGGTCTATGTACTGGACCTAGAAAAATCCCACACACCAAAGCAAATTATAGCATCTGGTGGTGCATATAGCCTGTGGTTCGTTGTACTGCGAATGATACAGCAGGCACTGAGAACTTTGGAGGGTCAAGGACTCTTCACCAACTATGGGAGAGGTTGTGCAGGCCCCAATGATAATGCAGTGTAGCCAATGCTACAGGAGCCACACCTACACTGCAAGTGAAGTACCTACCAGCTGCTCATGTGCCACAGAAATGAATACATCCTATTTGTTAGACATTATTTCTTGATGTGGCCTTAGGTGTATGGCATTCCAGACAACAACATTACTACTGTTACCTCCCAAATGATTTGGTGCCTTGTTAGTCTTTATAATAGTGCAGTGGAGAAGATGGAAGCCACCTTATTAGTTAATCTAATGTGCTCATACCCACAGATCCACTCAACATTAAGCCAATGGACAGTCATACTCATCAACCGCCATAGTTATACTTTACAAGGTGGCAAACTTAGGGTGGAGCAGACTAAAACTGAGAAAACTAGTTAGCTACAGCTTCTGCAAACACTTACCTTTCAGGTTTTTCTTTTTCTTATCTCTGAATGCAAATATGCCCAAAGAGAATAACATAACTCCTTTGCTGAGGTCATGTGATATAAACTGCTGCAGGAAGTGATTTTTTTTAGCTGTTGTCAAAGTTTTGGGTTGTGTGCTGCCTGTTTCTGTGGCTGTACTGGTTTTCTGTTTAGACTTTGTGCTTTTGTGTTTATTGTTTTGCAGTTTTGCCCCAAAAGGGGGTAAATAAAAGGTTATTGCCCAGTTTTTATGTAAACTTTTGTTGCATTCTCTTTCCACTCACAACCTGGCTCAGTGGCCACCCCTGCCACTGCACCACAAGGGAAACAGTAGAATCTATAAACGTCTTCTTATCTACCACCTAACAGAGCATACGTTTTAAGGATCATCTGCTTATCCTGGACACTGAAATGCAGACGTAGAAGGACACATCGAAGAGGGCAACAGCAATGCTACAGAAACTACAAAAACTAGTCAAGACGTTTGTGACATTGTGATGAGTGTGAGAAATCAGGGATGCTTGATATTTTGGAGGGGGCTAAATGCAAAGAATGCAAACGTTTAGAAAATGCTAACTTTTAGACCTGTAAAAGCATTGACACTTGCCATTTTTGGAACCAACAAGCTCAAGCATCACAACATGTCCCTGGAAAATGAGCATGGTCATTGTCTTGGTAACAATGGTTATGGACATCACCAGAGCCATCATTATGTGCTTTCTGACAGACAGTGGTGCTAGACCTTGTTTTAAATGCAGTGGTCAGAAGGTAATGGGGTCACGCTATCAACATCTAGCTGGATTTCTTCTTGGCTTGTTCTCTTCATGCCATTTCATCTGTGCCTGAATTACCAATGAGATCTCTACACCACTTCCTCAAAATAATTAAAGAATCATTGTCATTATGACTGTCAGAGTAGCTCTCTGAATTTCATGGTTATTTGTCCAGTTCTGGTTTCAGGGGAACTTCAAAAGCTGCATCAGACAGTCCAGTCTTTGTTCAGAAAACAACCTACGAGATATCAACTGGATGTCTACATTCCAAATAGATATGGTTGTGATCGTGGAATTTACAATTGTGTGGAAGTGTGCCTTTTTTTTCCCTGCATAAGCAATAATCTTGCCTGAAAGTGTATATTTCACTATTTATAGCAATCCTATTTTTGGAATTCTCTTTCAAATGAGCTTTACATCAAAAAACGTACATGGCACTTAGCCTTGCTTTAGGCTGTTACTTAAACATTACTTTTTATAAAAAGTATTTCTGTTGCCCTGTAGACCAATGTGTGTGTGTATTGGCATCACCCTACCCCAAGGACATCCTCCTATATCTCATGTTAGGTTTTTGTTCCCCTATCAATGGCAGTGATGTTGGAAAATCCCATGCAGATCCCTGAACTTGCCTCTCCCTCAATTCAGCTGTGTTCAGAATTTGTCTTTTGAATTCAATGTTTGTTCAGAGATTTGCACCTATGTCTGTAGTGTAGATGTCTTTGCCTTTGTTTTATTACAACTGACTAATCATCATTTTTCTTAAGTTATAATCTAGTTGTAAGCTTTTTATCATAATTGTGAGCTTGATCCACAGATTTGCTCATTCCTTTCAACAAATTAAGTAACTAATAATAATTAATGTATTTAATGATTATTAAATTAGGAAAGTTTAAGTACTTTTTACATGTTTGAGCAGTTTTAGTGCTTAATGTAACTTCTTCAGAGTGTTGTATATTGAATGAGGTCAGTAATTAAAAGTAATGGATTCAGACAATTTCTATTTCTGTTAAATTTTCAATTACCCCACAAGCTAAACTTGTATGATGCCCAAGCTGGCACACTCCTTACATCAAGGAGTTTATCACCTCTCTTCTAAACTAACAGAAAATGAAATATGCTTCTCATAAATTGTATGTGTGCTTTCAAATACACCGACTACAAGCAGTAGTTGTGGTGCTAGCGGCTAACTGACGAGGCAACTGGTGGTCTCCCAGTATTTAAGAAAATTGATACTACAGTATTACTACCATGTATTACTTCTTCCATGCTAAAATTACAATCATGAACAACATGTCCTTTTTTACTTTAAGTGTGCTTTAAAAATGCTCATCAGGACATACTCCTTCATATTATATTCATATCTTGTCATCCACTTACCACACAAAGAATTAGCATACATTTTTAAAACTATTTCTCTTGCAGTACCTAGAAAGAGCTAAATCTGGACAAACATATTTTTTCTTCTTAGTTTCACATTACACTGTACATGACAATAATGGATATTTTATTATACGTTCGTCTGTCATTTTCACATGAGTAGACTACATGAATATCAGGGCAAAGCCGCTCCTTTAACAACACTGGACATTCGAAGTGGACATATGCACAATGTAATGTGTTACAGATATAAATGGAACATTTTCCCTATATGTGGTTGCGATTTTTGGTTGTTAGTCGCTCTGGATAAGACCGTCTAATAAATACCTGTAACTTCATTATAATGGTCGAGCGAGTTGGATTTGCACAAAATGTGCATGAACGAAAGAACGCAAGACCGGAAGTATATCTTGGAAAAACTTGGAATATTGACAGGAAGTCAGTTTCCTAATGTATGTGTTTGAGCGTCTGGTACGTATAGGCTAATGTGTTCACACATACAAGCATTTAAGCAAAATGTATGTAATGTTTTCATAAAACTTAAAGTCAAAGGATCAATAATGACATGGCAAGTAAGGACGCACATGACGTAAGAGTAGATGCGTCTTTTTTTTTGGACTACATCAACCACAGTGCTTTGCCTTGTACAACCCAGTCAAACATGTATCCGCTCGTCTGTAATTATTTAACTGATCGATTCTTTATGTAATTTGTGTTAAATAGCTGTTGACATGTATCGAATTGAATGGTAGCCGATAATAAGCGATCTGTTCTAGACCAACAAATAGTGGCTTGTTACTGTGTAGCTTGCAAGTTGCTAACTATCTAGCTAACGCTAGCAACTGGCTGACGGTACGGTAGAAATGTGATGGCATTAGCTAGCTAAATCTCACTATCGTAGCTAATAGCAATAGCTAGGTAACTAGCTACCTATAGCGCATTTTTAAAGAGTGGGCATGTTCGCACGTCGTAAGGTAAGTAGCATGCTTGCTGAACTATTCAAACTAGCGTAACCTGATTCACGAGTTGGATAACTGTAGCCGTAGACTATGTGGCCACCAAACGTTGCTTAGATAGTTCGATAGATAGCACTACCTCCCAAGCGAGACAGCATGCTAGCCAGCTAATGTGGGCCAGGTAAGCAAGCGGCAAACCTGAACTTCGATGTTATTGCCTTGACCAACTGAAAACAATAACGTTAGATAGCAAAATAATCAATACAAAAGGCACTCGTGATATTTGAACGTTATACAGACTGATTCAGGGACCACTACCTTGGCCTGCATGATGTAATTAGCTACGTGTCAAAATAGTTTATTTTTACTTCTTTCCTTCAAGCTGCATCACGTGAGTCGGTACACGGAACTAGTTCAGATATCTAGCTAAGGTAATTAGATAGCTTGATAGCTAATGTTTTGCTAGACGCCGGTGTCCGGTATTTTGTATTAAAAGGAATGAATCAGAGGCCAGAAAGTCCGGTTGTGCAAATATGAGAAACGTGTTAGGGAGGTAGCCCTAGCTAGTTGGCTAGCGTTATGAGACTCGTTGACATTTAGAGAAGGGTATATCTGTTTCGCTCATCCAGACTATGTCACTATAACTACCTGTGTTTCTTTATGTTCTCAGTTTCTGCGATGGTCTTTCAAAACATGAAAATAAACTAACTGAGGTTATTGAGTATATGTACCCTTGGTTTTTTTTTTTTTTACATTGTCCCCTTGCATGTGCATGTGACTTAAGCCATTTGTTTTACATTTAATTTATTTTGTAGGAATGACACTTGTCTCTAAGATGGTAAAACCCAATGTCTCTGTATGGTTATTATGAGTTGTTTCTACTATAAACCTATATAGCTGTTTAATAGGTTATGCTGTTTGATACTGGAATTTTGTTACAGGTATGCTTGACAGAATTGTACTTAACATTGGCTGGTTATGGTAAAAGCAGATGCGGTTTGTTTTTAGCTAACTGGTAATGTATTGCTTTTGATTTATTATAAGGTAAACTCGGGAACATATTTCAGTCCAACTGCGACATATCTTCTGGATACACAGACTCGAAATCAATATGTCATTAGCTACATCGTCCTGTCCTGCCCTGGCTGCAACTCCTAGTATGAGGCCGCGCTAAGAAAGGGAGGAGGAAGAGGGACATAAAGCATATACCGTCATGAATCTACACCAGGTCCTCACAGGGGCTGTAAACCCGGGAGATAACTGTTTCGCTGTAGGAAACATAAATGAAGAGCCTTTCACGGTAAGGAAGTTCATGTTAACATTAATTTTTCTCAGCACAGTTTTTTTTATTGCCAATGTAATCATCCCGTTTTATTTAAAAGGATTTTGTACTCCTTTGGAGTCTGAATGACACCTAGTTAAGTAACTTGCCAAATCCATTTACTGTTTTTTAATCAGCACATTAGGAAGTGCACTTTTTTTCTGGGGAAAGGAACCACATTTGTGTGATTTGTACTGTATTAACATGAAGCATCCGTCAGCAATCCTACTGTAATCTCCTCAACTGAGAATTCAATACTCACTCTGCATAGAGCTTCACTCAGTAAAGATCAATGGCAGACTATTTCTGTGTCTGCCCTCTCTTCGTTTGGCAAGGTAAAACACTGCCAGTTGAGGCAGACATGACCTTTAGTTAACTCATGTATCTAACAATATGCCCTCTGTATTTTATCAATTGACTTTCTTGCAATGCTGTCAGACTACATACTATATTGTCCATGAGGTCATTGCAAGTGTTTTTTTTTTTCATCTTATGCACAGTTAACATATGTACAGTTGCAGCAGAAGTTTATTTCCAGTTCAGGTTTTGTTCCTTTGAGTGTATGTGTCATTTATGTGTCAGGCACCTTTATCAAGGTTGATTTGTACTCATTTTTAAGTACAAGATTGTGCTGAGCCAAGCCATGGTGTAGCCTGTCTAAGCTATTACTCTGATTTTGTTAGACATGAAAAGAAAATTGACAAAGGTATACATGTGAATTCAGATGCATGTGCAGTCTTTGGGTAGGTACATTTTACAGAATGTAGCCAGAAACCTACCTTCTCCTACCCAGTGTCTTTTGAGCTAACCACAGCACACTTTGCTCACCAAAGCTAGACCACCAGGTCAGCATAACATATTTGGTGGGTCTGAGGTGACCCAGTTTTTCATGGTTGTATGGCTCAGGTACAGATAATGTGAAAGTAATCCAGAACCAGAGCTAAATTAGTTAGCCCAGATTCAGTTCTGCTGACCTAGGAAAATCTGTATGACATATTACTTTATTTAGAGGATTCAGCTGCAAAATACAAATGTCTTAATAGCCCAACAATAATAATCAGGATGTCTTGTTAAAAAAGAAAATGTAAATACCCATAAATGATGGAGCTTCTCTACCTTCTCCACTTTAATAGGCTTATGCCTCTGGCTGTGACATCGTGATCTTGGGCAGTGACTTTGAGAGGCTACAGATCATTCCAGGGGCAAAACATGGGAACATCCAAGTGGGTTGTGTGGACTGCTCTCTACAGGGGGGTCTGGTAAGAGACAGTGCGTCTTCGTCTATGTTTGTGTTTGTGTTTTTGTTTGTATGTCATGTTTCTCCATACCCTTTTACCGGCATGTGGTTTTTCTGCATCTCCACAGCGCTCAATAAAAGGCCGCTCATTATAGTGCTGATCTGAAGGCTAGAATGAGAGCAGATGAAAGGACTTAGCTAGAATTTAGAAAGTTGATCTCTTGAAAGTATTTGGGTCTTAAATGTGGGTTCTTGGACATGAGCATGTGACTGCAGGTTTGTAAAAGGTCAAATGTGAGGCTGCCTGAAAACTGGATGAAGATGATGCGATCATTAAGGGTATGTTTCTTGTGATTTACCACACTGAATGGAGGGTGATTCTAAACAGCTATCTGACATTAAGCTTTTCAGCAACCCATGTGAAATCTAGCACAGTAGCCTCATGGAGTTGTTTAAGTTGCCTAAAGTCAGAATAGAGACAACAGTATGTTCCGGGAAAATATTAAAAAGCCTGAAGTATTTTTCAGCTTCCCTTCAACAAACTGAATACTCGGGTATTATTTTGGTGTACATGTCATTGCGGTATGCTTTTAGACTTAAATAACAGCTCCAATTAAATGGGATTTTGGAACTTTGCTGACAACTATTTGGATGTTTTAGATCTCAGATCAGTTTATCATTTCAAATATTGTGGGAGTAATGGAAAACCAAATCCAGTTTCGTAACTTTTTCCAGTTGTAATTGAAAGGACCTTGCATAATCATGCAAGAAAGGCTTATTTGTGTTAAGTGATTGTGGTATTATTACATTTCAATGACGATAATCTGACGTTATCCTTGTGCTTTTACAGTATTGATGTTGGTTACAGGCTGATGTGAGGTGCCAGGAAAATTTGTTTTCACGATTACAGTCTTTGTGAAACATCTGTTAAATTTCTTCAGTCTGTTCATTGTAGTAATACATAAAAAGCTAAAATTAGGATGCTCTTTTTGTTCAGTTTATTTTCTCAAGGGCAACCTTTTTCTGTGTCAGTTAATTTGAAAGCTGCATGTATTTACATTACAAGTGTCTAAGGAATAAAATCTGTTGATCGTAATCTTTTTATGCATAATTTTCTTTTATATTAATCCTCATCTGTGAGCACCTGTTTTTCCATTTTTGAACTGAAATCCCTGTTGAATTCAGTGCTGTGACAATATGTAATTCTCGGGTTCATTTTGCTGCAGTGGTGATCCATTCTCAGATTTATGTAAGAAATTGTTTTGTGTTTTGCAAGGTCTTGCAAAAGTCATCGCTTTTCAGAGTTCTGTTCAGGCTTCTACTACCTATGCCAGTGGTCTGAATGGTGGTGTCTAGTGTTTGGCCTTTGCGGGTGTGCAGCTGATCAAAAACAGAGCAAGTCTAAAAATGCAGGCTGGCCAATATTCCATTATTCCATGATCCTTGGAAACAAGGGGGGCAAAACAATGACTTGGGAAGATGAGCAAATTCACTGTGACTCAATCCGTTCTGAATTTAGCCTAACTATAAGCTACCTATAACTGGGACGCAGAATTCTAAAGAAAATGTCATGCTTGCAGAAACATATTTGTCATAACTGACTTTATTTATATTGCTGGACGAGAATGTTGCACATATGGGCTATGCATATGGTGTGGAAAGTAATGGGAAAGTTATTGTTTCAAGACTAGTGAATTAATATGGAATATGGTTATGTGTTTTTCTTGTGCACATAACAAGTACTTTGCTGAAAGTTACTGCAATATCATTGCTGAAATTTCATTGGTTGCTTGAGAAAGCTGGAGGCTACATAATTACTCCTCTGAACGGGTACAAGTGATGTCTCATGGTTTTGACAACTCTGTAATTGCGGATGGATAGGCCAGAACTGATGCAGTCTTATTGTAGGATTTTGTTGAGTTTACTTTAGCAGACAAAATGCAGCAAACACTTAATTGACCTAGCCTATATAAAACGGACCACTGCCAATAAGCTTAACTGGGTGAAAATAGGATAGTCCCAAAGAAAGGGAGCAGACAGCTGTGTCCTCTTCTGCCCCAATGCTGTGGTAATGAGGAAGTTGTTTTAGTTGCTGTTAGAAATGCGTGGTTATTGCTCTTGCTAGTTTTCGGTTTGTGAGAGGCGAGTTTATCATGTACGTACTTCCCTTTTTTTTTGGTCTGATGACAAAGACTGTATGGTTTTCAACTAAATTCACAAACCAGCATGGTTTTTCAGGCAGTGAAATTAGCTTAAGTGGTCCTTTTCTGGGCCAGGATTCTTGCGTGAATATTTATTTTCAAAAATGTATCTTTATCTCTGCATTGAAATTTTCAGCTTCTTTGTATTTTTTTTTTTTTTTTTTTTTTTTTTTTAATAATTATAGATAATTTCTTCTGCTCCCTCCTAGACTTGTGAGGATGCAGGGCAACAAACCGATCCATTCCTCTGTGCTTGTGCCCCAGTTACCACTAAACCCTGTTACACAACCCTTCTCTAATTGCAAATAAAGCTCAGGTCCTAGCCAGGGCTGCTTGTGTTGTTCTGCTGCAGTAGTTGTAAGTGTGGTCTTCCCCTGACCTCCATTCTTTAGGGACTGACCCATGTCCTCTTCAACTGATGCAGGCTTCCCAGCCCCACGCTCTGCTTGTATTCATTTCATACTTATTTGCTTTAGGTATCTGTTCTTTTGCTGATTGCTCTCAGCCCGTCGCTCCTTTATCCACCCCTGATTGTTGCTTAAGAGTATCATCCATTTGTCACCTGTATCTTCATCCTCTTCAATCTTCCGCTGCTCATTCATCCGTTGTGGGAGCTACTTTCCTTGTTTACCTTCTCTACTGTTTACCTTGCTCACATTTGATGTAGAAAGTTCTCTAACATGCCTGGGAGAAGATGAACAACACCAGCAGAAACGTCTGGAAGGCTGTCAGAGCCTCTGTTAGTTCGTTCCTCAAGAACATCAAACAGTTAAAGCGTTACCCACAATTTCCCCAGCTTTGCTCTAAATATTCATATCAGTCAGGAGTTTCTCAATCTAATGGGTAAATAGAAGCAACATCCGGTATTCATTGTGATGGTTACAGCTTTCATTTTCATTTTTAGCTTCCATATTTGGTATGAGAGTGTGCCTTTTCGTTGTTGCAGCATCTCAGTGATGACTTTCACTGTTGTTGCAGGTGGCGGCCTCCTATGGGAACGTTGTGTGTGTGTTTGAACCCATTCATCTCCTGAATCAGAAGGAAAAGGTGTCAACAGTAAGTTATAAATCATAAATCTTCCAGTTTTTCTGCAGCTGCATAGAAACACAGTTGGTTTACACCCATATTCTTTACATTAGGTGTCAAAGTTTATGGTCCTTTTGTACACTTTTTGCGTTACAGTCTTAATTTAGGTTCATGTACTCTGTTTTTGCTTACAGAAACTGAACTACCAGTGGCAGAAAAGCGGACAGTTTGTTTTGCAGTCAGTTGCACACAACCTTGCTTGGGACCCAACAGGTAGGATGACTATGAATCTATGTTTGTTTAGTTTTTTTTTTCTTCAGTTGCTAACACTGCCAACAAGCAGTATTGTATATATTTCATCAAAAGAAACAATCTTATCAAAGATCTAGTCGATAGCCATACTGCACTGTTTTTAACCAGGAACCCGTCTCCTAACTGGGTCCACGAGCCTGCAGCTATGGTCCAACGTCTGCTCCAGCTCAGATAATGAGGAAGAGCAGGTGGAAATGACCATTGGAGCTCAACCGCCTTCATGGAGATGTATCTGGGAATGCAAGTAAGTGACTGGACAAAATGCTCAAGGAAGTACTTGACAACAGTCTGGCCAAGCTCTTCAGGCCAGAGAATGTGGTATTTGCATCTTGGGAACCTGTTACCACAAAGCCCATTACTATTTTTTTACTATTATTACTATGTGTATGGTAATGAGCAATAGCTTCACATGCGGTAAGCTGTCCCAGGTTGAACGCCTTGTGAATGACGCATATTTGCCTAAACCCTTTTCTTGCATTTGCAGGACTGCATCCTCGGTTCACCTGATGAAGTTCTCTCCTGGAGGGGAGTTCTTTGCTACAGCTGGGCAGGCAAGTTGGCTTTTCTGTCTGCTCACTCAGTCATCCCTTTCACCCCATGACACAGCCAGCATATTAACAACCCACTGGCGCCGGACAATAGATTTACACATTGGAAAACGTCCTATTCTCTGACACGATTTGTCTTTCTGTCTTAGTCCTGATAAACCAAGGAGACCTGCCCTTCTTGTACATTAACGAATTCAGTAATTTAAACGTATATCTTTGTAATTGTGCAGATAGCAAGGGTTTATTCTACCTGACGTTTTCTTAAAGTTGCAAGTTTAAGATTTAGTACTTGTGGTGTCCAGATATGCCTGAGGTCAGTATAACTATAAAAAAACATGCAAAATTACCAATACAGTATGAGACTTTGCTCAGAATGAGCCATGTCCACAGCATATTGGTGACATAATAAACGTACAAGAAAAATATCAGGTTAAGTGTAATTTGGAAGCCATTCTTTTAAAAAATATTCTGAAGTCCTTTTTTTTGCAAAATTGAATTTTGCATGCAGTTAGTGAAGATGCATTTCTGCACTTGACATAAAGAGCTGTAGAGCAGCTGAAAAAATTACTTTCATTTCAAAGGCATGTCAGATTGAAGAACTGTATTATTAGCCATGTAATGAGATAAGTTTTCCCTTTCATGGTTCACTGGATTCACTGGCTTATGTGAAATGTCTTACCCGTTCACTTGGATCTTTTCCGAAGGATTAGGCTCAGAGGGAGACTGTGATGGCGTTGCAATTTCTCTCATTTGCAGATATGCAAACCCCCAAAATATTGACTATAATCGAGACTGCCCATTTGGAATACAGATAGTTGAGCTTAAAGTGGGATATGAGCTTACAAAAGTACATGTTTAATGCATGGTTTCTTCATGGTTGAATTTGGGGTCAGTCACAGTGAAATCGTTGCGGCCAGTGATAAATTTTAAATGTTATCGTAGCCATTTTAATTCCCACAGAACCATGGCATTCATTTAAACTTTGCTTGACTTCTCATTTATGCATCGTCTAGGCAGAATCTTGTTTTTACATAAGCCTATTTTTTTTTTCTTCATAAGGGAGTTTGTATGTGTATGTAGAAGTTGTGCTGGATATGTTTTCAGCATGCAAAATTGGAATGGTGGATAAAATAGGTATATTCTGTTCATGCAAATGTCTCTAAAACTATCATAAACTAGATAGCTTTTCAGTAGGAATACAGGATAAATAAAGCATTTCGCCAAATGAGCCACATGTTATTATGTGCTGGAATTACTTGCTCAAACGTTTGAGCAAAGTCTGCTTCCATAATGCATGTCAGTCACAGAGCTTGGCTGCAAGATTTTACCTGCATCATGTGCAGTTCAAAAGTCACAAAGCTGTAAAAGGAGCCGCTCTAAGGACAATCTTTTTCCCTCATCTGTCATGGCCACATGGAACAAAATATGTGACGGCATTCGGGACAGCCTGAGAGGGCCATTCCAAAGTTGAGTGGATTTCACCCGGAATGACCTTTGTGAGACTCTACCAATTTAGCTGTCATCCTGATTAAATCTCAGTCTTGTGATGAAGCTCAGTCTCTCACGGTGCTACATGCTACATGATGCATAATGAGGCAGGAAGAGCAGGAGTAATTGTTGTCACAGTGCTGGGTGCAGGGCTCCAGATTACACAGCTCATAGTCATACAATGACACACTGTACCTTTTTTTGCGTCAGTAACAGTGCCCATGTTATTGACCTAATGAAAGGTAGCTTAGTTGGTGATTTAAGGAGAAGATACTTGAACTAGTGATGAGAACGACTAGTTCATGACTTGAAAATGGGTTGAGCTACAGTTAGCTGCCAGTCACTGAATAGTTTTAACCAATTACAAGGTTTCGCTCTTTATTACAAAACACAATGTTTGGCTGAAATTGGTGACTTACTGGGAACATTTGTGTAGAGCCTATCATTTTGGTGTAATGTGACCCCGTTATTCTGTGTTTGATGTTAAAGTCTGTTTGAAATTGCAAGCTTACAGCAGAGAGGTGGGAGTGTTGGGGGTCACACTTGGGATGTCACCCGCAGGAGGACTGCCTGGTGAAGGTGTGGTACAGCACCAGCCGGTGGCAGTCAGGGACGAATGCGCTCTTCACCCCGTTGGAGCAGTCGTCCCAGGGGGAGCTGGACTTCTCCTTCGTCTACCTGGCCCACCCACGCTCCGTCACGGGCTTCTCCTGGAGAAAGACCAGCAAATACATGCCAAGGTAGGGAGGAAAGGAAGAGAAAGACCACGATTCCCTCTGTGATTTTTCTTTATAAGAATTTAATTGTGTGCCCAAGTGGTTTCACAATCGTTTTCTCCCGTAACCCACTCTTTAGACACACTAAGATAAAGATAAAGCAAGCAAACTGGATGCTTTGGCCTCTTTCTTGGCATGTTCTCACACAACCCTGAAAATACTATGGTGTGTATGACTTGTCATAACACTATACAGTAGCTGTTTGCTTCCAAGAAACATTTACCTGTTATAATTTATGACTTGGATTTTGAAAATTCAAGTCATAAATTAAAAATGTAAATATGTGAAAAAAAATGTAAATATTTACGGTTTATTGCCAAGTTGCAATGTTTTTCAGCTCATATTGCTATACCGTCTTAACCTACATGCTCTTGCCTAATTAATACTATGTCAAAACTGCCATTCACCCCCCATTGGTGTTTTGCAGCGTTCCAGTAAATACAGCAAAATGTTTTTCCCTTCACACCCATGCCTGCATTAACACGGTGATTCATGAGCCCACGACAGCCCTTTTGTCACTTGTACTTTGATATATTATTTTTTTGGCGGTGCATCATTTCGTGTTACTTATCTATCCTAAATGTTATGCAAATGGAGTGAACGCTTCACGGGTTAAGCAATTAGATTGGATCTCGCGCGTTGCTTGGACACCTAATCTTACAGTTTACTGAGACTCCTAGTGTTTCACAGCACACCTGACTGTGAGTATTTGTGTATAGCTTTATGGTTGTTTGGTATCTTTTGAGTCAGTGACTGGCCATGTAAATTGGCGCAGGCTGTTATCTTGGTGTGTTTTGCTTTCCAGGCGTGTCTCCTGACAGCCTTTTCCTGAGGTCATGGAATCATTTCCAGTTTTCCTCCCGCTGGTGCAGGATTTTCTCTCCCTTGTTTTGTTTTCTTCATTCAGGACAAAATACGCTCCTTTCTGCAGCACAGAAAATACAGCTGTAATAATGCACAATAACTGCATTTTGCACAGTAGCATGCATTTTGATCTAATAGTTTTATTGTGTTTATGCCTTCATTAAAGTATAAAGTCATTAAATCATTTATTATTAAATGTCTGAATGTCTTAATTTGAAGGAAGTTCTTATGCAACTCAAGTTTGTTCTTACAGTTTTACATGTAACCTCTCAATGTGCCATTGTCTGATTGGTCCCCTCATAAAGTATTCACTGTTCAGCATTGGCTTGCCTTTGTGCTGTTCTGTGCTCAGGGGTTCGGTATGCAACGTGCTGCTGACCTGCTGCAAGGACAGCGTGTGTCGTCTGTGGGCGGAGACCCTTCTCCCGAGCGACAGCCTGCTGTCCGGGTACAGCCGCAGCCACAGCAACGGCCAGGGCGGGGAGTCGCTCCGGCCCACGAGCGACTCGAAGAGGCCCTCCTCCAATGTCAAAACGCACAGCAAGGCCCCTCTGGAGGTGAGCGCCATGTTTCCTGTTATGAAATGCAAGACAGGAGCTCCTCTGTAATACAGCAGCACCTGACTATGTATTTGTATTTTTTAAAAAGAATGTTTTACATGTTATAAGGATTGGGGCACACAGTACCCCCTCCTGCTCTGGAAGACCTTCCCACGGATGGTACTTGGCTCCCTCTTTGTCATATGATTTAATTGCCTCAGTGCTTTCAGTGAGGAACAGTCCGCTCCTTTAAGAAAATATATTAGTGCTCGCGGGTGGCTAGCAGAATTAAAGCTCCCATTTGTTGCGGGCTAGGGGTCCTGTATGCAGGTGTTTGAACCACCTTCAGCTGTCACCATATTTGCACTTTAGTGAGACTACAAACCGCTGGGGAAAATAGGGGTTGAACCTTGTAAAGCACACTGTAACGCTGCTCTCCAGTGGCCTCTCCTGGTTGGCCGGATGCCTGCATGATTGGTTATTTGATCTTATGTTGCCTACATGTTCTGTAATGGCATAAGTACTATGTCATTGGTGTCTACAATGTGGAAAGAAACCAGGGCTGCTTCTTCACACGAATTTGAGGTGTCACATTTGCGCGGCTTCCTTCCCCTGAGTCTGTGGGAGACGCTCGCTCAGTGGGGCTGCTGGAGCAGCAGATTAATTTGGGTTGGGTAAGAAAAAGAAGGAAGATAAAAGAAATTTACTTCTTTTCATGAGGGAGAAAAAGAGAATGTGATAATGACTGGATAGAGAACAGAAATATTTACAGTCGTCCCCGAGTAATATTATATTTTGCTGCCTTCAAAATGACACCTACGCAAAACGCCCGCAGCACCAGGGAGGAAAGAGGCCGTGCTGTTGTTGCCGTGCCCTCCCGAGAGCATGAAGTGAGCTCGCGAGCTGAGTGGGAGTTTTGTTTATTGATGAAAGAGCCGAAGGAATTTCAATGTCACCGTCATAGGATTCACTTTGTTCAACACACAAAGAACAAGCCCCTCGCTACGTGGTGAATTTGGGCGAATCCCATCCACTGGGGGAGGAGGTGGGAGTGGGATATGGAGCATTGGTTGGGGGGGTCAGTTGCTTAAATCATGGGGTAAAGTCAGAGTAAGGTCAGGGGCCATGTGTGTCAGTGGTGATCATGCACATCTTGAGCATCAAGGGGCTTGTTAGTGCTGATCATCACATGGTCAGGGTGAGATTAAGTATGTTGAACGGCAATAGCATGACCTAGCCTTTTAAAGGTTGAAAGGTCATCGCTGTAGTGTTTCTTGGAGACGTATAAACAAACCAGTGTATTCATAAAGTTGCACGGCTAATGTAAATATGTGCTGTGTGTTTTTACTAAAACAAAAACTTTTCTTCAGTCTAAATATCAGTTTGGGTCTGGTTGATCCCAACCAGTTTGATAGCATTTCAAAATCTCAGGCGCATGGAGTAGTGTGAATCCCTAAATTTGTAAACGCAGATTAATGTACCAACACCTAATGTCATTTGTGGTCACTGTCTGTTTAACTGAAGATGATCGCATTGATAACACTGAGATTTGTGTCGGTTCTGGTTGTTTAGCTGAACCTGAAGGACTCCTGGAGAGGACCGGCCCGGCACTTGGCCCAGCCTTCACACACAGGCTTCCTCCCGCACCGGCAGGACCGGCACCATGCCCACCGGGTCAACGCCGTCCCGCACGCTAATGCACTTTGCCACTTCCACATCGCTGCAAGCATCAACCCTGCCACAGGTACGCACAGAGGACACTCAGCTGTGTGCCAAATGGTGGAAATATGGATGTACTCCTCTTTTTACCATGGAGCTCTGCATATTACTTGCATCATGTATCACTTAGCACCCAGAAGAAATATAGTAATTGTTGTTTGTTTTGGAAATCTAAAGTTTTGTGTAATGTCTCTGGGTAGTTGTGTCTGAAAAACTGCAAAATTTCGAAATGATTAACTAATAACCGAGAACATTAAAGAGAACATTAAAGCTGGAATAATTAGACTTAGGTGCCTTTCATAACTTATGATACATGTTGTGTTTTTTGGCTGTATAACCAAAATGTTACGGTGTCATGGCTATGCCATAGGTATCCAATCTTGCAACTGCATTGCACAAAATCACCCAGAATTGAAAGCATAAATGAGTGAGCCTGCCGTGTGTTGCAGACATTCCCCTGCTCCCCTCGATCTCTTCTCTGAGTGCTGCTGACGACGAAGAGCCCGGCGGACCCTTCACTGTCCACTGGCTCAACAACAAGGAGCTGCACCTGACGCTGGCGATGGAGGTGTTCCTGCAGCAGCTGAGGAGCAGCTTAGAGCAGCAAACCCCCGAGGCCGCTCAATCAGACGAGGGTAGGCTGGGGCTCACCCTTTCTGCAGTCAATGTGCATTTGGTTGGTTTTTAGCATTTTAGCTTAAAGGCCTCAGAGGGAACTACAGGTGCCATTTAAAATGTAATTTCTAACTGGAACCATGAATGATTTCGCTTAGGGAACATAGCAGAGAGCCTGGTTATCATCTAAAAATGAACCCCAGGGAAAGTGCTTACTTGGAAGCACAAAGCAACTTCACTCACAAGCACTTCCCACAGTAACATGGAGTTATAATTGCCTTGCGCTGTAAATCCAACCAAATTCTCTCTGTAGGCTTTCTGTTCTAATTAGATTGGAAACCCAGACGATCAGATGTTAAGAGATCTCAAGGCACTCTCGCCTTACCGTCGTTTGGGAGGAGCACTTACTGTATGCGGTGATGTGTGTGCCAAGATTATGCCAGCTCGGATGGTGGTATATCTCAGTTCGGGGAAGAGTGACTCCTGTTATACACCACCCCTCTTCCTATTCAACCACCATCCCTGTGTCTCATAATCAGTTTTTGAAATGCTGCCTTCAACTTGGACCACATTCGCTGAATGGATGTTATAGATTTGTGATTAAAGTACTGGTTACATTGGGGGGCTGGCTTGTCAGTACGCTGCATTCCCCAGGCTAAGGGTGGTTTCATACTTGGCCTGCTATCTCTTTTGACAATTAGAATGAGACAGATAAGATCTGTCTGTCTATCTATTTCTCTCTCTCTCTTTCTTTAAAAAATACAGCTACAATCTTGCCAATGGATGAACGCCTACTGTCCTTAACAACAGAGCAACCTTGTCTCTGTACTTTTGACTGGGAAGATTATAAAGATCTCTTAAGTAGAGACGCGTATGTAACAATAGAATCTTCCATAGTATCTTCTCTTTAATTCACACAGAACTACCTAGTCATCTAGCTAGCAAGCTATATAGCCTAGCTTGCAAGCTTTTAACCTTCCTGTTGACATAGTTACATTCAATCTGGAAGCTAGCTAAAAGCACTAGTTTATAATATTTCAGGTGAAAAAGTGATTACGCAGGGATATAAGTTATTTTCTCTCCCCACTGTAGCATGTGTACCTATTCCTCGTCTGTGTTGTCTGCAGTGATGTATTTGTGTCCGCAACCCATTATGAATAAACTGGAAAGCTGGACATCAGTAGAATATGTTTCATGTGTTTACACTTTTTTAAATTGAGAGCGACAGAATTAATATCTATGGGCACTGGAATGTTGCTATTTTCATTGTGGCACAGTGTCAGGCAAAAGGAAGACCTAAGTGTAAACCAACCTATACAGTGGAGATCTATATAAGCCTGGCACATTCTACACCCTCGAAGTGCTCTAAAAAGTGATTTGTCTTGACTGCTTCGCAGAAGCTGGATGTGAAGAAGAGGATCCGGTGTTTTCTCCTGGGAAGAGGCAGGGAGGTGGAGGGACGGAGGCATGCGGGGTCCAGCTGCCCGTCGCCGCCGTGGACCACCAGGTGGAGGTCCTACTGGAGGACTGGAACAAAGGCGCAGACATGCTCTTCAGCATCCACCCCATGGACGGGTCCCTGCTGGTCTGGCATGTGGACTGGCTGGACGAATACCAGCCTGGCATGTTCCGCCAGGTACAGGTAGGGCACCGCACCTTAAGGATGTGCGTCATTCTGTCAGAAATCCACCAATGCCTCCAGCTAACCCCCTCTGATTTTACCTTGGATTTTGGCCCTTTTTAGCATTGCGCATAGCACAGTGTATGTTTATGCTGGAACCTTTATTCCATGGCTTCAAAATGTTTTAGTCAGAGCATGTGAAAAATTCAGAGGGGTTAATGGGGCGACGTGGGGGCCTTGGTGGAATTCCATGACCCATGTACTGGACAGGGTGCAGAATGTATAAGTAGCACCTCTCCACAATGCTCCCTTTTTTGGTGCCTTGATGTGAAAATAATCACGCCAGATGGTTTGGCTATGAACATGACATGAAATTGAAAGTGAAACAGTGCTTTTCATGTGAATGGTCATATTACCAGCATTATTGTACAGCTCACACGAGGCAACAGACGTTGCTAATTCAGATACTGCATTTCTTATGACTCCACTTCCTGTTTTTGATTACATGATACAACAGCGTGTAGAGACACTCTGGGGAGACCACTGATGTGCTTCATGCAGTTTGATCTCACATATTGCTACTAAATGTTCTTTAAATTATGCACATGTTGTAAATACAGTTTTATAATTTATCTGAATTCTGTATGTTTACATGAGGTGGGAAGGTGTTGAAGGTAGAATGCATGAACAGAGAGTCTCTGGTCACTGTGAGTCGGTGCTTTTTTCTGTTGGAAACCCCGAACAGCACCCAGTGCTTTATGTGCGTAAGATATGTCTTGCTAACCGTAACCTTGTGAATGACATGCCTGGTCTCACATTATTATGGCATGTTACATTTCCCGGACTTTCCATCACCTCACACAATGTGTCTGTTTGTCAGATGCTCGGTAATTCTCAGGGTCATAAAACTGTGTCATTGCTTGTCACTTATGGTTCGCTTGGAAATGGATATGGAAATGTACATATGTTCAGTGTTAAACAAACCTGTGTTTGTTCTGATGTGGCATTTAATGTTGTCTAGGGTTAAAAGGCCTGTTGTAATTTGAGCTAGATGGCTGCAAATGGTAAATTGTATGCACAGGAAGTCTAACCTCTTTTTGTTTGTGTATCTCTGTCAAGTAGCTGTTACAAGTGCAATAAAATACTCCACGCTGTGCTGTATGAAAATAAGCCATTTACTTAAATGCCTCTTGATATTTCTGCTTAGGCTTACCCTAAATTTGATTATATCTGAGTGCCTTAATCACTGTGTCTCAATGGCAGGTGTCGTTTGTGTCTCGGATCCCCGTGGCCTTCCCGACAGGCGACGCTAACTCTCTGAGCCGCAGTGTGGTGATGTACGCTTGCAACAAGAACGTAGACCTGGCCATCCAGCAGGGCCGGCAGCGTCCGGTGGGCCTGACCCATTCGTCCTCAGCGCTGATCACCTTTGGCCACAGCAAGGCCCCCAGCAGCCTGCGGCTCAGCATCTTCACGCCCAACGTGCTGATGATCTCCAAGCACGCCGACGGCTCGCTCAACCAGTGGGCGGTCAGCTTCGCTGAGGAGTCCGCCTTCTCCACCGTCCTCAGCGTCTCGCACAAGTCGCGCTACTGCGGCCACCGCTTCCACCTCAACGACCTGGCTTGCCACTCGCTGCTCCCGCTGCTGCTCACCACCTCGCACCACAACGCGCTGCGGACTCCCGATGTGGACAGTGTCCATGCCCGCTCAGCCGCCACTGCGAGGGCCCCCATCCCCGGGCGCCCTGGCAGGGTGTCGTTAGGCGCCATCTCCCAGGACCCCAACGCCATCTACAGCGAGCTCATCCTGTGGAGGGTGGACCCCGTGGGGCCGCTGTCCTTCTCCGGCGGTGTGTCCGAATTAGCCAGGATCAACTCGCTGCATGCCTCGGCCTTCTCTAACGTGGCCTGGCTTCCCACACTGATCCCCAGCACCTGCCTAGGTAAAAAATGCCTCTGGTCCTTTTTGCTCTCCTATTATACATTTCTGTATCCGTACCAGACAGGCAGGGTCTGTTTTGAACTATTTGTATTTCTGAACTGTAGGAAATTCCAGGAGGCAAGTGTATTTTCTTTTCCCTGTCATGAATATTCATAAAATCAGCTTCGACAGTAGAAATACTGATGTTAAGGATGTGGCATGACCTGGTTGGTCTGTAGAAACTGTTATTGTACTGCACACTTAAATAGAAGACTAGCATCACTAGACTTTCACCTCCATATGTTAATGTTGGAGGATCAGGCTTTTATTAGCACAGACATTGTATATAACTATCAGATGGTCAACACTTGCATTCCTTCGATCATCTACACTTCCTTATTCTGATTGGTTGCAGGAGGTTCTGTGCTGGCTTTAATCCTTTGCGGTAATAGCAATGGCAGAGGCCAAATTTTCAAAGTAAATAATATTGAGCAGAGCATCTGACTGAAGACAGTCTATGCCTGTCCATGCTGGTAAGCTGGCCATTGATTTGTTACGTGCTACTTTATACTGTCATATTGTGAGACGGCCATTCAGAACACTTAAGCTCATACAATAGAATTTTAAGCATTGCGCACATAGAGTTGAAAAACTGTTTGGTAAATAGAGTATCTGTGATGATGGTCACATGATGGCCTGTTGGCAGACTTTTTCAACAATGTTTGTTCTCCATCAAAGGTGTCTACTGCAACTCGCCAAGTGCCTGCTTTGTAGCAAGTGATGGTCAGTCACTGAGGTTGTACCAGGCTGTTATCGAGGCAAAGAAACTACTGAGCGAACTCTCCAACCCAGAAATTTCTGTAAGAAACTACCCCATAAAATACTACTTATTTTCTGGCTTGTAATTTCTGTACTAAGTATTTTCTGACCTTCTGAAAAGAATTTGAAATATTGCAGAATGTGAAAAGATGTTTATATATTCATTTGTTTTTGCTTTGATTCTAGAAATACGTTGGGGAGGTCTTTAATATTATCAGTCAGCAATCCACCGCAAGACCGGGTTGCATCATCGAGCTGGATGCCATCACTGATTTTGTATGTATTCATCTTAGGGTGAATTTCAGAGCACGACTCAAATGGTTGAGTAGAAAGCCCAAATAAATGAAAGTGTACTTAAATGTTTTATATTGTAATGAAATGAATGGTTATCCTAAATTATTTCCTAACCATTGTTCTATTAAGTAATTAATGGTAGTAGTTTATATATGAATGAAGGAAATGTTCCTTCATTGTATTTCATGTTAAGGTTTACTGTAGAGTATGTCTTTCTCATATGGAAATTAGTGACTCTTTATTTTTCCCTCACATGAGCAGTTGTTTACAAAATTGGGAATTACATAGAACATGTTAAACTAGAAACACAACATGGAAGTTGTACACAGTAGTCCATATTAAAGGTATTAAAATGCATATGAAATGCTAAATATTTCTAAATAATCTTTTCTTTGGGTTTTTTATTTATCATGGAAAATCAGCTTCTTTCAGTGTACCGAGTGCCTGCATAAAATTACAACACATTGTGCAAAGTTTTTAACTGCACATTCACTGGAGTAATGTGGTGGTTTTGTCTTTTAACCTCTTTAGCAGGGAAAAGAGATTCAGCTTCTGCATGTGTTTGAAGAGGACCTGATATTGGGGAGCGAGAAGGATCCCACACAGGAAATCCCACCCACAGAGACCAGTAGGTCACCGTGAAAAGTGTGCTCCAGCCAATCAGATTACAGCACTTGTACTGTGTAAACTAGTAATGCTTTTATGTCCTAACGTTTCTGCCTCTTCAAGCCCACAGCCAGCAAGGCTTCTCTGCTCGATTCTTCCTGGTGGTGCTGGAGTACACACCGAGTGGAAGGTCCCTCCTTCACATGTGGCACCTCCAGCTGGCTGCGGTCCAGATTACTGTGGGTGGGTAACCAAAACCACACTAAAGTAAAACAGTGTTAAAGATGGAACAAAAACCTCAGCAGATAGGGCCCTCTGTGGTTTGAGTTGGGTAGCTCTGCCTTATTTTTAATCTAGCCTTTTGTTTAATAAAGAAAAGGCAACTGAGAATCAATTCTTTTTTATAATTACTATAATTTATAATTACCTGCCCAAGCAGTTTTAATAAGACTGACTTGTGCAGTTGTGCATGTAGTTGTACCTTGTGACTACTAGAGTCATGTTCATTTTCTTAAGGCCCCTCAAGAGACTAAAGTTGGACTTTGACATTAATACATATTACTTTCCGACTGGATTTATGGAATTTTAAATGTAAAGGCAGCAGGCGTGAAGTGGGTTGAAGTTTTGGGAACCATTATATTTTTAAGAGATACAAATATTCTTTACTGTAAAATGAAATTAGTTTAATCCTCCCTGCTAGACGAAACTCCAACTCCGACGGACACGTCGGCCGGTTCCCAGTTCAGTTTCTCTCCCGAGACCCTGTCCACCCCGAGCCCACAGAGGCCCCGTCCGCGCACCTCCAACCTGCAAAGTGCCTGCCGCCTCACCCTGGCCACCCACAGAGTGTACAGCCGAGAGCTGAGGCTCCCCGAGGGCGTGGAGGTCATCAGGGTCACCCCGTCGGCAGGTCAGCGCACGCTCTTGCATCACATTCACACGTTCACACATTACCATCTTCACACATTCACACATTAATATTCACACATTCCCATATGCCCTCTTTCACAGCATCCTGCTTCACCAGTAAGATGGTCTACTCTTGTTAGCAGACATGGATCCTTTTATTTTTTTGCATATATTTATATAATTTCTCTCCCCCCATATGTACACGCTCAAATTTCTACAAAGTTAGTGGGTTGAAGTTTTTAAAAATTAAATCAATTTTATGTTTTTTGTCACAGGACACCTAAGCTCCTCCTCCTTGCAGCCAGCGGGCCGGGCCCCCTACCTCGTAGCCACTTCCTGTTCAGATGGGAAAGTGAGGTTCTGGCGGTGCCGGACCACAGTGGAACCGGACACTCTCGCTGAGACCTCGTACTCGTGGGAAGAGTGGCCGCTGCTGGTGGAGGAGGGCCGACCCAGCAGCAGCGCTGTGAGCGTCCCGGGGCGGCCAGTGGAAGTCAGCTGCTGCCACACCAGCCGTGTAGCGGTGGCGTACAGGCAAGAGCGCCCCCTTCAGGGCACCACAGACTCCACCACATGCGTGAGCATATTCCAGTGTGAGTCCACGGGCGGGTCTCAGTGGATGCTGGAGCAGACCCTGAGATTGGATGAGGCAAGCTCCACCCCGAACCACAAGTCTGGAGTGGACAAAACTTCTGTCATCGTCCCGCACAACGGCCAAGAGATACACCTAACAAATGCAGACTGCTTGGAGTTCAGCCTCAAGTCTCTGGTCCATCTGGACTGGGTGTCCAGAGAAGACGGGTCTCATATTTTAACAGTGGGTGTGGGGTCCAAGCTCCACATGTACGGGTTGCTGGCGGGTAAGCCTGGTGAGCTGGGCCTGAACGAGGGAACGAGGGAGAGCCCACGGGAACGCAATTCATCCCGGCTCGTCCTCCTCCGCTCGGTGGACCTGGTGTCATCAGTAGAGGGCGCCCTCCCAGTGCCCGTCTCCCTCTCCTGGGTGCGTGACGGCATCCTTGTCGTGGGCATGGACTGTGAGATGCATGTCTACTCCCAATGGCAGCCCCCGGCGCCTGCTAAGCCGGCGGCGCCCGACACTGATGTGGGCAGCGTGAGCTCGCTGATCGCTGCGGTGAAGCAGTCGCAGGAGGAGGGGCTGAGCCCGCCTCCGCCTAAGAAGACTCTGACACGCTCCATGACCAGCCTGGCGCAGAAGCTGAGCGGGAAGCGGACGATGTACGACCTGCCTGCGGAGATGGAGGACTACGGGCTGTTCGAGGCGGCGCACCACCTCTTCCCCACCCTGCCGCAGTACCACCCCTTCCAGCTGATGGAGCTGATGGACCTGGGAAAGGTACGCCGGGCCAAGGCCATCCTCTCACACCTAGTGAAGTGCATCGCCGGCGAGATTGTGGCCCTCAAGGATGACCCGGCCAATCAGGAGCGGCGCCTCCGCTCCCTCACCATCTCCGCCAGCGGGAGCACGGCCCGCGACCCCAAGCTCTTCAACAAGAGCGAGAACTCGGACTACACAGAGATCGACTCCATCCCACCCCTGCCCCTGTATGCGCTGCTGGCAGCCGACGAGGACGCCGCCCCCAAACCCAAAGACAAGACGGCGAGTGTGAGCGGGGACAGCGGCCACGGCTCCAGCCAGGTGGACACCTACGACGAGCTCTTTCAGGCCTCTGGGCTCGGCCCCAGTGAGGTGGACCCCTTGGGCAGTGACCAGGAGGACGATGCCCCAAAGGTCATTGACCTCTCCCAGTACAGCCCCACTTTCTTCGGCCCGGAGCACGCCCAGGTCCTGTCCAGCCATCTCCTTCACTCCAGCCTTCCTGGCCTGACCAGAATGGAGCAGATGTCCCTGATGGCCCTGGCCGACACCATCGCCACCACCAGCACGGACATCGGGGAAAGTCAAGGCAAAAGTCAAGGTAAGCGAGCGCATCCCCCGTGACGCGGTCGATGAGCCTCGTGGATGAAAAAGCTCCTCACACCTTTTGGTGCTCTCCTCCACTGAACAGGTGGCGAGACCCTGGACGAGTGCGGTTTGAAGTTCCTGCTTGCTGTGCGTCTCCACACCTTTCTGTCGACCTCTCTGCCCCTGGCCCACCGGGCCCAGCTGCTCCGCCACGGTAGGCGACTGGAAAAAGTGAACGCAGCATGTTACTGTGAACTCCCACGTGCCCTGAATGCGGTGTAAGCTGTCAAAACCCCAGCGTGCAGCAGTCTCCCAGCAAACGTTTGGTTTGAACTGGAAAAAAAAGTGATACTTGGTTTAACAAAGTTATAAAGTTCAGAGAATGTTTGTGGAAGTATCACTTTTTCCAGTGTAATTAATGTTCTATGATATGTTATGAAATTCTCTTGG
The DNA here is from genome assembly GCA_022829145.1 of Albula goreensis. Lineage (NCBI taxonomy): Eukaryota > Metazoa > Chordata > Actinopteri > Albuliformes > Albulidae > Albula > Albula goreensis. Next base: position 9,287,888 of record CM040744.1, read on the forward strand.
AACATTTATTTTTTTCCTCCTGAAATTGGTTTTTCTTCAGAAAAATATACTTATTTATAACTTAACAAGTACTTGTTTATTTCTGTAGAGAAAACTTTTCCATGGACGTCAGAAAGTCACTGCAGACACCAGTCAGTAAAACAAAGAGAATAATGGAATGAATAAGAACAAAAATTAAAGTGCTCAAATGTATTATACAAACAATAGGGCAACGCAGAGTTTAGCCAGTGTCCATTCCCAAAGGTAGAATAACTATCCTCCTGCATTCTACAGTATGTGTGCCTCAAGGACATCTATTTGGTGTTTAAACAATTTAATTGATGTAGTGGGACAAATTAATTCCAATATCTTCTCTTGCGAAATGTTATACACAGAATTTGAACAGAAAGAAGAGTCTGAGTCAATTTCAAACAGTGCTTGACAACAGTTTGCTCAAAAGTTTGCCCTGCAGTTTTATCAGGTGTAGAATTTATAATGAGTTGAACTGTGACAAGGCCAAAAAATAATCCCTCCATGTATTATTAGTCTCTGTCATGGCACAGTTTTTTTTTTAATCAACTCAGATGCTTGAAGCCAGAATTTTCTCACTCAACTTGAGGACTCTGGTCTATGTTCTGTTGCATCCATTCCACATGGGGGTGGAAATGCATAGAATTGCATTGGAACTTAATTGTGAAAGACCTCCTGGTGTTTAAGACGTGTACATAACGACATGTTATGACAGTGTATGCACAACATGGTGGAATTCCTGATCCTCAAACATCCACAAACCATCAGCTATAAGTGGAGCCAGAACTCATTCAAGCTTGAATATTATTTCTTTGTGCAGTTACATTTTCCACATTTAGAAAATGTAACCCTCTGGTGTATGACTCAAATGTGAATATTAAAATGGTAGATTGATATGTGAGTCTGTAACACAATAGCAGAATAAGAGCCAAGCCAAGTCTGTTTTAAAGGAGTTAATGTCATATGAATGGCTCGGTTTAAACAATACAGTTGAATAAAGTTTTTTTTTTTTTTTTTTTTTTTTTTTTTTTTTTTTTGAGCAAATTCTGCATAGCAGCATTGTCATGACTAACAGCTCAGTCAATATTCAAACATATTTAATCCCATTTGAAAAATTGTTACATGTTTTCCTGGAACTGCCAATCAGATTGTGATTTATGTGGCAGTATTGCCATCCAGTGCAATTCACAGGGTTCCCACAGGTCCTCGAAAAGCTTGAAAGCGCTTAATTTTGAATGCAGAAAATTCAAGGTTGTGGATGCGATTGACTCTGAGTACTCAGTGGTGCTTTTTTTCTGTAGCTAAGCAATACATATCACACATAACAAGAACTGTTGCAGCTGCGAATTCAATGACATCAATGTTCTTTTCCCTGAGGCATCCAGGCTCTGATTTCAGTTTTTAGGTTGCTGCGATCTTGCAAGACATTTTTATCTTTTCATACATAGATATTATAGAATCATTCAGTTATGACAAAATCTTTTCTTTGAAAATTGTCATTGAAGGTCCTTGAAACTTCCTTGAGTTTGCAGTAAAAACACTGAAGCGACCCTGAATCCAGCTGAAGTTGCTTCCTACCCCCACAGGGCTTTCGACGTGCCACTTTGCATGGGCCTTCCACTCGGAGGCGGAAGAGGAGCTCCTCAACATGCTACCCGCCCTGCAGAAGGGCGACCCCACCTGGGCCGAGCTCAGGGCCATGGGCCTGGGCTGGTGGCTGCGCAGCACCAACAAGCTGCGCAGGTGCATGGAGAAGGTGCGTTTGGGAAAAACATGGGGGGGGCTTACGCAGCGCCCTTTCCCCCTGGTTTGCCATACACTGCATTAGACTTTTCAGAGATTATGTTTAACATGCTATATGGGTTAAGATCAGATTTTGCTCTCCACATCTTAAATTAGGTAAGTGATCATGTTTACGCTGCTGCCTCACATTAACAGGGGTTCACACAGTGTAGTGTCTGGTTCAGCACCCTCACCTACATTGCTTTAGTAAATATCCAACTGTACAAATAGGCGTAATGCGTAATGTAAAATGTGTCTTGTAAGGAGCTCGGTGCTATAATGTCTGCCAAATGCCTAAAATGTAGATAGGAGTGAATTAAGTCGTCCTTAAACGGTCCTGTTTTAAACATTTTCATGTATTTGTCTTTATGTAAAACAAATGAAGCATGGTGACTGGATTATAGTGGTGCTGCACTATAGAATGGGACACTGTAGTCCTACTTCCTATTTTAGTCACTTTTTGCATTCATCATATTCCAAATCCCTTGGCTAGATGATGTGATTTCTTTTAAACAGGTGGCAAAAGCAGCTTTTCAGAGGAACAACGATCCCCTGGACGCTGCCATTTTTTATCTCGCCATGAAGAAGAAAGCGGTGGTTTGGGGATTATACAGGTACGTCTTTTTGATCATCACGCCTTAAATTAGCTTTATCTACACATCCCCAGGGAGCGGCATGCTTACAGTACTAGATAAAAAGCTTAAAACTAAAACTTAAATCCACAAACTGCTGCCTCTGTAAGGGCCCAGAAGAATGCAAAGATGACGGCGTTCTTCAACAACAACTTCAGCGAGGACAGATGGAGGAGGGCGGCGCTGAAGAACGCCTTCTCTCTGCTGGGGAAGCAGCGCTTTCAGCACTCTGCGGCCTTCTTTCTGCTGGCGGGCTCCCTGAAGGACGCTGTCGAGGTCAGGGAATCACTGCCACCCACATGGCGGCCAACACCACGGCGTCACAGCCGCGCTAAACTCAGTAATGTGCAGCTCAAGTCGAGCTGTAGAGATCGGACCTCAGGGGACTGCTCTCCTTGCCAAAACTATATTTTGCCCTGACATTTGTACAGAATACTGTGCAATTTTTACCCAGTGAACAACTTGCTGAAATTTCTCTTGCTAAATTTACACTGTAAACCATTTTAAAAGTAAGAAACCTAAAGGGAAATGGACCAGAAACAAGTTTTTTCACTTTTCTAGAGTACTTTTTATTCCTCTCCTGGTTTGTCTATTTAAAATCATGCTTGTGGTTTTTATTTGAGGGATATTTTGTCTTAAACCATTTCCATTGAGATTACCACTTCCAGTCAAATATTTTGTCAGCATCACTTTGTGAGGATCCTTCATATTTAACACTTTCAGGTGTGCCTTGAGAAGCTGCAGGACCTCCAGCTGGCCCTGGTGATTGCTCGTCTGTATGAGTCAGAGTTTGAGACCTCCTCCACCTACAAGCACATCCTGCAGAGGCAGGTGCTGGGCCATGACACTGAAGCCCACCAGGACCCCTTCCTACGGAGCATGGCTCACTGGATCCTGGAGGACTACAGCCGGGCACTGGACACCCTGCTGGAGCAGCCCAGTTCAAGCCCAGACACGGGTACTAAACCTGGCAAATCACCACCCATCAGTGTCATGTGCTGTTGCTTACTGTATAATAAGCATTGTTTATTATACAATAAGCAACTGCTGTATTTTAGGGATTATATTACACATATGTGTATATGGCCAATTGTACTTGTATGTGAGTAAGTATGTAGGTCCTATGTGAATTTATACTGCTACACAACACAAAGATGAATAAGATAAGATTGATTAATTATGTCACATTGCATGGCCTTATCAGATGATGTTATTGTCCATCAAAGGCTCTGAGTCGTTTTCTTGTGCACTCTTGTGACAGATGCCACCGCCAGGTCCCCTTGTCACCCTGAGGTTTTTAACTTTTACACCTACCTCCGAACACACCCCCTGTTGCTACGCCGCCACTTTGGGACCTCAGAGAAGTCATCCAATAAAGTAGGCTTGACTGCTGAGAGCCGGCGCTTTGCTGACTCTATCAGCCTGGTGGAGAGGAGGCTGTTTTTCACTGCTGCTTATGCCCACTTTCAAGCTGGCTGCCCGATGTTGGCCCTTGAGGTCCTCTCCAAAATGCCAAAGGTAGTGAAGAAATCAAAATTGCTATTGAGCCAGGATAACCCTACTGTTCCCCCCACCCCCACTGAGTCCAAGCCAGAAAAGGCCTCAGACCTGGACTGGTCTCAGCCAGTGGTCAACGGGTTTGAGTCAGCCTGCAACAGCCTGTCCAACAGCCAGTCAGACTCTGTGCTCAGCTTTGACTGGAGCCAGCCTTCCATGGCCATCCCGGACGAGCCCCTCGAGCTGAAGTGGGACAGCGACAAAGACGACTCGGATGACGAGGAGTCGGGCTTGGCCATGAAAAACCTCAGCACAGAGAACAACGGTGTCTTCAAGGACACGGCCGACACCACCTCCTCCGCGTCTGAGAGCCTCTGCCCGACATCAGAGGAGGACGTCATCACGCCCTCCGAGGACATTCTGACGGCCCAGCTCAAGTTCAGCGCCTGCCTGAAGATCCTCACCACTGAGCTGCGGACGCTGTCGACGGGGTACGAGCTGGACGGCGGGAAGCTGCGGCACCAGCTGTGCCACTGGCTGGAGAGGGAGGTGGTGGCGCTGCAGAGGAGCTGCAGGTACAACCCTGGTCTGCAGGAGGTGGCAGAGGGCATCGCCGGTGAGGCCGCTCAAGCCGACGCGGAGAAGCAGGCCGGGGCCGCGGCCTTCAGGGAGTGGCAGCGCAGACGCAGGCAGTGGCTCCGCAGAAACCAGCCCCTCCTGCGCATGTTTCTCAGCTACTGCAGCCTTCACGGCTCGCACGGAGGGGGCCTGGCCTCCGTCAGAATGGAGCTCATTCTGCTACTGCAGGAGTCGCAGCAGGTGATGCACCCAAAAAACACCATGTTACATGCATATATACATGGGCCTTATTTTGGTCTGGGTTTAGCTTGGTGGCTGTTAAAATAGACCTCATCCAAGTGATTCTGATTATGTATTCGGTGTCCCTAACCCTTACTTCAAACCCATAATATCAAGTGGACCAGTAAGAATATAGATGGACCCACGAACAGGTTCTGTAGGATGAGCTTGAAGTGTATAGATCTGCCTTTTGTGCCTTGAGTTTATTTGATCAGGCTTATTATATTTATTCTTATTGCATAATTATTAATTCATAATTTTTAAAATAAATCAAAAGCCAACAGTTTCTTCAGGAAGATATTACACTCATAAACTAGATTTTCCATTGCTAACATATTAATCCCTTATTTTAAAGTATTTTTTAACAAGAGAACTGTCTGAATATATTGTACCTTCTGGCAAATTTTGTGAGGTGGCACGGTTTGTTGGATTAATAAAAGTAATTCATATTTAACTCATAAAAATGGACAATTTTACAAGGCCATAAATAAAGACATCCACTGTCTTTGAGAACATCTGCTCAGATGTGCAATCAATCTTAGATGGCCCTGTTTAACCTCATAATAAAAAAAATAGGCTCAATTACTGTTTTCATTATGAAGATGAATTGCCCAGTACTCTAAATGTTCTGTCATGATTCTTCATCTTGCCGTAATTTCTATTTTTAGTATTTTACCAACTCTGCTTTGTTGCAGCTGCAGTGAGATACAAAGTAATTGTGTTGTTTGTGACAGCATGTGAGCACCTCCTATTTCTTTTGGCAGAGTGAGCCTGACTTTCTTGTCTGTGTGTGTGTCTGTCTCGTTGTCTGTGTGTGTCTGTGTGTCTCATTGTCTGTGTGTGTGTGTCTGTCTGTCTGTGTCGGTCTCGTTGTTTGTTTGTGTGTGTGTGTGTGTGTCAGGATGACACTGCCCAGGCCACTGTGAGTCCCTCTCAACAGCAGCAGCAGGCTTCAATCCCGCTCCTGCTAGCGTGCACAGCCAGCGCCAAAACAGTGGTGGCCAATCCCATAGTGCACCTGACCAACCTCACGCATGACATCCTTCACACCATCACTGCCCTGGACTCGCCCCCGCATCCAGACATCATCAACAACAAGGTCTGGTGTTTTTATCACTTTGCTTTCTTATAAATATTGCATAACCAATATGGCCAGACCAGATTTCAAATCTTTGTCTGCCACAAACACGCACATAAAAAAGTCCTCATAAGAGACACAGTTTGCTCACCATTGGAAAAGCCAGTTTGTTTTGGACAGGACTTATTTTCCTTGGCTTATCTGTCTATTTAATAACAAGATTTATACTACATCACTGTCATATACTCAGTTGCCTTTCAGTAAGTTTAGGTTATGATCAAGACGTGAATCCTGTAAGATGCATCAGCCCTTGAGGGCTGGTGTATATGTTGGTTTTGGTATACATTTTTCAGAACTTAAGTGCTTAACTCCATCCACATTCCTTGTATACCTGCTTCTCCAGATCTACGTTATGCACACGCTGGCAGCATCCCTGTCAGCCTGCATTTACCAGTGTCTCTGCGACGGCCACAGCTACAGGTGAGTGTCAGTCTTAAAGTCGCAAAGATACGCGTCCCATTTAATCCCCCGTATTAAAAAAGCATGACAGAAATGCTTTCCCCACTAATAAAACATATATACCGTCTAGACCTGTCATGTAGTACTGAATTGGAATGTCATCAGTCTGGTTTTCTACTGCAATCGACATGAATGTCCAACTCATTACTTTATATTTCTGAATCCACTTGTATAATGCATGAAGGGAATGCCAACAGCGGTTCTACAGCACTGTGAAGAGTTTTCCTCAAAATGTTAAATGTGACGTAAAGCCTGTCCTTTCATTGAGAAGTTTTGTTCGTGTTCATTGAAAGATTTGAGCTAAGGAGGTCAAGTGCCAGTCTTCAGACAGGAAGGGTAATCCACCCTAGAAAGGATCCTTTCTCTCTCCTTCAGAGCAGGGCATTGACTCTGGGCATTAATGATATAATGGTCCCATGACTCTGGAGTCAGGGATAGGGGGGTTGGGTGGTTTTTAGGATTTCATTTACCATTTCACAACCCCTAATTTTATTTCCTGTATGGATATATGCGGATAGTTTTGTACAGCCTGTGCAAAAATCTTTTGTACTATTCAGTATGGCAGGGAACTACAGCCTTATTTGAACTGTTGTGTCTGCTTTTACCCAGACTTCAGTCCTTTTTTAAAAACAAGGTATTGTGGTTGTCTTGAAAGCTTCCTGACAATACTAATTTAATCATGTAATAGAGTTTATATAATGATAATGAATTGCCTTTTTCACATTCAGTAATTCTGTGTTTACAATACACAAAATGGTGTATACAGAATATTTTGAATTTAAAAATAATTGCTATTAGGTTATCTAGTTACTTTGCATTGTAAAAAATTGTACCAACATTGTAATGGGCCCTAGTTGGCTTCTCATCCTTCTTAAACCAAAGCCTTTTTCTATTCTGCTGTGTGCAGTTGCTTGAAGTGCTTTTGCTGCATTATTGCTGTTTTGGAGAGCCTTTTTGTTCTGTGGTTCTATGTATGAATTCTTTACTGTAACCAGAGGGTGTACTGCGCTGTGTCAAGATTTAATGGGTTGATGGTTTTATCAGCCTGAGCTGGCTGCCTGATGCGATTTGTGAGGGTTTGCGATGGCAGCACAAAGGAGGGCTTTGTACGAAGACCACCATCCAAATTCCACTGTTGAAAAATGAACGGCCTTTTTTGTTCACCGCATGTGTTCAGCCAGCGTCCTGTTTGTCTTTCTGCTGTTCTGTTTTCGATTCTGTTGCTGGTTTATTGATGGTGTTTTGCCGTGTTTCTCAGCCATGTGAACCAGTTTACTGGGATTGTGTACCAGAGCTCCCTGCTGTCACAGCAGCATCCAGGGAGAACCATCAGCATGGAGGAGACCGTCCTACCCAACACATCCCCAGCACAGTGGCCAGGTAACCATACACTCAACACACCCATTGTTACCCAGCACAGTGGCCAGGTAACCATACACACTCAACACACCCATTATTACCCAGCACAGTGGCCAGGTAACCATACACACTCAACACACCCATTATTACCCAGCACAGTGGCCAGGTAACCATACACACTCAACACACCCATTATTACCCAGCACAGTGGCCAGGTAACCACACACTCAACACACCCATTATTACCCAGCACAGTGGCCAGGTAACCATACACACTCAACACACCCATTATTACCCAGCACAGTGGCCAGGTAACCACACACTCAACACACCCATTATTACCCAGCACAGTGGCCAGGTAACCATACACACTCAACACACCCATTATTACCCAGCACAGTGGCCAGGTAACCATACACACTCAACACACCCATTATTACCCAGCACAGTGGCCAGGTAACCATCAACACACCCTCAACACACCCATTATTACTCAACACACCCATTATTACCCAGCACAGTGGCCAGGTAACCACACACTCAACACACCCATTATTACCCAGCACAGTGGCCAGGTAACCATACACACTCAACACACCCATTATTACCCAGCACAGTGGCCAGGTAACCACACACTCAACACACCCATTATTACCCAGCACAGTGGCCAGGTAACCACACACTGAAAACACCATTATTACCCAGCACAGTGGCCAGGTAACCACACACTGAAAACACCATTATTACCCAGCACAGTGGCCAGGTAACCACACACTCAACACACCCATTATTACCCAGCACAGTGGCCAGGTAACCATACACACTCAACACACCCATTATTACCCAGCACAGTGGCCAGGTAACCATACACACTCAACACACCCATTATTACCCAGCACAGTGGCCAGGTAACCATACACACTCAACACACCCATTATTACCCAGCACAGTGGCCAGGTAACCATACACACTCAACACACCCATTATTACCCAGCACAGTGGCCAGGTTAACACTCACTCTGAACACACCCATTATTACCCAGCACAGTGGCCAGGTAACCACACACTCAACACACCCATTATTACCCAGCACAGTGGCCAGGTTAACACTCACTCTGAACACACCCATTATTACCCAGCACAGTGGCCAGGTTAACACTCACTCTGAACACACCCATTATTACCCAGCACAGTGGCCAGGTTAACACACACACTGAACACACACCCATTATTACCCAGCACAGTGGCCAGGTTAACACTCACTCTGAACACACCCATTATTACCCAGCACAGTGGCCAGGTTAACACTCACTCTGAACACAGCCAGAAGGCCCAGTCTTGCCCAGTGCAAAATACACATAGCACATAACACATAACTGTACCCTCATCATGCACAACACCCTGGTCCAGTGGTGAGGTAAACTGTTACGCTAAACATGCCACGATGATTGAGCCCGCTGGTATTCATTTGAATTATTATTATTTTTAGCACCTGTTTTGAATTCTCACACACTCTCTAGGCAAAATCTCACATCCACATGTTTTTCGGCCCTGGGTCTGACAGGTATTGGCGCGCTGGTCCGCCTCCTAAACTCAGCCGGGGAGGAGAACCAGCCAGGCCTGACGGTGCTCCTGTGCGAGATCCTCACAGCCGTCCTGCTCAGCCTCTTTGTGCACGGCCTGGCCACGCACTCCAGCAACGAGCTATTCCGAATCGTGGCACACCCACTCAACAGCAAGCTCTGGGTGGCCGTGTTCGGTGGGGGCGCCCGCATCCCCATCGTGGAGAAGCCCAGCCTGGTTAAACAGGCCTCAGGTTGGTCTGCTTCCCTGTTCAACTCACTCTGCACCAGCATCATTACAGTTTTGTGTTTGCACAAGCTTTCAGGCTGTTGGCATAATACTGTGAGATGTAATCTCCTCAGATTGCATTAGAAAGCAAATGCAGGAAAGGAGAACCTGTTTTTCTTTTTTGTGTAATTTTTTAATTGTATCCGCTTTGCAATCTCGATTGACACCAGTTGACCTCTGTGTTTGAAATTATAGATTAATTCTTGTTTAACGAGATTCTATTCATTATCTTATTAGCTTATTATGTGAGACAGACAAAGCTCTGTTCGTCTGTGGAAGGAAGTCAACCCTTATTAAACCCTGTCAAATGAATGGCATTGGTGGGCTCCTATTTATGGCTCTGTTTCTTAATGTGGAAGGTCCCTTTTGTCCATTCAGTGTCATCAGCCAATGAAGAGTCGGACAGGCGACCCAAACGCTTCAAGCTGCTGTCATCATCGCGGAGCAGCTCCAGGGAGGGTCCCCAGACACCGCCCAGCCCTGTGGTGGAGCAGGAGACGTCCATCTTCAAAGAGGAGTTTGTCCCCCCAGAGCTGAGTATCTGGGACTACTTCATTGCAAAGGTAGTACTAATGTCATTCAGTCACAGCGCTTCGCAATAATTCTTAGGACATCTGTTTTAGTCATGGGTATGCTCATGTTGTCATGGAGATTGCCAGTATCTTTGGATTGCCTTAGTATCACCCATGCTATATTCGTCATCTGGCTTCCAAACAATGACTGAAAGTGTGTGTGTGTGTGTGTGTGTATGAGGGGTGGGTGTTTGTGTTTTTGTTTGTGTGTGTTTTTAGAGAAAGAACGCAAAATTTTACAAACAAACATGATGTTCAACTCAAACAATGGCTATTAAAAGTGTTCTCTGAAGTCTTTGTGTGCACCAAATCTCATTATTCTATTCTGCGTTTTCATGTGTCCTCAGTCTGGTGTATTGCTTTATATATCAGCTGGTTTGGTTTGCTCTTTTTAATAGAGCCTCATTGCTCTACACAGACCTAATGTTTAATATCTTGTTTTCCTCCATTATGTTGTCATTTAATGGCACTCGTATTTTTTGGCAGCCCTTTCTGCCGCCCTCAGAAAGCAGGGTGGAGTATGACTCGGAGGAGAGCCAGGGCAGCCAGGACGAGGAAGAGGAAGACTATGACGTCTTCGACACGGACACGCCGCTCAGAGAACATGCCAACCCCAACTCGTACAGGTGCAGCGGCTTCGTCAGCATGCCCTTTACATTCTCAGGGACACTGATTAGCCATGCCTTCCACACATCGCCCGTGTTAATGGCCGATGTCTTCTCTCTCCCCAGCTGGTGTCTGATGCGCTTGGCCATGGTCCAGATGGTGTTGATCAACCTGAAGTCTTTCTACCCCATGGCAGGTCATGACCTCTTAGGTACTACCCCCTTAGTCTTTTGACTCGTAGTCATTGGTCCGTATTCACCGAATCACAGATTAGGGTGATGAGCTAGCATCAGCTTTACATTTTAGATCAGAACAAATATCTGTAGGACAGGCAAGGGTGACCTGGTCCCAGATCAGCACTGCCACACTGAGGTGTTCTGTGAATACAGGCCCTGGTCCCTGAATCTACTTCCATAACTGCTTGTGCTCTGCATGTGTAAACGCTGAATGTGTTTGTTGTTGTGTACAGCATGCATGTTCTTGTCTTGAATTAAGTCTCTGTGGGCGAATGCAGAAAGACTTTTATTTTTTTTATTCCAATTTTATTCAGTCTGGGGCGAAGCTGCTGTGGGTTGGAAAATGAAAATTGATTTGTATTTTGAAGGCGTCCTTGAATGAGCTAAACCTTACGTCACAGCCTTTTGATTCCAGTCATAGGATGTGGAGACGTAGCATTGTCACAGTGGGGTGCGCACCGCTTTTGAAGGGGCTGTGACTAATCGGGGAGAAAATAGCTCCATGACCAGGCAGTCTCTGTTCCTAAGCAACTATCAGTTATTGAGTGTATGTGCATATGTGGCTTTGAAGTCATTGTCACTGCGTGTGTGTGTGTGTGTGTGCGCGCTCGCGCATGCACGTTTATGTGCATACATGTGGGAGTGCATGTGTGAACAGGTGCATACAGGTATGCGCTGCATGACATCTGTTTGGGCAACGTCCGATTGCATATGTCCATTCAGAGAGTTCAGAAATGCAGATCAGAGAATGGGACGTAGCGGATGTAACCTATTTAACCCATATATTACCTTGGCCGATACATTAGCTGAAATACAGTACTGTATGTGTGCAGTATTTTGGCTATTTAGTCAATACAGGTACACTACAGTATCCCATATATATCCCAGTATTCCACCCCAGCTTTGATAATATTGTGTTCGCACAAATCGCATAACGTCCTATTTCACAGAACGTACCGAGGACGTTAAGCTATGCATACCTGTGTATATATATATGTATGAGTGTGTGTGTGTGTGTGTGTGTTTGTATGTCTGTCTGTGCGTTAACACTGTCCTTGCAACGCAGACTTGCCGGTGGGCTCCCCTCTCTGCCACTCCGTTCTAAAGACGCTACAGCGCTGGGAGCAGGTGCTGCTGAAGAGGCTGGAAATTTTTGGGGGGGCGCCGCCCAAGTACATCTCCACCCACTTACTGGATGACAGCCTCACTTCTGGCCCCGCCCTCCTCCGACACAAGGCCCTCTTCGAGCCCTCCAACACACCCTTCAGGTCTGCCCTCCCTCCTTTTCCTAACACACTGTGTGCTGTGGCTCTGATCACAGCTGTCTCTTCAGCTATCAGTCCCCTGAGTGAATACCTCTAATCCTGTTTATTTTACTGCTGCTTCTGTTGTTGGGTACGTAGCAGAATTTCATATAAAACTTGACAAGGCTAATGTGACAGAGCACATTAAAAATATTTACACAAGAACTACCAGAACAACAATTATAGGTACTGAACAGCAGGAAGTACATTGAGTTGGCTCTTAAGCTGAAAAACTGCTAAAACTAATTGTAGAGCAACAAAAAATAATGCCCAACAATTATCCTGTAGAGCAGTGGACTCGTACTTAATTGAATGTAAAGCCTTACAGTGAGCTGTAAAAGTGATGTTCTATTAAATCATGATGTTTATGTGGTTTGGAGCAATGATGTGTAAGAGCAGTATAATGACTAGCAATGTTCTGTGAGAGCTATACTGTAACAGAGTCAATAGGTGGAGTTAGCAGACAGTGGTTACTGCATGAAGACAGATGGGTGAATGGTTGCTGAATTTTAGGATCCAAGAAAAAGCATGTTGTACACACACTCAAACATAGTATTAAATATGTATGGTAAGAAATCATAATGCATTGCAATTAAAACAGCTCCTTTCATCTCATAATCCGAGAGCACTTTACAGTGAAAGGGGAAGCTCTCTTCAACGGCTCCAGTGTGTAGTGCATGGGCAGCCATTTTGCACCAGAACATGCTCACTAGAGGGATTTATTCAGCTAAATAAAACAGATTTTATGTAGCCAGGCTTAGAGCTGATGCCCAATGGCGAATAACGCCCAATGTGTCTACCTGCAGGTCAAACCACCACTCAGCCATGCCAGTCAAACGGCTCTGGCAGTACCTGGTCAAACAGGAGGAGGTCCAGGAGACTTTCATCCGCAACATCTTCACGAAGAAGCGGGATCAAAACGAGGTACGGCTTCTCACTTTCCTCTGCACACGCACTGACTGCCTTGGACAAGAGCACTGGCACGTTCACAATAGCATGTGCTTCTCGTTTCTGGGCAATGGGCGCCCTTCAATGGCGTCCATTCTCCCCGTTCTGCTGCCTTTGCTGTTGGGCTGCTAAGGTATTTCTGAATTTGGATTCACACAGTACTATATTGTGCCAACATTTCCCAGGGAAACAAAAGCCAGGTATCTATGGAAAAAATCAATCACAAACTGCTCATTTTGTAATTGAGTTCAGATTTACCTAAATTGGGAAGTAAGGGTGAATCATTAGCTGTGTAGTTTTTTTTTTTCCTCTTGGTATGTGTATACATACAGTGTCACAAATATACTTGTTACATGAACTATCTACATCATGGCCTCTGCTTTAAAAAAAATGCAAATTTGCAAATTGTATGGCATAAAAATTCTAAAATTAAGTAGAAATCTAAGAAATTAGGAATGGTGCTACTTCATGCTTAAACTCAAAGTATTTGCCTGCTAAATCCATTAGAGGGCTAAGAATCAGTGCAAAAACTATGCACTGTATTCCATTTTTTGCAGTGGAAAGTGTCAGTGCTTTTGTCTGGTCCCATTGTATCATTTTGCTCTGACGTCATCGTTTATTCTTGCATGATATGTTTTGTATCCTAATTACGATTTCATTTGTCTTTGAGCTCCTGATTAATCCTGATAATTCAGATGTGTCTTTGTTTTGTTTAAAGGTCATATATGGCGACGTTGCATTGAATGTTCCCTTGTGTAACTGTGAAGGGACTGTCAGCGTTTTCTTCAGTTAAAATAGATTCCATCCGTTCTGAGCTGAGTGCATTAGTGAGGGATGTTTGTGCTGAGGTTTCTGTTAGAAAAAAAACAAAACAAAGAAAAGGTGTAATTATGGGTAGAAGAGTAATTCAAACCTGTTAGAAACATTGAAGGTTTACATTAGGTTGCATAAATCCTGTATTTACCTGTCTATATTTATGTATTATTTTAAATGAACCAAACTGTTCCTTAAAAAATAGTGCCTTATTTGCTAATCTCAGGGATTGCATTTGTGCAAATGAAAAGGCTCAATACATCTTCAGAAAAGACTGTGCCACACCTTTGCATGAACATGCTGATACGCTCCTGTGGTGAAGCTCTCCAGGGAAGCTTTATAAATAGTGCTTTCTCTGCATGTAGATTATATACAGATGCATATTGAGTTGTCTAATTGTAATTGTTTCTTTAAAGAAAAACACTGCCAGTAGTTTTTATTGCCTAATATTATGCTTGTGTCTGAACAAGTCGATGTAGTTTTGTGAATTGCAAACTTTAGCAAGTTTCATAAATTATTGACTGATAATATTGGACTTTCAGGAATGACAGGTTGTTTGTGTAAACATTTCATATACAATTGCAAGCAATAAGGTTTTGGTTTTGCAGTCCAGATGTTTAGATTAAAGATAGATTTAATGTTTGGCTTTATAAGTTTCATTTATTGTGGTGATGCAAGATGTTGGAGAATGAATGTAGGGGAAATGTGTTCTTTCACACTGACACAGGAATATTCACTGCAATGTCTCTTTCAAATGTCCTTATGTGACCCCCACCAGTTTCATTTGGTTCTTTGTCAAATACTGTTAGAACACATCAAGGTTTTACTTTGATTTTGGACATAGTTTTTATGTGTCCTGGCTGTAAGGGAGACATAATCAAAATCAAGGTAAAACATTTTGACAAACATCCAGATGTGCTGGCGGGAGATTTACTGTCGTGCACCAGTTTGTGGAACTTCCTGATAGCTTGACTGTTAACAATCTAATTGTAGATTTCACTGTGTCCTCTGACTTTGCATGATTCATCACGTTTCTTTTGTCTGATGTCCTGTGGCTACTCTAATGACTTAGTCGGTTGAAGATCGCAATGAAAATGTCAAATATTCTGTGACGGAGGAACCTAGCTTCAACCAGGTACTGCTTACCGTGAACAGAGAGAAAAAATTGCATTTGATATGGTTTTGAACAGAGAAAAAAAAGTTTTTGTCCTTTTATTTTAGTCACCATGGATTGCTCTTTTAATATACACTGCTGATTTACTGGAAAATCATAGGAATAATTTTGATTTTCTAATAATTAAACCTTAAAACTTATGTGATACAAAGTTGTCATATATTACTGCATGTTTTTAATGGAAATGTAGCTTGTGGCAGAAAATCATGTTTGATTATAAGATTTTTTTCAAGCAGAAATGCATAGAAACAGCCAATGCTGGTCTTTGCTCAATTTAAAGGAGTTAATATTTGACCAGGAATATGTGGAGAATATGGAGGAAAAAATGTTATAAATTATACATATAAAATATGTCAAATTGTACAAGCTAGTTAACTTCTTGCCTTATTGCGCTCACCAATGTTAAAGAGCAGTTAAAGGTTGGATCGACCTAAAGTAAAGTCTTCTTTGTGTGCAAATTAGACACAGTAGGTCATTTCCGTGTCAGTGTTCTTTGACTAGACTCTTTAATTACCCAATAGGTCTTCAGAGACCACGATACAGTCCTGAAACAAAGACTGAAATGTCACATTGAATTTCAGAGGGTAAAATGGCATTAGACATAAAAATGCCAAATTGCCATATTAAAACCTCGTCCTCTTGGTTTAGTATTCATGATCCGTTCCGTATCTGCCATGAATGGTATTTTCCTCTCTCCCAACTCCCACTACTTTATCTCTGAGTCACAGCAATGACTTCACATTCAGGCAACTGTGTACCAAAACGATAGCCTCTCAGTTTATGATTTCCTGTCACAAGTTGGTGGTCATTCACTATATCTGTTATGCACTATCATAAACTAACACCTGTACTAATGCAGACTGTTGTTATAGTACAAGGTTGCTTTTTTGTTGTAGTTTTTATTTGTACTATTAAACCTCAAGGAAGATTATATAATTAAGGCTTTAAACCAGGAGTATTCAGCCCTGGTCCTGAGGGTCCACGATGTCGGTTTGGTTCCCGCCAGTCAAATAGCCACCCAGTTTAGCTAATAATTATCTTGAGTGAACCAATTTAATTTCCACTCTCAGTGAGAGAGTGTTAGCGGCTTAAAGAAAACTGCTTTAAATTACCTGCAGGGCCAGAGTTGAGTAGTCCTGATTTGTGGGGTCAGGAAACCACAAATTTGAGGAAGCTCCTCCAGTGAGTCTTCATTAAAAGGCCCCAAGGGTGCCGCTGTGAGAGACTTAAAAAAAAAAAAAAAAACTGAGGAAAGTGCTTGTTTTGATTTACCATTGATTCATTCCATGGATAGACAAATTTTAGGATTTATAAATTAGCTGTGTCAGAGGACCATTCACTCGTGTGTGTGTGTGTGTGTGTGTGTGTGTGTGTGTGTGTGTGTGTGTGTGTGTGTGTGTGTGTGTCGTGTGTGTGTGTGTGTGTGTGTTGTGTGTATGGCCAGCCTCTCACTTTCCTAAGGTACCCTTTTTAAAAATGTCTTTCAAGCTCCACAGAGATGTGCAGATTTAAATGGCTGTATGACAAAGCACTGAACATTTCTCAGAGACGGGCCCCTAGGTGCCCTTTAAGCTGTGTTCTAGTGGAATGTGTTTAAGCAGGATTTTGAGGTGATTATCTTCTGCCATATAGATAGAGGCGGATCTGGGCTACCCTGGGGGAAAGGCCCGAATCATCCACAAGGAGTCTGACATCATCACAGCCTTTGCCATCAACAAGGTACAGAATGGATGGGGAGGCAGTGGAGGGCCATAACTGCATGGAAGAGATGTTACATTTCTTGCCTCGACGGAAGAGATGTTAAAACGTTTTGTTTTTTGCAGGCAAATCGTAATTGTTTGGTTATTGCCTCGACCCACGACATCCAGGAGCTGGATGTGTCGTCCATCTTGGCGACTCAGATATTGACATGGATCGACGATGACGCGGACTCTGAAATCAAAGGGTGAGGGAGCCATTGCCACGGCAACTGGGAAAAGTGCACTGTGCCGCATAGAGGCAAAATCTACATTCCTGCACATTGTAGACGTTCTGTCTGGAATGTGCAGACAGATAGGTCTTTCTGTGCCAAATGAGTGACACACCTGCTGCTTAAGCAGAAGTATATTTGTTTAAGAGTAGAGCAGCCACAGCTCAGCACACTGTGAAGATGTGTTTGGAACTCAAACACAGCGGAATAACTTTTTTTTAATTTAAATTGGTTTAAAATTGGCATTCTTAAATAATCATGTATTAAAAAGATCTTAGACATACATTTTCAGAGTATGCTGGTAAACAAATAAAAAAAAAAATACTAAGGTCACAGGTCACTGTTTTTCAGGGGCGATGACTTCCTGGTGATCCACGCGCGGGACGATTTCACCACCCTACATGGCACCACCCCCTATACCCACAGCAGCCCTGGTACACCCATTAACATGCCCTGGCTCGGAGGCCTACAGACTGGACGGGGTGCTTCCGTGGTGAGGCTCGCTCCCCATATCACAGAACGCCCGCTCTGATCTCTAATTTCATAACTACCATCGAGATTAGCTGTCACTAAGCACTCAGCATGCTGCTATGGTAACTGTCCCCATTCACTGTCACTGTCATCTTTGGGGACTGTCAGTCATCATAAATGATTAGTTTATTGCCGTCTGTTGCTCTTATTTCCTAACTGTATCATAATTAAGATTTACTGCTGCAAAGCACACATTGTGGTCCTGTGGGAACCTCCCTCATTAATTTTTGCTAATTATCTTTGCGGATTGGCAGGCTTAATAAAGTTTTAGTTTTTTAATATTTTTCATCTGCTGATTTGTCTGCTTGGTTCTCTTAAATAATAAACTCATAGTTTTATGTTGACAGTTTAGGACGCGACAGCCTCCTGTTTGTTTTTTTTGTGTTTTCCTTTTTGATCAGACTGGTTTTGACCGTTGGGAGTAAATAGTTTTTTGCTGTGTTTGCATTGAAATGCTGACAGTGGCTTTGGCTCTCTTCCTGCCCTCCACAGCTAATCAAACGGAACATAAACAATGTGAGACGCATGACCTCTCATCCAACATTGCCATACTGTGAGTAACTTTGTTCCTGGAAAAAAACAAGGTTACTGAGCCCTTAGCTCAGGTCGTTTTTAAGTACACATGCAGTGTTTTTCATACTGATTGTGGATTACACGTGTCATTTCTCTGTGTCCTCTGTACTGTACTATTTCAGAATTTCTGATATTTATTTATATGTGTGTAAGGTAGAAAGTTGCTGATGACAGATTAAAGCCATGGAAAAATAACTGATCATACAAACACAGGAACTTGTATTTGTGTCCTACTCAGCATGTTCTTCTGGGCGCTTTCTTTGCAGACTTATTCGAAATTTTCTCGAATGCCTAATAATAACAGATGAGAACAATCTTCGGTCAGATAACTGTTTTAAATAGACTGTGTGATTTTAGATACAATATAAGCATGTTAAAATGTGCGTCTCATCCTGCAGACCTGACGGGCGCTCAGGATGGCAGCGTGCGGATGTTTGAGTGGGGACACTCCCAGCAGATCATCTGCTACAGAAGCCCAGGCAACTCCAGAGTCACCCGAATCCGCTTCAACTACCAGGGCAACAAAGTGTGTACAGACTTAAAGCACAAACTCTTTTTGTAGAAATCACAATGTAGGTTTCACTAATAAAGTGGGTGCAGGTTTGCCTGCGAAGTTATACACTATAATTGCACAATGACGCACGCACACACACAACTGCATTTTCGTCTTTCCTTTTTTTGAAGGAAAGTATACTTTTGTGTCCATGCGCATTGTAGTTATCCGTGTCTCCGTAATGACACATTGCCTCTTCCTTCTTCCCCATCTCACAGTTTGGCATAGTCGACGCTGACGGAGCTCTGAGCCTCTGGCAGACGAACACAACAGGAACCACGCCCAAGCCCTACCTGGTGAGGAACGCGTCTCTCTCTCTTTCGTCACCTCCTGCATTCACTCTTGTCTCCCTCCTCCTCCTCCCCCTCCTCCTCCTTTTACCCTCTCAAACCCCCACATCTCTCTGATGCAATACCATTCCCTGACAGACTTTGCAGTGCCACAATAAGACAGCGCATGACTT
Organism: Albula goreensis; assembly: GCA_022829145.1. NCBI lineage: Eukaryota > Metazoa > Chordata > Actinopteri > Albuliformes > Albulidae > Albula > Albula goreensis. Next base: position 9,307,215 of record CM040744.1, read on the forward strand.
TGTGTTCGTGGGTTCGTCCTCCCTCATCGCCACGGCGGGACTGTCAACTGACAACAGGTACCTTGGCAGAATACAAATGAAGGCACTCCTTAAATAGCAGGCCGAATGACAATTTTGTGCAGTAAAAGAGAGGAAAAAAACAGCTGCAACTGGATTGTAAATTACAAAAGGGAGGTTGGGTAATTAAGCTGAACTGCATTAAATTCTTTGCATACGAAATGCACTGTTATTTTAACTTATTACATTTTTGCCCGTTGTAATTATCCAGTGAAAGTTTCCCTGGTTACGGTCATCTGAAAAATCATGCAAATGGAATATTAATGACAACAGGAAACAATATTCATGGTGACAATAATGCTCTTAAGTAGTTTTAATCAGCAATCATATATAAAAATAACAGGTGATAATAATGATATCATAATAACAATAAGATAGCCTTAATGAGTAGCCTTAATCAGGAAATCGAGTGTTTTCTCATTATTTCTGTGTCCATGTGAGCTGAGAGATAAGTATTTTGTGTTTCCATAGGAATGTTTGTCTGTGGGATACATTGGTGACACCAGTTAACAGTCTAGTTCACGGTGAGTCAACCTCCTGCGTCTGGAAGAACAGGAAGTTCTGCATTTATGTCAGAGCGTTTTGTACTTCTTGATAACACTTAAAATGAGACACTGCTCTTCAGGTTGACTTTTAAATGTGATTGAATTGCTTATTGGGTTCAGAAGCCATGATGTGTCATTGTAATGGTACTTAGATACTTTGTGCTGGTAGATTGGTGCTGTCGTTTAGTAATAGGAGGTAATGGAGGAAACAAAAGATTTTAGTTGGACAGAGGAGACGCTGAGACGTGCAATTACGGAAAGGCAGAGCAAAGTCATTCCTTTGCTTCCCTGTAATTACAGCATTTAACTGCCATGAGTCGGGCGCAACAGTGCTGGCGCTCGCCCCCAAGCAGCAGCTACTCATTTCGGGGGGGAGGAAGGGCTGGATCAGCGTGCTGGACCTGACCCAGCGCAACCAGCGGCAGAGCTTCCAGGCCCACGATTCGCCCGTCAAGGCCCTGGCCGTCGACCCCACGGAGGGGTGCTTCATTAGCGGCTCCGCGGAGGGCAACATCAAGGTAAGTCACTCCTCGGTAAAACCAGGATGGAAGAGGCTTGTGATGTGTATGAACTCCATATATACATATATTTTTTATTTGTATACTCATGTGGAAAATCACCTTAAAGGGAACATGTTACATACCACATCATGGTCCCATGTTGTGTTTTTATGTGCTGGTTGTTAAACATTGTTATAAATGACTTCATTTTAGTGGTCCAGTGCATTAGCCAGCAGCCATACCACCATATCTATATACCCTGCTCTTGCTAACTGGCTGGAGCTGAGAGGATGTTGGCTTGTATACTTGAATGGGATTACACCTTGGAAATATACGATTTCCCCTTGCTGCTGGAAGTGGTGTTGTTGGGCCAGTAGGGGGCGGTCTGCTTCTGGAATCAAACAAGGCAGAAGGGACATCATGAAGCTAAGCTAAACAGCATAGAATTACTTGCATGTAAAATGCATTATTTGAACTGATTACATTTTTGCCTGCTATTATTTATTTTTACCTTGAGTAATTACCTGTCTCATCCAGTGTACCAGTGACCTTGCTGCATTGGTTACATTCCAAACTGTCAAAAAAGAGTTTTCCCTGCCTTTTGAAATAAACAATTAAATAATTAAACACAATGTAGTTATTACTCTCAGTCATTATGCCACCTGGTTGGACTGCTGACCCGCTGAGCCTGTGATGTTTAATGTTTTTTTTTTTTTTTTTTTTTTTTACAAAGTGTATGTATTGTAAGTCTGATATAAGTAGCAGTCATTTGCTGTATTGGTCTGCGCTGTGCCCCTCTCCGTCTCTGCTGCAATAATGCCTTCACCTTGTGGAACAGATCTGGAGCCTGCCCACGCAGACCCTGCTGCACACCTTCCCCAGCGAGCACACGCGCCAGTCCCTCTTCAGGAACCTGGGCACGGGCGTGATGCAGATCGAGGCCGGCCCCGCCAACCACATCTTCTCCTGCGGCGCCGACGGTACCATGAAGATGCGCGTCCTGCCCGACCGCTTCAGCATGAACAACTGGAGGAATGACGTGAGGTTCATCCTATAGCACATGGCGCCAGCGCTTCTAGTTCTGTTCTGAAGAGGCTCCGCCCCAGCACAACGCCCGCGGCAACAGGAAGGGGTGGAGCCTCTTCTTCAGCACAACTGGCGGAAATTTTGGAGGAAGGCACAGACTTTTGTACATGCACATGTGATTTAGACATTTATCAACAAAGCAATTATTCCCCCCACTGCCCCCCCCCACCCACTCAAACCCTAACCCTGGAATTTACTACCCTAACTTCATGCTTGCCTTTGGAGATTTATGAGAGATATTCAGCACATGATTTTCATTTAAAGTGTACTTCTTGTTCTCTTTTTATTATTGAAACACCCATGCTAGCTAAAGAAAGACAAAGCAATAATGCCACATAATAACGATGTGCTAAGGCACATCCTTGAACCACAAAGGCAAGGAAGTCTGCAAGACGGTCCATTGTAGAAAACATGAGTGGTACACTATAGCTAGAAAGCCGTTAATCAGCATTCACAAGAACAATATTGATATATTAGGCCTTTGTGTACAGTATTATTGTGGTGATGTGCATTATTGTGATCTAATACCTTCCTGTGGTGAGGAAGTGGTGGAGATGAGACTATAAGTTTTATAGACTCACAGTTATAGAGATTTAGAGTTGCTAAATGCCTACCAAGTTCAGCACAAGAATAATCTTGCACTGTCGCAAAATGTATATTTGCTGTGTTTCAGGGTTAAAACTGGAGGACTTCATGCCCACTGTAAATAGTGCCATACAGAGAGGAATTAAAGTTGATTATCTGCTTTATTAGGTATTAATAAACTGCTATATTATGTAATAATGTATTAGCAAGGTATACTTCATGAAGAACATATTGTGAAATACAAGTAATATTTATGAATAGTGTTACTCGTGTAGATATAAAAAAATTACTGGGTGAAATAGATAGCTTGGGACTTGGCATGCTTAAACCTCCTGTGTTGATGTAACTCAGGAGTTGGTTTTCTCATTCGTCACTTATGTTACCGTGACATCAGTCTATACAACAAATGTGATTTTTCTGCCACGGTGGATTTCTGGGGGAATCCGGTGGAAGGTAAGTGTACTAAGATTTACAGGTTCTGTAAAACAGAAGAATTAAGGAACATCTATGCATTATGCATACGTGTAGGTGGCCATAAACATAAATCTTTTTTTTTTTCTTAATGTCTTTCATCACCGACTTCAATGCTGACATCTTATACCAGGACATATTACCAACTTAAGCTGGGGGGGGGGGTTGGGGTATGAAAAAGATTCAGAATCATGCTGAGCGATCTCACTTAGCTGCTTCCCTTTAATCTTCAAAATGTGAATATGCGCAGATGAATCTAATTTTTATAATACATGGATACATTGTAAATCAAACTGTATAATAAAATGTAATGATATAATAAATTACTTTGATGTAACTGACTTAATCGTAGTTGTAAATATGCCAGTGTTTGTGCAAAGGATATATAACTGGATCACTGAATTTGAAGAGCTGTGCCCTCTTTGATGTATGAACTGTAGAGCCCCACTTAAATATACGTGACAGTCCCTTTTCCTATCTCATTCATACACAAAGTGCTCTCACATATACACATACATGCAGTAGGACTAGATCTTATTAAAATTGTACTTGATTGTTGAAGACCTTGAATGCCAACTTACAGTTAGGATAACAGCTAAGAAACTGATCTTGCCCCCGCTCCCCTCCACCCCAAAAAAAAAAGTCTAAAAGACTGTCTTTCCCCAGGAAATCACAAGACTGCATGGTTTCAACTACAAAGCATCTTTTTATAATCAAAAATTCATTAGTCAGCGACTGAATGAACTGTACTCAACATAGCTGGGAGACTCAGAAGAACTGAGAATTCTGCATGGTGTGTTTTGCCTTAAAATTACCACCTGCCCATCTCAGTACTAACCCAGTGAAAAAACATCATTGTTCAGGAAACAAAACCAGAAGCAATTTGTTGGTATCAATGGTGTTGTATTAATAGAAACACAAATCCAGATATCGTTGCACCTCTACGAACATTTCACCCTGAAGCACACACTGTCCCGGTGCAAGATAAGGAGTTTGTAACCACTGTCAAGATACCAGCCAGATTGTAAATGGCAACAACCAAACGAACAAGCAACACAACAAAACATTATTCACTCCCTCAGGAGTAAAACAAGATAAGATCCATTCATGTAGACCCTGAAATCTCAAAAGCAAGAACATGGGGTGCTGAACAAAAAGAGCAAGAGAGCACAGAAGTCCTCAGTGAATCTACAGTCAGAACTAAACTGAAATATCTATGGGATTGCAGAAATGTTTTAATTCCCCTGCTGTATACATTAATTAAAAGGCAGCAGCCTTTATTCCCTGATGTAGCAGAGCTATTTGCCTTTAAGTATGGTACTTAATCTGAAATATCGGGGTATAAATGGATAAGAGTGTATACTGAGCAGATAATCTACATAACCTAATTGGAAGGACCTGCAGTTGTAGCAATGGTGGCAGTGCAGGGTGTGGCAGAGGAGCCGAGACATTAATGCCCTACTGAGAAAGGGGGTGATTAAATGTTTAAGCTTGACACCATACATTTTACATGGCAAGAACAAAGTTGTGTTCAGAGTCACTTTCAAAAGGAAAGCTTTCCTAAGAGGGTGAATTCAGGTGAAGCGTGCCATTTTTTTGTGTGATGTTGCCAACTTAGTGCTTTTATCACTAAATGCAGCAGTATTTCTGAACCTCTCCACACCTTTATGTTTTGAAAGAGCCTGGCAACACATCCAAAATTGGGAGCTTTGGAAAGGTAATGAATTCAGAAAACACAGACATTTTTTCACTTTTCCATATCTGCGCCATTTGTTATGACTTGTGTCACTGTATATAGTCCTCAGCTTTGTTTTGGGCCGATAAACAGGCACACAGATCAATCATACTGTGCATATAATAACACCAGTATAACATTGTGACGCAAATACTCTGTGAAGTGGTTGTGATGTTCTGCGAAACAATGTAATTGTGGCATGCTGCACAAAGTGATCATGATATTGTCATCTGGTACCTTCTTGTGCCACATTTTGGTACATTGAGTGAGCTCTGGTGAGGAAGGAGAAATTAGGCAATGGTTTATTTGGTGCAGTGAACTCCCCTCTAGCTTTCTTACCAAGCCTTGAATAACTTGAAGATGCAGCAGCTTTATTTTTTCTTCATGACAATATATGTAATGGAGAAAAGGCCAGCTGGATAAATTGAGCAAATTTGAGAAATAATGAGGAGTAAGCAGCTTCTTAAGTAAAATTTAGGACGGAAGCCAAATTTTAGATACCAGTTTAACATTGTGTATAGTTAATTGCCAATTAGCAACGAAGGGATTATTACAACAGTTAAAAGCCCACTTCAGCTTATTTTACTGATTTTATCCAAAGAATTGCTCATAAAATGAAAATGTATTGACAAATTATTCGGAAAAGTAACACCCCTTCATTTTCTCAGTATCATCATAAACTTAGGTTTCTGCAGCACCATTTTCAGACTGTAGAATGCAATACATAGCTGAAAAATGTCAGGATGAGTCGAGTGTATTTCATACATTTTTCAACCACGCAGTTGAAAAATGGCAGTCAGGCATCCAAGTATAAAGTAGCTGGGAGACTGAATAATTGCCCTCACAGATGGAACTCACTTCACTGGCTATGGCACAGGGTTACGCACGCGCCCATCTCCATTTTGCATAGATCAAGATCCCTACCCCTGAAAGGACCTCTAACCCTTGATGAGGACTGGATAAAATGGTTACTCATCGCTGCACGTAATAGCCAGTAGTGCGATGAGCTCAGTTTCCTGCCTAAAGCCATGCATTTTATACTTTGTGATTTTGTCCCCTCCCTTCATATCACTGACAGATAGGCAACTAGGGCTCAAGTTCACTCAGAGTTCAATCCAAGTTAAATTTCAATTTAAAATCTTGTTGCTCTGCATTTTCTTTGTAATTTGCCATGATAGTTGGCGATTAGGTTTTAATATTATGTGTACTGAAGAATGTGTCACTCCGCCCCCAGTGTTCATATCCTTCATTCACCATAATCCCATCACCCCAATATTATATATACTTCATTCTCCAACACCCCATCACCCCAGTGTTCATAGCCTTTCATCATCCTACTGCCTATGATATAACCATTACTGCACCACCTGACTGCCTCACTGTTTACCAGATTAAGTGTATACCACCTACATAGGCAAGAATTTAGTATTCCACAAAAAAAAAAACTTGTAAATGAGAACATATTTTATTAAGGTGTGTTAATTCATTTCAAATGAATTTCCATAACATTCATTATCTATCTTTATTCAGATTTGTGTGACTGATTATTTAAGATAATGTCTGGAGGCAAATTGCATATTAAATAGTTATTAGACAATGCAAAATCACTGCTTATCTTCAGTTTTTACAAGAGGGTTGGGACAGTGGAAGATAATTTCTGTTAAATCTTGGTCATGATCTCAGCTATTGATTCCAGGCAAAAAAAAAAAAAAAAAAAAAAGCCAATGAAAAACAATTTTGACAGACTCAGGATTAAATTCATAGAGATAAATTCACAGCCTCAAAAATGAACACATACATTTAAAGTAATGCAAATTTATACAATGGTTAAGTAAATCCATTCAGGTTAGTGGTATTTCTGTCTGGGATTGATGGCTAGCTGCAGTGTGTTTATGTACTGCATCCTCACAGCTTGGCGTAGTCTTTCAGGATCATTTCCAGCTTCTGGCTCAACATGATATTCCCTCTTAACTTCAGTTTACCAGCAAAGAAAGCCTTAAGAAACAAAACAAAATCAATAAACCGACAACTCATTTCACATTTCAAAATGTAAATTGCACCAGTAAAATAAAAATGCCTGCATACTTTCTCAGAAGGAATTCATAGTATCATGTGCTTCTTAAATATATCTATATTGATTGCCAATGTTGAGCCTCGTTTAGCGTTATTCACTACTGCCATTTAGTAGCAGCAGGGTGGCTGTTTTTTGTTCTCACAATAAAATGAGCAACCAAGTTCAGACCAAGGAAGGTGAAGGTGTAATTGATTTTTGTGATCGATGAACAACTTGGCAACAATGAAAACCTACACTACCTGTAGCTCATTATGGACAGACATGAAACCCATATCTTCTGGAAACATCTAGTATTCACCTTATGTGTAATCATGACGTTAGTGTAATTCTGACATTGGTGTAGGTGCATTTTGATGCATTTAGCCTGTACCTTCTGAGGGTTGAGTTTCCCCAGCACCACCTCCATAAAGTCCTCATCAGAGAGGGTCAGGGTCACATCTGGCTTGCCAGTGAAAGGGCCCTTGAGCAGAGAGCCCGTCCCCTTCTTCAGATCAATGGCTTAAAGAAACAGCACAAGATCAACAGGCATCACTCCAATGTGGCAAGTGCTCTGTGACCAACTTATATAAACAAGTGTGATAAACAAGCCTCACTGTGAACTCCAATACTGACTCGGGAGGACCTGATTGTACCATTATTCTTTAATTCATGTGGCAACTGGTTATTATTCAGACAGAAAATTTTATACCAGTTACATACTGCCTTTGCCGTCAGAGTACGGGCATAGCTGGGAACAGTGCAGCTGGGATTTGTAGTCCCAGCCTTTAGGTGCAGTTGCACCATGACTAAACATGAACATGTTCCTTGATTTCATGTGTCACACTAAGCCCAGGATTTTCCCTCTTCAACTGGGTGTAAAATTTAATGCCATGCTATGACAGACCGTTTGATATTATGTCCTTGTTGATTTCACGATCACAAGGTGATTTGTCCCACAGCTCGGGGTGTGTACGGTGCCTCCCGGCCTGAGGTCCACTGGTGTGTGTGCAGCCAGCGTGAGAGCGCACTCACTCCACTGAGCAACGATGTCGCGCCCTTTGGTGATCTCCCACCCGAAGACCGCGTTGACCTTCTTTACCAGCTCGGGCCCCAGGGTTTTAATTCGCCGTCCAATCTCCTCAAACACCAGGTCGCTCTGAAGTCCCCCTGCCTGGATGGGTCACAGAAAACACGGTGTGTAAAAGAAATTTGCTCCCCAATGAGAAGTCATCTCCCAGCATTTCTGTTTGTACCATTGCTGCAGGTTTGAATGTAAGATAATGACTTACCTCTGGGAGCTTCTCTGTAGTACCTTCAGTGCCATGGAGATCTACATATGCGCCAGACAACACCACAGATCCAGTCTCCTTGACCTGAAAAAAATACAATGAATGTGAAGCTGCACAGTGTATTACATTCCAGTCATTTAGCTGACGCTTCTATCCAAAGCGACATATGGTTGTCTGGGCTA